>OZ030010.1:32377938-34777938 GCA_964023405.1 Apodemus agrarius
CAGTAGGCACTTTACCCACTAAGCCATCTTGCTGGCCTAGAAATGCTCTACAAAGTAGCTAGAAGAGTGGTATTTTAGTGGCATGGTTTGAGTCAAGCATATACAAGTGAATCTAATGAGAACATTTACTGATCCCTAGATGCTTTCTGAGTGCTGGAATAGCCAACCCTGGTGATTAAGAACTGAATGGAAGGCTGGAGAGATGGCTCAGTGGTTAAGAGCACTGACTGCTCTTCCAGAGGTCCTGAGTTCAAACCCCAGCAATCACATGGTGGCTCACAACCATCTGTAATGAGATCTGATGCCCTCTTCTGGAGTGTCTGAAGATAGCTACAGTGTACTCACATACATAAAATAAATAATCCTTAAAAAAAAAAAAGAACTATTTTGAAGACAGCCATCTGTGCTTTTTGTTCTTGGCCAAAACTATTTGGGGGGGGGGCAAAATATGATGAAATGAAACATGGTTCTCTTACTAAAGATCTAATATGTTATTCTCTGCTCACTTCAGAATCACTTTTATGGGGTTTTAGAGCCACAGATGGCTGGGTTGCAGCTCAGAGATATTTACTCAGACTCTCCATTTTTTTAAAAATCTGCATTTTGGAAAAGAAACTTTCCATATGATTTAAAAATATAACAGAACATTTTTTCTCAAGGAAGGGAACAGTGTTTTTCTTGAAATATAATGCACATTATAGGAAAATATACAAATTCCATATGACTGAAATTTTCTCAAAGACAACATGCCCAGGAAACAAGTACTCAGAACAAGAACTAATGCATGATGCTGAGGGCGTGGCTCTGCTGACATAGTGCTAGGCTCATGTCCTGGGCTTAGTCTCTAGCACTGCAGAAGTCAAGCATGGTGACACAGGCTTACAATCTCAGCTTTTGAAGTGGCCATAAGAGGACTAGAAATTCAAGGTCATCCTTGCTACATGAGATCTCTCAAAATTAAAAAGTCACCCAACCATTATTGGAGCCACAGAAACTTCCGTTATGCCTTTTGTAGTTAGAATCCAACTGCCACCATACTATGGAACTACTTTTGAACGTCTGTGTCATAAATTAATTATGCTTGTTTGTGATTTATTTGTAGAAGTAGAAGCATACACAATAGACCTTGAATCTAGCTTCTTTTTAGTCAATGTTGTGTTTGTGAGATCATTCATGTTATTGTAATTTTGTCATTCTTATCATTGAATAGCATTCCATTTGAACAATGCACTATAATTTATGCATTCTGTTGTTTATGTGTGCTTGGGTTGTTTTTAATTTGGCAGTATAATCGTGCTGTCGTGCATATTTATGGACATATATCTTTTGGTGAGCGTATGAATTCTCCTCTTCCTCCATCCTTCTGCTCCCTCTCCGCTCCTCTTCACCTTCTCCCTTCTCCTTTTCATTCCCAGAGGCAGAGTTTCAGTAAAGATAAGGTGACTTTGAACTTTCTATGTAGGTCAAGCTGGCTTTGAACTCTTAATCACTCTGCCTCAGCCTACTGAGCCCCGGGATGACTGGCATATGCCACCATGTATGGACTTCGTAGGTTGATTTCTCACACCTTCTTTGGTGGGAGGATTCCAGACAACCTCTGCCTAGGCCTGCTTAACTGAAATGCTAAGATCTTTTAGCAGCCAGAAAGTTAAACATTCCCAGATATTAGGCCAGGACAGTGACTGATTTTTGACATGCAAAGTTTCTCAAGACATTTTGGTTATAAAAGGGAAAGGGGTCCTAGAGTAGTCCTTGTGCTGGCAAGCACACGGCATCCTAAGCAAAACTCAAGCACGCCAGTTTCAGTCCCTGTTCTTCTTGCAGAGCTAAAACAGGCTCCTAATAGAGAGTAGAGGCCCCATACAAGTACCCGGTCTGCATTTATAACAGGTTCTTCTCCAGTTTTTTTTTTTTTTAATTTAAAAAGGCAAAGTTGCCATAGGTTGAAACAGAGACTGGCGGGAGTAGGCTGAGTCATATGCAAGAGTTATTTAGACTTTTCTTCTGCCTCCCCATCAGCCAAAATGTCCTCTTAGACCACACAGTTTACATAAATGCTCTTTAAGAATACCTGTATGTGCCGCGTGGTGGTGGTGGTGGCGCACACCTGTAATCCCAGCACTTGGGAGGCAGAGGCAGGCGGATTTCTGAGTTCGAGGCCAGCCTGGTCTACACAGTGAGTTCCAGGACAACCAGGGCTACACAGAGAAACCCTGTCTCGAAAAAAACCAAAAAAAATACCTGTATGCATGTATGTATGTATGTATGTATGTATGTATGGATGGATGGATATACATACATATATATAGATATAAATTTTGTGGTGCTAGTGTTTTTAATTTTTTTGTTGCTATGGTAAATAGAATATTTTCCAACATGCCATCTTCCCATTACTTATTTGTAGCGTTCCATTAAATTTTATGACTATATCTTATTGTGTATCTTCTACTGAATATTACTAGTAGTTTATGTATTATTATGGATATTTTTGTAGTAAATTCTTCTATGTACTATGTGTTTCAGTAATTTCCATAATATCATCTAATATTCATGACAAATAAGATTACTAGAATTAGTTATTTATCTTTTTTGAGTGTAGAATCTGAGGGTTTGAGGATGATCATCCTAGGTTATTTGTCTTATCAATGATGAAATTATGGTTGAAGCTTGTGAGATTAATCTCTGTGTTGTATTTAATTCTTTTATCAATTTTTGGAGTTTTTCTTGAGTTTATTTTTTAATCATATCAAAAGAATTTTTGTTATTATATTTTTGTATAATAGTTTTTGTTCTTATTTCAGTTTCATATCTTATTGCATTGTCTAGAGAAAGCAAAAGTATATCCAAAAACAGCCAACATAGGCAGTCTTTTTTGTGGATGACTTAGTGGAAACCAGTATCACTTATTTACTTCCATTCCATGTTTTTTGTTTTTGTTTTTGTTTTTGTTTTTGTTTTGGTTTTGGTTTTTAGAGACAGGGTTTCTCTATGTAGCCCTGGCTGTCCTGGAACTCACTCTGTAGATCAGGCTGGCCTCGAACTCAGAAATCTGCCTGCCTCTGCCTCCCAAGTGCTGGGATTACAGGCATGCACCACCACCACCTGGCCCATGTTTTTTTTTTAAATAAAAAATAATGTTTACTCTAATAGATGTCATCTTGGCATCCATTGAATTTAATATATGGTCACTAATGATTTTCACTCAGATTTATAATTAGGAAATAACTTTAAGTGTCATATGGTGCTTTTCTTTGTTCAGCACTATATGGACCTTGGTTTTCAAATGTGTGGATGGTTATTATTAAGCAGATACTATCTTTGTGAGAAAAATGTGAACTTGAAATTTTTCCTGAAAATATACTTTTTCCCTGTCCAGATAAAAGACAAGATATTTTTTAAGATTTATTTATTTATTATATGTAAGTACACTGTAGCTGTCTTCAGACACTGCAGAAGAGGGAGTCAGATCTCACCAGATGGTTGTGAGCCACCATGTGGTTGCTGGGATTTGAACTCAGGACCTTCAGAAGAGCAGTCAGTGCTCTTAAACACTGAGCCATCTTACTAGCCCCAAGATCTTTTCTGTAAGTTTGAATCATAGGTAGTGAAGGAATTTACTTGATCTCCGCTAGTAGAGAAGCGAGAAGTTACAGCATGGTGAAGGCAACTGTTTAAAAGTTATTTTTTATAACAACATATAGAGGTATCATTTGGTTGTGTTAATATTTTATTATATTTAATTAGTTTAAATCCATGTTTACACAGTTATATACAACAAACAACTAAGGATTAACTCCAAATAAATGTTGCACAAATCTTCATATATTGCTTGCATTCATTGAATTCTTGTTTATTAGTTACAGGCCACAGGACAGTATATGCATTAGAAAGGTTAAAGCTTGGTTTTCATACATGATATACAGTAGTTATTAGAAGAGATGCTCTATTACTAATTTTATGTTGATAACAGCCCAGGGGAAGGATAATGACTCAATATAGATTAATATTTCCTATTATTGGCTAAAGAGATGGCTCAACAGTTAAGAGCACTTGCTATTTTTGCAGAGGACCCAGGTTCATTTCCTAATTCCCACGTGGCAGCTCCCAACCATTTGTAACTCCAGTGCCTGGGGATCCAATGAGCTCTTCTTGCCTTTCTGTGCACCAGGCATGGATGTGCTATAATCTATACATGCGGGCAGAAATTCATGCAGATACACCAAAATTAATCTCAAGTACTTCGTATTGTGCAGTATTTATTGAAGAATTGACTTAGAGAAATAGTTCCATTAATTTATCACTAAACATTTTAAGAAATAATGGTCATTATATCTATGGAAGGAAGGGCTATGCTAAGCTTATTGATTCTAAAAGAATATTTTATTTTGTTCTTTACATAATTAGACTTGAATTTTAACCACTGGCATTGACAGAATTTGTTATTAGCCAATGAAAAGGAGAGAAATTGCAACATGGGCGAAGGCAGTGACCAGGAAAATGGAATCTTTTCTTAACTTAAAAAAAAAATGTTTGTCATGATCTTTGAAAGTTAATTTTGGGTTAGCACACAAACAGTTTTCATTGTTGAGTTAGTTTTTCACTCGTGCCTCACTGAGTCGAGTTTCTCCAATATATCAGTTAAGAGTATATAAATGACATAGATGCATTTCTATATAGAGTAAAAATCACAATGGCTAAGAGTTTGGGAGCTACTTTCCTCCTACTGGATTGTATAGTCTAGCCTTAATAAGAGAGGAGGTGCCTAGGCTTCCTGCAGCTTGGCAAGCCATGTTTGGTTGATATTCATGGGAGGCCTGCCTTTTTTCTAAAGAGAACTGAAGGAGGGGATGGCTGGGAGTTGGGGGCAGGTGATGGGGAGAGGGATTCAGAGGAAAGGGGGGAGGGGAAACTGCAATTGGGATGTAAAATAAATAAATAGATTAAGACAAAAAGAGTTGGGGGGGGGGGCTAGGTCGATGTCTCACTTGGTAAAGTCCTTGCTATCTAAGAGTGAGGAGCTGAGTTTGGCTCTCCAGCATTCACCGGTACACTTGCATATATGTGTATACATACCACAACACACATTCATACACACAGTTTAGGGGCAGGATTCTATTTCTCTACATACTGTGTCCCATTTTGATGTATAAAATGAAAAAATAACAATCCTTACCTGCTTATAACATTGTCTGGTACATAGTAAACATTCAGAAAGTCAATCATTGTCGTTGTCATCGTCGTAGCCTGCTGAATTTTGAAGGATGAAGATTAATTATCCAAGGAAAAAAGATACAGAAGAAAGGGTTGTCTAAGAGAGGAAGAAACAGTGGGAACATAAGGATAGACATGTCAGTATACACCGATATATGATTCATCCAAGGATAGTGTTTTAAATTAGAGATGTGGGGTTTTTTGTTTTGTTTTGTTTTGTTTTGTTTTGTTTTGTTATGTTTTGTTTTGTTTTTTGAGACAGGGTTTCTCTGTGTAGACCTGGATGTCCTAGAATTTACTCTGTAGACCAGGCTGGCCTCGAACTCAGAAATCCACCTGCCTCTACCTCCCAAGTGCTGCATGTGTGTATGGGTCTCCATATGAATTGGCATATGCAAACCTATACATTCAACTGTTTTTCTCTTTTCTGTTAGCATCTGTGTTTTAAAGTCAGGTACATTTCAAAGGCTCTACATCCCTTTCCATGAACACTATAGTCATGCAATAAATACAAACCTCCCCTAAAAGCAAGCTTTCTTAGTTCTTAGCTCTTGGTCATATGTGCTTTGTGATGATTTTCTTACAGACTCTGTTCCCTGATACAGAAAAACTGCTGGGGGTTCTTGTGGAGTTCCTGGGGGTGGGGGTATCACTTCTTTGTTGTTCTGAAGAGTTGCCTGATATTTCAGCTTTCCTTTGCAGGAGAATAATTCCCAATAGAAATGGATGGCATGATCATTAGGATAGTTAAGTAGAGCATTTAGGCGTCACTGCCTACATGATGAATCTGAAATAAAGTTTAGCAGGATGTTCTGCATTTCTGGTTTCTAACATAAATTGAATAATTAAATTGTTCTTAAGTATCAGACTAAAATCAAAGGAAAAATGATGTCTGCTACCCTCATTGAATATAGATTTTATTATATTTCAGTTCTATGTTTTATAAAACATTATCAACTATCAGGAAAATATATACTATATACCAAAATTTAGGATATATTTTGATGTAATTATTAGATGTTATTTCTTAGTTTAGAAAAAATATAAATTTACTTCTTGACAGCATTCCTTATCATAATTGATCATGGAAAACATGTATTCTGTCTACATCACTATCATCATATCTTCTACAGGTGATCAATTTTAAATATTCAGAAAAGAGTTTTTAAAGAGAACTTATGACATCTTGAATAACAAATAAGTGTTGATGAGTTGAAGAGTATTTAATTATCCTCTTGGTTAGTTATGTCTTACTGTAATGATACTAAAAAATAGCCACAGCATCTCAGTTTCATAGTATTCAAGTGTTTTTTTTTCACTGCCAAGTCTACAAATTATCCAAACATTTCTGATCTTGGCATAGTTGATTTGACAGGCTTTTAAACCTTGGCTGGAGTTTACTTGTGTGTCTAGAGGTCTGTCAACTCTTAGCTGATCTAGGACATCCTTACCTAGGTTGATCTGCTCTACTCCATGTAATTGGCCTTTCAGTAGGACAGCCTGGGCTGAGTGGAAATGGCTATGTTCCAAAACAGAAAGCATAGAATCATAGAAGGCCTCTTGAGACCTAGACTTGGAGCTCATGGGTAGCCCTTGGACCACTTTGTTCGGGGTAGTATAAGACATGTGCCTAGCTTATATTGAAAGCAAGGGAAAATAGCTAAAAATCACATCCCATGAAGCATGGATAGAAGTTAGGAGAGAATACTGAGGCAGGCTACTTTGCAACTAGTGTACCACATCCTCTTTCATCTTTCTCTGCCTGAGTTTTCTAGGTTTCTGTCTAGGGGCTGTTTCATGAACAACTTGGCAAGAAATGACTGTGGGTCTCAGCCCTACTAAATTGTTTTTCGTAATGGCCAATGCAGGAAGTCTGTTACTATGCAGAAGTATCAGAGAGAGGGGGGAAGGGAGAGGGAGAGGGAGAGGGAGAGGGAGAGGGAGAGGGAGAGGGAGAGGGAGAGGGAGAGAGACACAGACAGAGAGAGGCCTTTGGTTATTTCTGCTTATGGTTTTCCATTTACATTTCATCTGCTTTGTTCCTGGGGGGGGCAGAAATCACATAAGAGACATTGTACATAAAGAGAAAAACAAATCAACTAAAGGTAATAAAATCCTCCGAAGCATTTAACAAGGGAAAATTTGAATGCTGTGGTTTGATTTTATGTGGATCATGAATAGCAGCAGCTGTTTGAACCAAATACAGTGCATTGCTCATGCTTTTAGCCTTGCTTGTAAGAGTCCAATAAGTCAGAGTGGACAAAAGAATTAGTGCTTCAACTCAAGAATATCAAAATGCCTCGGCTGACCAGTCAAGTGCTTCTTGGTCTCTTCCCCAATGATTATGGATTCACTGCTTTGACGAAGTGCAGTTCCAGGAAGGGATGCTAGTCTCTGGCCTCAGAAACAGTTATTCCTCATAGTTTTACACACTGTATGTTGGCGTTCTTAACAGCACAGTGTATTGTTAAGCATTAGAATGTTGATTCTTACTCCTCTTTGTCTTTCCTTTGCAGCATTAGTAAGTCGACTTTTTGACACCAGACGGGAAAGCAAAAGCAAGGATAGAGAGGACTATGTGGGGTTGATCGATGTGCCTGACTCCTATGATGGTCCTCGGCTGCAGTTTCCTCTGACGTTTACTGACATTGATTTACTTCTTCAGGCCTTCAAGCAACAACAGGTAACCTCAAGCAGAAGCTGCTCTCATTCTCTCTCACAGCTAGCAAGTGAACGAATGAAAATGCTGTAGCACGTATTTCCATGGGAATTGTGTCACACTGTGTGACAGTTAGTGCTCACTTTGTTTAACCTAGTGAATAGATGTCTCCTCAGATGCACAGTAACTTCTTTTGGAATTGTAAGCCTACAGCATCTCCCTTTTAATTTTCTGAGAATAGTTCACAAGCTGTAATTCCACTATTTAAAAATATATGTTTCATCTAGTTATCAGGGAAATGCAAATCAAAACATTGAGATTCCACCTTAAGCTGGTCAGAATGGCTAAGATCAAAAACTCAGGGAACAGCAGATGCTGGAGAGGATGTGGGGAAAAAGGAACACTCCTCCATTGCTGGTGGCATTGCAAGCTGGTCAAACCACTCTGGAAATCAGTTTGGAGACATAGTATTACCTGCGGACCCAGCTATACCACTCCTGGGCATATACCCAGAAGATGCTCCTACATGTAATAAGGACACATGCTCCACTATGTCCATAGCTGCCTTATTTATAATAGCCAGAAGCTGGAAAGAACCCAGATGTCCCTCAACGGAGGAATGGATACAGAAAATGTGGTATATATACACTATAGAGTACTATTCAGCTATTAAAAGCAATGAATTCATGAAATTCTTAGGCAAATGGATGGAACTAGAAAGTGTCATTCTGAGTGAGGCAACCCAATCACAAAAGAACACACATGGTATGCACTCACTAATAAGCAGAAGTTATCCCAATAGCTCAAAATAAACAAGTTACAATTCACCAAGCTCAAGAAGAAGGAGGACTTAAGTGAGGGTGCTTCGGTTCCTCTAAGAAAGGGAACAAAATACTCACAGGAGCAATAAGGCAGACAATGTGTGGAGCAGAGACTGAAGTAAAGGCCACCCAGAGACTGCCCTACCTTGGGATTCATCCTATAAACAGTCAACAAACCCTGACACTACTATGGACAAGTGTATACCAAAAGGAGCATGCCATGGTTGTCTCTGGAGGGGCCCTGCCTTACAAATACAGTCAGATGCTAGCAACCAACTATTGGACTGGGCATGGGGTTCCCAATGAAGGAGCTGGAGGATGGTCCAGAAGAGCTGAAGGGGTTTACAGCCCCATGGCAAGAACAATGATTTCAGCCACCCAGATGCCCCAAGACTCCCAGGGACTGAACCATCAACCAAGGGGCACACATGGTTCCAGCCAAAAATGTGGCAGAGGAAGGCCTTGTTGGGCATCAGTGGGAGGAGTGGTCCTTGGTCAGGTAAAGGCTCAACAGAGGTGCGAACAAAGGGAAACCAAGGGGGGAAGAGGGAGTGTGTCAGGTGGAGGGGCATATAGGTAGAGGCAGGGGGAAGGAGGAGGGGGAGGGGTTGGGATCTTAGGGGAGGGGGGATATCGAAAAGGCTTTACCATTGGCAATGTAAATGAAGACGATATTCAATTAAAAAAGAAAAAAGAAAAATATACATTTCAGTGGTTTTAATGTAGTTTTATTATGGTTGTACAATTATTAGCACTATCTAATTGTAGAACATTTTCATCATTCCCATATACTAGTATTCCTTTATTTACCCTAAGCAGCTACTATTCTATTTTCAGTCTCTGATGATTTGCCTATTCTAGATATTTCATATAAAGGAAGCTATGATATATTGACTTGATGTATTTGGCTTCTTTCATTAAACATAGTGTTTCTAATATTTAGCTATGTTGGAGCATGTTATTGACACATCATTTCTTCTTATGGCTACATTTGTTTACTGATGTATTAGCACATAGATATGTGAAATTCTGATACCTTTTGGCTGCTATAGATAATAATGCCATGCAAATTCACATACAAATTTTTTATGGACATGTCCTTATTCACTTGGGTATGTATGTGCCTAGGAGAGAAATTCTGGAGTCATATAGTTAACTTTATGTCTGATTTTTTGTGTAACTGCTAAAGTTCTTCTGCAAGTGCTAGAACATTTCTACTATGCATAAGGGTTCTACTTATGCCACTCCTCTTTTTCATTAATTGTTGCTATATGTATCTATCTATATCTTCATCTATGTCTATGTCTGTGTCTGTGTCTGTATCTATATCATATGCATCTATATCATATATATATATATATATATATATATATATATATACCTAAATATAACCTGCTCAGTCTGTATAATGTTACTTGATTGTATGTGCAAAATGGTCACTTTCCTAATAATGTACTTTGATACCCAAGAGTTTTAGGTTTTGTTTTAGGTCAATTTAATATCTCTATATTTTTTGTTAGATGTGCTTTGGTAATACATTGGCAAATTCATGAGGATCTTGTGGTTTTTTTCTAAGAATTTTAATTTTTGATATTACTATGAACTATTTAGAGTTGACATGTAGCAAGAGTGGACACAACTATTTTTGTTCCAGGTTTTAGAAAAAAAGTGTTGAGTGTTTGCCTTTGAGTTTCATGTTAGATGTAGGTTTTTCTCTATCTCAGGTTGAGGAAGTTTATTTTTATTCTGAGGGGTTTTTTGAGTAGTTTTAACATAAAATATGATGGATTTGGTGAAATACTTTTCCTATATCAATATAGTGTCTGAGTGTGTGTGTGTGTGTGTGTGTGTGTGTGTGTGTGAGAGAGAGAGAGAGAGAGAGAGAGAGAGAGAGAGAGAATGTATTTTCTTTCATTCTGTTAATGTCTTTTAACACATGAATTAATTTTCCATCTTTATTCACCCTTGTATTATTTAAATAAATTCCATTTGGTCTTGGGGTGTGCTTTTCTCAAAACGTTGTTGCATTTCATGTGCTGACATTTTGTTGAAGACTTTAAAATCTATATTCATAGATATATTGGTTTGTAATTTCTTTTCATAACTTTTATTTTGGCTTTGCTGTAAGGCTAATGCAGTTTCATGGAGTGAGTTAGAAAGTATTTCTAATATGTTTATGAAGAATTTGAAGAAGATTGCTAATGTTTCTTTTAATACTTATTGTATTTCATCAGTGAAGTCACCTGGTTGTGTTCCCCATTCCTCTTCCAAGATTGATTTATTTTTATTTTATGTGTATGAGTGTTTGCCTTCATATCTGTGTGTGTTCCATGTATATAACTGGTAGGTATGTCATGGAAGTCATAAAAGGGTGTGGGATACCCTTGGACTTACAGGCAGTTATGAGACCATCTCACAAGTAGTTGCTGGGAACCACCTTAGGCCCTCTGCAAAAGCAGTAAGTGCTTTTAACTGCTAAAACATCTCTTCAGCCCAAGATCTTGAAATCTTTTATTAGAAAGCTTTTGATTACTGATCCAATCTCTGTATTTGTTCTAGGACCATTCAGATTTCTATTTCTTGAATAATTTGGGTAATTTATGTGTGTGGTGATTTGAATAATAATGGTCTCCATAGGTCCATAGGTGCCACTATTATCAGTGGTGGCCTTTGGAATAGGTGTGTCTTTTTTGGAGCAGGTATGCCAATACGGGGTGGGCTTTGGGGGTCTTAGATGCAGAAGCCATGCCTAGTGTGGTAGTCACTTCCTGCTGCATGTGGATTAAGATGTAGAGCTCTCAGCTCCTTCTCCAGCACTATGTCTGCCTGCATGTTGCCATGCTACCACCATGGTGATAATGGACTGAACCTCTGAAACTGTAAGCCAGCTTCAATTAAATGTTGTCCTTACAAGAGTTATTGTGGTCATGATATCTCCTTGGAGCAATAGAACCCCAAACTAAGACAATGTAATTTTAGAATTGTGTTCATTTCATCAAACTTATCTAATGTATTGGTATATAGTTGTTCATAGTATTTTTATACCCTTTTGAATGTTGACAGTAGTTTCTAACTTTTAATCTGATTTTGTTTGTCTCTATATATGCTCTCATTCTCTCTTTCTCTTACTCCTTCCTTCCTCTCTCTCCCTCTCCTTTCCTTGCCACAGTCAATATATCTAAATGCTATTTTGTTTTTAACTTGATTGTTTTTTTAAGATTTTATTTATTTATTATATGTAACTACACTATAGCTGTCTTCAGACACCCCAGAATTGGGCATCAGATCTCATTATGGATGGTTGTGAGCCACCATGTGGTTGTTGGGATTTGAACTCAGGACCTCTGGAAGAGCATTCAGTGCTCTTAACTGGTGAGCCATCTCTTTAGCCCCCTTGACTGTTTTAAAGAACCAATTTTTGTTGATTATCTGTTTTGGTTCTTTAAACCTCATTTATCTCTATCACAGTCCGTATTTTCTCTTAACTGCTACCTTTGAGTTCAGTTTGTTCTTATTTGAGTACGCTAAAGTGTTCTTTTCTTTTTTCTTTATATCATTTATATGTGTATTACACTTAAGGAGATCAGAAAAGGGCATGAGGGCATTGGGTTCACAGAAACTGGAGTCGTGAATGATTGTGAGCCATCATCTAGGTACTGGGAACCAAACCTGGGTCCTGTGCAAGAGCAGCTTATGTTCTTGACTGATGAGCCTTTGCTTCAGCCCACATTAAAGCATCCTTATGTTAATGATTTAAGAGCACTTTTTAAAATGCAGCTATATAGTCCTTGTTGAGCATGCTTTTGCTATAGCCCATAAGTTTGGGTATATTGTGCTTTCATGCCCCAATTTTTTCTAATTTGTCTTTTTTCTCCATTGCTAAAGGGTTGTATAATGTTCAAATATATTTATAAATTTCCCATGTTCGCTACTGATTTCTACGCTCTTTCCATTCTGATCAGGGAGGTTACTCTGCTTGGTTTCAATCTTTTTAAATAATGTGAGGCTTATTTTGTGGCCTAGCATCTAGTCTATCCTGGAGAATGTTCCATGTGTATTTAAGGAAGATATGTAGTATTCTTTTGCTGGGTGAAGTGTTTTATAGATGTCTGATAAGTCAGGTTTTGATCACTTTTGAAACATCTGTTCCTAGAGCTTGTTTCCAGTTAATGTTTTAACAGAAATTTCTTTAAATGCCAGAAGACAAAAGCAAGGAAGAAAGAAAAGGAAAAGGAAAATTAAGCAAAATAAATTTTGATTTTTCAATCTTCCTCTGGAAAGATTGGGTCTTGGCATTTTCCACATCACCCTTTTCTCTGACATCATCCCAAATCCTCACTCTCAGATTAGGGCACTGGAAGACCCACTGCAGAAATATGAGTGAACTAGAAGTTATAGATTGGTTTTGCAGGAACAGAAGCTGAGGTTTGAATCATCTAATTTTTGAAAATGACTTGAAATCATACTAGGTAGCTAGTTCTTCTGGCCACCTGCCAACTGCAAATTTCAATTCTCTCAGAGAAAATAGGCCTACAAATATTTTTATAGTTTTTCATATAAAATGTCTAGAACTCAGTGTAAACATAACCAGACCTATGAGGATATGAGCTGCATGAAATAAAACAATGGCAGTAGACTTGGAGAGTATTTAGATAATTCCATCATTAGATTCACAGTTAAAAGAAACATGGTCAGTGTGTTCAAGTACATAAAATATACCACATTGATTCAAGGAATAAGTATAGAGATGTTTAACAATTATGGCTGTATAAATGCAGAAAATCATATTAAGTGAGGAATCAAGGTTAAGCACAGTATAGAATGCATCCTTATTTGTAAAAGCAAGATATAGATAGATAGATAGATAGATAGATAGATAGATAGATGCATATATACATATATATTTAAAGGTGAAATAAAATTCATATAAAATTGATCATTTTAATTACTTCAATGTATGTGATTTCATGGTTGTGGTGGTTTTATAATGACCCCCATAGGCTCATATATAGAGATACTTGGTCTCTTAGTGATGAAATTGTTTGGGAGAGATTACATGGTCTTCATTGGAGGATGTGTGTTACTGAGTGTGGGCTTTGAGATTTAAAAAGGACATTCTCTCTGCCTAGTTCGTCTGGATTGAGGAAATGTGAATATTCAGCTACTGCCTCTCAGCACCATATCTGCTACTATGTTCCCTGCCATCCATGACAGTCTCATACCCTAACCCTCTGGAACCAGAATCCTCAGATTAAATTTTCTTTCTTTCTTTCTTTCTTTCTTTCTTTCTTTCTTTCTTTCTTTCTCTCTCTCTCTCTCTCTCTCTCTCTCTCTTTCTTCCTTTCTTTCTTCCTTTCTTTCTTTTTCTTTCTTTCTTCCTTCCTTCCTTCCTTCTTTCCTTTCTTTCTTTCTAGATTTATTTTTTTATGTATATGAGTACATACTTTATTTTTCAGTATTAGGGATTGAACTCACAGCCTTGTATAAACCCGGCAAGGTCTCTTATTTCCAAAATGTTTCTGTCATCTTAAAATGAATCTTCATACTCATTAGCAGCCACTCTTTTTTTTTCCAATCTCCAGCTCCTGATACTCACTAATTTACTTTCTGTATCTACAGATTATCTAATCTGAATATTTCATATTAATGGAACACATGCAGCCTTTGGTGTTTAGCTTCTTTCACTTGAAATAATGCTTTCAGAGATAATCCATGTCATTGTATACACCAGTGCTTTAGTCCTATTTTTAGATAAGTGTGTAGCTACTTTGTATATATAATATTACATTTATTTTACAGATTAAACATTTATACCTACATTTTAATATTAATGCATGGTTATATTAATTTTATTTGTTTTTCAAGATAGAGAGTCTCTGTGTAGCCTTGACTGTACTGGAACTTCCTCTGTAGACCAGGCTGGCCTTGTACTCACAGAGGTCTACCTGTCTCTGCCTCCTGAGTGCTAGGATTAGAGTATGCCACCATGCCAAGCTGCTTATATTCATCTTGTATGCTCATTAACAAATTTAGTCAATCTTAAGTTTACTCAAGAAAACTATATTAATGTTAAAAAAAAATAAAAACATCACTTTAGATGTAGTTACTCTGATTAGTGGTACAATGGGCCAGAAAAGCTACAAAGACAAATTAAACCAGCATTAGAAATCTGTAAATTAAAGGTACAGACTGAAATAAGCCATTAAACAGCAGCATGTTTGTCCACTCTTTAAAAATATTTATCCAGGGGCCATTGAGATAGATCAGTGGGTACAGGCACATAGCACCAAGCTGAGGAACTGAGTTTGCTGCCTAGAGTCATATGGTGGACGGAGAGCCTCTCATAGCTGTCCTCTCACCTTCACACATATACTGTGATACATGTCTGCCCCATTAAGTACATAACAAAGATGCAAAATATATAAATAAAATGTTAAGCCAAGGACTTGGGAGACCAAGGCAGAAGGATTGTCATGATGTCTGAGCCAATCTAAGCTACATAATGAGATCCAGACCCTATGTTAAAAACCCAAATACATAAATAGGAAAATAAAAAGTAATACAATATAGCTGAAGGAAAGTTCTCAATCAAGTTTTAAATAAAGCTGTGGATCGAATGCCTTTAGAATGCTTATGTGAGGGAAAGATTTAGTAGTTCATTAAGTCTTAGATGGACAGGAAATGAGGGCCTCTTACTAATATATGAATCATGGATTTAGAATTTTCTAGTATTTATATTAAAAAACAGATAAAAATCAGTTTTACCAATGTATTGAATTCAGTATGTCTCTGTATATGAAACATCTCAATATAAAATCATATTAAAATGACTGAGACATTTTTGCTTTTTTTATACCAAGTCTTTGAAATCCAGAGTGAATTTTGTTCTTGCAGCACATCTCCATCCTAACTAGCCTCCATTTCAAGAACTCTGTCATTTTGTATTACAAATGAGCACCATTGCTGGTTCAACTGGAGGTCAACATGCAGAAGAATGCGAATTGACCCACTCTTATCTCCTTGTACTAAGATCAACTCCAAGTTGATCAAGGACCTCCACATAAAACCAGACACACTGAAACTAATAGAAAAGAAACTGGGGAAGACCCTGGAGGACATGGGCACAGGGGGAAAGTTCCTGAACAGGACACCAATAGCTTATGCTCTAAGATCAAGAATTGACAAATGGGACCTCATAAAATTACAAAGTTTCTGTAAGGCAAAGGACCCTGTCAGAAGGACAAAATGGCAACCAACAAATTGGGAAAAGATCTTCACCAACCCCACATCTGACAGAGGCTAATATCCAATATATACAAAGAACTCAAGAAGTTAGACCCCAAAGAACCAAAGAACCCTATCAAAAAATGGGGTACAGAGCTAAATAAAGAATTTTCACCAGAAGAAATTCAGATGGCTGAAAAGCACCTTAAGAGATGTTCAACATCATTAGTCATCAGGGAAATGGAAATCAAAACAACCCTGAGATTCCACCTCACACCAGTCAGAATGGCTAAGATTAAAAACTCAAGAGACAACAGGTGCTCGCGAGGATGTGGAGAAAGAGGAACACTCCTACACTGTTGGTGGGATTGCAAAATGGTAAAACCGCTCTGGAAATCAGTCTGGCAGTTCCTCAGAAAATCGGGCATGACACTTCCAGAGGACCCTGTCATACATATACCCAGAGGATTCCCCTGCATGCAATAAAAACACATGCCCCACTATTTTCATAGCAGCCTTATTTATAATAGCCAGAAGCTGGAAGGAGCCCAGATGTCCCTCAAAGGAGGAATGGATACAGAAAATGTGGTGTATTTATACAATGGAATACTACTCAGCAATTAAAAATAATGAATTCATGCAATTTGTAGGCAAATGGTTGGATCTGGAAAATATCCTGAGTTAACCCAATCACAAAAGAAAACACATGAATTGCAATCACTGATAAGTGGATATTAAAGAGCCCAGAAGCTCTGAATACTCAAGGCACAATTAGCAAATCAAAAGATTCCCAAGAAAAAGGAAGGAGAGGACCCTGGTCCTGAAGACTGGATCAGTTTTGTAGGAGAGTACCAGAACAGAGAAATGGTGTGTGTGTGTGGGGGGGGTAATACGGGAATGGGGGGGAGAGGACTTATGGAACATATGGTGAGAGGGGGAACTGGGAAAGGGGAAAGCCTTTGGAATATAAACAAAGAATATAGAAAATAAAAAAATTTAAAAAAAACATAAAAAACAAAAACAAAAACAAAAAAACAAATGAGCACCATCTTGGCCATCCCAATTCTAAGTCAACCTGACCCTTAAAGCTATGTTGATAGCAGTTAAGTTTGTGTGCTAATCACATATTTGTTATCTTTTCTTTCTGGAGTATATGTTTGGAAATTTTCTCAATTTCAAAATGAGGAGAAAGACACATTGGATTTTTTTTAAAGCTTAAGAGAGGAAGCAGAGTAAATCTGTAGGAAATAATGGCCCCGTCCGCACTGTAACAGGAAGAGAATGGTGAGGTAGTCATGAGTAGGAGTGATCCAAGTGGTTTCAGTTTGGCATATTTTCACAGTGTGTTTGCTGTTCTGACCATTCTGTACACCAAATTCTGTAGCCATACTTAGGAGGCTTGGGGATTGGGGGTGCTTGCCTGGTTCCCTTGTGAGGTCTCTGAGCTTTGTTTCTTTTTTCCTCCCCCCTTTTACTTTTTATTCAATATATTCTTTATTTACATTTCAAATGACTTCCCCTTTCCCAGATCCCCCTCCCTGAAAGTCCCATAAGCCCTCTCCCCTCCCCTTGTTCCCCAATTAACCCTTTCCCGCTCCTGGTATTCCCCTACACTGCTTCACTGAGCCTTTCCAGGACCAGGGCCCTCTCATTCCTTCTTCTTGGGCATCATTTGATATGTGAATTGTGTCTTGGGTATTCCGAGCTTCTAGGCTAATATCCACTTAACTGTGAGTGCATCCAGAAGATTCCCCAGCATGTAATAAGGACACATGCTCCACTATGCTCATAGCAGCCCTATTTATAATAGCTAGAAGTTGGAAAGTACCCAAATGTCCCTCAATGGAGGAATGGATACAGAAAATGTGGTATATTCACACAATGGAGTACTACTCAGCAATTAAAAACAATGAATTCATGCAATTCTTAGGCCAGTGGGTGAAGCTGGAGAATGTCATCCTGAGTGAGGTAACCCAATCACAAAGGAACACACAGGGTATGCACTCCTCCCCCTTTTAAATGATTCTTCTTGTTGCGCTTTTGTCTGAACACGTTCTTGGGGCAGTTGACCTCCCCTACCCCTGCTTTCCTGTTACTCTTCTTGGGATCTAAGGACCAAGAATAATCAGAGATATTGTAAGCAAATGGATAGTGCCAAAGAAGAACACGAGAACCATTCATTCATTCCGATGCAAATCTCTCCTGAGGGCTTTTTGAACACTAGACACTATGTTAGAATAAACGATTTGAAAATAATTTGAAGATTGTCCTGAAATACAGCAACCTAAAATGTATGTTTCCTTTTTACAGTTTTCGACATAGTCATGTCTTTCTCCCTAGTTCATTATTTCCATTTCCTCTGCTTCTTCTCACAGATACTTCATGCTCACTATGTCTTAGAGGTGCTATTTGAAGCCAGGAAAGTCCTGAAGCAAATGCCGAATTTCAGTCACATAAAAACCTTTCCCACCAAAGAGATAACAATCTGTGGTAAGTTTCAGAAGAGAGTTGTCACATTAATATTTAGGAGCCTCTTGGTCCTGCATCATTTGCCTAACTTGAAAACTATGTAAATTGGATTGTGTTGAGGGGAAAATGTTAATATAGAATTATCTATCATGGTAATACTGTTCCCTATCTTGTCTTTGTTTTGCATACCAGCTGGCAGGAATTAATTACGTGAGAAATTAAAGAACTCTTGTAGCTTTTTCTAAAGGCAGCTAGCATTTTAATATGGAGAGCCACTGATGGGTAGAATACGTGTTCTTTGCCCTCTGACTGACTCTCATTATCTCTGTTTCATGGTGTTTTTTTTTCCAGGTGGTCCTCTGTGTGCATGCCACTTGTACTGGAAAGAGAAACACCCAAGGCGGGTGGAGATTAAATTCTTTTCTGCCCTTGGCTGCTGCTTTAGATTTTCCAACTGGTCTTCGCAGCTTTTAAAGGAGTGGGAATGTCCCCAAAATCTGTTTCTTGTTCTTCTAAATAATAAGATTTGAGATTTTGTTATCTTATAGGCCAGCTTGGCAGGATATCGCTTCTAGAAACAGTACACATTGAAATTCCTCACAGTTGGTGCTCAGCACGCTTACCCTGTCTGGGAGCGGGATGCATGGAAGGAACAGCAATCCCCTAACTTCTAATTAAGCCTTTAGGTTACCAAACAGTGCTTGTTATTTTCCAAATCAGTTTTTAGCCCACGCTCTCTTACTCTGGCAGGTAGAAGTGGATTTGACAATCTAATTAAACCCTTTCCATTCCCAGCATCTCATGGTGGTGACAGGGACTTGATCTAGCAGTACATATCTCATGACATTGGGCTGACTCAGGTTTTTTGAAGATTCTCTAATGGTTTAATTTCGACCGAATTAGGCCACCAGATCACCCTAGACAATAATATACCTAAGCATAGAGACCTTTTATTAAAAGCTACAGCAGGCTTTGCTTTTGATGGAAATAAAGAACGCTGGCTCATAAGGCTCAGGAAACCATGCCAACCTGTGAAGCCTCTAAAGCCAGGGGCTAGGCTTTCTACCCACGTGTACATTAACAGCCAAAAACAGATGTTAGGATCTGCATTTCCATTAGCCCTCCAGTTGCTACTGAAGATCTATCTGTATCAAGGTTACTGATGTGTGCCACTGCACCCTAGAAGAAGAAATGAATTAGAGGACATGGGAGTCCTAGAATTCCACAATATGAGAACTGAAAAGTCCTTACAGAGATGTTATGATCCTTTTACTAAAAGCTAAGGTTGTAATTTCCCCCCCCCATGCTAAGGCTCAAACCCAGGGGTTTGCCCCTGCTACTCAAGCACTCTATCATTGAACTATATCCAAAGCCCCTATGTCTTGCTCTTATGGATGAAATAGAGGTCCAGAGAGAAATACATAATTTTGCCAATGCATTTCTACATGGTACCCGCACCCTAGCTTACTCAGCCAGTCGGTGATAGGGTTGCATTAAAAATAAGGTCTTCTACATTTCAGATTAGGGAGGGTGCCATCTTTGCACTTGTCTGTTCAGACTAGACAAATCCATTCATTTAAAGGACCCTACATTTGAGACATTTATTTCCAGATATTTTTCTCCACATAGCATCTTTGGTAAAGAGAAAAGCAAATATGCCGAAGCAACTTCATATTTTAGTATGCCAGCTATTCTAATCCTTCATATTCAAATTTCTGTACATGTGGTAGTGGAAGTAGTAGTGGTTGTGATGGTGGTGGTGGTGGTGGTGGTGGTGTGTGTGTGTGTGTGTGTGTGTGTGTGTGCGCGCGCGCGTGCATGTGTGTATGTATGTGTCTGTGTGCATGTGTGTGCATATGCATGCATGCACATGTGAATGTGTATGTATGCATATAGAAACAAGATTGGTGGTGGATGTCTTTCCCCATTGCTGTCCACTTTACTTTTTGAGACAGGGTCTCTTACTGAACCTGGAGCTCACTGATTGGCAAGGTTAGTTGCCAGTGAGCCTGACTCTGTTGCCTTCAGCATTAATGGTGCAGATGGGGCTGCTGTACCTTGTTTTTTTGCATGGTTGATGGGGTTATGAGCACAGTCTTCTTGAATAAAAAGCACTTTAATTACTGAATCATCTCCATGGTCAGTATACTTATATTTTAATAGGCAAATCACTCTGAAGAAAATTAAGAAAGCAAAATAATTGGCAAGATATATTATTTATTTAATTTTTAGAGGTATTGACATTTAAGTATCCATTAACATCAATATGCTCTTTATCTTATTTTTAATATTCTGGCAATTTTATAAAAAGTGCTAGTAATGTAGGGTTTTTAACCTTGTTATATCTAATGTAATTTATCTTGTTTATGGGATTTTAAATAAACTGAGAAAAAAAGTGTTCTTAAATTATCTGGTAATTAAGTTGAATACAAATTTTGATAAAAGATTATAAAAGATAAATATTTTACTTAAAAGTATTTATCCAAGTAGAAATTTGGAATATTCATATAGTCGCTTTTTCATTAATGAGTCTTATATTCATAGCTTGCATTAGTTGGCTTTTGTTTTATCCCCTCATAACTGTCTCATCAAAAAGAATCTCAATGATATAATTTTTAAACCTTTACATTTTGAAGTAAAATAAAGCAAAACCCGGCAAATGAATGGCTATGGATTCAGTGATTAAATGCCTGCATTGAGTGCCTAGTTGCCTAGAAACTATGACAGGTCCTTGGAGAGTCAATGCTTCCAGTGATAGCTCTTTTTGCTGCTCTCCTGGGCATTAACATATAGGCAATACAGAGGAAATCATCTTGAGGTGAGAGGATGCTGGGTTTGAATTCTAGCTCAGATTTTGGTGGCAGAGTGATTGCATGATTTATAATTACTCTGAGTCTCGTTTGGAATATAAGGATGATGATAATGCTATTCACTGAGTGGTGGTAAGGATCAAACAAGAAAGTAAGCATAACATTCTTAGTATAGAGCTTAATTCAGAATAAATAGATCAAATAGTTCCAGTTGCTGTGTCCACCCCATATGTACAATGGGAGGGAAAGAAAGAATCCGTGGAAACAAAATGAATATTGAATTAGTATCAACATTAAGTGGAAATCCCAATCCCATGAGAATACTTGGGGTATTTGAGATTTAAAATTCTTTAACAAAATAAGCATCTTGTCTTGGTTCTTACTGAATACTGATTTTTCATTTGTGTTCCAGGTGATTTGCATGGGAAACTGGATGATCTTTTGTTGATTTTCTATAAGGTAAATGCTTGTTTTCCTAACTACTTGTGCTTTTGTTGAGCGAGGGCAGTCCTAGGACAGATAACAATATTAGTTTTGTTGTGTGCCTGTCTATACACACAAATATAAATGCAATATGACAGGTTTTTTTTTTTATCTTCGAAGCTCAAAGATTTGTAGAAACACATCTTTTTAGTTTTCCCGCACATCTCATAAGATTTGTTTTTCAAAAATGTAATTAGATTCTTTGTTCAACACTGAGGCTATCTGTATATCAGTTAGAATGTGTGCATGCCTGTCTTTATTATGTCATAAAGGTTACAGGGGCACAGGATAAAGAGGAATGTAATCTGTTTTATTTTGCTTGGAAATTAACATGCTCTATTATGAGATTTCCCTTTTATCCCACACTAACTGGGTATGAAGGGAGAGTCCTTTAGTAAATGTCTACCTTGCTCTAGCAGCTCTGAGCTCAGCTGATCTGCTGGTGCTTCATCTTTTGCACAAAGTTGCAAGAAGGCTCACATAGACTTGATCTGTATCTCTTTGTCTGGATTCATTTCTCTCTGAGCCAACAATTGCTACCTGAATGTTTGCTTCTAGAATGATCATATCTAGAAAACAGATCCTGGGGCCCTAGCGCTGTCATTTAACTCTGGTCTTCTACATGTCTCTTTTTGATTAATGCATTTATTATCCACCTATCATCCACAAGACTAGCAAAATTAACTACAATTTGTTTTCCAGCTTCCATATTATCTTGGGCTTCCACGCCATACATTGTCTTATGGATAAAGTGATGTAATTAACCAAGAGCATTTTGTATTTTTAATATTTATTTAAAATTTTTTCATCTCCTCCCCCAATTTCTTCAACATCCTATGTTTCTACCAACCCATCTTCAAGTCATGGTCTCTCTCTCTCTCTCTCTCTCTCTCTCTCTCTCTCTCTCTCTCTCCCTCCCTCCCTCCCTCCCTCCCTCCCTCTCTCTCTCTCCCCCCTTTCCCTCTCCCCCCTCTCTCTCCTCTCTCTCTCATTCAATGGCATTTTAAGGATCCACATTATGACAGAAATGCAAGGTTTTGTTTCATTTATCCATAATGGCAACTTGAAAGAAAATGGGATAGGGCAAGCTAGAAGTAAGTCAATGGACCTGGCACTTTGGAGAGGGTTTGGGTGACATTTCAGACAGCCTAAACAAGGTCCAGAGCTAGGGACTGTGTATAGAGGAAGTGAAAAGCTCCCCAGGCAGTTGGTTGGTATAGGAATTCCAGACAAGCCTTTCTGGTAGGGAGCTGAGGGAGTTAGTAGTGAGAACTTCTGGATATAGCTGTAGGAGTCAAGCTAGGGAAGGAAGAAAGAGAAGCCAGTGTGGGAAGAATTGGAGAATTAAAGTATTAGAATGTGCACTAGGGTTGGGGAATACCTGGGAAGGGCCTTAGGGAACAGGAAGGGTAGAAAGATGCAGGTGAAATTGTCCCAGGTGATATGAGAGTCTGAGGTGGAATCCAGAAAGCAAGCTACAAGGATCAGTAAAAGAATATCAGCGACAGGGAGGGTAAGTCCCGGAAAACATGTGTTGAATGAGTTGACCCTTGAACCTAGAGCTAAGCAGCTGACAGAGACAGAGGTCCTGGGTCTGAACGGAGTCAGGCAAAGTTTCAGACCTTCTACTCCCTTGCCCCTGAAGTGTTTTTCCTTGCAGGAAATAGATTTTTTTTTCTTCCAGAGTAGTGATGCTGGAGTCAGGGGTCACCAGCATCCTTAAGGGGGTGTCTATATTTGTGGAGAGAATTCTTTCTGGATGAGGTTATATCCAGAAGTCACTTGCCTGACTTAACAGGGGGGAAATGAAAGGACCATTGAGGATGGCGAGATTTCACCTTGAGAAATTGAAAAGTAGTTCTATGTACAACATGAGGGCTATATTAATAATTAAGTAGAGGGAGTTTATTTATCATGACATGGGGATGCCTCTGGCCGAGTTGGAAAGGTGTGGGAAAGGAAAGGTGGAATGCTTAAATGAAGTCTCAAGTTGTCCAACACGAGAAATATTTGTCTGGCTTACCACACTACTTCATATTAAATGTTCAAAATTCCAGTGCTGCTATTGCTTGAGGATGGAATATGGACAGCAATAACCAAAACAGTCTGGCAAGTCTTTACCTAGAGACTTTGGAAAACTCTTGAAAAGGAAAATGGCTGGGCAGGTTAAATGGTGACAGTGGTCACTACATTCCAAGCGATTTGGAAAAGAAACCTTTTTTAACGGGGAGCTAAAGATACTAAGGTATGATCAGAGATTGAGTCCTGGAGTAGAGAGATCAGGACAGAGTATTCTGACACAGTTCTTTAATTGCACTGGCAAAGTGACATGGAACATATAAAATGGGAAGGTGCTAATGTAAAGACTGAACAGGAGGAGGTGGGTGGTAGGAAGCGTCATAAAAGGAACTAAAGGTGAAAATATAGCATTCAAATGGAAGCTAGAAACATCTCGAGAGTTCTCCAGTGACATTATTCAGGGCCCTGCAGTAAAAGAGAAGGAAGCTACTCATGCATGGACTGGGGTGGAAGGAGGTAAGGGGGATATTTGAGAGTGGTGTGTAAGAGCAATGGGCTAGCTTTTACCAAACTCAGGGTGAGAAGGTAACATGCAGATTGGGCATGGGACAAGCCATACACATCACTTGCCTGACTTAACGGGGAAAATGGAAGGGCCATTGAGGATGGGAAGATTTCACCTTGAAAAACTGAAAAAGTAGTTCTATGTACAACATGAGGGGTATATTAATAAAACCAAAAAACTCCTGTATTAAATGAATTTTCAAAGTGTCCTTTCCTTTCTGAAGCTAACACCTTTGTGGAGAGCAAGCATGCCCACATGCATTCCTTTTTGCTATGTCTGTGATACAAGCTGAATATGCCCCAAAATGTCCTTATCCATCATTTTAACCTTTTAAATGTGTGCTCTGTGACCCTGAGCTGAGCATGCTCAAAAAATGTGTCTACTGTCTTTCTCTCTTAAGCTGGACATGCTCAGATATGTACTTCCTGATTGAGTAGTCCCAGGAACATGCCCACCCTTAATGAATTTTCCTATGTAAAACTCCTATGCTACTTTCTTTTCTTCTTTTATTTTTTGCTACAACATATATTTTTATTTTATTTATTTACATTTCAAATGTTATTCCTTTTCCCGGTTCCCCTCTGCAAACTCCCTATCTCATCCCCCCCTTACCCTGCTTCTATGAGGGTGTGCCCCCACCCATCCACCCACTTCCGCCTCACCCCCCTGGCATTCCTCTACACTGGGGCATCAAGCCTTCACAGGACCAAGGGCCTCCCCTCCCATTGATGCCAGATAAGGCCCCTTCAGCTCCTTCAGTCCTTCCCCTAACTCCTTCCTGTGCTCAGTCCAATGGTTGGCTGTGAGCATCTGTATCTGTATTTGTCAGGCTCTGGCAGAGCCTCTCAGGAGACAGCCATATCAGGCTCCTGTCAGCAAGCACTTCTTGGCACCCACAATAGTGTCTGGTTTTGGTGAGTGTATATGGGATGGATCCCCAGGTGGGGCAGTCTCTGGATGTCCTTTCCTTCCATCTCTGCTCCACTCTCCATCCCTGTATTTCCTTTAGACAGGAGCAATTCTGGGTTAAAATTTTGGAGATGGGTGGTGGCCCTGTCAACAGGCTCTCCCTCCCCTTTGTGGGGTATTTCATATGCTACATTCATTGCGTGCAAATGCTGCTTAGGGGAGCAAAACAACTCTGCAGTTCCCTTACCTACTGCAGGGGAGAAGACTTTTCCTCACCTTCCTTCCTTGTCATGCTTCTTTTTGGTTTTATGCTTACCAAGCTGTGAACCTACTGTGCTCAGTTACTCACTATGTCTGGGATTCATGCGAAATAAGTAGACTTTAGCAGTGAGTGCCAATATATATGAATACTTATATGAGTAGCTTGCGAGATGATGAGCACGTTGATTTGAATCCCTGTGGCTGCTTTCTGGGTCTTTGTATGACTCCTCTAACATCGTGTTATATATCTGCAACACACACAATAACCTTTACTTTTAAAAGGCAAACAAAAATAACTATGATAAGGCAGTGAGGGCAGGTCATGAATATCATTAGTATTTTCAACAATGGCACTAGAAAAAGTGCTGAAACCCCCCTACATCTCTCTCTCTCTCTCTCTCTCTCTCTCTCTCTCTCTCTCTCTCACACACACACACACACACACACACACACACACACACACACACACACACAATCTTGCTATATAACCAAGGCTCTGCCCTCAAGTCCAGGCTTCCCTAATATGTAGGATATTCCTCCTTTATTATCCTCCCTAGGGCTGAGGTCAGAGGTATGACTAACAATGCCCAGCTTGTATCACCACCACCACCACCACCCCAGCACCACCACCACCACCACCCTAGCACCACCACCACCACCACCACACCAGCATCACCACCACCACCACACCAGCACCACCACGACCAGCACCACCATCACTGCTGCCGCCACCACATTGAAACAGGATCTCACTATGTTGTATTGTTCGCCTTGGAACTCACTATGTAGACTAGGCTTGTCATGCACCGAGATTGATCCACCTGCCTCTGTCTCCTAAGTGCTGTGACTAAAGCCATGTGCCACCATGCCAGACCTCATATTATTATTCTAAAGGAATTTTTAATAACTGATTTTTTTTATTAATTCAGTTATTTATTTACTTCTCATCTTGGTCACAGCTTCTCCCTCCTTCCTCTCCTCCCAGTCCCTCCCTCTCATGTCACCTCTCCTCCTCCCCTTCTCCTTAGAAAAGGGGAGGACCCCCAAGGATATCAATCTGCCTTGGCATATCTTCTTTTTCTGTTAGATATTTTCTTTGTTTACATTTCAAATGTTAGCCCCTTCCCTGGCTTCCCTCCCTATCCCATCCCCCCTCCCCCTGCTCACCAATCCACCCACTCCCGCTTCCCTGTCCTGGCATTTCCCTATACTGGGGCAACGAGCCTTCACAGGAGCAAGGTTGGCCCATCTTCTATTGAGACTAGACAGGGCAGCCCAGTTAGAGGAAAGGGATCCAAAGGCAGGCAGTGTGGTCAGAGGCAGCGCCTGCTCCAGTTTTAGGAGTCCCACATGAAGACCCCACTGCACAAGTTTACTCTGTGCAGAGGGTGCATGCCCTCTGGTTGGCACTTCAGTCTCTGTGAGCCCCTATCAGTCCAGCTTAGTTGATTCTGTAGGTTTTCTTACAGCATACTTGATCTCTCTATTTTCTTCAATCTTTCTTTACCTTCTTCCACAAGATTCCCCTAATCCTGTGGAATGTTTGGCTGTGCGTCTCTGTATCGGTTTCTATCAGGTGCAGGGTGAAGCCTCTGTGATAACAGTTATACTAGGCTCCTGTCTACAAGTGTAGCAGAGAATCATTAATAATAGTGTCAGGGGTGGGTTCCCTCTCGTGGTAAGGTTCACAAGCTGGGACAATCCATTGGCTGGCCCTTCCCTCAAATTTTGCTCAAACTTTTACCTGTGCTTATCTTGTAGACAAGACAAATTGTGGGCCTAAGGTTTTGTGGCTGGGTTGGTGTCCCAATCCCTCCATTGGAAGTCTTTTGCTAAGAGTCTTAGCTAGGGTCATCCTCATAGATTCCTGGGAGTTTCCATTGTCATAGATTTTGAGATCAGCCCAAAGATGCTCCTTCCCTTCCCCCTCAATCCAGTTGTCTCTCCCAGTACTCCTTCTCTCCCCCTGCCCCATCTCTCTGTTCCCATCCCTCCCCCTTCCCCTATCTGGTCTCCTCCCTCCATCCATCCCCCATGTCTAATCTATCTCCCCTTCTCAGTGAAATTTAAAGATCCCCCTTAGGACGTCCTTGTTACTTATCTTCTTTGGGTCTGTGGTTTGTAGCATGGCTTTGTTGTACTTTATGAATATCCACTTATAAGTGAGTATATACCATGTTTGTCTTTCTGGGTTGGAGTTACATCATTCGGGACAATCTTTTCCTTTTTCATCCATTTACCTGCAAATTTCATGTTGTAAATTCTCTTTATCCATTTTTCGGCTGAAGGGCATCTAGGTTATCTTCAGTTTCTATTTGGTCTAGAGCTTTCAGGTGTGTTGTTGCTAGTATGAGATCTCTCAAATTTCTTTATGAAGGCACTACTTAGTGCTATAAGCTTTCCTCTTAGCACTGCTTTCATTGTGTCCCATAAATTTGGGTCTGTTGTGCTTTCATATTCATTGAACTTTAGAAAGTCTTAAATTGAATTGACTATGTTGCTCTCAATCAGTGTTGCAACAGCTCACCGAGTCCCAGCCCAGTGCAGTGATTCACTTCAGCTCATGGACCAGAGCTACGAGCTGAGTCATGCTGCTGTGAACCCTGATCTTCAAAGCTTACTCAGAGCTAGCTTAGTAGTCATACTTTAAATTGTGTTCATTTAATTATATGGTTTAAAGGAAACAAAATTTAAATTTGGGGGAGCAGTTTGGCCAGCTGTATCCTGTTGGAAAATTTTTTAAAAACTTAAAGCTAGATATGTCCAACACTTATGTCTTTTTTTCCATTGATTAACTTATTTATTCACTTTACATCCTAATCGAAGCTCCCCATCCCTCCTTTTCTCCCAGTCCCACCTTTATGAATTCCCCCTATTATCTCCTCCCAGCCTCCCCCTTGGGTACCACTACACCCTGGGACATCTAGTCTTAGCATGACTAAGCACCTCCTCTCCCATTGAAGCCCAATCAGGCTGTCCAGGTAGGGAAAGGGGGATCCAATGGCAGGTAACAGAGCCAGAGACAGTCTCTGTTCCAATTGTTAGGGAACCCACATGAAGACCAAGCTGCACATCTGATCCAAATGCAGGAGTGGATGGCTAGGTCCAGCCCCTGCATGCTCTTTGTTTGGTGATTCAGTTTCTGTGAGTTCCCATAGTCCCAGGTTAGTTGACTCTGTAAGTCTTCTTGTCGCTTCTAACTCCAACCCGCAGAAAAGAGCGACGACACAGTGTTCTCAAAGTGGTTTATTCAGGATCCTTACAGCATGAATGCAGGAAAAAGGGTCTCTCTCACCCCCAAGCACAGTCCTTTTATCTTGTCTAGCTCCACCCCATCAGTCCATTTTACGTATTCTCTGTGGATAGGTCCACATAACATGACTGGTACTGCATCATCAGGTGCACCTGCGCAGTTCATCTGGAAAGGTGTGGCAAACTCGGGAGCAGGAGGAAATCAGGTGCTAGTCATGAGACTTGACCGGAGTCCCAAGCGCCATCTTGGGGCTGCCGCCACACCCACTCTCCACATCTTCTTATGGTGTCCTGGACACTTCTGGGTTGCTCAATTCTATCCCCGATATTTATGTCTTGACTATGGCTAATTTTTTTTCTTCTCCATCAACCCTGATAAAACAGAAGCTTTGCCTTCACTAAGTTACGATTCACCTCTCAGCTGGCATTTTCTTATATGACTTCTTCCTCATCGGTTCCTCTTTATTAAATGAGCAGGGCTATGCGTTCAAGCTTGGCCCAGGTCAACCAAATGTGAGAGGCAGTAGCATCACTGATATGCTAACTATTTTACTTTTCTTTTCCAAGTGATAGGTTTGACTCAAGACTCGTTTTAAGGTGCAGGGAATTGAACTTAGGGCCTCCCACGTTAGGCAGGCACTCTACCACTGAGCTATATCCTCAATCCTTTGTTTTGTTTTTTACAAGAACTTTGAGACAGGGTCTTAATAAGTTGCTCAGGTGATCAGTAGACTCGTTCCAGAGCTCAGGCATCCACTGAACTTGTGATCCTCAGCCTCATCTCCTTGAGTAGAGGGATTCCAGGGTCACAACCTTTAGCATTATAACTCATCATATGCAAAAATGAATCTTTCTACTAGTTTGTTCACTTAATAAGCTTTTTATTTGGTCTCTGTGCACCGAAGACATAAGCATCATGTAAAGACCAAAACAACCTACAAAGATTAAACTATGGGGATCATTCATTTCATATAGACTTAATGTCAGCTATGAATGAGATAATATGCTAAAAACTTGACAATATAGTATGACTAAGGAAAATATTGCCCTGACAGATACAATTTACTGGGATGATTGATTTTAAAAGATCCCCTGGGATCAGTTCCTAGCACAGGGATTGTGTTGTGAGCAACACAATGAAGAAAAGATAATTGAGAGAAGACGTATTATGATTGGAATTGGGAGTTTTAAGGGAACTGATGGATGTAACACTAACTTCATTGAAGACTTCCTGGATGGAGTGGCTAGGCTTTGTGTCTGAGACAAGATCTTGCTATGAAACCAAGTTTGACACCCCCCCCCAACTTACAGCAATTCTTCCTCAACTTCCCAATGCTGGCATTCCTGCTGTGTGACATCATGCCTGACTTATTATTTATTATTTTATCACGAGACAGCCTCACTATACAGCCAAAGCTAGCCTTGTTCTCCAGATCTTCATCTTTTCCCATTCTTGGTACCTCTGAGTGTTCAAACATGACTACCATGCCCAGGTTAAGGGATGGTAGTTTTGACAAACCTTTTAAGGATGTTTAATAATTTATTAAGGGTCCGAATCATGAAGGAACGTCTTGAAGGGCAAGAAAGCTTCTGTTACGAACTTTCCTGTGGTATACTGCAATAATTTTGGGGTTTTGGAGCAATGATTGCTTTTGAGGAATCGTTGTTAGTTTTTTCATTTGTTTAGTATGTAGTCATCCTTAATTTTTGTTATTTATTACATTAACTCTGAGGTATTTTAGCTACTCAACCCCATCTGGCTTGGGACTTTTTCCCCTCTAGGTACCACACTCTTAACCACAACAGACCTTTGCTAAAAGGGCACCTCCACTTTATATGTCTTCAGATGTAATTTCATCATCAAGTGAAGCAATTTACATACCATTAGTTAGGTCATGTTTTTCGATTTTATTTTCTGAAAAGGTTAATTCTAATCAGCCACTTTTGCTTAATTGGAGTGACCAATTTGAAATACTTCATTTAGAGCCTCAGCCTTGCTAACATTACAAGACATTTTCCTTCATTGAATGGAAAGCTTGAAATTGTAGATCAAGTATTAGTGAATGAGTTTGCTAAATTGGTGCTGAGAATGGTGCTCCTGCAGCTGGAAAGGAGCTGGACATGGACACAAAGCAGCTAATTAACTTTCAACCCCGTGGGCATCATACTGTCTACTGGGATCTGTGCTGGCTCGGTTTCCTTTTCTTCCTTCCTTCCCCTCATTGCTCCACCTGAGCCCACACATAACTTTCCCACAGTGAAGGTAATCTAATCCTGTATTCCCCGTCACTGGGACACTTCGTGCTGCCCCTGGGATCTTCTCATCTTTGTGTCTGAGATCTTCAAAACAGGTTGTAAAAATGAAAGTTGTGACATTATGGAATTGAAGCCCAGAAGTTATTGTTTGATATTTCTTAGGAAAATGAAAATGTTCAGATATGTTGAAATAAGTTTCAGATGTCTATTATAAAATGCTTCAATAGGAACTAGGTGAGAATATAGGAAAATGTCTCATTTTTGTGTGTCTAGTCAATTCACTTTTTTTTTAATCGCTTGCGGACTTTCAGAGTGCTTTTCAGAAATGTGGTTACCCTGGGTTTTCTATAATTTTTGGCTTAATATCCATGTCATACCGATGTGTTACTTATTAACTGCAGTGTAAATCTGAGTTTGCTGGATCTGAGTGAAGAATTTTTGCTCCTTTGAAAGGAAATAAGAGAAATCTCAGTAGCAGGAGACTAAAAAGCCCAGAGACTCATGTCACAGGAGACTTAGTTGCCTTATTATTTGAAGACTAAAATGTGTTCTAACTTAGATTATGCAAAATAATTCGACTAATCCTAAACCAGCAAGACAGATATATATCCAAATAAATCTTTCCTGGCTTTGAAGTCATTGCCTTGAAAGGCTTAACATTAAGAAGAGGTCAGTATACATTTAAGATTTCTTTTTTAGTAAATGGTGGGGGTGGGGTGAGGAATTGGTTTTGTGTTTGCATATGTATGAATGTGGTGCATGTATGCATGCATGTATGTGTGCGCACTCCTGCTGGCGTATATGGAAGCTGGAGGTTGATATTAGTGTCTGTCTTTATTACTTTCCACATGGTATTTTGAGACAAGGTCTTACAAAGAATGTGATGCTTACTATTTCCCTGTCTCTGTCTCCTATTGTCTTATTGTCTCTGTCTCCTAGTGTGGTGGAGACCATTACCTCCACACCAGTCTTTAATGAGTGTTTGAGAATTTGAACTCAGCTCCTCGTGCTTACTCACAGGGCCTTCCCCTCAGCCTCATGGAAAATACAAATCCTTATTTTTTTCTTTGATCCACTGCTTATCAAGGCTCCAGCTGTTAATTTCTAAGAATCTTAATTCATGGAGCAAGATTTTTTTCTAGCCAAATTTTATTATTTATTCCAGATTTTATTGGATTGTGATATAAGAAAAATGTCCTATGAGATATTTTTCAGTTTGAATGTATTAAAGATTTCTTGTGGGCTAAGTGTGAAGTTAATTTTCACAAAGTTTCCATGAACATCTGAAAAATCAGTTACATTGTATTTGTAAAAATTTCCTTATATCTAGTAAAGTTTATATTAAAGTATACATATATAATATATAGAAACACATACACATAAAATAAATCTTTAAATCTTTTTTAAGATTTTATTTATTTATTTTATGTATATGGGTACAATATATGAAAAGAGCTGGCTACCTCATATGGATCTAGGTAGAGCATTTCATTTCCTTCCTAAACTCATGGTCTTCTCCACATGGCTGACTGAGCATTCTCATGACAGTAGCAGTTAGTGTTCCCCAAAGTCAGTAACCTAAGAGAAAATACTAGGATGCTGCTGGGTCCTCTATGACTTAAGTCTTTAAAGTTTCACGCAATCGCTGGGCGTGGTGGCGCACACCTGTAATCCCAGCACTTGGGAGGCAGAGGCAGGCAGATTTCTGAGTTCAAGGCCAGCCTTGTCTACAGAGTGAGTTCCAGGACAGCTGGAACTACACAGAGAAACCCTATCTCTAAAAACCAAAAGAAAGAAAGAAAGAAAGAAAGAAAGAAAGAAAGAAAGAAAGAAAGAAAAGCTTCACGCAATCACTTCTACTTCTATGTCCGTTTACTAAGCAGGTCGTTAAGTCTATCTCACTCAAGGCAAAGAAAAATAGATTCTACCTTTTAAAAAGGAGTGTCAAGAATTTACGGAGGTTATTTTAAGCAATAATTCAATGTGGATATCCACCATCTTAATAGGTTGGGTTTTGTTGTTTTTGTTTTTGTTTTTTGTTTTTTGTCTTCTTTTTTTTTTCAGAGCTGAGGACCAAACTTAGGGGCCTTGTGCTTGCTAGGCAAGCATTCTACCACTGAGCTAAATCCCCAACCATTCGTTTTATTATTTTTTTTAAGATTTATTTATTTGTTTTATGTAAGTACACTGTCCTTAGACACCCCAGAAGAGGGCGTCAGATCCCATTACAGATGGTTGTGATCCACCATGTGGTTGCTGGGAATTGAACTCAGGTCCTCTGGAAGAGCAGTCAGTGCTCTTAACTGTTGAGCCATCTCTCCAGTTCCACTATTGTAGTTTTAAACAATTTATTCTTCTAATTGTGATTAGAATATGGAGCAAATATTTCTTCTTTGGATAGTGATTACAAGTTCACGAAATGTATATTCTTTATAAAGTGCTTTTTAACATGTTATATTGAAATGCTCTGATGCTGTTAAATATTTTATTTTATTTTCCTGGTCTTAAGGAATCATATCTTCTGTGTGCTAGGCAAGTATTCTACCACTTGGGGGTATTACTACTAACTATCATCTCTTTTTGGGACAGTGTCTTGCTATGTTGCTCAGGCTGACCTTGAACTTGCTCTGTAGACAGAGTTAGCCTAAAACTTGTCCTCCTTCTGCCTCTGCCTTCCCAGTGCTAGGATTATAGATGTATTATACAACACCCAGTTAACATTTTAATCTTAAATTCCTGTTACTCTTTCCAGCTTTGTCTTCTCTGTTGTATTTATTTATTTTCAATCATCTCTAATCTATTTATATACTTTTTAAGGAATAATATTTACATGAATTTTTGTTTTAATACATCTTTCATATTTTAATGTAAAAAATTAACTCATTTACATGTTTGAATTTTTTCTTTTATTCTTTACTATTTTGCTTTGGTTTTTTTCTTTGGGTTGTTTTGGTGATCTTTCTTCTTTCTTTCTTTCTTTCTTTCTTTCTTTCTTTCTTTATCCACTTTACATCCCAATCACAGCCCCCCCCAGTCCTCCTCACATACCTCTTTGCCCCTTCCCCCTCCCCCTCTCTTCTGAGAAAGTGCCCTTAGTCTAAACTTAGTCTAATCTGAGTCTAGCCCTGCCTACTCTGGGTGTAGCCCTGTCTACTCTGAGACTACATGCCCCTCCTTCCTAGTCTAGCCATGCCCACTCTGAGTCATCAAGACACTGCAAAACTAGGCAAATAATCTCCCACTGAGGCCACACAAGGCAGCCCTGTTAGGGATACATGATCCACAAACAGGTAACAGAGTCAGGGACAGCCCCCTCTTAGTTGTTGGAGGACATGCATAAAGACCATGGGGCATAGTGTGTGTGTATGTGTGTGTGTGTGTGTGTGTGTGTGTGTGTGTTGATCCAGTCCATATGAGTCCCCAAGGGTTCAGGTTAGTTGACTCTCTTGGTTTTCTTATGAAGTCCCTATCCACTCTGGGGCCCTCCATGCTTCCCCCAACTCTTCCACCACTCTCCAAACTCTGTCTAACATTTGACTATGGATCTCTGCCTCTGTTTCGGTCAGCTGCTAGGTGGAGCCTTTCAGAGGACAGTTATACTAGACTGCTGTCTGCAGACATAACAGAGTATTATTACTAGTGTCAGGGAAGTTGGGACAGGAACTCAAATAGGGCAAAAACCTGGAGGCAGGAGCTGACGCAGAAATCATGGAGGAGTACTGCTTATTGGCTTGCTCCTCATGGCTTGTTCGACCTGCTTTCTTTTTCTTTTTTTTTTAAATTGGATATTTTATTTTTTTGCATTTCAAATGTTATTCTCTTTCCCAGTTTCTCTTCCAGAAACCCCCTATCCCATCATCCCTCCCCCTGCTTCTATGAGGGTGCTCTCCCACCCACCCACCCACTCCTGCCTCCCCGCCCTAGCATTCCCCTACACTGGGGCATCAAACGTTCACAGGACCAAGGGCCTCTCCTCAAACTGCGTTCTCACAGAACCTAGGACCACCAGCCCAGGGATGGCACTACCCAGAATGAGCTAGGCCCTTTCCCACTGATCACTAACTTACTTACCAGGCCACGTCTCATGTTACATAGCTTAGGCCATCTTCGAACTATCTATGCAGCTGAGGATGACTTTGAATATCTGATTCTCCTGTTTCCATGTCCAAGTGCTGAAATTTCAGGTGACTGCCATTATGCTCAGCTTTATGCAGTGCTGGGGTTTCATGCATGCATGCTAAGGTAGCAGTCTACATCCCCAGCCCTACTTTTTAGACTCTGTACTTTATTAATTTCTGTATATTTAATCTAAACAATATATAGTATTTGTACTTTTAAACAATTTCTGGAATTCTTGCTTAGTACTTAAATGCAATCTTGCCAATGTCATATTGATTCATGTTTAGTAATATATTTGAAGGCTAACTGTTCACAATTGGATTCTTTCCTTGTAGTCCTTCCTTGGCTTGAAGACATTTAAACTGTTACTGTTGTAACTTGGCTGGAGTATTTTGTTGGATGCTTTCCTTTGTGAAACATATGCAAGCACATTGAACCCAGTGGCTTTCTATTGTCTACTTGTTTGTTCCTTGCATCTGAAACTGTGTTTCATGTACATGCATGCATGCTCATTGTTTTTGTGCTACTAAACCACTACATAATTTTCTTCTAGTGTGAAGAACTTTTGAACCCTTACATATTTTCAATTATTTCCCTACTATTCTTAGATAGTAATGATGTCTTTGTTAATAAAGAATTGTTGTCTCATAGTCCATTTTTCTCTTTAATTTATAGATTTAATCTACCATCTTCTGTCTTTCTCTATTTCAAATGATAAGTGTACTACTAGGCTGATTCTTCCCCCCTCCCCCATTACCTGTCGTTGGCATACTTTAAGACCTATTTCAGGTAATGGAATTTCTCCTCTATTATGCTTCTCATTCATGAGCTCTTTCAAACATAAAACTGAAAATTCATTTTAAAATGCATTTGGTGCTAGAGAGATGTCTCAGCAGTTAAGGGCACTGACTGCTCTTCCAGAGGTCCTGAGTTCAATACCCACCAACTACATGGTGGCTCACAACCATCTGTAATGGGATCTGATGCCCTCTTCTGGTGTGTCTGAGTATTCACATAAATAAGTCTTTAAAAATAAATAAGTAAAAATATTTTAAATTGTATATGTGCATGTGTGTATCTGCACATGTGTGTATCTGCACATAAGTGTAGAAATCTATGAAATCAAGAAGAAGGCATTGGATTCTCTAGTTCAGGAGTTACAGGTTGTTGTGAGACACCCAATATGGGTGCTGGCTCCTCTACAAGAGGGACAAACTCTCTTAACCACCAAGCCATCTCTCCAGCTCTTGAAGTCTTTTAGCCATAAAAAATTCCTTTCAGTATTATTTTAATTATTTCTTTTTTGTGATCATGGAATGCTTATTATTAGCATATTAGTCTTCTTGGTTTAGTTTCAGTCTTTCTCTAGCTCCCTCCCTCCCTGTCTTCCTTTCTCCTCCCTTCCTTCCCACCCCCTATCTTTCTTCCTTTCCTTTCTTTTTATTTTCCTTCATTCCTTTGTTCTTTCTTTTTGTTTCTTTATGAGGCCTCATGTGTATCTGTGTGTGTATCTGTTGTATGTCTCAGTGTGTTTGTATCTGTGTGTGTATGCTGTTGAACTCAGGTGCCCTTGAAGGTCAGACATATCAGATCCCCCTGAAGCTAGAGTTGCAGTAGTTGTCAGCCACCAGATGTGGGTGCTGGGACCAGAATTTGGATCCTCCGAAACAGAAGTATTTATTCTTTTAATTGTCTTTATTGAAGACAACTTTTTCATATAATATATTCTTATAGTTTCCCCTCTCTCATCTCCTAGAGCCTCCCTACCTCTTAACCCACCCAACTCTATGCCTTTTTTCTCTTTAGAAAACAAACACAAAAAAGGAATCTAGAATAAGAAAAAAGAAAAAGCATGAGAAACACACAAATACAGAGAGAGAGAGAGAGAGAGAGAGAGAGAGAGAGAGAGAGAGAGAGAACATAAACCAGGAAAACAAAAAACCCATAAAAGTACAAAATCAGAAATCATGATATATAAGCAGAAAATCCAATGAAGTAAAAATTGCCCTAATAAAGCAATATGAAACAAAAAAATCTAGAAAATCACTGAGTTTGTTTTGTTTTGGCCATCTACTGCTGGGCCTAAGGCCTACACTTAACTGTAGTTTATACCCAGTATCTTAGTGGAGTTTCTATTGCTCTGACAAAACACCATGACCAAAAAGCAAGTTGGAGAGAAAAGGGATTTATTTGGCTTATACTTCCAGATCATAGTCCATCATTAGAGAAAGTGTGGACTCAACCAGAGCTAGAACCTGGAAGCTGAAAATGATGCCGAGGCCATGGAGAGATGCTGCTGACTGGCTTACTCTCTGTCTTTTGCTCAGCCCGCTTTCATAAAGAGCCCAGGATCACCAGCCCAGTGATGGCACCATGAGCTGGCCCTTCACCATCGATCACTAATTTAGAAAATGCCTTACAATTGGATCTCATGGAAGAATTTTCTCAAGTGGCACTCCTTGCTCTCTGATGACTCTGTGTCAAGTTGACACACAAAACCATCCAGTATACCCAGTGACATTCCATTGGAGAAAATGAAGTTTTCCTTTGTTAAGTAGTTGCCAACCGGGGGTGGCTTCTTGGTTATGGTTGGGAGCTCATGTGCACTTCCCCATCTCAGTGCTAGAATGCCATCTAGCTTGGACATGTGCAGCCCCTGGCACGATGCCATGGACCCTGTGAATACATGTGTGCATTAGTCCTGTTATGTTAGAAGGTTATGTCTCCTTGGTGTCCTCCATCCCCTCTGACTCTTACAATACTTCTGCTTCCTCTTCTGCAGGACTCCCTGAGCCCTCAGGGAGGGGTCCCGTTCAGCAGAGTGTTTCAAGGTCTCACTCCCTGCACACTGTCCAGTTGTTGGTCTCTATTATTCAGTATTTGTTTTTCACTGCTGAGCCATCTCTCCAGCCCTTCCCATGATTTGAAAAACCATTTTATTCTTTATATATATCTTCCCACATTTTTCCTTTTAAGATCCAATATTCCATAAACCCCAACTAGTACTGTCCTGTTCTGTGAGGCAGTCATCCCTCAGTCATGGGCTCCTTCTTTCCCTTCAGGCTGAGTCCTTCCATGTCCTTGTCCCAGGACTCTCTGCTGCTAATTCCTTAGCTCCTTTGAGAGCCTGTGCATCCTTTTAGAGTCTGCCAGTCCTCGCAGCTATTTATTCCAAGCATCTCAAGGCTGGGAAAAGAAAGAATTTAAGAGGCACAGAATCCGCCTCTCTTCTGTAAGTTTTGATGACTATAACTTATGTTTCTAAAACAGTTTATACCATGTAAGCCCTATTAGGAGACTGTAAAGTAGTATAATCTTAAAATTAGAAGAGACATAGACATCATGATGTAATGAATGTCTTTGTGTTTACGGTTTGCATGGAATCTTAGGTACAAATATTCAGTTCCCAAATATTACATGGTAATTAATGAGGGTATCATTCCCATTTTGCAGATGAAGAAAAGGTTAACTTTCTCAGTGATAACTATTGTATGCCTGGAGCTGGACTGTGATGTTAATCATCTGATTACAATATGCCCCTGCTTCCTTCCCCCACTTACCTTCAGAATATGTTATACTGTGGAGCTGATTTTTGGAATTCCTAAGTCATGTGTTATAACCTGTATTGCTTTAAAACTTTTTATACTGAAATGTATGATTTAAAATGCTAACTATAAAGGAGTAAGTTTTTGTTACATAGTTTGAAATCTGACAAAAGAATTTGAAAATAAATATTGTTTTTATAAGTATCCTCTTAACAATACATACATACATACATACATACATACATACATACTCAAAAGTAATACTCAAAATAGCTGATATATGATGATATGGCCCAGTCATCAGTAAGTCAGAATATATAGTGGGTAAAGTTACCACATGTGTTTATATCTGTCCACTAGTATACTTATAGCACTGTCCCATTGCCTGAGTTCTTTGCATGTCCATTATCACATGTGACATGAAAAGGAATATATTGTCATTTTGAAAACTGAGAGAATGAAGTTTAGTATAGGACCTTTGAATGAAAATGCTTGGATGTTAGGTTAGTGTTTTTTATTTGTGTGACGGTCTCCTGTTTTCAGAGACAAGGGCAGCATGGAACTATGCATTTTGTTTCAGTAGTAACATCCTGTGTTTCTTTCTTACTGGATTGTTTTCATACAATATATTCTGATTTTGGTGGGACAAATCCCAGCTTCCTTCAGAGAAACCTCATGGTACGTGTAGAGTAGAGTAAACAATCCCCACCCCCTGTGAAATATCGCTGTCCCAGGCTCATTCTTTGGTCCCAGGCCCTTTGCAGGTAAGTGCCCCAGAAGACGCTCAAGCCAGGAGGCAGGTTCATCCCAGTGGAAAAATGAATTGGCCTCTCTTCTGTCAGCAGGAACAAACACATAACTTTACTTGAAAACGACGTTCTTTTGACGGCTTGCTTTCTTCCCTCTCCCTCCACAGAATGGGCTGCCTTCAGCGAACAATCCATATGTTTTTAATGGTGATTTTGTAGATCGAGGAAACAATTCCATGGAGATCCTAATGATCCTGCTTGTTTGTTTTCTTGTCTACCCCACTGACCTGCACCTCAATAGAGGGAACCATGAAGACTTTATGATGAACCTGAGGTAACGTGCAGTTTAGACTTCTTCTTTAATTCCCACTCTGACACTGCTGCTCCTTGGGGTTCACAGTTGATGGGTATAGGTGAAGCTGTATAGACGGCTACGATGAATCATAGGAAAATCTCCAAGTCCTCATCCTTGTTCATTAACCCCAGTCTTTTAGATACGTTTCAGCTGCTTTGAAGCTCTTCTCTGACTTCGTCCAGTCCTGTGTTTCCTCCTCCGCTTCTTCTGTTCTTTTTGCTGTCATGCCTACCCTTTGCAGTCCAAATTGCATGCTGGGTAGCCATGTTAGGTCAGGTTTGTAGGCATGGTTTGAAGCAGAATTAGGAGTTTCTGTCGCTTCTCTTGGCTTGCTAAAAATCTGTCTCAGAAGCTGGCACAACATTTTACATTGGTATGTGTATTTTCTGTGTCCTGGTAATTGCTTCTAGCCTAGTTGTTCATAAACATTTTTGAGAACAGCTGTAACATAGTATTTGAACTGTGTGAGTCACTGGAGATTTGAGGGATAATGACTGATTAAATGGTTTAAGAATTCTGTCTGAAAGGCACAGTAGGTAATAAATGTTCCCTTCTTTTTCTTTTTATGGAAAAGAGAATTCAGTTTGTTCTAGAAAATAGAGATTATGTAATATCTCATGCATTGGGTCCTAAGCTTTTGGGTGCTGTGATAAAAGCTCAGCAGATCACTTTTGTCTTCTAAGCAGTCTCAACACCTGACTCAAGTACAGAGTTTCAGTTCTAATTCTCAAGGTATAAAAGCAAAATGCAGAAACAAAACAAAACCTATGAAGAACAAGAATCTACAAGTATTATCAGAACCCACTACCTGGGTGTTATAAGAAGAACGGCAGAGCAAGTGATGGAGAGCAAGCCAGTAAACAGTGATCTTCCATACCGTGCATCCAGGTTTCTGAGTTCCCATCATGATAGACTGTGATTGGGGAATGGAAGTTGGAAAAAAACAAAACAAAACAAAAAAAACCTCTCCAAGTTGCCTTTGGTCATGGTGCTTTATCACAGCAATAGAGAGCCAGCTAAGACAGTGCTTGGTAGGGTTGAAGATGTAAAAGTGCTGTGAAGGAATATGGCCATGTATCTAAGGACAAGAATATCATTGAAGAAAGAGGGGCAAGAGTGAATACAAGGAGGTCAATTAGGAAAGACCTGAAGAAATGGTAGCTTCCCATTTAGACTAGTACAATGGGCAATGGAGAAGGCAATATAGATTGAAGAAGACTTTGGGTGATAACAGTTTAGGGCTCAGTAACTTGATACGGAGACCTTGAAAGAAGGATTAATCTAGGATGGACAGGCTTGAGTTTAAAGGCATAACAGCATCATTCTGAAAGGGAATGGACATGGTCTTGGGTAATTTTTTGTGTATTATTGATTATCAGTCCAGAGGTAGATATGAAGTGTAACATGGAGTATTACCCTATAGTATTGACACTAGACAGTAATTGAAACCCTGACTGGGCAGGGGTGAGGGTACTAAGGAAGAATGTGAAGAGAAGGGATGGCCTAGGACAGAATCCGGAAGAATTCTAATAATGAGGCTTCTGTGGAAGAAGAAAACTTGTGAGGGTATAGAATACTGTGAAAGTTTACTGTCATAAAATGGATGCGAGGAAGTTTTCTAAAAGTATGGTTCAGCCAATTAGATTTAGTGTTTCCGAGAAGTCTGGAAAGGTAAGTATGTTGTCTTGCTTTTCTATTGCTGTGAAGAGACAGCATGACCAAGACAACTGACAAAGGAAGACATTTAATTAGGAGCTTGTTTACAGTTTCAGACACTGAGCCGGTGACCATCACGTTGGGAAGCATGGTGGCAAGCCAGCCACTGTGGTGCTGGATCTTAGAGCTTATCCACAGGGGCAGGCAGGCAGGCAGGCAGGCAGGGAGACAGGGAGGGAAGGAGGGAAGGAGGGAGGGAGGGACAGAGACAGAAACAGAGGCAGAGAGACAGAGATACACAGAGAGAAACAGAGACAGAGATACACAGAGAGAGAGACAGACAGCGAGATAGACAGTGACAGACAGAGACAGAGAAAGAAAAAGAATGGGCCTTGCTTTAGCTTTTGAAGCCTCATAACCAACCCCCACTGACACAACTTCTCCAACAAGGCTACAGTTCCTAACTCTTCCTAAACAGTGCACGAACTGGGAACCAAACCTTCAAATATGTGAGCCTGTGGAGCTCATTTTCACTCAAACCACCAGAGATGGCACGATATATATTAGTCTAACAGTGTGACAACTTTGTTGAGTACAGGGAGGGAATTTTTCTTAAAATGTATAGTGTCCACGCCTTTAATCCCAGCACTTGGGAGGCAGAGGCAGGCGGATTTCTGAGTTCGAGGCCAGCCTGTTGTACAGAGTAAGTTCCAGGACAGCCAGGGCTATACAGAGAAACCCTGTCTCAAAAAAAAAATGTATAGTGTCACACTGGAGAAACCTGGCATGATGTGGTTTGTGTAGCAATAGGGGGTGTGTACTTTGTTCCTATATTACCTGTTGAGACAAATAGTACATGTGGTGGTGCACGCCTTTAATCCCAGTACTCGGGAGGCAGGGAGGCAGACTCAAGGACTGGCATATCGAGTGCCAGTCCAGGCAGGCCTACATGAAAAGGGTATTCAATCTTATCCTAAAGCAAGAAAACATAACTGAGAAATCTCCCTTAGGTTTTTGTTATCCAGGCATTACAACTCCTGATACTTTCTATTAAACCCTTTAATATTGGATCACGTTCCATGTCTGAGAAGACATGAAGACTCAACTTATAGATGCTTAGCTTTGTCTCTTCCACTCTTTTCCTTTGCCCTGCTCAGTCATTTGGAGTGATCGGATGTCTGAGCAATTCTATCTACATGAAGTCTTCTCCATACAGCTTCCTCCAACCGTCATGACATACGTCTCAAAATACTTGTCGCCTTTACATAGTCCCTGGTGCACATTTGTTAGGTTGTATTACAGTTCCACAAGATTCTATTTTCTTTTGTTTGTTTGTTTGTTTGTTTTTTTTCGAGACAGGGTTTCTCTGTGTAGCCCTGGCTGTGCTAGAACTCACTCTGTAGACCAGGCTGGCCTTGAACTCAGAAATCTGCCTGCCTCTGACTCGAGTACAAAGATTAAAGGCACGTGCCACCACTGCCTCGGCTAAGTATCTATTTTCTTGCCCCACCTAGGCTTCTTGAGAGTAGAGATGGTGCCATTGGTTGCTTTGGTTCTTTCTCCCAATGCTCTGAAATGTCTCTGATTAAGTATTTCAACTGAAGTTTATGCTTTCTTGAGTTTCTACTATTTGGTAATAGTGAGGCATCAATGACTTTCCTTTTTGCAATAATTAATGGTTTAAAATCTACTTTCAGGTATGGCTTCACAAAAGAAATTTTACAGAAATACAAGGTAAGACTTGTACTAGTATTGCTGTGGGGGAAAAAAAGAGCCAATGAAGACCAACCAGACTGCTGGTTTAGGAAGGGTGATGGGCTGACTAATTAGAATTTGTGCCAATAAAATAATCACAGCAGGAGCCCTCACCATGATAGACTCTTAGATCTTCTTTTTCACTGTGGCTGTTTGATCACTTTCAGAATAGATATAAACATATTGCATTGCTTTAAACATACATACCCAGGGTTTCTTACTCAGGTATAGTGCAACAGACACAGAGAGAAATGTCCAATATGAAGGAGGGAGTTTTATTCAGCTACCTACATGCAGGAGACATGGTTTGCCACATTAGGGATAGCACACAGGGAATTATCAGAGTCAGACATGGAAAGGCAGATGGAGCCAGAAGAAATTACAGACAAGAATGATTAGGGGGACAGACTAGAGAGATGGCTCAGTGGTTAGGGCACTCAATGCTCTTCCAGAGGACCCAGATTCAAATCCTAGCGCGCGCGCTCACACACACACACACACACACACACACACACACACACACACACTAACACAGTACCTCACAACTGTCTGTAACTCTAAGATATGGCACTCTCACATAGACATACATGCAGGCAAAACACCAATGCACACAAAATAAAATTAAATGCATTTAAAATTTAAGAAGAAAATTCCTTGGAAGTGTGGAATCTGAAACTGTTGTTTTACATGTGAAAGCTGAGTGAGCAGGGCAGAAGCTAGCGGGGCCTGAGAGAGTGGGGGGCTGGAGGGTGGGTGTGGGGTGAGGGGTGGGAGGGGGAAGATTTCTAGAAATTAGCCATAAGATCCCAGGATATCAAAGTATCAAAAATACCAAATTAAAAAAAAATCATGCTAAATACTTGCTAGCTGGTTGATGGCTTCCTTCGTTTAGCATGAAAACTTGCTTTTAATCTGTATATTGAGACTATTCATTTAACTGGACAAATCAGAAAAATAAAACTTACTAAAGCTCTTACTTACAGCTGCATGGGAGAAAAATCTTAAAAGTCTTGGAAGAACTCTATACCTGGCTCCCAATTGGTACAATTATTGACAATGAAATCCTGGTCATCCATGGTGGGATATCAGAATCCACAGACTTGAACACACTCCACCAACTACAAAGAAATAAAGTAAGAAGTAGCATGCACCAGAATCTTATCTCAGAGTTTGATAATGGAATATGCTTCTTTTCATTTGTCATTTTAAATAGCTATGTGCTTCAGTGGTTGTTGTAGCTGAGAACATTAGAAAGTCTCCAGAAAAGCCATGATTGATGATGGCACCTAGGCGGTTTTTCTATATGCAGTACATTAAAAAAGGAGCCATGTTGCAAATGGAAAAATGGGGATTCATTAGCACATCAGATACTTTCTAAAAGTGAGGTCTTTAGAAGAGAAGTTTAAAGGAATTCACTTCCATTGTGCCAAAAGAAACACCATATAGCACTGTTGTCTTTTGTAAGTGGAAAGCTGCTTGCCCCTGAGTGCTTTTCCCCTGTGCTGCTATTACCACTGTGACCCCCATCCACTCACAGAACTTCCTTCACTGAAACCATGCCCAGGACAGCCAGGGCTACACAGAGAAAACCTGTCTCGAAAACAAACAAACAAAAGAAAATAGAACCTTGTGGAACTGTAATACAACCTAACAAATGTGCACCAGGGACTATGTAAAGGCGACAAGTATTTTGAGACGTATGTCATGACGGTTGGAGGAAGCTGTATGGAGAAGACTTCATGTAGATAGAATTGCTCAGACATCCGATCACTCCAAATGACTGAGCGGGGCAAAGGAAAAGAGTGGAAGAGACAAAGCTAAGCGTCTATAAGTTGGGTCTTCATGTCTTCTCAGACATGGAACATGATCTAATATTAAAGGGTTTAATAGAAAGTATCAGGAGTTGTAATGCCTGGATAACAAAAACCTAAGGGAGATTTCTCAGTTACGTTTTCTTCTAGCTCTTCCTTGTTCTAGTTCTGATGACCAACATTCTGCATAGGAACTCTAGGTAACACATATAAGTAGAATCACATAGAAATTTGTTTCTTCCTTTTTTCTCTCTTTCTTCCTTCCTTCCTTCCTTCCTTCCTTCCTTCCTTCCTTCCTTTCTTTCTTTCTTTCTTTCTTTCTTTTTCTTTCTTTCTTTTTTTTTTTGATTTTTTTGATTTGTTTTTTTCGAGACAAGGTTTCTCTGTATAGCCCTGGCTGTCCTGGAACTCACTCTGTAGACCAGGCTGGCCTCGAACTCAGAAATGTGCCTGCCTCTGCCTCCCAGAGTGCTGGAATTACAGGCATGCACCACCACCACCCGGCTAGAAATTTGTTTCTAAATTGTTAAATATCTCTATTTCAACTGAGCAGAGTAACTATCTTCAGATTGCTTTTAACTCTAAACAACCATATTAAATACAAGACAGCCAGGACAAGAACCTGTATAGACCTTCTCAGGGAACTGGATCTATGATGCCTGTCAAGATTCCACACCTACTAAAGGGTTCTTTGAATGTACACATCTAGAGCCATCTTCCTTCTTTACCAGAGCTAAACTGAAGCCCCAAGTCTAGAAGCAAATTAGTTCCTGATGGGCATGAGAACCAGCAGCAGCTATAGGACAGATGATGGTGTATGGTCCAAGTGGGAGACATGAGCTACAGTCTTTAAAGACCAATAGTCGATATCCAATCCATCTGGGAAGCTGGTATTTGATCTGATAGAGACAAAACTGTGATCTCGGTTGCACTTGAGGTTTGGGAGCCTCTATACATGTGAATGATAATATCTTCTCACTGACCTTTCGCTTGTACCTTACTAGGCTCGATCAGGTTCCCTTTTTACACTCTCGAGCTCTTTATACATATCTTTCATAAGTTACCCAATTTAGGTAAAGAATGCTGATGCTATTTTCATACAGCATTCTTGTGTTTCTCCAGTCCCTGGCAAAACCCCAGTACCTGGGATGTAATAAGTATTTTTTACTTGTTGAATACTTCTTTAGAAATTTAAGACCAAAGCATGGCAAAATAAAAGTGGATAGGAACTTTTTTAGAATCCCTCTCCCTAGTCTATGGTGGTACCCAGAGAGGGGTAGTATCTACAGTAAGCAGGGCCCCAAGATGTGAAAGTATCAAAAATACAAAATAAAAAGCTCTAGGTGAAACTAACCTGATAGTAACCACCATTCTAGATCCCTTAAAGGCATTTTGTAAGGTAAGCAGAGTAGAGGTCAACACTGAGAATAAAGATTCCGTAAGGCAGAGGCTCTGGTTTGGTAGTCTTCAAATTCCCAATCAGGAGTATAGAGAAGGATGGTTAGTAGGACTCCCAAGAAAAAATGGTGGCATGGTGCCTTATGGGGATGTAGGGAAAGTATCCCAATCATAAGTAGCTTTGAAATCTGCAGAGCTACATGTTCCTAAGGGGCCATGAGGCCTTGCCTAATGAGATAATCAGAAATGAATTATGTGGACTTAAGCCTTGAGGGTCCTCCCAGAACATTCTGCTCTGCCTAAGACCTAAGATGATTTGCTTGGGGAAGACTAAGGTAGGCTATGAATTAGTGATTCATAGCTGAGATTGAGTTTCTTATCAACTTCATGAGGATACTTAGAATAAGTCTTAGTTTCAGTTTTGAAAAACAAAAACAGAATTTCATACCATAGTTCATTGTAGGAACTAAGAATCTGCCATAGAAAGTTATCCATTACTGAACTGAGGTCACCTGTATAATAGAAATATTATTTTTAAGGTTTTTTTTTTGGATCAATGAAATTACTACATGGCTAAAGGTTCTTCTTATTCCCAAACCTAACAACCTGAGCTCAATCCCGGGAAACTATATGGTGAAAGAACCATATGACCTCTAACTTCCACATATGTGCTGTGGATTGTGTTATGTATGTGACACACACACACACACACACACACACACACACACACATGCTCACACACATGCACACACACACTGGTAAAAAAACATTTTAATTGCTTCCTGTGAAGAGATGTCTTAAAGGAGATAAGAGCAAAACCTAGTCTCAGATAATATAAAGTAATCCAGTGGGTTTATCATGTTATATTTTTTAAAACATTTCTCTTTTAAAGAAATGGGTTTGCTTCTAGGATTAGACAACACCATGAACTGCTGACGGGTCTGGCTAAGAACTACATTGAACTGAGTTTGAAGGGCTTCTAAGCTTTCAACCTGTGTCCCCTTTGAGAAATTTCATAGACAGGGCATGGTTTTGTTTCTCATTTATCTTGGAAAACACAACAAAATAAAATGCATACCCCCTTTAAAAAGATGTATTTTTAACTCCTCAAAGTCCCAGGTATGGAGAATGGCTCAGGAGACTCGTTTCTCCTCTATTTAGCATCTTCTATGTCCTTCGACAATGCCTTCCAATATGTCTAGCACCTTACACACATGCCTCTGAGGTCCCTTAGAGTTTCTGAAGTGACGTTGTTACAGTAAGGCAATAATACCCTTTAGTTGCAAAATGCACAAAAATATTTGAATGGGCCCATCCTACAGACACATTAGTAAATCAACAATGCTCACGAAGTAGGAGACCATTAGCATGCTTTTTCAGAGTGGGGGCGCATTATGGACAGATTCCTAACTGGAACTAACATGCATTATGCAATATTTAACTAAAGCATTTTATTTGTTGCAGATGAAATCTGTGTTGATGCCGCCAATGTTAATGAATCCAGAACCTGAAGTAAAGAGAAATAAATCAGGTTCCGCCAATGTTGAACCAGGGAAGGTCAAATTAGACAAGTCCCCTTCTGAACACTTGACAAAGCATGAATGGGAACAAGTAGGTGACCAAAACATTCACCAGAGTGGTGATATCGTTCCATCAACAGTGATGATGTTGTCCCTACAAAATATATGTTACAAATGTCTTCACCTTTGTAATTAGAATATGTTGTCTTCTTTAAATCTATCTCTATAGTTTGCACATAATCAAGTATATAATTTCTAAACTGTAAAAAGAAATCTAGAATTCAAGTTATGGATTCTGAGACACTAGTTTCTTCAAGCTGTTAGCCCTTGTGATTTCTAAAACTCACATAAGTAAAGTGATTTATTTACCCAAGGTAACACAGAACTAGTCAACAAAGTAGCCATTTGGCTGGTAGTTATTCTGCTTCTATGAAGTTCCAGCAGCATGTATTTTTAAAGGATTTAAGAAAAATTTTAAGATTATAATATAATAACATCATTTTCTCCTTCCCTTTCCTCCTTCAAACTCTTCCCATGGACCCTTTGCTTTCACCTAAATTCATGGCCTCTTTTCTTTTAATTCAGTAATTCTCAATCTTCCTACTGCTGTGATCCTTTAATACAGTTCCTCATGTTGTGCTGATCCCCAACTATAAAATTATTTTTTGTTACTTCATAACTGTAATTTTGTTACGGACATAAATGATAATGTAAGTATATGCGTTTTCTGATGGTCTTAAATGACCTCTGTAAAAGGGTCATTTGACCCACAATGGGGTCGTGGCCCATAGGTTGGGAATGGGCCTGAAAAGTCAGTCAGTAAAGTGCTTAGTGTGCAACCATGAGGTCCTGAGTTCAGAGCCGCAGCACCTGAAATACAAGTTGGGCGTAGCAGCACACAACTGTAATCTCAGCACTGGGGAGGCAGACAGCTGGTCTCTGGGGCTTATTGGCTAGTCAGTCCAACTAAATTGTTTAGCTATGGGTTGAATGAGAGAGAATAGTTGAGGAAAATATCCAGTGTAGACCTCTGGCTTCTACACACATACAAAATGTTAATGACATGCTTCTTCTCCAAAGAAACATATAGATATGGACAGGTTGGAGATGTAGCTTAGAAGTGGCACATTTTCCTGGCCCTCATGAGGCTCTGATTCAATTCTCTGCACACATAGCAACAGCAGAAGTAACTATGGAAAACAGCTAACAGACTTTTAGAATCATTGTCTATTAGAATCTTGAAGTACTTTGCAGGACAGTTGACCCAAATACCTGATTGAAGGATTTTCAAAGTGGGACCCAGACAGGTTTCTCAAGGTTGTTACTGTCTTCAGTGATAGAGATTTTCCCCCCACTCTTTTTTAAGTTCCTGCCATAGTAATTCAAACATTCAATGTAGATCAGAGACCACAGCCTCTGATTTTCTGTGAAAATATTCTTAAAATTTGGGTCAAATAAAGTGTTTTAGGATGATGTTCTTGAAAAACATTAACCACTGTGCCCAGTTAAATTCAGGAGAGAAAGTAGTTCCTTGCAATGAACATACATTAGACATTCTTAATATGTTCAATGGGGTAAAAAAACTGGGCCAATGGAAGGGAGATCTATCTTATCTCTTTGAATATATTAAGAATACCTAATATATGTTCATTGGAAGGAACTGCTTTCTTTTCTGAATTTAGCTGGGCAAGGTGGTTCATATCTGTAGCTCCAGATACCTTTAATATTTCTGTTAAGTTAATTAGAGTCTAAAAATGAAAGACTGTTACTTATAAGTAGAAGTCTAATTTATTTTTATTATTCCAAGATTGTTGACATTCTGTGGAGTGACCCCAGAGGCAAAAAAGGCTGTTATCCAAACACAAGCCGAGGAGGGGGCTGCTATTTTGGACCTGATGTTACCTCTAAGATTCTTAATAAAAACCAGTTGAAGATGCTCATTAGGTCTCATGAGTGTAAACCTGACGGGTATGAAATCTCTCATGATGGAAAGGTGAGCTAATGTCATGGATGAAATTCTTGTAGCAAGCCTGGTCTTCGCTGCACAGTGTTGTCCTACCTAAAAGCTCATGAGATGTCTTCCTTAGTATCAAACAGAAAATGGACTAATGGTATTTCACTGTCCATTATGCTTAGAGATATTTAGCCTATTCTTCAATCTTTACTATTCCAAGAAGCAGAAATTCTGGTATGTGACTGTATCAATTACTCTTCTTATTGCCATAACCAAGTGACAAGAAGCAACTTAAGGAATGAAGGAGATATTTTGATGCACAGTTTGAGTGTATAGTCCATCATGATGGAGCAGGCATGGTAACAGGCCGCTTGATCATATCTTAGATGACCAGGAAGGAAGGAGAGATGCTGATGCTCAGATGACATTTTCCCTTTTCCTTTTTGATTCTGTCCAAGACCTCAACCCAAGAGATGGCATCATTCACATTCAGGCAAGATCTTCCCTCCCTCAGTTAATCTTGTCTTGAGATGTCATCACAGACATACCAAGAACTATGCTCTGCTTAGCAATCCAGTCAAATTGACAATTAAAATTAACCATCACAAGTGTACTTCCTTCTAACTTAATAACCAAATGCATTATTTTTAAACTATAACAATGAGACTGAGTACACACACACACACACACACACACACACACACACAGAGAGAGAGAGAGAGAGAGAGAGAGAGAGAGAGAGAGAGAGAGAGAGAGACGCATGTAGGTACACATGCACATATGTGTGCACGCTTCATTTTTTACTAGTTGTAAGCCAATTCTCACATTACACAGATGCAATTCCCACAAAAGTGCAGACCTTACTTTTCCTTACAAAGAATTCAGTTTGCTCTCTTCTTCTGCAATTCCCTGTAAAAGATAGAATACACAGAGCATACTTCTTTTCAACTCACCGAGGAGGTGATCATTAGCAAGTTACTTACTGTGATTAGTTTTCTGACATTAAAATGGAATGTCTTATTCCCCTTATGTCAACAAGGCTAGAAAAGGTAAAGACTAAAACTGGTTCTTATCTTCAGTTGCCCTGGGATGATTCTTTTCTTTTTTCTTTATAGTGAATAAAAATAAATAACATTATGAATAGAGAATCCTGTGGCATTTTTGTTCTGTGCTGATACTTTGATGTTCTTAATTCTATTCATTCATTTTTGGCCCATACTAACATAAATAAGGCACATATTATTTAGACTGTATTTGTAATTAGAAAATAGCAGTGGTTCATCTGAAGTGACATTATTATTGAATCAGAAATGGATTCACGCCAGGTTCCCTGTCACCAGCAAGTAATTGTCTTTCCATATTCTGCCCACCAGGCTTCCACAGCCCCATTCCATTATGTCTCTGCTCTTACAGCATTTCTGTGCAGCTTGGAACCCCCTACATCTCTCATCTTTGTGGGAAAAAGAATGAGCTTCTAACTAAGTTTTATTTTGACCCCTCAGATATTACAAGATAAGAATATAGGGGATTTATTCCCAATGAAAAATTAGAATTTACAAACTAAACATTAAAGAGAATTCTAAGATTTAGCACTAAAATAGTATGTAGGCATTCAGGGCCACACCCTGGGAATGTTGGATGAATAGCGAGGAGTTAGTACTGGAGCACACTGACTGAAGACTCTTATTTTCCTTCAAGGGAATCATATGAAATCATGTCAGACCTGGATAATTTCCTTCAAGGGAATCATATGAAATCATGTCAGACCTGGATAATTTGCAGAGATTTTTTCCCTGTCTTTTATAGAATGATCTTTCAAGAGCTAACTTAATGAACTTGATCCTCTGGGTTTTTTTTGTTTGTTTGTTTTGTTTGTTTGTTTTTTGTTTTGTTTTTAAATCAGGTCATCACCATATTTTCTGCTTCTAATTATTATGAAGAAGGCAGCAACCGAGGAGCTTACATCAGACTAAGTTATGGTACAAGTCCACAATTTTTCCAGTACCAAGTAACTAGTACATCATGCCTGAACCCTCTTCACCAAAGGTATTTAGCTCCGATAATACTACTGACTGTATTTATGACCAAGTAGAGCCAGTCCCAAGGGACTAAGAGCAATTCTGCCAGTGAAGTTTCTAGCCATCATTACTGAGTTGTCTGTTTCTTTAATTCTTTTAGTTTGTGCTTCATGCAGTTTCAGGTTCTGTTGTTGGGTTCACATATGTTTATAGTTGTTCTGTGTTCTGTCATTATGAATTACCCCCCTTGAGTTCCAGCTTTCATCTGACTATTTTGTCTCCTATTAGCATGACACTCTAGCGTATACAGTTGCTGGTTTTTTGTTTTTGTATGTGTTTTTTGTCTTTCATTTCAAACTCTTTGTGCATTTGAAACTAAACTAGGTCTCCTCTGAGGTGATGTATAGTGTGATCTTGTTTCTTTTTGAAGTTATCTAGTCTCATGATCTCTGTCTTTGTAGCTGATTATTTAATTTACTTAGACATGTGGTTATTATTCATGGACTGCAGCGTGCACCTGCCATTTTATGTTTTTGATACATAGATAGCAGTTTGTATTGTCGGTTCCACACTGAAAACATTAAAAAGAAATGAATCTTTTCTGAAATTATACATTTCTTTTAAAATGAGCTGAAGAAGTTTACATAGACGTAGTTGACTAAATGTCCTAGCATCAATCAAAAGACTGTCTTTTCTATTGAATTATACCTCTGTTGGCTTGAGTGTCCTCATAAGAGTTGAAGCTGGTTTTGGAGGTTCCTATGACGCTCTGCTCATGTGCATATCTTCTTTTAACAGTCACCACCTATTTTGTTTCTGTGATGTAATGGTAAATTTCAATATCCCATATAACAAGTTCCTTTTTTTCAGATAATTATTCACATGAGTCTTTCAAATAGAAGGAAACTCTATCCTGGCACATGCATAAAAATACAAGGGGAGAGCCAGCTCCACAAAGCTGTCCTCCGACCTGCACACACACACAGTGGCAAGCACATAACCCCCTCACCATAGCTAATTGTTAAATACAAAAGATAAAATGTCTAGAAAATGAAAAGGAAGTATTCAAACAGTAATGATGATGATGATGATAATGATTTTAAAAATATCTAACAAATGTGCGAAATGCAGACAAAAATACACACATTTACTATCTAACAACACAATACATATAAACATAGGCAACTTGTTTAAAGTGGAGACTGGCAGGCTGTAACATAGCACAGCAAAAAGAGGCAGGACAGAGAGCGTTTGTAAGTGCCGCTGAAATGCTTTCTTAATACAGGGTGAGTGCTATGGAATTCAGTGCCTTCAAGATACTAAAGGAAAGAATGATTGCACGGAAAACTGATCTCATCCATGCTTTCCAGCTCCGTGACCACAGTAGGACAGGTAATAATCTGTTTACCATTTCTCAACATATCTGGCTGTATACAGAGTAGATTTTCTTCAATGGAATTTTAGTTCTGAGTTGCTAGAATGGAATGATGGAAGAGATTTTAAAATCCATTATTTGCTATAAAAAAAGCAGAATATATCTCCTTTTCAGTAAGCTTCTTTGAATTCAAGCACCCAACAACCATGAGTTAGACTGCTATTCTGGTTGCCTGTGGGGGGGGGAGAGAGAGAGAGAGAGAGAGAGAGAGAGAGAGAGAGAGAGAGAGAGAGAGTCTGGAAGATGCAGAATTGTAATGTGATTGTCAGCTTCACAGTGTCTTAAGTCTCATGGCTGCCATTCTTTTGAATGATTATTTGAGCCTGGCATAGTGACACATGCCTGTAATTCCCAGCCACTGGGAGGCTGAGGCAGGAGAATTATGAGTATGAGGCTAGCTTGAGCTACACAGAGAGATTCGATTTTAAGAAATGAAAACGGATATTAGCCTAGAAGCTTGGAATACCCAAGAAACAATTCACATATCAAATCATTCCCAAGAAGAAGGAAGGAGAGGCCCCTGATTCTGGAAAGGCTCAGTGAAGCAGTGTAGGGGAGTACCAGGACAGGGAAGCGGGAAGGGGTGGATTGGGGAACAGGGGGAGGGGAGAGGGTTTATGGGACTTTGGGAGGGGGGATCCAGGAAAAGGGGAAATCATTTGAAATGTAAATAAAGAATGTATAGAATTAAAAAAAGGAAGCTGCAAGGCTGAGTTCCTTGAGAGATTTAACACAGTGACAAAAAAAAAAAAGAAATGAAAACAAAAAGAAAACCAATTATGACAAAAAGATGGTTTGAATCATACATGAGAGCACAAACTCATGAGTAAGCACCGAAGGCTCCTTTACCCTGGTGTGAAGGCTAAGGTTGCTCTAGCAACCATCCTGACACTAAATTGTAGCGTGGTAGAAAGATAGGAAAGATGAAGCCAGGGTTTCTGTACCTTCAAAGTGGCTAAATTCTATAATGTTCCCAACTGCATCTTTGAGGAAAGCATCCTTAATTGTAGCCATTAGTATATTCAGAGGTTAACATCAATTAGCATGAACTTGCAATTAAGAAGTGCTAAACACGCGAGGTGAGCTATGATGACTAAGAGTCAAAGTCAATAAAACCAGCAAATAACAGAGCTAGTTCCCCCAAGGAAATCAGCTGTTGGAGTTGTCACATACAAAATGTAAAATGTCTAAGAAATGAAAAGGAGAAAAGGAACAAAAGAGAACCACGATGTGTGTTTGAAACATTTGAAATATGATTGGAAGAAATCTCAAATAGTTATAGCACTCTGTTGGTTAAAATAAAGAGGAAGCAGAGCGGGTTCTACATACCTGTAATGCCAGCACTCAGAAGGTGACAGGAAGTCAGGAATTAGAGGCCAGCCTGGGCTACATAAGTCCTTGTCTCAAAACAAAAACACAACCCAAGAGAGTGAGACAGTGTGCATAATGACTATGTTAAAGAGACGGTTGGGCACCTCTTTAAGAATTAGATGGAGAGATAGGAACTTCAAGACTAGCCTAAGCAACACAGTAACCCCAAGGCTAACCTGGGCTATATAGCCAGACCTTGTCTCAGAAAAACTGTTATGAACAGCAAAATGAGAGGGCTTAACAAACATCTAGTGAGGATCAAAGTCTAACATTAACATCAGTGTACCAGAGAGAAAGAAAGAGAGAAAGAAACAGACTGTAAGGGAGGAAGGATAGATGTAATATGATAATGTCTGAAGTTCTTCCAGAACTGATGACAGAGTCCTAGAGATGAAATAGAAACACAGATTCCCAAGTAGGATACATAACATTAAACCCGCACTTGCATTCACTTGTAATGAAGCTACAAAGCACCAATAGACAAGAGGACATTCAAGCGCAGGCAGAAGCAACCCACATTTTTTTTACAGAGACACAACCGTTCCACTGATAGGCTAGTCAGCAACTGAGAAACAAGCCAGTAGACAGTGGGTTATATATACAAAGATTGAAAGTTATATTTCCACAAATAGCATGAAAACATTAACAGAAACACAGCTGGAAAATACTCTGTTAATAGCAAACAAAGTAGACTCTGAGAAAATATATTACTAGATATGAAAAGGGACACTTTGTGATAGCAAACATTTAATTTGCCAGTCACATTTGTACTGCATGTTTATATTCCTACTGATACAGCCTCAAAATATGCAAAACAGGCCTGACAGAGCAACTAGCAGAAGCAGAACCCCTGCCATCATAGTAGGGGATTGTAATACTCCCCCCTCAGAAATCAAAGATTATCCTATACAATACACTTACACCCTGACATAGTGAGCACCAAGATGGCTCAGTCTGATCTAACCAGAAAAACCACTTTGGGGATTCAGCATGCACATGCCTGTATTTCCAATACTCAAGGCAGAGGCAAAGGAATCATGAATTCAGGGACAGCTGATATATAACATGTGTTTTTGGAAATAAAAATATATTTTGGAATCATTGTATTTCTTGTATCACAGAAAAAAATTACAGTAGAAATTATAATAGTCAAGCTGAGTGGTGATGGAACTCCAACATGTAAACTTTCCAGAATGCAAATTAGAGAAACAATGGCGTCTCTGAATGCATATTTTTTTTTTTTTTTTTTGGTTTTTCGAGACAGGGTTTCTCTGTATAGCCCTGGCTGTCCTGGAACTCACTCGGTAGACCAGGCTGGCCTCGAACTCAGAAATCCGCCTGCCTCTGCCTCCCAAGTGCTGGGATTACAGGCGTGCGCCACCACCGCCCAGCCGAATGCATATATTTTTAAACGATGAAATTTTTATCAACTGATAAGAAAATAGGTCTTTGAAGAAACTGGTAAATTAGAGAGAGAGAGAGAGAGAGAGAGAGAGAGAGAGAGCGAGCAAATTAGAGAAGACATATTCAAGTACAAATAGCCAATGCTAAGATAGAAAAGGATGTTATTACATAATTTATAAACATTAAGACCATTAAGATACATTATGAAAACTTAACTATCAAAGAATTAGAACTTTAAATCAAATGGAGATATTCCTAAAATATATACATCTATACCCACACTGTAAGATGAGACAGAAATAAATCAAAAATCTTAGTGACTCTGTAACTATTAAAGGAGCAGAATAAGGAAATTGGAAAGTTTCTACAAGTAAGTCCTCTGCTTTCAGACAGCTTCACTTCTTAAAGAAAACAAGGAAAATCTTATACCACTTCCAGAGAAGAAGAACAGAACATTTTAGGAGGTCAACATAAACTTGGTGCTTAAACCTGACAAGAAAAAAAAAACAATTAGAGGCTCATTATAGATAAATTTATATGGAAAAATTCACAAATGAAATAGTCAAATACTAGTATATCACAACCAAGTTTGGCATTTGCTATGAATACTAGGAAATCCAAGTTGTTTTGTCATTCAAAACCCAGTCAATGTAATTTGCTGTGTTAATGATGATATTGTATAATTTACCTAAAAACAATTATATTGATATATTTTACCCTGATCTTATGGTTTAGTTTTCTTTTATTTAAAAAATTTTTTGAGACAGGGTCTCTAAAACAATCTGGCCTTAAACTTCCTATGTAGCCAAGTATGACCCTGAACTTTTGATCCTCCTGTCTCTACCTCCTATGTGCTGGGGATATGAGATTTATGCCACCATGCCCAAGTTATGTGATACTGGGCATCAAACCCAAGGCTCTGTGCCTGTTAGACAAGTACTCTACCAACTGAGTTCCATTCTGAGATCTGTTCATGGTTTGTAAAAGCAGACAATTAAGAATAAATGCTGAATGTGTTAGCTCATGACTATAATTTTAGCATTGGGGAGGTAGAGGCAGAAGAATAAAGAATTCAAGGTCAGCTTCAGCTCCATATTATGTTCAAGGTATGGGCACTGTACACATATATACACACAGGCAAAACATTTATACACATAAAATAAATTAAGTCTAAAATATGAAAGAGAAACTATCTATTTATGTATAAATATTTATGTGCTTAGTAAAAAGACTAGAAATAATAGAATTGTTTATTAGAAATCATTTAAGTTCTGGGAAGGTGGCTCACAGCAGTCTGAAAGGATAAAAGGAGAAGTGCAGGTTGGAAGGCTAGCCTGTGCTAGACTGTTTCAAAAGCCAAGGCTTGGCAATAGAGCTTGGTGGTAGAGTACTTGCCCATTAGACATGCTAGGTTTGATCCCCAATATAAAGTTGCTCTGAATGAATATATATCTTCAATAATGAGAAAAATAAAAACATATGTGGTTTGATAAATTACAATGTAATATTAAGGACAAAAACATTAGTTGGGAAAATAGAGGTATGTGATATGCTTAAATATTCAAAATAAAAGTAAGTCTTCTGTGTTTTCAAATCTGTAATACCTTACTTTGTGTATTAGGGAAAGAGAAAAAGTTCAATGCTTAATTGGAATTTCTTATATGGGACAGTAAGATTTACAGAACATGAAAGACTTATTTGCTTATTTCTCCTTCAAGGCTCTGGGGCCTGGTAGGGCAGATCATGGAAGAGAGCAGTGGGCCCTCAGGCCTTCAAACCTCACACTGCCCACTAGGTCTGAGGGAGAGCTTGCATCTTTATTTTGTGAAATTATATGCCAACCAGATGTTTTGTTTGTTGTTGTTGCTGTTAGGAAAGATTTCATTGGCCCAGTGGGCTTTTTCTATGGAGAGCATTTTGGGTCTGAACTTACCATGGAGATCTCTGAGTTCACACCTGGCAACCATTGACTCCAGCGGGAGTGTTGACTACATGTCCAGCTTTGAGGATATCCACATTGAAAAGCCCATGAAAGACGTGAGTGATGTATTAGTTCCAGCTAAACACTGGATTCAATGCACCCCTTGGACTGCCTCTAAGCAACTTAGTTCTTTCTGAAGTTGGGAGTGGAATTATCTAATGAATGAGAATGGAATGGGGGGTGTGTGGAAAAGGTGTGTATTCTGTTTAGAATAGACAAAATAATCAAACGTTTTGTAAGCAAACCTATGTTAAATCTGATATTCTTATTATATCTGTCTCCCAGAAGGGCACATATAACAGCATAACAACATTCTCTCATTAAAAATATTATTTAAATATTCAACATACATGTACAGATTTGCTTTTATTCCCTAGAATATGCCTTAAGGTATTATGAGATATAAAATATCTTATTAAAATGGCAGTACTGCAGGGACACCGATCAGATCCCATCAGTAACTGGTTAGCAATTCATCAGTAATTAGTTATGATGTTGAGCTGATAGGAACTAAGACTCTGGCAATCATTTGCAGGGAATGTGAGAAGGCCATAGAGAAGCATGCAGGCTAGACTGGGAAATATCCCTAGGAAGAAGGCTTTGGTAGGGACAGTTTACCATGGTGACTCAGATCATAGGCCTCTGCACAGAGCATCTAAGATTCAAATCTCACTCAATAGCTGTTTTACGCTAGGAAAATTGCCCTTTTCTTTGTCTTCTGTTCCCATTCTTTACGACCCATAGAAGATGAAATGGAATGACTTTTATGTAGATTTGCAACTGTTATTTCCTGTTGTCACATTGACTCTTTGTCCCTGCAGACCAAAGAGCAAGTCTTTAATCTGACTCAAAACGGTTTGCCTTCTCATATGTAAATCGGTGACCTTAAAGTCTAGTTCAGTGGTAAATGCCTGGCATACATGCAAGGCCTTGGGCTTATTCCTTTGCATCATAAAAAGATAAGAAAGGAAAAAGAAGTTGTGAGGTTATTTTGTATTTGTCACATTTGCTGAAATTAATCTAGACTGTTAATCCTCAATGTTTTAACACTTAGAAAATCTTTATTCTAGATGAAGTCCAATCTAACTGAAACTTTGTACAGATACCGATCTGACCTGAAAATCATATTTAATATCATCGACACTGATCAATCAGGTAAAAGAATGTTGATTGGTTTGAGAAACTGAAAACTTGGTTTTAATTTAACTTTGATATACAATTACAGATTTTCAAACTTAAAAGATGCAGGTTGTATATGAGACTCTGGGTACCATCTTCAGCACCCTGCCACCACCCCAACCTTTGTGCAGAGACATTTGAGTAAGAAAAACTATCAATAGTGATCCAGAAAAGTAGATCTTTGCATATTAAAACAGGCAACAGTAGGTCTATAAGATGATTCATGAAGAAGTTGCTTGCTGCTGACCACTATGACATGTATTCAGCCCCTGAGACGCACATGGTAGAAAGATGGAAAGAGGAACTGACACTCTCAAGGTGTCCTCTAAGCTCCATATTTGTACTATGACATGGGCTATGTGCACACAGGTGCACATACATGTGCACTCACACAACATCATCTCAACTCCCAGGGCACCTTGTCCTGCTCTGATGTTGTCCTCTCTTCTGCCATCCTCTGCTGTGTCTTGCATCCTTGGGTTTTAGTTTTTATGATTTCTATACCACTTCCGTCCATGCTCACTCACCATTTCTTCACCATGTACTTTTTTTGCCATTAGAATAGTCTCAGGATCCTTGGTAGCTGTAAATGTCATACTGCTTCTCACGTTTACAACCTTGTTCTTCTGTGTCCTTAGGTGTTTTGACTCTCAGGCATGTTAGTGAGCTGGTAATGGCTACTATTCAGTCAGTGTTGCTTCCTCCCTACTCTTGCAGGTTTTGGTCTTAACATCACCACTTACCACCTTTGCCTGTTTCCCTTTAGGTCTGATCTCCATGGATGAATTTCGGACCATGTGGAAACTTTTCAATGCTCATTACCAAGTTCATATTGATGATTCCCAAATTGATGAGCTTGCCAGCACAGTGGACTTCAACAAAGATGGCAACATAGACTTCAATGAGTTTTTAAGGGCTTTCTATGTAGTACACAAATATGAGAAGCCAGCAGGCAATTTTGCTTAGGATCAACAAAAACTTCTCCCAGCCTCCTTGAAAACAGATGACCCCAACTTTCAGTCTTAACAAAGGCCTTGACATTCATAGTAGAAGAGAAAATTATACCCTAATTCACAGCACAGTGTGAGTGTTGGCAGTCCTTAGCAAACTGCTATTGGTTAGATTATGTTAAATATCAGTTGATGAGATTTACTTCCAGTATTGGGATCCATACATTGCCAGTGATAAACTGGGTTTGAGCCTAGTGCTGGTCTCAAATGATACCTGACCAGGAGACCAGAGAAATTTAGAAGCATACTGAAAGGAACCCAGAGAGCAGGAGAGAAGATAGTTAGGTGTAATATCTGTAAGTGGCTGAGGATGAAATGAATACTAAACTATTATTGAAATAAAATAATTCCATCATCAAACTAATTGTTTTTGGAGATTCCATAATCAGTGATCTTGAGTAGGTGGAGGACTACCTTCAGGGTTGAGAACCATATCAGAATCTTGGGAGAGACTGTGAGAACAACAAACCCCCTATTTTTCTTGTTTGTTGGAAATACAAAGTCAATATATTCACACTGAGCACTATAATTAATATGGTCTGCCAACTTGATGGATAAGACAGGGCCTTGGTTATATATATACCCTCTGTAGCTTATTCTGTTATTCTGATTACATATCAAACAACTGATTGCTTTCCAAGGGTGAGGCTTTATTTCATTATTTTTAAAGCTTTGGAACTTTGAGATCAAGAAATAATCCAGGTCATGTGAGCCTCCCTGTTACATGTATCAGAAATAATGAATAAACTGTATTGGATACCTTTTAAAAAAAATGAATAGCTAAACTTGTAGGAAAGCAAAAGAAACCCCCAGGTACAGGAAAGCAATGTAATTGAAACCGTGGTAATACTAATATCAGACAAGATAGGTTTTAATGCTGTCGATGGAAAAATGCAACTTTTGCTTTGAAGAATAAGTGACAATTTATTTCAATGTGTGTTCATACTGATTGCCTCCAATTCTATGCGCCAACGTGGCACCCATTTCCTAATTTTCATAGTTACAGAAAAAAGAAATGTATATATCAAAACACATGAATACATTGATGGCAATGTTGGTTATGAGGGTTATACAGCAAAGTGCTGAAATGTCCGTCATAGGCCTCACATGCTATTTGATGACCATGCTGGAATAGATTGACGGAAGCTAGTGGCTTGTTCAGAACACATCTAAAGTGCACTTTATTCATTCTTTATTTTTTAAATTGAAATGTGTTCAAATTGAAATGTGAACTCCTGTTTCCCCTTCCCTTTGCTCCCTATAGCCCCCCTCCCCGTACAACCCAACCCCCTCTGCTCTCTCTCAAATTCACGGCATTATGTCAAACCTAGAAATGGGCAAGGAATGACTTTTAAAGGGACTGAAAATAGCCCCAAATTATTTGATTTGGTCTGAAACATTTTAATTTTCCATAATCACAGAATCCAACCATTTGGCTTTATATAATTTTTAACACAGGTGCAGCTCTTTTTCCCCCCTCACCACTAGGAAAGTCAGTTCACAATACAGATATTATTGAGGGTACAGAAAAGATTATTATTAAATGCTAAAAGAAATAACTCACCAGGAAGAAAGAATAATTTTAGATGTATGCATCTAATTACCAAGCTTTCAAATTAATTCTGAAACATATAAGTGTTGGAATTAAAGTGATAAGAAGAAGCTTTGTGATATACCTTTGTCAATAACTTATTATGCAAATATAAAATGAGCATATGGAATACTGGAAAGCCTAATTCACCTCATGCATCATGTGTATATGTGAATGAATGTATATAAATGTATATGTATATACTATGTAGATATGTGAACGTGCAAACATATCTATGCAATTGTACTGACTGGTTTTGTGTGTCATCTTGACACAGGCTGGAGTTATCACAGAGAAAGGAGCTTCAGATGAGGAAATGCCTCCATGAGATCCAGCTGTGGGGCATTTTCTCAATTAGTGATCAAGGGGGGAGGGCCCCTTGTGGGTGGTACCATCTCTGGGCTGGTAGTCCTGGGTTCTATAAGAGAGCAAGCTGAGCAAGCCAGTAAGGAACATTCCTCCATGGCCTCTGCACCAGCTCCTGCTTCCTGATCTGCTTGAGTTCCAGTCCTGACTTCCTTTGGTGATAAACAGCTGTGTGGAAGTGTAAGCAGAATAAACCCTTTCCTCCCCAACTTGCTCCTTGGACATGATGTTTTGTGTAGGAATAGAAACCCTGACTAAGACAGCAACTCTGAAATCAATTTTTGAAATACGATTTTTAAGATCAACTCTAAAGAATACATATTTTATGCACACAGGAACATTTATAAAAACTGACCACAAAATAGACCATTACCAATCAATGAGAAACAATTAAATTTTAACGAAATTTAATTCAAAACAAATATGCACAAGGCTCTAGGTTTGAGACCCAGTACTGAAAGAAAAAAAAAAGCTAGCCATATTAATGAAGACTAAAAATTGGAATATAACTATAGATTTATCATAAATCTTTAAAAAGGAGTTCACAAAAATTCTGTAACTCTGCGCCAAATTTTACCAAAAAATTAACTACTACATGAACATCTCTGTTGCTGAGATAAAAACAAAACAAACCCCCAAAACAAAAACAAAAACAAAGAACAAACAAGCACACACACACACACACACACACACACACACACACACACACCACCTGATCAAAAGCATCACAGGGGAGAAAAGGGTTTCTCTGGCTTATAATCCCGGGTCTCAGGTCTCAGTCCATCTTTCCAGGGAAGTCAAGTCAGGAACTCAAATAGCTAGTCACATTATATCATTGTGAAGAGCAAGAGTGAAGAGATACTTTCGTGCTTGTGCTGGACCGTTTTTTGGTTTTTGGTTTTTGGTTTTTTTTTTTTTTTTTTTACTTAGCTTTCTCTGTCTAGAGCAGTGATTCTCAGCCTTCCTAATGTTGTTACCCTTTAATACAGATCCTCATGTCATGGTAACCTCCAACCATAACATTATTTTGTTGCTATATCATATTTGTAATTCTGTTCCTGTTATGAATTGTAATGTGGTTATTTTTTTGGAGATAGAGGGTTGCTGTGAAGGGGTTGTGAACCACAGGCTGAGAAGAACTGGTCTACAGTGTGTGATGTCCTCCATAATGGGTTGAGCAGCAGTTGGGGGGGGGGATGTCCTCAGCCTGTGTACAAAACTCCTTCCCTTTTGTCTCAAACTAATGTGTGTGTGTGTGGGGGGGGGGGGTGGTATGTGTGCTCGCATGTATTTTCTTAGAGAGTTTGCTATTGAAAATGGCTCCCAAGCCTAGTGGTGAAGTGTTGTTGCCTAGTGTTCCTAAGTATAAGAAAGTGGTGAGGTACCTTATGGAGAAAATACATGTGTTAACTAAAATTCACTCAAGCCTGTGTGATAGTACTGTTAGCATGAGTTTAGTGTCAATGAATCAATAATATACAGTAAATGAATTCTATTTAAAGAGAAATATTTGTTAAAAACAAGATAGATATTGGTCAGTTAATACAAATGGAGGCCAAAGTCTGGCAGTAACCTGGCCCTCTATTTCCCCAAGGAGCATTCTTACAGTATTTGTTACTTCGGTGTTCACTCGGATATACAGACCCAAAATACTGTGTGTGAATAATGAAAATCAAGGAAGCTCTTCAAATATTTTCATTGTAAAAATTTATTTTTTTTATTTTGCTTTTCAAGAGCATTTATCTGTTTAATTCTCTGCAAATGATTTCGGGGTACTTATTGAACGGCTTCTTCTTTTTTGCTCATCTGTAATGACACATCTGTCACATAGGGAGCCCCCCCCCCATGCATGGCTGTCATTTGAGGCTCCTTGTTACCATCCACTCATCTCTGGGGCTGTTTTCTCACAAATGCCTCATGTGTTGAATGCTAGAGATGTATCATTTTCTTGCTTTCTGGCAGCATGAGCCCTGCTCTCCCCTGGATTGTTCAAGTTTCTTTGGTCCTTTCGCCCTCTGTGCACATATTAGAAGAAGCTCTCGTCAAATGTGTGAAACCAGCTATTGGATGTCACTAGGAATTGCATCATTTCTAAATTAGCTTTAGCTTTCCTGACTCTTCCTGCTCATGAACGTGACATATTTTCCAATTATTTTAGAATTTGTTCAGCTACTTTAATGAAGAAGTTTGTGTCATTTCTATAATCCTTATAAAAAAGATTAATGCCAAGGTAAAGTCCTGGGCAGATTTGAAGGAAAAGGGGGGGAGGGGAGGGGAGGGAGAAATGAAATTATAATCTCAAAAAATAAATAAGATAAAAATTATTTGTGCCACGTATACTATGTGAGCTTTGTATTTCTATTCTTTGTTTCTTTGTTTGTTTCTTTGTTTCTTTCTCTCTTTCTTTTTTAATCTTCTTGCCTGCTTCCCACACAGAGTTCTATTTTCAAATCTGACTGATTCTTTTCTAGTCTTCAGTTACTTTATTGCTTTTCTTATATGATCTGTATGTATCTGTGGAGGGGAGCCTGTGTGTGTGTGTGTTTGTGCTATGTGCAGACACTTGATCAGTCTGGATTGTTCGATTGTGGAATTTATAATTGTCCATTGTTAATTCATCATTAGTAGCACTTCTTGTTGTTGTTCCATATGTTTGTATGTCTGGAATATTCCATGATATTTGGGATGTGGGAGCTTTTCCTCCATGTCTTTGTTTGACTTGTTCCCAGGGATATCAGTGCTTAAGGAACTGGTCTTATGTAACTTTTTAGTCTGGAGTCTCTGAATTATGTGGGTAGAGTTGAATGCAGAATGAATTATAGCCCTGTGGTTTTAAATTCTCGGAGAGCTTTTATTATTTTCCCACCCAAAACCCTGTGGCCCCATAGTCTCTCTTGTTTTTAAGTCTTTTCATAAATAAAATAGTTCTTTGAGGGTCTTGGCTTTATGTGAAGTTCTCAGTTTAATTCTTTACCCCCTAAAGCCCAAAGCCCAAAGCCTCATTTCCTGTGCCCATGTAGGGGTATTAAATCCCAAACCCCTAGGTTTGTAGACAAATACCCCCTGTTACCTCAAGCATTCACTCTTCTGCTTTTGCTTTTCCCCTTTGTTTCCGGCACCCAGGGGCTGGCTTTTATTATTTGTGAGCCTAGTTGTACATTTAAAATAATCATGCTAGATTTTACTCAATGTATCTAGGTGATTATAAAAAAAGGATTTTCATGTTGTCTGAGTTCCTATATTACTAGCAGTGATAAGTAGAGTTTTGGCATTCTTTAGCATAATAGACTGCATGCATAGTATTTGTTAATGACATTAAGATTTCATATTTTTATCCAGTAATTAAATGTTCATAATATGCAATGCATTTAGATTATATAATGTGCCATCTATTGGGCCACACTTTTAAAACCTGAGTAGGACTTCTAAATTTGTCTAACAATTTTTACATAAATGGCATCATATTGTATTTTTTTTTAAAAAAACAAGGCCACACTTTTATTCTTTTCACTTTTCCTTCCCTAACATCAGCCTGGCCCTCGTCCATTCTTCTTCACATACGGAAGACATATTAACCTAACCCATTTTCCATATTTTTACTCTCTGCATATAAATCTGTATAAGACTATTTATATTCTCATAGATGTGTGTATTCATATACACTTTAAGTCAATAACAGAGCTTTTGTTTTGTACTGCATTGAAAATGGAATTGGATAATCATTGTGTGGATTCTGCTTTTACTCTTATATGGCACTGAAGGCCCAGGGAACTGTTCTGTTCATGCCTGCCTTTTTATCCTTTCAGTGCTGATACATTTTAATTTGCACCCCTCCCCCAGCAAAGTTCTCCTGTTGAGAACTTAATCTCGAAATTCATATGTTAATGACTTTTAGAGAAAGGGCTTCTGGTAAATATGTAGAATCAGAAACGTCCAGCAGAGTGAGAGACCATGATTGACATTAGTGACTTCATAAGAGGAAGAGAGGCCTGAGCTAGCACAGGCCTTCCCTGCTGTGTGATGTCTTCTGCCATGCTATTTGGCAGCAAGAAGGCCTGTACCACATGCTGAAAACACTCCAAAGCTATACTCTTGAACTTCCCAGTCTTTAAAACCACGACCCAAATATACTTCTACTGTTTCTAAATTATCCAGTTTCAGGAAACTTGTTCTAGGCAACAGAAAATGAAATGAAGACAAATGACCAGTACGGTGTTTAATGAATTTCTACATATAACCAGCACCCAACCAAGAAATAGAATACTGTGCTGTCAAGATGGCTAAGTGAATGAGGGCACTCGCCACAAAGGCCGATGTCCTGAGTCTGATCCCTAGACCCTCCACTGTGGGAGGAGAGACCTGACTCTCCAGGCAGATGGTGGCAGCTGTGCACTCACACACTGCACAAGCATACATACAATAAATAAATATGAAAATCATTTTAAAATGAAATAGAACATTCCCAGTGCCCCAGAGCCACTCCTATCTATGCCTCCTCTGAGGTTCCTCTCACTTCCCTGAGGTACTCGGCATCCTTTAACCACATAGATTTCTTTAGTCCTTTTTGAGGTTCTATAGAAAAGAAACCATTTAATAGTAACCTATAATATAACATTATTATTTATAGCATTCATAGTGTACTTACATTTACTTATTCAGTCTGATAACTGTAGAATACCTCATTAAGTGATTGTATCAGAATGTATTCATCCATCTACTGGTAGACCACGGAGCTATTGTGGACAGTACTGTCATGAACATTTTTGTTCATTAATTTACTCTTTTTACCTACCGTAAAGATATTCAGTGTTATGGAGGACTACTTTAAGTCATCCTGCTTCTGCTTTGATTAATGGGATGCTTTATATTGATGGTAAACTTGACAGGATCTAGAATTACCTTGGAGACAGATCTCTGGGCATGTCTGTGGCGAATTCTCTACATTAGGTGAATTGGGGTAGGAAGATTCGTCTTACCTATAGGAAGCACTGTTCCATGGGCTGGGCCCCTGGGTGTATCAGAAATGAGAAGGCTGAGCATAAGGATCCATCACCCTTGGCTTCCTGACTGTTGACTCAATGTGATTAGCTAGTTACCTTATGTTCTTGACCACTAAGGTCAAAACTTCAAAACGTACTATGTATATTGAGCACACATAGGAATGTCGATCTATACCTAATGGTGGGTTAGATTATCAGATATCTTACTGAGTTCATCTATTCCTTGAATGGCCAGAAAATTCTTAGATTTTCTTTTTGATAAATTATTTCTTATGTTTTGGTCCCCTTTTCTTTTGGTTTCTATATCTTTTTCTCACCAATTTGTAAATTAATCCTAGCTGGGTATGGTGATGCATGACTGTAATCCTAACACTGTGAAGCCTGAAGCAGGAGGATTGCAAGCTAGTGAGAATTAAAAAGAGTTAACTCCTTAGTTCTAAGTTGAAAAGTATTCCCGGGCCTACTATTTCTATATTGACTTTGTTGATGTTACTTTTGGCTATATAAAACTTTTATATTTTACAATAGTAATTACATTTGTATTTCCTTTAATGACTTCTGCTATTATAGAAGGTGCTCCCAATTTATCTAGAGCATCGATACACTCTCTGGAATATTCTCACAAGATCCTATGTTTTGTTTGTTTGTTTGTTTTTTACATTCAGATTTTATAGTACAATAATTTATTTTTATATGGTATAAAATGGGCTTTATTTCTATGTTTTTGTGATTTTTCCCTTTTTTCAATACTGGAGAATGGACCCAGGACCTGGAGCCAGGCAAATACTCAACCCTTGATCCAGCCCACTTGGCTGTTTATTTTTATATTCTTCTCTACAGACGCCCTATCATGCCAGCCTTGTTTATTGACCAGTCCACATTCCCCCTTCTGCTTGGCTCTAGTGGTCATGTACCCATTTCTCAAACTGATCAGTATTTAATTTAGATTTTCTAGATACATCCATTAGTCTTGTCCATTTTCATACTGATACCATATTTATTCAACTTTTAGTGGCTTGTTATCCAGCCATGATCTCATTCTACCGTCCTTTTCAGTTTTCTTAGCTAGTTCTGGACATTTGTTTCTCTATAGGAAACAATCTAACTCTATGAAATTACAAGGAAAAAACTTGCTAATGTTACTGAGCTGGGCATGAGTATTCATGTCTGTAATGCAAAAGGCTTGTGGCGCATTTGAGTCCTGCCTGAGCTACACCATGTATTCCAGTTCTCCATGAAACTCCAAAGTCAAAACCAACATACAAAACGAAAGTCTCCAGAAGATTCTAATTGCAATGGAATACAATGTATAAGTTACATTTGGAAAATTTTATGTTTTTATAAATATGCCTATCATTTATTCATAAATTATTTTATCTTATATTTCTTTTATTATTCTTAAATATTTTATATTTTTGCATGATTAGAAATGGAAATTTTCAGTTTTATATGCATTTACAGGTACTTACTATTAGGGTAAAAGAGGAAAAAAGCTGTTTATTGGGTTATTGTTTTATCTAGTATCTAGTCTCCATAGGAGGTATTTCTATTAATTTTAGAATCTCTGGCATTTTCAAGCTAGACAGTTACAATATCAGACTTCATTTATTCTTATTCTAGGTTGTCACATTTAGCACACAGAATGACCAGGAAACCAAGTTTCATATAAACAATGCGAAGTTTTTAAAAATGAAAGTATGCACTTTTTGCTTTGCTTTGTTTTGTATTTGGAAACAAGTTCTCACTGTGGAGCCCAGGCTGGCCTCTAACGTGGAGTCTGCCAATCTTCCTGCCTCAGCCTTTCAGGTGCTGGTACTATTGGTGTGATCTACCCTCTTTTATATTTGGGAGATGTGCAGGAAAGTATTCACTGTTTGTTTGAAATTCCAACTTATCTGGATGGTGTGCATTTTATCAGGCACCAGTGATGATGCCTGCTGCTTTAGTTTCTTTTCATGCTGCATTTGCTGAAATCTAGAAAGACCGTATCTCTCACCTAGGGTGCATGTTGGTATGAATTAGATGGTTAATTGAAGATGGTTCATTTTAAAGGTTCCCTAAATAGTCTATCTACTGTGCACCCAGTGTTGAGAACCACTATCTTAACATTAACTAATAATGATGTCAGCATGCATTAGGAATCAAGTCAAAAGTCAGGTGTGTCAGCACAGAGCTTTGATCCTAGCACTGGGGAGGTAGAGGCAGATGAATCTATGTTGAGTTCAAGGCCAGCCTAGTCTATAGAGTGAGTTCCAGGATAGCCAGGGTCACACAGTGAGATCCTACTTTTTTTTTTTTAATAAAAGAATCTAAGTCACATATGCTCCAGTGGAAGGCTCCTCAAATAAGACTGTACAGTCAGAAAACAATGGAGTTGATGGCTTAAAAAAACAGGACACTGTTGGGTACGTAGGAATGAGGGTGGATTCTAGAGGAGTTGGGAGAGAGAGTGAATATGATCAAAACACACGTGGTACAAGATTCTCCAACACATCGCTTTAGTTTTGTTTACACAGTTTTCATCTGGTTCTGTTACTGGGTTGTCACTCCAGACTCCCCAGCTCCTGTCCTTAAAATCTCCATTGTAAGAATTCAGACCAGGTATGCAGGACATAGTCTAGAAGATAGGTACAGTTTACAAAACTAAGGGTGGGCAGTGGCCAAAGGGGGGCCACTCACTGTGTAAGAAAACACTCAGACTGAGAGTGGACACTGGCCAGTAAGAAAACACTCAGACTGAGAGTGGACACTGGCCAGAGACATTGCTGTCCAGGTGGTTGGCAGGCCCATTTGGATTAACTCTTAGAAGAACGGGCAATGGTTTCCCCTCCCTCCTTTCCCTACTTTAAATTAAAAGCCTCCCGCTACATAATAATCTTAAATGGTTTAGGGAACTTGGATCCAGGTTTAGGTAATTAATGATTAATGACCTTCTAGGCAATTCAAGATGTCCCAGCTCCTCCTGAGGCTAGAGATATAGCTCACGTCCTGTTCCTCCAACTAGTAATTTGAGTCCTGAAGTGCTAGCTTTATGAGGTTATATGGAGGGGGGGCAATAGTAACATCTCCTACACCCTTATCTGACTAGTTACCTAACCTATTTTAAATAGTTGCTTTATCATCCATTTTTAAAGATTTTACTTTTATATATACACATGTATTTCTGTTTGTGCATGTATGCATGTGTGTGTGTGTGTGTGTGTGTGTGTGTGTGTGTGTGTGTATTAGTGAATGTGGCCATGCATATGAGCGCATGGGCCTGTGGAAGTCCAGGGTCTTCAAATTCCCTGGAGCTGTAGTTTCAGGCAGTTGAGAGGCATTTAACGTGGGTGCCTGCAATGAGAGCTCTGGATTCCATGGTAGACATTCAGTTTGAGAAACGCAGGAGCAAGTAGCCCTGAATTCATTTGTCCCCCAAGGTCAGAGGAAACTGTTTAGGGCCAGTGTCGCCTTTGAGCTTTTCTTTTTCTTTCTTTCCTTCTTTTTTTTTTTTTTTCTTAAATGGTAGATGAATACATCCCTTCCTAAACGTTTCTGTATTAATTGGTCCATTTGTCAATTTTGGTAGCTTCAATTTTGCAAAGCAATCATCCTTTGCTTCTAAATTGTGTACATTTTAATTACTACCCAATCTCCAGCTGTATTACATTTCTCAGTCCTCTGGCAAACTTCTGTGTCTTTACTATTTTTTCTCCCTTGATCTGGGTTTGAGGAGTTTTGTAACTGGAGTGGAAGCCCCAGCAGGCTATGCACTGCCACCCATACCAATACATCAGCCAAAGGGATGAGTAATGAGCAAAAAGGAGCAGACAAGAGGGGCCCAGTGACACCAGAACCATCTTCCAGATACAGACATGAACTTCCCGTTTAACAGAATTTGAGCAAGGAGCAAGAGGCATTCATACTTTACCAGCCCTGGTGAAGAGTGATGCTACTCATCATTGTTGGTACTCTGTCTGGACTCCACCCCCACAGTTACCTGGCAACAGCCAGGCATGCCTCTCCCCACAGTTACCTGGCAACAGCCTGGTAGGCCTGGCCCACTATAAGAGGGGATACTTGGTCTCTCCCCTCTCTCTTGCCTTTTGGCTATCTTGTTCTCTCTTGCCCTCTTGGGCTCTTCTCTTCCCCCTTTCCTTCCCCCCCCCTCTCTCCACGTGGTCATGGCCAGCCTCTACTTCTCTACTCTTTCCTCCTCTCTGCCTTTCTCGGCCTCTACTACTTTTTTTAACTCCCATCCCATGTCCTGAATAAACTCTATTCTATATTATACCGTTGTGTGTGTGGTCCCTCAGGGGGAAGGGATGCCTTGGCATGGGCCTCCTGAGGCACCCCCTTCCCCCACATGCCCATAGAACATATCTTAATAGCTCTTTCTCTTCTTATGATCACAACAGTCATTGTCTCAACACTGACTCTGCAAGCTGGAGCCAGTGTATCATTAAAGCTATCAACACCCACTTTAGTTCTCTGGACATAATCGCTCTAGATTAGAGCCTTGCTGTTCTAGATGTTTGCCCGTATCTGGGCAGGGGCCTGTGGGCTGTCCTACAAGCTTTGCTGTTCTTGGAGTCCAAGGCAATTGCAGGTTTCAGTCAATGCCTTATTTTTATGTCTTTAGCATAGAAGGGGGAATGAAACAGTCTAGGTGTCAATGGGTGTTTAGACAGACCTGCCTTGAGGGAGTAGCATGTCTATGTAGAATCAAGCAGGAATCTGTGTCAAAGTTAAGGAGGGAGCAACAGGAGAGCCAGGCTTTTGGCCTGTTCTTACCTTATGGGCCAAAGTGAGTAAAGGCTTTTCAGCAAAAACAGTTTCTAAGGAGCTGTTCCAATCGCCTCGACTATGAGTGGTTTTGGAGCACTTCAAAAACACAAAAACAAAAACCCAGGGACTTTCTGATGCTCTTGCTTCTATTTCCTGAAACCTTGGATTACAGGCATGTACTACTACACTCTGATTCTGTGGCCCTGGGGAACAGAACCTAGGGCTTTGTGCATGCTATGTAACTACTTTACTGAGTTGCATCTCCAGCCCTAAGTACCTGCATCTGAACTTATTGACCCTCTGAGCTGGGAAGATATTTTCTTTCACTTTTTTCTTATCCTAGTTATTTCAATTTCTTCCCTTTCAGACAGTATATCATATAGCTCAGGCTGGCTTCAAACTCTTGGTGTCACGGAGGATTCTCAAATTCATCATCTTGCCCTCCTGGTCCCTGTCGCAAGTGTTGGGATGACAGATGTGCCCCACTGTGCCTGCATGTTCAGGTCTTTTCTCTACAAATTGTCTTCTGATTTCTGTTGAGTTACAATTTTGCTGCTTTTTCTAATCTTTTTTTAAAGATTGGCATCGAGATCTAATTTGTAAAGGTTATTTAAAATAATGAAGACATTAAAGGCTATGAAATTTCCTTTGAACACTGCTTTCACTGCATGCGTCAACTTGTATGCTTCAACTAGTGTGAAGTGGTCCCCTTTACATTATTTTCTAGGAAGTGATTTCCTGTTGATTTTTCTCTCTAACAGTTTTCTGGAAGCAAGTTCCTTATTTTCCACATTTAAAAAATTCCATATTTAAATGTGGTCATTGTTTGATTTTTTTTTTCCCCCTGAAATCTCAACTGTTTTTCTGTGGCCATGAACCCAATCTATGATTATAAATGTTTTTTTTCATGCGAAAAATATATAATATTGTAAAATGTATATTTGTTTTCACCCCATTTCCTGGCATACACTTCTGAAATCCTCCAAGTGATGTGCCCTTTCGCATGCTAATGAGCTCACTGCAGGGCAGCCTGAGAAAGTTTCTGATTGGGAGCTAGACCTTGAAAAACCAAGGTAGGATTAGAGTCCTGGGGCTTTCAGCTCTATCCACTAAACTCCAGAGACTGGAGAGGGGTTAAGCTCATCATTAATGGCCAAGACTTTAATCAGTTGTGCATATGTAATGAAGTCTTCATAGAAATCCACAAAGTACATGGCTTAGAGACCTTCCTAAAGCCAATCCTGTCGAGTCTCTTGGATGTCCATCCAGCAGTGACTATATGCATCTCTCCATATCCTTGTGACATCTTTTATATTAAAGAGACAACTATGTTACCTTGAGTTATGTGAGACACTCTAGCATATTAATCAAACTCGAGTTGAGAGCTGTGGCAACTCTGATTTATAGCTGCCAGGTCAGAAGCGCTTGTGAGTGGCTTCTGGAGTGTGAGTGTGTGTGTGTATGTGTGTGTGTGTGTGTGTGTGTGTGTGTGTGTGTTTGTGTGTGTGTGGTGGGTACTGAAGTCCTGTGTGACTGCGCCTCTAGCCTGTGGAGTCTAACCCTATTTTCAGGCAGAACTGAACTGAATTGAATTGAATTGAATTAGAGGATGCCCAGATGGCGTCTGCTGTAGAATTGCTTCTTGGTGGGCATGGAACCTCCCCAAACATCTGGTAACAGAACTATTTTGAATTTGAGCAAAAAAAAGAAGTGTCTTGTACACACCGTAAAACTCTATGTATTTGCTTTTACCATAAATTATTAATTGTGTCAATTATTTTAGACCCTTGCTAACATTTCATTTATTAGATATATGAAGTTCTTATTTCTGTTGTATGTGCGTGCTATATGCACATGTACCTATGTGCACATATACAAGTATGAATGTCTTTCTCTAACGCTTGCCACCTTTTGGACTCAGGGTCTCTTGCTGCACTCGGAGCTTATAAGTTCATTTACACTGGCTGGTTAACGAACTCTGGGGATCTGCCTGACTCTGCTGGTTTCAGACCTACAGTGTCAGAAGCCTTTTATATGGATTCTGGGATCTGAACTCAAGTACTTATAACTTGTATGGCAGGTATTTAACCTACAGAACCACTGTCCCAACTCCAGGTATATATAGTTCTAAAAGATAATTGAATGAACCCACTAAAACTAAACTTTATTTTGTTCTGTTTGTATTTCTACAGATATTTTACTTCATGCTTTTGGCACCTATGTTTATAGTACACTTAAGTTTATAGATAGATATGTGTTTTTATTCTATTTCTGTCACATATACTGTCCTTTTGGGGAATTTTTGAGTGTCGATTTTCTTCTTACCTTTGTTCTTGCTTTTTACTTATTATTAGCACTTTTCTAAATATTTTTTCCTGAATTAAAACTTTTTTTGAGATTCATTTATTTTTAGTTTATTTGCATGGGTGTTTACACACATGCATGTCTGGACTCCACATGCATGTGTGCTCACAGAGGTCAGAAGAGGGCATCATATCCCCTGTAATTGGAGTTGCAGATGGTTGTGAGAAGCCATGTGCGAGAATTAAATCAGAATCTTCTGGAAGAGCAATGCTCTTCACCACTGAGCCTTCTCTCCAGCCTCCTTTCTGAAAAATTCTTGGGTATTTTATTTTCAATCTTTATTATTTCATGCATTTTCCCTCTAAGAGTCTATATCTGGATTTTTATTTTTTAACTCTGACAATCTCCTTGGGAAAATTCAATGTCATTACCCTTGGTAAATAAACTGACTGACATGTTTGCTTTTACTCAGAGATTGATTTTTCAGGTTTAATTAAATTGACATTCATTTCATATCCCCCCTTATTACTATACCCTCTAGACAAATAGAATTTTCTGTTCTGTTCTGTTCTGTTTGACAAAACCTTGCTATGTAGTTCAGGCCAGGGAGGAGCTGGAAATCCTCCTGCCTCTGCCTCCCAGTGCCACCATACACAGCTGACAAATAATTCAATAAGATTTTTGAAATTTTTCATTTTTTAAAAAGATTCATTTATTTATTATATGTGAATACACTGTAGTACACTTCAGACACCCCAGAAGAGGGAGTCAAATCTCATTATGGATGGTTGTGAGCCACCATGTGGTTGCTGGGAATTGAACTCAGGACCTCTGGAAGAGCAGTCAGTGCTCTTAACCGCTGAGCCATCTCTCCAGCCCAAAAGTTTTAATTTTGTTGTCTTATTTTGAGACTGAGTTTGGCTGTGTCACTTGGGCTAGCTTTGAACTCATTATGCAGCCCAGGCTTGCCTTGAATTCAAAAATCACAGGTGTCTCAGCCTCTTCAGTGCTAGGGATTATAGGCATGTGCTGGGCTGTCTTTTGCATGACATTTAAAGTGAAATGTGACAGATGAGTTTGTAGATTTGGCAAGTCCAACTGATTGATATCCTTTGACTCATCCATGTGCTTTTCCACAGTATTGGGGATTCAGAGCAAGGACAAGCTCAAGGTTAGCTCAGCATTGGTGGTGGCTCTGGGTCTCTGATAGGCCACACGGAGCATATTAGGTAAACAAGCATAGTGGGTGGTAAGCATATTGGATGGTGAGCACAGAAGGTGACAAGTATATTAGGTAATGAGCATATTTGGGGTTCTACATATCAGGAGGCAAGCAGAGTAGGGCTAAGCATATACTGTGGGGATAGCCGGCCTCCAGTGGTCAATGGCCCCTCATGTCTGGTAAGGAAGAATTTTAAGTCAGTTGGATGTATTCTTCAGGTGGTCCCTTAGGAGGGTCCTAAACTTCCTGTCTTAGGAATGTGTTTTCCTAGCATGGGATTTGAGCTTCTCAGGCCAAGAGTGGAACTTCAGATCTGGTCTGTGTCTAGAGGGTTAAAAAAGGTGACAACTCTGGGGAACATCAAATGACTGTCACCATGAAGTAAAGTCTGGATTGTCAGAGTGGGTAGTCTACCTTGGAATTGTGTTCAAGGCTTTGTCTCTAGCATCCTTCCTCTAGAAGAAAACATGTATCAGATGTCTTTATGTAAGAATATCCCATGGTGAGATCAGAGGACATCCCTACCCTACCACATGACTCCCTTTCTTGGGTCCCTGAATTACTTAGGATGGAAGTTATCTTAAAGGAAGCCTGTCAGATATTGCCATAAGCCTTTCAGAGAATGTTCTTGGAGTTCCAAATAAGATTATCTTGGGCCAATGAAAATGTCATATTTCTTTGTTCTTGGCAAGAATCCCAGCTCCCTCAGCTTGGGAACACCATTTATCCCACACCAAATGGAAACTTCATTTGGGTATTATGCGCATCTTCAATTAATAAATTATAAGAGGACAAATTAATTCATCACTTGAAGCTTGGTCCAATAAAAACCGTTCAAAGCATAGGAAATATAGGATGATAAAGCAGTTCCTCAATGGGGTAGTGGTCTTGTTTCTTTGATGTCACTTCACTTGCATGTTGGGAGTAGATGAAATGGCTTCCAGGGAATCTGTCATTGGAACAGACCCCACCTCTGGAGGGACCCAAATGAGGTGACAGTGTTAGAACTTGATGTGCCTCCAAAATGTTGAGTGATGAGGGTGGCTTTGTCATGGCTGTAGGGACATGGCCCAAAGTGGCAGACAGCTCCCCACTCATCACTATTTGCTATAGACCCCACCCTGCAAATCTCAAGGGAGAAAGTTGTTCCCTTATCCCAGAATGCCATGTGGCAGAGTACCATGGAAATGCATGAAGGAGTCTCGCTCAGGCTTGCTGCTAAAGCATGTGATGGAATGAATGTTTCTTTGCTCATAGCAGAACTGACCAGATAGGGTCTCTGGCAGCTTTCCTTCTCTGGGATGTCACCTCTGCCTAGTCTCCTGACCATGGCTTTCTGCAAAGCTCCGTTGGTGTTCAGTGATGCCACTGAAGGCTGGTGACATTGACGTCAGTGATGAAAAGCAGCAGACCGTCAGCTTGTCCTCTGTGTACCATTCTCAGCCTTCCCATCACTCACTAACCTTCTAGCCATCCTGTGAGGAAAAGGCTATTGTCATTGCCCCTGGTTCACAGAGGACAAAATAAAGACCCAGAAAACTTAGGCAGATGTTGGAGGATGCATGTGGTCACTATACTGCCTGGTACCTGTCCTGGTCTCTGAATTGCCCAAAAGCTATTCATGAGACTTCATTTGAGTCATATGAGCCCAGAACCTAAATATCCTCCTCTTTTCCCAATTTTTGTTAAAAAAAAAAAAAAAACAATTAGATATATTATAATCATCAAACTGGTCAGATTTCCCTCTATTTTATTTCCTATCTCTCGCAAGCCTAAGGTGCCATCCCCCCCAGCGGAGGAATCCCTGGCATTGAGGAAACGTTAAGTGTCTGCTAAGCCCCCAGTCTGTGTTCTTCCTGGCTGTTCACGGGCCCCTTAGCAATGTCCATCCTTGAGGCTTTGTTGCTGAAAGAGAACAACTAAGGGACAGTAATCCTGAACTGAGGTATAGAGTCCCCCAATTCAGCAAATATAAATGGAAACTCTGAGGCTGTGTGATTCACTTTGCCAACATGACTCATGTTCTGCTAAGGTTTCCATGAACAATATGTTCAGTCTGGTTTAATTATAGCCTAGATCTGCTACTGCCTTGGTGAGCCCCGGAGGCACCCAGCCCTTACCCCCCAGTGTTGCCAGTTGAAATGTCTCCCAGGGAGAGAGGGGGAGAGGACACTGGAAATGGTTTTCTGCCAGTTGTATAGGTCACATAGCATAGTGGATAGCTTGTACAGGGGGCTCAGTGAGAGGTGGCACCCCCAGAGGTGCTGGAAAAGCATGTGCTCCCCGGGGTGCCTGTACTTCTGGGGCTGCTCCTCCATGCCCGAGTTGAGATTCACAAGCACCCAGTGTGGGCGTTTGGAGTGATCAATTGAGAGAGAGGAACAGGGTTGAGTCAAAGCTCCTGCAAGCGAGGGTGGAGGGAACCCCAAGGCTGCTTGATGAGCTCAGGGGTGCTTCCACACATGGGCTTGGTAACAGTGGACAGAAAATGAAAAACAAACCCTGTCCCATCCACTTCACAGGCGCTTTGCCACTGCAGTGGCAGACACACTTCCTGCTTGGGAAGGGTATAATTTTACAAATGTCGAGTGGACCTCTCATGCAGCTATTAGAGGCTTTCAGAGGCAGCAGGAGCTGGCTGCCATGAACTGAGGGGAGATGGCATTTGGGGCTGCCTCTAAAAGGAATTCTTTGAATGTTAGGTTCCAGGAGCCGTACTCTTACCTATATTGTAAAATTTAACATTTTTTTAGCATTTACTATGTGCCAAGTGTATCCATAGACTATGCAAATATTAATATGTTTGTCTCTTGCAACAACCACAGGAAGCAGAGGTGTGAGGCCAGTCACTGTGGAGCTGGAGGTGGTGGCATGCAGGGCTTGGTCTGGGGCCTGTGCTCTGGAGCACTGTTAGCATTGAGTGGCATTAAGCGCCAAGGCTGTGGTGTGGGGACAGAGCCTTGAGGAAAAGCAGTTCTGTCTGTTGCATGTCCATGACCTCCCTCACTCTCCCATGTTTGCAGGTGGCCTTGGTAGGTGAATCTAGCAGTGGCTCAGACAAGACAAGATCTGCTTCCTTGGCCTTCTTCCTTCCCAACAAATTCCAGGTCCATTTCTTCATTCTTTTCCCCCTCTGTGTATATGCTGTGTGTGTGTGTGTGTGTGTGTGTGTGTGTGTGTGTGTGTGCGCGCGCGCGCGCGCGCGGATGTTTGTGAGTGCAAGCACCTGTGCTATGGGGCACATTGTGGAGGACAAAAGACAACCCCAGTGCTAGCCCCTGCTTCCCACCTTGTTTGAGTCACGGTCTTTTTTGTTGTTCTCTGCTGCCTACGTCAGGCTATCTTGATGAACAGTCCTGCTTCCTTCTGTATTTGGCTTGAAAGCTCTTATAAGACAAACTAGATTCTTTCCTGTTTATGATTAAACCTATATTTCTTAAGGATTGGGCTATGCCCCACCTGTAACTTTAACTACAAATGGTTCTGTACTGCCTGTTCCAGGAATGGCGATCATGTCTTTGTTTCAAAAAGTTGCGATGCTCATCTCACAAGCATGTCTTTGTTATGATCACCTTATGCTAATGTTCTGCTTCTGTAACCCTGTTGCCCACTAAGTCATCCATTTGGAACCCCCCTCCCCATGAGCTATAAAACCCTTATATTCTCTATGACCAAAGCTGACCTCTTGAACCCTACCTTAGGGAGAGGCAGTCCTTGTACATGAATAAGAATGCTTATTTAATCATGTAATTAATTTGGCCACAATGATTTGGGTTTGGTGTCTTTCTCCTCCCATCTTTGGGATTACCTGCTTCTGGAATTCTCTTATCTGTTTCCCACTTCACTGTCGAAGGACTTGGATTCCAGAGGCTTGCAGCTCTACATGGGCCCTGGAATCCAAACTCAGGTTCTCATGCTTGACTGCAAAGCAGTTCACCCACTGACCATCTTCTCATCCCCACTCTTCCTTCTAAGAGCATCCATATTTCTCCCAAGGAAAGCAGGGGCACTTTGCAGTAACCGGCCCTTAGGTGCCATGTGACAAGAGGAAGAAAGCATGCCAGTTAAAGCTGCAAGCAGGGCTTAGGATGTGCATCCCTTCTCCAGTGCCATGTCCTGCCCTGGTTGCAGGGGAGAGTGGAGTGTTTAGAACGGAACACAGGTCAGGGCCTTGGCCACTCGAGGTGTTCACAGCAGATGCTTAAATTGGCCTCACACCAGGCAAGCTAGCTTGGGGTCCTCAGAGTTCAAAGTCTCACACTCTGTTTCTCTCTACTAGGTGCTGTGTAAGACCTGCCAAAGCTCTCTATTGATGCAAATTATCACCCACTTTGCATGCCGAGAAAACACACTGGGAAAGCTGAGTCACTATTCGTAGGCACAGTGCAAAGGTCACCTCTCTGAATGCAAATTTTATTTTTCAAAAGCATCCTGGCCTGCCATTCAGAGTACAGCCTGTCCTGCAGATCCAGGAAGGTACCATTGCGCGGAGCAGGGAGTGACAGCTACAGCCGGCTCTTGAGCTTCTGCCATGGGCCAAGAGGTCATGCACAGCACAACGCTGTTAAGCATTCATTGTTGCATACACTGTCTTGCTGACCTCTAGACTTACCCCACAAACATTGACTGTATAATCACCGTATATTTCACAGAGGAGGAACCCGAGGCCCCAAGAGACTATGTCTAAGCAGAGTTGCTCTAAGCAGGAGGTGGCTGAAATGCTGATGTCTGCTGGCCGACCTTCCGGTGAACAGGATCGGGGCTCAGGAAGCAGCTGCAGCTCCCTTACAGCTGTGCCAAACGGACCTCTGGTCAAGGGATCTAGGGTGACTGTGTCTCTATTAGATCTGAGACCCTGGTTACCAGCTTTGGATGTTTCCAAAATACTATCTACTTTTCTTCTGACCTTCGAGTGGGTTCTTTGAGAGCAGCTTAGGCTGTTGTCCCGAGTCTTGAAAGCTGGGGAGTTTGGAGGATTGGTCTCAGCAGAGCTCTAGGCATGAAGCCAGGACTCTCTGACCTCATGTGTTTTGGAGGCCTGACAAAAAGCCTTGCTGGGCCTGTTGGTTATGAGCCATGAAAAGAGCCTGTGCCTTTTTTTTTTTTAAGATTTATTATATGTACATACACTGTAGCTATCTTCAGACACCCCAGAAGGAGGAGTCAGATTACGGATGGTTGTGAGCCACCATGTGGTTGCTGGGATTTGAACTCAGGACCTTCAGAAGAGCAGTCAGTGCTTTTAACTGCTGAGTCATCTCTCCAGCCTGAGCCTGCACTCTTGACTGCCCATTCACCAACAGGCCTGCAGACTCCCGGGCTGGCTTTAGAGCATAGGGTGTGGCATCCGTGTACCATGTATGACACTTCAGCTTTGCTGTACCCCCTTTCCAGGCAAACACCTCACAGGACTGGGCTACTTACTCCAGGGCCAGTCCTCTGTTCCAGACTGTTTCTGCCCACATCTTCTTCTACCCTTCAAGGTACATGCTACTGGCTAACCTGGAATGTTCCCTGTGACTGCCTTTCCTCAGGGAGGGCCTCCCTCTTTTCAGTGAGTGACTCACTACATTTCTTGCTTGCTCTCTCTCTTTTTTGATTATGCCTCCTTTTTGGGAAAAAAAAATCATCAAATTTAAAACTCAGCCCAGCACGTCTATTTTAAGTGCAGGAGAAGCAGCCTTTGAAGAACTTGCAGAATGCAAAACCTTTACAACTTTCGAAGACCTCAGCTGCAAAGCTTGTAACTCAGGCTTCCTTACTTGAAGGGCCCACAGGTGCTTGGGGACATCAGCAATCTGAAGTCTATCAGGTGTGTACAACAGGAAAACATCTTGAAAGGGCAGATAGGAACAGAAGTTGACCACATCCTAATTAGTGTTCCCAGCCATTGTCTCCTTTGCTACCTCTACTGTATAGCGACTGCAGCCTTCCCTGAGGGCCACGGACTAGGCATTTGTCTAGCTATTCCTGTGTACGCAAGCATGTGTGTACATGTGTGGGTACGCTTGCCTGGAAAGGTTCTAAGGAGCACTGGGGTCTTTAGAAAGACGAAGCATGTTGGAAGGGCTCCACCCACTCTCTAGTTTCAGCCACTCAGTGACATTTCCACTTGTCAGAATCTTACCCCAAACAGCAGCCAAGCCAGAGCTACTGCTCCTAGAAACTGTGGCTGCCTCACACTTGGTGAAGTTCAACCACACCGGGCACTTAGCCCTTCCTTACCTTCTCGCGGACATAATCCCTCCCAGTGTTGGATAAAGCTGACCTTTTGTCCTTCTGTCTCTAGCTAGTCTCATTGCCCTGATTCTCCTTAAAGCAAATCTCTCAGGAAAGCATTTGGAAAAGTCATGTCTGCCCAAAATTTCCCAGTGGGTTGTGACAAAAACAGAGTGGATGCTCCCCTACCCCTGGCTTCCTTGAATATTTTAGGTGTTCTTCTGCCTCAGGACCTTTGCGCTGGTTGCTTGCTCTAACACTCTTTTCCCACCCATTGCCTGGCTCAGGTCCTTACTTTTAAGTCCAATCAAGACTTACCTCAGTAGAGCCTCTCCAACCCCCCCCCCCATACTACAAGTCTCACCCCGACACATCTAATTACTCATTCCTTAATTTCTTGGGGGGGGGGCAGAGAGGAGTTGGGAATGGCTCCCCAGCCCCTGGTTACACTACAGGAGACAGAGATGGCCTGACCTCACTGAGCTGTACTATCTCTAGGCTCTAGAGTCCCATCTTGCTGCAGGTGCTTTACTAATCTTTCTCTTGCAGAGAGTTGTGCCCATCCCATGGGGGAGGGTTTGTCGGAAGTGGCACACCCGACGACGCCATGTAAACTCTCCTAGCACTGCCAGTGGTTCCCTTGCATTGCTGAGCAAACATGGCTGCCCTGGTCTGTGCCCAGGAGTGGGATGCTGGCATTGAGTGATAGACGGCGCACCTCCAGAAACCCGGGCATCTCCTTGGCTCCAGGCTGGCAGCTACCAGACTGCCTTGCAGCTTGTTCCTGTTTCTTCTGCTCTTCACAGACCCCTCATAGGCTCACACCATGTAGTTCTAGCATTGCTTGCATGGAGAGAGTGCCCACTGACTCCCTTTAACCCCACCCCCATGACCCCTCTCATGCTGATGTCTAATTTGTGTCTTTACTAGACACGGGGCCTCTGAACTCCAGCCTGCCCATCCTGGCACCAGCATACATGTGTGCTGCCAACGCCAAGCTGATGGCCAGCTAGTGGCATCCCCCTCCCAAGCGCACTCAGCAGAGCAGGTCTTCCAGGTCTTGGGAAGGAAAGGAGAGATCCGGGTCCCAAGAGCACAATGGTTCTGGGTGACAAGGCCCACTCAGTGCCACCCAGGGCTCCTCCCCTGATGTAGAATCCTCTCCAAGCCTCTCAGCCTGCCTGCAATGGAGCTCAGCAGCTTGTGCGTAATGAGGAAAGAATTGCAGGGGAGTGCTCGCCTGCCTCTCCAGAGGACAAGGAGAGGGAGCTGGGGGAGGGGGAAGCCTCCCAGAGATGCCTGTCTCTCTCTAGCCTAGGGGAGGGCTTCCTATGCTCACAAGAATGCAGGAGCAGGTCCTGGTGACAGCTGGGGGAAATTATTCACACTGTCAGGAGAGAGGCTTATACCATGACTCTGTTCCAATTCTTTATTTTTAAATCCCCCAGCTGGCTAGGGGCTTAGAAGGAACGATGTGACAATCATTTGCATCTTGTTCCAGATGGGCTGTCACTCAGGGTCCAGAGAGCCTAATGGGGCTGGGTTTGTGGTCACGAAGAATGCGTGGCCCATCAGCAGCTCCCCCAGGCTTCGCTGGACTTTCTGACAGCTCTGTGGAAGCTCCAGACTGTGGTGAGGCAGGGTGGAGCTGTCCCTGGACACCAGTGGCGATCTGACAACTGTGGCTCGGTAACTGCACTTCCGAAAAGAGCATACAACTGTCCTTCCTCCAGTCAGGGGGGACAGACCCATGTGTTCCCTTCACTCCTGCTACAAGAATTTGATGGCCAAGTTGTCTGGATTAGACACCTGGCAGAGGGAGAAAACAGGCCCTTCTGGACAAAGGAACAAAAGCTAGACGCCTGGCTGGAATAACATTGGTTTAGGGTGGTTGATCTCCACCCTATTCATTATCCATATACTGTGAGACCGAGTCCACCTCAACTGTAGAAGGCACATGCCCAGCTAATGGCCTCTGCCTCCAGCTGCTACTGCACTCCTACGACCCTGTACTGGCAGCCTGCCCCAGCAGCTTGTGGCTATTTGCAGTCCATGCTAGTGACAGGTGGCAGTCCCTACATTAAGTTTCCAGAAGGGTAGAGGTAATGGCTTTGGTGGCAATATCCTGCATCAGGGGCATCTATGAGGCTGGGAGCAATCTGGAGACTTGGTTCTGATATGCGACTTATCCAATCTTCTTTTTGGATTATCTTCCATATTTACCCAGCTAGGGTTTATTTGACTTACTTGCAAACAAACACTGCAACATTTGGTCAAAAGTGGCATGACAGTGGTGAGAGTCTAGAGCCAATTACTGACATTTCTTCTTGGCAAGTCCATCCAGAGTTAGTTGCTGGGAAAATCCTTCCAAAAGGAGCTATGAGGCTAGGGCCCAGGAGGTAAGAGTGACTGCTACGTAAGCAGAAGGACCTGAGTTTAAACCCCCAAACTCATATAAAAGGTCATGTGTAGCCACACATGTGCCCATAACTCCAGCCCCATCTGCACACGTGGACGCATGTGCATACATGTGGGGGCACATGGGAGAGTAGAGACAGGCCTGCTGGCTTCCAGCTTAAGTCCAGAGTCAGTGAGACCCTGCTTCAAGGGTCTCACTGACCCAGGATGCCGGGTGTCTTCCTCTAGCCTCTAAGTGTGCACCCTACCCCCTCCCTTTAAAAGCAGCTGTGATATCAGTTAGCCCCTGTGCTCAATGAAGACACAGCTCAGTTAACCCGAAGCCTGTCCTTTGCTAAGCCTGGCACCTTCCCCACACTAGCTGGAGGTGGAAGGCTTCGGCAGCCACCAGATTTAGAACTGAGATGTGAATGTCAACAGATCAGCGTGAGCTCTCGATCAGCAGCCTGGTCAATGTCCTTCCCTCCCAGGGCTTCAGAGATGAGCAGGCTGCTCGGTGTCAGCCACCGTGCATGCCCAAGCACCTATGTGCTTACTTACTGACGCCTGGCCAGAGAAGGCATGCTGCAAATGCCTTTGGACTCGTTTGTTCATTTTTTCAGAAGAGTTATGCACTGTGGTGCGGCAAGGGGAAAGTCATACAAGTTCAGAGTTCATTGCTTCTATTGATTCCAGTTCTTTTAAGAAGCATTATAGTCCCTTAAAATGCACATATACTCTCTTAAAACAATTTTCTGATGGAATTTTCTCTAACATCAGTCAGGCACACAGCATAAAATTGGAGATCAGTCTTAATATCTGGTCTTTCCATTCCTCTGGTAATTCACTCAGTGACTCAAGGTTATGGCTTTCCCTAAGTGACTTTCTGATGGACAGGTGAGGGGTGCGAGGCGCTGAGAGTGCCAAGTACTGCCTGCTTTCTTCCCAGGCACAACTATCAGCGGCCATGTATGGGGACAGAAGGAATTCTGGGAACATGATGTCGTTCTCCCCTGCAAAGGACAGAGCTACGCACAGCATATGGCAGGGACTGCAAAACCCAAAGTCACCTTGAAAGAAGAGTGGCATGGAGAGACAGAGAGAGAGATGGGACAGTGTTGTCCCCTTTAACAACAAGGAAGTAAAAAGACAAAGGTGACTTGCCAGAATTGTGCACAAGTCAACCGAACAGAGATGACTCCGCTCTAATTTACAGAAAGGGAGGCCAAGCCTATCATCTTGTCCGCAAATAACTGGCATCAATCGCCTGGCAAAGTATTTCTCTTGGCTCCTGATTGGTGGGCTCTCCTTTTGGGCCAGCATTCTTTCTATCTGGGCTGAGGCCTGAATACCACTGTTTTCGAGAACACCAGCGGACTAACCGGCACGTTAGTCCTTATCTCATTTCACATGGGCTGCTGTTGTCCTAGAGTTTATCTGGTCACCTACCCAACTGCCAAAGGAAGGTTCTGTGCTAGTCAGGAGGCTTCTTGCTCTTCTTTGCAGATGGGGAAACTAAGGCACACAGGTCAATTTGCTTACCCAACATAAAGTACTGGTGTCAGTACTAGGGTGGTAAAGTTAATGCTAAAACCATAAGACCTTTCAGCTGAATATGTTAAAAGAAGTATAAACTCCTGGATTCCCGGATTTGTCTGTCCTCTCAAACCACACTATAGTCCCCTGCAAAGGTAAAACTAAAACCAAAAACAAACCCCAAACCAGAAAACAAAACAACAATAACAAAACAACAACAATAACAAAAACCCTGGCTTTCCAGCTATGGAAGAGAAAATAGGAAAAAGCTCCCTACTATGGCCCTGGGAGTTGGGGAACAGTCAACCAAGCCCAAGCCCACAGGGCCTGTGTGGCCTTCTCCCCACCAGTACGTCGAGGCAAGGGTGGGCCTGTTGCCATCTTCTCAAACATCTGCCTGTCTTGGGCATGGCCTCGGCTGCTCGCTAATGGGACAGTCTGAGGCCTGCTCGCCTCCTTTGAAGCTGGCAGCTTGCTGCCTGTGGAGATGCGGTCCTATTTCAGGCCTTCATTTGAAAGAGATTTCAAAGAATGGCTGTGAAGCTGCAGCGAATTGCTTTTTGTGGCTCGTCTCCTTGGCCACAGTCTCATCTTGAGCCCAAAGCGGCAACTGCCGCTTCTCGCGTCACAGCCACATCCCTGGCAGGCTGTGTTCCGAGTCAGCCCTGGGCCCAGTCTCAAGACTCTAGTTCTACGACTTCTCTCAGGCAGCACTGGACACTTTTATGCCTGCATCTTTTTTACTGTGTGTTCAAATTTCCCTACCAGGGAGCCTGTTAGCCAATTACCTGACTCTGAGCCTGGATTATGTTGAAAATGTCTTAAAGGTACAAGAGGGCAGGAGAGATGGCTCAGCAGTTAAGAGTGCTTGCTGTTTTTCCAGAGGACCTGACTTTGGCTCTCAGAATCCATGTCAAGGTGGCTCAAAACTGCCAATAGTTCCAGCTCCTGGGGATGACGCTTCCTTCTGGCTTCCACAGGGACCCCTACACAGGTGGCGCGCGCGCGCGCGCACACACACACACACACACACACACACACACACAGGCACGCACAACACACACACACACACACACACACACACACAGGCACGCACACAAAAACAGATAAATACCTGTTTTTTGTACCTGCCATCTTCTGATTTGAGAACAAAGTGCCCTCCCCTGCATCTGCGCTGAGGGGTACGGACCCTCCAGCACCCTCCTTTCATCTCCACAGACACTTTGAGATGCTGAGGGAACAGCACTGTTTCCATTTCTGACGTGAAAGGTCACTGCAAATTGTAACCTATCAACCAAATGGGAACATGACCCTTGGGCACCAGGGATGCTGTCCTCCAGGACTGATTACTCACAGAAACTATTCTTTTAGTAGTTCATCCCTGTCCAAACACAGGGAACACAAGGCTTAAAAAGAACTTTCATTCACCAGGACACTGGTGAGAGATTAGCAGACTTGTCGGGCCTGAGCCTTCTCTGCCATAGTCCCCAGAGCATACCTATCTGCTCGTGCTTCCTTCTGTCAGAAGGAGGGAGCGCTGTTTCTGCAGGAACACGCCACTCATTTCTAAGGCAAATGCTGACTCATGCTCTGAGCATGCGTGACAGTGCTCTCAGGGGGAGCAGGAACACAGGCCTTTCCATGGGACTCCCTACCTGCTACAATCCTAAAACAAGACTTTGTCTGCCTATCAAAAAAGTCAGATACTTTTTCTGTTGTTCCTGTTTTCTGGATTCCGAAAGATAAGGGATTTTTTTTTTTGTTTTGTTTTGGTTTTTCGAGACAGGGTTTCTCTGTGTGGTTCTAGCTACCCTGGAACTCACTCTGTAGACCAGGCTGGCCTCGAACTCAAAAATTCACCTGCCTCTGCCTCCCAAGTGCTGGGATTAAAGGCGTGTGCCACCACTGCTCGGCAATAAGGGATTTTCTTAAGGTAAGAGAAGATACTCTTAAGTATGAACAGTCAGGACAAGCTCCTCTGAAGACTAGAAGCCAAAGTTAAGTAGGGCAAATTTAGTCCATTTTGGCAATGAGGAATTGTGTGATCAGAGTAGGCTGGGGCATTTAAAAAATTCCAGAAAGACAGACTTCTTCTGTTTGGTAAACAGCTTGGTTCTGTTAAGATGTGCCCATCAGGGTCTGCCTGTCTAGCTAGTGTTGCTGGAAGGATCTTTCCACCTTCAAGATGTGTCCCTAGTTCATCGAACCTATTCTGTAAGTTTTGGTGGGAGCCAATTTAAGCTGCTTCTCAGCTCGCTCTGCATTCAGAGACCCATTTCCAGTTCCCTTTGGAGTCCATGAGAGCAGACGCTGTGGCAAATGTTCCAGGGAAATGAACCTAGAAAATGACCCCAGGGTGCTTCTCAGGGGAGCAGCGGATCCATCAGCACTATCTGTGGCTTAAACATCCTGCTTTCAGCCTGAGCGCTGTCATCTCTCCCCGTGAAGCTTTCTGGTGGCCATGCTTTGGTGACAGAACAGGGGCTCCAGGGGGAAGGCAGAAGAAAGTTCCCAATGAGGCTACAAATGGCAGATTCTGAGGGTGGACACGTTTATGGGTAAAGCCCTACTGCATCTGGCAGCCTGAACTGGGCAGTGGTTCCTGCAAATGTGAAGCTACTGCTTTTGTTAGGTAGGTCATTGTACCATAAGCCCCACTAGGAGCACTGTCATAAAAGAGGTGGCAAATTCCTGTGGCTTGGTCTTTTTCCAGGATGTCTGTGGCTCCAAATGACACCTGCAGCCAGAAAAAGCAGGGAAAAATGAGTGGAATCTACTTTTTTCCTTCACAAAGGACTCAGCATGTTGGGGGTGGTCTGCTGGGCTACAGGAGGGGCTGGGGCTGGGGCTGGAGGCTAGGCCTCATGGCAGGAACCCAGAGCCACAATGCAGGCGGCATGATGACAATGACACAGGGCGCGCGGTAAAGTATCCACAGCCCTCGTTTTGCTCTTCAGGTCTGATTCTTGGAGATGAGTGCTTCTTTAACTGACTCAATTTTGTGTACAGGGTTAAGTAGTTTGTCAAAAGCCAGGTATGTAGCATCTGGAATAAGACCTACAGCAATAAAGACCAGCTTCCAGAAAGGTTGTGAGATTTCCCAAGTCACCAACTTTGCCATTTCCTAACCAAATGATCTCTATCTATCTATCTATCTATCTATCTATCTATCTATCTATCTATCCACACATATATATTTACCATCTGTGATGACATTTTCTTGGTTTGAGTATATGTCTTCCAATTAGATACAAACTCCAGCATGTACAGGGAGAAATAGCAAACTGGCTACCCCACCTTTGGCCCAGTCACACCCACCTGGTCCTGCAGGAACAGCTGATTGGCCAGCTGTACTATCTGGTCCACATGGATGATGCCCCCGATGCTGTCCATTTCAGTATCTGAGAGCAGAGTCAGTACCATGATGGCTTCTACCAGTAGCTGCCGGTACTCAGGCTGGGACACACGGTTGAGCACTGACTCCACATGGACGGCAAACTTGATCTCACAAGGGGTCATCTACCAAATGGTCAGCAGGTTGCCAGTGAGAGATGGGCCGACAGAGCCCTAGCTTCAGTACTGCCCTGGCCCTGTTGGAGCGCAGCTCGAAGGCTGCCTTCCCCCTGGACACTCTTGATTTTATCACAGCAGCCCTCTGGAGCAGAGGGGACTGCTTTTGCCTGAGGGTCAGCTGAGCTTGTTCTAGTTCCTTTTGTCTGTCTTTTGACTGTGACTTTTAGGGAGTAGGGACCATTTCTTATTTCTTAAAGAAATTCCCTGTGGTATAAAGAATGGTACCTTAGACAGGGTAAATTTATAAAAAAGAGAGAGAGAGAGAGAGAGAGAGAGAGAGAGAGAGAGAGAGAGAGAGAGAGAGAGAGAGAGAGAAAACAAAATCTGTGTTTTAAAAGAATGTCTGGAAGTGCCTCATGCTTGAAAGGCTAAGGGTACCCCAGAATGCAAGGAGGGCAAATGAACCAAAGGAAAGGCTGCTTGTGCTCGAAGGGGCCCTGAGTGGGTCTAGTGCATGCTCAGCAGGGTTTGGGTGGGGCTTTAAGGGCCCGGAGAGTTTATAAATGCTATTGCTGAGAGGAATGAGAAGGAAAGGGAACAAGAAAGGCACTTTGCACAATTTGAGGATGAGACAGTTAAAGTGATCAGACCTACAGATGGCCCGCTCCATAGACTAATCCTGAAAGGCACAGTACAACAGGCAGGAGGCGAGCCGCGGGGGGGGGGGGGGCTGCTCCTCTCTGGCTTCCCACTTTACCTCTTGCGTTGCGGAGGATGGGAGGACATAGCCATCGATGGACAGACCATGGCACTAGAAGCAGAACACAGACATCTCAGTCAGACTCCAGACCACCAGTGTGTGCTTGCTCACACACTCACACATACGCACACACAACTTTTCTTGCCCTGGAAATCTGCACAAGGGCTGGAACATGCCAGACTGCCCGAGTTATTTTTAGAGACTTGTTCTCACTGCCCACAGGCTGTGTTTTCAATGGAACAATTCTAGGGAAAGCAGCAGGCATCTTTCAGATCGGTGCAGGAACAGTGTCCTAGGGAGCTGCTGGGTCCTCCTCCCCAGGGCCTCTGCACTGCACTTGGCAACTGGACCCTGGTGCCTGCCAGACACGCTTCAGTGCCATAATGAAGGGACATTTTCATGGCTCCCACTGGTGAAGTAATGCTCCCGTGCCTTTGCAGCCGTCTATTTTCGAAATTTCTATAATAAGCACCAATCACAAAAGGCTGGAGCACATGTACACACACGCACACCCATGTATATAAATACCAACAGTGTGCAATATAAAATACTGCTTTTTCATAATAAAAGCATCTCGGTATTGGGCCAGCAGAAGCCTGGCCAGAAATGTATGGTGCCCCAGAAAGACTGAGGAGACTCTGAGGAATAGTTAGGCCTATCCTAACTGGCCACCTTTTACCCTCCAGTTGGCAGCAGCTGCCCTGCCTTCATGCTGGCCGGTTCAGGGGCTCCACACACAAGTCTAGAAGGGTGGACCTCGGGCCTCTACAGGCTGCTGTCTTGAGCAAGGCCTTGGGCCACGGAGCATGGGCTCTGGGCACCTGCTGCAGAAAGAAGACAGCAGGCTGTGACTTCACAAAGGAGCTGGAGTAGGCTCTCATTCGGGATTCCTGCAGTTCTCTCCTACTGTGAAATGAGCTAAAAAGGAATGGTTCAGAGAAAAAAGAAATTTGTCTTGCTTTGCAAAGCTTTTAAATGAGGCACACTGTCCCTCCATGGGGGAGGCAGGACAAGCCCTGGTGGGGCCTTGGGAGTGGTGTGAATCCTCTAATAGAGTACCAATGTGGGAGAAGATGGATTGGGGGGCGTTGAGAACAAAGTGGCCCTGTCTTCCCACACTCCCCCCACTTTAGCAGCAGGTGTTGCAGACAGGCCTCCTGCACTCAGGTGTGTAGTGTGTTGCAGTCTGTGGATGTGTCATTTCCTGTCACTTTCAAACTACAAACTCCAATGAAATTTTAACAGCCCCTAGGTAGATGGGAAGCACGGCCCCATTTCACTGCTATTGGAGTGGTGGGCAGCTGGTAAAGGGATGGGGGTGCTAGGGTCTCTATCTTCCAGCTGTGGGCAGGAGGGAGTATCTTCAGGGGACATGGCTTCTGGGGCCAGGCTATAATATTTCGTTTCTTCGTACCCCTGCACTTAGCAGGTCGAAGGGGATGCACTGTGTTCCTGAACGATTCAGATACCATGTCTGTCAGTCTCAAGCTGACAGCTTAAGGAGCCAATCCAGATCCAGATAATGCTGCGGGTCCTCTGTGGCAATTTTGTTCAAACTCTTCCCTGCCCTCTCTGTTTTTTGTCTATCGTTACTTTTCTATGATCCTAAACTACGTCAAAGTTGGTTGCACACAACCACGAATGCTCCTTTGTTGTGCCTTGTACAACCATTTGGCAATGTTTGAAATTATTTTTGGTGTCATGTCCAGAAGAGGAGATGCTACTGACAACCAGTAGGTAGACACTGCTTCCTATGTAACAGTGCACGAGCCCTGACTATCATAGGGCCACTTAGCCCTGGATGCCATAGTGCCGAGGCAGAGACCTTGCTCTAGGCTGAGCTATTCAAGGTTGGAGCTGCATGTCCTATAGCCATCTGCTCCCTGGTACTTGGCAGGGCCACTGTGCTTCCTGAAGGTAGATAGGGGCAGGCTCATTGTCCCGAGAGTCTCCGTCTCCTCAGCATCCACCTCACCTTCTGAAGGATCTTCCACACTTTCTGGTAGAATCCCACGGGGACCCTGTTGATGGCCCCATCCAACCTTCTTCGGCGCAGCCACTGGCCCTGCTGCTCTCCCCAGCCCAGGTGGTGTCCTCCGGAGTCTGTAGATGATGTGCCTGTCGGGGAGGATGGGGTGCTGGACCTCTGCAAAACAGACACCATATGGCCTTCAGTAGCAGGTGCCCCAGAGAAAAGGTGGCCCCTTTGAAGGCCAGATCAGCAAATTCGTCAGAATCTCCCTCTACATGTCACCCAGCCAAGGGCATAGGGGTCCCTGACTTTTGTTTGTCAGCTACTTGATGTTGGGTTTAATTTTTCATGCTTTCTTGGTAGCTTAAGTCTTCTCAAGACCTAAGAAATAGTATAACACCAGGGGACCCTGAACTCACAGGACAGAGACCAAACAGGCACAAGTGTGGGCTTTGCCATGAGGCTGTGGGAGCCAAGCTCAAGAGCAGCTACGACAGCACCCAGGTTCAGGCTGCCTGTGCCCTATGCCTGTTGTCCCAGTTGATCTACATGATAGGGACATCGCCTCCCTGGGGGAGCTGTCTGTAGCCATTCACTTGGCGAAGCGACAGAAATGCCTGAGCCTTAGAGTCCCTGTCACTTGTGATGAATGCTCAGGGGCAGCTGTCACCATAAAAGCCACAAGCCAGACAGTAAAAGCCTATCTAAGGGAAGCAAGCCCTAAGAGTGCTTGGAGAGGTGGCTTCAGAGAAAGGGAGGTGGACAGGAAGGACAACCTGGGGCAGAAGCTAATGTCTGAGGGCCTGCTTCACTTCAGCAGTGCCACAGAGAAGTGACTATCGCTTACCCAGAGGATAACCACCACAGAAGAGTGCCATACATATACAGTGAGAAAGAAAGGATCAGGAAGCGAAGATAGAAAGTCAGCTAAGAATCCCTGCTCAGCAGTGGGGTTGTTGGTTTTTGTTCTCTGCCTATGCTTTTCCATCCTCATTTCCGCTGTCTCGCTCTTGGTCTCTTCTAAGGCTAGGCTATGGTAGCCTTCAGTTTGACTTGTTGACCACGGCTTCCATTTCCTTATGGGAGGCTTCTCTAGACTCCACAAGACAAACGCTGCAGGGCTGTGGAGCACTCAGGAACATCTTTACGTATGTTTTGCTTTGGACTATTTGGCACTTTCATTTCACAATGTGCAACATCAAATTTAAAGGTTTAAAAATAAAATCCAAATATTAAGCACACTAGCAGGGTGGGAGGTGGGATTCTTCTCTCTGAACTCATTTTGACTTCAACAGATCTTATTTTGAAAAGGCAGTTAGGCTGGGTTATTCTGCTGGGCTCATTACTGCCATTTAAATAAGGCAACAATTAGCTACAAATAAAAGTAATTACAGCCACACTCATCAGTGACTCAGCTGATTTTCTCCTTCTGCTTTTGGGAGGCAGATTCAGACTCGCCTCTGCAATTAGAACATTTCCTGGGCCTCCACTTGAGCTAGGGCCACGCGTTCAGCTGGGACAGGAGAGTAGAAAGTGGTGGTTAGCCTGGGGGGGGGGGAGGAGCAGTAGCTCAACACTCCACAAAAAGGCATGTGGGCTGGGAATGGGGTCAGCAACGGAGTGCCTGTCTAGATGCCCAAATCCTCGACTTCCATCCTCAGCACTGCAAAATAAGCAAGAAATGGATGAGGCAGATGCTAACAACCAATTATTGGACTGGGCATGGGGTCCCCAATGGAGGAGCTGGATGGTGGTCCGGAGGAGCTGAAGGGGTTTACAGCCCCATGGGAAGAACAATGACTTCAGTCACCCAGACGCCCCAAGACTCCCAGGGACTGAACCATCAACCAAGGGGTACACACGGTTCTAGCCAAAAATGTGCCAGAGGAAGGCCTTGTTGGGCATCAGTGGGAGGAGTGGTCCTTGGTCAGGTAAAGGCTCAACAGAGGTCCCAACAAAGAGAAACCGAGGGGGGGAGGTGGGAGTGTGTCGGGTAGAGGGGCATATATGTGGAGGCAGGGGTGGGAGGAGGGGTTGGGGGTCTTTGGGGAGGGGGGGAAATAGGGAAATGTTTTACCATGGCAATGTAAATGAAGATGATATTCAATAAAAAAAATGGGTGGAACCAGTGTTTTCAAAATTCTGGCAACTCCTAGGAGTTGATAAGGTAAGCACACCTCACCCACACTGTACTGAGGAGTCTGACAAGCCAAGATCTAAGAGCATGAGATAGAAAATAAAGTTTAGTTAGGAATATCTAATCTTTTCTAGAATTTTTCTCAAACTTATAGTTGGACAATACCTCCACCATTAACTGAAAAGCCTTAACCCAGTGTCTGTCTCTCAACCTTCCTAATGCTGTGAGTGTTTTATACAGTTCCTCATGTTGTGAACCATAACAGTTTTTTCATTGTTACTTTATAGCTGTAATTTTGCTCCTGTCAGGAATCATAATATAAATATCTGCTTTGCAGATAGTTGTAGGTGACTCCCATGAAAGGGCCAGTTGAACCCCCAAAGGGGTTGTAACACACAGGCTGAGAACCACTGCCTTCACCTTTCCTCAACCCTTCCCAAGTCAGGGATGAGGGGCGGGCTGCAGCGCAGGGCTCTACTGTTTGCTTAGAATGCTTAGAACATGTGAGGACCTCGGGTCCACGGCCAAAACTCTATGTGTACATGTATACACACAGCCTAAACACAAGTGTGGCTGAGGGGGGAGCATGGCTAAGGCTAGAAGTGAGCTTGAACACTACAGGCAGGGAGGGGTGAGATGCCAACTCAAATTTACCACAGCTTGACAGAATGCAAACTGTTGGACACAGCCTGGCCCAAAGGGAAGAACCACAAAAGAAGAAGAAACTTGGTCACACGCAGTGACACCAAGAGGTACCAGTCGTTGAGAAGGAAGAGAGCGGCATGAAAAGCACAGAGACTAAAGGCAGAGGGGAGACCTAGAGGACTTCTCATTGCACAGCAGTGACGGATGCAGGCCCAGTGCTCCCTTGCAGCCCAGCTTGGCTTTAGAGATCAAGTGTTGCCAGGTCCTTTCCCTTTGTAGAGCAGGCCTAATCAAAGTAGGATACAGTTCCAAAGTCACAGTCATGCCAATGCAATCATTTTATGCTGAATTGTAAACATCTATCGAGATCAAAAGACCCCTAACTTTAGCTACTTTAGCTAACTTTAGCCATCCAACAGGCATCCCATAGATTATTCTTAAATGTAAACAGTAGATCAGGCTGATGACCATTGGCCATATTCATCTTTCCTCATCTAAGATTCTAGATGGCACCCTTAATTTGCATGCTGGTCTGTGTCTGTGGTATGCTTGCAGACACAAGCAGAGTAGAAAGTTACACCATTGACACCCATTAAATTTTGGCCAGAGAACATTTTCTTGACATGAGTAGGCAAATACAAAGCTGGTTCTGGCTGACTGCATATAAACACAACAGAAGAGGAAGGTAATCATATCATCCCTGTCACAGGCAAGAAGAAGCCATCCACGGTCACCCAGGATCAGGCCTTTGAGCTGTGGGTAACCAGAGGGACGGTGCCACCGAGTGGCCGACAAAGGAAGATGTTTGGAAAATCTTCCTTAAAAGGAGCATAAATGAGACTCCGTATGGTCTACACCCTGTATCACATGCCATCACACGGTTTACTCTTTCCTGGTCACAGAGACCTCACAGCATTAGAAATATGAGTCCAAAATCCAGATGTGAGAGTGTGCATCTGTACTCACAGCTACTCATCAAGCTGAGGAATGAGGATTCCTTGAGCCCAGAAGTTTGGGGACAGCCAGGGCAGCATGGAGATCCCCATCTCAAAAAAATGTATATAAGTAAAAAGCACATCCATTTCCTTCTCAAGGGAAGGAGTATGCATGGGGTGTTGAACAGTGGGCCCTGACACTTTCCTTTCCAGGCTTCCATCTCCGAGGTTTGGCTGAGGGCAGAACTGGTAGCACTGTCTTATTCTCTCTACTGATGACATCACTGACCACATTCCCCTCTTTTTGAACAAAAAATGGTGATGGAGGCGGAGCCTGGTCCATCTCTTTCACAAAGAACCCTTACAAATGCCGAGTTTGATAAATGCAATTCTTTTGATCCGCACTCTGCACTAAATGAGCTAACTGGCCACCCTAACCAGAAGGCAAAGGGCAAGGTCCTCTCCTCCACCTTCTCATCTGCTTTTCCGGCTCTGGGGCTCCCTGAGTTACTGTGCCATTGTACCCACATCCACACTCTGTATTCGCAGCCTCCATTTCCATGTTCCAGCCAGAAAGTGTAGAGCTAACACAGAGACAGACAAAGCAAGGCCCTTCCCCTGCTCAGCAGCACTAGCTCGCCTATTCATCTGAAAGTAAAAACATCAGAAAGTAAAAACCCACTTCAAGTTAAGAATGCCCCGCTGCTTCTATCACACTCCGATAAGCCAGAGCACGCCGACCACACCTCAGGGGCTGGCCACTCCCCTCACAGACCCAAGCAAGTGAGGCCGCATGACTAGTATCTAAGTAGATTTTCTCAGCATAGGTCACGGTCATGTCCTAACAGCATTAGATGCATCAAGGCTGAAAAGGTGTTGAGTTGCAGACCTGTGACAGTCAGCTCAAAAGGATCTCTACTGTGAGTTAAATTAGGGTGAAAAATGAAGGGACAACTGTGGCTGCTGGTAAATACAGGTATAATTATTCCAGTCTATTTCCACATCTCCCTTGCTATTTCAGAGAAAGAACACATTTGATGGAGAAATGGTTCTCTCTTCTGACATTATTCTACTTTAACAAATTATTTTTATTTCATGGTATGTGTATTTGTCTCCATGTGTTCTATGTGCACCAGCTGTGTACCTGATGCCTGCAGAGATCAGAGGACGGCCTCAGATCCCCTGGAACTAGAGTCACAGACAGCTAGCTGTCATGTTCGTGCTAGGAACTGAACTCACGTCTTCTCCCGAAGCAGCCAGGGTTTCGAACTCCTGATCCATCCCTCAAGCCCCAGGACTGTACTTTTTAAATAACACAGAAACAAATATGGACAAGGGAGTATTCCAGGAAGTACCTGCAACAACACATGAAGGCTAGACATTGGTGAGTGCATGCAAATGGTTTTGGGGTCCCTACCTGGGCTTCAGACCTCACAACTTCTACAGAGGGCAGACCAAAGCTTCATGCCCTTGTTTTTCAGAGAAGAGTCCCAGCAGAAGAATCGTTTACCGCCCCCCCCCCCAACACACACACACATGGCTGCCATGCTAAGGCCTTCTTACCTGTTTCATCTCACTCCTCAGTCTGGTGATCCCGCTCCTCTCAGTTTTGGTGGCTCCAGTATGACCTACCTCATGGATGGAGATGGCAGGGCTGGACATGGAGGAGTGTATTGGGCGCACTGGAAGGAAAATGCATGCATGATGCTTTTGGGGAATCTATTGCACCTGCCTTGAGAGAGGCAACATGGGCAACATGTTTCTGAGATCCGCTTCTCTTCCATGCTTGAATGTACACTTGATGAGAGAATGGTCTTACCTGCCCCAGCCAGGCCTGGGCTTACAGTGCTGAAGGTAGCACAGGCGCACCACGGGAGGCCTGCGAGGTGGGGTGAAAGTGTGGGCACTACTGAAACAGCAGGTACACATCAGAGTGGCAAAAAACTGCTGGCTGATGGAATTGGTTTAAAAAAAATTTTTTTTTCAGCTTATACAAAACACATTTCTCTGTGGAAAACTGAAACCATCTAAGGAAGCCAGAAGTAACATCTGTCAACATTTCAGTCATTATTCTGCCAGTTTTCCTCCATGAATACATGTTTTTACAACATCGACATCATATATATGCACAAAGAGGAAGTCTCCATTATACACATGGCATGTCCATATGTAAGCGTGATCAGTTGTTTCTACATGTAACACTTTGTGAATGTTTTTCTACAGCATTACATATTGTTTCACATGTTTAATAACTGTATGGCACTGGATCTCAGAATGAATAATATCCAGTTCTCTCTGTGACTTTCTAAAGGGTTTGTCTTGACTAACGTGTAGGATCCACGGTGACCTTGCCAAGCTCTGCAGTGCCAACTGTCCTTGGTGAAATGACAAAACTGTTGCATTCTCTATTGAAGGGCGTAGAGCTTAGGTACTTTTGGTTGTGAGCCAACTGATAAGGTGCCTTCCTCAGGCCTTGTCTGGACACGGGTGCAAGTAGACATGTACTGTCACTCAGGACTGACAGAACCCAAGGCAGGGAGAAGATCTCAGGCCAGGCCTTTGGGAAGAAGCAGGGGTTGAGTGGGCTAGAGAGCTCAGGGGTGAGGTAGAAAGTGTTGCCAAAGCCAGGCCACAATGAATGCTCGTATGGAATGGGGCAAGGAGGATCCTCCCACTGTACCAGGCCACACCTCCTTCCTCATATACCATCAACCTAGGGACTTAACACCTGTCCCCAGTTTTTTTCCCTATATGTATGGTCTCTAAGACCATGGTCATAAATTATACTAAAAGGCAAATGTGATCATATCATTGCTCAATTGGAATCCTCCTGGGTCTAAATCTGTTCAGAATGAAGCCTGAACAATCTTTTTGGTGCCACAGGAAGCCCTCCTAATGGGTGCCCCATGTGGGCATATGCATACATTACTCTCCCATTGCACTGCTCCTTTTGTAGGCTCAAGGCAAAGGTTACTTCCTATAGAACTTTCTAAAGCCAAGAAGGAGGGAGATCCCGTGATGGTTCAAGGGGGAGGAGTGGCTCCGAGGAAATAGAAAACAAGCCAAACAGATATGGGACGCTCCACAACAGTGTGTTTGCGGGAAAGTGTTTGTTAGAAATAGTAAATTTAGGATGTAGTCAGAATTTTAAGCCTACTACTAGCTTCCCAGCTTATAAAACCTGAACAGCTACAAGACAGTAAAGAAATACTATGTTTGAAAAAGATAATACGTCTTCTGTCCTTGCATATGATTAGACATGTCAAGGCATTCAAATGACATTCCTCAGTTCTTGGTTTTGTAAGCATCTATATAGCTTTATATTGAAAGACAATTATCTGTCAAACCATGTACACTATTATGATGAGCAGAACACATTAAATATTTATCTTTACCATTTACATTTCAAGGACTGTGTACTTGAAATACCTGTAAATTACTTTTGGGGAGGAATTGCCAGCACTCTTCCTTAGAAAGGAGAAGGCCTCCAATAGACAGCTGATTGCCCCACACAGCTTTGTCTGGGGCGCACGCTCAGGAAAATACAAAGTACCAAATGTCCTTCTTATTAAATAAAAGGAATGATAGCCCACAATGTGTTTCTTTGGCTCAATAAAATAAATTCACCAATGTGTCTACGAATCATTTAGCGTTTTTATGAGGAGGAGAAATGATAATTGCTTCAATTATAATTAGGGAACATTTGGGAACAAGAATCACACCAGGACTTTGGTGATTAGATTTCTTAGCACTGTGAGCAGATTTCCAAGACAGCTAGTGAGATGGGATGCTGGGATGAAGCGAGTGGACTGGCCCACACGCATCACAGAGCACTGCCCCCTGCTCCACGGAGGGGGCCACAAAGGGTGATCTGTAAGGGCAGCCCTGGGATCCTGACATTTAGAGTCCCCTCCTCTCATAACAAAGGTACACAGTTCACTCTGCCTATGTCCCACTATGATCTGCAGAGAAATGCAGCTCTTTGATGATACTGCTTGTCCCTAAAAGCAGGGACCTTGATTCCATGCCTCTGTTCATCCCACTGAGAGAGGAGGCGTGTGGTCCCTTCCTAATAGGGAGCTGCTGACACTGGTGCTGATGTGCACGTGGGTCCCCATGAAGTACTCTGCACTGACTCACCGCTTCTCTCTACACCGAACTCCTTCCCACTCAGGATATGATGCAGAAGGCTCTTCATGTCGAAAGGGCTGAGGTTCATCAAGCTCTCCGAAGCTTCTTCTCCTGCAGACAAACATAAGAGACGCAGACATGGGCTGGTGGTGGGTGGCTCAGGGTGCGGGCGGGTGATATAGAAGGCAGTGGCAGGTCTCCTTGTTCAGGATTCCTTCACTGGTGCTGCAGGCCTGAAAGACTCCGGTCCTTGGGGAATGCAAATCTTTCTGTTCAGGTCAGCACAGGTGCATTTACTTCCCAGACATAGCACTGATCCCTGATGTTGAAATGTGTTTTGCAAATGTTTGTATTTCTCCCAGTGAAGGTTTATTAAGTAGAAGGAGACATCTTACAGTAAGGACATCGCTGTAGCTTAGCTGTCAGGTACAACAAAGATTCTCATGTAAACATGGCTGCTTTGCCTGCCCTAGTGAAGAATGTTGCTGTGCTACGTGGCCTGACAACAGCCACCTCTCAGAAAGGAACCTGGGAGAGATTAAGCTCACCCAGCCTGGAAGCCGGGGAGTGCGCAGCAGCAAGGCCTTGAGGGAGGCTGAGTTGGCATGAGTGGCAAGCCATGGCCTTTTACCTGAGCAGTTCAGGCTCCGAGCCAGCTCTGTGGCCATCACCTGGATGATCAATCCAATCCGGAGTCTGAGCATCTCTGCAAAGAGGCTAGGCTGGGCCCGGACATACATGGCCAGGTAAACCACGATCTCCTGGTGCAGATACACATGGGAACAGGGCTTCAGGGAACCTGGGTGGCCTTTTAGGCTACGACCCATCTTGCCCTTCCTGCATTAGCACCTGACCTGTGTGAGGACAGCAATGCTGATGTCCTGTCCACTGGCTTCATATATGAGTTCTGTGAGCTCCTCTGGGGGAAGAGGCCTAGGAAAGAGCAGCAGATCACTCACAACAGGTACCTCAGAGCAGGGCCTTCTTGCTCAGTGGAAGTTCCCTGCTCAAAGCACCCACATGACACAGTATCTTCTAAAAGCCACTGCCACCCTTCTACAATAGTGCAATGCCCTCTCAGTGCTCCTCTATAGTCTGGAGGTCCTCCAGTAAGGACTTACGTAGATATGGTCTTCTCCCGGGGCTCAGGGGGCAGGCCCACTGTAAGCTGCTTCTGGTGGGACAGCAGATCTGCACAGGCCTGCATATTTTTTGGGGGAAAGGGTATAAAGGAAAATAGATTAAGCAGAAATAAATGAGAAGGTTAAATGCTAACAGCACCAGAAACTTACCTTTATGAACTTTATATTCCATGCACATGGCCTTTCTGAGAAACTTAAAACTTAGGCTGAGCAACCCACATAGGGCTGAATCCCTGTGATCTGTGTGTTTCCCAGGTATGGTCCTAGGCCTGGCCCATCCACTACAGCAAACATCCTAGATTTCCTACTATATTCAGACAAGGCAGGATGAGGCTTCAGATTAGTTACAGTTACTAGGCACATTGTGTTTCAAGCCTATGAGTTCCTCAGTATTCACGTGTAACAGTGACTAGCATCTTACCAGAATACTTGTTTAATGTCACAGGAAGGGGTTCTGAATTTTGTAGGGTCTCAGGAATATAAATATTAATGATCTCTGTACTATGACATGATGTAGAAATGAGTGCTTTGGTTTCATTGATTGCTTGGTAAGTCTTTCTGTAGTAAGAAAGAACCAAACTAATGAATTTGAGAATTTCTTCCTTCCCCCTCTCTATCCAGAGCAGTAAAAAGTCAGGAGAGGGCCTGCCTGGTGCTGGGTTATATTCCCTGTGTCCATTTACTGCTTAGAGACACTTGCCTTAGACCTTCCACAACTAGATGACTAGAAGAAGAAAGCATGGGGCTAGAGAGAGCAAATGGACAACCAGGTGTGCTTATTCTGACCTCAGCCAGGACCTCCACTTTCTTCCTGAGCAGGCCTGAAATGTAGCGAATCAAACTCCATTCTTGGTTCAGGCCAGCTTTTCCATAGAGCTCGCTGAGAAGACTGTGAACAGTGACTCCATGCTGCCCAAACAAATTGGTATCCCAGCGGGGACCCCTGGCCAGAGGCAGAAAAATACAAAGATAAAGGTCAGAATGTCAAGGCTGGGTGAGACATGGATTGCTGTACATTTTGCCAAGTGTTTGAACAGTCCTAGTAACTCTGGGCCTCACCAAGAGGATTCAGTCCAACCAGATATGTCTATACCATGTCTTCTGAAACAAAAGCCTAGTGTTCACACATCACTATGATAGCCTGGCCTTGCCCAGACTTTTAATGGAAAGAGGCAGAGAAAGGGATTTGAGTGAATGTGATCATGACCTGGCATTGCTGGAATTCTAAGAGACCAGGGAAAAAGACTTCAACATGGTGAAGACCATAAAATTTATTGCTATGGCTTGATTGCTTGTGTCCCCACCAAATTCCTATACTAAAATTCTAACCCTAGAGTGATGGTATTGGGATATGGAGCTCTTGGAAAGTGACTAAGCCATGATATAAGATCCCTCAGAATCTATCAGATAGTAGTACCCTTACATGAGAAGCCCCAGAAAGCTTGTCCCTCCCTTCTATCACGTAAGAATAGGGTGAAAGGCACCATCCATAAGAAAGTAGGCCATCACCAGACATTGTATCTTAGATTTCCAGCTTCTAGAACTGTAAGATACACTTATGTTTTTATGACACTAGCTGATGATGTGTTGCTATAGCAGCCCAAAGAGATTAAGGCACTTACTTTATTACATAAAGAATGTATAGAATGTCTGCTTGGTCCTGTAGGTTTGAGCAGTCTTTCAGTTGCCCTACTAGCTTATCACAGTCCATTTCATCATGGTCATCTTCTCTGGGCCACTGGTAGTCATATTCAGGAGTCTGGCCACAGAAAAGCCAAAAAAGAGGGAAAGGGATTAAGAATGGGAACTTTCAGATGACAGAATGACAACTTTGTTTCTGAATGCTAGCATTATTTTTTTTTTCAGGAAATCTTTTGTACTGTATTACTTATGCACCTTTACTATATTTGACATTTACATAAGTTTTATTTATTTAAAGTTTAAAAATAGACACTACCAATTTCTACTGCTACAAATCATGTAACAGCAGTGCTCCTCCTACCATGTACTAGGAAACCTAGGGCTTTTCAAGATAGTCTATGACTGAGCCACACCCTCAGGCCCAAGCAGTTATCCTTGGACCCCTGGGTGGGAGTAACTAGGAGGAGGCAGAGAAAATGACCAATGACAAATGTATATTGACTCAGTCACTGCATTTGTGAGGACACTTTTGTGTCTATATATATAATAATAAGGTCTTATCATGTAGCCCAGGCTTCCCTAGAACTTGCTATATAACTCAGGTTGACTGAAAATTTGCAGTCTTTCTTCCTCCTTCCTCTATAATGTTGGAATTACAATCACATACTATCACACCTGGCTTCTGGTGAGATGCTTTAGAATGCAAAACAACATAAAATATATATTTAAAACTACCTAAAAGTACAGTTAGATTAAAATATTCTCCAATAGGCATTGGATAATTTGATTCATATGGGATAAAGCCAGGGAAGAAAGTATAAGGACCAACCCCTTGAGATTTTCTGTGTTCTGATGATCAGGCAGATATGCTGTAAGAGGCCTTTTCCTCCAAGCAAAACACAAAGGTATGCTTCACCAAACCTGGAGTATACAATGATGCAAACTGAATTCCAGACAACTCAGTGCCTAGATTCACATTAACATGTAGAGTGTCTAAACTGTGAAATTCTGGGTATTAAAAAATATGCTTTTTAAGCTCCACCATTTGAGAAAGTTCTTGGGACTAACCCAGTATTATCAAGTATTATATTAAAAACAAACAAACAAAAATACTTTTACAAATATTTTTACCTTCTTTAGGAGTGGCTGAGGGGAGTCAACAAGATTCAGTGACTTACGGTGTCCACTTAGAACTTTAGTTGGCAAAATCATGGGAAAAACTAGAAAAAAAGTTAATTAAGAAAGCTATTGTGAGGAAGAACCATAATAAAGCCCTCTTTTGACAGGCAGTGGTGGTCCACGCCTTTAATCCCAGTGCTTGGGAGGCAGAGGCAGGTGGATTTCTGAGTTCGAGGCCAGTCTGGTCTACAGAGTGAGTTCCAGAACAGCCGGAGCTACACAGAGAAACCCTGTCTTGAAAAACCAAAACCAAAAAAAAAAAAAAAAAAAAAAGCCCTCTTTTGTAGGTATGGAGGTGGCTCTGCCTGGATTTTACAAGGGTGCTGGGCATATAAACTCAGATCATCACACTAGTTCAACATGCTCTTTACCCACTAAGCCATCTCTCTAGCTCCCTCACTAATTCAATATTTAAAAGGAACATATAAAGCAAGCTCAAGTGGTGCACATATTTAATCCCAGTACTCTGCAGGAACATGACAAGTTTTAAGTCAGCTTGGACTATGTCACTGGAGCACATAACAAGATATTACCATCAAAACCCAAAACCAAAAAAGCACTTTGGTAAAACCAAACAAAAAAGACAAGTCTTCAAGAATGGGTAAACACAGGAAAGAAAACAGCCTTTAATCCCAGCACTTGGGAGGCAGAGGCAGGCGGATTTCTGAGTTCGAGGCCAGCCTGGTCTACAGAGTGAGTTCCAGGACAGCCAGGACTACACAGAGAAATCCTGTCTCACAAAAACCAAATCCAAAAAAAAAAAAAAAAAAAAAAAGAAAAGAAAAGAAAAAGGTAACAGTTTCAAGAAAAACAAAGGTTCCCTTTGTTTCAGGGAAAACAAAGGTTGAAGGATAAGCAGATGAGAAGACATAAGAATATAATGGAGAAATCAAGGAATCAGTCAGGTCTGCCTTAAGAGAATCCTCAGAAGTTTCAGGAATTTGCTGTGCTGGGTACTTTTGAAACTGCTGAGGCATTCAAGGGGACAAAAGTAAAGAAGACTGAAGAGACAGTATGCAAGACACAGTGAGCTCCCTAGATGTTCTACTCTTTCAGGAGGACAGAAGAATAGAGGACTCTCTGAAGAGAATGAGAGAGAGAGGATGTGTAGGCACTGACTAGGTACACACCCGGAGTTCTGAGCACATTCCTTAGAGAGAGAGAGACTAGAGAGCCAAGCAAGCAGTTCTTTAGCCTTGAAGTAGGAGATGAATAGAATAGGAGGCAGTAAGAACCAGCCCCTACCTCATAGCCCCAAGGCCATACGCTCTACTGGCCTTGGGGATTCTTCTGCAGCAGCAGGTGACCAGACCTGCACTGAAAGAGGTACTCCAAAGTAAAAAGGCGAAGCCTTTACGAAAAGGAAAAGGTGACTTGGAAATGGAAACTATTCAGGGAAAAGAAAGTATAAACATGAAGAGTAAAAAGCTCTGCCTCTACTTTTTTTTTAGAATAATAAGAAATTCTATTACATGTATAAGACAAGAACAGATGGAATTTGGGAAATGAAGATTAAAACATAATAGCAAAAATGAAAAAAATTGAAGGGGTTACAAAAAGTTGAGCAATTGCATTCATAAAAGATTAGAAATATGGAAAATAAAACAGAAGTGATAAAAATTTCTCTAAGAAGTTAATAAAAATATATGTAAAGAAAGTACAGGGATAATATGAAGAAGAAAATGAGCCAAAGTTCTCAGAAAACCTTTACAGGATTGAAAAAAAAACATACATTTCTAGATCAAAAGACCCACTCAGCATATAATGGATGGAATGTTTTCATCCATTGTATATATCACTGAAATTTCAGAACCTGTGAACAGATCTTAAAACTTTCCAAAACCAGCTAATATCTGAAAGATCAAAAATCAATATAGGAACCTGTACACCCAGCCAGATCTCCCACATCTTTTTTCAGAGTCTACCCAGTGACCATTCTACCAGACCTGGCTCAGATTCCACATCCAGTGTCTGAGCCTAGCCTGGCCACTCCTGCCTATATTACATTTGATCTCTAGCTTTCCTTCAGGATGGTCCCTGTATAGCCCCCAATCCAGAGGCCACTTCCACGCCAAATCTAATCTTTCTGCCTAGCTAGATCTACACCTACACCCCAGGCTTGGACAAGGAGACACACACCTTATATGCAAGCCCAATATATCCTGTTCATCTGACTTCATTCCACCCAAGCCATTTCCAACCTCTAGGCAAAACTTGCCCACACAACTTTTCTTTTCCTGTCCCAAACTGTTCTATCCATATCAGACTAACATTAGAACAAAAGAACTCTACATGCCCAGATTTCATCTAATTTCTCTCTCTCTGTCTCTCTGTCTCTCTCTCTGTCTCTCTCTCTGTCTCTCTCTCTCTCTCTCTGTCTCTCTCTCTCTCTCTCTCACACACACACACACACACACACACACACACACATGCAATATGAAAAGATCCAGGTAGTACTTTATTTTCCAAGTCTACAAGTCCTATACAAGTCTACAAGTCCTATACAAATGTTTTCCAATAAGAGTTACCTAGATGAACAACCACAGTGCACAGAATTTAAAAGAAGAATCATAAACGTCATCAAGCTATTCAAGGAGTTTAGAGAAAATACAAAGAAATAGCTCAATAAAATTAAAGAACTTAAAAAAGAATAAATGTCTAAGCAATGTCCAACACAATACAAACATAAGGTTAATGGAAATGGTAAAAAAGAATCCAGGATTTGAGAGCAGAATTCAGTAAGGAGATAGAAACATTGAGGAGGACTCAAGCTAAATTGAAGATGAAATTGAAAAACCCAACAATTAGACTAGAAAACTCAAAGGGAAGCCTTACAAGTAGAATGAATCAAATAATATAGACTATCAGGACTCCAAGATAAAGTAGAGGATCTAGACCAAGTAAAAGGAACAGAATTAAACACAAACACACACACACACACACACACACACACACACACACACACAAAGGAAAAATACAGAAACTGTACAATATCATGAAAAGACCAATCTTTGAATTATAGGCATAGATGAGGGAGAAGAATCAAAACTCAATGGCATAGACCAGATTTTCAACAGGATCATAGAAGAAACTTTCTCAATATAAGTAGAAACACCCATACAAGTGCAAAAAGCACACAGAACACCAAATAGAAAAGACTAGAAAAGAAACTCTCCATGGTATAGCATAGAAAAAACACGTTACAAATAAAAGAAAACCCATGAGAAACTTTGAAAACCAGAAGAGCCTGGAGCAATGCATGATTCTAAAAGACCTTGATGGTCAGCCTTGACTAATATACCCAGAAAAAGTATCTAGTATAATTGAAAGCAAAAGAAAAACTTTCCACAATATAAATACCATAAGCTGGAAGTGACCTGGATATCTCCTCCCGGAGGAATATCTTTCATGGTACCAGAAGACACTGTACAAATTTCTAAAGGGAGAAGCAACCAACAGTCCTATCCAGCTATGATGCCTATGAACCACAACAAAAATCAGCATGGTATGAAAACTGTAAGGGTAGATGCTTTAGTAGCTTGCTTCCTGTGGTAGTAACCAACAGCTTTCTAATTGGATTTAAGATCCATTCAACAAGAAGGAAACCATGCTTGGCACTGGCAAACTTAGAAGACCCCTTGTGCTAGTGAAATCATGGATCTTGGAGGAGAACTTACAACCAACCACCTCTTTAGCAAACCAGAATAATCTGTAGCAACAATCTAAACATTTGGCTTTATTATCCACAGATAAATATAGTCCTCCTCAAGGAAACTTCTATTTGCAATAGAGACTACTGTAGAGAATCAGTACTAATCAAAATGCAGAATTGTGGAGCTCAGTAGATTTATCTATAAAACACTCCCACACCTAATGCTCAGAGACAATTATGGAAGGAGGCAGAAAGACTCTAATAGCTAGAAAATCATGGAGTTTGCTGTGAGACTGTTTCTTTGTAATGTCAGAAGTTACACCTACAAAGTCTCACTACAAGACTACATAAGCATGAGATTAATAAGGACAACAATAACAGATATGCCAAGATAGAAGAAAGACTGAGGTCTCAATCATACACCTACACACCTACACACACACACATACACACACACACACACACACACACACACACACACACACCCCAGACCACACCAAACAAACAAACCTACAGGCAACTAAAGAATCCTGAGAATTGTAGAATAGCTTCTCTAGGGAAGAGTATAACAACTAGTTGTCTAATACCAAATGGTTAGCCTTAAAAACAGACATACAAGTAACATTATAGAGATTAAGCAGGTTATATTTAAAAATAAATATATTATATTTAATATGTAATATAAATATAAGTAAAGTCAATCATTAAAGACCACATATGGTATGAGTCAGTTTATTATATGTATCCAAAGTGAATATAGACAAAAAAAAAAGAGACAGAGGATTAATGATTGCTTGGGAGTAGAGAAGGGACTAATTGGAAATATTAATGAAGCTGAGGGTATTATTCTCTAGGATAAAAATATACATGCATATAAGAACAATTGTTTTTTGGTTTTTCGAGGCAGGATTTCTCTGCATAGCCTTGGCTGTCCTGGAACTCACTCTGTAGACCAGGCAGGCCTCGAACTCAGAAATCCACCTTCCTCTGCCTCTCAAGTGCTGGGATTAAAGGCGTGTGCCACCACTACCTGGCTCACATATAAGAACAATTAAAGAAAAAAAAAGGAGGCCATGGTTTCAAAGAGAGCAAAAAGGGATATATATAGTAGAGTTTGGACATAGGAGTGGGAAATGATGTAATATAATATAATTCCCCAAATAAAAGAAATAATTTGACCAAAATATATGTAGGTCAGTGAGATGACTCAGTGGATAAAGGTGCTTACTGCCAAGCCTGATAACCTGAGATCAATCTTGGGAACCCACATGATGAAAGAAGAACCAATTCCTAAAAGCTGTCCTCTGACAACCACATGTGCACCCACATCCACACCTACATAAAACAAAAATAAATATGATTAAATATAGATATGTTTAATAAATAACTCATTTAAAAATATTTATATACTTAAGGCAACATTTTGTAGAAGCAAGTGAGAACATATCAAAAAAAAAATAAACATATTATCCAGAGAGAACCTTCTTGTTTACATTTATGTAACATTTTCTATGGTTTGCTTTTATTTATTTGCAGGCTGTGGATTCCAAATCTGAGGCCAACACTAAGAATATAACAAGGAAATGAAGAGAACTCCATCAGTAAAGTGCTTTCAATTCAAGTATGAGGACCAGAGTTTAATTCCCGGTACCTATATAAAAATCTGGATATATGTATTTGTAATTCTAGTACTTTGGAGGTAGAGACAGAAAGATCCCTAAGGCTTGCTGGCCAGCATAATCAGTGAGTACTGAGGCCAGTGAGAGACCCTATCTCTAAAATGCAAGCAAAATAAATATAACAAGGTAGTGACCACTTTTGTTGAGGAACACCCAAGTAGTCACTGTCAGGTTTCACAAACACAGGGAGAGGGGAGGAGTGAGAAAGACATACACACAAGCACTCAGGCAAGAGTATGTGCACATGAACACATAAATACACATGCACGCACATATACAAACTAATACTATGAAGTAATGCTTTTAAAGAATTGAAGAAAAAGGTGTTTTAAATTCAGATTCTATATCTAGCCAAACTGCCAATGGGTCTAAGATACTTGCAAGCATTTTTAGATATGTAATATGTAAAGGCTCAATGTTACCAACTACCTACTGTTTCTTAGGAGGCTATTGGATATCCTCTACTAAATAATACCAAGAAAGAGAAGAATTACAGTGAACAGGAACACCAACCAAGGAGAAAGTCAAGGAGCCTCAAGCACAACTGGCCTAGAAAAGAGACTTTGCAAACTCTTAAGAAAGAAACACACTCAAGAGAATCACTGATATAACTCATGTTGTGAAAATTTGTATTGTAAGGGCATTGGGAGACTTAGAAGAAAAGCAAGCAAAAATGACAATGTTAATTTCAGGAAAATCAAAACGTAAAAACTGGAAAATAATCATACTACACTATAATGTTCAACTAAAAATGCTATCTGTATGTATACTGTAAATGTGAAGACTGATTTAACTAAACTTTTTAGACAATTCCTTTAGTAGGTCAGGGAAGGAAATACAAGAGTGGTAATCTAACACGGCTGAATCCTTCTCCACACACTAGAACACTGTACATCAAACTGATGCCTCAAGGACAGAAGTAAACACATACTATTTTAGAAATAGGGAGATATGGAAATGCCAGAAGAAACATCTAGAAGAGCTGAAAGTAGTCACATCTAAGTAGAAGGTTGGAGGAGGGGGCACATCTTTTCTTTTGGGCCTGACTTAAAATTATATTCATACATTGCTGTGATAAAAGAATGTAACTCAATGGACAGAAGAGTTTAATAACATACATGTTGTTTCCAAACCCTTTGCTTTGGCCATCACAGAAAGTATGTCCCGAGTGGAGTGGATAGCACTGAAAACATGGCTGTCTTCTGACTTCTTACACAGAGGGGGCAGGTAGCACTTCAAGGATGTGCTTTGAAGAAGGTGGCTGATATACTGGTCAAGCTCATCTTGGCTTTCTGCAATTGGACAACCAAGGAAACAGATAAATGAAAACAAGCTATCGAGTAAACAACATTTAGCAACATAAATGTGTACCTCCCTCCACTCACAAGGGTAAAGTTAGTGACAGGTATGCCATATGTGTGTAGATTTATTGCTTGAAAAAAAATCATTCTATGCCAAAGAAATCTAGAATGAGAGTCTAAGTAACAACATCCCAAGGTGAGCTGTAGAATATGAAAACAACTTGAACAATACTAACTGACATTCTGTATTGTGAGCTGCCTTATGGAGCTTTCTGTACCATTCACAAATGTTATGTAAAAGTAAAAGACAGGTCACACTGACCCAAAATCATGTTCAGATTAAGACATGTTATACATGTGTGGGGTTTCTCCACTCACATCTAATCAAAACTAGGTCATTTTACCATTCCTTTCAATAGTCAAGTAATATGTTTCTCCTTTAAGAATGTACTTTGTTGTAGACCCAGAACAGAGAAACCATGGGGGGAGGGGGAATGATTGGGGAATAGTTGGGGGGGAGAGGAATTATGGGACGTATGGTGGGGGGGACTGGGAAAGGGGAAAGCCTTTGGAATGTAAACATAGAATATAGAAAATAAAAATTAAAAAAAAGAATGTACTTTGTAAGGGCTTAAGGGTGTAGGTCAGCAGTATAAGCATGCATGAAGTTTTGGGTTCACACTCAGGTCAGAATTTAAATAGCTGTGAAAACCCCTGTAAGGAGCACAAGGAGCAGCTGGTGCAAATGAACTCACAGAGGTGTGAGTTCTTAAAACAAATGACAAAGAGGACTGGGTGAGGTGGTCCAGCAGGCAATGGGGACTGCTGCCAAGCTTAACAACCATGGTTCCATCTTCAGAATCCACGTGGTGAAGGGAGAGAATCAACTCCCAAAAGTTGTCTCTGACCTCTCTCTATATGTTATATATATCATTCTCTCTCTCTCTCTCTCTCTCTCTCTCTCTCTCTCTCTCTCTCTCACACACACACAATCTCTCTCTCTCTCTCTCACACACAAACACAAACACACACACAAACACACACACATGCATATAGTAAATAAATGGGAAATATTTTTTAAAAATCAATTTATGAACAGCCTGTACCTAAGACTTTCCTACAAGGCTTATGAAGCTCTGCTTTCAAGGGCACTAGTGTAATTTAGGTTATTTTTTTAAGAGATTTATTTATTTATTTATTTATTTAATTTATATGAGTGCACTGTAGCTGTCTTCACACACTCCAGAAGAGGGCATCGGATTCCATTACAGATGGTTGTGAGCCACTATGTGGTTGCTGGGAATTGAACTCAGGACCTCTGCAAGAACAGTCAGTGCTCTTAACTGCTGAGCCATCTCTAGCCCTAGTAAATCGGGTTCTTAAATTAGCAGTTTATTCATTTTAGTGCACAGAATCTTCAGAAGTCTTGTATCTGTTCATTTGTTTTTAGTTTACTTGTCAATTATTTACTATATTTGGGTCTTAGGCAACTTTATCATAGTGCCAAGGTTTGAACAAATGCAATCAATAATTCAAAGATGCTTGCCATAAGGTACCTTGATGACCACTGTCTTCCAGGTATCCTCCCAGGTCTGGCTCACTGTCAGGACTAAAGCTCCTATCACTGATGTCACCAAACAACTTCTCATCACAGTCTGGATCCAGGAAGGTCAGGTATGTGTAGAATGAGGTAGTAAGGAACTCTGCCAGGTTTCCTAGTTTTACTCTGTCAAAAAGGGATACAGGTGGGGTGCAGACAGACTTTCACTATGAATGACTGTGAAACTCTTCAACAGCTAGCTAGCACTTCTGCATGAGTCAATAAATATATTGGCCATCTATCAGCCAAAAAACAAACCCAAAAAATTCAATAGCAAAGCTGGGCATGGTAGGAATGACTATAATGTGAGCACTTGACAAATAGGAGCAGGAGGATCAGAAGGTTGGGGCCATCTTCAGCTTCATAGAGTTTGAAGCCAGCCTGGGCAACATAAGACCATGCCTCTAAAGTTTTATTCACAAGTATGAGGTAAAAACACGTAACATTTAAAAGTCAATAGATTTCATGCCTAATTTTTGTCCCCAAACCTAACAAATACAAACTTATTTTCCTGATTAGCTAACAATTTTGCAAAATAAATGGAGTAAACCAGTTTTAGTTGGAGTCAACCTCTTGAGATTTCTATTCTTTAACAACTGGATCAGAAGCAGTAATTTTCCTGGTGTGCTTTTCCCTGAATGAAACATGGTGAGGTGGGTACAGGGGACTTATGATGAAAGACATGTGCATCAGAGTTAAGGGTTCTCTCTAGAAGGAAGTCATTGGATTGACCTGCCATCCTCAGACTGATACCAGTTCACCCTGCATGGGCCCTACTGCACTGGGCTGAGAAACAGTCCAATGAAAACAGGCAGCCTGGGGTCATGCTAAAGAGGGATCAACACTTGAGATACTGGTGGGAGGCCACGTAGTTTCTGCCCTACGGAAATGTCAGATACTGAAGTGGAAGACAACAGAACCTCCCTCTGAACTAGCAGCGTGAGATCAGAATTTAGTTAATATGTGTGAGAACCTAAGAACCCAGAACAGAATTGTTTACAGAGTAAATCAGAGTATGCAATATAACCACCTTTGCAGGCAGCTGAGTTTCAGCAGGCAAAAGACTTTTGGCAAAACAACAGCTGTGGAGGAAAAGCCGGTCCTTCACTGAACAAAAGCCTTCTGGAAAGCCAAGGGACAGTTCTAAGGCTCCTTTTGTTTTTGCCTTAGAGTTGGGAGGTGGACCAGAAAACCAAACTGCAACGGGGACTTTTTCTCTGACAAAGGTGAAAGCATGGGGTTTATGAAGCTAAAGAGAACACGAAGCAAGGCAGTCACTTCAGAAGCTTCTGGGAGCATGAGACTGCATCCTAGGCCTAGGATATTTTCTTTTGGTCATGATGCTGTATACCAGGTGGCAACTTATCCAGGCTGGAGTCAAACTGCTCAGAAGTAGATGTTGATGATAGTTGTAATACTAGCCCTGCATATGTATACAGCATCACACTGGGGACTGTCTGACTGATACTTCCAAGAGACCAAGGGCAGCCTGTATGGGAAGCCACTTCTAGACAACAGCAGGGCCTACAGGACGCTACAAGGCACAGGTGTCATCCTTAGAAGCTGGAAGATAACCACTTGAGGCCAGAGTTAGAAAGACAATTGAGTGCACCTTCAAAGACAACAGTAAGGTAGTGAAATGAGCCAATAACAAAAAGACCTTACATTGCACAAGTCGTCTGGCCTAAAACCATGGAGACACAAAGCAGATAGTAGGGAGTTACTTCTTGCATGTGGGGTTTGAGTTCTGAAAGATGGAAAATGTTCTGGAGATCTGTCTTACATGAGAGAAATGTTCTTGGCACACTGAGCTGCATACAAAGATAACGTTTAAATAGTTAGGCAACCAGAAGCCCTAAATACTCAAGACACAAATAGCAAGTCAAATGATTCCCAAGAAGAAGAAAGGAGAGGACCCTGGGCCTGTAAAGATTGCATCCAGTTTAGTAAAGAAACCGAGGGGGGAGGGGGAACGATTGGGGAACAGTTGGGGGGGGAGAGGAACTATGGGAACTATGGTGGGTGGGAACTGGGAAAGGGGAAAGCCTTTGGAATGTAAACATAGAATATAGAAAATAAAAATTAAAAAAAATAGTTAGGCAAGAGGTATTTTACCAGAAATTAAAAAAAAATGCCTTTCCTGTGGCAACAGGTAGGAGGATGCAAGAAGGGGCACTTAACTTCTGACAGACTCCAAGAGACTCATGGAGATGAAGATAGAGACTACAAAAAAGAAAAATCACCTACCTTGGGTCACACAGAGATACAAAATGAAAGAAGGAGATTCCTGTAGAGCCACCAACCCTATTCACCTAAGATCTAAGGATCATATGCAGGAGAGACATACTTAGGACAACAAACCCAAATAGATCTTATACCACTAAAGGTGGTAGACAACATGTAGGCCTAATCAGATGCTTTGCTTCTGAGGGCCACTGAGAAATCTGTAAAGTTGTGTGAATTATTCTCAAGGTGACAGTGTACTCAAGTTGGCTTTTATTGAGCACTTGGTGGCCCCTCCCTGGGTGCTTGGTGTTTTCTTCCATGTCTCCAGGAGGAACACATAGCAATCCACGCTTCTCAGGAAAGACAAAACCTCCGAGACTGCTATGCTCACTTCTCTATGTAGGTGGTCTTTCCGTGCCCAGGAAAGTTTAACAAGCAAATATTGCTTTAGATCAGATTTAAGCTTTCCATGGGAGATGAAATCAGATTAGTTTTGATTTCCTTTTTACTCAAAAAAGAAAATCTGTGTGTTTAGGTTTAGAAAAATTGATGTGAAAGGCAGGAAAAGGACAGAAAACTTTTAGAAAGGTCAACGTTATCCTTATTTAATGAAAAGAAATCCTGACTTACCTAGCACCTCCAAAATAGCCATCTTCTAGTTTTCTAATTGTAGAAAGAACAGCAGGATGTATGTCTGATCCATCATTTGCTAAGAAAAAAGAATAATGAATGAGTTTCTTTATCTGGGAGCACAATGCACTGAAATGTTCTTATCAACACCAACCCAATCAAAACGTTTATGGCACAAGATTCTTTAGACAAAGAAGTCAAACTGCTAAGGGTCCCCCTTCAGGACTTGGCAATGTCCATGGGAACTGTCCTAAACATTTTAAGAGCCCATGACCCAGCAGATGAAGATCATGAAATTACTGAGCATGGTGTGTGTGACAGGGAAGGTGAGAGTGGGGCGGCCTGTCATCCGCCAGCAGGTGCACAGATAGGCCAGTTCAATCCTCAGCATCTCCACAATCATCTCATTGTCCAGGGCCAGGTAGAAGTGATGCTGGTCAGTGAACTGAAAGGCAAAACAGGCCAAGTCAAAGGCCACCCTTTACTTTTTCCCACACAACACTCGTCATCCAGGACTGCACTAATCCCGAATCTGTTGCCTAGGAAGATGTTCTCTATTGGCCTCAATCCCCTGAGCAGGGAACCACTTTTTCTGAGATGAGACATAACAATGTATTATCTGCCCATGAAATGAAGCTACACAGGTATGAAAGGAAAGATATGTTGCTAGACCTGCCTTTAACTCCTCCCATAGGGGATGTAAGTGCCTTGTTCACCACCAAGGGCATATCAAGAGCCTTGTAATTGCTACACCTTCTGGGGATCCTCGGTTCACACTTTCAAGGTGAGGAAGAGCTGGGAACTGTCATCTGATGGATGCCTGCTTAATGAGAATCAGAGGACTGCCACGTAATGATGAAAATCCAATTGGTCTGACCTCTGTACTAGTGTGGATTCAGCTCTGCATTTGGAATTTGGTACCAAGGTTTGCAATGTCCAAAGTGGCAGGTACTGAGGCAGGTGGGCAGGAGTTCGTGCTATGTCCCACACTGGTAAAGTGACCACACTGTTTATCTTTCTAGCTGTTCAAATGGATAAAAAAAAATTAGTGAGTGCTTCGTGTGGTTACTTTTCTTTAAGAACAAGAATTCTGAAGACAAGTTCCACAGTTAGCATATTCTGAATCTCAACAGGGGTTGGGACCTGAAAACCATTCCAGTTGTTTGTCATATTGAGAGTCCTATGACAACTTTCACAAGGGTCAGAGAGTATTAAGTTTAGGTGATATGAGACAAGTGATATATCATATTATAAAGAAATATGAATCCTATTAACATTCGTGTCTGGAAGTGATGACATACCCAATTTGATTCAAGTAACATTAATTGAACACCTATTGTAAACATTATCTATCCCTCCATCTGATCCTATGCATACAAAATTCTTCCATGTTTTGACATAGAAATGCTTACCAGACAGAAAAGAGAGCCTAATAAGAGAATGCTGGTTGGTTTTCTACTCGCCTGCACTTATTTTTTGAGGCAGCGTCTCACTGTATAGCTCCAGCTACTCATGTAGACAAGGCTGGACTTGAACTCATGGAGTTCCCCCAGTCATTGCCTCCACAGTGCTTAAATTAAAGGCACACACCAACATGAACCATCATGCCTATTCTTTTTACCTGGGGTGTGAAAGTGAAGATGTGATTCCTAATCACATAAAGTTTAGAGGTGCCAAGGACACCAATGTGTCGATATGGTCGACCACTCAACTTCATATTCTTATTTCGTCCTATTTGAAATATGAAGGAAAAATGGAGTTAGAGAAAACAAGGTAACAACTATTCCTAGTGACCTAGGTTAAGACTGGGACTTATTTTTATGTCAGACAATATACTCTGGGGTCTGTTTTCCGAATACCTTTGAAAAGTGGAACAAAGGTGAACAGAGAAACAAATCCTACCCCTCTTTTCATGCATGGATATGAGTAATGCCAGTTTGATCTCTATCGAGTACACCTATTAAACAGACTTTAATAATATGGACTTTGAATTTATTTAGTAGTTAGTCATAAACTAACTGAATTCAGATTCTAAGAAAAGAGAACTGCTTCCCAGTTTTAATGGGTAAAATGAGCATTTTAGGGCACCACAGGTAACAATTAGAAGTTATATCAAGATACCAGTGACCCTTTCAACTGTGACATTTCAAAGGGGGTTGTTTATTCTCCAACATGTCCGCTCCTATGGCAGTGGGGCTGACCCAGCTGAGGGCAATATGCTTGCCTTCCTCACAGTGGAGTGGACTACTGGTTGACCTGCTTAGTGTTCTGCCCAGGCCTTCTTCAGAACTTATAACCAAGTTTCCCTCACACCCAAACCTAAAACCTGGGAAGCCCCTCTTTGCCAAATATATCCCAATATTCATTCCCCTCACCTACCAAGATTGGCATATATGTGACTAAGAATCCGGCCTGGCTGGACTCGAATTGGATGCACATCAGCAATGCTCTGGACATTTACTCCATGCTGCTTCAATAGCTCCTTAATGTGACTGTTTTCTGCCAAAACAGCAACTGCAAACAAGAACAAAGACTTAGCATCGGATCTGTGTTTGGTGTCTTGGCATGTCAGCCCATTCTCCATGGTTGGCTTTGGGCATTCTGGTGATTGCTTTACTGCACTTCCAGCCTTTCCCTCTCCTTACTGTACCTCAGCACACACAATGCATATCTGTCAAGTGCCTTCACTGTGTAGGATGTTCTGAGAACTTATAGAAAGGGTCTTCAATAGGCTCCAGTACTGGCTCAGCTATTGTGGGCTAATTAGGTGTTTTTGTGGCTTCTTTTAAGGATTCGCTGTGAATATGATATCATTGGTATTAAAATGCTTTAAAAAGCATCAGGTGTCAGGTGGTATGTAAGTGTTAATTTATCCTATCAGAAACAATGCCTTCCCTCCCTCTGGGTCTGCATTTATCTAAACATCCTTGTGTCATTTTCACATAGGGTTAGGAGTGGAAACAGCTTCCTTAGGGGATGCCAGGCAGAGTCTGCTAACTGGGAATGCTTTAGATTAAGAGATAGGAGAGAACAGCTTTCTTTTCCCCAGAAAAGAAAGCAGGCCACTTAGAGTAGAGCCTGGTAAAAGTGGGACTCTCTGGCCCACTTTTTGGCACAGCACAAAATCCAACAGATGAGAAAGAGCACCCATCCCAGATGTTTGAGCCCTTCTCTCTCTGGCTGGCAGGGACCTTCAAGTGTCTGTGTGCTGGTAGTCTATGCAAAAACTTGTCTTTGCTTAGGGCCACATCAGGGATGGCTGGATGGTATCTATCATACCAGTACTGCCTGTCTTTATGAGAAAGCAGTGTGTTGGCAAAGAGATGGAGTCTGGACAGGTGCAGAAGAGGACAGTCACAGAGAGAAGCTGGTACCTTGCCCAGCTGCAGCAGAGCCTTTTGGAAACTAGAGTGCCTCAGGCCAGAGAACATATGGTAGCTACTGTTAAAGAGTATCTTCCCCAATCTTACCATTGTATCCACAGGCTGGGAAGTATTGAACATGCAATACATAGAAATGCCTCTGAGAGTAGAACACTACCTAACACATACCACCTGAGGTTTTTTTTTAAAAGCAGTTTGATACCAGTGATGCAATAGTCACAGTGAATCCTTTAAAAAAGCCACAAGAACTCCTAATTAGTCCACAATAGCTGAGCCATGACTGGAGCCGAATCCCTACAACATCCTGCGCTTCCCCAGGCCTCCAATAAATGAGATTGCTGGACTACACAGGACCATCTGTAGGCTTTCCTCAACACTTATCCCTTCTGAATTTTTCACGGACAAGCAGAATTCCAAAGTTATCAAAGTCACACAGCACTCTCCTATGACTGCCTCTTTCAGGAAGTGGTTGTAACCAAGACTGGAGAGCATCACGACCTGATGCAACTACATGTACAAGAGTTTGGACGTCCACTGGGGGGCATGGATGTGTCACAGCATGTGTGTAGAGGTAAAAGAACAATCTGCAAGAGTCAATTCTCTTGCTTTACTATGTACACTTTGGAGACTGAATTCAGGCTGTCAAAAGCCTTGGTGGCAAAAGGCTATTATCTGTTGAGGCATCTCACTGAACCTGCATGAGTTTCTGAACAGCCCCTAACCTACTCCATGCCAGATCCTCTGGCAATGCTGCTTGTACTATAATCCTCTCGTTCTACTACACTGAAAAAAATGAAGAGGAAGCTGAGCAGTTGATTCCCAGCACTCACATCAGTTGGCTCCAGAGACTGAAACACCTTCTATTCTCCTTGGCACTACATAAGTGCATTCATACTCAGATGCACTCACACACATATTCATAACTAAAAATAAAACCTATAGATTAAAAAAAACTGGTTGAGATCTATTACTATGTCCTGGCCCACAGCTGAAAGAGAACTATTGTAGATTTAAGAGACAAATTAGCAGAATGTGCCGTTCAAGTATGTTAGGGATGAAGCTGGGTCAGGCCAGGATATCAGCAATAGGCTCCCACTTCCAGCTGTCAACTGAAGTCCCTGTGTGAAGAAGCTAACCTCTAAGCTTCACGGAGATAAGCAATGCTGTAGATGTTACCTAATCAGAATGTTGTGGTGGTTAGGTGTGCTCTGCATACACTATTGATACAACTTGCAGCTTCTTTGATTGCACTGTGGCCATGCTCATTAAAATGGGTCAGTGGCTCAAAGAGGAATGCCTTCTATTTGTTCAATCATTATTTGCAATGTGTGGCTACACAGATGTCAATACACAGAGGAGAATGCAAGTCTTATTCTTAAGAAGTGTACAGCTTAAGCCAGGCATGGTTTCATGCCTATAATCTCAGCACTTGGGAGACTGAGGCAGGACTTCTGTGAATGCAAGCCCAGCTTTGGCTATGTAGTGAGTTCAACGCCAGCCAGATTTACGAAGTAAGACTGGTTTAAAGGACCCAAAACAATACACAAAACAAATAAACAAAGGTATAAGGCTTATTTTAGGGGCCATGTGTTATATAAGGCAGTCACTTGAAATGTGCCAGAACTGCCAGAGGACTTGGGAGAGGAAACAGGAGGGATTGCTGTTCTAAGTGCATACCATGGGCCAGACTTCAATTGACAGCTTCCTCTGTAGCTACCTCCATTGTTTTCAGGATCTCTTGGAGAAGAACAAAGTCCCAGCAGCCCTAAGACATGGCCTGTGGGGGTATCCTGGGAGAGGCAGTCCTATTGGGCTTCTTACATTTTTGGAAGAGGAGCTGGCTAAAGATGAAGGAAAGGGTGGTTGAAGCAGATGGTGAGGACTGACACCACCATGGGATAAAAGAACTTCACTTGGGTTTTGTTTTCACCAGGCTCAGACTCCACTTTTCAGAGTGACAGTTATGTGTGTACCAATGACAACAAGGTTTAGAGTCCAGAAAACAATTACTTTGTAGGAAGTAAATTTGTGGGTGGAAGAAATCTTGTTGCCTTGCGAGCCTGCCTGGGTTATACAAGGTTTCACATAAATACCTCCTTATGGATCACAATGGATCACAAACAGACATACCCTGACTACCCTTTGCTCTGTGTCAAGGTCTTACTATGTAGGCTAGCCTGGCCTCAAGCTCTCTCTGAAGTCAAAGGAGACCTTGTACTGCTGATCCCATTGCTCTTACTTTTCTCATTCTGGAGTCACAGATGCAGGCCAACATGCTCAGTTTATATAGTGCTGAAAACTGAGCCCAGGGCCTCATGCATGTTAGTTACGCACTTTACCAACGGAGTTACCTCCTCTGCCTGGCTTTGAACTCTTGAGCTTCCTGCCTCGGGAGCCCAAGTACTAGGATTACAGGTTTGCACTACTAGACTCTGGCTAAATACACTTTTTTTTTTAAAAAAATTCATTAAGTAAGGAACAATGTGAATGAAAAAATAACACTGATTTTGTGCATTAGAGAAGGATAGTAAACATGCTCACAAACCTTGCACTACAACATCAGGCTTGACTGAAGTAGAAAATCTTCTATTTAAGGGATCAATTTCACCAGTGGCAAGGAATCCCTAAGAAGAGAGGAGCATTAACACTAGGAAACACCGCTTATAACGAAGACTTTACCTTGCTCCTACACTTGAAAGTGGCATATTTGGGGGCTCAAATACTCAAAAGCTTTTTATTCTTATTTGTTGAATCTCTCTCCATAATACAATATGCTACTCAAAATGCTACTGAGAAATGTATTACTTGTTTGGTGCTTAGCTCTGAGGGTTACTCAAATGCACCCCCACATTCTGTGAGTGAAAAGAAAGCTATTACTAGTGCTAGCCGAGTCCCAGCATGTGCACTGTCACACTGGAGTCTCCCGTGTCCATCGCCATTCTGTATGTGGGGACGCTGAGGTGAAAGTGCTTCTAGAAAGAAGCCAAGAGACTCTGGTCCAGAGCTGACTGCTGTGAAACGGAAAACACTCCCCATCTTGATAAGTGTGCTCTTTAAAATTGTATCTTCTTTTACTTTCTAGAACTGATCCAAGCTTCCCAAGAGAATGAAGTTGATCTGAGGGGGTGGGTACTGCTAGGCCCAAAGGAAGGCATTTTTATATTGGAGAGGAGCTCTCAGAGGAGTGGAGTTAGTTATTTCCCACCTCACATTTACTGAAATCAGAGCTGAAATGCATTGGACAATTAAGGCCAGTTTTGTCACATTACAGGTGAAGCAATTGAGGCTCAGAGAGATTAAGAGACCTGCCCGAAAGTCCCTGAGCTAGCTGGGTACAGGACTGACTTTCAAAAAGATATATGAAGATATGACCATGAAACTTGGAAGATTAAACATACCTGGGAACCATGGCAAGCAAGGCTCCCGGGTGAAGCGGCCGCTGTGCTAGCTCTCATCAGTCCTTCCCACACCAGGAACCCAGTAATGTTCTGATGCACTGGTCCCTTCCCCAGTTTAGAGGTGGCAAAGAACACAAGGCTAGCTAGCCTCTGGAGGGCAGTCCCTTTCTTCTTTAGGCTCCTTTCCCACACCAAAATTTTAGCTGAAGTTTCTCACCTAACACTGGGAGATTCATTTTAAAGCTTTTTCAACAGAAGCCTGAGAGCAAGAACTTGTGAGGAGGTGTGTTGGTGGCTTTGGTGTCTCAAGAACTACTTGTACCGGGCGGTGGTGGCGCACGCCTGTAATCCCAGCACTTGGGAGGCAGAGGCAGGCGGATCTCTGAGTTCGAGGCCAGCCTGGTCTACAGAGTGAGTTCCAGGACAGCCAGGGCTATTCAGAGAAACCCTGTCTCGAAAAACCATAAAAAAAAAAAGAACTACTTGCTATGGAGAGATCTGAAGAGCCACTCTGCTTCCTGTGTCTTGGGCTGGCAGAACTTCTAACCTAATGCCTATCTCTTCCAGGATCAGCTGTGCTAATCTTGGCTGAGATGTTTCCAATGTCTGCTGAGCAACAACTCAAGCAGATTCTAACTACATACCAGAGATTCTGGTGAGAGGAAGGCAGGGAGTATCGCATGTAGCTGATCTGAACTGGCATACTGTAAATGCAGATACACAGGGCCTGAGAAAAGCCCGGTGCCCAGTACAGCCCAGGTAACCTTGAAGATAATGAAGTTGCTTTTCCTGGTTTCCTGTACCTCTAATCAGATGGGTCTACCTCCAATTGGAAAGCCTACCTCTGCTAGCAGTGAGCTGAGGATGTACAAGGACTGTCCCCAAAGATGGGGCAGCTTCCCCAGCGGAATTCGGTCTACTGTGTGTGGATTCTTATACTCTTCATCCACCTGGCAAAGAAAATGAAATGTTCAAGGTCAGAATGTCAGAGGATACAAAGACCAGCAATATCTTACACTTGAGGAACACGTTGAAGAGTCAGAAAATAGTCCTCAGCCTCCAGACCAATTCTATGCAATACACAATGATGGACTCAGAGGCAAAATGTTCCTCTCTCAGTGCCCCATGGCTGTAAGTACCAGAAGGGGATTTCAAATCTTGGCTTGGTCTTAGGCCAGTTCCTTCCATAGCACAACTGGGACCCCAGGTGCTGCAAGCTGGGTGTATCTGCTCTATACCCAGAGCTCTAGGCAGCAGGAAGCTCCACAGCTCATGCTCACAGATAGCTGTTCTCATAAAAAAAATGAACAAACAAAACAAACAAACTACCAGAAGGTGGCACTGTGCAATGAGGCATTGATTATATATATATATATATATATATATATATATATACACACACACATATATATATACATATATATATAATTATATCTTGTGTGTGTGTGTGTGTGTGTGTGTGTGTGTGTGTGTGTGTGTATATATATATATTATATCTTGTTACCACTCCCAGCCCACATCCTTTAAAAACTGAAATTTCCTGGGAGCTTTAACTTTTCAATCTAAGCTTTTGAGCCTTTCTTTCTTTCCGTCCCAACAATGTAAGCTTCTATGCCTCCTTGTTACTAAAGCTCAAAGCACACATTGCAATAATAGTGGGAGACTTCAACACCCCACTCTCAGCAATGGACAGATCATGGAAACAGAAACTAAACAGAGACACAGTGAAACTAACAGAAGTTATGGACCAAATGGATCTAACAGATATCTATAGAACATTTCATCCTAAAGCAAAAGAATATACCTTTTTCTCAGCACCTCATGGTACCTTCTCCAAAATCGATCATATAATTGGTCACAAAACACACCTCAACAGATACAAGTAGACTGAATTAATTCCATGCACCCTATCAGATAACTATGGAGTAAGAGTGAGTGGTCTTAAGTTCAAACAAAAACAACAGAAAACATGCATACACATGGACTTTGAACAATGTTCTACTCAATGATAGCTTGGTCAAGGAAGAAATAAAGAAATTAAAAACTTTTTAGAATTGAATTAAAATGAAGGCACAACATACCCAAATTTATGGGACACAATGAAAGCAGTGCTAAGAGGAAAACTCATAGCTCTGAGTACTCCAAAAAGAAACTGGAGAGAGCTTACACTAGCAGCTTGACAACACACCTGAAAGTTCTAGAATAGAAAGAAACAAATACACCCAAGAGGAGTAGACAGTGGGAAATAATCAAACTCAGGGCCGAAACCAACCAAATAGAAACAAAGAGAACTATACAAAGAATCAACAAAACCAGGAGCTAGTTCTTTAAGAAAATCAACAAGATAAAAAAAATTAGCCAGACTAACCAGAGGACACAGAGGCACTACCCAAATTAATAAAATCAGAAATGAAAAGGGAAATATAACAACAGAAACTGTGAAAATTCAAAAAAATCATCATATCCTACTACAAAAGCTTATACTGAACAAAATTGGAAAATCTGGATGAAATGGAAAATTTTCTAGACACATACCAGGTGCCAATGTTAAAACAGATAAACCAGCTAAATAGCCCCATAATCCTTGAGGAAATAGAAACAGCCATTAACAGTCTCCCAACCAAAAAAAGCCCAGGACCTAATGGGTTTAGTGGGGAATTCCATCAGATCTTCAAAGAAGACCTAATACTCTTCAAACCATTCCACAAAATATAAACACAAAGAACACTACCCAATTCATTCTATGAAGCCACAATAACACTTATACCTAAACCAAACAAAGACCAAACAAAGAAAGAGAACTTCAGATCAATTTCCCTTATGAATATTGATGCAAAAATACTCAAAATTCTTGCCAACCAAATCCAAGAACACATCAAAACGATCATTCACCATGATCAAGTAGGCTTCATCCCAGGGATGCAGGGATGGCTCAGTATATGGAAATCCATCAATGTAATCCACTACATGAACAAACTCAAAGAAAAAAACCACATGGTCAATTCATTAGATACTAAAAAAGCATCTGACAAAATTCAGCATCCTTTCATGCTAAAAGTCTTGGAAAGAGCAGGAATTCTAGGCCCATACCTAAACATAGTAAAAGCAATATACAACAAACCAGTAGCCAACATCAAATGGAGAGAAATTTGAAGCAATCACACTAAAGTTGGGGACTAGACAAGGTTGCCCTCTCTCTCCCTACCTATTGAATACAGTACTCGAACTTCCTAGAGCAATTAAACACTGAGATTCCACCTTACAATAGTCAGAAAGGCTAAGATGAAAAACTCAGGAGACAGCAGATGCTGGCAAGGATGTGGAGAAAGAGGAACACATTTCCATTGCTGGTGGGATTGCAAGCTGGTACAATCACTCTGGAAATCAGTTTGGCGGTTCCTCAGAAAATTAGACATGTGGGGAAAAAGGAACACTTCTCTATTGTTGGTGGGACTGCAGGCTGGTCAAACCACTCTGGAAATCAGTTTGGCGATTCCTCAGAAAACTAGACATAGTGTTACCAGCTGACACAGCTATACCACTCCTGGGCATATACCCAGAAGATGCTCCTACATGTAACAAGGACACATGCTCCACTATGTTCATAGCAGTCTTATTTATAATAGCCAGAAGCTGGAAAGAACCCAGATATCCTTCAACAGAAGAATGGATCCAGAAACTGTGGTATATATACACAATGGAGTACTATTCAGCTATTAAAAACAATGAATTTATGAAATTCTTAGGCAAATGGATAGAACTAGAAAGTGTCATCCTGAGCGAGGCAACCCAATCACAAAAGAATGCACATGCTATACCCTCACTAATAGGTGGAAGTTAGCCCAAAAGCTCAAAATAAACAAGTTACAATTCACCCAGCACAGGAAGCTCAAGAAGAAGGAGGACTTAAGTGAGGATGCTTTGGTTCCTCTAAGAAAGGGAACAAAATAGTCACAGGAGCAATAAGGGAGACAATGTGTGGAGCAGGGGCCACCAAGAGACTGCCCTACCTGGGGATTCATCCTATAAACAGTCAATAAACCCCGACACTACTAAGGACGACAAGAAGTGTATACCAAAAGGAGCATGCCATGGTTGTCTCTGGAGGGGCCCTGCCAGAGCCTTACAAATACAGAGGCAGATGCTAACAACCAACTATTGGACCGGGCATGGGGTCTCCAATGCAGGAGCTGGAGGGAGGTCCAGAACAGCTGAAGGGGCTTACAGCCCCATGGGAAGAACAATGATTTTGGCCACCCAGATGCCTCAAGACTCCCAGGGACTGAACCATCAACCAAGGGGCACACATGGTTCCAACCAAAAATGTGACAGAGGAAGGCCTTGTTGGGCATCAGTAGGAGGAATGGTCCTTGGTCAGGTAAAGGCTCAACAGAGGCCCGAACAAAGGGAAACCGAGGTGGGGGGAAGGTGGGAGTGTGTCGGGTAGAGGGGCATATATGTGGAGGTAGGGGGAGGGAGGAGGGGTTGGGGGGTCTTTGGGGAGGGGAGAAATTTGGAAAGGTTTTACCATGGCAATGTAAATGAAGATGATATTCAATTTAAAAAAAAAAAGAAACAGAAAAAGAGGTCCTAAAAGGTGGATAGAGAATACCAAAAAACGCCAAGCCCTAAGTCATTCAGTATACAGGAGCCCCACAAGGGCTTCGTGCCACCTGGTTACCTTGTCTGGTGGGATGGCATAGAGTTCCGGCACCAAGTGGATCCCATCTTTGCCTCTGATTAATATTCCCTCCAGGGCTTCTCGGTATTCTTGGACCTGAAAAACAGCACCAGCATCTTTAGTGTGACAGAGGTCTGGCAGTTAATTATGCAATGGCAGTACAGCTTAGAAAATAGTAACAAAATAGGCCTCTCTTCTACAAATGCTTGCTGTAGAAGAAAAGAGTGACTCTGGCTGACAGTAATGTTAGGAGGAGGGAGACACCATGGCTTTTTCCCCCTGAGCCAAGCTCCATTTGCCATGTTTCCAGGGAGAGGGCAAGAGCAGCCCCTGAGAAAGTAGCTGTTTGGTCTTCAAACTTTCCACAGTACTGTCATTTATACCATGTACATCATTCCTATGCTATTCTCATTTCAATAATTTATTCTTAAGTTTTCTCATGTTTGAAATTTGCCTTAGCAAACAGTTTTAAACACCTTAGGATGTTGGGCAACACAGTCCGTTTCTGCCTGAGTAGCAGCCCTGCCCTCTTTCTTCCTTTGCTGGCTCAAGAGCATTTGTTTGTTTGGTATGGGGAGATGCTCGGTCAGCAAAGTGCAGCTGTGAGGACCCTAGTCTGGATCTCTGGAATCCACATAAAAGGCCTGGTGGTACATTTATGACCCCAAAGGTGGGAGATACAGAGAGCAACTGGATCCCTAGAACTCATTGGCCAGTCAGTTTACCTAAATTTATGAGTTCTACTTGTGAAAGACCCTATTTTAGAAAATAAGGTAAAGACAGGTAGAACTCAACTGAAGAAGATACCAAACATCAACCTCTGGTTTTCACACATGAGCATCCTCTACACACATACATGATCATGTACATACTATGCATATATACAGATAACACAAACACATAATGTTTATTGGTTAGGAAATATTTGCTGGGGTTGGTGCTGTGGTTTGGTGGTAGTCGCTGCCTATAATGCAAGGTCCAGCAATACAAACACACACACACACACACACACACACACACACACACACACACACAGGGGAGCAAGAAAGATTGATTCATTATAATAATTGAATGTGAGACAAAAAGAAAATGCATGTACTATGCTCCATCTACAGCAATTGTAAGGATGCAGCACTCATTATAATGACAGCTTTTGAAGCAAACATTCCCATTACACTGAAAAAGCAGTGATAAAAACCAACATCACAAAAGCAGGAAGAAGTAGGACAGAAAATGTCACCAGCCACCAGCTATTTAAACATGGCTTTTTGGGGAGCTCAGTCAATTATACTTCCAGATCTCATTTTCTGATCATTTTAAATTTATGGATGGCAAAGTATGACCACAGTTATAACATTTTAAAAATGTCAACAAGGAAGGGAAGCTGCTCATAGAGGCTTTTAGGTCAGATCCAGCCCAAGTCATCCAAATTCTGTGTCCTAAGTGTGGGGTATCTTCAACAATAGAGGCTTGCCTCAACTTCGAGAGGAAAGCAAGGGCTCCATCAATAAACAGTCTATGTTGCATTGGGAGCTGCTTGGACTCTGGCTAATCATTTGAAAGGAGGTTTCTCATCTCTGGTACTGGGGTTTTCATTAGTCTTTGGTTCTTCTGGGGAGCACTGTCAACTCAAGTAGCTTAACACACACACACACACACACACACACACACACACAAGGGCTAGAGATGTAGATGTGTGGTAAAGTATTTGCTTTGCATGCAAACCCAGGACTTGGGTTTGATCCCTTATAGTGCCAAAAAATATCTGAATATGACAAGAAGAGAGAGCATAACCGGGGAGCATTATAAAATAAGATATATTAATGAATTAACAAAAGATATTTTATCTTTTCATTGAGCATGCTTTTTTGTTTTGACTCCTTAGTAACTCTTACCTTACTCAAAACTAGTGTTAAAAGATTCAAGTTTTTCCACTGTCTTTATAAATATATATATATCATATATGCATATATAAACTCAAACATATACATACATACATATACTCATTATTCTCATAATTTAGAGAAAGACGGAGGGAGAGGGAGAGGGAGAGGGAGAGGGAGAGGGAGAGGGAGAGGGAGAGGGAGAGGGAGAGGGAGAGAGAGAGAGAGAGAGAGAGAGAGAGAGAGAGAGAGAGAAGAGAGCGAGCAAACAAGAGCAAGTTTGGTATGGTGGCGCACGCCTTTAATCCCAGCACTTGGGAGGCAGAGGCAGGCGGATCTCTGAGTTTCAGGCTAGCCTGGTCTACACAGTGAATTCCAGGATAGCCAGGACTACACAAAGAGAAACCCTACCTTGAAAAACTAAAAACTAAACAAACAAACAAAACAAAAAACCATAGGTTTTTAGATTAAACTTTAATTTCATTTACTCTAGTTTAAAAAAATACATAAAGATTTGGGTTATTTTTTTCTTATATAAGTTATACAAAAAACATCAATATCTAACAAGAAGATTGGTGATATCTTATGGCGTAAGTATTAATGTTTCTTGATTTAGTATCATATAGTATGATTAGCTAGTATTAAAAATGGAAACAATATTTGAATTTTACTAATAAAATGGGAGACAATTCTATAGTGACTTGTTTGCCTACTTCTCTGTTAGAACTAATATCCTGTGACAAATAACAAAATCCTTTTATTATTAACTTGACCACTAACTTTCAAAATCTCAAATAGCAGTCTGGGGCCTATAGAAAAACTTCCCTCATCTTCCTGCACCTACCTCTGGGGTATACCTAAACCATCAATGTATTTTAAACTTGCCTTCATTTATGACTTTGTTTCTTCTATAAAAACATAAAAAAATTAATGAAACTGTTTCTATGTTGGAACATGGAGATCAGGGTAACCTAAATCTGTGTTATTGGATCATGGATACTTAAAATGGTGTCTTAGTCAGGGTTTCTATTCCTGCACAAACATCATGACCAAGAAGCAAGTTGGGGAGGAAGGGGTTTATTGAGCTTACACTTCCACACAGCTGTTCATCACCAAAGGAAGTCAGGACTGGAACTCAAGCAGGTCAGGAAGCAGGAGCTGATGCAGAGGCCATGGAGGGATGTTTCTTACTGGCTTGCTTCCCCTGGCTTGCTCAGTCTGCTCTCTTATAGGACCCAAGACTACCAGCCCAGGGATGGCACCACCCACAAGGGGCCCTCCCCCCTTGATCACTAATTGAGAAAATGCCCCTCAACTGGATTTCATGGAGTCATTTCCTCACCTGAAGCTCCTTTCTCTGTGATAACTCCAGCCTGTGTCAAGCTGACACACAAAACCAGGCAGTACAAATGGTTATAGAATAAACTCTCTTATTTCCTTAAAAAATATGTACAGTGATTTTAATCTCCTTAGCTTCCCCCTATCCCCTTGATCATTGCTAAGTCTGGTTTTCAGTGAAATTCCAAGTCAGCCATTCAGAGAGCTTCCAACACTAAGAATAAAAGATGAGAAGGCCCAAGGTAAACTCTAACATAAGAACAAATAATGAAAGAATATTTTAAGCTTACTGTCTATGTTCCTGAGCACTGGGCTTTCAAAAGCCAAAATGCACAAAACAGACCTCTTCTCCAGACCGGGGATGTGATCAGAATGGTCTCTGAGAAGCCAGACTGAGCTCCTGGTAACAGTGGCACTATTGAGTGGTAGTGGATATAGAGCCTACCTATCTGAAGAAAGTAAGTCATCAGTGTTATACCCTTGCGAAAGTGTACTGGGACCCTAGCTTCTTGCTTCTTCCCTAGCACACACCCTGTTTTTTTTTTATTTTTATTTTTTTTTATTTTATTTTATTTTATTTTATTTTATTTTATTTTATTTTATTTTATTTTATTTTATTTTATTTTATTTTATTTTATTTTATTTTATTTTATTTTATTTTATTTTATTTTATTTTATTTTATTTTATTTTATTTTATTTTATTTTATTTTATTTTATTTTATTTTATTTTATTTTATTTTATTTTATTTTATTTTATTTTATTTTATTTTATTTTATTTTATTTTATTTTATTTTATTTTATTTTATTTTATTTTATTTTATTTTATTTTATTTTATTTTATTTTATTTTATTTTATTTTATTTTATTTTATTTTATTTTATTTTATTTTATTTTATTTTATTTTATTTTATTTTATTTTATTTTATTTTATTTTATTTTATTTTATTTTATTTTATTTTATTTTATTTTATTTTATTTTATTTTATTTTATTTTATTTTATTTTATTTTATTTTATTTTATTTTATTTTATTTTATTTTATTTTATTTTATTTTATTTTATTTTATTTTATTTTATTTTATTTTATTTTATTTTATTTTATTTTATTTTATTTTATTTTATTTTATTTTATTTTATTTTATTTTATTTTATTTTATTTTATTTTATTTTATTTTATTTTATTTTATTTTATTTTATTTTATTTTATTTTATTTTATTTTATTTTATTTTATTTTATTTTATTTTATTTTATTTTATTTTATTGGCTGACATGAAATAGTTTGCTTCTGCTATAGGATGCCTACCACAACATAATACCTACTAGAGGATCAAAAGAGATGAGGCCAAAACCAACCAAGAGCTAAAACCTCTGAAACAGTGAGGTAAAAGGAATTCTTCCTCCTTTTAACATATCTCAGATACTTTGTCCCAGCAATAGAAAGGTGATTATAGAGCAGCACATAATCTAACTTTGTCTTTTGACGAAATCCCTATGGCTCAGGTGTAGAGAATGTAAAGAACAGAGTAACGCTAGAACAGAGGACAGTTAGGTGGTTGATATACTAAACAAGATGTTATCTGAGAGTATCACTATCAGCAGCAAAGTACCTGACAAATCTGAAAGGAATGAAAAGGATACCTATCTCAGATGGACAGGAACTAATGTCCTTGTCCAGTTCCCTTAACCCCCCACTCTTGAATATGTGATAGCCATTTAACTGACCAGGTAAAGGAGAGATTTTGCCAGTTCTGTAATAGGCTTAAGAAAACTTGGCAGCCTGTGCTTTTACATTCTTGGGGGAAAGACGTTTTCTGCTGTGAGAAGCCCAAGTGAAGCACAAAGAGAAGATTCAAGTTACCACCACAGTTCAGCTGAGCATGTGGCCTTAGTGGGCGGCCAGATTTCGCCCAGTAGCCATGTGAGTGGGGCTCTAATTAATAGTAGGTCCTCTAGCCCTATGAACTATCTCAGGTGACAAGGGGAGAAGCAGAGACAATCTGTCCTAAGTGGCTCTGCCTAAATAACAGATTATAAACAAATCAATAAATCAGCTGTTGCTTTAATTCACTAGGCTTTGGATAGGTTTGAAACTAACAACAGGTAACTGAAACAATGAAATGAATTCTTGAATGACTCTATGCTAATAGTGATCAGCCTAGCAGTGGGATAAAAAGGCTTATGACTAAAATGCTGAGCATTTTCTCACCTGAACAGCATCACCATTGAAGATTCCATCTATGATTAAATAAGTCCAGAACACAGGCCATTCACATTCAATGTTTTCAAAGAGCTTAAGTTCAGCAGGGTCATAATGCAATCTGTGTGGGTCCTAAAACCAAACACATCAAAACTTTTAGAAAAGAATGCTAGATTTCATAACACAACGCTACTGTGCCTTACTGGGTTTCCCTTGCCTGTCTTAGTCAATACAGCTTACAGGCTGTTATTATTAGGAGTTTATCATCATGGAAATGCTAGCTTGAGAAAAATTTTAGAAACTAAATCAGAAATACACACAGGATACCTCCGTGGTTTATTACATTAAAGTTCCCTCTCTAAGAAATAGCAGTTTGCCTATCACAAAGCTTGTCAGATGATCCAGCTGTTTCTTTTATATTATTACATTAGTCACTGGGCAATAAAACCCAAGGAGACGGCTACAAATATTCTTTAAAAAATAACATATACACTATACTTACTCGTCCTTGATTTACCAGCTGATTTTACATTACTGCTTGACCTGATGATCATTCCTTTCTATATAATTTCAGGCTTTCTGACTCTAAAATTAATACTTTCCTTTCCAACATTCAACATATAATTATAATCAGTTGAGGGAGAATGACACTGTGGCAAGTAGATATAGAGCAGGTAAGGAACATAAGAAACAATATTTAAATACAACCTCTCTTGGGGTTTTATAACCATCCCGAAGGAAACGACAGCATCCATAACGCCCCTGGTAAGGTGAAGAAAAATAGTAGAGCTGATGAAATCAAAAAATTTCCTTTGCCTTTTTATTTCAACTCAAGTCGGTCCTTCAACCTCTTTCCCATGAGTCTTTCAAGAGGGAAATATGGACCAGTGTTCTTTGCTTTAATGTAAACAGCTCTTTTTTAAATACCAAGCAAAGCAAATGCGGACTTGATAGCACTCAGAAGAGAATAAAGAAGCACTCCATCAGAGTTGGGGGAGGGGCTGCAAGTATGATTACCAAGAATTCAGTGACTGGTTATTCTTTCCATGTTTATAGTATCAGACACAGATGCGAAGATATCCTGACTAGGTGAAGAAGACACTGAATGAAGAAGCCATTTGGAATGGCTAGCTCCTGTGTGTATGCCTGGGAAGCTAAAAGGATACTCTGCAGACTCACTGCACATGAGCTGTGCATACTGAAGAGGGTCTATTTTTCAGAGGCCTGACAAGGCTTGGAAGAGGGGGAAGGCTTTGTGAGGTGGGGGTGTGGGAGAAGGGCTTCCTGCACTCATTATGTGGTAGCTGGTTCACGGGCTGCATATGCTGGGGCTCCTCTCCAGCTTCCTTGTTGCCACAAACGAAGGCTGGGTGCAATGGTGTCTTATCTGATGTCCTAATCCCTGGATGGCAGTTTTGGATGCCTATTTCTCAGTTTCTTCTGGGCGTAGTGCTGTCCTGGCAGGCTTGGCTATTACTTGTCCTGGGGGTCTGTCCAAGTTCTGTGTGGTTCTGGGAATCATCCCAGGGGACTCAATGCAGATGCAATGTTCTTTAAGCACATTACAACTGCCCTTTCAACTGCAGCTACCTAAATCATTCTGTGTTCTCTGCACAGCCTGACTCTCCCAGTTACTTTCTTTTGAGACTATGATTGGAGACTCTTCAATTGCTTGGTTTCCAAGGGACAAAGGTATTTCTTATAGAATATATGTGGGACAATCAGATTGTAAGCTTTGACTTAAGAAAATTAAATTCTTGGATAATTTTATAGATTTCTACTTGCTGAGAATGTAATATTATTTCAGCTTAGTGATTTGTTACTATATTTCACTGAATGTAGTAATAGATTTTCACCATTCAAATTTTTATTATCATACAAAAATGTTTCATTATATTTCATAATAAAAATATTTCAAAATATTTTATATTTTTATGACACTCATAATTCTTTGCTCTTATTTGCCTATTATTCCTTTCTATGTCCCTTCTTCCATCCATTGGCTTCTTTTCTTCAAAGTCAACCTTTCTCCTTTTCAGTGATGTGTGTGTATGTATTCCATGTTATCAATAAACATGCAATATTCATCTTTCTTCTCCTTAACTTATTCCTTCCTCTCTCCCTTTGCTGGTTTCTGACATGTTTTTTTCTAACACGATGATCTTCAGCTCTATCGATGTTCCTGCAAATGACATATTCTTCTTATAGATTAATAAAACTCCAGTGTGTGTGTGTGTGTATGTGTGTGTGTGTGTGTGTGTGTGTGTGTGTGTGTGTGTATGCATGCACATATTTTCTTTACCCATTAATCTGAACAGGGATTTCTGTATTATTCGTTTGTGTGTATATGTCTATGTCTATGTATTCAAGCATATGCATGTGCATCTGTGTGTGTATTCAGACTAGAGGTATGTCAGCCATTTTCCTCAATCCATCCTTGTCCACCTTTTTTATTTCACATAGGGTCTCTAACTGACCTGGAACTGACCAATTCCACTAGTCAGGCTAGCCAGCAAACTTTAGGGATCCACTCATTTCTCCTTCCCCACTGTTGGAATTATGGATGTGTCCTGCTGTGTCTGGATTTTTAAATGAGTGCTGGGAATCTGACTTCAGGTCCTCCTATTGCACAGCAAGCACTTGATGCCATTTTGTCTAGAGCTTTCAGGAGTTTCTCAAAGAGTCTTCCTATAACCTCTAAAGGGTTAATTATCCAAGTACAGCCCCGTCTTAGAGATACAGCAAAGATAAGGACTGCAGTTCAAAGGAAGCTGCTTGGTTGCAAATTCTGCTATTTTAGAAGAAAATCAAGTTACTTAATCACTCAGACTTTGTTTTGTTTGTTTTTGTTTTTTGTTTGCCTGTAGACTCTACTTTGGTTACATTCTATGAGTCATTCTAGAATGACCTGCTCCATGTCATTACCTGAATGTGGCATTTAATGCTGAGCAGAGGGCACTAACACGGCCAATGCTTACCTGAAGCTTGGAAATAATTTCATTTTTGGTCACATTTACAAGGTTCACATCTTCTACTGCAAAGGCGGGGAAAGAAATAATAGAAAGAAGTCCAGCATCGATTTCTTTAGATGTTGATGCTCTTGGCAACATGGAGAAAAGAATTGACTGTATAGAAAACAAAGAGGTGGTTTAAGCTAGAGAGGCATGACTACTTAGGTACAGTTTCTGGGGATCATTACCTCTGCCTCAAGAAAACATTCAAATGAGGTTTTCTATTTAATCTTAACAACATGACATCTGCTGGCCACCCTTGCTTACCCAGCTACCCAGCCAATGCTCCCTCTTGCTGAGGAGAGGAGGGGAGCTGAAGAGAGCATGATACGGTCTCATTAAGAACTGTTCATCTTCCTTCTTTCCATGTCCACTGATGTGGAGGAACTCAGGGCTGTTTGTGTAGCAGTCAAGGTGTTTTGGCAATGAAGACACAAACCAGACAGGGACACTCATATGGGATCAGGACAGAGGAATGGGTCCAGATGAATTAGGTAAGCTAGTGCTTTAAGGAGGAGTAAAATTCAGATTTCATGAGTAGTCAGGCAGAATACTGAGAATTAGTTTATTCCCAGGATCTTCTTCAGGTAATCAAAGGTACTAAGATAATGGCTTCAACAACAGCTAGATCAAGAACTATAAAATTAGAAGGAGGTTAGAATTATAAGGAAACATTGGGGAGACGAAAGGAGCTAATTTTGAGATCCAGTATGTGTATAGACATAGGCTAGACTCCTACAATCCCAAGCTCATTAAATTTTCCATATGAAGACAGAGATACAATATTAGGCCAAATTAATACAAAAGGACTCTGAGATACAGTATTCATGTCCAAGGTCATATAGTCAGTACGTGATTAAGCTAGGATTCTAACCCAGCTTATACTTTCCCACTAGACTATATATCTATTAAGACACATATCAGTATTCCTTTATTCATGGAAAGTCTAAGAAAACACCTGATACCTCATTAAGGACTATACTTAGCAGGAGAAATGGAATGAGCTGGAAGGTAGTTAGGCTGAGTGGAAGGAACCCTTCAGCTTCAGAATAAAACCTTTTTAGAGTCAATCAATTTTTGCCTCAGTTCTTTAACTATAATCATGAATCACTTAATAATGAGTGGTATAGTCTGAGAAATAAAATATGAGGTGACTTCATTGTTGTATAAATATCATAGAATACTCTTACAAACACATAGCCTACTACACACATAGGCTGTATGGTACATTTTGGTCAATGAGACATAACATACAATCTGATACTATAGTATATGCCAATCCTCATTGAACAAAGTGCAACTATTAAGTATATGGCTATAAGCACTCCTTATCAGGGTTTCTCAGCCTAGAAACACAAATTTCTACTTGAAGCTATTTACAAATGCTTTGGGTTTAGTTTGGAGACAGGGTCTCGTGTAGCTTAAGCTAGCCTTGAATTTAGTAATTCTCTATGCAGCTGAAGATAAGCTTGGACCTCCTGCCTCTTCCTCCTTGGATTATAGGCATGCACCATCACACACGGTTTGTTACAAGCTATGTATCTGACTCACTGTACTCCCAGTGTATAGTCTGTCCACACTAAGTTTGATCATATGCTACCAGATAAGGACTCTGCTTAATGGCATCCCCTACATTGTCCCAATTATTCTTCTCTGTGATCTGGATTTCAAAGAAACTCTATGAATTTGCCATCTCTCTCATTCTCATGTCATCTCTCCCACTCACTCTACACACCGTGCCTCCTCACCTCAAGTGAAATACCACTAGTGAGTCACTCCATCTAGGAGAAGTGCTCCCAATGAATGAGAGTGCTCCCAGGAAATGAATCTGTGAGAAATCCACTTATGTAGTAACAACAACAACAACAACAACAACAACAACAACAACAAAAGATGACAGATTTTGCTATTAAGCAAAACCATGATGCTTTCTTTGGCTGTTAGCTCCACACACAGAATCATTATGGCTTATATCTGCATAGTACTTTCTGGCTACAAAGTAGTTGGACAAGTTGCCCAGGTTCAGGTCCTCTGATCCTTACAGTTACTCTGTAAGGCAGGGGACAAGGTGCCTGTGTAAATGTCCGCTTTATGAATGGGGAAGCTAAATCACAAAGAAGTCAAAGCAGTAACAGGCAGTGGAGCCCAACCCTTTCCAGGCCAGGATTGTCTTCCTTACTTTCTGAGCTCTGCCTGCTTACCTGGCAGTGCTCGACTTCATCAGGCAGGACGTGGATCACCGATTTGCGTCCTCCATGGGCTCCAAAAAGATCTAGTTCATCAATCGCCTCAAGTGCTGCCTACAAAAATTGGTAAGAATTATTTTCATTTTAATAAACACACATGCATGCCACTGTGGCACTCATTTTCATTAAGCAATCTAACATACACGTTTCTCCTAATGACTATGAAGAATGTCTTTAAAATCTAGCTAGAGTCCTATTGTCATGGTCTCTCTTCATTTTCAGTAGCTCAGGTCTTTCCAGTATGACACTACTCATTCTATGAATAAGAAGGAAAACATATCCTCATATGAAATTAATATTCTACCAACAGAAAGAATATTAATAAGTCTATAACAATATGCGTAGGGCACTAAAGTTAGTTCAGAACTGGCTTTTGTTTCACCTATTTTAGCAGCTAACTTACTGCACAGTTAATTGAGAACATTAGTATGGGTTTGATAAAAAGTACATTTTCTGACAGTTTGCTATGACAAAACATATTCATTGCTCCTTTTAGAACTGGCTCTGGAGCCTTCGTGCTGTCTAAGTAGTTCATGCCTGTGTTGGGAAGGAAGTAGGGGGAGGTACACTAAATGTCTATAGCAAGAGGCTTGTGCCAGTGGCTTACAGGCTAAATGTGCCCATGGGTATACAGTGTTTGGCTTTAAGAATCTTCTCCTGTCCCTCTCCTTCCTTTTTCCTTCTGTTTCTGTTCTTGTCTCCAGCACTGTCCTGCCTTGTCTCATCTTTTCCTTCATTTTTGGAACAGGGACTCATTGTACTATTCAGGTTGGCCCCAGACTCCTGGGTTCAAGTCACCATCCTGCCTCAGTACTCTGGGAGCTGTGATTAGAGTCACATATTACAATGCTGGCTAGAAGATCATTTTTCTAAATGATTTTGAGTTGAAATACTTTCAGGGAAAGTTCCCAGGGTTCTCAGTATCTCTCTTTTACCCTGCTAACAATCTATCTGGCTAGCTTCACTGACTTCTGTTACTTATCTGACCTTGTAGACTTGAAGATATGCACCTTGCCTACAAAAATGCTCATATTCTTTAATATTCAATTATGACCCAGAAAGGAGACTGCCCATCACTAGCACAGCTTAATAGCAAGAGCTTGGACCCATGGGTGACATATCAAATAGTAAGGGCAGAACACACTTATTTTTCTGTCACATGCAGATTTGGAAACCTATTTTCTTGACCTATAATTTCACTTGGCTGGGATACAGGTACCACTTCAATTTCATATACTTGCTGCTGACTTTTGAAAAAAGAAGTACTAACCCTATTAAATCCAAATTCCTAAAGAAGAGAAACAGGCAAACACATAGTAAACACAGAGGAGAGAAGCAAACAGGACTGTCACCTTGGCCATTCCCACCGAGCTTGCATTCAGTTCTGGAATGCCCTGATTGGTCTTATCTCCACGCTCCCACATTCCATAATCCTGGGGGAGAAAAGGGCAGCGATCAGATGTGGGGAAGAACGTGAGAAATACTATGGGAAGGCAGTTTCTCTATGTTAGCACACATACAATGAAACACGAATGTGGTTTCTGAAAGGCTCTCAACTTTGTAGCTTTATATACTCACACTCTGTTCTTGCACAATTTCAGCAAGGTAGTCTCTGTACAGAATTGTAGAAAAAAATATTCAAGTGGAATAAAACACGCAAAAATACTCTGAAGGCTTATTTATAAATGGCACTAATTTGTAACAAACTCAGTTTACAGTGAACAAAATATTTTACTTTTCTTAAAATCACAAGGGCTACCCCTCTAGTTGGCCAGTGCCTTTGGACTTTTTAAAGTAATTTCAAAAACTATCTTTAGCGTTACCTCTTATATAAAAAAATGTTTAGCAAGTAACTGAGGCCAAGGTCAAAAGTGACACACTGAACACACATAGAATTAAAGATTCATTCACATGAATTAATTCAGAATACTGTCATACAGAAGACTCAATATATATACCTAAATTTTGGTGATTGATCCTTTTATTAAAAAACCCAAGTGTCACATATTTCAAAGATGGTACATAGACAACTGAAAGAGAAAGTGCAACAAGAGCCAATATGGCTGCCTAAACATGACCTGAGCAAATAAGGTACCAACAGACACTAATAGACACGCTATCATGGAAGGGAAAGGCTCAGGGAGCCTCAACGACTAAGAACTACAGACAACTAAGGGATACTGACAGTGGAAGAAATAGTCTTCCGCAGCCAAGAGCACACCAATTGGTTATCCAATATAAAATGGTCAGTCCTGAAAATATACATACAAACAACATTATACAGATTGGGTAGGTTTGTTTATATATATATATATATATATATATATATATATATATATATAGTGTGTGTGTGTGTGTGTGTGTGTGTGTGTGAGTGTGTGTGTGCATGTGTGTGAACAATTAATGAAAAAAGGCCATGAATTTGAAAGAAAGGTAGTATGTGGGAAGGTTTGAAGGAGAAAAGGTGTGTGGGAAATGATGTAATTATAGTATGATCTCAAAAAAAAACTTTAAAAAACAAAAACAAAAACAAAAAACTGGGTTGATGCCAAAATTACCAGTCTTCAGCATGGAAACTTACAGCAACTTTATATGCAGCTTCTATGTAAAAGACAAGATTCTGTATGAAGGCCACTTCGTCGAGGGTGAAAATAATACGCAAACCTAATAAAGAAAAGCAATGAGGTTATGGAGCGATACTATAAAGAGAGTTGTCAGTTACATATACAACAATTATTTTGCTAACAAATTTTTTTTTGAGTTTCCAAATGGCTAACAAATTTTTTAAATCACATCTTTACTTTTCTTATTCGGCATCAACAGTTAACTCTGAAGTAAGTCCTCCGGTTGATGTCTAATCTCAGAAAGAAGAAGGGAAGTAAAAGGAAAGACAGGAAGGGGTTCAGTTCCACTCCTGCAGGCGTGCCTAAGCCAAGACTCAGAGATAGGGCATACGCCTCTGGAACATATCATGTTTATGCAGAAAAGATACTAACAAAACAAAGATTTTTGACTCAGAAGTATCAGTGGCAACTGTACATATGTCCAGACAGAGGCCAATTTCTGCCTGCAGGTCTCAGACTGGGTCCCCTGCATTTCCTGCCATATCACAGACACAGATGCACAGAGGGAAGCATGCTTTTCCTCTGCATAACCTACTATTAATTCTATATTTGTAGTAACCTAATATTGGTGTGTTCTGAATGTGTCTCTGTGAAGTTCAGTGCTGCTAATGTGAAAGTGCGGGGGGCGGGGGGCTATATGAGTTTCGGCCCTGATGGTCCTCCCTCATGGATGTCTTACGACCCTTATGAAAGAGGTTTCACAAAGTATTAAGTTCTCAATTCATCTGCCATGCAAAGACATGGCTTTCTACATCTTCAGAGGAGGCAGCTCTTACAGACAGGTGAATTTGGGATCTTGGACTTTTCAGCCTCTATAGTTATAAGAAAAGAAACTTCCATGCTGCTAAAATTTCCCAGTCTTGGTACTTTGCTATCATATTACAATGCACATGCCCCCCTTCACTTTCTCATTTGTCACTCAAATGGCCCTGGCTCACCTGAGGCAGTCATCTGGGCCAGGAACAGGAGGAAGAGAGAGGTGGCATCCACCTGGAGGTGGCCCCACTGGTCATCACCCACCACGGTGCTACATGTAGCAGTGTTGTACTTGGCATGTAGACTGTCCTTGGTACTCTGAGTGTGCTTGAACTTCTCCACCTTGTCCACCTGAAGAAGAAAAACACCTGGGTCCGCACGGTATACAGGTTCCCAGTTGGTGCAAGTCAGATCTGGGGATAATCGCTGGATCTACTAGACCTCTTACCTGTGATTTCTGGGAGCCAGGAGGAAGGGGAGAAGCTGCTAATGACCACTACACACAGGGGCCATGATGGATTCTTCCTACTTATTTAATGGAAATACCTCAGCCCACAGAATTTTTAGAAAGCTCTACATAGGTGAGGTCAAAAGGGATCCTTGTCTACAGACTCCCAGCAGGAGTACATGGTAGGTTGTCAAGGACACAGGAAGGGGAGAAAAAGAACCTGTTTAAATTTCAACTTCTCTTTTCTTAACATGCTAAAGAAAAGGTCACAATGCCTTTGGATATTCCAACTAAGGATGGGATGGCGTCACACGGATCTCTCAACCAGTGCAAGAGTCTAGTATAAGGTTCTAAAGCAAATGATGTCAATTTTAAAAAATGATTTACATTTATTTATCTTTTTGTGTCTATATATGTGTACATGTGTGGGCATACATGTGAAACTAGAGAACAACTTGTGGAAACCGTTTCTCTCTGTTGAGCATGTGGGTCTTAGCACTGGACTCTGGTCTTAAGGCTTGGTAATGGGTGCCATTACTCACTAACTCATTCCCAATAATGATATTCTTTAAAATCTCAAGATCTCAATCTGAAGTAAAAACACACAGAATAAATAAGAAGTAGTGCATGGCTTTCTGAGTGGTTTTAATATTGTTTTTCTTAATTTAAAAAAAAAGACATGTTCTCTTTTATCCACATATATTTTTGAAAGAGGGTCTTTGAAAGAAATTGTCCTTTGAGACTATGGTTCTATAGCATAAAAAATATTGAGGATAATTTGAAAATGAGAAAGTGAGCAAAATATTTCTGGTTTTCTTCTTGAGGAAGTTCCAAATGTAACATGCATGCTATCCCAATGTAAATGGCCCAAATGTATACTTTAATGCTCTGTAGGTCCAAGTCTGTCACATTCCACCTACCTGCCTCATCATACACTGGAGAAGACCTCGCATCAGCTTCACTACGTTCTGTAGAAAGAAGATGGCATCAGTAACAAGGCGTAGGTTTCTTGCTTCAAAAAAAACCAACTACTCCTACATGGCCAATAAGCCAGTGCTGTCTGGCAATGTTCCACAAAAGATAGATCCCAACTCTACATAAATATTCTGATTATTCACATTATTGAGACTTTTCTACTCCATCATAAAATAAGTATTTTAAAAAATGATTTAGCTCAAATAAAAGGATTGGATCAGATGCATCTTTGGGATCTGAAATTCAATGCCTCCCAAATAACATTCTTATAAACTTAGTATTCTGGAACTCTATGTTAAATTTCTTAGTAATTTATTTTTGTTATAATAAGGACCAATTAAGCCTGCTATTTTGCCAAAAGAGCCATTTGTGACACCATTATTGGAACATTGAGCAAAGGTCTTACAAAATACAAGTGGTATCCAAGGTTTTTTTAATGATGTGATTAATAATATCGAAACTGATTACTATCCCCACCATCATCATTATTAATCATAATAATACTACATTCGTTAATTAGCCATCACATCCAGACACTGAAAAACACTTAACGTCTATTATTTTGAACTCCAGCACCAGCCTTATGAATTGGGTAGTATTTTTACCCCAGTATCTAGATGAGGAACCTGCGCCTGAGGGAGATGAAGTAACATTTCTTAATTTTCAGTGATGACAAGGGGCAAAGAAAAACAGAGCCTAGATAATTGGACATCATAGGCTGAAAGTTTCTCCTTACAGGCATGGGCATATCGGGACACATAGCATGCCTTCTAGGGGGCAGCAGAGCCTGAAAGTTCTTTGTCAGTAAAAAGTTGGCAAGTTAGACCCTTCCTCCTTTAAAATACTAGGATTCTCAGATAGAATTCCAATTTTTGTTATAAATTATGTTGAGGCAGAAAAGGTAAACGTATCACTGTTATAATTCTTACAGTGTAGACAATGTACAAAAGCATCAACTGAAACAAAAATATCCCTATTTCCCATGAGAAGAAATGCAATGCTTTCCAAGTTAGACTGATACTGCCAATCCCCTGTAGTGGGGAAACATCTGGAAATGTGGGCTAGGGGTATTCTGATCAGAACAATGACAGAGGTGAAGAATATTGGAACTTAAGGATCTAGACCAGAGTCCCTAAATGTCCCCAAATGCATGAGCTAATATCACACAGTGAAAAACTGTGTTCATCAAGCCCCACATGCCCCTAACTGAATATTACTTGAAGATGCCCAGTGATTATTATTTTCCACAATAAAGGGTAATGTTGCCATTAGTATTTGTTATTTATTGTGACACAGTATTACTATGCAGCCCTCGATGTTCAAGAACTCATGTAGACCAGGCTGGCTTTGAACTCACAGAGATATATCTGCCTCTGCCTCCTGAGTAGTGGGATTAAAGGTGTATACCACTATGCCTAGTCCCATCTTTTAGTTTATTAACTACATATCAAATAGGAAAAGACATTAAATGTGAAGCACTGTGGTCTGTTTGGGTTTCAGTTCAGGGATAGAAAATTTAATCAACCTGTGTGTGTGTGTGTGTGTGTGTGTGTGTGTGTGTGTGTGTAAGAGAGAGAATGAATGAATGAATGAATGAATGAATGAATGAATTGCGGGGTTTTCATGATCCTGCTTCAGGTTTAATAACTAAGGCATGGAGACATGTGTATAGTTTAGGGCTGTTGGCCTTTTGATGCCATTGTCTCTCAGCTAGTCTCTAACTTAACCCGACTTGTCCCCCATTCTATCTCTCCGCGTGGTTCTCACTGCCCGCTTCCTTCCCAGCTCCATCCAGGTCCTTCTGCCTTTCTGGCAGTGTTTCTGCCCCAGCTCCAGCTGCCTGCTCTTAGGCAAAAAGCCACGCTCCTTACTCAACCAGTTGGCTTTGGGGTCTACTTGGGGAAGGAAGGTCACCTTCCCCATGGCGGTTGGCCTTTTTTTAAGGTGACACTAACAGATCCTGCTAGCCTGGCTCGGCAGGTTCCAAATAAATACTGACATAGGGCAGTTGACAAGGACACACTTTTCATACTCAGAAAGTATAGTATTTGTGCATCATCCCAACAAGGGGGTGGGATCAGTAAGACATCAAATTATTATACCAGCAAATAACTAATTCACTCATCCATCCATCCATCTTTCTGGGTGAGCATTCAGTGATTTTTATTTGCAATTAAAAAAAGACTTTCGTATTCTTCAAAAACTAAGTGATTTTATCTCCTCAGTTAAGAAGCCTTAGTCAAATCTAAACTTTGTCCCTACAAATGAACTTCCTGTCTGAGCTTTCCCACAGTTGTCAAATTTCCTGCATGCTGCCTGTCACTCATGCCCATTCTGGTTACTATAACCAAGCAACACTAGGTTGTAAGAACTTTTCCTGGTCCAATCATCCAGTAGCTAAGAACACTATCCAGGAATATCTGGATTAAAGATAAATCCCAGGCCCAAGGTGCTCAGTTGGTACAGTGTGTGCTTATCTTGTGTGAGGCTATGAGTTCTAATTACCATCCCCAATATTCCATCTTTATAAAGATAAATCTCAAATATTCTCTGCCAAGGTCATTATAGTTCTATATTTCAGTGCTCCTTACTGTTTGGTTTTAGACCTGGGGACACGTGACTGAGGTACATATTTTACATACAAAACCAGATCTGGCCTCCAGGTTGTCTCAGCATCCCTCAGTCCCTACTAGCATACCCAGCCCTGACCCTTGAACTTTGTAGCCCAGGGGCTATGCTACCTGCCAGAGGCTACGCTGCCTGCCAGAGGCTAGCCCTGGCTCTTCTTTCTTTTTTTCTTTTCTTTTTTTTAAAAGAGTTATTTATTTATTATATGTAAGTACACTGTAGCTGTCTTCAGATACCCCAGAAGAGGGAGTCAGATCTCTTTACAGATGGTTGCGAGCCACCATGTGGTTGCTGGGATTTGAACTCAGGACCTCTGGAAGAACAGTCAGTGCTGTTAACCACAGAGCCATCTCTGGAGGGGTGGTAGGGTGGGGAGTAGGGGTAAGACTTGATCTTAAAAAATTCTGGAGTAAGACTTTACCTTACAAGATTCCAGGGTAAGACTCTGTTTTATGAGATTCAGAGATAAGACTATGTCTTACAAGATATTTAGGGTTGCTGTATAATAAAAAGTTTTACTTATCTAAGTCTAAGTAACTATGGTATTGTAGCTGACCTGCTTTCTGTGTTCCTCTGAGGCCAGAGACTACAGTCTCAGGCACTTAGCCCCTCATCCTAGAACAACAGACGATTAAGTAAAGGATTAGTTGCTAGAGCCTTTTTTTTCCTTCGAGACAGGGTTTCTCTGTACAGCCCTGGCTGTCCTGGAACTCACTCTGTAGACCAGACTGGCCTCAAACTCAGAAATCCGCCTGCCTCTGCCTCCCAAGTGCTGGGATTAAAGGCGTGCGCCACCATGTCCAGATGCCTCTTGTTTGTCCGGCTAGGGGGAAGTTTGGAGCAATAAAGTTCTATTGAACCAGGAGAAGAGAATAACACTAGCAGAAAGAAAAACTTACATATGTGAATATGCATAATCTCATATAAGTTCATACACAGCTTCTTGCATGCAGAGTTCTCATTTATACATTTCCATACAAATCCAGCTGGGCCCAGCTTGCATAAGTTCTCACAATTATATACTTACATACACACACCCATACATTCTCACAATTACATACTTACATACACATCCATTCTTAAATATGCATATGGAGCAAAAGACCAAGCACCAGTGCAGAAAGAACTCACTCATTCTGGATGAAAAATGAACTCCAATCTTTATTACATAGAGAACTAAGAAAAAACTTCCACCCTTTTAATGCTAAATTAATTAAACTCGTGTTTGTAAGAACAAAGCTTTGTTCCTTTTAATGGCTAAGGTTGACTTGTCCTTACCATGGGACCTGTTCTGTCCCATGGCAAGGAGAAGCCTGACTGCTCCTTGTGCTCTCTGCAGTGTCTTCCTTTTTCCTCTTTCCCTCTGCATTCTGCACATTGCTCTCTTAGTTTTTTTTTTATGTTACCTATAGTTTCAAAGTTATTCTACTCTGCATTCTCCTCCTAATCTTGTTCTCTCCTCCTGCTCTCAAGCACAACAATGCTTACTTTCAATGCCTTTTCTCTGAAAGCTATGCCTATACTTCTAAGAGTCCAGGTCTTCTTCTTGAGTCCAGGTCTGTCTAAAAGGTGTTCTGACTAAAAACTTCTCAGTTCAGTTCCTCTCTCAGCTCAGTTCCTCTCACCTCAGTTCCTCAGTTCTCACTCTTCTCTTTGTCCTCAGCACTTAAACATCTTCCAGAATACATGATCACATGTTACAGAGCTCATCACAGGTTCATACAAAAAATTAGATCATAAATTGAACTAGAAGTTACAACAGAGAATGTTTACATGCATAGCCATTCTGAGCGATTATCTGGCTAAACATCCATCACCTGCCTCTGCTCCACAGGTTCACTGAAGGTTTAAAACCATAACTAAGTTATTAGTGAAGTTTTGTTCAGTTAAATAGTCAATATTTTATCTTCTGTCCTAGCACCAAATAAATAAATAAATAAATAAATAAATAATTCCCTTTTATGCTCTTTGGTTAATTGTTTTACAACCTCTTGGAATGTGCTCTGAGTAGGAGAAAGTCTGGTTACCATCTAAGAGCAATTAACTGGTGACACTTGGGGGACTGGCAGAGGTTCTCGTCACAGTTTTGACTATCAGAAAAGGACCTAATAGCAGTCCCACTACAAAAGAGCTTAATAATCACAGATATAATTTTAGGAATTCTTATAGGATCATCATTAAAACCTAAGTCATCAATTTGTCTACAGAGCATCACTATAAGACAGTACATCTTCGTGGATCTGCAGAGATCTGCTCCAAAGGGGTGTGCTATTACTTATTGTTATTATATATGTTTAATAACAACAGGAAATGCATATTAATAACAGGAATCTTTCCTAAAATGAGTCCCTTACTGCCTTGCTTAATAAGGGCTTACCTGTTGCAGATTATATAATCTGAAGCAGGTAATTTCAGGATGATCACCTGCTAGTATTTAGCTTGTCCTTTTATGGCTCCTGACAGCTGCCCAGACACTGTGGTCTCTCCCGCTCCTCCTCCTCCTCCTCCTCCTCCTCCTCCTCCTCCTCCTCCTCCTCCTCCTCCTTCTTCTCTCTCTCTCTCTCTCTCTCTCTCTCTCTCTCTCTCTCTCTCTCTCTCTCTCTCTCTCTCCCTTTCTCTTTTTTCTCTGCTCCCCTTCCCCTATGGCTACTCCTCTGGCCTCGATCCTTGGACTCACCTAAGAGCAGCTTCCTAATAAACAGGCCTTTAATATAATCTAATCTGTCTTGAACTGGGTCATTTTACCAGCTGTGAAGAAATAACCTATCACTTACCTGAACACTATTACTCAGAACATTTGAAAATATCTCCTGTGTTCAGAGTAGAATATTTACTGTAGTAATTGTTTTGTTAGGTATCATGATTTCTAATTTTGGAAAATATTTTTCCTGTACTGGGGATTGAGCCCTGAGGCACTAGCATGTAAGACAAGCATTTTCCCACTGAGTTCCATCTGTCCCCTGACTCTGGAAGTCTTAGTAATATACACAGGCACAAAAATTAAATAAGGCCAATTTGGCTCAAATCTAAAGGTGAATATAAATTAATAAAACTGATTTCATAGAATGATGCAAACTAGAAAGGGTTAGCTTACACTATGCTCCTCCCAGGGACCTAGCAATGGCTTATGTCATCACCTGCCACTATGACCTGCCACAACCAGATAGAGGTGGCATGTAAAGGGTCTGCTCGCTCTTTATCCCCAAGCGTCCTCCCTGTTTCTGCCTTTCTCTGTGTCCATGCTCTTCCCACCCCAGGGCTCTGCTCCTGACTGCTCTACCTACCTGTTTGGTTGTCTGCCTCCACCCCTTCCTCTAGATCCTCATGCCCCTCCCTTCCTCCAAATAACCCCCCTTGCCCCCTTTCATAACAGAAAGGCATTTTTTAAGGAAATTTCAGATTGCTTTAAGCAGTGGCAACAACATTTAGATAAATATTCTTTGGAATGTTACTACTCTGAAAAGCACATGATTTGGGATATCTAGCTGATACATCAGCTGTTTTTCTTTCTTCTTTTATTCCATTTGGTACCCAACGAGGAGTTGGTACATGTAGATGGCCATACATCAACTTTTCATAAACAGATTAATTTACAATGTAATATATATACACATATATACATGTATAATATGTATGTATATATATATACACAATGTAATATATATTCATATATATATGAATGAAAAATGTAACTACTTAGGCATATTAACATGTTGGGGGTAGAAATTTGTATGTTTCCCATTTAATGTGGTTGGTGATTTTATCATTGTATTATCTCAAACTCAAAGATAAATGTGTGGTTTAAACCATGTCTTCACAGAGCATTCTGTAACAGAAATGAAGGGTGGGCCTGCACCCTAATTGTTCTACATGATTTCCTCATGTGTTCTCTAGTTCAAGAAAAGGTACTGAGCAAACAAGACACTGGGGTCAGTCACTATTACCTGTTCCAACTCATAGGCCTTGGCTTTATCCTCATCACGGTCAGCATTCTTGCGGTAGGCCATGCCCAGGCCCCACACAGCCAATATGCTATAGATGTTGTCGCGTACCCAGGCATCCTTCTGGTCATGGCTGGCTGATAACAGCCCAGTGACTGGGTTCTATTAGAGAAGAGACACCAAAATGCTTAGCATCATCTTTCATAAAGCTCTCATACAATTAGTGTTTACAATATAGAGGTAGATGCGAACTCGAGCACAAAGCACAGACAGACCTGAGTTTCTTTTCTCTGCACCTCAGATAGATGCCTTACTCATAAGAAACTTTCTACTTCTTATGTTCTTCTTTTAAACTTTCCAACCAGACCACACTGTCATAACTGATAAAAGAGAAAAAACCCAAACAGAAAAGGTCTACTAGGCTTTACCAATCTGTGTATTACAAGCTTCAGGTCTGTCTGGCCTTCATGTTGGTAAAGCACTGAACCTGGGAGTAAGATAGCTGGATTCAGGACCCTGATCCACCTCCTAACTCTGTATGTGCAGAAAAGCTACCAAGCCTATCTGGACTTCAGCTACCATGTCTGCAGTCCAGACACTTCCCACATCTGAACAAAAGAGGCTATTCAAAAGGGAGTATGGGAACCCTCATTAGCTGTGGTACCACTGAGGTGTTCTACAAAGGCAGTAGAACCAACAAAACGTTTGGACCTTCCCATGCAAAGTTATACATAATTTTTGTAACAGCATTATTCATAAATGATAAAAAGTAGAAACAAGTATCTATCAACTAATGAATGAATAAAACATTTCCCTTTCTTTTTAAAAAAATATTTATGTATATGAATATTTTGCCTGCATATATGCATATACACTTGTGTATGTGTATGCCTAGAGTGATAAATTCCCTAGAACTGGAGTTATAAGTGGTTTTAAATCATGTGGGTACTAGGATAGAACCTGGGTCCTCTACAAGAACAAGTGCTCTTAACCACTAAGACATCTCTCTGGCCTGGTTTTCTCTTTTCTTTATAAAGGAGATTAAAGTTAGTTGTGGCAAAAGATGTACAAACTCATGATTATACTAAAAACCAGTTGTGCACTTTAAATAAACAAATTGTATAGTAACTAAATTATGTCAATGAAGCTATTTATATTTGGGGATGCTAGGGATTGAACCTGGAGCATTATATATGTTAGGCAAATATTCTATCACTGAGCTATATGCCCAGTCCAATTTTTTATTATTATTCTTTAATCTGTTTTTACAGTCCAGTCATTATCCCCCTCCCAGTCTACCCTCTGACAGTTCCCCATCCCATACCTCCCCCCACCCCACCCCCGACCATCTCCAAGGGGATGCCCTCCCCCACACACACCCCTCCAGGCCTTCCCACTCCCTGGGGCCTCAACTCTCTCAAGGGTAAAGTGCTCCTTCTCTCACTGAAGCCCGGACAGGCAGTCCTCCCAGTCCGATATTTTTTTGAGGGTTTATGCCCAGTGATTTAATTTATTTTTAATTAGCATATAATGTTAAATTTCTTTTATATTGGATTTTTTAAATACCAGTCCAATATTTTTTAAAGCCAACCCTAATTAAAAAAAAACTTTGAGCCCACAAATAAAATGGTTAAGAAATGAGTCACATGAAGGCAGCTGGCGTCTGAAAATATACAAAGAAATATGTATGTAATAAAAAATACTTTTACAATTAGAACCTTGCCATCTTAAAAAAAATATGTCTTACTTGTCAGTTTAATATATTACCTGTACTCCTACCCAGTGGTTTTTATGAGCTACCCAAATGGATCTATGTCTTTAGATGGTGGTGGTGGTGGTGGGGGTGTCTTTGCTTGACATTAGTATGTGTTTTAGGTAGCGTTCTATTGCTTCAACAAAAAACACCATGACCAAAAAATAAGTTGGGAAGGGAAGGTTTATTCAAGTTACATATCCAGATCATAGTCCATCAATGGAGGAAGTTAGGACAGGAACTCACACAGGGCAGGAACCTGGAGACAGGAACTGATACAGAGGCCATGGAGGGGTGCTCTACAGGGCTTGCTCAGCCAGCTTTCTTATAGAATCCAGGCACCACCCACAAGAGGCTGGGCCCTCTACCACTGGTCACTAACTGAGAAAATGCCTTACAGCATTGAGGCATTTCCTCAGCTGAGGCTCCTTTCTCTCTGCTAACTGTAGCTTGCGTCAAGTTGATACACAAAACCAGCCAGTACAGTAGGCAAGTAGAGGGGCAAGTAAACCAAGATGGACAGCTCAGGAGTCCATTGCCTAGCATGCACATGAGGCCTGGGCTTCACCTGAAGCATAAAACAAAACAACAACCATTAGTCAGAGGGTACTTTATCATTTATAGGAAAGTTCATGAAAAAATTCTACCGGGTAATTTTGAAAAGATAATGCCTAAATATTAGTTTAAAAAAATACTGGCAGCGCTTCAGACGGTCCTACCCAAGAAATTAAATACTTTTAACAAATTTAGACCTTGTATGAAAATATCTAAAACTTGACAGATACTACCTGCAGGACCAACAACATTCACCACATTAAAATATTCTCCAGCTGACAACTTTAATGGCTTCAAAGTCAATGATAGCAATAGCCTTAAAGGGCTGAAAGTACAAGTATTATTCCAATAGTGGAGCACTGAATCTAAAAGAATCACTATTTATTAGAATCATCAACATTATATGCATAGCATATGCAGTTTTATTTGTTCTGAGGCCTGTTGGGTAAGCTTGTGACAGGAAGACATCTGGAAATCCTAAGAAATCACCCTCTTCCTGGCATGCCCACCAACCTTGAGTCTAAGGAGTGAGAGCTTACACAGTGTCAAGTGTGGTCTAGATATAAAGCATCACTGTCGTGTTAACTGTCATGTCTTATTCTGCTTCCTTAATCCCCACCTTAGTTCATCTTCAATTAAGGCTAGATTGTCTGTGCCGCTCATTCAACTACAGACAAACAGACTGACTGGTTTAGGGGATCCTCACAGTCAAAACTAGACACAGAATCCATGGAAAATTGTTTACTGTACTCAACAAAAATAATGCTTTCTGATTTGCTCACTGTTTTAAATCTATAAAACATGATGCATTGTGTAAAAACATTTGGCAATTTCCATTCAGTGTGACTCATAAAAGCTGAGATGTCCAGAGATACTCTGTTGTACCAGGTTCTGCTGTCCTTTCTAATAAAGATGTTCTTGAAGTTCTGTCTTTACATTCTTTCCCTACTTGGGGATGGTCTGTTCCATATCACCTGCGCTTCTACCCACTGCGTCCTGTGAGCAACCCAAAATGGGTCCAATTCTTTAGAGGTCTGGGCTCTCTGTATGACACTGGTATGCAAATGTGGGGGTATTTGACATTAATCTGCCAAAGACAAATGCACATTAGAAGGAGCTGAGGGATAGATTTGTCTAGGCCAGGCTTACATTTATGATATGATCATTTTAACTATATGCTGATTTCCAGTTAAATTTGGGTGTGTGGGTAGGTGGGGAGGCCTCAGAGGAGTTGAGCAAGAAAAAAGAATAATCAGAATATATTGTATAAAACTCTAATGTCAATAAAAACTAATGTCAAATAAAAACTATTTCATTATAACTAAAGCCTCCTAGAACAACATAGAAATATGTAGCTCTATATTCACATGGCTATATCAGCTTTTCCTCTTTTCTTTTAGTATGCTGCTTTCTGTTCATGTTACCAATTGGATAAATCCAGTCCATGTATATATTTTCCCTTTTTACTTTGTGCTATTAAACTGGCTATTATATATTAAATATTACAATAAAATGATACATATACATGTGTTTTGGTATAAGTTCTTGCTCACACACAGACATTTTTTACAGGGTGCCAGTTTTTAATGACAGGAATCATAGGATCACTGCTCACCTGGAATTTCTCATTCAACAGAACCTGATGAGATTTCCCTGTAATGATCTGAAATAACTTAAGAGCTTCGAGCTGCAAACTATTTTATGGTAGATACACTCAACAAGGCATCCAGGGATCTGCCCTTATGATATCCATTTACAGTTCGGGGTTTTTATTACCACTTCAAAAGGACAGCAGTAAAGTCCTTATAGCAAATGTTGTTTTTAACAGTGGGTTTTTTGTCTTTTACACAGTGATGAATTTTATCCAAACAGGCTTCCTCATCACAATTTGATGACACCCCAGAGGTCTCCACCCCAGTACCCTTACAATGGGGATAATGGTTTAAGCATATTATACACATCACTTTGTAGCCAGAGAAAAACAATAAAAGTGAAGGGACTTCACAGAGAAATCCCTTAATAATCTAAAGATAGCCGCAAAACAGTGCTTCTTAAAGATTTCATGCATGAATTTGCAGGCTACTTTCCAGATCAAATCTATAATAAGGATCCACCATTGTGGCCTAATTTACCTTGAATCAGAATCACCTTCTTAAAGACTCTGCATACTGATGTATCTAGATACATTTAGAGAGTAAAGAGCACAAATCTTATAATAATATTGGCTTTTGATTGATGTTCAGAATGATGGTTGTTTTCAGCATCAATTTAATTCACAGCTAGCATGCTAAAATCTTAAAGAGAACCAATTTCAGCTCTGAATCTCAACATTCAGTATATTTGCAAGTAACTCTAAAAATAATAATGGCTATCAACAGGTTCTATATGTATACGTATTTTTAAAATAAATATTGCTCCTGTAAATAAATTTTTAACATTTTCAACTTCTTGTTAGTTTAGTGGGTGTAAAGTCATACCGCACTGCCACTCTTAGGGTTATTTTATGTCTCTGTCTTTTGGGAGGGGCCCCGGATTTGCTCTTCCGTTGGCTAACTTCCCATTACTTTTCAATGAGGCACTATTAACACAACATTCCATTTATCATGTTAAGAGCACAGGATGTAGACAGTCTGCTCAAAACTCTACCACAAAAGAGACATGACCTTGAATAAATGACTTCAGTATCTCTCTGTAAAGTGGGGATTATACCAACACCTCTACCTCATGAGGCTGTTTGTGAAGATTAAATGAATTAGTATGTATTAAGCACTTTGGAATATTTCTGATATATGTGAACAATAACTGACTAATGTTAATGAAAGAAACAGCCTTTATTCACGTTATTTCTTTTTATGGACTCATAACTTGAGGTAATAGATAAAGATACATTGCCAGGAGAATTCACAGTGAGTACCATGTAACCACTAATGTAGTTTTAAAAAGAAGGTCTGGGGGGTACTCCCTTTTATCATTACTGACAATACTGCTAATTAAAAAAATTGAGACCAAGTCTCCCCTTGTAGCTGAAGCTGGTCTAGAACTCAGCAGCCTCCTGCCTCAGCCCCAGACCCCAAGCTTTGTGTTCACAGGGAGTTGTGCTCACTCAGAGAAATCTTTGTCTTCTTTACCAAACTCTCTGTATCTTGCATTAGAGAAATGCAAATCAAAACAACCCTGAGGTTTCACCTCACACCAGTCAGAATGGCTAAGATTAAAAACTCAGGAGACATCAGGTGTTGGCGAGGATATGGAGAAAGAGGAACACTCCTCCACTGCTGGTGGGATTTCAAGCTGGTACAACCACTCTGGAAATCAGTCTGGCGGTTCCTCAGAAAACTGGACAGGATACTTCCAGAGGACCCAGCCATACCACTCCTGGGAATATACCGAGAAGATTCCCCAGTATGCAATAAGGATACATGCTCCACTATGTTCATAGCAGCCTTATTTATAAAAGCCAGAAGCTGGAAAGAACCCAGATGTCCCTCAACGGAGGAATGGATACAAAAAATGTGGTATATATACACAATGGAGTACTATTCAGCCATTAGAAACAATGAATTCATGAAATTCTTAGAGAAATGGATGGAGCAGGAGAACATCATACTAAGTGAGGTAACCCAGTCTCAAAAGAATACCCATAGTATGCAGTCACTAATAAGTGGATATTAGCCTAGAATCTTGGGACACCAAAGACACAATTCACATACCAAATGATGTTCGACAAGAAGGAAAGAGTGGACCCCGGTGCTGGAAAGGCTCAAAGCATCAGTGTAGGGGAATACCAGAACAGGGAAGTGGGAAGGGGTGGATGGGGGAACAGGGGAAGGGAAAAGGGCATGTGGGACCTTAGGGAGGTGGAGAACCAGAAAAAGGGAAATGAAATGTAAATATAGAGTATATCCAATAAAAAAAAGAACACCCAGCCTTGCACCAAGTCATTTATTTGTGTCTTTTACATTTTCCATTTCTTTTGAAATGGAAATTTGAGAAAAAAAGAACAAAGCTCAAAGGTTTAGACTGCATTAATCCCAGGGCTTGACCCCTATGCTCTGGTAGTACACAGTACCAAAATTTCACTGGCTTATAAATGCCAAATATTTCTTTCTCGTAGGTGCTTCTACCCTTGGTCAGATGTGATATCTCTGCTTTCTTCTAGGGACCCAGGATACTGAGCAGCCTGTGTCTAAAATATTGTCCAGTCTCATGGCAGTGGGACAGACAGACATCTACCCACAATAGTCAGTTCTCCATAAAGGTGTAACAATCCTAAATATGTGTGAACCTAACAAAAAGTAGAGGAATACATACATAGATGGATGGAACAGGATAGACTTCAGACACAAGACCATGGGAATATAGCAAACTGAGTCTTGACAAAGATCTACAAATAGTCCATAGGAGAAGGGAAAGCCCCTTTAAACAATAGGCAAAAATGGACTTCAATTGAAATCTCATACTGGCAGACCAGTTTGCCTTCTCAACTATATTGAATATTCTGACCATGCACATAGGTTAGCTTTCTGATACAATCTTATACTTCAATCCCCATACTATTAAGTATCCTAAAGATAAAGTTACTACTCTCCTGAGACCCTGGCCCATTTAGATACTGAATAAATATATGGATGTGTTGGCCTTACTGACTTATAGAATGAAATATTTTCCAAAGATACTTAAAGTACACATACTATTTCTACAAATACCTGTAATATGCCCAGCTAACACTAGATGCTTACCATTGACTAGAGATTGTTTCATTAGCATGCCTGTTCTTCTGCTGAGTTTCTAGGACCCTGAAGAAGAAGCCAGTCAGACACGCAGAATGATTCAACTGAGAAAATTAGGTTTTGCTTTAGAAGCAGAAATGTAGGTAAGCAGGGAGCTGCTTTAAATGTAAGATACCGCTTACTGCTCACCTGAGAGTTGAGACACATAAATTAGTACCTATGCAGGTCAGAAGCTGAGGGTGAGGTGGCAGGAAATTTAACTGGGGGTCAGGGTACAATGCTGGAAGGTGACGAGAGAAGCCAGGGTACATGAGTCTCTAGATTAGTACATATACTCTTAAAACATATTCAATACTATGTTTTCATTCTGGTGAAAGATAAAATCCTCACCTAAGCTAAGAAACAATGTTTACACAGTCTTCTTGGCTACTGACAATCCCACAATGATTCTCAAAAGCCAAGGACTGAATAGTTTAACAACTTAAGAGAACAGAGATGCTGAAACAGTGACATACTCTGCTCTTCAGAGGGTATATGGGTGAAGGGAGGGGCAGGAAAGGTCTGTAATTATGGATGCTGAGCTAACTCTAGAACTGCAGAACACTTACGAACTTGGACCAAAAACTAAACCAAACTTGATGGAATTCAACAAGGATTTATTTATTGGGCTCCTGTGTTTAATAAAGCTTGCTGAACTAATTTTATTACCGATCACTCCCACATTTGAAATGACTCAGCTCCCTTTACACATATACTCCCACCCTCAGGATCCCAACAAATCTTTACACAGAGCCTCCCTCTCTTCTAAATTGCTCCCTACTCCAGCAGTTACCCTGTGACCCAGAGACTGCTCTCATAATGATATATAAGAAAACTTAACTGTACAAGTTAGTTTTTAAGACCAACCAACTAACTGTGGGAGTGCCAATACCACAAAGCTAATGCTGTCACAACAGAAGGGCAGGGTGTGGCACAGTGGTAGAACACCTCCTTAGCATACATATAGCCCTGGGTTAGATTCCCTACAACTCCCATTCCCTTCCTCATACATAGTAGCTTCCAGAATTAGGAGACTCACACTGGCTAGTTCAGTTTCCAATTGTACTGATTATCCTTGCCATGTGGCCACAATCTAGAATTACCTGAGAAGCGAGTCTCAATGAGGGACTGTCTACACTGGGTTAGTCTGTGGATACATCTTTCCATAGGCAGAAGCTCCTGAGTTGTTTTAAGAGTAGAGAAATGTGAGCAAGCACAAGTGAGCTTGAATACATCTATTTTTCCTCTGCTTTTTACTGTGGATGTGATGCGACTAGGCACTCCAAGATCTTGCTACTCTGAATTACTTCCCTGCCATCATAGACTGTAACCTGGCTTTGTGACCTAAAAGAAAAGGGTTTCTTCCTTAGTTGCTTTTTGCCAGAGTATTTTATCACAAAAAAACAAAAACATTATCTGTGGCATTACTGTGAGAAGGTAGAACCTTTAGAAGGTAGGGCTTAATAAATGGAAGTTAGGTCCTTGAGGTAAAGACCTTGAAGGAGATATGAGAACATGAGCCTCTCTCTCCCCCTTTTCCTGATTCTTAGCCATGAGGTGAACAGCTCAAATGCCATGAAGAACTATGCTGTTACAGGCCCTCAGCAATGGGGCTATGACTACAGGGTTGGAGTTTCTGAAACTAGGGTCAAAATAATCCTTTTTTAACATTTAAGTTTCCCAATATACCACAGTGACAGAGATAGCTAATCTAAGACCGATTAAGAGAATAAAGTCCATTCAAAGTAAAACAAAGCCATGCAATGTAAAATTTTATCCCTTAAGCTCCGGAATCTAGCCATGCCTGAATCCTGAACAACTTCCTGCGCTTTTTAATTACTTGAGCAATATACTCTCATTTGTGTTATGAGGCTATTTGAGGTGAGCTTCTGTCATCTGCAACAGAAAAATCCTGACAAACACAACAAATGCCTACATAAAGAACTAGACATCATAAAAACTTTATTTGATGGTATGTTGAAGCAAGATGAGATCAGTGAAGAGGGCCTCAATACAAAGCAGCACAACTGCCTCCAAGTCAATGCAAGGCTGAGCCAACAGTAAGGCAGAATATACATCTGCCTGATAGTAACATCAGCCTACTAACGTACAACAGTCTGCATTCCACTCAGTGAGGTCACGCACATGAATGTCAACAGCTACACACTAGATATGGCATGGAGAAGACACATTCTCTTTCTTCTAGATATTCAAAATTAAAAAAGCTCTTTATTAGGTATTGTCCCTGCTTATACTACTAGTTCCTTAAGATCCAACCTCCATAAAAGGTAGTCACAGAAAGACCTAAAATTTTGACTTTGCTACTCTACTCAAAATTCTCCAGTGTCTACAGACAGAGTTGAAATCACTTATATTGTCACTCCAAACTCATGTGATATTGGCACCCAAACAGCGACTCCCAAGACATGCGAAGTTTGTATCTCCTCTAATGTCTGACCATTCCCCACTTGAGGACTGCTTGGCTCCTTTTCCTTCCTTTGCTTGCCTTTCTGACAATCTGACATATTTTAAGGATGTTAACAGCTATGGGGGGTTGTTCCTATTGGTCCTGTAAATTAGAAATAGGGAAGCATGGGACATCCCACACTATAGATATACACCTCTCTAAAGATCTTAATATTAACCACATTTGGATAAACATTGAAGAACCTTGGAATGAATGGTGGAAAATGGGGTGATAGGTAAGCTCTATGCTCCCTTTGATACCAATCCCTCTGCTGAACTTCATATCTACTGACAGTTTGTACTCACAGCTAAGCCCATATTAACTCATCATAACACTGTTCTACAGGAAACAAAAGGGAAGGAACAAAAAAAAATAATCAAGAGCAACATTCAATATGTTGTGGACTTCCCCCTGTTCACCACACACCCAAATGCCTCCGTTTCTTTTTGTCTCTAGCACTCATCCCCTGCTTGGCGCAGTACCCACAAATACCTCTGTGATAAATCCAACCAAGAGACAGGACGCTTGTAGAGACCTTCATGACTTTTCTCTTTTGATCAAAAATATCTACGCTACCTCTCTGTCTATCTTCTAGGCCTACAACCTACAGACCACCAAAGCGCTGCCAATCAGACTGTCACCAGCTTGACTGGATGTTAAGTATATTACCCCCTTTCTTCCTTTGGTGTAAGGAAAAGATAAACCCCCTGCATAAACATTCCCCTGCCAGGATTTTGCACCCCTGTTGTGATTATTCCACAGGTTTATCTCTTTGAGGGAGAGAAGGTGGCACCACTGCTACAAATCAGACAGAAACAAGGGACATTCATCCCCTTGCCAGCAGGATAGGACTTGCCACCTCCCTTAGATCTGCTGGAGCAGTAACAGCTGCTATTGTACAGACACTTCACCTGGCTGGAGACTTTTGAGACAAGTTTGATCAGGTGATGGCATCTACAACTGACAGCCTTGAATCCTTCCAGTGACAGAAGAACTCTCTTGCTGGGGTTGTGCTCGAAAACAAGAGAACATTAGATATAATAACTGCTGAACATGGGGGAACTTGCTTGATATTGGAGACGAATGTTGCTTTTATGTGAATGAATCAAATGTTGAGACCAATGTTAACCCTCCTCAAAAACAACTCCATAAAGACCTGCTCTCAAGGTTTCAATCCATTGAACAATTAAGTTCCTTTAATAACCCCTTGGTTTCTTGGCAGTTATCCCTCAATAGCCCTTATACTATGTTTTATTCTGATGCTTGCTCCTCCCTACCTTATACAATTTCTCTGAGAGCAGATCATCCCCATTGCTAGAATCACCACCAATTAAGTTATGGTCCACTATCAGACCCTGGACCCTTCTGATACAGGTTATACGGTATTTGAAGTCCATGATGACACCTCTCCATTATAAAATAAAAAAGAGGGACATGTTGGGGAACCTCATTATTAAGGTAGCAGTCCCCCATGACTAGATGGCTTTCTGAGCTTGGCACAAAATGAGGGACTCCCTTTGTTAGTGGGGCTTCCCTGTCTCTGCCCATCCTTGTCTGGAGAGAGTGTTCCTGAACATAACTGGCTGGCCTTGTCTGAAAAGTGACCTTGTACTGCTCTGGCTCCCTACTTGCATCATAATTAGGTGCTACATTATAGCCAATCAGCCCTTCCCACTCGACTGATGTTATGACCAATTAGCCCTTTCCACCCATACCCCCAAAAGCCATTATATACCCTATCCCTGAAACAAGAAAATAGCCTCATCTCCCCGCAGCAGTCGCTGGAGGTCATTCCATCCTACTCACTGCAATCCAACGTTGCCCTCCTCCTCTGCCCCCTTTGTCACCTCAGGCTGGTGGCCAACAGCCTCGAAGGAGAAAGGGGAGGCCGCACGTTAGCTCTTTCGGTCACCTGGCATTCACTCTCTAGCTTCCCCGTAAATCCACGGCACTCCTGGAACTTGTGGGCCTATACACACGCTCATGCTCTCTTCCCTGTGGAGACGTCCTTGACTGCAAAATTATCAATTCCCTTTCCCCAAGGATGTTGAAGGCTTCAATAAATCTATCTTTGGCATTTTCCCCTTTGACTTAGGACTCATGGTGTGCATGTGTATGGGTGTCTGTCTTGCTCAGTTCTGAGGGAGGAAAGTATAGTTCAAGTACTAAGGGCCTAGAATAAATGCTGAAAATACACGACTTATCATTATTATACATGCTGGTAAAGAAAACAAGTAAAAAGTGGAAAATCCTACCACAAAATTCTCAAAACTCATTAAATTCATTCATTGTGCTAGAATGTTATTCCAGTGACCATCTTTAAAAATATTAAAAAGGGAGTGGTGAGGAACAATGTTTTGAACTGAAGATGTATTTATTATGTGTCTATGTGCATGCACAGGACTGCACATACATTAGAATGCCCATAGAAGTTAGAGGAGAACTTGAAAAACTCTATTCTCTCCTTATACCATTTGGGTCTGGGGGAGCTGACTCATGTTGTTAGGCTTGGAGGCAAGCAACCTTGTCCCACTGAGCCTTCTTGTCAATCCCTTGATATATTTAAACATGATATTTAAAATAATTGTATCTATAATTAAGACTACCAGACCGTTTACTTTTTTGTGTGTTCCTTTTTTGCTGGATCCAACATGGCCTTGGTAGGGACAGAGTAACTTGGTTCCTGCCCCAGGGCCAGGGCCAGCAGGTGTGAGCCTCCATGAGTGCCAATGGCTGCTGTGGGCATACAACTTGTTTGTATAAAGATGTACCAAGAACTGTCCTCCCTGTTAACGTTTTACTGACTCCATAATATCAGAAACAGCATGAGTCCAGGAGGCAAAGGTGTGCCTAGTGTCTCAGCAAAATGGTAAATGCTGGGACCTTCTGGACTGCCCTTAAAGCTGTGGAAAAGAAATAAAAACATGGGTTCAAAAGGATACAATTTCTCCAAAAAAAAAAAATAGGGATGCAATAAGAATTATGAGGGGCTTCACGACTCTAAAGGAACCAACGCAGCTGCACTATAAGCCAATTTGTCAGAAAGATACTAAGAAAGGATACAGAGAGATTAGGGAGTGGTGATTGCAGGAGATCCCACCCAGCTAAGTTTTTCTCTGTTTAGGCTTACAAAGGCAGACAGATTCCTGAGTTCAAGATTGGCCTGGGGCAGAACAAGGTTAGGCCCCAGTGTGGTAGAAATGTTAATTTCAGGACAGGGTTCCATCCAGCTAGCTTAACAGGTAGGCAGATCTTTGAGTTCTTTCATAATTTTTTTTTAAAGCCCTTGCTGTCTCCTAAGAACCAAACGGCTGGAATTATTAGATGCGAATTCATAGAATATCCAAAAGGGAACCGAGAATAAATGACTGGATTGATAAGTAAAATGAGAGGCTGGGCTTACGATCTACAAGAGATGAGCTATCCAGAGAATTTCTTTTAGAAAATAAAAGCGAGAAGTGCTTGGTGAACTGGCACAAACAGAACATAGAGAGCTGTCTGGAGCTCTCCAGAGAGCGCAGAACACAGGCTGCCAGCTTGGACCCATTTGATTTGCAGCTCCCAGATAGCCCTGCCTCAGACCCCTCTCCAGGCAGAGGCTGGGCCTTGGCACTTTTTCTTCCACCCTTCTCCATCCCCCTTTCCTACTCTCTTAACCCCCTAATATTAGGAAGGAAAGAAAAATAGAGGGAAAAGGGGGCAATGATGTCCTTACACTACTTCCTGCTCATTAGGAATGTCAAGTTCTTTGGGGCAAGTTTGATCTTTGAAGTCAGGATGCCTAATTTCTTCTTTTTATCACTTTGCACATGACTACTTAACAACAGCTTGCAACAACCAACTGGCCAACCAGCCCCTCTGTCAAGGCTCTAGCATTTCTATAGCCTCTGAGAAGTCCTCCAAATTCCAAACATTACACACTCAAAAATATGATCTGCAGCTGGCAACACCATGCCCCTAAAATTAAAAAAAAACATCTTGTATTTCTGGTTTTTTTTAAAGAAACCAAAATTCTCACTATTTACCAGCTTTTGTAAAATTTAATACCTAAACTTCAAGTGGGTGAGAGAATCTCACTGAAAATGTGAATTCTTGGGGCCAGAGAGATGCTTCAGCAATTAAGAGGACTGGTTGTTCTTCCAGAGGACCCAGGTTCAATTCCCAGCACACGCTGTCACTCCAGGGGCTTGACATCCTCTTCTGGCCTCCTCAGGTACCAGGCACACATTTGGTGCACAGAAATACATTCAAACAAAACATTCCTATGCATTAAAAATAAATTAGGGGTTTTTTTTGTTGGTTTATTTGTGTGTCTCAGAGAGAGAGAGAGAGAGAGAGAGAGAGAGAGAGAGAGAGAGAGAGAGAGAGAGAGCGCTAGCTGTTGCATGTAGCTACCTCTTGCTTTATCCAATAGACCAGCGGTATGCAATCTTTTTTTTTTCTTTTTGTGCTTATTTAGTTCCTCCCCCTCTAGCTTTACAAACATGAGTCAGGAGCCACGTGCTTCAGGCGGCTGCTTCATTCCAGATCCCATCACTCATCTTCGATGCCTCCAAATGTGCAGGAACTGGGCCAGGTCACTTAACCTCGATCAAATGACTAATCGCTCTCTTAGGAGATTTTCATTTTTTTTACTACTCTGTCATCAGTCACTGTAGTAAGAAGGGGAGTTTACTAAGATGTCAATATTCAGTTTGGTGTTGTGTTAACTTATGTAACACATTCACACTCAAGGGAGATATTAACTACCCTGTGTTGATAATGAAGTCTTGGGTATTCATGGATTACTAGATACAAAGCCAGCAAAGTTCTACCAGAATAGAAAAACAAACAAACAAACAAACAAAAACAACATAGATACCATCCACTGTTTGATCCTTGCATTTGCAAAACTGATTTTTATGTCTTAAATTTCAGTTTTGCATTCAATGAACAGAGACACTGTATACCACTCTATGTTTTTATTTATTTTTTCCAGACAGGGTGTTGATAAGTAGTCTTGGCTGGACTAGAACTCATGATCCTTCTCCTCTGCCTCCATGACATCTTTGGTGGTCTAGATTTAAGGTCTCCTAAGGATCTTCCAGGAGTCTATGATGGACTTTGATGGGGAAGACAGAAACACAAAGGATCCTGAGACTCCTGAAATTTTTCGGGGTGAATTTTTCTCAAGAGAGGACAAGATATTTTTCCTTCACAAAATATTCAATGGGTCTATATCCACTTTTTACATGCCTTTTATGAACATTAATGGTAATCTCTTTATGTCATATTACTAATAGTCACATTTAAAAATAAGCGACAAGCTAGGCATAGTGGTATGTACCTACAGAACTCCAGCTATTAGTTATGCTGAGTCAGGAGAACACCTGAGCTTAGGACTTTCAGACCAGCCTAGGCAAGATAGTGATACCCGAGTCTTACAGTTCCTTAAATTATTTAAAATATAAGTACAAATGATAAGGGCGACATGGCAAAACTAAACTTGGTGAAATATTTAAAGAAACAGCTAATTTAAGTTTCACATTTTAACACTCACAGGGAACACAGCTTTCACTTGTTATACAGCAATCTGATGTACTTAAACTATTTATTCATCTGCACACCCCTAGCTTGGTCCTGAGAAACTTGGTCCAGAGTACTTATGATGGCTCTCAGCTCACAAGGAGGATGATCATGTCAGCTGTGGTTCTTTCACTGTAAGATGAAAGATATGACTAGATGCTATTTTGGATCCTTATGAGGCCATGAAAAGCTTAGGCAAGTTGGCTCACACCTTTAATCCCAGGAGACAGGAGCGAGTGGATCTCTGAGTTCAAGGCCAGCCTGGGATAGAGCAAGTTCCAAGTAAAGAACAGCTTACGCCAAGCATGGAGGTCCACTCCTTTAATCTGGGCCACGCCCACTGCTGGAGGCCTACATAAGAACACTGCCTGCTTGTACTCACTTGCCAGTGCATCTTTTGGGACCTACTTCAAGATGCCAGCTTATACAGCAGACCAACTGAAATGCCTAGCCTTGCGGGACTGAGCGACTACTACATTCTTGGACTTCCCATTCACAGCTGCCCATCGTTGGGTTACTTTGACTGCAGACTCGAAGTCATTTCAACAATTTCTCTTTATAGAGACAGTCCATACGTTTTGTGACTTTAGAACCCTGACTAATACAGGATCCCAACTCTATCTTTTGAACATGAGAATTACAAACAGGATAGGCAGTGGCGACAAACTCCTTTAGTCGCAGTACTTGGGAGGCAGAGGCAGACATATCTCTGTTTGAGGCCAGTCTAGTCTAGAGTGAGTTCCAAGGCAGCCAGGGCTACACAGAGAAACCCTGTCTCAAACAAACAAAACAAAACAAACAAAAGAACCACAAACAGGCTGCTATGCCCACATGTGTTCTGAGGATTCAGTCTGGCTCTCATAGTTGTGCACCAAGTACTTTCACCACTGAACCATCTCTTTTACTCACGGAATGACCATTGATAGGCCAAGAGGGGGAGCAGGGAACTGATCAGGAGGAGAGCTGAGATATTTCACTCATCTCATGCATTAGAAAATGTTCTCGTGAGGGGGAACTGGGAAAGGGGAAAGCATTCGGAATGTAAACAAAGAATATAAAAAGTTAAAAAAAGAAAGAAAGAAAATGTTCTCCATCGAAGGTGGGATGAGAAAACAGAAGGAATTAAAGGTGCTTTCTGGATTACTCTTACTACGCCTATTAATTTACCATCCCCACCTCATGCAGTACTGGGCTTGAACCCCGAGCTTTGTGTATGCTAGGCAAGACCTCTACCACCTGAGCCACATCCCTAGCCTCCTACTGTTCTCTATCCTCCTTTCCATCTTTACCATTTAGTCTGTCTTCTTGGATATACCTTGCTGTTCTTTTCTCAATCTCATGTTTCGCCTGCCTTTCTATCATACATACTTAAGGATTTAAACTTTTCTAATATTTATTTATGGCTCAAACTCCATTTTAACTGAACTCGTTATTTTTTTTTTACTGGAATGCACTGCTATTTCATCATTTCCATTATAGTTTCATTTTCAGTCAAGGATGGTGAAGTACATGCCTGTAATCCCAACATTTAGGAGGCAGAGACAGGAGGATCAGTTCAAGGTCATTTTTGACTACTGTACTGGCTGGTTTCGTGTCAGCTTGACACAATCTATAATAATCAGAGAGGAAATGCTTCTATGAGTCCCAGCTACAAGGCATTTTCTCCATTAGTGATTGATGGGGGAGGGCCCAGCCCATCCTGGGTTCTACAAGGAAAGCCAGCGATTGAGGAGTAAGCCAGTAAGCAGCACCTCGCCATTGCTTCTGCATCAGGTTCTTTCCTCTTTGAGGTTCTGTCCAGACTACCTTCGATGATGAACAGTAATACGGAAGTGCGAGCCAACTAAATAATTTTCTCCCCAACTTGCTTTTTGGTCATAGTGTTTTGTTGAAGCAAAATATACCTAGAGTATGAGACCAGCCTAGGTATCATGAAACCCAATCTCAAAACAAAATCAACAGAGGTATTGGAGAAAAATTATAATCTCCTAAACCAGAGGAAAAATGATATAGGGTGGGCAAACAGACACATAGGTTTATATTCCATTATTATTATTATTATTATTATTATTATTTGCATGTAGGTACATGAGCATATTTGTGTGTGTGCAACATGTGCTGGTGCAAGTGGAGGACAGAGGTCAGTCAACTCTGGGCCTCTTTCCAGTGCTGACCTTGATTTCGGAAACAAGACCTTTCACTGGGACCTGAAGCTCACTGATTAGGGTAACTTGGCTAGCAAGCCCCCATGATCTTCCTATTTCCACCTTCCCAGTATTGGGGTTATAAGTATGTATCACCACATCTGGCTTTTACATGAGCGCTAACAAATGAACTGGGGCCCTCCTGATTGCACATCAAGCACCTTATCACCTGCCCTATGTTCTCAGCCCTTTGTTTATACTATTTTAATGGTAATTCTTAAGCTTTTGACTTAAAAGACAAGGCAATTCCTTCACCCTTCTTCTAAGGCAACAAAGGACTCAGAACACTTTTTTTTTTTTTTTTGGTTTTTGGAGACAGGGTTTCTCTGTGTAGTCCTGGCTGTCCTGGAGCTCACTCTGTAGACCAGGCTGGTCTTGAACTCAGAAATCCGCCTGCCTCTGCCTCCCAAGTGCTGGGATTATAGGAATGCGACACCATGCCCGGCAGACTCAGAACACTTTAACACCAGTTTTTTCCCAATCTCCCGTCATACTACTTCCTAGACTTAATTCTATTATTTTTAACTCTTCTACAGTCAGTCTTTACTACTGCTATTTATTCCATATACCATGTTGTAGTTATGTTACTGTTTTCAGTTTAAATTCCACCGTTACTAATCTCAATGTAGTTCTTGCCCTAGTCTCTTTTCTAAATTACCATACTCAATAATATCTAATTACTGTGAGCACAAAGTTGGCTGTTATTATCTAGTTCATATTCTCTTGACACTATTTCATACTTCACACATATTAAGAAGCCTTCAAACAAACCCATTACTGAAGAAATATTAACAATCAACATTTTTTAATCTAGGCCAAAAAAAAATCTAAAAAATTCTTTCTGTCAATACATTTCTGAAGAGACTCCTCAGAATGTACATTCATAAAATGAAACTTGCTACATGACTATTTTATAGACATGGTCCTTTCCTTTTTTTTTACCTTAAAAATTCAAATAATGTATTTAAAATTCAAATAATGTATAGTAGCCAAGTATTCTATATTTGGCAAATAACAGAGAAAATGTTCTTTTACAGATACAGGAACAGATTATTGGCCACGCTAGATGATGTGAATAAACTACTGATTTAAAGGAAGAAGAGTGAACAGCTTGACATTCTAATCAATAATGTCTAACCTCTGAAACCAATATAAACTAATTTCAACTTAAAAACCAAATAAATAGAGAGTTCAGAGCTTACAAGAACTGACTTGAAAATATGTCAGAAATATGCATCTACCTAGAAAAGATAGCATAATATAGCAGAAACTACAGAAACCTAGCTCATCCATTTTTGATTATGATTAAAAAAAAAAAAACACAGAACACAAGCGACCTACCTAATATCACTCAGAAAAGATGACAAGGCCCTAAGCAAGTTAGGCCTCTACAACTGAATAGTTGTTGCAGCAGGATAGGTGCAGGGGAGCGTTGCATGAGGAGGCATGCAATTGTCTACTTGCAGATTCACAGACGTTCCCAGTAGAATGATCTGGAGTATTCTGCTTATCCAGAGGAAAGGAGAGAAAATATGAGGGCCTTTCCACTGACTACCTACCCCCAAAATAAATACAACTGCTCTTTAATCATTACAATGTTGGGGAGGAAAGTCCAACGCTACAGCCTTGGTTGTTTTGCTCCTGAGCAAAGGCAAGCGTGGACCAAGCGCTGTGCCTTTAAGGTGGCACAGAATCCACAGGCAGTACTTTTTCAACAAGGACTGAAGGATACCACAATGAGCCTGAGACACTGCTTGATGAATAGGAAAGAAGCAGCAAAGTCCCTGTACTTGGGATCTGACTACAGCAACGGAACACATAATTAGGTCCAAAGTCCCGAAAACAATAAGTAGCGGTATCAAGTCTTCCAGGAATGGGAGCATCGTGGGCCAGAATGCTCACGAAAGGACCGAGTAACAACATGTGGACTCTATCAAAAGCACCCACTGCATTACTGACTACACATAATGTGCCCAAAGAGTACACTAGACATTCTTAAAAAAAAAAAAAAAGATAACCAATTCCCATTCTACGGATGAAAGTGTTAAGTCAGGAAGGATAAACAGAAAAGCTCTGCCTATGATGGTGGACACCTTTAATCCCAACACGCAGGAGGCTAAAGCAGCTAGGGATGTGTCAGTTGGAGGCCGGCTTGGTCTACACAGTAAGTTCTAGGCCAGCTCTGCCTCTTTACAGTTCTCTTTACAGCTCTTTCTATCATAGTAACTCATAGAAACATTCTCATCTGGGATTTTTAAACTATTTTATAGTTGTAATTACATCCTAAGAATAAAAGCAAAGAGGAACCTCTGAGTTTAGTCCCTCTTCCCTCCACTGAATGTCGTTTCTTGCAGAACTCCTCCTTCCTTGCCATCGATGGCTTGACAGTGGGGGTGAGGGGTGCCTTCCTCAAATAAACACTGCATGCCTTTATGAGCAATCCTCAGAGCCATTAAAATATGGAAGTATTTCTCCTACTTTTGCAGAAATTTCTTTTGGCAGCAAAGATAAGCTGGTCTAATGTGAAAGTCTTTTCCTAGTCTTTACTTATTGCTTAGTGTGAATATTCATATTCCATTGCAGCAAGAATAGCGGCTGTAACTAAGGGATGCTGCCCGGATGACTGTGGCTCTTAGAGTATGCATATGATTTGTAAAATCCAGATGTTTTTGGCTTACAAGCCACATTTGGCCCAGAAGTGTTTCAAACAAGAAATACTGAACTTATTATATACTTTCTTCATAAAATTCACTGTGCTATGAACATGTTTTTTTTTTTTTTTCTTTTACAGGGCTGGCAATCCAATCCACGGCGTTGAGAATAGCTGGTAAACTGCCACTAAGTCACACCACCAGCTGCTCAATTTATTCATTTTATGTAGGCACCGCTGTTTGTATGATGCCTTGCATAGAAAAGACACACAATAAATTCTTCCTGAGGGAGGGGTCAAGGTTGAAAATTTAGCTAAGAAGAAGAAGAAGAAAAAAAAAGGTTAATGGTTTGGAAATGGCCATGGGTCTGCACGGGCTGTCAAGCTTCTGCCCACCAACTGCTACTTCCTTCTCTGACTCTGAAAGGCCTAAAAATAGCTGCTGCTGATTGAAGGCAAGCAATATAGCCGATGCCTTTGCTCTGAACAAAAATAGCTCAGTGGTCTTCCTCGGGGGACTCACACACATAACTTTTGCCAAGCACTATGCATAGCAAGAAGGCATTATGCATTCACACCTGAGACTATATGCAGTTTCCCAGAAACCCTTGATGCTGATGCTATGTGCCCAGAAGTTTTTGTTGGCTGTAAAGTAACAACCAAAGTGGGTTATAGGGTCCTCTCTGGTGGATTTCTAACAAGGGAGGGGCAGTAACAGCTGCCCACACTGGTCAGTTGCAAGCCTTGGGAGTTTTTCATTCGTGTCTACTGTTCCCAGAGTGGAGTTCACTGTTCTCATTCGGCGTGCTCTGTTCAACCTAACATACTTCTTTCATCCAAAAGAGGCAGTCAGGAAGGGCATCGACGGGTCCGTTCCGATGGGGGTAAAAAGGAGGAGGGGGGGAGGAGGGGAAAGAGAAGGAGAAAAAAAAAAGGTCCAAGAATTCTGCAAAGCAGCCACGGCAGCGGTTTAAAAACCAGAAAGCCAGACTTGTGAGTAACGTAAACAAAATATTAATAAGGGAGGAGGGTGATATATAACTGGCTACCAAGGACTGGATTAAAGTCAGAAACCTCTTAACTAAATGCAAGTTCTCAGGTGTCACTCTCAAGAGTGACATCGGGAGGTCTTGGAGAGAATGAGTTCTATCAGTGAGCAGTTGAGAACGTGTTCTCTGGGCCGGTCTCTGTTTACCTGATAACACAGGATGGTTTGCTGCACCAGCCTCGCATATCCGTCCAGACGGACCCCAGAATTGCTCCTGCTCCGCATCTTGCCCCAGCTCACAGGCCACCGAGCAGGACCTGCCCGGTGGTGTCCAGCAAAGTTGCCGCCTCCAAGCTGGCCTGGTCCTCAAAGACACTCAGCTTCAATGAGTTCTTCAAACGGGGCCGAGCGGGGAGGAGGTCAAGAGTTTTCAAAATGAGAGAACCAAAAGTGTGACTTGCAAGGCGAGCCAACCTGAGTTTCGCGCCGCTGGGCGGGGCGGTGGGAGGAGACGGGGGATGGCGCTATGGCGGCCCTGCCTCTTCCAGGCCAGCAGCTCTGCCCTGACAGTTTCCAACCGCACCGCCACGCACGACAGAACCGAGACAGAGCCCTCGACTAGCGAAAGGCCTCTGCGGTCCCCCTTTGTTTGGGGAGGAGGCTCCGAGTTGCCGGGGAGCTCGCCCAAGCGCTGCTAGGCTCCGCCCCCCGCGTGGAGCGGAACTCTCCACGTCTCCGCGGAGGGGGAGCCGGTCTAAAGAGGAAGGCCCGTGGGGGCGGCGGGGAGCCAGGCTCTGAACAGAAAGTCAGGTTTTTTTCCATTAACTTTGCTCCTACCTCAACCTGCCTCCAATCGCAGCTGAGGCTAAAGGAGCAGAGTCCTTCGGTCGCGGCCCCCTGGGTGCGGAGGCCACCCCTCAGGCCAGCTCGCACCGCGAAGCGGAACCCGTGCAGTCCCGCCCGGAAGGCGCGCGTTGCGGGGCGGTACTGATCTGCCCGCCGCTCCGCCCCGGGTCCGCCTCCGCCGTGGCTCGGAGCCCTCCTCGTCACGGCCTGAAGGGCAAGGAAGACGGGGCAGCCCGCGGGAGTACGGGGAACTTAGATCTAAGCAGAGAACAAGTCGGCTTTCTGGGTCCGCAGTGACAAAGTCTCCTGAGCGGAGCCGCCAAACCCACCCTGGACTAGAGAGAGGCTGGGCTGCCTGGGCATCCTTCGGATGAGCCGCTGTCAGAGCCACGCCCTGTCCCGGGGCCTCACCTGAGGACAGAATCCCCAAGGTGGAGCTCAGCCCTGAAAGCAAGAAAGGGAGGCCTGAATACTGCGTTCCCTACATACACTCCTGGCACCCGTGGCTCCTGGCCTTAGCCCCGGGAGAGTTGTGCAGTTCATTTATAGTACTTTATTTTGAAATTTGGCATCCTTTAGCTGTCAAAGATGCTAACTACAGGCCGCATTCTTTGATCTAGTCTTCACTGTCCATCGAAATCTGGCCCTCGTATAAATTTGACTGGGCACCTGTTCTAATGTCATTGCTTCCACAAGCACTTGCTATTCTCCATTTTGACCCATTTCATTATTTGAAACTTACCGTTGCCTTTAAGACTAGGTCAGCCCCTCTCTTAGTAGCTTTTCCCATTTTCTGGATTCCTATGGCGATTTCTTCAGTAAAGATGGGACGATGAGTCAGTTCAAACTGCACTTTATGCCATTTCTGGTTTATACAGATATTTGTGTTTCTGTTTCAGTTATTTAACTTTTACTGTTTTTATCTTTTGGGATAAACCTCATACCTTGTAATTGACGAGGTCAAGTGCATTTAGCACATACTTGACTCAGAATGGCACTTAAATCATAGCTATTTTCAACATCATTTGGAAATAGTGTATTAGTTACATTTAAACCGAGGCATATTTTTCTAACTGGATTACGAGTTGCTTACTGAAATAGCTAGGTATCTCCCACTATGCCTGGCATAGAGTTGATTTTACGTGTGTTTAGGGCTCAAAGTTGATTGAATGAAAATTAGTCCTGCTTATTTGAATCCCCTTATAGTTAGTCTTTAACTAAAGCACCCAACCCCCTATCAGCTCACATACTTTTTCTCTAAGACAGAGTCTTGTCAGTGATCTTGTCTGTAGCCTAGGCTGGTCTAGGCTGGTCTCAACTATATTATGTATCCAAAACTGTTCTTCAAACTCATACCAATACTTCTTTCCTCAGTATCCAAAGTGTTGGGATTCAGAGTATGTGCCACCACACCCAAACTGCATACTTTTAAACATTCTTTTCAAGCCTTGGTATATGTATATGTTTTACATTGAGCAGTTCCCCTCATACATTCTTACCATTCTTTTTTACACTCTTATTTGTGTTAATAATAGCACTTGAGTTATGAAGCAGTGCACAATGTACTTCCACGTAGGATTTGCTGTGGCCTAGGGAGTAAGATTAAGCATTCAATTATCATAACTGAATCCCTTTAGTAATCTTGATATGCACCTTTACTGGAGATTTCATATATTCTCCTGTATGTAAAAGCTGGCACCATTGCTTATTTTTAGAATGGCTTGTGTTTTCATTGGAAGCTTAAGACTCTGTCTTAGAGGGCAGCATCCAAAAATATCACGTCTTTTGACCCTAAAGTACCCTATCTCTGAATAGAAATGGTCCATTCTTAATCAACGTGTGGAAACTAACCGATTAGCCAAATTAAACTATTTCTGTAACAATTTAGTTTAGCTGACCTGGAATCATTTCGCTTTCCCATTACAATAGTGGAAAAACATGTTAAATTTGTCTCTGCCCTGGCTTCTTGCAGCTATATAAGATTGAGAGTCAAGGAGAGGACACAACAGGGACTCTAAGGGTTTCTTCATAGTGAAGGACATATCTTTTAAATACATTTTAAAAGCATATATTTTAAAGCTAGGAATGGCAATACACACTTGTAATCCCGGCTTTGTGGATACTGAATCAGGAAGGTCCTGAATTTGAGGCAAGCCAGCCAGGGCTACAAGTCTATATGGCTATATAGGTAAACATGATAAAAAGACATTGTATAAAAGAAGCTGGAAAGAACCCAGATGTCCCTCAATGGAGGAATGGATACAGAAAATGTGGTATGTTTACACAATGGAATACTACTCAGCAATTAAAAACAATGAATTCATGAAATTCTTAGGCAAATGGTTGGATCTGCAAAATATCATCCTAAGTGAGGTAATCCAATCACAAAAGAACACACATGGAATGCAGTCACTGATAAGTGCATATTAGCTCAGAAGCTCTGAATACCCAAGACACAATTCACATATCAAATCATTCCCAAGAAGAAGGAAGGAGAGGGCTCTGGTCCTGGAAAGGCTTGATGCAGCATTGTACAGGAGTACCAGGACAGGGAATCAATCGTGAAGGGGTGGATGGAGGAACAGGGGGAGGGAAGAGGGACAGTATGGGACTTTCGGGGAGGGGGGATCCAGGAAAGGGGAAATCATTTGAAATGTAAATAAATAATATATTGAATAAAAACATTCTCAAATAATAAAAATATTATTTTAAAGGCCATATATGAATATATATTTAATTTTTATCTGTACTGATTTCTTGATGTTATATCTTGAAACTGAAGTGAGAAATAAATGAACATATTCCTAAGAATTCTTGACCCAATTTTGTTCCTTTTTAAAAACATATTCATTTTTATGTACATGAATATTTTGCCTGCATATATCCTATGCGGCACCTGTGGGAGTCAAAAGAGGTTGTCAGATCCCCTGGAATTTGAGTTACAGATGGTTGTGAGCCACCACCCAGGTCCTCTGCAAGAGCAACAAGTGCTCTTAACTTCTGATCCGTCTCTCCAGTCCCAATAGTATGTTTTTATTGCACTCACTCAGCTTTTCCTGGTTTTTGTCCCTCAGACTCCAAGGAGGAGATGTGATAGAGATGAACTAAATCGCCTTTTATTGCTATTGTGAAGACAAAAGTCACACCCAACAAGTGTGCCCGGTGAGCATGCCATTCAGTAAATTAACTTTCCATTGAAATACCCTTCAAAGAACCCATCTTCGTCCAAGGGAACCTTGTTAGATACAAGCCAGCTCACCGAGTAGACCAGTTTTCATCATTTCATTAAAGGCACAGCTCATTAAAGGCATCAGAGTTCCACGGTAGCATCAATGATTCCAGTGAAGAAAATTTCTCCAATGCATTGAGGACACACTTCAGATGTAGGGCACTGCTTTGACATTCCCTGAAGAATAGTAGTTCCTCTGTCTCCCTTAAAACAGTCTCCAATTTTAAAAACCAGAGGTGGCTACTCTTCAGGAACATTCTGTCTCTGTCTCATCCTGTTATTTCTCTGAATTTACAAACTAACAAATAACCAAGAGAATTCATTGAGCTTAAGGACCAGACATGGAACATAATACAAAAAATTAAGGATGGTGGGAACCGAAGGCCATTTGACTTTGTGCCTCTTAGGTGTGTGTACTCTGGTGTGTACATTACTTTGGGAGATTGATTGCCAAGGTCTCATCCCTCCCCCCTTACCCCCACCTTCAAATCAAGAGTGTCTCATTGCCTTCCCAATCAATGGCTTCTTTGTGGGAGCTGAGGAGTTGGGAAAGAGAAATTGCTCAGACAGTCCTCATCTGGGGGAAGGCTGCTTTCCCCAGTTGTGGCTTCTACATGCTAACTAGCAGATGATGGTAGTTAGTTAAGACCTAACTAAAAGATTTTGAAATGTTCCTAATAAACATACTGTGCTTAAGGCACCATGAGAAACAATATAAGCCCTCTAGGACTAGGAGCAATCAGAGTTGGGTATATATCATTACGTACAAAGTGTTTTCACTCTCCTGCAATCCCACTGCTGAAGACTGAGGAAGCTGACATTCGGATGGGGTCTGAACTGAGTTTCACACATTTCCTACAGGTCCGTGGCAACACACGTTAAAGAGTAGCTCTTGAAAGAGTAAGATAAGGGCCGGGCGGGGTGGCGCACGCCTGTAATCCCAGCACTCCAGAGGCAGAGGCAGGCGGATTTCTGAGTTCGAGGCCAGCCTGGTCTACAAAGTGAGTTCCAGGACAGCCAGGACTACACAGAGAAACCTTGTCTTGGGAAAAAAAAGAGTAAGTTAAGATAAGAAATAGCCCTTGGAAACCACTCTCACGAAGCAGGACAAGCCATTTTCTTTTTTCTTTTTTTCTTTCTTTTTTTTTTTTTTCAGTTTTAAACACTCATCTTTATTGACAAAATAGGCTTCTCAGCACGCTCTCATACATAAGCTGTTTTGTTTGATTTTTTTTGGGGGGGGGAATGGAAAACTTTCTAAAAACAAAGCAAATGTCTTTCAATATTCACAACCTTAAAATTATATCCAAGAAGACAAAGGATAATTTTTTTTTTTTTTTTGGTTTTTCGAGACAGGGTTTCTCTGTGTAGTCCTGGCTGTCCTGGAACTCACTCTGTAGACCAGGCTGGCCTTGAACTCAGAAAACCGCCTGCCTCTGCCTCCCAAGTGCTGGGATTACAGGCGTGCACCACCACGCCCGGCTCATAATTTTTTATAAAAATAGTTACTTCTCAAATAACGTTTCACAATAGAACTGCTCAACACATTGATTCCGACTCATCTCAACTGTGCAGCCTTTCTTTTTAAAATTCTGGCCTGGGACAAAACTACATGAAAGAATGTACCATTAAATTAAGGGTTACTTTCCAAAAACCAATAGAAAAATCTTAAAAATAAATTCACTTATATATAAAATATTAAGGCCTCTGCATGAGAACAGTTTAACATCTGGGGTACTGGCCCTTTCCTAACAGACCTATGACCCCACTCACCTCAGACTTCAGAATGGAAGGTTATCAACTGAAAAGTCCTTTGAATTTTGCCAATACATGAAATCACACATAAAATTACCCTGCAAAGTAATATGTACTTAACAAATGATATACTAAAAAGTCTAACTTTCTATCTGTGCTGATTTCAATATGGACTTCACATACAAGCATAGTGTGTTTTTAGCCATATTTCACAATCTTCTATTCTTTTATTCTGATCACTACAGAACAGTTCGGGTTGCAGTTGGTAGTAAAGCACACTTCTGTAGCCTGTGGCCGTAAGGAGCTCTTTTTTAAGTATTAAGCACGATGCCTGTGGGTCCACACTTCACTGCCGGTTTCTGAGTCATAGGTTCTAGGGAACACCTCACAGCTGTAAGAACTAAATGGGGCTTAGACTCAGACCCAGAACTTTGCTTTTGGAACCTGCATCTACTTTGTAAGTGTTTGAAGAGTAATTTCTTAAAGTCATTTTCTAATTCCACATCCAAGTCTTCACAAGGAATGTCCTACCCTTCCATGCTACGCTGTCAGGAGGTGGGGGTTGGGTGGAAGAGAATGCAAACCAAACTTAAAGGACTTAACTGCAAATTGATTTTATTGATTTTTAACAGTTTTGTCAATCATAACATATAAATACAAAATAATTAAATAGTTTGGAGAAATTGTGCAAAGACAAATGAGCACACACAGAAACAGATGTTACTACTGTGGTTAGTCTGGGATACAACATTTACTTGAAATATATGCAAGGGAGCCTTAGTGAAAGACCTAACTAAAGGATTTTGAAATGCTTCTAATAAACACATGGCGTGAGGCACCACTCAAGTGGGTATAGGTGAGAAATAGGGTAGGCTCTCTAGAAGTAGGAACAATCAGAGGTGGATATATATTATTACATACAAACAACAATATCACAGGATAATTCACTCTTCCCAGTAGCTGCTCCCCCTTGTCACTATATACTCTTCAAGATTTGACATGTTTTTTAAAAATAGATACAAGACTGGGCCAGAATGTAGCAGTTGCAACAGTAACGTACCATGCAGTTGTCTTTTAAAGACCTAATTTGTTTGCCATATATACACTCTGGAAAAGTAATCCTACTCTGGTCCCCTCTTTTGAAAGGCTCTGAGTATTTGAGAAGTGGCAGTGTATATCTTTTCCACATTCAGAATCTTCCCAACATGGTTTAGATTACAGTTTTATCCTCTAACAACCATGATGTAGAGATTCTATAATCTGATCATTAGGGATGAAGTCTAGCCATTGCTATTACTATTTAATGTTAAATATAGTCATACAAGTCATTCCCCTGCATAAGGACCTCACATAAGGTACCCAAGAGGATCATCAGGGCTAAAATGTGGCCCCACTGTTTCCCAAACCACAAACTCATAAGGCTGTGTCTGTCCGGTGGGGGCAGCTTTTGTTGACTGCTCAAAGGCACTTTCTGAGCTAATTGTGGCACTGTCTATTTAGAGTTGTTCAGTCTGCCTTTATCATTATTTCTTGATTTCAGAGAAGTTTCTGAATTTCACATCCTATATGATCTTGGAAAGGAGGTTTAGAAGTCACTGGTAAGTTATCACATTAGAGAAGACGATGCAACCATGATTCTACAAAAGAATAAATTTACACAGTAGAAAATAAATATAAAAAAAAAGGTAGAGATAAGATTTTTGATGTGGGTCACTAGAATTTAGCTTATATACAACAAAGGCATGCACAACTAAACTCACCAACAGGCTGGAAGAAACCGTTCTTTTTCTTTTTCTTTCTTTCATTCTTTTTTTTTAAAGGATGTTATCAAGGATAACAGCCTCTTTAAAATATGACTGGAAACAAACATTCATTTTTCTTTTCCTGGATCTTATTCTGTGGTTTTAACACCAATCCCCTCGCCAATGAGAGATAAGAAACCAAACTGCAAATGGCTAGAAACCATAATCATGCCATGGTTTCTTCTGATAGTAAATGTCACCCTCAATTAGCTTATGTTCCTTTCGAGGTTGCTGAGCAGAAAACCAGCGATGTTCATACATCTCACATTGTGTAAAAGGAAAACTGAACACTTCACACCATCAACATCATGCTTGGATTTTACACGAAGCAAATCACATTTGTTCAATAAAGTGTAAGCTTCCCCGCTTTGAAGTCCTTCTGAGGGCTATCCGGCTTTTACCATTGCAGGCATCCTCTTTGTCACTAAACATGTGCTGTTTCCCAGTGAGATCATGAAGGCACACGTCTCCATTCTGAACACTGAAAGAAACCCCATTCCTCTCGGTAGATGCATTGCCTAGATAGGAGAATATCAAAATCGGTTTCAAGAAGTATCCATAGAAAGTATTCAAGACCAAGCAAGTATCATCTTCACATTAATGTTAAATAGACATGCCAGAAATGAATCTTTTAAAAGCACCCACCCTGTGTTTTCATATTTTATTTTTATTCCTTCCCTTCGGTCAGTGACGGTAAGCACAGCAAGTTGGAGTTTGATCAGAAACAACATTCTTGTGACAGTTTTAAAAAACTGAAACAGTCATAATCGAGAGCAAAGCAAAGTATTTTTTTTTTAATTTTCAAGGTCCCATTTCCTAACTCCAATTGAACACATTGAATTAAACTGTGTATGAGATGACCTACAATCACATTGAAGATTAGCAGAGATCCTGTAGAGACCCAGAGACCCACACAGCTTCTGGTTCCCTATGATTCCTATGAAATGAATTTTTGTATTAGAAGATAAGCTCAAAGCAACCAGCTACAGTCATGGCAAGACGACATCATCTCTCTATAGCCATTTCTAAATCTGTCTTTTTACAATCCCAATAGCCCAGCTTCCCATGAGGAAGCCATTGATTCCAAGCTAAGAGGGGGACAGCTGGGTATTCAGTGGTACCCGTGATTTAGACCCAGACCTCCCTATCATTAGCAGCCTCGGAACCTCAGGACACAGCATCTTTTAGCTTTTAGTGTTACTTAGCACCATCTGTTTGATCATTGAAGCTTTAAAAGGCCATGTACAAAGCTGAATAATAAGCCTACTGGTTATTTCATGATACAAGCATAATAATGATGAAAACAGCACTCACTGAACACATTATACATAGTCTCACTTATACTTAATGCTAAGGGACAGGGGCTAGTCATGGTCCCATTTCACAGATGTTAAGACAAAGGTAGAAATTAAATGCTCTGCCTAAACTTCTATAGCTCAAAAGTGATGGATGGAACAGTTGAGGTTGCTTCCAAAGTGTTAGCTCATGGCCCTGTGTACTAAATGTGAATGGCTGTAAGGCAGCTAGGAACTGAAATGTATGTCACATTTATGCAAAAGAGGCACTGGATGTGGCTCACGCAGCTCCATCTGTGCCATAGCTCAAACAGGGCGTGAGCCTGTGTGAGGCAGCTGTTCTGACTTAGGCATTTTGGTTTGAGGACGTTTTGGTTGCAGGAACAATTTGTCCCAGTATAATAAAGGACTCAGCTGCCAGTTTCTTTTTTGAAATTCTCAGTGCCATTCCTCATTCGGTGTGAGGGCTGACATGTCAGAGATGTTCATCTGACAGGCACATTATCTTTTTTTTTTTTTTTAACATTTAGCCATTCTGTTGACTGAAACGTGCCCCCTACTTACTGTCAGATATCAAAACTAGCTGTGTCAAACAGCAGTGCCAAAATGGACCTGCTTCTACAAAATGATTCCCCGAAGAATGACAGAATTTTTGGGGAATGCTAGGCAGGCGAAACATCACCTCCAAGCCCTTTTCAGAAGATGGAAAACTCTAGTTATGGATCAAGAGCCCCCCCCCCACTCGGCCCCTCCCCGAAACACACTCGAGTTGAAGTCTTCTGGATGATCCGGCTCAATCCTTTAATCACACACCTTTCAACTTGTTCTCTTGTTCTTAGTAACCAGCCTTCATCTCCCTGTCTTTATTCCAGGGACCTACAATGAATCATTCTTCATATGGCAAGTTGGCATAGTGCCCAGAGCTTTAATCTTGGTATTGGCAGTGAGGATATAAGGCCACATGGCCTCAATTTCTTTTTTAAATGTTAATTAATTATTTTTTCATTTTATGTGCATGGGTGTTTAGCCTGAATGTGTATGTCTATATGCGGATGTCAGATCTTGGGGTTACAGACATTTATGAGCTGCTATGTGGGTGCTGGGATTTGATTCTAGTTCATCCTCTGGTCAGTGCTCTTAACCATGGAGCCATCTCTCCAGCACCAGGCAGCAATTTCTGATCTTTTACTGCAGTGGTTCACAAAGAAGAAAGAAGAATGTATTACCTGTTCCCATAGAGGACATTGTCTAGGGACATTTTTGCTTGCTGCAACTTGGGGCAGGACACTGCTGGTTCTACTTGGCAGAGAAGCTAAGGATGCTATTCAACATCTTGCAATTCTCTAAAAAGAGTTATCTAGTCCCATATGTCACCTGTGCCTGAGATTGAAAGGTCTGGGTGTCAAGGACTCCTGTTGTATTGTCTTTGTGTAAAATTTCCTATGTAGTATGTGTACATGTGCATGCTAGCATGCATATAAGCTTATGTGAGTGCATGAATGCACATGCAATGTTCCTGTGCATGCATATGGAAGCCTGGGGTTGATGGAAAGTGTCTTCCTGGATTACTGCCCACTCTCTCTGTTGAAGCAGGGTTTCTCACTGAATCTGGAGATCACCAGTTCAGTTGTCTGGCTAGCCAGTTTGCTTGGCAGTTTCCCATCTCCATCTGCCTCTTGTGTGCTAGGATTACAGCAGGGTCACCACACCCATCAGGCTTTTAAGTGTGTTCCGGAGATCTGGCCCTCATCCTTGGGCAGCACCCCCTGAGCCATCTCCCCAGCCAACCCCCCAATTGTATTCTTGAAACTCAAACTATCAGAAGCCCTCATCTTTATGAGACTGAAAAACTATTTGGTTGAGACATGAACCTTCTCGCAAACTGATTTGAATTAGTAATGGAAAGAACCAAAATCTTAAAACAACGGATAAAGGCCAACTGTTCATTGGAAGGAGAAATCTACTGGCACATCACACAAGTTTTTTTTTTAATAAAATGCAAAAGATATATTAAGAAGCAGAAGAAGGCAAAAATAAGTAAGATAAGCTTTATGAGTAATGAACAGCCCAGTCTTGGAGAAAGGAAATGTAATGAAGTTTTAGCTAGAAATTCTAGACTTAATGAGTAAAAGAAGCACAGCTGCAGTCATCTGTTGATGTATGAGTGACACAGATAGTGGCCAATATTGCTCACAATCCATCTTCCAGCATTCGATATATTCATGGGGATTTGGGTGCTGTCACAAGGCAGCCACATTGTGGGATAGGGTTAACAAACACGAAAAGAGAAAAACAGGAAGGTTTCAAAGTGCTAAAGATGTACATGGTTAATAGATATGACTTTTCTTAAAAAATCATATTACTTGGTAATTTAGGTACTGCTCTTACAGAAATAGTGCAGTACTGAAACCTTAGGGCAATATTTAAATTAGGATTTGAACATAAGAAAACCTTTTTTAGGTTATGGTCAATTCTCATGGTGGAAAACTAATTTTTTTTAAAAAAGTCATTCTGTTATTTGCTCTAAAATAAATACATTTGGAGTTGTAAATATGTTCTGGCGGTTACTGAAAACTCTATTTTGATTCACTAGTCATAGATGTAATCTTCCGGTTTGCTCTGCAAAAAGAACTACCTCAAAATAATAATAAAAAAAACCCACTGGCTTGAAAAACACTATATGGAGACAGACATACATACCATTCCCGCTTGCGTGCACTGAGCAATCACTATTCACTAGGAGTGTGGTGGAGTTAGTGGAGTTACAGCTTGACTGTAAGGAATTTGAAGAGCTGGATACTCCTTGGTTTACAGTCTGCTTCTTTAAACCATTAGTAGCAGTTTTACTCCAGTCTACAGCAGAATAAGCATTACAGAAAAACAGGGCAGTATGTTGAAGCTCAAATGCAAGAGACAGGTCACAGTGTAACAAGTTCTAGCAATTGAATTCTCACTTCAAGATCGTGTAGAGAACTCACACATTTCACAAGCTGTCTTTATAAAGTGCACCTTCACCTCCGCTTCGAGGATTTACCTTGCAAATGACTGCCTCATTAAGAAGACCCGCTGCCCTCCTGGAACTAAGGGCAAAGCTAACTGGATTGTCTGGAAATAGCCACTGACTATCTGTCCCAGAGCCTCTCCCTCTGCCCTCACAAGAACACAAGTCAACTCTGCTGTGGTAATTGTTCTTGAATCCACGCAAATGACTGATGTACACACACTGCCATTTTCTAAATACAGACTGCAGTACCTACCAGGTACTGCAAGGTTGCATCCATGCAGAAGGAAGCTAGCTTTTCAAACAGGACTTTATTGTTGTTATTGTTTTTAAGAGAAAGAAAAAAGAAAAAGAGAAATGAGCTCCTTGCTCTGCTAGCCAACCGGGAATATGTGAAAAGAACTTCAAAATAACCAAATGCATGCCAAAGCTTCTATACAAAGTCTGGCCAGCTAACAAATAAGGCCACTGACAACCTGGACCTGTGGAGAAAGGGGTGAGTCAAGCCTTAAAATGTTATGAAGGAAAATATTAAAAATTACCTTGGGAAATGAAAACCAGGCACTCAGTAGGAAACAAATGCTAAAAATGTCACCGTCACTTCATTGAAGAAGCAGTCAACTAACTCTCTTGCTCACAAAATTCCCAGGTAGCAAGAATTCTTTCTCTCTTTCTCCCCCCCTCTCTCCTTCAGTAATGTTGAACAGCATTTTCTGTTGTGCATGTTGTGTTCCCCCACTTTCCAGATCTGACAACGCCTTGGCAGTGATTGCTTTCATCTTAATGTACATATTTATTTTCTTGAGATTTAAGAGAAGAAAAAAAGGAAAGCAAATCTTTACCAGAATTTTCAGCCAGCCGTAATTTTCCACAACAAAGATACCGCCTCCACTGTTTTCTGACATTCTCTTTTGCTGCACAGTAAAAGATGAATATGAAAAACCCTAAAGGGAGAGAAAAAAATCCAAACCATTATACAGTGAATTCCACATAAAACCTGAATTTCTGGGGATTTATTTTGCACAAAAGAAGACATCTTTGGCAGTTATGGACAAAGTGACATTTTATAAATTGAATAAAATATCTAAAATCCAAAGCTTTAAATGAAGCTCTTTGGAAGATAGAGGGCTTCTAAATGGAACTGCGTTTCCACAGCTAAATTCGCTGTCTCTTGTCCCAGGTCTTGCTCTCATTCTTTCCTGACCAGGTAGCAAAAGCCATCTTCTCAGGGTCCTGGCTGAAACCTCAGCTCCCACCACTAAGATCCCCTGGTTTTTGGGTACCTCTTTCCTATGTCAGATTCCATGCTTGGGTCCTTGGGGCCTTTTGCTCTGATCATCAAGTCTGCAGAGTGTTTGGATTTACCTATCCACCATCTTCCTGCCTCTCTTCAAGGCCCAAAGGTATTATAGCACAGAAAGCTAGCTACAGATGTGAACAGGCCTTTGGAGTTCCTTCCTGCCTACCACTGTCCCCAGAGGTCCTTATGCAGCAGCAGTGTCACTGCTAAGACCCCCCCCCGCCCAAAAAAGCTTTTGCTAGTAAATATTTGTGGACCATATGGATGAGTTCTGAATACAGACCCCACCCAAGGCTTACTTATCTTCATTTTAAAACACCAGATTTGCTTCTTATGGGATCTATATGAGGAAGCCTCAAGGGCTGGTGGACATGGCACAGCTTTGCTAAATGCCACCCGGGAAGGCTCCCTTGATTGCATGAAGGGAGAAAGCACGTGTGTGAGGGAGGGGTGGGTATATGCCCCAGAACCAAAAATACACACAGCCCATCTTTAGGCCTTAGCTCCCTTTAACAGAAGCAGTGTGTTACTTCTAGTTGTTTATATTCTAATAAGATATTCTGTGGAAATTGAGACAAAAAAGAGGCCGGTTTGCTAGATTCTTAAACCACATGAAGGGAGGCACACAGCTTTCATGTTAATGATTACTATGAATTTGCATAGTGTGTTTTTTCTCTTAAAGTTACCTACAACTTTTAAAATCCCATTATTAGGATATAAAACCTATCTGGAGCTAAAGGTTGTGACACATGCCTATGTAATTCTAGCACTGGATTAGCAGAGATAGGATGATCACTGTGTATCTGACGCCAATTTGGTAACTCTCATACCAGCCATGGCTACATAGATTCATGCCTGAAAGCACCTCCTCAACAAAACCCAAAACAAAACAAAAACCCTTGACATAGTTTTCTCATCTTCTTGTTTTATATTTAATACCACATAGCATAACACCGGGATAAAACAATTTAGGGACTGGTATGTTGTAGATAAAAATACCAGTCATATGTAGGTGTGTGTGTGTTCAAATAAAATAGGAACCTATGGCCAAGTTAAGTACTAGAATTACACTTCTGGGAGGGATTTCATTGAAAACCAGCAAAATCATCTATTTCCTGATGGAACCGCAGGAGGGCAGTATGGGAGCCAAAAGCAACGTGAAAATAAGCAGAGAAGAATGTCCTGGAAAGGAGTTGGAAGAAGAGGAAGCCAAGGGACAATTCTTTATTGTTTCTGTAATGTAAACCTATTAGCTTGCTGGGCTTTTAATGCCAAAGCACTTCCATTAAAAATTAACAGCGGACAAGACTTTTATGACATTGCTCCAAAAGGAATTAGTCATTTGGCCCTTCTAAAGAACACAACTGTTAGGGTCCCAGAATGAGAGCCTCTAAGCTTGTCCCAGGCATGCTCAGGGCAGCTTGGGAACTTCTAGGGATTAGCCCATGGCCAAGACTACTGCCACTTGGGTCTGTTACTTTTCTTCCCATTATCGTTTTATGTTTCTAAATCAAAACCCCAAACCTAAGCCTAAGGTTCAAGTAGTTAACACTCATAGTGACATGGTATCTGGGATGTTCCTGTATGCAGGTTCTGCTTTCATAAATTAGTTTAAAAAAATAAAAAGAAAGGAAGCAAGAAAAGGCTGAGTAATTGGCAGATTCTCTCAATACACGCTCTCCAAGGAGATGGAGATGGGATAAAAGGAAAAATCACCACTGCTCAAAATTAGTAAAATGCCTTTCTTTTAAGGACCTTAACGCTCCTATTCTCAGCAATAACTTGGTTCATAAAGAACACCTTCAGCCACTAAATGGGCACTTTTCATGTACTTTCTTAGTAGTGATAGTTTTATTTTCCACTGGGCTCTTTGGGTTCATATTTAATGTTGTGGCGCTTACCTTGTAAGGTGTTAAAGATGGCAAAGAGATACATGAAGGTGACATTAACTGGTCCCCAGGCAAAGAAGGCAAAGCCCCAAGTAATTCCCAGTAAAAACGTAAGGCCAGCAATACTCCTGAGGTCTTGAATACTAGTTTTGCGCTGGGCTCCCAGTTGCTTCTTCTTCTTAATTCGACAGAGCTGAACCAGGACCACAATGAACATGCTGACGTTCAGTAGAAATATCACACAGAAATATCCCACAACCGTGATATAGAATACTACATTGCTGTTGATCCAGCAACTGGATGGGGAATAAGAGAGGGGGAAACATAATGGTGAAAATATGCTTGTTCCAAGCGATGAACTGAATCTGTAAAGTTTTGATGAAAAACATTTTTCCCCTTCAAGTAAAAAATTAAAAAACAAAGATAAACTTCATTTCTCTACAATCATTTATTATCCCAGGGGAACAGAATCTAGTAGTTTATCTTAGAACACTTGTTACTTGAGATGGTTCAGTGGTTAAGAGCAACGGGTGCTTTTCTAGAAGACCCAAGCTTCAGCTCACAATTACTTGTAACTTCAGCTCCAAGAGATCTGACACCCAGTTCTGGCCTCCACAGAAGCACATACACATGTGGCACACACATATACACATAAATGAAATAAATCTTTAAGAATAGCATTTTTGGTGTTTCCAGACAGAGTTGCTCTGCGTATGCCTGGCTATTCTGGAATTCATTCTGTAGACCTCGAACTCAAAGAGATCTGCCTTACTCTGCCTCTTGAGTGCTGGGATTAAAGGAGTGTGCCACCACTACCTGGCTTAAAAACATTTTTAAAGCATTCAGACCTTCACCTGTGTAAATTATAGTTATCCCAAACTGTATGTATTTATTAACATAATGTCATGAGCATTTCTTTTTTATCAGCGGTTAGGAGTCTTAATATATTTCACCCTAATTTGTATACTTCTTCGGAATAATCCTCCCAGTTTGTTACTTAATAGTAGTGTGGTATTTTTAACTTGCTAATCTCATTACACATGATGAGGACAGCTCCTGTTAAAAATGATTTAAAATTTTATTAAGATGATAGATGTAGCCCCACAGACTGATTTGATCCTCCACTTTCTTGAGGAATTTAATTTTCTAGTTCCCTGGGCATTCCCTAAGATGAATTTGTACTCACAAGTCATCTGGTGTGCCATTGGGGAATTTCCCATAAGATCCAATCCCATAATTATCTGGGGATATAATCAGGACGATGGACACAACCACAGCTGGTATCCCTGGAACACGGGAAACATCAGTCACACAGTTCTGACTACAAAGGAGGTAAAGAAAACACCTGGAGATCATTCTATTTTCCCTCCTGTGGCATGGCAGAGACTGATTAACTATTTTTTTTTCTTTTTGGAACATGGATGGATGCTTCTACCATCATTAGCAGCCAGAACAAAATTTTGGCTAGTAGGCTATCAGCAGAAATAAGTGATTGGTTCCACTGTGGTCCTGTCCCCCAGAAACTACCTGCAAAGTTCTCCATTCTCCTTCCCCTGAAACCCAGTGTAATTTCAGAGGCTCCATCCCGAGGTAGAGTCTCCATCTACTGGGGCTCATAAATAACCATAGAGATGCCTTCCTTTCCTTCACCTGGGACACAGACACGTGGGAAATGATGTGCTGGGCTCCTCTCCTGGGGCAGCTAGCACCACCATGAACTCAATCATGTCTGCACTGTAAATTTAAGAGTAAGCAACTCCCAGTGAATCTTTCATTAGAAAACTACACTTCCTCAACTGATTATTTGGAACCTAATGATGAATGGAAAAACCTGTCTTCACTGACTCTCAGCTGGGTGACGGCTATGATGTTGGCTTTCTCGGGGACCCATTTGGACTTCTGATAAAAGGAGGCACAACAAAAGAGGGCTCCTGACAGTTTAAAATGCTTTCCGGCTAGGAAAAGGTGCCTTGAAGATGTCCATGCCACCGCTCTCCAACCCTGTGATGCTACCCACACTGCACACGGACCAGTCAGTCAGCATCACTGCTCTGGTAAATAAAACATTAATAACAACGATGATGATGACAACAACTACAATAACAACAACTCCTTTTATAGATTGGTGGGGGTGCCTGAAACATTCAAATGCATTCTTTATTTTAATTCATTTGTACCTCTAATGATAGTGACATGATGGTTTCCTAATGAGACAGGTTTTAAAGAATAGAATACTGGAGACTGAAGTTGTAGATTATTGTGGTTACCTATCAGTTCAAGGCCCTGGGTTAGATCCTCAGGGTCAAAGACATATGTAAGTTATGGGGGTGGAGGAAATTGTCCTTGACCAGGATTGTTAGGATTCTAAGTTCCACCTCACAGTTGCCTGGCAACAGCCAGGTATGCCCCCTCTCCACAGTTACCTGGCAATAGTCAGGTAGGTCTGGCCCACTGTAAAGGGGGCTGCTTGCCCCTCCTCTTTGCTCTCTTGTTCTCTCTTGCCCTCTTGGGCTCTTCCCTTCCCCCTCCCCTTTTCCCCTCTCTCCATGTGGTCATGGCCGGCTTCTACTTCTCTACTCTCTCCCTCTCTCTGCCTTTCTCTGCCTCTACTACTCCCTTAACTCCTCTCTCCTTGCCCTGAATAAACTCTATTCTATACTATATTGTCGTGTGTGTGTGTGTGTGTGTGTGTGTGTGTGTGTGTGTGTGTTTCCACAGGGGGAAGGGATGCCTGAGGCATCCCCTTCCCCCACATCTCACCACACACTGCATAGAACATATTCTTTACCCCTTTCTCTGTTTAGGAGCACAACAAGGATACCTGGCATTTCAGCTTTCTCTAAAGAAGATAAAATTCCTGCCCAAATACCTGAAGCTATAACTTCCTTTTGGGGACAAAAAAAAAAAAAAAAAAAAAAAAAAAAAAGGAAAGGGAAATTGTGTGTTTTGTTAGTCTTCATAAAGATGTAATGTCAGACAGGAGGACAAGTAAGGAAAGGCTTAGAGTCCTGTTGTACAGGAGGGATTGTTTAGACTGAAGAAGAGGGGATTTGGAAGTGTTGATTATTGCAATCCAGTGAAAAGGATATGCATAATGAGTGAGAAAGTCAGGCTGGGCTGTTTGCTAGCCTTGCAAAATAGGGGTATGCTACACCATGACTTAAAGCCAGGGCCTTTGCCTGGGTACTGCTGATAACTGCCTTACTAGCCTCATTGGCTTGTCTTCAGTGAAGTGTGAAACTACATAAAAAATAGGGCATTACATACTTGTGGATTATCTAGAGGACTCAGGAGGAAGAGGTACAAGCTTACTCTTTTTCACTGAAGAGACCAGAACCAAGTTCATTGGTAAGTGCCACCAAGAGCCATGAACTTAATGGAAAGGAGAATGTAGAGTTCTGGAAAGGATCTGTTTGCTGACTCAGTGAGATTCTTCTAGAGACAGTGTAGCCTGTGAGGAGTCCAAAGCTCCTTTAGAGAGTTGCCAAGTGGAATCCAAGTCTCTACATGATTAAAAGTCAGAACACTGTGTGTGTGTGTGTGTGTGTGTGTGTGTGTGTGTGTGTGTGTGTGTTGGGGGGGATCCAGGTAACATTCAAGCAAATTTATACATACCCCAGCCAACGATGCAGAATTTAAGGATGTACTTTCGGATGTAAGTATTAAACACTTTGACCAGTGCTAGGTACATGTGGAATGCTTCTAAGCCCATCCATGTGAATGAGACCAAAAGAAAATAGTGAAGAAATACAGCCACAGAGATGCAGAACCCTCGGGTATTATACAGCGCAATCCAGGAGTCTAGGAGGAAGACCAGGTTGAGCAGAAGCAGGGCGGCACACAGCTGGATGAGGATTTTGGAAGGGTAATCCCTCCGGATCTTTCTAAAATGAAAGGACAAAAACCAGTTAGCATTATAGCCTGCCAAACTTTGAATAAGAATACTCCTCAGCTGTCTCAGAGTTTTAAGTGAATTATTCATTAGCATATGCTGATATGCATAGATTTCCTCTCAGAGTGGGTGAGTGTACAGGGGACATTAAAACCAACAACGAAGGAAAAATCTAAACTGGAAACATTGTAAGAATCAGTATTGGTCGTCAACTTCAAAGAGGAAAAAAACCTAGAATCACTAGGAGATGAGCATCTGGACAGAGCTGTGAGGGCAGGGGTAGCTTCACTAAGGTGGGAAGGTCCACCTAGAATGTGGGTGGAACTATTCCATGAGTTGGGCCTTGGACTGAATAAAAAGGGGAAAGTGGTCTGAGTACCCACAGTCAACTCTCTCAGTTCCTGCCACTATGACATCCCTATGTCCCTGTCATGATGGACAGAACCTTCAAACTGTTCAGTAGCGTCAGGAGACGCTACTAAGGAGAAAATCATACGGAAAATGTGTCTCGATTTCTGTAGGATCTTTCACAAACAGACTATAGACACACAGTTTTAAACAGTGTGTAATTGACACTAAGAAGGGGCCACCTCATGTCTCCTGAACAACTTCTAGAAGTGTTGCTTGTTCTTCTCACATGGTAGGCTGCTACGTTCAGATCTTCAAATATATGGTCAGATTCCCATATGATCTCATGCTATTCCTTAAACTGAGAGCATGGAAAGAAGAGTTTAAATTATTGCTAAAGGTAATGTCACAGGGAAATGCAGCTAATTTGTCTGCTAGGATTCCCCCCTAAAACTGGAAAGAGGAGCCCTTCCAGTGAGCCAAGAAGGAGGCGATGTCATTTAAAGTGCCATTCTTTGCTTTCATTTACAAAGCCACACTCAGTGATTTTTTTCAGTTCAGTTTTACACTCATCTTCTTCATTCCTATACCAGTTATTATACTAGTTAATCTTCCACATTTGTTCAGTATTATTTATAAACTTAATTTATGAATCTTCTTTTTCTGGGCATGGTGCTCTGATCTCTTTCAAACTGTAACCTCTTGGATCTCAGTCACTGTCCCTTTTTCCCTCCAACTACTGCTGATGATGTACTAGGCACCCATTTGGGGTACAAAGATGGTCATAGCACAGTCCCTCGTGAGCTCATCAACTATTGGAAAGCAGAAGCACATACACCAAAACCTCAGGACATTTCATACCCGGACATTCTGAAGGACAGGGTGGGATGAAGAAAGGGTTTTTAAATAATACATTTTGATGCTGAAGGTGAGAACTGCATCTTATAAACCAAATTTCCAGTTGTAGATACTCACTCAAAGGCTATGTAGGTTACAAGAGTAACCGACAGAAAAATTGATGAAAGCCCACAGCCAATATATGTGATAAATGTCAGAGCCATCATCTGACTTGGTGGTAATGATGTCCGAGATAGGTCCTGGGAAATAAAATATTGCTTTCAGTGATCAAGGAATTTTAAATACATAAGAATCACTATTAAGTTTGATGAATATACTAAGTATCCATTAATAGTTTCACAGTCTGTTCAACCAATCTATAAGATAGGTACAATCACTGTCCAGTAAAAATAAGGAGTTCCAGTAACCCTCCTGTGATCCTAGCTAGAAAGTGGAGGAAGCAGAATTCAAATTCAGGTTTGCCCAGCTCCAGAGCTCACTGCATCATAGTGCACTGGGGAAGCCCTGGATTAGGAGCCTAAAGACTGATGTTTGGCTCCTGCCTCTTATATTTCGTAGTCTTATGACTATGAACAATTACCACGAGGCTTAATTCTAATTGCAATAAAATAACCTGTGTTAAAGGAATGCTGGGAAGATTAAATAGATCACTTAAGGATGGGGGTGTGGCTAAGTGGTAGAGCATATGCATAGCAAGTGTGCACAAAATAATAATAACGATAATTTATGTCAGAGTATTTTATAAACATTTTTAAGTGCATTGAAAGGCAAATAAGTTGTATTGCCCATTCTAATAGGAATCTCTTACCATTTAAAGGAGAAAAATGCAAATGTGAAAAATAGAATGTGAAGAAATACTTCTACATTCAAATACTGGTTATTGAAAGTATGGTTTCTTTGGTGAATAACTATGCCTCAATATTATATATGTTTTCTGCTTATCTGTCTAGTCATCAAGTAGAGTGGATATTCTGATAATAATGTCCAGCTAGCCCTCAAACCCAGAATCTAAGGCCACTGAATATGGGGATGTTACCAATAGGATGCCAAAACTTGTAAGGTGGCTACAGGTACAGATAGTTTCGTTCATCCTCTTGTCTTTGACGGAACAGCCATCAGATGACCAACCTCCTCTGCCACCTGTTGGCATCAAGAGCAGTGTCTGTCCCATCAGCAAGGCACAGTGACTTACCAACTTCCCCACTCCCTCACTAAGACCTTAGAAGGGTTAAAAATTGGAACCTACCATTTCTGCCCAAGTCCCAGAATACACATTTCACAGTTAAGTCATCCTGTAGCAGAAAGAGAAGTCATAGCTAATTAATTTACTGAACTGAAAAGCAATTGGGAAAGTCAATGATATTTTTAACTTCATAATCTTATGCTTGCGTTTTGGAGACTTAGTCTATGTGATTCTTTTTTGTTTTGTTTTGTTTTGTTTTTTTGTTTTTTGTTTTTTCGAGACAGGGTTTCTCTGTATAGCCCTGGCTGTCCTGGAACTCACTTTGTAGACCAGGCTGACCTCCAACTCAGAAATCTGCCTGCCTCTGCCTCCCAAGTGCTGGGATTAAAGGCATGCGCCACCACGCCCGGCTTAGTCTATGTGATTCTTAAGAGGTCAGTGCTTCTTCAAATATCAATTATTCATAGACATCACCTTAGGGACTTGTTCTAAAAACATACACACACTCCACTTTGTGGTAGAGCACTTGGCTAGTTGGTGAGGGCATGAGTTCGATCCCCAGCTCAGGGTCCAGGGAATACACTCTGCTCAGTGGGTCCGGGGTGGGACCTGAGTCTTTGTAAGTCTAGTCAACTCTCAGGTGACACTGCTGTTGCAAGTCTGAAGCGCACACTCTGAGAATGGAGGTTGTAGTTGCAACGCCATATGAGACGAGGTGTCTGGAAGTGAGAGGCAAATCTGCAGCCACAGCTCTTCCCACAGTGAAACTCAGCAGTGGCTATGAATTTGCTTTTGCACTGGTCTGCTTCAGGAGCTACATGGTCAAAACCGAAATGATTTGGGAGGCCAAAAATTCTGTAGAGCAACAATCAATTTGTGGTCTTACACATATTGCTTGTCTCCAGCCCTGCCCTACCAGCACAGTCTGCACAAGCAGACAGGCATCTCCTCACCTGACTTGGGCTGATGTGCTTCAGTGCCACTGTCACGTTTCTTGTCAAGTTCTTGATGGTCATGTTTGTGACACTTGATGATATGACATAGCTTATTAGAGTGAGGTTCTCCAGGGAGGGGTCCTAGCACCACAAAGAAGCAGCAAGACGAAAATGGAAATGAAATATGATGAGGCTGATTTACGGTTAGAAGGACACTAACAACTATTTGACTTCACATTGCTTACAATGTAGGCCAGAAATTGTGATGTAGCAAAGAAGCTTTTCCAAGAGACAACAACCAGAAGCAGGGCTTATTCCACCTCAGGGCTCTAAATACTAAGTTGAAGTGTACAGTTGAAGCTGACCCAATAGGACCTCATGAATTCTTAAAGGGGACACAACATGAACCATTTAAATCTTGTGTCCTTGAGCAAGCTCTGAATCTCCCCCATGTTTCCATTACCTAATCTGTAAAATGGAGTAACAGTACGTTCCTTCCTCCCTGGATAGGATTAGAGTCAACACTTGTGAGTTTGTATAGCTATTTGTGAGTACTATGAATGTGTTGGTAAATGCTAGTTATCATCAGGAAGAGTAGGGTGTGGATACAAATTAACTGCAAGGTTTCAGCACTCCATTTGATTTGTGGCAGGCTTAAGAATATGTGATGATTGAGGAGAATTAAGTCACGCACCTCCAAACCAAACCCAAATCAAAACCAGTAAATAGCAACTTTACCTGAAACAAGGCAGGGGTTTCAAAGAAATTGAACTGAACCCTTGAAGCCAATTCTACTTCATTAGCTGGCAAATTACTCATCAGTGATGAGGGCAGAGTAATGGCACCAATGCTATTCTCAGGAGCCTGGGTTTCCAGAGATACCTGGAGATCAAGTAAGAGAGAGTAAATGTGTCAGAGGTGATACTGTGAGGTGACCAAAACACAGCTCAGTGTGGAGGGGCCTGAAGGGCTTTGATCTAGATTTCTCCAGAAAACAACTCTGCCTCTATGTCTCTGGTTGGGTGATGCCTCCAAGCAGGAAAGGAAACATTTTAAGGAGGCATAGAAAATAGCCAAAGAGTGAGATACTTGCAGGGTTCAGGAGACCATAGTTGATCCTATACCAAGTCAGTAAGCAAGTGCAGGGCAGTCATCATGAGAGTCTGTGCAGTGTGCTTAATCAATGAAGACTGCAAAGAGCAAGACTTTGTTTGACTTTAGTGATTTTAGCCCCCAGTTCCTTTAAAGCATCGGTGCTCAACCTGTTGGCCTTGACCCCTTTAAGGGTTGATTTTCACATATACTACGCATCAGATGTTAACATTACAATTCATAACAGTAGCAAAATCACAGTTATTCAGCAGCAATGAAAATAATTTTATGGTTGGGGGGTCACTACAACATGAGGAACTGTATTAAAGGGTCTGCAGCATTAGAAAGGTTGAGGACCACTGCTAAAGGGTCGATAGAAAGCACTGGAAACAGGATTGATTTTCAGCATTGTTATACACATAGTGTAGTTATAAAAATTTTAAATGTTGAAATTCGTCTCCATGCATAGGTCCCCCAATTGCCTAGTATTCCTTCATGGAAATACCATTCCCTGTCATATACCAAACACACACACACACACACACACACACACACACACACTTTCCACTATCCAGTTACTAAAGGGTTAACATGGGCACAATAATCTCTAGTCAAATTATATTTTTTTTCTGAATGCTGGGGCTTGAATCCAGGGCCTCATGCACAGAAAGCATGCCCTATTCCACTGAGTTCCATGTCAGCTCCTACAAGCAATAGTTTTTTATTCTGTAGTACCTCACTGGCTACTCTGTATACCAGGCTGGTGCTGAACTCAGAAAGTTCCACCTGCCATTACCTCCTGAGTGCTAGATTTAAAGGAGTCAGATATTAAATCTTTTGAATAGTAAATATCACTCCTGATAATCAACAGTAATTGCCTCCATCAGGAAGCACAGCAGGGGCTCCAATCATGTACAAGAAAATGTTATTTCTATAAGAAATTAGATTGTTATACCTGGAGATTTGCTGGGTCTTGGGCTGCAAAGGTTGTTGTATTGAAATTACTGGCATTCACTCTGATCACAGCAAGAGCCAAAGAAGGTGAAGTTAGACTGATAGTTGGAGATGAAAAATTCAGCTGTAAGCCAATGGCATCTACCACTTTTAGCAACCTATAAAGACAGTTGGCAGTTTTAATTTAGTCCTCTCGTTCTCTCTCCCCCATTCTAATATAGAATATCAACTGGATATCTTTATGAACCTAGGCCTTGGGACAAATACTGTGTCTATCACTAGTCACAGAATCAAGTATCTTTAACATCCAGATGGATCCTCCTAGCATCCTGTAATATACACTATATAGGTATGTAGTCACGTGTTTATTAAACATTGTTGAAAGGGAACTTTTGAAATAGGAGGGCCCTCCTGTTCTAGACTCCAGCATGCTTATTTCAAGTGTTCTCCAAAATGTTATTTAGTACCCTTTCCTGGGATAGGCTGAAGCTGCGTCTCTAATGCTGTAACAGGGAGAAAAGAAAAAGCACGCAGCTACGGGTATTAAAACCATGGTGTCCTTGAGAAGAGCTCGAAGGTGAACTATTCCCAATCCAGGTTCCTATTGCTTATCCCATAATATAAAAATGCCTATAGCAAGAACTGGAGGCTGGAAGTTCATCTATGGAGATGACAAAGAAGATTGTCTTCCCTGACCCCCTCAACTGAGAAATCTAGTTGGCTGCCTCAGTTGGTTTCTGCTAGGTGTTTGCTTGTAAGCCCCCAATTTGAAAATGTCACCTTTTGTTTGCTTTCTTAATTGGGCTACTTCAGTCAGTTGTCTCCATGGATGTTCTGAGCTCCCAATTTAACGACGTTTTATTATCTGTTGCTTCTCCCTATCTGCTACTCAACACTTATTCTTACTTTCACTATTTACATCCTCAATAAACTCACTCATTCGAAACGGAAAGCTCAGGTAGCATAGCTTATCTCTGAAGCACACAGAACACACCCTTCTGTTTGCAGAGTTATACCTTTGAGCTAGAGGGGCTAGCAAGGCAGGCGGAGAGTGAAGGAGCTTGCTGACTCGGTTTACCATTTCGCCTGCAAGATTAGGCTCTAAGCTGCCCAAAGACAAAGCTTTCTCCATTTGGGATACTTGGGCTTCCAGGTCATCAGAAACACTGCTCGTGTTGACGACTGTATCAGAAAAAAAAAAATAAAACAAGTCATGTTATGCAATGCATGATGCAAAAGTCATTTCTGAAGATAAACAGACCCCATGATGTGGTCAGCTCATTCCTGGGCATTCATCCAAAAGAAGAAGGTATATGTATTTAGAAGACTTAGTTGTGATTTTTCATAGTATCTTTTTTTTCATAATAGTTCTAAAGGAGAAATAATCCAAATGTCCACGAACTGGAAAATGGATGGATAAACTGTGGTGTGTCCATAGTGGAACATTATTTAGTGACAAAAAGAAATTAGCTACCAATGCTTTCCGCAACAGGGTGGCTTTCCAGTTGTCCAATACATTATGATAAATGAAAAGAAAAATCTAAACTCAGAAGGATACATCCTATATGATTTCATAATTCTGCCTAAAATTTAAACATTGATTTTAAGATAATTTGAGAGCAATGCTTATTAAGAGAAATAATAAGTCACTTGGAAGAAGCTCCAAATCTCTCTGGGGATGCTGGCATGATGGCTGAGGAAGCCGAAGGCACAGCCTGAGCTCCAAGCTATTAGTACATCCAGCTAGGCTTTGTCTCCCATCCTCTAGTTTCTAAAAGAAACTAAACTTGTTTCATACTCAAAGAACTAAAGTTCAGAGTCTGGAATACTCTCTGTTCCTTTCCCTCTGCCCTTTATTTCTATGCCTTAAGCCCATGGGGCTTGTGGGAACACTTTGCAGTTCCCATGGATTTCCCATTTATACTATTCCTAGCCCAGTAAACCCAATGTGACTTATCCATTCCCACATAGAATAGGTGAGGAGGTGCTAAAGTGTTTGGTGTAGCTCTTTCCAGATGTGATGTTAAGCCTGGATCTTCCAAGTGGTTCAGAAGGCTTAATGAAGTCTTATTGTGCATCTTTGATTTGAAAGCTTTTTAGGATGTCCAAATTCCAACATCCTCCATGATCAGCTTGGCTTCTCATATTTACCTGTCTCACCAGGAGGTGTGCTGATGGGGGCCACTTTTTCTGGGACCGATGGGGCTGGTGTGGTAGGAGAGGGAATGGAGGACTGCACAGGTGACAGGGCGTGGGAAAGGTCAGTTTGAGGCAAAGAGGAAGAGGCCGCTACAGGTTGAACAAGCAAGTCAGTGGCAGGACTGGAAGCCAGAGGGATTGTAGGCTGGGGAGATGGAAGGCGACTCTCTTGTGCCAGAGAGGGTGTTGGGGTCATAAGGGTATGATCAAGGGGCTCAGCCAAAGAGAAGTCACTAGCAACATGGGAAAAAACGGTGGCCTGTGGTAAAACTGGCATAGGCTTGCTGGAAGAAGATAACAGTGGGCCATGTGGTTGATCAGCAAGACAGACAATGGGATCCTGCAGATCACTAAAGGAAAAACCAGAGAGATACATATGAGACACCAATAAGGTACAGAGGACCGAGTCCTCAACCCCAGCAGCTGTCTGGTACCACCAATTTAACAGAGTTTCACTCTAAAAGACTGTGTCCACTTTACATTCTGTGTGTTTCTGGCGCTGGCGTCTGCCCCTGCCCCCTCCATACATCCAGAGAGAGATATTAGCATGGTTTTATAAACCCCAGTTCTGGTTCACTGACTTATCAATGCTCTAGAGCTCTATGCAACACGTAACCTAGGATTTTGTCACATTCTCTGTGTTCCTGGAGGAAAGATACTAAATGTCCCATAACTCAACTGGTTTCATCACACTAGAAATGTGTCTTAACCAATTTCATACAATTATATCCAGGTATAGTGGTCATTAGAACATAGTAAGTTATCAAGAAATTGTTTGGATGAAAATTTGAATCAAACTGGGTCCAAAGAGATAATCCCTGACTTGTAAGTCAACTATCTCTCTCTCTCTCCTCTCTCTCTCTCTCTCTCTCTCTCTCTCTCTCTCTCTCTCTCTCTCTCTCTCTCTTGCTCGCTCTTTCTCTCGTTTGTATTGAAACAGGGTTTCTCTGTGTATCCCTAAAACTTATTTGTAGAGAAGGCTGGCCTCGAACTCACAGATATCCTCCTACCTCATGCCTTCTGAGTGCTGGGATTAAAAAACATGTTCCACCATCACCCAGCCTGTGATTCTCAATTTTAATTGTTAAAACCACCCAAAGTGTCTTTACCACCTTTACTTGTTTTTGTTTTTGAGACGACAGAGTATTACTCTATGCAGCCCAGGCTAAAATTCAATTACATTATGTAGCTCAGGCTGGCCTCATTCTCAAGGTGAGCGTCCTGCCTCAGCCTTTTGAGAAAAGGGCATTAAAACATGAAATATTTACAGTATATCTCAGACCATTCTGCCCCAGATCTCTGAGGGTGGTGATTGGGAAGCAGTGTTTCCAAAAACTAAAATTTGAGCTCATTCGTGGCTTATAGAAAGGCAGCAAAACAACAGTGTTCCACATGTCCTTCATTCAGCGTCTTCCAGCATGAGACCCAAATGCTTATCAACACTTAGCACACCACAAAAGTATACCATACCCAGCTCTAAAACTCTTTAAGGTTCACCTAGTGATTCCAGTGTGTAGCCAAGATTCAGAAACAGTTTGAAGACAGCATTCGGAATGGATGCTCCACAGAACACAAAACCATTTTTTCTAAAACTGAAAGCCTGAAAATTCTATCTTTGGCTAGCATAGGGATTAAGTGTTATATGTACATATCATTTTGTTTCCACATTTGCTTTGATAGATTGATTCATTTTTGCTACTAATTTATTTATGAGAAGCGCAGCAAATTTGTTACATACCACTGTAGTTTTTCCAACTCTTCTGGTGAGGAAGGGCAGGGAGACCTGGGGGAACAGCAGCACTGTTCTAAAGGAGACAAAAAGAAACAGAAGAAGAAAATGCAGGGTCAAGAATAAAGAAAAATAGAAGCCCAGGTTGACAAGCTATGATTTTAAAGAGTAATTGTCTAGAATCAGAGACAAATTTTATTGATTGTCATTGATATTGACATATATATATATATATATATATATATATATATATATATATATACTTGTGAAATTATTTACTGAGTTTTTTTCTGTTTAGTTATGTGCTTGCAAGATCAATGTCTCTTTATAAACCCCAAAGAAGGATTAAGAAGTAAATAAATCCTGAAGAAAATTAGCTTAAATGAAATAGGCCAGGTGTAGAAAACAAACACCACATTATCTTACTAACTTGTGGAATCTATAAAGGTCTAACTCATAGAAACAGAGAATGAAATGGGAGTTACCAGATAAAACAAAAGGATAAAACTGGAGAATTTTTGGCTAAAGGACACAAAATTCGGTCAGACTTTAAGAGACCTATTTTGTGACATGGTGACTATAGTTAATATATTATATACTTGAAAATTATTGAGAGTAAAATTTAAGTATTCTCATCACAAAAAGAAAAAATGTAAGTATGTGAGGTAATGCACATGCTAAATAGCATGCCCTAGATATTCTACAATGTACATCAAAACATCAGTGTACACATAAATACACATAACTTACTTGTCAATTAAAAATGAATCAGACAAACCCTAGCAACAAGCCATTGAATGAATAGACAGAGCCCTCCATGAAAATTCATGTAACAAAGAGTGCAGCCACAGAGACATCTTACCCATTGGACGAATCTGTACACTTTGAAAAGTATCCATCATGACACACACATTCACGGTCTCATTCAGCTTTATTGTGAATGTACAGTTTACCGTGCTGCAAAGAGAAACACATTCAGCCAGGATGTTAGTATGTATGTACAGTATACATTAGAAATCTGCCTATACTTTGTAATTACCTTTTCAAACTCAAGAGTGAGGAAAGGGATACTGATAGTGTTTGCTTTTGCAGCATTACCCCATTAGCCTTACAAACACCCATCTTCTAGAGTCTCATGGCTATTTTCGGTTGCCAACTTGACTACATCTGGAATTAAAGGAGGTTTTCTTCATTTGAAATGCGAAGATACACATCCAGATCTACTTTTAATCTGGGCCACACCTGCTGACATGGAAGTAGGAAGCTTGCTTTTTGCCTGCTTGCTTTCAGTCTTGATAGCAAGTCCATTCCTTCACTGGCATTAAAGCCTACTTCTTTGGGATTCTAGAGTATAATGGAGACCAGCTGAGACATCCAGCATTGTAAACTGAACAACTACTAGATACTTAGACCTTCTCTTGCTAGACAACCATTGTTGGATTAGTTGGACCACATCCTGCAAGTTATTCTAATATATCCCCTTGTTATAGGTACAAATATATACACAAATATGTGTATATATGTAAATATAGGGATATATATTTATATATGTATATATATTCTTTTTTTTTTTTTGGTTTTTTGAGACAGGGTTTCTCTGTGTGGTCCTGGCTGTCCTGGAACTCACTCTGTAGACCAGGCTGGCCTCGAACTCAGAAATTCGCCTGCCTCTGACTCCCAAGTGCTGGGATTACAGGCGTGCGCCACCACGCCCGGCTTGGTATATATATTCTTTAAGTTATATTTCTCTCTAGAACCCTAATAATACATGTGGTCAGTACTTCACCCTCAAAACTTTACTATAAGAGCCATCAGGTTCACACTCACAGGCGCTTCAGGCCAGAGACCTGTTCACACTTGGCTTCTGGTTTGTTTTGCAGGCATACAGCTTGGCTACAAAGACTAGCACCTACACTTCAAATTTTTACCACCTCTCAAAACAAAAACAAAACCCTGACTATTTGCCTGGTGTCATTTCAAATTCCAACATAGAAACCTTTCTATAAACTAACGTAGCTAAATATAAAGGTCTGGTAAATCCCAAATCTCCTCCAAATTCAATCTAGATATAAGATATCTAGATATAATGTTCTCTCCATTACTAATGATGTAGGTGGAGAGAAATTAATGCTGCAGCTATTGGAGAGAGATAGAGAGTAAAAATGAGGTAGATATCAATAGAATGTGGGGACCCAATGCACAATTTCATGTAAGACTTGCCATGATTTGCATCATTGAAAAGTTGATGAGTAAAAACTGGCTTCAAACGCTCAGGGTTCTTGTAGAGAGTTTACCCCCTTATAAGCTACTGGCTTAGCAACCAGGGTGACCACAGGACAGAACTTAAAATACTTATCTGTACAGTTCCCAATAACTGCTTTGCTCCTGTGGATATGTTTTTATCTTTCCTTTTTCATTCTATGTGTTTCTGTCCCCATATCCCCATATCTTGTATCCCAAGCTCCTTTATGTAGGTCTTTCTATCTGGCATTACCTTGCCTGGCCTAATGTGAGCCCTTTCAGAGTTAAGGACACGGATGGTCCAAAGAACTGAGAAGAAAAAGGTTAACAGAATTGTTTATAGTCATAAAAATATAAAGATGTAAAATACCACCAATATTTCTTTATGTCATAGGAAAGTCTTTGAACTGACAATTTTTTTTGGTATAGAATACAGTTTATTCAGGGAAGAGGATGGGAGTTAATGATGTAGTGGAGGCAGAGAGAGGGAGAGAGAGAGAGAGAGAGAGAGAGACAGAGACAGAGACAGAGACAGAGACAGAGACAGAGAGACAGAGAGAGAGACAGAGAAGAGAAGTGGAGGAGTGGAGGCCTGTCATGACCACGTGGAGAGAGGGGGGAGGGGAGGAGAGCCTAAGAGGGGCAGAGAGGTGAGAGTGCCAAGAGGCAAGAGTGCTGAGAGAGCTGAACTGACAATTTAACTAAGCTTTCATGATACTTTATTTCCATAAATGAGAAGATATCTATAAAAATTAAACATGGATTACCTTTGGGCCTCTGCTGTAGCACACACTATAAAGTAAGTCTGAAATAAATGAACATATATATTATTTTAACAGTTAGAAATGTTAGAAAAGACAATGCAGGGCTAATCACAGAATGACAAGAACATCTAGAACTATTCTAGACAGTCTCTTGAGTTCTCAACATAGCACAAAAGACATTCAGGCCATACAAGTTTTGTTTGGAGGTCCCCAGTGTCAGCATCTCTTATACACAAGGTAGCTCAATCTCCCAGAGGGTTTTTTTAAATCTTTTTTTAAAAAAATTTTCTATATTTTTTGTTTACATTCCAAAGGCTTTCCCCTTTCCCAGATTCCCCCCCCACCATACATCCCATAAGTCCTCTCCCCCCCCAACTATTCCCCAATCATCCCCCTCCCCACCATTTCTCTGTTCTGGATTTACAAAACTGGATCCAATCTTTTCAGGCCCAGGGTTGTCTCCTTTCTTCTTCTTGTGAATCATTTGAATTGCTAATTGTGCCTTGAGTATTTAGGGCTTCTGGGCTCATTAATATCCACTTATCAGTGATTGCAACTTTTGGCCTCACACAACAACAACCCTAACTCCTCACAGTGCCCACATATAGCTCCTACTTGTGAGTTTTGGAACAATGCAACAGGTTCAGTCACTCTTTTAGCATGACAGATTTGGGAGAATCTGAATATGTATCTCCCAAGAACACAGAATTCCATACACTTCCCCTGAATAATGATAATGATTAGCAAGACATAGGGCATTCTATGGTTACCTCACTTAAGGTCTGTAGAGTTTTGTTGAGCTCTGATCGCCTGTGAGTAGAATGAGAAAAATTAACATGAAGGAGACCATTAGTGATGTGAAATTCAAAACAAGGTATCTTTTAAAGCAATTAGATCAGGCATGTGGCATGTACTGCTTACTCTGAAGAGACATGGGGTATAATAAGAGATTGCTCTGTGGGGAAAATCAATTATTTATAAGACAAGGAAAACTAACCAGATGGGAGATGGATCAGTCCTAGTTAAGAGCAAGAAGATATAAATTATGGTTGAACAATCGTGTTATTCATTAGGCTACTGCAAACCCCAAGGCAACTTCTTCTGGCAGACAGCCAAAGGAATAGCTGGCCCAGGGCAAAGATTTCTGAGAATGGTAAGCTACTCATCCTGGGCTTCTGATTAATACCTCATCTACCTTCAATGGACACAGCTTTCTCTCTACGATTCCAGCCCTGTCTTCCTCTCATCTAATATCCCCATGGGAATCTCTCTCATTCCTCGCCTCCATTTCTGCTTCTACAATATTTCCATTTCTACAATTTGGTAGACCTTCACTGAAGTTCAGAAGAAAGAATTCTAGCTAAAGAAGTCACTCTTCTTGAGAGAGGTGACTGCCCTCCAGGAGACATCTGTCTGGAACCATTTTTCACTGTTACACCGAGGAGGATGCTGCTGGTATCTGGTGGGGGTGAGGCCAGGGATGCTGCTGAATATCCTATAATGTAGAGAGCAGGTTTCCATAACAGTCAACTATCCGTCCCCAGAAGGCAACAATGCTGAGGTTCAAAATGCCCTTCTCTGAGGAATGGACAACAGTTCTAGGTGACTTTAAGTAAGATCTGGAAAAGATCTGACCTTTGATTTTTTTTGGGGGGGGGCGGGGCCGGGTCTTCCTATGTAGTGCTAGATGTTCCAGAACTTGCAACATAGACAATGCTAGTCTTAAAATCAAGAGATTCACCTGCCTTTGCCTTCCAGGTGCTCTGGTTACAGGCATGTGCTACAATGCCCAGTGTTCCCTCTCTGACTCTTAAATCACCAATATTTCATGACAATATAAACAAATGGTATATAGTAAGGTGTGTCCATTCTCTGACATTGTGACACAATGTTTTCACCTGAAAAGTTCATATTAAGAACCCAAGCAACTGAGTTACCTTCCCTCCAGAAAACACTTAATAATGTTTTAAGGCTGTTTACAATTTTGTGTTGGGCCTCTGTTATATCTCTCCTCAGCTGCATGTGGCTTGCTGACTGAACAGTCTTTCAAGAAGTCTGGACTTGAGCTTGTCTAGCAATAATACTGGATAATGAATTGTATTAAAATTCAAATACCAGCTTAGATGAAGCAGTTGTTTAATTTCAGTGCACCAGAGGGAACATCCTCAGGAGAGTGTTAGTGGAGATATAGGTTGACAGATAACCATGGTTAGTTTGTAAAGTAGGCAAGAACTAATTTGCTCTGTATCCTTTGTGTCTCCATGTCCTATTCTTGGTCTCCAAAAGCGAAAATAGCTCAGTATGTATCTTTTCACATGGTATATATGAAATTTTAAAGAAAATGCCAGATTACTTACTTCAGTTCACTTAGAGACAGGACTCCAGCGAAGGTGCCATTGACTATATCTTGATTCTGTTGGAGGTGAAAACTCATTAAGAGAACAGCAAAACATCGTGCCCTAAAGAGTGAATCATAACTCCATAAACTACAGATGACCAGATTTTGGATACACAAATGATGGGCCACTCAAGAGTGAATCAATATTGGATGAGCTAATTTGGCTTTATTTATTTTTTAAAGTGTCAGAGTCAGTCAGTTCTGTATTCCTTCCATTCAAGGGTTCCTCCGAAACAGTGCTATTAAAATCCTCCTCATGGCAGGTTTCAGAGTTAAGATACATCTGTGTAAAAAGAGAAGTTTGACAGGACCATTGCTATATTTCTAGCATTCAGATCATGGCCTGGCATGTAGTAGGCATTTAGGAGATAGTAAATGAATGAGAATCAGATTTGGTCTAGACACTCTGAGTGCCTGGAAGGTGTAGATCAATGTATTTGAATTCCCCAAGTATGGCACACAACCACATCTGGAAGATTCTTATTAAACTCAATAAACATATTTGTTGTTGTTGTTGTTGTTGTTGTTAGGAATTTCTAAAGCAGTTTGATACTTTTAACTGGTAATAGGACTGCACAATATTACCATTCTTATTCAGTAACAAAACCAGTAAAAACTAAAATAGTACTATTATAATAATAACATGAATACTATGAATTCGAGCCCTTAAGTACACAGCTAGAAAATTGAGGAGACATATTTTACTTAAATTTGTTCATAAATCAAATATACCAAGTATCACAAATTATCTGAAGCTTTGGTAAATCTTTAGATACATGAAAATGTACTTTGAAAGACTGCAGTTAAAGAAAATCTTGAAAGCCTACCTGGGTAACATTGTGGTCATCATCATGTTGAAACACTATCTCGCCTCTAAAAAACACTAAAAATAAATTTTCAGAAAGAAATTTGAGACTTGTGTTCTTACAGTTTGCGGGTTAATATAAAGCATTACAAGGTTATTAAATTATTTTATAAACAGTTTAACCATATCCTTTGTTTTGAGTCCTGCTCCTCTATTGATGACTATTCGTTGCTTGTCAATAGAGGTTTCAGAAGAGAGGAGCTACAACTTTGATGGAGGAATTCAGTAAAAGAGAATGCCACCTGCTGCCCAAGATGTTTTCATTTCTTCCAGCTGAAACATTTTCACTTAGGATAACTGGGGACTAACGTTCCAATGTAACCTTTCAAATAACATCTTTTAGAGCTGGAGTTACAGTGGCATAGATGAGTGAGTGAGTGAGAGAGAGAGAGAGAGAGAGAGAAGAGACAGACAGAGAGGGAGAGAGAGACAGAGACAGGGAGAGAGAGACAGAGACAGGGAGAGAGAGACAGACAGGGAGAAAAAGACAGAGAGATAGAAGGAGAGAGAGAGGAGAGGGGAGAGAAAGAGAGAGAGAGAGAGAGAGAGAGAGAGAGAGAGAGAGAGAGAGAGAGACAGAGAGAGAGAGAGATTCCTTAGCAGCTAAACAGCAGTCTTATTGAAGTCAATTCTTCATCAGTTTTTAAATTTGATTTTTGAGAATTTCATATATACTAGTATTTCATTTACATCATTTACATCCCCCCTCTCCTTCTAAATCTCTACCTGATCTTATATTCATGGCCTCTTATTCTGTTACTGTTACACACACACACACACACACACACACACACACACACACACACGAATTTAGAAATATTGTCTACTGAATTCATTTAATAAAAGTTTATAGCCGGGCGGTGGTGGCGCACGCCTGTAATCCTAGCACTCTGGGAGGCAGAGGCAGGCAGATTTCTTGAGTTCAAGGCCAGCCTGGTCTACAAAGTGAGTTCCAGGACAGCCAGGGCTATTCAGAGAAACCCTGTCTCAAAAAACCAAAAAAAAAAGTTTATATTGACACAGAAATTTCAAATAATTCATAATTATTACAAAACAAAGACACTTCAAATCGGTATAAAATTACACACTTTAAAAACATATCAAGGAGGGTTAGAGAGATGGCTCAGCGGTTAACAGCACTGGGCCCCAATTCCAGACGGCCTGAGTTCAATTTCTAGCAACCACATGGTAGCTCACAACCATCTGTAATGGGATCTGATGCCCTCTTCTGGTGTGCATGAAGATAAAGCATATGTGTGTGTGTGTGTGTGTGTGTGTGTGTGTGTATACATATATATTATTTTAAAAATCAAACTTTTGAAAGCTTGTTTAGAGTCTCCTTCCCCACCCCTGTGTGTGTGTGTGTGTGTGTGTGTGTGTGTGTGACAATTTGTCTCCCTCATGTTCTTGTTGAATGTGTTATGAGTTTTATAAGTGTACAGGGAACACAAAAGTTCTGGTTGCATGGAACAATGAAAAAGCTACCACCTTTTGACTCTCAACCTAATTCTTCCTGGCCAGAAAGTTCTCAGCTTATTCATAGCTCTTTAATGGACCCAGACTGGAAACCTGAAAGAAGCAGAGGTTTCTAGTTTTTGGCAGGATATCGTGGGATTTCTGGTGCCAGAAGAGTGGGTTCTCTGATGAAGTTGTTTTTACCAGTCACTACGACAAATGGTCAATTCAGTCACTTAATTAGGGAAAACATTACTCCAACCACCTTTCTGGCATCTGTTATTTAAAATGACCATTTTAAAACACATTTTGATTTTCAGTTATCAAATATGATTTAGACACAAAACAGAACTAGACATTAGTTGCAGCCAAATACATAGGTGATGCCACCAAATAATGATATTATAAGTGTATAGTAAAGAGAATGGTAAGAGAGGGTAGAGGGAAAGAGAAAGAAAAAATAAAAGTATACAAATATGTGAAAATAAAATGTATACAATTTTTTTGTGGTGGTAGGGATTGAACCCATAGACTTGTACAGATTAGGCAAATGCACTACCATTGAGCTACACCCTTAGCCCATTAAAAAAACCAAGCTAACAGTTCCCTCTTATAGTTTTCCTGGAACACATCAGCAGAAAACACACATGAGCAACTCTCATACTCACACAGTCGGATGTATTTGTAAAATATTAATTTTTTAGATTTGATTTTTAATTGTGTGTATATGCATGTGGGGTGTGCATGCGAGTATAGTACCTACAGAGACCAAAGGACGGTGTAGGAAGCTCCTGGAACAGCCGTTATAAGTAGTTGTAAATTGTCCCATAGTTGTTAGGAACCAAACTTCAGTCCTCGGCAAGAACAATATTTTCTCTTAAACTCTGAGCTATCTCTCCATTCCTGACGTATTTAAATAGAAAAAGTGTCTTCCTTTTTTTAATCTACCCAATTGTATATTTACTTGGACTGTTATCTATATTTCTCAGATAAAGTGTAACACTATAAATAGGAATAAAACGTCAAAGGTAAAGATTTTTCTATTGATTATTACTGGAATTGGTAGCAAGACTTTATGTAATAAAATACATTGTTGTTTTCCTCTTCTCTCTACCCATGGTCTCCAATCCAGTTCTGACCTGCTACAATGTATTTTTCTGTTTTTCACATTTGCTTTCATTGGTCTTAATAAGGAAGAAAGCCCAGAGAACCAAATCAATGGGAGAAAGGAGGTTGTTTCATGCCTCTGGCCCATGGCAGGAGGAAAACTATTCCTATTTCAAAAATAGCATGTTCCCAAGAGATTTCCATCTCAATTTTTAAAACACTGTGAACAGTGTTAGAGATGGCAAAACATTACAGACAGTAATGGAATCAGCATTTAATTAAACTAATGTTTGAAACATTCTAAAAGTCCTGTTTGTTTTACTCTTAGCAAAAGACAATACTTGGTTTTTGAGTCATAATACATATGAAAAAGCTTGAGGAATTTACTTGTAAGAAGTAACGTCCAACAATCAATAATAATTTTATTATTAACTTTATTCATGAATTAATTCTTTTTTAACCAATCAGATTTATGTATCAATAATATCACAATTTGCAAGATGCCAATGCAGTAATTTAAGAGCCAATTGATAATGATAAAAGCTTTATCTCAAGATTTCTTACCTTATAAGCACTTAGCTATTTGTGGCTAGTAAATACCACGCAGGCCCATGTCAGAAGTCATCTCCAGTCACCCTTCCTTCTCCTCCTCCTGCGACCTCTGTCTGTCTCCCCAACTCCTAGCTCTACCTTCCCTTTCCTGTACACAGGCCTTCTACTGCTCCAATCTGATTGGACAGGAAATATCCTGCAACATTTCACCCTTTCTGTCTAATTAAAATAAAAGACTTTCTGTCAAAATATAAATAGAACACAACTACTACCATTTTGAAAATTATAAGGTATAAGATAGACCTAACATCCAGTCCAACATTTTTGTCAATAAATTTGAACACTGTCCTCTGTCCTAAAAGACTATATAGTTCTGTACCTGACTTATGTCCTGGCTTTAGATCATATGTCATCTGAAAACTATCATAACAGAGTCAAAAGCTTGGGGTGGATAGGAGATTATGTAATTTTTCAACCCCATCAGAAATCCAAGAATGACTAATAATACCTGAAAAATAGGAAGTCTAGCAGCTTCCAGAACTTAGCCAATTTGTAGAGACAGCCCCAGTAAGTAAGCCCCAGGAATTATTAAGTACTAGCTTATCCTGTCTCCGCAGAACTAAGCTGTCCTAACCTGTAACTTGTGTCCTCTCAAGGACCGTACAGGTCTGCAGGAGAGAATGGCACTTTCTGCCCAGTGGCCACCTCGCCACCACATACAACTTCACCTGGAGGTGGAGATGCTCAGCTGCTGCTTTGAGTCCATGAATGGGGAGCTGGGAGGAGCAGATATGTCTCGGCAATAAGTGAATAAATAACATTAAATGTCACATTCTGTGGAATTCTGACGTTTTTGAAAACCAACTATCTATGTAAAGTAATCTGGACTATTGTCCGTTAACTACTCTCAGCTGTTTCTGATTAAAATCTTGAAAACACCATAACAATAAACTCAGAGCCATGAATTTTCTATTTGGCTCTAAACTCACAGGTTTAAATATCTCAGATCCGTTTATAATAACAGCAAAGAAGGACTGGGTCTAAGCCCCGTGGCTCAGGAAGGTAGCTAACCACCCATCAGCCCAGAGAAGACAGCACAGGTGAGACCTGCCCTGCACCTCGTGAATTAATTCTAAGGTTACTAGAATTAGTGTGGATTTAATGCTCTAGTGAAAATCCTTGTTGTGGAAGCTTATCTATCTTCTCTGTCTAGAACGTGGAAAGGTAATTTCAGTCAGGTTTGAAATTTGCTTTTGTTTTTTATTAGGGACTTTGTAGTAGCCTGGTTGTATGAAGAGGGGACAGATCAGAAAGCCATGTACAGACACAACAGGAGAAAAACCATTTCTTTCTGTGGAGCAAACTTATCTGGGAATGTGTAGTTGTGTAATGCGTATTAGAACTAACCTGAGTCACTGCAAATAGATGACAAATTGCAGATATTTCTCTGGGATTTGACTCCTGAAAGAGAAGAAACCCAGCTGGTTAAGCATGATAATAACTGTGCTTATTATTATATATAATATATATGTATATTATATATAAGTACTGAACTGTCAAGAAAGATTGCAAATGAAGACATCAAATGTAAACCAACAATATTAAAAAGCTGAACAGAATTGGCTGGATAAATTGCACAAAAAATAAAGGAATACTTAGACGAGCAGCCATATCACTGTCTGACCTTCAATTCTTCTCTGAAATTTCTTTGTCGCCTTCCTAATTAATCCTTCTCCTGTCTGATATCGAGAACAATGGAAACGAATCATGTATGGAGAATTTAAGTGGTCTAGTTCTGAATCATAGGCCATCCTTTCCTTCCAAGGTAGGAAAATCCTAGAAGACTCTAACATTGGTCTAAGCTCACAATAGTGTACTCAACAAATGCACATTCAAAATAATAGTAATGTCATGATTTCATTCCACAAACAAACATTACAAAATTCAAGCATATTTGCTGAGTACTCAGTATAATTTATGGGTCCTATCCTTAAAGAGCTTACACTCTGGTGGGTGATACCAGTCAGGAAATAAAAGGGTTGTGTGATGGTGCTTACAGTCTAGTGGCTGATACTAGCAAAGAAATAAAAAGGTTCAGTGATGGACAGAACCTTAGGCCATACAAACACACAAAGGAGGAAGAGATGAATGGGAGATTAAATCATCCCTGTTAAGGAAAAGAAAAATTTAATGCATCTCAACCTGAGAAACAATTTCTCCTTTGTGAAAGAAGTGCATCTTTTTTTTTTTAATTTGAAAAAAGCTCAAAGTTCCATTCAATTGTTGCTGTGTAAGAAATCCATAGAAAACAGGAGGGTGGGAAAGGCTGATGAGGTACTACCCAAACTAATGAAGGGAAGAGATCATTCAAAAGATTATTATATTAAGCAACATTTAGTCTCCTTAATATGTTGTCTTTGTCAGAATTATATGCGCAATGTCCAAAAAGGCAAGCTTATGTCCATTGGATATTACGAGTTGTTCCCGTGAGAAATTAGTTTGGATGTTAAAGAAAATTATAATTTGACTTGGTGCACATGATCTGGTTTCTGTCAGAATGATTTACTGGTGTGTGAGTGTCATGTGTCAGCTAAATTTAGATTCTGTGAACAAACTGAATTTCACACTATGCAAAATACCATGCCTCTATGATATGTATAGATGATACGTAGTAAGGCTTACAGTGGCCTTTAAACCACGGGTCTCTGGCTTGCTAAGCTTGCTATTCTCTAAATTTCACTTGCACTTCCATTTCCAGGGAAGTGTATCTTTTGCTGTTCTTTCTCAATGAGAATTTTTTCCCATTTCTAGGACTATTATCTATAATTCCCACCCCTCCCTGAGTACATGACCACAGACAATTCTTTATATCCTGACTGAGAACAACTTTAGCTGAGAGTGATAATATTTCAGGTTTTGTGAGATAGGTGTTTTCTGCTGCAACAACTCAATTTGATGTAGCAGAAAAGTAGCCACAGAAAATAATTTAAACAAATAGGCAGGGCAGTGTTTCAATAAATTCTATTCACAGAAACAGGCAGTAAACCAGATTTTCCTATTGAAATCAATGAAAAACCCTTGTTAGACATGTCTTGTGGGTCAGGGCTCACATTGGGCACTTAAAAATACATCACCTCTTCTTTTAAAAAAAGGTTTGACCCTTTAGTTCTTTTATTAATTACATTCTTACTCATTACTACCAGCCCTGTGTTGTCCATGCCTCTTATTAATCATGTTAGAAATATCTGTGGATATGAGGGTATAGTTTTGGTGATAGGGTGCACACTTCACATGTGGCAGGGCCTGTGTTCAGTTCTCAGCACCTAAACAAACAAACAAGCAAACTGGTAGAATCCTCTTGCAGGCACACGCATGTCAGTTAACTGTTTGCTCTGTCTCCCCTTAGACTAAAAGATTCTTAAGGGCAGGCACAGGCTGATTACTCTTACACTGACCAAAACACCTAGTACAATTTCAGGTAGCCAATAAATATATATCTATTCATTAAGAACAGATTTTTATTTTTAAAAGGTAGGAAAAGAAGACAAAGAAATAAAAAACACCAGCCATTTCTTTAGATTTACTTAGTTACAAACAGAAAGTCTTGATATTGATAATAAGTCATACCTGATGCATTGAAGGTTTTTACTATAGTGATTTTAGATTTTTCTGCAAAGAAGCAATTTAAATATTAGAGCAGAATTTGTTGCTTAAAAAAACAATTTGCCATGAGTATTGTTTTTTTTTTCCAGCGAAGTGCTAAGAAAAGCACAGTGTTGAGATCTTGAAGACACCGTTGGTCATCTTAGCAGCAGAATGAATGGGAGTCTCATTCTCAGAACACGCAGCACTGGCCCAGGGTGGGTCTGAGAATTGGAGTCACATGTTTACCCAGTTAGATCACACCCATTACACATCCCTCTGCTTGTGTAATTCGACTTCAGTTTCCAGGCACTACCGCTAGACCCATAAATATGAATTTACAATGCAGGTGGGTAGAACTAAGTTATAAACAGTGCCTTCAGATGACAGGTTATAAAGAACACGTGATTCAGATGGAAAATCAGTGTGAATCAAGGCCTACTGAATCAAAAATATTGCTAATATAATTTACAATGAAGAATCCCTGCTTTCTTCTTTAAGGTTAATAGGATACTCTCCTCGTTGTACTGGGAGATAAAATTGTTCTGAGAGAAGTCAAGACCAGCCAACAACTGTTGTGTAACAATTTCACAGTAGAACCACAACTACTTAAGTTCATGGGCAAGTATTAATGTGCTCTGAAAAGGCAAGCCTTAGGATTATCTTCCCAAAGACATTTGGAGACAAAGTCCCTGGCTCATGCCCCAGATGATGGAGAATCTGGTTCAAAAAGCCTTGTATAAGGAGGGTTGCCAATTACAAGAGGCTGCATTCAGGGTACAAATTTGCAGAAAAATAGTGCCTCTTTACAGCAGATAGGCAAATTTGAAGGAAAGACTAAGTTCAGAGCTCAGAGATACACTGAAGAATAACAGTACTATACAATTTCAGAAACCTTTGTGTGTTACTGATGAGCTCACTTGGGTGTGTGATTCACTAACAATGGTTGGTGGTCATTTTAGAGGTGGATACCATTCTGTGCTGTCATTGCTAATCCTTTAATCATTATTTTCTTTGCCTCGCTATATTTTCTTTCCATATAGCAAGTGAAACACAACTGTAAAATGAGCTTGTATTTTGGTAGCTAAATTTATGAAAATACTCAACTTTACTAATAATCAAAAATGAAATAACCTAGAGAAAAGAACAAGATTTAATAATATATAATGTAACCTCCACAAAGGTACAGTAAGCAACAAGGCCATTCTCATCCACTGCTGGCAAAACGTTGTAAGGTACATTTTTTCTAGAAGGTTATTAGGCAATAGTTCTCAAGGGCCTTAAAATATTCCTACTGCGGACCCATTATGTCCAATTCTTGGAATACATCACATAAAAATCAGTGATGGATGCAAAGATAGTGCCATCAGGAAGTTCACTGCAATAAGTTCTATTAAAAATTTAAACAACTTTAATGTTTAACATATGGCACACAATGGAATATCAAGTCATTAATAGTAAGAGACAATGGGGGATGCTTACAATTTAATATTAAATTAAAAGAGAAGCATAAAATCTGTGTAAATCATGACTATTTGCAATATGTGTATTTTGCAATATGTATGTGTATATGTATATATACATATATATGCATATATATGATCACAAATGAAATTGTACCAAATTACTACTAATAATAGTTTTAGTAAAGTAATAGTAAAGAAGATAAATTTTTCTTTCTCATATTTCCCTATATTCTTCATTTTATGAACTAATCTGTATTGCTATAATATTCAAACATAACAAATGTTATCTTTAAGTAGAGTGCCATGGCTGTAATAGGAAGTTTAGGAGTGTAGCAACGACGGAATGATAGTTCAATGACAGAGTCAAAGAGCAGCAAAGGTTGAACACCTATGGAAACAAAGGAACAACAGAACCGTGTGCCTTTGCTAATCCATTAGACCCTACCTATGGAAAAAAAACTCAAGAAGCCACAGAAGACAAGCTATGCCATTCAGGAATAATTGAAAATTACCTGTTTTGTTTAAAGTAGACAATACTTCTGAAGCAGCATCTGAAATAATAACAAACAGTGTAATGACTGGTTTAGTTAAGAAAGGTGACTCTTCCCAGATTCCTTAAACACTTCAATTCCCCCTAAATCTAGAGTTTAGAGTTTTGCAAACTCTAACTGGTACTAGCCAATGCACCATCCCATTCTCTATTCTTCAGCCCCAAGATGAACTTGAGTACACATTCATTCTATCAGAATGTGATTTTCTGAATGTCTATCATGTGTGAAACATGTAACGCCAATATTTATTAGACATAACATTTATGTTATTTAATATTTTGTCCCATTGCAGAAAGGGGGAAGGAAAGATTGTAAGAGTCAGATAATGAGGAAGACAGGAGTGAACCAGTATCTTCTGACAAGACAGGACTCCTGCTCTCAGGCACTCACAACAGCTGTGGTTGCCTGCACAAGATCTGCCCAGTTAACATTCTAGCATGAAGTGAGAAGGGGTTCATGAGCTCCTCCTACCCCTAGCCAAGGAGCTATGGACAGTTGATGCTTCTGGGGTAGAGAGAGTCAACATTTGTTAAAGGCTGGCCACCCTTCGGCACATGGCTCCACCCTCAAGAGTATATGGGTAGTACAAATAGGAGTTGGCAGGTTATTAACTGATTTTTTAAAAAAGGACACAAGGTTGGGGGTGGGTAGAGAGGTAAAGGTGGACCTGGAAGGAACAAGCAATAAGAGTGGAGGGTGACTTTGAAGAAAAACATTGTATGAAATTCTCCCAAAATTCATAAAAATGGCCAGGCAGTGGTGGCACACGCCTTTAATCCCAGCACTTGGGAGGCAGAGGCAGGTGGATCTCTGTGAGTTTGAGGCCAGCCTGGTCTACAGAGTGAGTTCCAAGACAGCCAAGGCTCTCCTGGTTCCACAGAGGAACCCTGTTTCAAAACAACAACAACAACAACAATAACAATGTTACAAAAGAAAAAACGTCCTTTTCTCTCTATGCTACTGAGAAATCCTTCCTGGATATGCAACTTACAACATGAAGAACAACTTGACTAGCTCTGGCCTTGAGCAGCTTTCACATTAGTCACATTTTAGGTCAAATGATGCTAATTTTGGGGTGGTTTTTTGGGGGGTGGTTTTGTTTTTTTTGTTTGTTTGTTTTTGGTTTTGTTTTGGTTTTGTTTGGTTTGGTTTTGGTTTTTTTGAGACCGGGTTTCTCTGTGTAGTCCTGGCTGTCCTGGAACTCACTCTGTAGACCAGGGTGGCCTCAACTCAGAAATCCGCCTACCTCTGCCTCCCAAGTGCTGGGATTACAGGCATGAGCCACCATGCCCGGCCAAATGATGCTAATTTAAGTTTAAAGTTCTTAAGCATTATTAATTTAGGAAATGTTTGTTCCAATCCTATTTGATATAAAGTCCATTAAAATTGATCCTACTGGTATTTCTTCAAATGAAAGAATTCTAGAATCTATTCTTAGAGGTGAAATTTTAGGAAAAATGCAATAATGTACCTATAGTGGCACACACCTGTAATCTTAACAATTGGGAGGCCAAGGCCAAACAATTGTTCCTCAAAAAACAAACAAGCAAACAAACATCTAAATAAACACAAAGCATTGTCATGCTTAAACTGCTCCCACGTATATCCCACACAATACACAACAGAATTTAAAAAATCACTGATGCCATAGCTAAACAGAAAATAATCTTTTTCAATGTACAAAATAATTAGACACAAAATGACAAGTGTTGGTTCTTCCCATTAGACCATTTATGAATTTAATCAGTTTCAATCAGTATAAGATACATCTATGATTATTTCACTCCTCAACCACCACCCACATGGCGGAATTTTATTTTGACCAAGAGAGTCTGAGAACTGATGAGATTTGATTGAAAGAAGATAGAAGACTGGTTCCCCTCAGAGGGGAGAGAACAGAATGTGCTGCTCCACCTTCCTCCCTGGGATATCAGGAAGTTCTTTGTCCTTTTCTCTAAGCCAGGTTTCCCCCCATCATTTTTCATGCTATTTAAAAACTGATAAAATCACCCATAAAGAGACTGTCTTTGGACACCCTGTACCTTCAAATTTGCGCTGAATCATATTGAAGTCACTAGTCATGCTTCCCACAGTTAAATAATCTCTCATGTCAAGTTTGCTGGCAAGGTGTTAGAAAACAGTGAAATGGAGTACTTTACAGTGTGATTGAGGTTTCCAGTATTTTCTGAAATATTTACAGAGGCAGAGGGAATTTTTTCTTCTTCTATGTTCACAGAAACTATATCAATTAACCAGAATGGTTACTGCCACATGTTTTAAGTTTTGGAGTATTGAACTATATGGAATCATTCAGTGTATCCAAATATAATTTAGAGATAGAAATCTTCATTGCTGTGACTCCTTATGCTTCTATTCCTGTGAGGGGTTGTGAATTTTCACTTGCTTAAGAGACATTCTTACCACTGAGGCATGTGTTTTCTACCTCTTTTTTTCCCCAAGGAGAGGAAGACAATGGTATAATTAAAAGAGAAACTTAACAAATTGGACTACATCTAGGCTTAAATATTTTCAAAATCTTGCCTGGTGTACCATTGGAGTAGGGGACAAGACTGACAAAAGATGATTCGGCTGCAGAGAGAAAAAAAAGTGAATACTTTGAAACAATTATATTTCTTTAGAGCCAAGATCTCAACATATAGCTCTGGTTTGAAACAGTTATTTATGAAATTTTAAGAAGTCAGAACTTTGGTGATACAATTATAAAAAATAGAAAAAGTGCTATGAGACTCATAATCATAAAGTCTACTGCATCTGTTGTGGCAATAAGTTAGGAACCACATTTGGAATGAAGTAAATGATAGTTTCACTATTTTTTCCAGCCAAGAGAGTTTTATAAAACATTTAAAATCACTCATTGAACTGTAGTCATGAATATATTGACACATTGACTCCATTCTGCTATAACAATGCCTGCCAACTGCCAATTCTTCCAATGGTAAATCTAAAATATATATATTCATTCCTCATATAACATATTCATATAATATCCATATGATATATTATATACATATAAATTTAGAGTATAGTATATAAATTTACATATAACACATATATCTTATACCATTCAATATTATATACCATTCAATATTATGGTACCTAACCCATTTCTTGGTAGCTCATTTTAAAATATAGCTGCTATTAAGGCAGTCAATCAAGTTATAGATTTCTTGTAGAATGACTTCACTTATCATAGTAAGTCAATCTACTGCACACATTCCACATGTTTAAATATTTAAGAGATTTAGTGGTTTGATCTTTACCTAAACACATGAGAAATCACAAACACTTCACAACAAAAATCTTAGTCTTGGAGTACAGAGCTTGGTATTTCAGCTGGTATGGACAAAATCTGGGTGTGTCAAAGCACTTGTCTGGCCTTTTTCAGACTGCTCATGGGTTGGCTAAACACACACACACCCTGTCTGTCCCAGATTATTGCTTTCATATTTTGTCATTTACTATATTTATTCTTTTAAGCAATTGCCAAGATCTTTCTTAAGGAATAAGATTGGTCCTACGCAATTCAAGTCAAAGTGTGTGGCAAAATAATTGGCCACAGTCAGTTTTAAATGAATGACTATTAATTCTTTTGGATGTTGATGAATGGTGACACAATTCGAAGAAGAGGTCTATGGACATTGCTGTCTTCCTCCCTTGACACTACACTGGGTCCTACCATCTGGTTTGTGCAGCCTCATGGTACCCAGAAGCCAGGTTACAACTAGGACTCCAGAAACACTGCTCTCCATTCTTTAAAAACAGGCTTTTGCAGACTTTATATGATTAAGTTTGGAAAAAGCTAAAGAAAAATGCACTAGCATGCTGAACCCTAGAAGCTCAAAAACTAGGGGGCATAGAGACATGGACAAAAGAAGTTGTGCTCTGATGGCTTGAGGTTCAGGGTTTGAATCTTCACCCCATCTCATGCTCACGACGGTCATTTATTTATCCTATAGCAGGTATATGTGGTCTCTTATTTCATCTTCAAATATCCCATGGAGCAGATACTATTGTTCTCAGTTTACAGAGGAAGAAACTGAGGCACAGAAAAGTTAAGGAACTTGCTCCGAAGCTGAGCTAGTAGTGGAAGTGGGAGGGTGGTGGCTTAGTTCAAACCCCAAGAGACAGATGGGCTCCAGAGACTGTGTTAAGTGATTTAAGATTTCCCCCACTGAGCCTGTTTCCACATCTATAGCATGAACATAAGGATTCCTATTCTGCAAGATGGAGAGGAATGAGATGTCTGAAGACTTCCGGGCACAATAGTACATGCATGAGATGGCTGCTGTCTTTGTGTGTTCAATTTAAATCATTGAATGAATAACAATTCATTAGAATTTCACAATTCTAAGGATAGCATACCAGCTGACTCACAACCCTTCTAGGATATGTGGTATACCAAAAAGGAGACAGGTTTGGCATAAAGAAACCATGTGTGATGTGGGACAAGGAGCTGTGAGATCTTATACAAGTTGTTCAGCAGCCTTAGGCTTTGTTCTCTCACCATAAGACGCTAGGATGCTAATGTCCAGCTGTTAGACTCACATTGGGGTACTGTTCTCAGTTCCTATGGGTTCTAGTTCTAAAGTTCCCTTTGTTTTATTTGCCTTCTCATTGTCATGTGTGCTAAGCTCTTAGAAGCATCTATGAAGATATTCTGTAAGTGAAGGTACTGAAGGTGTGTATTTAAGAGAACACCTCTCTTTGTAAATACAATAAATCTGGGCATGTTTAAGTTCTTGATGCTGTTTAGACTTGTAAGTGCTTCAGCTATGTTTGATATTCTTTCTAGCTTACAAGTCTAGTTTTGTAGGTGTATGTTTAAAGACAATCAGCTTCTTAGAGGAAAATAGCTTTGCTGTATCTGACCCTAGTCATACTGCACAGAAAACTTCAGAGTAATGCTTTCTTGCGACTCCCCAAAATCATAAAATAACTCTTACCAGATGGTGATAACAAACTGGAATTACCAGCGTTTTCTGTCAAGGAAAAAGGTGATTTAGCATTAGTTTGGTTTGATCACATATTTGTAAGACATTAACATTTTTTAATGGCAATCAATGTAAATTGAGCTGCAAATGGCTACCAAAAGAGGGCAGCATGCGATTTCACTACTGTTTTCCATACCCTGCTCAGTGTTTCTTTTCAGTTCTCTAAAAGGACAGCTTTCTAGTGATTCGTGTGTGTGTGTGTGTGTGTGTGTGTGTGTGTGTGTGTGTGTTGAATGCACACATGTGCATGTAATATAGAAGCCAGAGGAGAATGTCTTGTATCGTTTTGAGACAGGGTCCTTCACTGAATCTGAAACTCATGGTTTGGGCTAGGCTGACTAGCCAGTGAGCTCCTGGGATCTACTTGTCTCTGCTCTCCAATGCTGGGCTTATAGGCACATGCAGCCATGCAGGATTTTTATGTGGGTTCTGGGGATTTGAACTCAGGTCTCTTGCTTTCACAGCAAGTACTACTAAATACACTGAGCCATTTCCCCAGGTCCTCAATTTCTAACTAATAATGATTCTCTGTATGTGGTGTTATATAAATGTTCAACATACACTTCAAACTAAGGAGATAGCTAAGACTTTAAGCTATTAGTTAATGTTCATTAAATATGTAGAAAAATGTGCATGTCTACACAAATTATATCTCACTAACTTTGCCTATTTTTTTTAACACAAACATTTGGCCTATTATGACACCTCCTTCTGAGGTGAACTAGGTCAGCCACTTTAGGGCAAACACATTATAAGAACTATTGAGTTATTTGGGAAAAATGCTCAGATCCCTTAAAAGAAAAACACTTTTTTCCTGTTCAGGAAAAGAATACATGCTTGGAGCTGGAGAAATGGCTCAGTGGTTAACAGCACTTGCTGTTCTACAGGACCCACGTTCAATTCCCAGCACCTATAAAGTGGTCATAAAGTGCCTGTAACCCCAGTGTTGTTGCAGGGCAGAAACAGGTAGATAAAACCTAGAAGCTTACTGGCCTTCCAGCCTAGCCAAAACAATGAGCCTAGGGAGGCAAGAAAAGGGTGTTAGATGCCCTAAACTGGAGTTACAGATGGTTATGAGCATGCATATGGCTTCTAGGAATTAAACCCAGGTCTTTGGGAAGAGCAGCCATCTCTTCAGCCCACATGTAAGCTAGACATTTAAAATGTGTTATTCTTTCCTTTTTCCTTTTGGCATGGTTTTCCCTTTGGATATTGGCTTACATTTTCTCCTTCTCGAACTCTCAATATGATGCTCTGCACCACCCTTCCTGGTCGAACATAGCCAACTCCTCACATATCTCACATATACCTTTTGCCTTCTAAACACTAGCCTGGGGTTTTTTGAGGGTTTGCCCCATTCACTTCCCACTCACAGAAACGACAGGGTTGTCCCTCCTAATGAGTCATATATTTGAACTCCATGCCACTCATAGGAGATAAGATATTTCTATTGGTATAAGAATTCATAAGCAAATAAAGGAAGATATTGTTTTTTTTTTTCAGATTTTTCTTTGGAAACCCACAAAACAGATCTTAAACTATTACTAATTTGTTAAAGTATTGATTTAAACCCATAAACAAAATTATTGGAATCCGTCTCTAAAATTTACTTAGTATGACTCTCTGACAATTTTTTCTGAAGTTTAAAAAAATAAAGTCCATATCTTTCCAATTATGGAGAGAATATTTTTATAATGGAAGGAAGCTAACTAGAGCCTGAAGAATGGGAACCTTAAGAAAATAGCTTTATGGATGAAGACTCCTTCCCTAAATTACCTCCTTAGCACTTTTCCTCAACATTATTACCGCAATGTCCCAAACTCTAGTGTCAAATGTTCTAACACAGTGTCAGTGATGCCACATGATTGTGCTACTGTCATTGCCTCTCCAATTCAATGTATCCAAGAACTCAGCTTTCATCATCCCATATCATTTTGACATTTGACCTATTCTTGAATTGAATAGGACTGATACTAACAATGGCTAAGAAATTCAACTTGAAATTTTTTTAGTTGTATTGGTTCTCATGTTAATGCTTCAACAGATTATCAGTAGTGGCTTACAATATGAATCTGTTATCCTAGACTTCTAGAGATCAGAAATACCCTACAGAGCTTGCCAGATGAACGACAAGTTCATGACAAGCTATAGTCCTATCCGGAAGCTCTAGAGAGGAATTCATCTCCTACTTATTTGAGTTCTTTGCAAACTGTGGTTCCTTGTGGTTGTAAGGACTGAAGTTCTCATTTTCTTATTGGCTATAGACTGAGGATGGTTCTAAGACTCAGAGTCATGTTTTCTGGCTCTTGGCTCATTTGTCTGTCTTCAAAGCCATAGATGACAGGATAGAGTATGGAAGCTCTCATCTGTCATCATTGTGTTGCTTAAAAACTCACAGGATTTGACTGGGTTTATCCAGGCACTCTATGATAGTCTCCATATCTCATGGTCTTCAATGCTAATTCCATCTGCAATGTTCTTTCCACAATGTAAATTTGAACCCTGCCTTTTAAAACTGGAAGTTTTAGAAGACAACACATTTCTGCCAGCTCTCTGGCCATCTAAAATATTCCTTGGCTACAGAAGCTTATGGAGAAGGCTGGCTCCTCTTTACATCTTCAAACATTCATTGGCAACATCATGCACTTGGCATTTGGACATGTTCATGAACATTTTCACTGTGTCTGAGGCTGGAAAAATTATAAACAGTGAAAGTTGATTTGGTTCAGTCTTAGTGATTAAGAGCATTTGTTCTTGCAGAGGACCTGGGTTTAATTTTTAGCTCCCATGTGTTGGATGTTCATAAACATCAGGAACTCCAGTTCTTTTTTTTTTAAATTTTATTTTCTATATTCTTTGTTTACATTCCAAATGATTTTCCCTTTCCCAGTTCCCACCTCTAAGGGATTCAGTAGTATTGTGCCTATCATCTGTGGACACCAAGTGTACACATGATACATATACATATATACAAGCAAAATGTTCTCACATAAAATAAAATGAATAAGTATTTTTAATTTTTTTATTTGATTCATAGTTCTGGAGTCTGAGAAGTACAAAATCAAAAAGACTTCATCTAGTGAGGGTCCTCCTGCTGTGCCACATCTGAAAAAAAGGCAAGTGGGCTCACAAAACAAGAATGGTAACTCCTGTAAGAATAACAATGTTACATTAAACTCATGACTTAATCAGCTTTCAAATGCCCCACCTCTCACTAATATCACAATGGCAAGTAAATGTCTACATGAGGGTTAAGGGGGGTGGGGGGGCGATACAGATTCTAACCATTGCATAGGATAGCTCTTATTTTCCCAATTCGATGCTAACCAGCTTGATGTTTTATCTATTATCTTCCAGACCAGTGTCACGGATATAACTATTCAATGAAACCTTTGTTTTGACTACCAAATTCAAAGCCCTGGGTTTGATTCTTAGCACCAAAACACTTACATGCAAACATACACACATACATAACTGCAAAATAAATCTCTATTAGTCTGGAAATAAAGTTATGAGCGTATGACAGGTAGATCAAGTGGAGAAAATTAACTCAGAGAAACAGCAGAAAGATAGAGATCTAGAACAATCTTCTAGAATTGGAGGAAGAGACATGAAGCAGAAATGGAAACCATGTAGAGATGGAGGTTCTCCAGTGACAAGGGAATCGTGGAGGAGCACAGCCACTATTAGAGATACGGGTAAGTCAATCAGAGAAGGAAACGAACACTCATGTGTGCCCGCACACATGCACACACATACCATGCACACACCATGCACGCGCACACACACACACACACACACACACACACACACACACTTGTTCTTTTCCTTTTATACTCCAGTTTTGTTTTGTTTTGGTTTTTTATATATTATACATTGGCTAAACCTAGCTGGAAGGCAGTTGCAAACTATCAGAGCGGGAGGATGGAGAGTGACTCTGAGAATGGGGAAAAGCGATCTAGACAGAGTCTGTAAAGACTTGAGAATACTTCTTGGATAACTATTACTCAGTATGATGTGTAGAGTAGTAATTATGTCTAAGAATCACAACAAAGAGATCATGTAATGGATCTTACAAGTGTGTGCTGAACTGTCCTTCCAAATTCATGCCAAAACAGTATTAAAAGCCCACAATTATGAGCCCCAACTGCCTAGAGTGGTTACCTCAATAAAACACAATTGATTATTCCTCTTTGCTTAATGTCCCCTCTGCTTCCTGACACTACTTTATAAATAAGCCTGAACCAAAATCATGAGAGGCAACGTCTTGGTGCTGCTGAAGTGTTCAGTGGGGTAGAGGTTAAGGTTTCAAATGTGAAAAGGCAGTCTTAAAGCTGTGGCAATGCCAGTGAGTCTTCCAACACACCATCCCTTAAGTTAGGCGGGAACAAGTCTTTCGGAACTGGGAAAGGGGAAAGCCTTTGGAATGTAAACAAAGAATATAGAAAATAAAAAAATAAATAAAAATAAAAAAATAAAAAAAATACAGCTAGGTCCCCTTGTGTGAGTACTTTTTACCCAACTGAAACTTCTCCAGATTGAATTACTATTCCATAGAGAGAGATGGTTAAAAACAAGCCACCACGCTTGGGCACTAGTATATGGGAACCCTAAACAAAACAACACTTTGTGATTATATCAGCTTTTCAGAAATTGAGACAACAAACCCTCTTCCAGAAAGCCCCTTTCCAGACATACGACGTAAGCAGAAAGATGAATAAAAGCGTTTCTAATTTGGCACATCCAAAGCTTGTTTACTTGAACCATGACCATCTCACATTTCACTGCTCAATTAGGACTCTTACATAACATATTTATTAAAAAGATTAATAATGACATAGCCGAAGAAAACCCCAGCTCTTTGCTGATGGCACTTCCTGAGGAGAGAAGAGCCATTCTAGGTGGGCTTTCACCATGATAAGAAGAAGGTGAAATGCTTTCTTGATCCTCCAGGGCCCACTTCTTGCTCTTCCTCCAGCAGCACATACAACTAGCCCACCTGTTTCACCCTTTATCCTCCAGAACTAGGCAGACATGAGGCATCAGCTCTTCTGTTCACTCCCGCACACTGACAAGTACCATTGGCTTCGTGGTTACTATGAGGGAGTTGCTGGGCCTACAGTTGCTTCACTTCCCCCTGGGTCCTCCAGATGTGCAGCTCTTGGCCAGATGTGTGTTTAATTTTGTGATAAACAGTCTAATTTCCGTGAGACATCCATACTACCAGGGTAAAAGACAACACAGACCAACTTGAGGTTCATTGGGTTCCCATGTACTACAATTGGTCTCCATGGCTTCCAGTTGGTCTTGCTCCGTCATACATTCATTCTTCCTTCCCAACTGCTTACTCTATTAAATATTTGGTTCATGTGCCAGCTGTGAGGAAAGCGTATCACTAAGTTTCAACCCCCCTCCATACACACAGTTAATTCATCCAAATCCCTGTAGCAAACTCCTTGGGAAAGGGAGAGTGCAGGAGAGAGCATGAAGGAGGGTCTGTGACTTAGCTGTCCTATGTGATTTAACACCGGCTTATATAGTTTGAAACAGAAAACTTCTAAGACAATTAGATTAAATTGTTTATAATTGTGCCATCCAAGATGGCAGCCAGTAGCGTCATGTGAGAACTTAAAATTAGATTAATTAGGCAAGTAGTTCTTTGGTTGTGGACATGTCCCCTGTTCTGTCTGTAGTGTACCAGATAAACTTGTATATTTTCTCTAAAAGCAATTTAAACTAATTAAATAGAAAAAAAACACCCTCCACTGCCCTATCCAAGGTTGAAGTGCACAGCAGTCACATGTGGCTAGTGGCTACAGCATTGAGCAGGTTTAAAACAGGTTCTATACAACAGGTATAGAATACTTCATCACAACAAGGTTTCTAGCTGACAGTGCTGGCCTGCAGTGCTAATGGCGTATATTTACTCACAAGGCAGGTATATTACAGGCATGTTTGCTATGTATTAAGTTACAAAGCTCTGAGATAGTTACTGTTTACAGAAAAGGAAACTCAAACACAAGGTTTAAACACTTTGCTAAACTCAGAGGCTTAGATTTGCCCTCAGAAAGTCCAAGGCCTAGAACTCTTATCTTTATGTTCACACTGTAGACATCACATTGACCTGGCTTGGTACAAAAAAAGTAGTTGGCTTTGGTGAAGCTTCCTACACTCAATCAGCTCTAGTTCAGATAATGGGTATCTCAGTAAAGATCCTAACAAATCCCTACACTTTCCTTAGGGCATATGAACTTGGGTTTTTATATAATTCCTCAGAGGAAGGGATGCCTGTCTTACCTCACTCTACCTTCAATGCAGAGTGAGTAAGGGGCTTAAAGCAATAGAAGTTTGTTTTCCATTTATAAAATCAAATGAGAAACCTCAAGTAGAGCGCTGAGGGTGGAAGAGGCTGAGACAGGGCATTGTTCAGGGAACCCAGATTGACAGAGGAGCTGCTTTCTTCAATGTGAAGAGTCCAAAGTTGCTATGGATAGCACCATCTAGGGGACAATCAGGAAAAGAGTGGTATCTTTTATTGTTTGTTTTTGTTTCTGGTTTTTCAATACAGGATTTCTCTGCATAGCACTAGGCTGTCCAGAAATTCACTCTGTAGACCAGGCTGCCCTTGAACTCACAGAGATCCCCCTGCCTCTGCCTCCCAAGCGCTATTATTAAAGGTGTGTGTGGCTACCCAGGGAAACTGATATCTTAAAGGAAGTTAAGCCATTTGGGCTGATAATGCTGCTTCCCACAAAGGCATAGACTAACGAAGCCCCCATACCAGGCATGAGAAATCTCCTTCCAAATGGTTGGTCAGGCGACTCCCTAAACAATATAGATTACTGATGTAGCCCTTGGTTGACTCTCAAGGTTTAAAGGTGGGTCCTTATTGTTGAAGACACGACACAGTGACAATCCAGGAATTGTTGGAGCTGGGTCTGCCTTGAAAGCCCCCTTCCTGTGGTCTAGTTTCCATGGTACCAGAAAACACTATATAAGCTCCCAAGGGAGGGAAGCTATTAGACAGTCCTACCCACTGCAATGCTTGTGAACCACAACAGGGACCAGCAAGGGCAAGATACGCATAAAGGTGCAGTGAGGGACACTCACATGTTGGTGGTGACCAGCAGCTGTCTGATGAACTTCAGGCCCACTCAACAGGAGGGAAATCATGCCTGGTCCTGGAAACCTACGCAGCTTACTGAGGCTCATGAGGCCATTAGAATCTACTACCACTACTCTGCGGGCACAGCATAATTCCTAACTACATTCTAAATCTCATCCTGATACCCACAAGTAAGTGTAGCTACCACCCCTCACCTAAAAAGCCCCTATTTGCAGCAAATGGAGACCACAGAAAACTACACTGGACACAAAATAGAGATCAAGATGGGAATCCAATAATCCAGCCCCAATTGATACAGCTACATTACAATCCTATATCTATGGCTCAGGGGACTTTGGGGAAGAAGGGGCAGAAAGATCCTGAAATCTAGAATACCAGAAACTCCGGTGTCTGCTGTGAGATGGTCTGTCCTAGAAACAGCCGCATAAACAAGACTGGAACAACAGCAATATCAATGGGTATGCTAATGTGGAAGGGGTAATTGTGGGTCCCACCCTAGACAATGGACCACAGGTAACTAGCAAGTACTGAGAGAAAGTCAATTAGCCTCCCCTCCGAGGGGGGCCAATTGCAGAGGGGGTCAGCCTGGGAAATCATATACAGTTAGCAAGAAGGGACTAAAGAAGGGGTACGGTGTATTTATATGTTTGTGTATATATGTGCACATGTATTGTTACATACATATGTAACAATAACAACCAAAGAAAAAGAGGTTGTTGACTTGCAAGTAGGGCGCATGGGAGGGGCTGGATGGAGGAAAGGGAGAGGAGAAAGTGAAGTAATTTTATTTCAATTAAAGTATTTAAAAAAAACATTTAAAGAGGGTACCATTCAATAATCAATACCCATTAAACTACTGATGAGATAAGGTTAATGGCAAAATCATTGTCCCCAACCATCATTTCTCTTTTATTCTTTGTCACGACAGTGACAAGCTCAAGCAATCAATGTGAATGGAAGGAGTCCTTTCCATTTTCAGCCTGAATATGAATTTCCTTTTCTTTGTGACTCACCCTCTCAGCTTTGCTGCCAGCAAGTAACCAAACTATGGCCCCTCCAAAGCAGGACTACCATATAATGAGTGAGATCTGTTAACAACTCTGTACTGGTAAAAACCACTAAGAAAGGATGAAATTATCAATAGTCTTGCTTAAGAGAGAGAGAGAGAGAGAGAGAGAGAGAGAGAGAGAGAGAGAGAGAGAGAGAGAGAGAGAGAGAGAAGCCTACTTAGTTGGAAAAGGTGCATTTTTATAGTTGCCTTTGTTTTGATGCCACATTTAACCCTTAATTCTTGCTGCTGTACTTATGGGTGGAAGACCTTTATCAGGCCTCTGGCCTTTGCAAATTGGTAGTTTCTGTCCTAATGACTTTTCCTATGATCCAAAAGGACACCATGCAAAAATCTAAACATGAAGCCCACAACATCACTGCAAAATCATCCATAATTAAGTTTACCTTGGCAGTTTTTGAGGGTATATGTGTGTTGAGTCAGGGTTTCTCTGTGTAGCCCTGCCTGTCCTGGAACTCACTCTATAGAACAGGCTGGCCTCGAACTCAGAGATCCTCCTGCCTTTGCTTCCCAAGTGCTGGGTATTTTGTCTGTTCTGTTTTGTTTTGTTGTTATTTTAATGGCACTTCTTGTCCACTCTGAATATCCAATCTGAAACTCCTCGATTTTAAGAGTCTCTGACTCTGGCTTGATAATCCTGTGTGATTAAAGTGTCTGGTGCCATGTCTTCCCAGGATATGCATGAGCATACCAGTGTGACTGAGAGATTTGGTGTTCCAGGAAAACTGACCCACTCATGGTTATGTCTCATTCCTACGGGGCTGCAAACCCTTTCAGCTCCTTCAGTCCTTTCTCTAACTCCTCTACTGGGAACCCCAAGCTCAGTCCAATGGTTGGCTGTGAGCATTTGCCTCTCTATTCTCTAATGTTCAATTAGTGAGAATATCCATATGAACACTACCTAATTCAAGTTGAAGAAATAGAAGATATGTCCTACTGGTTTATTTTTAATTCTAAACTTTGAAGGCCTACTTGTGTCAGGTGCTGAAGTTATAGCACAAAACAAAGCAAATTCTCTGACCTCAGTTTCAAATGCATCGTCTTCTGCTCGTACCCCTCCAACACAGAACTTGTTAGTGGGACTGTTGATCTGGCTTTGATTATTAACAAAATGTATTTCATATTAACAACAACCAAAAATGTCCATGTAGTTGGAAGGCAATGAAGCTGTGTGGCCAATTCTTATCCATCCAATTAGTAATACCATCACAAGCCATTTAAATTTACTCCTTGAAGCAAGAGTGGTGTCAATATTATATTTTCATTGTTCTCCTTGAATTAAAAATGTAATTTGATACATTACTGAATATTATAGTCCCATGAGAGAATGCTGAATTTCTAAAAAAAAAAAAAAAAAAAAAAGCAGAAGAAGGTTTGTGGATCAAACAAGACACCATGAAAACGACTAAACATGACGGTCATAACATCATTGTGAAAGCATCTATAACATACCTTGGTGGGCTGTTTTCATGGGCTTATGATCTTATTCATCTGAGATCTCTTGCTAAATGAACTAAGTGTGTACCACTATCAAGGTATATTTTACTGACACACTCCCCTGGAACATTAGCCTAATCCCTGGTAACTAAAATCAGTGATACTATGGCTTTCACTCCTTTGGGCCTCTCTTAATCTTTACCCAGTGCTTTGTGGGAGGAGAGCTATAAACCCATTCCAGAATGAATCATTACAAAGTCAAAGAGGAACCATGTTCATGTGCCTCAGTGAGTAAACACTGGGGAAGCAGTTAAGAACACACATTCTAGAGTCCTAGCACATCCACTATTCAGCTGTGTGAACTTGGAAGTGACTCAAACTGTCCCAGCCCCAAATAAGCACTTCTGGCTGTCTGGCACACACAGAGTTCTGGGGTACTACTTTTTAGATCTTGGTATTGTTGATTTCTAGATAACATACCCAGTTGCATCTTTGCTTAAGCTCCCACCCCCATCTTTCCACTTTCAAAGTGAGGATTAATAGAAGTTTCTCTACCTCAGTGAGATAGCATGCATATAGCAAGGTATTTTATAACTCATGAAGACCTAGAGGAATGTAGTCATGTTGTTCCTGCTACTATTGTCAACATCTAGACTATGAGCTATTACTACTAGATTCTATAGACACCGAGAATTCCATTAAGGGCCAGCCAGCACAAGCCACATTAAAATTTTTACCAAGTTTGAAGCCAAGAGATTTGTTGGATTCATTGTAACTTTAACCACCTTTAAAATTTGCTCATGTTAATTTAAAAACAAACAAAAAAACCCCAAAAACATTCTATGGCTTTAGGGCTGGGGATGCAGAGCAGTGGTAGAGCACTTGCTTAGCATGAACAAAAGCCTAGAGTCAATCTTCATCACAGTCTAAAGAAAAAGCCAGAAATATTTTCACTTTTGCAGTTGGAACTTTGAATAGGAGCCATCCTTCAGTTGGGATCACAGAGATAAGTAGCTCCAGGTCCTGCTAGAATCACTTAGGCCATGTTAAAGAAGTCCAGTGCCCAGGTTCCATATACTGACCAATGGCACGAGGATCTTGGGGCATAGGTACAGGTGGCAGACTTTCTTTAAAAAAAAAAAATCTCCAGGTAATTCCATGGAATAGCCAAGTTTGAGAACCTGGGTTAGATAATGATAATAAGCAACCCAGATATCACACATAATTCTCAGAATGACATTGTGTCCAAGGCAGAACTCAAGGACAATAAATTAGGGAGCTAAGCATCTAAAGACTGGGCAGATAAACTCAAAGAATGACAAACTTAATTTCAATGGACCATGAGGTGAACTCATGCATCCTATGTGGAGGGAAGTCACATCTATCAATAGGTCTCCTTGGCAATGTACCACTTCCTCACTGAAGTCTAAGTAAGTTTGGAGAGGTAGCATGTGTTCTAGTGGAACTCCCCGGAATAGACTATAACGCTGATGATATATGAGTTGTGAGGAAAGGTCCATGCTTTAGAATATCTCTAAGCTAGCTGGGCAATGGCACACACCTTCAATCCTAGCACTCAGGAGGTACAGGCAGATGGATCTCTGATTTCAAGGGCAGCCTGGTCTATGAGCGAGTTCCAGGACAGCCAGAACTACAGACAAACCCTGTCTCAAAAACCTGGGGAAAAATTCTATTTGAGTTTGTACCTAGTCTTTGTGTAACTTGTTATGCCATGTTTGGTTGATAACTGGAAGGCCTATTCTTTTCTAAAGGGAAATGGAGGAGTGAATCTGGGGGAAGTGGGAAGGAGTGGGGAGGACTGGGAGGAGTGGACAGAGGGGAAGCTGCAGCTGGAATGTAACCTATGAGAGGAGAATAAATTAAAAAAAAAGAAAAGAAAAGCATGAATATCTGTAAGCTTTATAGTCACAAATCCTAGTTAACTAGGGCTAACTGGGTACTTACTATATACTAGACACAATCAAGAAATACAAGATATCATACTTACCCCCACTCTAAACCTGAATAGATAAAACCAGAAGGAAGAGCCCAATTCAGGATATGATAATAGTCCTCAATAATTCCTAGTATACAGTATAGATATATCTTAAGTGTTGACTATGTATGACTTTTAGAGTGCTTTACAGTGTATAGACATAATTGAGTTGTAGAAACTATGGCTACAATAAACAAATAAACAAAAATGCTGGACTTCCATTGATATCTAGAATTGCTTTAGCTTGTTTCTGGAGCTTTTATTACATGGCAAAGGGGGATCCTGACATCTGATGACTGAGTAGCTCTGTTGGGACTAGGGATGTAGCTCAGCCGTAAAGCACGGACATGCCATGTACATGGCTCTGTGCTTAATTCCCAAAACTGCAAAATAAGTCTCTTCATCTCCCTTGTGCTAAATGGTTATCTCAGTGTCAATTGAATAAATGCAAGATCTTTGTTTTCCTCCTGTTTTTCTTACTCAAGATGGCACCTAGGCTGGGAATGGACACAAGGAAAAGGGGTGTGAACGTGTGAGTTCATCTACTGCTCAACCTGGAGTTCTCAATGGCCTCTGCAGAGATCTCTCATCCTGGAGGGTTCCTCCCTGTGATGGTTATCTTGACTGTCATCTTGATGACATCTACAATCTCCTTGGAACCAGACATCTGAGGTTAACTGGGGTAGGAAGAGCCACCTTACGTGTAGCCAGCACCATTTCAGAGGTCAGGGTCTTAGAGTAAATAAAAAGGAGAAAGGAAGCCAAACAGTAGCAATCATATCGGTGTCTTGACTATAGGTGCAATGTGACTAACTGCCTAACCTCCTACTGCCACAACTTCTCTGCCATACTGGACTATATCCTGCAACTATGAGTCAAAAAACAAAAACAAAAACAAAACAACCCAAAAATGAAAAAGCAAAAAAATCTAGTCCTCTTTCTCTTTCATATATTGTCATAGCAATTAAAACATAATTGTCATGCTTACCCTTAGTATCTAATTGGCACCTAGTGCTGAAAGCCACACCTAATGAGTCCATGGCCTTTTTACTTAGAATCTTATCTAACCTTGGAAAAGTTCGCTTAGCTCTAACCACCAAGGATATATTACATCCTTCAGCTGGTGTCTGTCTAGGATCTTCATGCCATAATCTTTGCTGCCCTGTCCCTGTTTGTGGCCATTTAGAATCCCTTCCCACAACACAAGAGACTTGGTGAGAGCACCTCTGAGCTTCTCTTTTGTCTAAATTCAGTTCCACCATTTCTCATTTCTATACTTGTCCTGTGTTTTGTTTTCCATGAACTTATTTCTTCACTTTACATCCTGACCACAACCCACCTTTCCTCCCAGTCCCCTCTACACACATAGCCCCTCCTCCCTCCCATCCTCCACTCCCCTTGTGTGAAAAGGAGGAGGTCCCCTGCTGGTACCAACCTACCCTGGCATATCAAGTCACTGATGGATCAGGCACACCCTATCTCACTGAGGACAGACAAGACAGCTCAGTTCGGGGCAACAGAGTTGGGACAGCCCCCACTCCAGTTGTTGGAGGCTTATCATATAAGCCCTTCAAGGAGTCCCTATAGGAATTTATGTGAATAGTGGGGTAGAGTGTCCTCTGTTATCAGTGCTCCCTATAATCTATTCAGAAGCACCAGAATTCCTTGTCATCATTTTACCTTCTAGGGAGAATCACAGCCTAACAGAAGTGACTTCATGCCTGAGTACAGGGCTAGGGACTTGGGGGAATTGTGAAATTAGCTTACCATCTACCTGATCAATGCCATAGTGAAATTTATAATTTCAGTTTTATAAGCAGAAGGTAGAGATAGAGTAAGGAGCTTGGTACTGGGTTTGATAGTAGAGGACCATGCCAAAGAAGACAGGGACCATTGTTTCAGCCCACCTACTGCTTCAGTACCATCTTTCTTACAAGAAGAATGGACACTGGAAAATCAAGTGTAAGAGAGTGAGAGGGAAAAGAGCAAGGACTAGAGAAGGGGAATTGTAAAGCAACTTATCACTGGAAATATCTGCAGCACTGGGAGATCTCTAGACCCAGCCCGGAGAGAAAGTTGGGGATTATAGCTTATGAGATCACCAGGCTGTTTCAAATGTGTAATTGTTTCCAAGAGAATTTGGCAGGAATGAAATTATAACCATCTTCCACTATTATGTCATCCACCCTCTGGAAAATAGAACGGTTGTACCTAAAAGGAGAACCTCCTTCAACAAACCAAAACGAAGCAAGGCATTAGCCCAGGATTGGAGAAGCAGGGACTGGAGATGAGTAGTGAACCACCAGACCTGATTTTGGGCTTCTAATAGACTGAAATGGCTCTCGCAAGTGTCATCTAGTTAGACAACCGGATGTGTTAAACTCTGAGGATTTTCTTGGCAGACCCACCTCTCCCTGCTGACCAAAGCTAATGAGTCATCTCTCAGGCTTCCAGGGTGAAGCTACTGTGTTTGCATCCTAGAGCTGGGGAGCCACTCCTTTCTAGTAACCCCAGTGTTCCCTTTCTTCCTCTCCAGGTCCTAGTGACACATTTAACTCTAGCCTAAAACACTGACTACCCAAGGCTGCCTGGTTGAGGGTACATGCTATCAGCTCCAGAATCTGATGGCAAATCTCCAATGACTTAATTTCTTAGATGCTCAATTTTTCCATCCATAAACGGGGGTGAAAAAAGCTACCTACCATGAAGAGTTTGGATGAGAGATAAATGAGATAATGTTTACAAAGCACTAGGAAGGTTTGGCTCAGAGCAGGCTCCAAGTCTGCATTAGTTTTCCCTGCATTCATCTACCCATTATCCCTTCACTCTCCTTTCCCACCTGGCACTGAACATGCACCAGAAGACCAACAGTGCACCGAAAGTTCATGGTCAACACAATCCCAGGTGGCACCGATCAGAAGGGAGAAAGCGAGAAGTGAACACCAGAGAAAGAGATTTGTGAAATCTCTTTTTCGGCTTGATAGAGGAAGGAGTATTTGGCTGGATGTTGGAGGGGAATGTGTTCCCAAGCAGACCTGAGAAGGTGACCTGGATAAGTTAAGGGAAGGAGCATTTGAGTGAAACAGGGAGGGGATCCAGAAAAAAATGGGGACCTTAAGGAACAGATGACTACTATGAGTGAGTCCATAATCCAACTGGGGAACTTTAGGAGACAATGACAAGTGCTGGCCTGTCAAGGGATGAGGAAAACACAACTTTCTTGTTTGGGGACAGCAGGGTCCTATATAACTCTGGGTGGCCTTGAACTTCTCATCCCTCTGCCTCAATTCTTTAGTGGGAGATGTGGCTCTGAGGTAGCTGGGTAATCTGAACCAACCTATATTCAGGGACTCTCATCATTACGGGCTCTACTGCTGTTTATTTTTACTGTACAGATGCACATGTGGCAAGCAAGGGACAGTCTCAGACAGCAGAGGGTTTAAGATGGCTGTAGACAAGCCAGGCATGGGAGTGCACAACTATAATCTGGCATCCACTTGGGAGGTGGATGCCAGAAAATCAGGAGTCAGATTTGGCAACACAGTAAGTTTGAGGTAGCATAGAAAGACATGTTGTATACAGAGTACACATAGAAACTTTGTGGTTATAGGGCATGAGTTTGAATTATGATTCTGCCCCCCCCCCACACACACACATACCATGAGCCAAATTTGAAACATTTGTTAAATACTGGCCAGGATGATGGTCACCATTTTTCATAAGCTTCCAAAGACACCCCCTTTCTGAAAAAAAAAATCTGTACTTCATTTGACTGCATTGTTTTTCAATTTCTGTATGGAAATGTCTTCTAGTCAATACTCTTCAAGACAAACACCAAAATAAATCCTCATACATTTGATCACATGATTTTGGACAAAGATGCTAAGACTGTCCAAGGGAATAAAGACAACCTTTTCAACAAATGATGATAGAAAAATGGGCTAGCTCCAGGCACAAAGATAGCTCTCAGGGAATCAAAGTTGGTTTAAATATGAGTTAAGGCTATAAAATTCTTAGAAGAAAGCATAGTAAGGAATCTTCCTGATTTTGGATTTGGCAAAGGGAATTTCTTGGATTTGATACTAAATTATAGACAATAAATGTAAAATATGTTAATTAGACCTCATCAGGATTAAAATCTTATATTCATGAAAGAATACCATGGAGAATGAAAATAGATGGTATTTGCAAATCTTATAAAGGATTCATAACCATAGCATACAAAAGAAGTCAACAACTTAAAAATACATTTTTTTAAAATGGAAAATGATATGAATAGACATTTCTCCAAATAAAGATAAAATGGCTAATAAGTACCCTTCCCCAAAGATGCTCAGCTCACTAATCACTAAGGAAATACAAATCAAAACCACAGTAAGATGTTCCTTCATTCTTACCACCCAAACAGAAGAAAACAGTAAGTGTTGTCAAGGCTGTGGAGGAACTGGAATCCATGTGCTTTGCTTGTAGGAATGTGATTGTATAGCCACTACAAAGAGCAGGCTGGCAGGTCCTCAAAGGATGTAAATGAACCCTGCAGTGCTAACCCTGGGTATACACCGCCAAAGAAATGACAGCAGGGAGTCAGACAGTTGCTTGCCTAGGCTCACAGCAGCATTATTTACAGCAACTAAATGACAAACAAGCAAAATATCCAAGAACAGATGAATGAATAAACACAACATAGCACATATACATACAATAGAATATATAGCCTTTAAAAATGAATGAAATCCTGACATATATATAATATATATATATGTATATATATATGTATATATATATTTACAACATAGATGGTCATTGAAAAGCTGTTAAATGAAATAAACCAAACACAAAGGGATAAATATTCTATGTTTCCACTTTATGTGAGGTACCTGGAAGAGTCAAATTCATAGAAACTAAAATAATAGATATTAGAGTTGAGGTAAACCCATAGTAACTTGGATGATGAAAATATCCTGAAAATGGGTATTGGTGATAGTTGCACCAAAACTATAATTGTACTTAATACCAACAAAGTCTATTTAAAAGTGGCAACTGCTGGGGTTGGCAGGTAAAGGCAAGTCTTACAACCTAAGTTCAGCCTCTGGAACTCACATGGTGGAGAGAACAAGTTCTCATATCAGGTAAGGTGTCCTTTGAACGCACACAAACATACAGGCACACACACACACACACACACACACACACACACACACATAGACAAATGTAAAGGATGATAACTATTATATACATATATACTACTATGCTAAACATTGTGAAAAACACACAAAACATACATACAAAAAAAGATAGACATAAAAAATATGAAGGAAAGGTCAGAGAGATAGATGGCTCAGTGGGTAAAGGCATTTGCCTTGCGAGCAACATGACCTGAGTTTGATCCCTAAAACCTACATAGAGATGGAAGGAGAGAACCATAAAGTTGTTCTCTAACTTTCCAACATGTGTCATGGCATATACTGCCACCCATCATAAGCACACACACAACCATACTAATTGTGTGAAGGAAGGGAGGAAAACTGACACCTTACCTTTCAGGGATGTAACGAGAATGACATGAAAACAAATGATGACAAGGAATATCTTGTATATCAGTAAAACCTCTTCAGGTCTGCCAACAGGGCTGTACTGCCCACCAGAGAAAAGCATCCTGGAACAAAATAAGAGGGGCAACAGATCATCACAGCTGTCATAAACCTTACAATGATTCAAAGGTCATTCTTTAAATGAGACCAGCTCCAGGCTGCTTTCTTAGTAGTGCCATAATTCAAACTGTAGTGTTCCTGCAGAGAGGTAGCAATGCCAGGTGAGCACTGGCCATGAAAAGGAAAACCCAGGTTTATCCAGGGAGGTTCACCCATTAAGATGTTATATTTAAAATGATAAGCACGGCAGTCCTTGTAGACTTATAGGAAAATGCATGCAGAATATCAAAAGACTAAATTAACTAAAATATCTCATACATAATGACCACTATATAAAACTGGTTACAGACAGTGTTGACAATCAGGCCTCACAGACACCTCTAAATGATCTACCTCATTTATTTCTTATACTATCAAAGGAAAGCTACACTGCATTTCTTCCTTACAATGACTTATTACATTGTCATTGTTTATATTTCTAATGTCAATATGGTGACATTTTTAAATGCAAAGCTTATATCTGATTCTAATTTAAAAGAGTCATGTACATTCACTTACTTATTCCCAATCAAGGACCAATATGTGCCAAATAAGACATCCAGTCTGAATTGGAGGTAACCAGGAGCAATATATGTGGTAGAGACAGGGCTCAGACTTGGGGAGAGCTCATCACATGGGGAGAACTGAAAGTGCTAAAACTATGTCACCCTGCTGAGACTGACAAGGGAAACTGAGAAAGGAAGAATGAACAACAAAGAGACAGACCCAGTGAGCACACTCCTATACAGCCAGATGGGAAGTTACTATGAGCAGGTTTCATAGTCCCAGCTAGCAGAACTCTTGGCCAAGGTACCCAATGAATCTAGGCACTACCACAACTCTACAAACTAGAGATCATGTGTGCACAATGCCATGGTGAAGGCAAGAGAAAATGAGTTCAAAGCTCCCAGTTCTGCCATGTAATGTCAGGGTCACTGGACAAGGCACTTCCAATAGTCAAATGTGCCATTTAGCAAACTGGGATAATGGCATCAAGCTGATAGAACTACTCTGATGAGTACTGGAGAGATCTCTGGTGCTGAGACTACAAATGTTGGCTACACTTTTCATTCTTTTATTCATCCAGTCATTCAGCAAATCATTTTATATTTTTCTAGTTTGTACAAGGTCAGGTAGTGCAGGGATTAAAGTGATGAGGGACAAAAAAGACAGAAAACCCATTGTCTCAGTCTCTGTAAAGTCGGCTATCTTCAAGAATCACATCATTGCCAGGCAGTGGTGGCTCACGCCTTTAATCTCAGCACGTGTGAGGCAGAGGCAGGTGAATCTTTGAGGTTGAGGCCAGGCTGGCCTACAGAGTGAGTTCCAGGACTGCCAGGGCTACACAGAGAAACCCTGATTCAAAAAAAAAACAAAAACAAAAACAAAAACAAAACACAAAAAAAAACAAAGGGGGAAAATAGAATTTTGTCATTTACTACTTACAACAGTATCAGGACAGGGAGTCTTTCCTTGATATGGCCTGATAATTTCTTAGACCATGAAGTGACTGCCTTCAAAAGAGGATTACATTTTAAAAATTCATAAATTGTACGGTTTAGCGTGGAAAATTTATTTTCATGTAGGTAAAGAAGAGTTAAAGAGAAGTACTATATGGCAGGCCTGAGTGAGGACTATTCTGAAATCCCCAATTAACTGTCTTAATTTAATTATAGCACAACAGCTAGGGGATATGCAGTGAGTAATATTTTGCCTGTGTGACAAAATATAACAAGTATCTTCTAGAAAACCCCATTCCTTTAAGATATTTACCCCACGTCCTAATTGTTGGCTTAGATGTCTAGCACAAGAAGACATTTAAAAGGGAGCTAGTGAAGAAGTCCTTAGTGTACACAAGGCAAGCACGTGCAGGGGAAATACGACTGATTTAGGTCGATCAACTTCCAAAGGAGTCAGAAGGGGAAAAAAAGGAACCAGGAAATTATGAGTGATAGATGGCACAATTCAATTTCTATCTGAATTCTGGTAAAAAAGAAGAAGAACATTATCTGGCAAATCTCTCATAAAACCCATGCAAATATCGCCTGCATCATAGGAATAGGCTAAGCTAGGTTATTTACACTGCTGAAAACAACTGAAAACCATGAATAAAATACTAAATATATCTAGCCAAAATGGAAGATTCAGTAGGAACCAGGAAGGTAATGTAAATAGCAAGGCCGAGTGAGGCAAACTTGGCTTTCAGATGGGAAGTGTGAAAGAAAAGTACAGCATTATGGAGAAGAGAACTGGGAAGCCAAAATAGACTTGATAAAAATCAACAAAGAGAGGAGAGGGGAATTCAATATTTGGACCAAACTGGTAGAAAAACATTAATGCAGGTTCAAGAAGCCCACAGAATTGCAATTATAATAAGCAAATACAAAGAGATCTACACCTAGCCACTGCAGAATGAAACTGGAGAAAACAAGATTTTCAAAAAACACCTTGACAATGACTTGAGAAAATAAGGTCATTACATTTCAAAGGAGCAACTATTACATTGGCAACTCTCTTCTCAGAAGCAACCAGACAGTGTAATATTGCCCGCAATGTGTGAAAGATCATTTTATTCCCAGTGAAAATACCTTTTGTGAATGGGAACAAAATGAAGACATTTTCAAATAGACAAAAATTGTTTTTCTGTTTCTTTGTTTGATTTCCACCAAAAAGGAGTCCTCACTTACAATCAATCTTAAAATACATATTCAGGAAGAAAACATTAGACTTGAGATGCAAGCAGAAACAAAGATGCGTAAAGAAGGTGGTTAGTATACATCCCATGATAAGATACAAGTGTAATGTCAACACTTGGGAGGTCGAGGGAGGAGAATCAGAAGTTCAAGATCATCCTTGGCTACATGGTGACATGGTGAACTTAGGGTTTTCCTGGGTTTTATGGGATCCTGTCTCAAAAAAAAAAAAAACTATAAAAACCTATATGGCGTGTGTGTGTGTGTGTGTGTGTGTGTGTGTGTGTGTGTAACTTATTTTTAGTACTGGAGATATATATGTATAGATATGTATCTATGCATATATCTACCACATATGTAAGATACATGAAATAATGTACAGACAAAAAGTAAGAATTTAAAATTAATTAAAGTCTTCAAAGGACCTCGCATTCATCCTAGATGAGGCGAAAGGTAGTAGTTATCTTTAACTATGGAAAAGTTGAGTTGATATGTTGCATGTTTTAGGGATGGGCACTAGGTCTTGCTATGCTGCCAAGACTGGTCGTGAGCTCCTGAAGTCAAATGATCATCATGCCTCAGTCTTCCAAGCAGCTATAATTAGAGAGAGCATGCTCAACTATCAAAGCATTACAGTAACTATATAAGTTATTAAAGAATACAAATGGCAGAGGTTGGGGGATTCACTTCAGTTATAGAATAGAGCCTGGATTTCAGTTCCTTGTATGGTGATGGCAGGAAAGGAGAATAGGGGAAGAGAAACTGGAAATGATACATCAAGCTTCCTAAATAGTAAAGAGGGAAAAATGGTGTTTAAATAGTCAACTTGAAAGACAAACAAAAGGGGAAAGGAAACTTAGCAATAGTTCGAAAAATAATAGAGTATGATGAATTTAAATACATGATCACTACAATGATTCATTATATCTAAATGAACAAAAGAATTCCATTAAAAGGCAAGCATATATAGGTAAAAAAAACAAAACCATAGCCCGACCACCAGCTCTGTGTTACTGCTAAGGCACAACTAGAACTTGTTACTAAAAGCCTGAGTGTGAAAGGATGGGAACAATCTAAGCCAGCATTGGTCCAAAGGAAAGTAATAGTAGGGATACAGTTCAGGGGAGGAGCGTTTGCTTAGTGTGTATGAGACTTTGGCCTCAATACCCAGTACTGACAATAAATGATTATTTTGCCAAACATGGTGGTCTAGGCCTGAATTTCCAGCAATGGAGAAGTAGAAGCAGGAGGATCACAAGCTCAACTTTGAATCTAGTCTGGGATATAAGAAATACTGTCTCGGAAAATTAATAAAGACTACATTTATACTGGTATCAGAAAAATTATTTTTTGAAACAAAAACAGCACTTTATAAACAAGACAGTTCCTTCCCAATTTAACCTGATCAATAATATAAACACTGTGCATCAAAACATTGGGTATAGTTGAGGATATAGCCACACAGACATTTTAGATATACATAAGGTTTAAAGTTAATAAATTAAGGCCCCTGTTAAGAAAGTTGGAAAATAACAGTATGAATCCTAAGAAGAAAGTAATGATAATATAAAAGCATATAATGATGACTAAGAAAAAAAAGCAGCAATAAGGTCAAGCTATTTTCTGAGAAGACAACACTGGTAAAATTGAGAGTCAGAGTAAAAAGAAATGGAGATGGAAGGAACAGCTAATCAAGGGAGCCAGACATCCATATCATGCCAACGCGATAGGCACAAAACACATACAAGGATCTCAACGACCATTTCATTCAAGGGTTTAAAAAAATTTACACAAAATGGGCAAATTTCTGGAGGGAGCTGGAAGAACAAGAACTATTAAATCTGAAGATGTACATCTATTAAAAGTCTCAAAAATCTTCCCACAAAGAAACTTTAAGAAACACAAGTTTTAGTCTCACAAAAATTCAAAGAGGCAAAAGAAAAAAGTAGAGCACGTCTTAATTCATTTTCAGAGCATCAAGGGAAAGTCTTCGTGTTTTTGCCTCATGTATGCATGCACATATGCATGTGTGTGTGCACACACACACACACACACACACACACACACAAACAGGAGTAATTGACAGAATTCTCCATTACAGAAATGCATAACAACAATTGTAAGTCTTATAAATTGAAGTAATCAGAATATAGGACAAATTTCTTTTTTTGAAGGTAAAGTCACCAGGAACTAAAGCCAGTATTTCTGTAGTCAAAGAAACACCACATATTCTAAAAGAAGAAAAAAGCCGCAGTCAATTGCATACAGATGACAGAAGCTAGGGTAACTGCTAAGAGCAGTGAGCGTGGCCCCAGAACGGCAGCAGTGTGTCGTGTTCACCATGACACATGTTCAAGCCAGGATGTATGTGAAGGTTTCACATCCCGAGGAGCAAATGGAATGAAAATGATGTGTTTAGTCTACACAGTCGAAAATTATGCTCTTGATAAGCCTTAAGAGCTGTCTGGGGCAGATAAAAGAAACTTTTATTTTTAAAAAGAGAATTGATCCCAGACTGCAGAATTGGAAGTCAATTATGCAAGCAAACACATACTCAAAAACTGGGGGAGAAATAATTGATTTTTCAGCTCCCTTGCACATTTCCTCACTTCCCCACCACACTTCTGAGTGTCCGTTTGAATTACTAGCGGTAAGGGGAGAGTCCACTTCATCTCTTTCCTCTCATCCTCAGGGTCTTCCCCCAAAGTTCATAGTACATATGTTACACATGCACGAACCAGCAAACATGGAGCTAAGAGAGCATGCTGGGGCGAGCAAACTGTGGCATCCAAGCTCCTCCTCCTACAAGTATAACCTTGAGCTGTCGTCCATTAACTTCTGTAAAGCTTACAACTGAATAAATGGGAATGATAACAAGGCCAGCTTCATAGGGTTCTATAGGAATTAAACGAGGTAATATATCGAACATCTGCACAGTCAAAGCCTTAGCTGCAATTATAAGCAGTTGGAATATAAAGTTTACGTGCATTGTAATGCTGAGTTTGAACATATTTTTGGAATAATTTCTTGCATTTGTCCATTAGTTTTCCTTATTTTCTGAGGTTCTCTTATATTATACAAGATCCCATGCTAGGGCCTCTTGATTTCTCAATCAATTTGTCTTGCCCTTGAGAGTTTATAGTTCCTTACTTTCAGTAGCTGTTGGTATGGTTAGATAAATTGTAATGTTTTTCAAACCTGGTAAACTTAAAAGAAACTTTCTCTTCATGGCTGATGAGCTTCAGGTTGACTTAAAACAACAAAAACTAAAGCACTAGAATACAGTATGATCTTCTATTGAGAATTAGACATCACCTCACTGCCATCCCTATAGCAACCACTCACAAAAGACTTTTAAATAGATTTGGTACAGAATCTGTTGCTACAAAATAATCCTATGACTATAAGGAGAGAAATGGGAGAGGAAACTGAGGTGGTTTAAATTGCCAATTTGACACAATCTAGAACCACTTGGGAGGAGAGTCACAATGAGGGATTATTCAGATCAGGTTAGTCTGTAGGGGGGTATTTTGATTGGGTTGAGATGACAAAACTGTTCCACCATGCCCTTGGTAGGGAATCCTGAACTCTATAAGTAGAGAAAATAAGCAGACCTTATCGCAACAACAGAAATAAAACTAGAACAGAGATTCTGGATAGATGCATCCTTTTGGACATTGACCTGCACCGGGGCTGGAAGTGGGAGTTAGTCAGAGCACATGGTATGGATGTTTCAGGAGATGATACTATAGAGGAAGACGGATTCTTGGGAAAGTTACCCCCTCTTCCCAAACCAATATTGTGGCCCCTTTTTGTTTTTGTTATTATACCATATCAGCTCCTACTTTAAATCACGGCTTACATATCTCCTAGCTGTGTAACCCTATTGGACACTTAAACCTTATTTCTAACATTAACTTATGAGTATCTATTTTAATTATATGTATTATTTATTCTGTAAATCATTATAGGACTATTGTAATTTAAGTTGTTAAAACAAATATTTATGTTATTCAAAAAATTTGACAATTTACATCAAATAAAGCTCAGAAACAATCACAATTTGAGTCTCAATAGAAAGGAAAATGTAATAATGCTGAGTGAGGCAGAGGACTTGCTTAATACACACAAGGTCCCAGGATTTGACCCCAAGTACTGCAAAAGGAAAGGAAGGGACAGAAAGGAAAGGATGAAAGTTGGTAGAAGGAAGTTATGCAGAAATCTTTTTGGGAGGTACTCTGAAAGTTGCAGGTACACAGTACTTCAGGTGACCAGGAAAACACATCGTCACCTAGTTCAAAACATGACAAAACTGTTAGAGCCAGGGGAAGCCAGACCAAGGGGCAAGACAGGGGAATCAGCTAGACAACAGTCCAAAAACACCTCTGTAGATAATTAGGTCCTTCTTCAGCTTTCATTACACCATGTCATTTCAATGTCTACTGCCACTCCAAAATGCCACCTCCCCCCCCCAAAAAAAATAAGCCTAATCAAAAACAACTGGCTTTTGTTACCAAGGTTACCAAGAAGAAAGGTTCAACAAGGGCCTTTCTGTAAGAAAAAGAAAAGAGAGCTCCAAGTGGAAGTGAAGCGTTACAAACCAAACACACAGGAAAATACGAGGTTGTGATGAAAATGGGGATCTGGGTTGAAGGAGGCTGTAAAATACGGAAGGAGAAAAAAAATCAAGCCAAATATGTTCACTGCTTCTTACAATACTATTAGGTAGAATTATCCTGACTCACCTGACAGGAAGTTCAGAGAAAAAAGGGAGAAAACTCCATGCACATCTGAAAGTGAAAAAAAGAACAGAAAATTAGGCCAGTGCGAAGTGGATCTTCACAGTGCCAGAAGGCATCAACACTGCACACGGTGGCTGCATCCTGACAGTGGAGTTACAACAGAAATGAGCAACCAGAGTCCTGCTACCAGGGAGCAGATTATAAATGGCAGGAACAAACCAAAAGCCAGTTTGGGGTGGAGGGGAACCTCATCCATGTGTGAATTACCACCCAGCCTAAATCAGCATGGTATGCTGGATGGTATAAGGGTTAGTGCTGATTGGAGAGGTGACAGAATATGGAATTGCCTGGGAGACAAGCTTCGTAGCACACCTATGAGGAGTTATTTTGATTGAGTTAGCCTCTGGCTGTGCCTGAGAGGGATTATCTTTTTATTTATTTTATTTTATTTTATTTTATTTTATTTTATTTTATTTTATTTTATTTTATTTTACATTTTTATTTTATTTTTTTATTTTATTGTTACTGTTGATATTTTTAACAAGCAAAAAAGCATCGAAACATCTAATGCACTAAATTTTACCTAGTGTTTGTTTTTAAGAGTTTTATAGCCAGGCGGTAGTGGTGCACGCCTTTAATCCCAGCACTTGGGAGGCAGAGGCAGGCAGATTTCTGAGTTCGAGGCCAGCCTGGTCTTCAGAGTGAGTTCTAGGACAGCCAGAACTACGCAGAGAAACCCTGTCTCAAAAAAAAAAAAAGAGTTTTATAGCCAGAGGTTTTTTTTTTTTAATTTTAAGCCCATTTTAATGTTATTTACATATTATAACTATTTCTTTGTATAAAATAACCATTTTTCCTGCATAATTTTATAACAAGATGGTCCTGTCTCTATTTAATGTACTTGACACTTATTGAAAACCAGTTGAGCATATGTGTAACAGTTTACTTTTAGAAAGCCTTCCAGTCCTGCTGGTATGTCTTTATTTTACTGTTGCCCTGTTTCACCTGTAATATATTTGAACTAAGTTTTGAAGCTAGAATCTGTGAGTGCCCAAAGTTTATTCTTTTTAAAATTATACATATTCTTTATTTACATTTCAAATGTTGATCCCTTTCCTGGTTACCCCCCCAAAGTCCCCTAACCCATCCCCCCTCCCCCTGCTCACCAATCCACTCACTCCCGCTTCCCTGTCCTGGCATTCCCCTATACTGGGGCATCTAGCCTTCTCAGGACCAAGGGCCTTTCCTCCATTTGATGTACAACAAAGCCATCCTCAGCTGCCTATGCATCTGGAGCCATGGGTCCCTGGTTGCATATAGTTTTGTCCCCAGGAGCTCTGGGGGCACTGGGTGGTTGATATTGTTGTTCCTTCTCTGGCACTGCAAACCCCTTCAGCTCCTTGGGTCCTTTCTCTAGCTCCCCCATTGGAGACCCTGTGCTCAGTTCAATGTCTGGATGACAGTGTCCCCCTCTGTATATGCCATGCACTAGCAGAGCCTCTCCGATGACAGCTATATCAGGCTCCTGTCAGCAAGCACTTGTTGTCATCCACAAGAGTGTCTAGGTTTTGTAACTGTATATGGGATGGATCCCTAGGAGGGGCAGTCTCTGGATGGTCTTTCCCTCAATCTCTGCCCACACTTTGTCTCTGTATCTCCTCCCATGGGTATTTTGTTCCCCCTTCTAAGAAGGACCAGAGTATTCATACTTTGTTCTTCCTTCTTCTTGAGCTTCATTTGGTCTGTGAATTGTGTCCTGGATATTCAGAGCTTCTGGGCTAATATCCACTTATCAGTGAGTACATACCATGTGTGTTCTTTTGTGACTGGGTTACCTCACTTAGGATGATATTTTCCAATTCCACCCATTTGCTTAAAAATTTCATGAATTCATTGTTTTTAATTGCTGAGTAGTATTCCATTGTGTAAATATACCATATTTTCTGTATCCATTCCTCCATTGAGGGACATCTGGGCTCCTTCCAAATTCTGGCTATTATAAATAAGGCTGCTATGAACATAGTGGAGCATGTGTCCTTATTACATGTAGGAGCATCCTCTGGGTATATGCCCAGGAGTGATATAATGGGGTCCCCAATTTTCTGAGGAACCACCAAACTGATTTCTGGAGTGGTTTTATCATATTTCAATCCAACCAGCAATGGAGGAGTGTTCCTCTTTCTCCATATCCTCGCCAGCACCTTTTGTCTCCTGAGTTTCTGTTCTTAGCCATTCTGACTGGTGTGAAGTGGAATCTCAGGGTTGTTTTGATTTGCATTTCCCTGATGACTAAGGATGTTGAACATTTCTTTAGGTGCTTCTCAGCCATTCGATATTCCTCAGTTGAAAATTCTTTGTTTAGCACTGTGCCCCATTTTAAATAGGGTTATTTGGTTCTCTGGAGTCTACCTTCTTGAGTTCTTTGTATATATTGGATATCAGCCCTATGTCGGAGGTAGGGTTGGTAAAGATCTTTTCCCAATTTATTGGTTCCCATTTTGTCCTATTGACAGTATCCTTTGCCTTACAGAAACTTTGTAATTTTATGAGGTCCCATTTGTCAATTCTTGATCTTAGATTATAAGCTATTGGTTTTCTGTTCAGACAATTTTTCTGGGAGGGATTATCTTGATTAGGTTAAATGAAATGAGAAAATCCATATAAAAAATGGGTGGCATCATTCGCAGGAATTGGTTCCTAAACTGTATAACAGAGAGAGAGTTAGCTGAGAATGAACACTAGTCACTCTCTTCTTTCTGACGATGGATGCCATGTAAGCAGGCACTTCAAGCTCCAGATGCCTGCACTTCACTGTCATGGTGGACTGGATCCTTGCACTGAGCCAAAATGAACTGTTCCTTCCTGAAGTTGCTTTTGTCAGGGTATTTTTCCCCCACCACAACAGGAAAAAAATAACATAAAGATGGTGAGGTGATCAGGGTAGATCTGGGGTGGGGCAGACTCTTCTAGAGACAATTTTGGTTATGTATCATTTCATATTCTGTTATCTTTTTCTGATAAAAAAGAAAGATGTTTCCAAAGGCAAAGGCAAATGATTTTTCTCTTAAGAAGGTTGAGTAAATGACTACTGGCTGACTAATACATTTGGCCCTGAGCTGAAAAGGGGAGATGGAGTCATTCATCACAGCACAACTGAGAGGAAGACAGAAGCATGCTAGCGAGAAGAAGCTCTCTACTTAAAGCAGAGAGCACTGCTGAGCCCCTGGTTTGTATCTTTTGGAATATTCCATCACACGTTACTTTGGTAACGCTTCTAGCTCAAAGATGGCAGTCTCTTCGCATTAATGGCATCCTCACATGTGAAATAGAAACATTACTTTTGAAGTCAAGGTATTCAATAAAGAAACAATACACCATATCCTCTTGGAGCCTACTTCTGCCTTTTGTCAACTCACTGCTAGGACAGAAGTTGATGTTCAAGGAGGAATCCAGGATACGGATGCAAAGAAGTAAGTGACCGTAGTGAGATCCTATTGATCATAGTAGGTTCTTTAAGAAGAAAATTGAATGTATTAATGAATTAAAACCCAACATGCCAAATCACGCATTAAATAATGTTTTAAAAAGGCAAGAAAAAAGAAGGCTAACATGTTGTTCTGTCCTAGAATGAATGGATTACAAAACACGTCTCACTGCTTAATATGGAATGGATGTATGATTGGCACCAAAAACATTAGCAAATGGAAACAAATTAATTGTGACTTGAGAGTGGAAATCATTTTATTAAACATTTGTAAAACTTATTTTCTACATAGGGATTTCAAATAATATTTTTGATGCTATTTCACAATTCAAGCACACGGTGTTTTCAAAAACCTTATTGACAACCGTAATAAAGCACAGTTAATTATTCCTGGTAATACAGCTGATTAATGAACAACAGGAGGCTCTGTTTGCTCCTTTGGAACATTTTTGAGGTAGAAAAGTAGAGCAAACAACAATGACATTTGTTTTTCCCAGGAGATGAAAAGGCATGCTAATAATCCCCAAAGCTGGAGAGCACAGGAGATACACACACTTGTGTGCACCGCTGCTGGGAATAAAAACTTAGAGGTTTTGATTTTTGAATTATATATTCTTTATTTTTACATTTTATTCATAATTGTTTTTAATTAAAATAAAATTACTTTGCTTTCCCCTTTCCCTTTCTTCCCTCAAAGTCCTTCTATGTACTTCACAAAGAACTACAGGCAACTAAGGACTGCTGAGAGAGGTTGAATTAGTCTCTTCCAAGGATGAGCACCCTAACTGGTTATCTAATTCTAAGTAGTCAGTGCTGAAATCATATATACACAAGCAACACTGAATGAACCAAGCAGGTTGTAGTTAAATATTGATGCATTTTTACATATGCAATAATTTATTTTGAATATGTTACCTTAAAACACTAAAAAAAATGTGCAGAGATTTTTAAACACAGAGGTATCCTGACATCCACAGATACATCAAGAAAAACAACATTCTTACAGCCTTATGTGAGGTGAGGGAGGAATTCTCACTATCCCAGGAGGTGCATATTTAAATGATGGCACAGCCATATTATCCAGTATGATCCAATGGCTGAAAGTACAGTTGATTTAGATGGCCCAGCATTATAGAGACTGACAGCACATACATGTAAGTCAGGTGAGAAAAAAAGAAAGCTCTACACACACACACACACACACACACACACACACACACGTTAAGAAAAAAATCCAAGCTGTATATGTGTGTGTTAGCTTGTATAATGACATACGTCAGCTCATATAGAAAAATCATAAAAGAAAACCCACCAAGTCTTTCACAGACAGGACTGGTACATGAAGGGTGAAACCAACCTGAAGTCAATAGAACACATCAATGACTTCATGTACTAGTTATATAAGTAAGCCTGTTTCTTTTAGTGAAGAAAACTGAAAGAGTGAGGATTCAACAGAGCTCGGAAAGGAAGCTCTAGGGCCGGATCACTGGGATGGAATGCTATCAGTTTTTCTTCTCACTGTCACCTTCCCCCCTACTTTGGAGCACTGAAGGCTTCTGATCTCAAACACAAGAAACCAGTTTCTCTCTCAGAAAGTAGGAATTCACATGAAACAATCCCTGATAATGATAGCTAAAGAGATGCTGTGAACTTGCCTGATGGACCCTGAGGCCTAAACTTAACTTAAAAGCTGCCCATCCTCCTGTCTGTGGTTCCTAATTTACCTTTATGGACACCACACTCCTATAAACCCTCCTCTCACAGAGCTACTAAATAGGAAGAAGAATCCCATCCCCACCAGCATTTCAGAAACAAAACATAGTGGCTGCCAATGTTTGGAGCACTTACATCATTAAAAGGAAAGGGCAAGTCACAAAAGAAGCCCTATCAACTTATGTAAGACATGGCACAGAATAGAGGTTTCTCGGAGCAGAACAGCTAACTCACCAATTGCTAGGATTAACTGAAACCTCCAACAGTTGCAGAGTACCCCAAAGCATGACATCAGGAGTTTGGGGATGTATCCAACTTCCTCTATTTATCAGGCTGGCTAAAACCCAGGCTAAAGTCAGCATAACAAGAAGGAAAATAAAGGCAAGCAGCCTCTACAAATGGTTTGAGTGGGAGGAAATCTCTCTGGGCACATCTAGGACTCTGCTCCAGAGCAGAAGAAAGCCCTCAGGGAGTTTGCCTCCAAAACTTAGAAGTCTTGCCTTGGGTACCTGGTCCTTGGGCTATGCATCTTAAGGGTACTTGGTAATCCAGTTGGGGTAAAGTACACAGGTGACAACAGCCTTGAGCAGCTATTTTTACTATGCTCTGAAGCAATGTGACCCTGGTCAAAGAACAAAAGAAAACGGTGACATGCAGCATCCTGGGAGGCCCAGTGCTTCCTAGAATGTAATGATTAATTAGTGACCCAGACTGACAACCAGAGATGGGCTCACAATCCCTGACAATGACATTAACCGCCTTGGAGAAAAGAGCAGAGAGCCCTGGCAATTAGGAATGGAGCCAGAAATAAGTGAAGAGAACTTCCCCCACACAGACAGGGGAAACAACTAACAAGAACGGTGATGATGGTGACAGTGGAGTCTAGTGGGCATGTCCAGGATCAGGCTGTGCTTTAAGTTAGTTCATAATGTCATTGAGGAACACAACTGGTTCCAGATTAGAACCGTGTGGTCACACTATTTATTTTCCAATCCTTCTCTACAAGACATTGTCTCAACAGACTGCCTTGTTTGGTTCTGGATACAGCCTATTCGAAAGAGATTAGATGTGAGTTGCCTTTTGAAAGGTCTAAATACAATTCATCCAATAAATATACCCCCAAATGCCTACATGTATGTTTTAAGCAGGCTGTACCATATCCAAGGCCCCCTAGTTAGTGGGACTAATGGTTCCTGAATCCAGCATACTGTGACTTCTGTGGGTGGCATATGAGTTAGCTGCAGGCAGCAACGAGAGCACTGAAGCAAGGTCCCTTAATCCAGAATTAGGAAATGGATCCAGGCAAACTACCTCTGAAGGGCAATGATCCAGAGACTGTACAGCTCTCTCCATGTACAGACACACACAAAAAAGATCATTCTAAAAGAGAGGAAAGAGCTTAAACACAGGGCCAAACTACTTAGAAAGGGAAGAAGGGTGTCATTATTAAATGGCAGAGCAGACCTAGAGAGTTGCTGGAATCTTCTTCTGGGCCATCTCAATCATCTTCATGGCCCCCCTCTTAGCCCATGGGGAAAGTGTGTGAGAGCTAAGATGGAATGGCCCAGCCTGGAAGTGGCTGGTAGACCTCTTGAAACTGCTGCCACTATGGGATTTTTCTGCAGCACTGAGAGCATTCTTTGCTCCCTGGCTTTCTCCCTTTTTCTCTTTCCCCTTCCATCCTCCTTTGTCCTATGTTTTCTCTCTTTTTATTTCCCTTTCCTTCTCTAGCTTGTAGCTGACCAGGTGTATTCTAGTGAATGGAATATTTCTGGCCACTTCTGCCCAAGCTAGAAAAGAGGGATAAAAAGCACTTGATAATAGCTGAGGGTGCAACTCCGTGAGAGTCCTTGGAATGAAGAGTCTCTGGTAATGCCCAGCACTAAAGAAAGAAGTGGGAGGAAAAGACAAAATAAGAGAGGGGAGGAGGAGATGCTGGGGAAGAAGGAAGAGGAGAGGAGGCGGGGTATGCAGTTTAGCTGGGAAAGTACTTGTCCAGCATTCAAGAAGCCCTGGGTTTGCTTCCCAGCACTGCAGCATAAAAGGGCATGGAGGCAGACACCTGAAAACCCTGCCTGCCATTCAAGAGGTGATATCAGTAGCACCAAGAGTTCAAGGTTACCTTTAACTAGTTTAAGATCAGCCTGTTCTACACAAGACCCTGTCTTAAGGGAGGGAGAGAAGAAGGGAAAAAGAAAAGACACAAGGTAAGATGCTCACCTCCAAATGACTTCCTGACCTTTGGTCCTATTGTACTGGATGAGGCAATTGTCGCCTGCTACAATGTGATAGCACTGAGAAATGCTAAGATCAAAATGCTGATTTTAGAATAGGTCATGATTCTCTTTTGTGTATAAGCAATTGTCATCTTACAGGTAAACACATCTACAATGATTCACCAGTTAGCCATTTCACAAAAATAGAACCTTACGATTTCACACACAAAAAAAGACATACTGATTTCTTAAATGCAAGTTTTGCATTAGGCTGTAGCCATATAAAATTAGCTTCAAATGAACTTTCTTTCATTTACATGAAAACATCTCACTAGGAATGTAGACAAATACCTGTAATCAACCCTGATTGTTATGACTGGCACGTCCTAATTAACTGCAAGTTTCTCTTTCCACTAGGAAGCAGTGAGCACTTTCCTCTAAATTTAAACTGTGTTTTGATACTTTGTTTTCAGTAATGAGAAGAGATATGATGACACAATACACAGTTGAGAAATGAACCAATTGGACACATAGAATGGACCCTAAAAATAAAACCAAGACGACCACACATATGAATGCTTCCTCCATTTACCATATTTAGGCCTATTTTTTTTTAACGTAAGTTGAAAGGAAGATCAGTTTGTTAAAATTCTATTTCCAAATATATTTGCTATGTGATATGCACTAAGCTCTTGACAGTGCCTTAATATAATCCTAAAGGGTAGAAGATGAGGAAACACTTACTCAGAAAGTGTTATTGTTCCCGCTAGGAATGAGTAAGAAGTTATGCTATCATTTGGCCCTAATTTGAAAGATAAAACTGTGGAAGGTAGGACACTAGTAACATTGCAATCTTTTTTTAAAGTTCAGCATGAAAACTTCAAACTGAACCTTAGTATTGCTGTGCCTTTGCTAGCAAAAGAAATGGGTAACTATCCCTACCTTGGTAGACTGCAAAACATTAGTTCTTCATGTGCCAGTATGCCTGTCCATTTACAACGTAACTCTACAGATCCTCCTACCAAACTCTGGAGGCTGTCTGTCCATTCCTTAAGCATGCACTGACCTTGTCCTTGCTTTGTCCCATGGGTCCATTCAAGTGGGATGCAAACAGAAACATGGAAACACGCCTAAGCTAGCCTGCCAGATGATGAAAGCCACATGCTGGGTGACTCCAGTGCTCCAGCAGCCAGCTGACCCTCAGCAAGGGTCACTCAGCTAACTTACAGTTGATTGCACATGCACGAGTGGTCCCAACTGTGACCAGCAGAAGGACTGTCCCGCTGAACTCAGCCAAAAGTGTGTGCTCCAAAGCTGGACTGACAAAATGGCTGTTGCTGGAAGCTGTTAAGTTCGAACTTGTTCTGGTCTGAATAGGAAGTACACACCCACTCAAATGTCCGATACTTGGTCCCTAGCTGGTGGCATTATTTTGGTAAGTTGTGGAACCTCTAGGGGACTGCCTGGAAGAAATGAGCGATGGGAAAAAGGAGGACAGGCTTTGAGTGTTGTATCCCAAGCCTACTTCTGGGACCAGTCTCTCTACTTCCCGTTCTGCCTGGATGTGAGAAGCTGAGACATTTCAGCTGCACACACCCACTACCAAGAAGCCACTTATTGCCATCCTTTCCCCACCATTAGAGGAGTGTCCTCTCAAACTGTGAGGCCAAATCAAGCCTTCTTCCCTTAAGTCACTTCTTGCCAAGTATTTATTTGGTCACAAGAATGAGACATGTAACCAATACAAAAGTGCTTTGTTGCATAGAGAAAAAAAGCTAACTTGTATCTTTCCTTCTTCCTCATTCTTTCCTCATTCTTTTTTACCTTTCTCCTTTTCTTATCTTCTTTTTTGGCTAGGACCACTGCGTTTGAAACGGTGGCTTGGCTGCCTCTAGTTCCAAGCAAGCCTCGTTTACTTTGAAAGCCTTTCCTCAGTGCGATAGTTTGAATATGGTTAACACATGTCCCTCCAGGGATGATGTATTGGAAGCTTAGTATTGAGTTTGATGAGGATAAGAGCAGATGGGATATTTATGAGTTGGTGCCTAGTGGGGAGCCTTCAAGTCCTCTGAGGGCATCAAGGTAGTTCTTGACGGACCTATGAGTTAGTTCTGGAGAGGAAGTCATTATAAAAGTATATCCCAGCTTCTTTGTCTTCCTTTGTTAATGTCTCCACCTCACACTTATCCTTGTGATTGTGATTCCACCGGTTAAGAGAGGTTGCAGTCCAGGATCCAGTACAAAGCCACATATATTTGATTATAGCCGCAGGAAACAGATTACTAGACCCTGGAATGCTGCTGTTGTCGTGTGGTAGAAAGGCCCTAAGCATGGAGTGCAGTAAGAAACATCTGGGGCCAGCGGACTGTAATGTGGAAGATGGCAGTCTGCAGGTCATCTCTGGGCATGTTCTGGTGATAACCTCCCTAGAAGAATCGTTGTCATTGAATCTGCTGAATGTGTTCAATACCTTTCTTCTACCCATGACTCCTAGCCATGGGAGGAGAAATATAAGAAAATGCAGTTGCAAGTCAGATACCCAAGGGTTAAGGAACATATATCTAAGACCGTCCACTTCCTCATGTGGCAGCTCAGGCTAAGAGAACAGAAACTATATTTATAACTCTAGGAAACAGCACACTGTGAGTGGGAAAATGCTTAGATTTCTATTTGTTTACTCAAGCAATAAAAGAAAATCAATAGGATCATCTGGCTAATGACATCAAACCACTCAGTGCAACTCAGAAGCCAAAAAAAAGGTCATTTCTTCAAATGCTTTTCTTCCCTTTACCACATTTACAGTCTGTGCTTTATTTCCACTCCAACTTGGTTTTCTTTCCCCCTCCTGAATGATGTTTTCTCAGACATTTTGAAAAGCTTTCTTTCCCCTGCTGTCTTGGAACATACTATTTGTTTGTGGTTATGACATTAATGCTTAGAAAGGTCAAGTGAGATGCCAGCGTTTGGATAAATATATAGTTTCTTTTGATGATACTATGAATGGGATCTTTTTCCTCCCTCAAAATTCCCTGAAGGCATTATCTTCTCTAGAGCAGTGGTTCTCAGCCTTTCTAAAGCTGCAGCCCTTTAATACAGTTCCTCGCGTTGTGGTGACCCCAACCATGAAATTATTTTCATTGCTGCTTCATAACTGTAATTTTGCTACTGATATGAATTGTGTTGTAAATATCTTATATGCAGGATATCTGATAAGTAGCTCCTGTGAACTGGCCCTTTGATCCTCAAGTGGGTTGCAACCTACAAGTTGAAAACCACTGATCTAGCTGCATTTGTTTCTACAATAATCATCAAAATATTCGGCAGATAGGTATGTTATGGTTCTTATCATGTAGTACAAATAGGAGGTAAACTCTCAGCAACACATTTCCAGGGCTTGACATCACCATATCATGTTCCTTTTTATTTTATTTTTTTAAAGATTTATTTATATGTAAGTACACTGTAGCTGTCTTCAGACACTCCAGAAGAGGGCATCAGATCCCATTACGGATGGTTGTGAGCCACCATGTGGTTGCTGGGATTTGAACTCAGGACCTCTGGAAGAGCAGTCAATGCTCCTAACCACTGAGCCATCTCTCCAGCCCCCATATCATGTTCTGAATGATCAGAGGAAGGAGCCATTGCTTCAAGCATCTTCCAATACCTTCTCTCCTACGTCTATCAGTCTCCTACAGTCTATAGAACGTCCCCTTTAAAGGGGAATTATTTTTCTTCATTAGTTTTGTTTTATATTTTGGCTTTCTGATGCATAACTTTTATGTAGCCAAGACTTGCCTGGAACTCACTGTATAGTCCACGCTAGCCTCAATTTTACAATCTTCCTGTCTCAGCTTCCCAATTGCTAAGATTACAGATGTGCAGCACCTCATTTGTCTCATCTGTCTGTAATAGTGATAACCTCTTCCAGTTATACAGTGACTTTGAGTAGAGAAAACACTTAGGTATGCGATACTTGATTAGATTTACTTATGTTTACAGAGTAGCTGGGAGGCAAATTCACAGTCCCATGCTAGGGACTAGGGACTAGGGCTCCACTGGAGTGCAAGGTAAGTGGGGCCTTAGTGAGGAGCCAAACAAAACAAACAAACAAACAAACAAAAACAATGAGGGGCTGGAAAGATGGCTCAGCAGTTAAGAGCACTGGCTGTTTTCCAGATGTCCTGAGTTCAATTCCCCGCAGCCACATGGTGGCTCACAACCATCTGGGATTTGATGCACTCTTCTGGTGTGTCTGAAGAGAGTGACAGTGTACTCATATACATAAAAAAATAAATGAATCTTTTAAAAATATAATGAAAAACTAACACCAAGAAATGCAATACTGCAACTGAAGTATGGATTACAGTTAATATCATCTAGAACTCTGGATCAGGACAGAAGTTTATGACCTAAAAGGTCATGGAAGGATATGGAAGGCTTGCAAGGTGAGTGGATAGAATTAGCCCCATCCAGAGGCAGGGAAAAGCTATGACAGTAGAAGAAGCATGTACAAAGGCACTGTGATGAAAGGGATTAACGCTTGTGTAAGGAAGAAAATATAGACCAGAGTGTGCAAGACACTCGTAGGCCAGGGGAGATGAAACTGTAAAAGATGACATTGAAGAGGCAGGAGAGTAGTAGCTCCCATGTAGGCTGGTACTTGGTGGCTAAGATAAAGATGAATGCTTTGTTTTCTGCAGAATGGCAGAGTCACTGAAGGATTTTTTGCAGTGGGTAATCTGTTCAGATCCTCATTTTGACAAGATCCTTTTAGTTATTGCATGGTAAGTGAATGGGCAGAGGCTATAGGAGAAGTGGGAATACAGCTTGGGCTTTCTGGGCTCCATTATCAAACAGGTAGAAGCAAGTCTAAGCAATTCAATAAAGCAACAATCCCAAGTCAGGAGTATTATCTAGAAAAAAGAGACTTAGATTTGGCTAAGTAATATAAATATCTGAAACATTATGGGAACTACAGTTCAGGAAAGTGTTATGGTTTAAAATAATTATCTATTTAAGGATTCTCTCTGTATCAGAGGTCAAAAGGCTTTTCTTTAAAAGATCAGAGGATAAATATTTACGGGTTTGTGAGCTGTGGTCTTTCTGATGCAACCTGTCCTTGTAGTACACAACGGCCACAATCTGTAAATGAATGTATATAGCTCTACTCCAGTGAAAGGTGATTTACAGAAATCTGTAGTTCTCAGGATTTGGCCTATGGGCAATAGCTTGCCCTGCTCTATACCGTGGAGGATATAATGATGGTGTTGATGGTAAGCAACAGTGACAGCTTAGAAGGTCCTGGTGATGATGATGAGTTATCAGGAAGGAGCTGGATGGGACTTGGGTCTGGGTTGGATGCTGTGATGGTTAATTTCAGTTGCCAAATTGATTAAATTAAGAAACACCTTAGTGCATCTATGAGGCACAGGTTCCAGTGTGAGAGCTTTTCCAGAGAGAACTGAGGGGGGAAGGCCCATTCTGTATGTAGGTGGCATTATCGCCTTGAATCAGGTCTCAGACTGAAAAAAGGTAGACAAGGAAAAGGCAGGCTGAGAACTGACATTCTTCTTTCTCAGTTTCCTGATCTCCCAGAAATGATCGGCATTCCCATCAGCACTGTTCTGAGCCACTCAGGCTACCGTACTTTTCCTGTCAGGATGGGCTCTAGCCTCTGAGCCCAAACAAACCTTTCCAATCCAATCCAATCCAATCCAATCCAATCCAATCCAATCCAATCCAATCCAATCCAATCCAATCCAACCCAACCCAACCCAACCCAACCCAACCCAACCCAACCCAATCCAATCCTCCTTCCAATCGCTTTGCATCAGGCATTTGGGCTACAGAAATGATGAAAATAACTAAGTTATGTTAAAGATGGGTGTGGGCATTGCCTAGACTTCACCTGATCCAAGAGAGGCTCAGAGGAACCTAGTAGTGAAGTCTGCATTAGGGTCAAGTCCAACAAAGTTTCCACCACACCCTCAGCTGCTCTATCAACCTAATCATCGACCCCATACAAATCATTGCCCCCTCAGTGTCCCAGTGTTCCATTATTTCCAGGTTATTCGGTATAGGTTATATAGGATACTGCCTCAAAATATTCTTGGCCTTCATAATCGCATAGTTTCCCAACAGCTAATGTCACCTTCCAGGTGTTGCCCTTTATACTCATTTACAGGAAACAACTCAAAAATAAAGCAAGTATCAATATCCCCAAATTGGCACAGTTGGCAGTCAATGCTGAACTTGGTTGGGGCAGAGAATGCGATGGGAATTGGGGGAAGGCAGCACCATTTTCTTCAGCTCACCCATCCGGGCAAACCTCTCAGCTGGGGCCTGGTCATCCCTTAGTTTTAGTTGTCTTCCTCTGTCATCAAGGACAGGCTCTCCGAAAGCATCAACACTACCTGCTCCTTTTGCTTACAAGGCATTCAACTGAGCTTGTGTGGCTACACCGGAAGTGGAGTTATTTTTAATACTGGATGGTGTAGGGTTGGGTGGGGAAAGCCAGAACGGGAAGCCTCCAGCAGTGGAAACTCCTCTATCACCAGGGAACTTGGCTGTCGCATCAAGCTCTGGCCTCACACCAAAGCAGGGCCATCCATTTTCTTCTTTTTTTAGTACTATCCTCTTTGACCCGCCCAGCACTGAGATTTGTCAGTGTGTTTTGCCAGGAGACCTGGCAACCAGCAAGTTGTCAGGTTCAATGGCTCTCATTGACAGCCCAAACAGAGGCCTCTGAAGATTGCAAAATTGGACTCACAAACAGACCATAAAATTCCTACCACCCACAAGTGTCTGGACGCTGAGTTTTCCTAAATGACCCCCAGCACCGGTGCAGCATGGGTGGCTTTGCAGCACTTTTATAAATGATCTTTCCAAAACTGAGGTGTTCCAAATGGTGTGGAACTTTTTTTCCCCTCTTGCAGTAAAAGACTGACTCCTTAGATACTTTGAGAAAACAGAGGCCAGCTGCATGAATTTGAGTTTTTAACCAAGCAAATCACTCAGCCCGTACCCTAAAGTCTGCATGAACTGGGAGGTCCACTGGTGCCAAGGGTTGTAACTCCCTTGAATAGGTTGCAGGAGAAGAAAGGTGGCATTTGTGTGCCTTAGCTGAAGTGTAAGCATCACAGCAGGAAGGCCACTGTCTAGAGGTGGCTCTTACCAATAGTCCTTCTGACCCCACACCTGCTTACCAAGCCACGCTTGCCTACTCAGTGTGCTGAACAGCAAAGGTATTTTACTGGTAAAACTAGAATTCAAATGATAAAGCAGAATGCTGAGAACACAATAATCACAGTTGTCACACATACAGGCTAGTCTCAGGGACAGATGAAAAATTTGACAACAAAAGCAAAGTGTAGCATGAGTATGAAACAAAATGTTTCTATTGTCTTCCCGGCTCTCTATGGGAAGTGTGGCCTTGAACTAGGGGTGCAGCGCGTGGCACAGAGTTCGTCTGACATGAGCAAAGCTGTAGCACTGAGAGGCTTCAAAAGAGTCATTGCAGAGACGGCGGGACACTTCTGTCATCTCAGCACTTAGAAGACTGAGGCAGGGGTAATGTTGTAAGTTCAAGGCCAGCATGCCCTACATCGTGAGACTCTACCTCAGAAATGTTGTCCTGGAAGCCAGAGAGACGGCTCATCTGTTAGGAGCACTTGATGTTCTCGCAGAGAACCTGGGGGACAGTTGCCATCCATCACGGACATGGTCACAGCTCATAGCAGCCTGTGGCTCAAGGTCCAGGATATCTGACACCATCCTGTCTGTCTGTCTGTCTGTCTGTCTGTCTGACTGACTGTCTGTCTGTGTATCTGTGTATCTATCTGTGTATCTATCTATCTATCTATCTATCTATCTATCTATCTATCTATCTATCTATCTATCGACCTATCTATCGAGATATCTATCATCTGGATCACAGAACCCCCCTCCCTCCTCTCCTTCCAGTCCCATCTTCAGATGCCCTTTCCCCCATTACTCCTGTCCTGTCTCCTCAGAGAGGTGGAAGCTTCCCGTGCCTGACATCCTCTTTTGACCTCTGCAGGCAGTGCCCTCACTAATATGGCGTGGAGACTGACAAGCAGGCACGTACATATACATAACAATAAGTGTAGAATGTTTAAAAAGCCTTCTAAAACCACACAAACCAAAGCCACAGATCAAAACAGGAATGTCAACTGACAGCTGGTGCAGTTCTCAGGAAGGAGTATTCAATAACTTCATCGATTCTTGTGAGTGCCACTAAGTACTAACCACAGGAAAGCTAGATCGCTGTAGCTGTACGTGAAGTGAAGGCGAAACATTTGAAGTAGCATAAAAAAATCCCTGAATTTCCATTTTGACTTTGCTACTTGCTGCCCCTAAACCTCAGGTGAATACCTGGGTTTCTTGTCTACAAAATGTGCCTTCATCTCTTCATTTACAAAATGAGGATAATATATAACAAGTATGTGTCTCCTGACTCTTCTGACACACACATGTATCACTACATTTAGAACACATAGATCATCCCTGGCACATAGTAAATGCTCAGCATAGCACTGATCAGTTTTGTTCTTAGAAAGACATTGACAATATTACTTCCTATGAAAGTAGTTCTGCCTGACTAACATGTAATATGCACCTACAAGTAAAACCAAATACCTCATTGGAATTTCTCAAAATGTCCACTTTTAAAACTTACTTACTTTCCATAAGTAATATAGACTGCCTTTAATTATTCTATAAAATAATGGCACATTGTTGCTGCTGCTGCTGCTGTTGTTTGCTGCTGTTGTGTGGTGCTGAGGACTGAACCCAGGGCCTCATGTATGCAAAGCATGTGTCTACCGATCAGCTGTATCGCCCATGCAAAGATGCTCACTCATTGACAAGATTTTTAAGGCCTTTTTACATACAATGTCATAGAAAACAAGAAGGATGGAGAGATGCAATATGATTTCTGTGCCGTCATAACAATAACAACTGATTTAACTCGAGCCCATCACATGCTACAGGATAAAGTGGTTACTTCTATTTGCTCCCTTTTTGCCCCTCATTCTTTACCCATTCAAAATGGATATCATTGGCATCTTCGCATCCTCAAAGTTGATCTACGGCGGCAGTCAGTCAGTAAAGGGAAAGTGTTCAGCCCAGCATTGGCGGATAGTCTACAGCTGTCAGTGTCATCATCTTTGCGCTTAGGTAAACCAGACACCTTTCGGATCATTTCACACCAGCTTATACCTTGTGGGTGAAACTGTGCTAATTTAGAAATGACTGTGTCTACCATGCTCACAGCTTTCTGCTCCTTTTCCTTTTTGGCCAGCCTGTCTCGTGTAGTAGTCTGTGGACCACCTTTCTCACACCCAATTTTCCCACTCCCACCTTATTGATTAACCAGGTAATCTCTGTGCTTTATTCTTTTTTTTTTTTTTTTTTTGGTTTTTCAAGACAGGGTTTTTCTGTGTAGTCCTGGCTGTCCTGGAGCTCACTCTGTAGACCATGCTGGCCTCGAACTCAGAAATCCGCCTGCCTCTGCCTCCCAAGTGCTGGGATTACAGGCATGAGCCACCACGCCCGGCTTCTGTGCTTTATTCTTACTGTGAAGACCCTATCACAAAAGGCTATCAAAGCAACTCAGATGGTTGAATTACTAAATTTATCTTTTTTTATAAGGAATTTGGGGACTGACAAAGAGGTTCATTCTCTCATACTGCTAGGGATATCAACAAGGTCACCCCCAATCTGAACCTGATAGCCGGACACCACCATTTCATGGAAGGCAAGTGCTGTCACACTTGGGCTCATTCCCAGCCAATAAATATTTGTTGAGTAAATGCTATGTGCCAGGCACCATGTGAGGTACCAGGAACACACTGGTGAGCAAAGGGGACACAACTGTGCCTTCTCTGGACAGCCGACACTGACAGGCAGTCAAACAAATTGCAATGTAAATGGAGACAAGTCTGCAAGATGGCCACGAAGTGAGCACATAGAGGCTAAATTATAGTATTAGAGGAGGCCATGATACAGACAGCACAGTGCTTATTAGTACAACGTTAGCAAACAAAGTGTGGCACATGTGTTCATTCCTATTAAGACACAATTTGGCGGGGTCAGATTAACATTTTGCCAATGTACCAGAAACCCTTAGCTCTAAGCTGGAGAACATTCTGTTTCACCAGTTTGCTCTTCTCTATTGCCCTCACTCTGGACCAGGATAGACTGAGACGATGTTTTCTCCCATCAAGTTTTGTCCCTCTCATTACATTGTTTTTTGCTCTAGTTTTTCTCTCACATAAGTCTCTCAAGTTTTTCCACATTAAGTTTTAGATACAAGTATGTAGAAGGATGTTTTTATCCTCCCCCCACCCCCAAAATCCAAAATTACAATATGGGTTGAGCATCCCTTATCTGGCATGCTTGGTACTAGAAGTGTATCATTTGTTAAAGTTATTTTGGATTGACTTTATTGGCATAGATTTCACCTGTTGTGCATTTGTAGACCCACAAATCTGAAATGCTTCAAAAGCTGAAACACTTTGAACTTTGAGTAGGCCCTCAAAAACAAACAAACAAACAAACAAACAAACAAACAAAACCTTCAGACTTTGAAGTCATTTTGGACCTCAGATAATCAGATGAGAGTGGTTCAGTGTGTACTTAGAAAACATTAGGAAGTGGTTTTGGTTAGGCTGCTGAACTAGTTAACAATTAGACTAATTGCTAATCCACTCCCTTTAAAGTAGGGGGTGGGGATGTGTGTGACTACTGTCTTGCTGTCCATTTGGTGTACGGTAAAATGCCATTTTCTGCTGATACATTTGTTCATTTTGATTTTTTTCTATAATTTCCAGAATTGTAGTGATAATGACATCATTTCTGAAAATAACAACAACGATAATGGATCTTACAGGCAAAACATAAGGTTTTTTTTTTCTTATGCATACAACAGCACAATGAAGCTAGAGTAAGAACAGATCAGGAACTTGGTAAAGCCTATGTGTGAATCAGAAAGTAGGAAACAGAATAAGGTGGCTGTGGGGCAGGACAGAGCACACAGTGAAGCGAAGAGTACTTCTTACTACTCTTACAGAGGACCCCGGCTTGGTTCCTAGAACGTTCGTGGTGACTCACAACTATCTATAATGCCAGATCGAAGGGATCTGACATTTTCTCCTGACCTCCATGGTCATAGTGCCTGTATGGTACATAGACATACAGTCAGGCAAAACACCCATACACATAAAATAAAAACAAACAAATCTCTGTTTTTAAAGATGAAATATAATGCAGGGAAGTGGATACGAAGCATTGAGTTGGGGGGGGGGTACAGCAAACACAGGAAAAAAAATCTTGGTAAGCAAATGACATCAGTGCCAAGAGCAGTAGGTTAAGGGTGTGCCAGGAAACATGACGGCACAAATGGTTCTGGCAAAGGCTCTTCAAAGTGGAAGAGGGTTCCTCAATGACCTGTGGCTCATACAAGTGTAATCAATTTAGTAATCAGATTTGATTCCATGGAAGCCATGAACAGGCCAAAAGAAAACTGAGTGATGGGCTACCATGATGTTTATAACACAAAGCAAAGCAAAGCAAAGCAAAGCAAAGCAAAGCAAAGCAAAGCAAAGCAAAGCAAAGCAAAGCAAAGCAAAGCAAAGCAAAACCCCAAGCAAAGCCAGGCCTTGGCTTCATATGAACTAATGCACTCAATGTCTGCAATGAGCCTAGTCAGGCCTTTCATATAACTGAGTGTGCAAACTTGAGTCAAAATGAGGCAAATGCAGACAGACATCAGGGTTGTCGTTATCAAATCAGGTCACATCACCATCACCATCCTCTCTAGCAAGCGTACTAAGATACTACAAAGAAAATCAAGATACCACTTTGTAGACTAAGAAACTGAAAGGTTCAGAGAGGTTAAGGAACTTGCTTGAGATGACTGAGTTACAAGTGCCAGAGTGTGAACTTCACCTCGGGCATCAGAGCTTCAGAGTCAGTGCTCATGATTTATTAGATAGTATTGCCTGTGTTTCATAGGCTAGGAATCTGCTCCGGGTAAAACCTGGGCTATGTTTACCCCTGGGGAGTAGGAGCTGGAGCTAGAAAAAAATAACAATATTTGGAATTAAACACTACCACTCTACAACACAAGAAACCCTGGACAAGCAATGTTAGCCTAGATAGAGCCTCGGTTCTGTCACCTGGGAAACAGTTACTGAGACCTGCCTCACAACAGTTCTGCAGCCCGTGCTTGGGACAGTGCCTCGGAAACTAAACAGCACCACACAGGTAATTGTTCCCTACAGCTACCTAATATTAGCAAAACTATGCATTTCTCTGCAAAAAGGATTCCATAGTATTTCCCACCAAAATAGTAACAGCTTTGTGGTTCATAAAGTGTAGGCTATGTCCCCTGAACTCTGTGGGGACATCATCAAAGAACCAGAGGCAATCTGTAAACGAATAATCTGTTTGTGTGCCAAGCAAACTCTATTTACAGAAAGAAGTGGAGTTCCCCAGGACAGAGTTTGCTAACCTCTGGCCTAGAGAAATGCTCTGGTCAAGCACAATGTCTCAACACTCTCTGTACTCCATTCCTGAATTTGTTTTCCTAATAAGACAGAATTCCTTCTCATCCAACACACTGTGTACCTCATTAAAGTATTATTGTTTCCTTACATGTTGTTTAGGCATGGCTTTCCCCTGCTTAGCTCACTGTGGAGGTCCCAGTGTTTGACACTGACACATAGTAGGAGCTGACAGATAAGGGTGGTTGGCACATAATAGGAACTTTATCAATGGCTGGAAAGAATGCAGGCATGAATGGGTCAAGAAACTAAAGAAACGGGATCTCCTTGGGAGATGAAAGCAAAATTGGGCAAAGTCTATAAGAACGATGACACAGGGACTGTAGAGGGCTGCGAAGTGCCGTGCCTTGAAGATGGCGCCGGTTTCCGCCTTCCTCCCCCCAGGGGGAGAGTGCCCTTTGAGATAATTCCATATTTTGGCTTTGTGTGGTCAGATGCTGTCCTTCCGCTTTGAGGTAGTCTATCTGCCTTGCCCATGTGTTATCCAGGGATTGGCCAGCCTTTGGGATAATAAAGAGAGCAGGGAGAGAGAGAGAGAGAGAGAGAGAGAGAGAGAGAGAGAGAGAGAGAGAGAGAGAGAGAGAGAGAGAGAGACGCCATTATACAAGGTTCCTGATTAAACTGCTTGAAGAAGATCGCTGGTGTTGTGTCCTTCCTTGCGGGTCGAGGTTGGGCGCAACAAGGGACCATTACTGCAGATAAAAGTACAATCAATTTTGCTATTTCTGGTTTGCTAAAGGAGAAAGAAGGATATTTCCAAATAAGTTTTGTGGATTTTAAGGGCATGGAAGAACTAAAACTTTGGAAATTTCCAACCAGTAACCAGTTAACTGCTAAATGAATGATTGGCTTGATTCAGTTTTCATTAAGAGAACTATTTCTCTTAATACTGGTGTGTTTACTCTTGGGTATATACCCAAAAGATGCCCCACCATGCCACAGGGGCACGTGTTCCACTATGTTCATAGTGGCCTTATTTGTGATAGCCAGAAACTGGAAACAACCCAGATGTCCCATAACAGAAGAATGGATACAGAAAATGTGGTTCATTTACAAAATGGAGTACTACTCAGCTATTAAGAACGAGGACATCCTGAGTTTTGCAGGCAAATGGATGGAACTAGAAAATACCATCCTGAGTGAGGTAACTCAGACCCAAAAGGACATGCATGGTATGTACTCACTAATAAGTGAACGTTAGTCAAAAAATGTACAGAATGCCCAGGATACAGTCCACATAACTCAAAAAGTTTAACAAGCTGAAGTGCCCAAGTGAGGACACCTCAATCCCACTTGGGAGGGAAAAGAAACAACCACAAGGGGTGGGGGAGGGAGGGAGGGACCTGGGTTGGAATGGGGACAGGGAGGGGAAGAAGAGAGCATGATCAGGTATTGGGGTGGGGGAAAGGACTGAAACCCTGAGAGCCAGCACAAAGAATGGAAACAGACAACCTTGGGAGGTAGGAGGTTGGGGGGATCCTCCAGAATGTACCAGAGACCTGGGAGTGAGAGACTCTCAGGATTCAAGGGAGGGAGTTTGGATGAAATGCCTGGCAGTAGAAAGAGTGAACTCATGGAGCCCACCTTCATCAGAAAGACGGGCATCAAGTGAGGGATGGGGTTGCCATCCCACAGTCACAACTCTGACCCATAATTGTCCTGTCTGAAAAATCTGCAGGGACAATAATGGAGAAGAGCCTGGGGGAAAAAGGGTCCAGCGTCAGGCCCAAAGTGGAATCCAGCTCAAGGGGAGGTCAAGGCCTGACACTATTACTGAGGCTATGGAGCGCTCACAAGAAGGGGCCTATCATGACTGCACTCCGAAAGACCCAACAAGCAGCTGAAAGAGTCAGATGCAGATATTTGCACCCAACCAATGGACAGAAGCAGCTGACCCCTGTGGTTGAATTAGAGGAAAGCTGGAAGAGGTTGAGGATGAGGGTAACCCCATAGGAAGACCAGCAGTCTCAACTAACCTGGACCCCTGAGATCTCTCAGATACTGAGCCACCAACCAGGCAGCATACACAAGCTGATATGAGGCCCCTGACCCATATACAGCAGAGGACTGCCGGGTCTGAACTCAGGCAGAGAAGATGCACCTAACCCTCAAAAGACTAGAGGCCCCAGAGAGTGGGGAGGTTTGGGAAGCTAGGGGAGTGGGGACATCCTCATGGAGACAGGAGGAGGAAGAGGTATGGGATGTGGAACAGAGGGTCGACCGAGAGAGGGGATAAAATCTGGATTGTAAAACAAAATTAAATGAAATTAAAAATATACAGTGGTGTGGTGTGGGGTGGTGGGGTGTGGTGGTGGTGGTGGTGGTGGTGGTGGTAGTGGGGTGTGTGTGTGTGTGTGTGTGTGTGTGTGTGTGTGTGTGTGTGTGTTTACATGAGCAGTAACTCCTTTCCTACCCTGCCAGAAGTGGGCTTGGTTGTTCAGTGGGAGTGTGTCAGGGACAAAGAAATAAACTGGAACTATATCTACCAATGAAACTAAAAAAAGATCTTGAATGAATTGAAAGTTGTAGAATACAGTCAAAAAGATCATGTGATGGTACACTTGGCCAACTCCATGCAACCTAGAATCAGCTCAAACAATGAAGGACTGTCAAAATCAGGTGAGCCTCTGGGGATGTCTATGGGTGATTGTCCCAATTATGTTAATTGATGAGAAGACCCAGCCCATCGTGGATGACATCAGTCCCTGGGCAGGGTGTTTTGCACTATATAAAAGTGGAGAAATCGAGCTGAATACAAGCAAGCAAGCATATTCACTCTTATCTTTGCTCTTGACTGTAGATGGAACTCGAACAGAGCTTGCTGCTGTGACTTCCTCTCAGTAATGAACTCTAACATGGCATTGTGAGCAAAAATAAAACCTCTCTCCTCAAAGTTGCTTTTTGTCAGGGTGTGTTTATCACAGCAAAAGAAACGAATCTGGGATGACATCAATCTAAAGCTTGCCATGCGCAGATGGAGGAGGAGCCGCTGAAGCTCTGCCACTGATGCTTGCTGAGGGAAGGAGAGTCAGTTTTCTCCTGAGATGTAGACACTGGTAAGTTGCCTGCACGTGTGTGTGTGTGTGTGTGTGTGTGTGTGTGTGTGTGTGACCCTGTGTGTGTGTGTGTGTGTGTGTGTGTGTGTGTGTGTGTGTGTATTAATATCTAGGATCCCTATATGAGAGGATGCAAGCCAGGGTAATTTCAACAACCTCAAGGGGAATAGAATTCCAGATATGTTTTGTTTAGTAGATACCGATCAAGCACTGACCTAGCATCAGCAGGCTCCCAGTCAGCAAAGCCCATATCAGCGGATGAGGCAGGTGCTTGACAGAGATATGTTACTCTGATTGCCTTCATTGACCGTCTACAAGTAGCTGATTCCAGCAACAATGGCCACAAGATGAAATAGTTTGCTGTACTTTGGGTCAATTGTGATTCTAGCAGGGGAAAAATTACCAAAGCAAAATACTGTAGTTGATAAAGATTATTGTTTAGGAACATCATGAGCTTTACACAATCATACTTGATGTGAAAATTGTCCCACACATAATTAATCTTTGACATTTCAAGAAGCACTTTAAGTTCAAGTAGTCCACAGCACCATTACACAGATATCAGTTGTCATTACACACAATTTACTGGTTGATGAATAATTCTAGTTGGTAGAGGACTGGATGAACACTTTTGAACTCTTTGCAATGGAGTCAGTATGATGCCTCATTAAAAGACAATGTCCCTCAAATCTTTCTAATATATCTAAGCATGCAAAGCATTAAATTATTTTATTTCAAGGGCTCTTTTGCAGGAACTGATAAGAAAATAAATCTGAAGATCAACTAGTATAGTTCTTACCAAAAGTTAGCAAATGCCCCCAGAAAAATTGAGTCTATCTGTAGTACCCATTCTGTCCTCTAGGCGGGGCTGGTCCCAACTTGTAGGTATTTGGTGACATCACACAGTTTGAACCCCAATTGGCTGTGTGGACATAGGGTCTGCTGAGACACATCAGCCAGATTCTGTGCCAATTTACATTTAAGCAAATGAATCTGTCTGGTGGACACAGACAGGTAAGATACTGGTGGGATTTGTGGTAAACTGCAGAGCTGGGTCCACTGCTACTAAGGACCGAAATGGGGCCCAACACCATTTGTATGCTGAAGCCCTGACTCAATATGATCACATTTGGAGATAGGGTATTAGGAGGAAATTAAGGTTAAATGAAGTCATACGGGTGGGGACTTACTCCAGTAGAACTATGGCATTATAAGAAGTGGGAACAAGCTTGTTGCCTTGCCCTCCTCATCTTCTGTCTCCCTCCCTCTGTCTGTCTTCCCTCAAGTGAAAACACTGTGAGACGTTAGCTAAGCTATCCAAAAGCCAGGATGAGACATCTCACGAGAATTATGCTAGCATCTTGACCTTGACCAGTCCCCAGACCTATGTGGTAATTAAATTCATTATTTGAGCCATCCAGCCTATGATATTTTTTTCTGATGGGTAACTTAAAAAGCTGTATTCTTAGGTTTCTAAAATTAGAGAGAAACTAGCCATCCATTCTTGATGTTTTCAGTCGTTTACATTAAAAGTAGACCTCTTGATGTAACCTGTTTTCACACATACCAAGTCCAAAGGGCTAAGGTTCTCTTAATTAGGTCTCCTGAGAAACTCAGAGATATGACCACTTCCTCTGCAGGGCATCACTGCCTGGCAGAGGTCCACATGATCTCTATGAGAAATTCCGTACAGAATGCCAAACATGGGAGAAATCACAGAAAGGGGACTTTCCAGTCCCGATTCTTGAAGTGTGTGTGTGGGGGGAAGTTCATCTCATCACACGAGAATAGAAGAAAGGAAAGGGGGAGGCAGCCCTGAATCCCTTAAAACGCACTCAGACGTTCAACGTTCAAACCCACATTCTGCCTGAACAAGGAAAGCATAGCAAGGAACACGGCAAGGAGCAGTGGTGACAATTCATAAGCAGGTTGAGAAGACAGGTGTTGGTACAAACTTGAAATAAAATGTCATGAATGGGTCCAAGAAAGTCTCCTCATCCCAAGGATCTAGGCCAATGGTTGACAACCTTCCTAATGTTGATCCCTTAAAAAAACAGTTCCTCATATTGTGGTGACACCTAACTATAAAAATGTTGCTGGTACTTTATAACTGTAATTTTGCTACAGTTACAAATCACAATAAAGAAAGACAAAGTGAGACAGACAACGTTGGAGATAGAAAACCTTGGAAAGAAGTCAGGAGTCATAGATGCAAGCATCAACAACAGAATACAAGAGATAGAAGAAAGAACCTTAGGTGCTGAAGATTCCATAGAAAACATTGACTCACCAGTCAAAGAAAATGCAAAATGCATAAAGCTGGTAACCCAAAACATCCAGAAAATCCAGGACACAATGAGAAGACCAAACCTGAGGATTATAGGTATAGATGAGAGTGAGGATTTACATCTTAAAGGGCCAGCAAATATCTTCAACAAAATTGTAGAAGAAAACTTCCCTAACCTAGAGAAAGAGATGCCCATGAACATACAAGAAGCCTTCAGAACTCCAAATAGACTGGAACAGAACAGAAAGTCCTTCTGGCACATAATAATCAAAACACCAAATTCACTAAACAAAGAAAGAATATTAAAAGCAGTAAGGGGGAAAGGCCAAGTAACATACAAAGACAGACCTATCAGAATCACATCAGACTTCTCACCAGAGAGGATGAAAGCTAGAAGATCCTGGGCAGACCTCATACAGACCCAAAGAGAACACAAATGCCAGCCCTGGCTACTATACCCAGCAAGACTCTCTATCATCATAGATAGAGAAACCAAGATATTCCATGATAAAACCAAATTTACACAATATCTGTCCACAAATCCAGCCCTACAAAGGATAATTGATGGAAAATGCCAACACTAGGAGGGAAACTACACCCTAGAAAAAGCAAGAAAGTAATCTTCCAACAAACCCCAAAGAAGATACCCACACAAACGTAAAAATAACATCAAAAATAATAGGAAGCAACAATCATTATTCCATAATATCTCTTAACAACAATGGACTCAACTCCCCAATAAAAAGACGTAGACTAACAAAATATTTCTCATGTAAATCTTCAATTTTACCAGAAAATGTTTGTAATTCCCCTTTTTAATTAATTTAGTAATTTTTTATGTCTACCATTTTATCTGCATTATTTTTCATGATAATCTTCAATTTTAACATGTCTTTTTTTTTTTTTTTTTTTTTTTTTTTTTTTTTTTGGTTTTTCGAGACAGGGTTTCTCTGTGTAGCTCCGGCTGTCCTGGAACTCACTCTGTAGACCAGGCTGGCCTCGAACTCAGAAATCCGCCTGCCTCTGCCTCCCAAGTGCTGGGATTACAGGCGTGCCCCACCACCGCCCGGCCTTAACATGTCTTTCTATATACTTCCTCTATTTTATCAGAAATGTTTCCAATGTAAATCTTTGATTTTATCACAAATGTTTCTAATTCCACCTTCAATTAATTTAGAAAGAGTTTTTATATCTACCATTTTTTATGTAAAATTTTCCATGAAACAGTCAATTTTAACATTTGTCTATTTATTTCTTGAATTTTACCAGAAATATTTTCCATGTAAATCTTCAATTTTATCTGAAAATGTTTATAATTCCACCTTCAATCAACTTAGAATCATCTTTATGCCTATCATTTTATCTGTATAATTTTCATGATAATCTTTAATTTTAACATGTTTTTCTATATATTTCTACAATTTTATCAGAAATATTTTCCATGTAAATCTCCAAGTTTATCAGAAAATGTTTATAATTCCACTTTTAATCAACTTAGGAATACTTTTATGCCCACCATTATTATATCTATATAAAATTTTCCATGATAATCTTCAATTCTAACATGTTTTTCTACATTTTTTCTACAATTGTATCAGAAATACTTTCCACGTAAATCTTTAATTCTATCATAAAGTGTTTCTACCTCATATTTCAATTAATTTAGCAATGTTTTACATGTCTACCACCTTACTCTTTAATTTTCCATGAAAATTGTCAATTTTAACATGTTTATCTGAAACATTTTCCATGTAAATCTTTAATTTTATCATAAAGTGTTTTTACTTCCCTTTTCCCCATTTTCAATAAATAAATCAATAAATAAATAAGAAAAGGAAAGGAAACAATGTTTGCTAAAACCTAAGTTATAAAGAAAAGGTTTAAGTTATATGTGGATGTAGATGTATCAGTTCTGTCCAAAGGTATAACTAACCATACATGAACTTAAGGAAAAAAAAGTAATTGACAACTGTGAAAAAATATTTTGAAAACATTTTTTAGCCAAATGTCCTGGTAGTATATTCGTGTTCCCCAAAATATATGTAAGAATCTCCCCACAGCGCTATGTGTAAAAGACAATAAGTAAAGAATAACTAATGGCATATCACCAGCAGAAAGAATGAACTGTGGAAAGCAGGGGGTACCACACTCAACAGTATTGGAGACAAGCCAACTACGATTACACAACATTGTGGAACAATATTTAGTGGAAGAAGTGAGAGCTTCTATCTACTGCCATGCACACAAAATATATGAACAGGTAAAACTAATATGTGGAAGATATGGTGTTTGAGATAGGATACTGGTATTTGCTAAAGGAGCATTAAGAGAGGGCTTCTGAGGAATGTTCATGCTCTGCTTCTGAACCTGGATGTTAGCGACATGGCTGTGTCCAATTTGTGAACATTTTTTCAAACCATACAAGTTATAATGTATATGATTTGTGTTTTAATAAAGTTTAACTCACAATATGTATATATAAACTCTATACACTTTCACAGATGAGACAAAAAAATCTAAATAATGTTGGTGAAATGCTTATTGACATATTTGCCTACTTAACTACTAATGGTGCTCTATAGGTCATAAATAGTATCCTAGTAAATAAAAGCACCAATATCTTGGCTCAGTTATTAACTGTGACTATAACAAACATTTGGCTCCATTCAGAAAACCAGATCCTACTGAATCAAGGGTAATAGGCTCTATAATTACTCTGAACATGTGATATATTCTGTCAAAAATTAAACATCTAGACAACAAAGCACCAGCTGAGCTCAGTTGGACTGATTGTCCTGAAAGTTTTAGTATCATACAGAATCATGTGTAGAAGTTAAAAAATGAAAAGCCCAGCTGGGGACTAGGTGTTTAATTCAGAGACTGAGTTAAATACTAATTTCTGGGTTCAATCCCTAGAACCAGAAAATAAAAGTGAGACATATTGTTACTCTTCCAAATGTGTTTAAAAGAGAAAATACACATTGGTATACACCTTCCTAATTTTCTTCTCCCCAACCTCATGTCTTCAGATCATGAATTTCAAGTGTTCACAAATATCTTTGGAGCCCATTCCATAGATTCTAACACACACACACACACACACACACACACACACACACACACAGCAGATCACTTGTGTTATTGCAGAGCTCATGCTGCAATAAACAATAAGAACAGTGAAGAACATTAATTCCTTTGTTATCCCCTTCTTCCTATGTCAACATCTAGATACAGACCTGCATAATGGAACATTTGAGAGCCAGACAGAGAGCATAGCAGGTAGGGGCTCATGCCACTGAATTAAGCCTCATGATCTGAGGTCAATCTCCAGAACCTGCATAGTGAAGGAAGAGCACTGACTTCTAAAGGGTGTTCTTTGAGCACCTTCTGTAGTGTGTGTGATCCTGTAAACAAATACATGCATACATACATACATGCATATATACATGGACATATATTTAATAAAAACTGAAAATTAACATGGTTAAACCTCAAAGTCAACATGTCAATGTGTTAAACTCTGAGAGCCAGTTTTATAATTGAAAGGACCAAAAATAAATAAATGAATGAGTGAGTGAGTGAATGAATGAATGAATGAATAAATAAATAAATAAATAAATAAATAAATAAAATATAGCAGTGGTTATATCTCATCTCTGGGGAAATAACAATTCCCTTTTGTCTGGGAACCTTAATTATGATCTTCAAACATAAATCTATTCACTAGAATTATCAATACTAACCCCAGACACATAGGTGTTTAATGGAAAAAAAAAGAGAGAATATTTAAGATGGGAAGGGTAGTGCATATTTGTAATCTGAGAACTCACCCAGGAGGCTGAGGCTAGGGGGAAGGGAGGGAGAAGAAATGAGAGAATTTACTTTGTAGTTTTCATGTGCTGAAAATCACATTAGAGAGCTTAAATGCACAATTCATTCACCAATATGCCTCAAAAATCTACTATACTCCAAATACTGTCATGGACGTTAAGGATAAAAACCATAAAATTAACAAATGCAAAGAAACAAATGGGCAGTAAAGTGTAGTACTGAGGGTTAAGTGAGAACAGGGGTGTCTTAGTGGGCATTTGAGGTTAGTTCATGGACGAGGCGCTATTAAGCTTGGATTGGAATGATGAACTGGCCAGGGATGGATGAAGGAATGTACAAAGGAGCATTCTAAGACAAACAGTTAACACAAAAGGCTCGATGACCCAAACACAGGTGAGGAAATTCTGGAAATGAAAAATCTAGGAATTTTAACAGGAACATCACCAATGGGATATAAAAGATGAAGGAGGGAATCTCAGGTGTTCAAGATACGATAGAAGAAATGGATATATCACTGAAAGAAAATGTTAAATCAAAAAATTCTGACACAAAACATTCAGAAAAATCTGGGACACTATGAAAAGACCAAGCATTAATAGGAATAGAAGGATCTCAGCTCAACAACCCAAAAATATTTTCAACAAAATCTCAGAAGAAAATTTTCTAACCTAATGAAGGAGATGCCTATAAAAGTACAAGAAACATACAAAACACAAATAGATTGTACCAGAAAAAATTCTTCACCACATAATAATCAAAACATACAAAACAAAGAAAGAATATTAAAAGCTGAAAGGGGAAAAGGACAAGAAACATAAAAAGGCAGACCTATTAGAATTACATCTGACTTTTCAATGAAGGCTTGAAAAGCCCGAAGGACCTGGACAGATGTGCTTCAATCTCTGAAGGGACCCACAGATGCCAGCCCAGACTACTACACCCAGCAAAACTTTTAATCAACATAGATGAAGAAAATAAGACATTCTTGATGAAGTCAAATTTATACAGTATCTATCTACAAATACAGTCCTATACAAGGTGTTAGAAGGAAAACTAAAACCTAAGGACCTTAACTGCACCCATGAAAACTCACGAAATAAATTCACATCAGCAAAACTAAAAGAAAGGAAACACACATCCACCACCACCACCACCACCACCACCACCACCACCACCACCACCACCAAAATAACAGGAATGAGAAACCATTAGTCATTGATATCTCTCAATACTAAGGGTCTCAATTCCCTAATAAAAAGATACAGACTAACAGAATGAATTCAAAACCAGAAACCCTTCTTCGGCTGTATCCAAGAAACATACCTCAACATCAAGGATAGATATTACCTCTAGGTAAAGAGTTGGAAAAAGATATACCATATAAATGGGCCTAAGAAGCAAGTTGGTGTGGCTATTTTAATATCTAACAAAATAGACTTCAAACCAAAGCTAATCAAAAGAGATGGGAAAGGACACTGCATATTCATCAAGGGAAAAATCCACCTAGGTGACGTCTTAATTCAGAAAATCTATGCCTAAACACAAGGGCACCCACGTTTGTAAAAGAAACACTACAATAGCTTTAATCACACATTGACTCTCACACTCTAGAACAAAAAGAAGCAAAGGTACCCAAGAAGAGTAGATGGCAGTAAATAACCAAACTGAGGGCTGAAATCAATAAAATAGAAAAAAATACAAAGAATCAATTAAACAATTAATTATTTGAGAAAATCAACAAGATAGACAAACCTTTATCCAAGCTAACTAAAAGAGGAAGAAATAACATCCAAAATTTAAAAAAAAATCAAAAGCAAAAGGGGGACATAACAGACACTGAGGAAACCCAGAAAATCGTAAAGACATATATTTTTTAAAACATGTACTCCAACATATTAGAAAATTTAAAAGACATAGATTTTTCATGATAGATACCACTTACCAAAGTTAAATCAAGTTCAGGTAAACAATATAAATAGACCTATCACACCAAAGAAAATAAAGGCAATTATTAAAAGTCTCCAAACAAAAAATAAAACATTTTTAAAAATTAAAAATAAATAAATAAAGCAAGCCCAGGGCCAGACAGCTTTAGCACAGAATTATATGAGACTTTCAAAGAAGAGGTAATGCCAATACCACAATATCAAATTATTCCACAAAATAGAAATAGAAGGAGTGATGCCAAATTCATTTGGTGACAGAATCACCCTGATACTACAAAAAGTTTCCACAAAGAAAAAGAATTGCAGACCAAATTCCCTCATGAACATTGATTCAAATATCAAATCCTTGCGACCCAAATCCAAGAACACATCAAAAAGATTATCAACCATTATCAAACATGCTTCATCCCAGAGATGCAAGGATTATTCAAGAGATTGAAATCTGTCAATGTAATCCACCATATAAACAAACTGAAAGAAAAAACAACCCACATGGTCATCTCAATAGATGCTGAAAAAAAAAAACTTTGACAAAATCTAACACAAGCATCCATGATAAAAAGCCTTGGAGAGAATAGAGATACAAGGGACATACCTAAGCATAATAGGTGTAATTAATAGCAAGCATATAGCTAAAATCAAATGAAATGGAGAGAAACTCAAAGAAATCCCACTAAAATCAGGAACAAGACAAGGGTGTCCACTTTCTCCATATCTCCATAGTGTTTGAAGTTCTAGCTAGAACAATAAGACAACTAAAGGAGATCAAGGAGATACAATTTAGAAAGGAAGAAGTTGGAGTATTGATATTTTCAGATGATATAATAGTATAAATAAGTGACCCTTAAAAATCCAGCAGGAAACTCCTACAGCTGATAAGCCTTCAATAAAGTGGCTGGATAAAAATTAACTGAACAAAAATCAGTAGCCCTCCTTTATACAAATTACAGACTGAGAAAGAAATCGGAGAAACAACATCTTTCACAATTGCCACAAATAACATAAAATCCTTTGGATATAGTGGGGTAACTCTAACCAAGGAAGTGAAAAACTTGTAATATAAAACTTCAAGTCTTTGAAGAAAGAAAGAAGATATCAGAAAATGGGAAGAGCTCCCATGCTCATGGATTAATATGATTAATATAGTAAAAATTGTCATCTTACCAAAAACAATCTACAGATTTAATGCAATGCCCACCAAAAGTCTAACACAATTCCTTACAGACCTTGAAAAAAAACAATTCTCAACATCATGTGATAAAACAAACAAACCAAAAACAGGATAGCTAAAACAATCATATACAATAAAAGAGCATCCAGAAGTGTCACCCTCAATTTCAAGCTACACTACAGAGCTATAGTAATAGAATCCACACTGTATTGGCATAAAACACAGATAGGTTGATCAATGAAATCAAATAAAAGAGCCAGATGTAAATCTGCACTCTTATGGTTACCTGTTGTTGTTTTATTTTTTTTTATAAAGAAGACAGAAATACACAATGAAAAACATCTTTGAACTGGTCAAAGTGATATCTGCATGTAGAAGAAAACAAATAGATCCACACCTATCACCTTGCACAAAACTCAAGTCCAAGTGGATCAAAAACATCCACTTAAAACCAGATACACTGAAGAGCTACGTAGAATATACCAGACACTTAGAAGTGAAAGTAGAGAATGGCCTTGAATTTATTGTCTCAGGAGACAACTTTTTGAACAGAATATCACTAGTGCAGGCACTAAGATCAACAATCAATAAATGGGGCCTCATGAATCTGAAAAGCTTCTGTAAGGCAAAGAACACAGTCAAAAGGACAAAGAAGCAGCATAGAGAATGGGAAAAGATTTTCACCAACTCCACATCTGTCAGAGGGCTAATATCCAAAATACATAAATAGCTCCAGAAACTAGATATCAACAAAAACCAAATAACTCAATTAAAAATGGGGTGCAGACCTAAACAGAGAATTCTCAATAGAGGAATATCAAATGGCTTTAAAACATTTAAAGTCCTCAGGGAAATGCAAATCAAAATGACTCTGAGATTCCATCTGACATCTGTCAGAATGGCTAAGATCAATAATACAAGTGACAGTTCATGCTGGCGAGGATGTGGAGCAAGGGGAATAGTCCTCCAGTCCTGGTCAGAATGCAAACTTGTACAACCACTTTGGAAATCAATTTGGCAGTTTCTCAGAAAAGTGGGAATAGATCTCAAGATCCAGCTATACCACCCTTGGGGATATACCCAAAGGATACTTGCTCGAACATGTTTACTGAGGCTTTATTCATATTAGCCAGAAACAGGGAATGACTTAGATTTCCCTCAACAGAACAACAGATCAATAAAATATGGTTCATTTACATGATGGAGTATTACTCAGCTGTTAAAAATGGCATCATGAAAAAAAAAAGAAAGAAAAGAAAAAATGGCATCAAGAAATTTGCAGGCAAATGTATGGAGCTAGAAAAAATCATCCTGAGTGAGGTAACCCAGACCCAGAAGGACAATAATGGTATGTACTCACTTATAAGTGGACATTAGTTGTTAAGTAAGTGATAATCATGCCACAATCCACACTCCTAGAGAGGTTAGGTAAAAAGGAGAAATCTAGTGTGGGATACATAAATCATCCTGGGAAGGAAAAATAGTATAGATTTTGCAGATGGACTAGGGGCAGTTGGGGAAGGGAGCAGAATGGATTGGGTCACGGGGAGGGAGATAGTCCTAGTACAGCAGTGGAAACTTCCTAGAATCTAGGAAGGTGATCCTAATGAGGATTCCTAACAAGGATACAGAAACTTGTAGCCAGACAAAGCTTCTAGTGGAGGGACCAGGTTACATTCAATTGAGTTGTTGGTCAAGGGGCTCCCATGGAGATCTCCAAACGACTGACTACATGGAGCCTCCACACCTGCATTTTAGTCTCTTTGGTATAGAAAGGTACACTGCAGGCTACAAAAACCCAGCCACAAAACCTTTGACTTACAATCTGTTCTGCCTGATGGATATCCTTGGGTAATAGTGGCACATATTTTTATGGGAGTGCGTGAACAAGTCGGTCTCTGATAGTTGTATCTGCTCTTGGGGCTCTTTTCCTTTTATTGGGTTGACACGTCCAACTTTGATATGAAAATGTTTGCTTCATCTTATTATATTTTATTTTGTCATATGCGGTTGTTATCTCTTAGTAGAAGCCTGTTCTTTTGTAATCAGAGACAGAAAGGGAGTAGATTCGGAGAGGAAGGGAGGTGAGAAGAAACTGAGAGGAGCAGAGGGAGGGGAAAATATAACCAGGATATCTTGCATGACAAAAGAATTTTATTTCAATTAAAAAGTGAAAAAAAATGCTCTTCAAAGTCTAGCATGGTAAATTGGGGAGGTGATGGCTATATTTGACAACATAGAGTTCATCAGGGACTGAGGACAGCCTCATAATCCCAGCTGGATCCAATGACGGGAAAATGTAGAACAGTTCGGTATAAGCATCCTTTGAAGGTTTCCTCTGAGAAAGACCAGATAGAGAAGAAATGTGGAACTATGGGAGAGAGTAGATATTAGAATTTAAGAATAAGCTTATGGGAATGGTTCACAAAAAGGGTTTCATTAAAGATAGAATCAAAGAGAGCAAAGGACTTAAGTCTAAGGGCTGGGGATATAGTTCAGTAGTACAACATTTGCCTAACATATATAAAGCACTAAGTTCATGCTCCAGTGCTAGGAAAAAAGTCCATTGCAATTGGGCAAACTAAGTATGTATGTTAATAAATTATAAAGCATTAAAACATAGGAATTCATGAGATTCTATCAATAATAAATAAATGAATATATAAATAAATAAATAGGGGAGACAGCATGGCTCTTGCCTAGACTAGCTAGAGTTAGAAAAATCATTATTTTCAACCATCACATTAAAGATTGATCAGGCAAAAATCATCACTAAAGCTAGAGGGAAGTATTAATGATGAGCAGAATATCTGTGTCTTCCCAAAGCTTTCTGATTTTAAAGGAAAAGACAATAGCTATGAGTATTCAGTGAGGAACTGATACAGCACCTTCATCAGGTAGTCACAGTTACCATCAGCAACAAGCAGATGAGCATCAAGAGCCTCCAAGATGCTGAGCTCTGAGAAGGACACATCATCTTCTGTACAATATTCTGGCTCCAAATTTATAACCTAAGCTGGTCACAAGAAACCCTAGACAAGCACAAACGAGGAGTATTTTAACTTTGAAAAGACAGGTCTGGGGAGACAGCTCAATTAGAGAGTGCTTGCCTAGCATGTACAAGTCTCTGGGTTCAATATCCAGTAGTATATAAACCGGATGTGCCGGTGACACTTGTAATCTCAACACCTAGGAAATGAAGGCAGAAAGATCTGCCTTTAAGATCTTCTTTAGCAACATCATGAGTTCTAGGACACTCGGATATACATGGCCCATTAACTAGCAAATAAATAATATGAGAGAGTGGTCTCATCAATGTCCTTTACAAGATATAAAACGATTGATTGTGATGATACATACCTTTAACAACAACAACATTGGTAGGCAAATTTCTGTGAGTTCCAGGCCATCCAAGTCTACTCTGTCTTTAGAAAAGAAGGTGGGGGGGCGTGTAGAAAGGGTAAGGAAGTGTGAGAGGGAGAAAAAGAGGGAGGTAAGAAAAGAAAGACTTCGAAAATAATCCAGACCAAAAAAGACTGACAGGACAAATAAAAGCAATTGCAATCCTAAACCAGACCCTGTACTAGAAAATAGAGGTGGTGTATAGGGTCTTATCAATGGAATAGAAATAGATTAGATATCAGTATCTTATCCATGTTAAATTTACTGAATTGATACAGGAATGATGTAAGTGAATTTTCGTATTGTTAGGAAACTCACACTTGTGGGGAGTAAAGGGTCACAATGTCTGTAACTTATTTTCTAGTGGTTCAGAAATAAAAGTGTGTGTAGGACTAAGAATGCAGAAGATAAGGGAAATGGGGTGAAATGTTAGCTTTTTAAAAATCTGGACAAAGGGTACATTGACATTCCTTTTTCTCTCTTTGTTGTCGACAATGTGCTTGTAAAGTTATTTATAAGTAAGAAACTGAGGGTGGGGGAATGCATTCTTGGGAAGACAGAGAGAACCAGAGGTCCAGAGCCCAGAGAAGACATTGCTGTGACACAACAGGGGCATCTCAGCCACAGTTTCACAGTAATGGTGACAATATGAGTGTGTCAGAAGTTTTGGATGGTGCCAATATGAAAAGATTCCTGTCTAATGAGCTCAAGTCAAATGCAAAGGAAATAAAAGAGGGTGTAAAACAGTTCTTCTGGAGCACTAGGAAGCAAAACCAGTGCATAGCGGGATTACTAGTCAATTGGGAACTCACTGAGGATTGCTAAGATCAAAATTGACCCTAAACATTGGTATTTAGTTTTTAAATTCTTCACATGATTCTAACAGACAGCTTTTAGAAGCTCTGTGCCAAGGCACTTTCTCTACTCTTTTTTTTTTTTTGTTTTGTTTTTGTTTTTGTTTTTCGAGACAGGGTTTCTCTGTGTAGCCCTGGCTGTCCTGAAACTCACTCTATAGACCAGGCTGGCCTCGAACTCAGAAATCCGCCTGCCTCTGCCTCCCAAGTGCTGGGATTAAAGGCGTGCGCCACCACCGCCCGGCCAGTTTCTCTACTCTTAACATATTGGCAAAGAACATTCTTTATGAAAGGAGGGGTACCCTGTACATCCTAGCATGTTCTGCAGCATCTATAGCTTCTACCCATTAGATGCCAGTTAGGATAACAAAAATGTCTCCAGACATCGCCAGAAATAGTTGAGAATCCCTACATTATGAGAGGAAAGAGCCATGCCTATATATAAATAAAGGGCAAGGATTGTTCTCTCTTTTCACCATGGGTTCCAAGGACTGAACTCAGGTCACCAGGTTTGCTCACCAAGCACCTTTACTTACTGAGAACTATGGCTTCTTTTGCTAGGAGTATTTTAAATTACAGAAGCTTAAGAATCAAAGCTCAGATCTACTTCTTGTTTTCTGTATGACCATAGGCAAGTTACCAAACTTCTTTGGGCCTTAGTTTCCTCTTCTGTGAAGTAATAAGATTCTTGCCTCTGGTGGTTGGGAAGATTAAATGAGCTCATACGCATGAAGCAGAAAGAGTGTATCCACTGGGCAAATAGCAGCTATCAGCTACCATTGTTACTATCAGTCAGAAATGCAGTGGCTACCAGAGGGTGTCTGCTAATTAATGAACTGCTTCTCCTAAAGCAGAGCTTCTCACCCTTTCTAATGCTGCAACCGTTTAACACAGCTCCTCATGTGATAGTGACCCCCCCAACCAGAAAATTATTTTTATTGCTACTTCATAACGGTAATTTTGCTACTGATATGAATTATAATGCAAATATCTGATATGCAAGATATCTGATATGTGACCCTTGTGGGGAGTTGTGACCATCAAACTAAGAGCCAATGCCCTAGAGTATATTCAATACTTAACCTAAAACAATCCACACTAACATTGCTCAGAAAGGTATAGCATATTGAGTTTCTTTTATGATTTCTATCTGCTTTCTTAAAGATCCTAGGCATGATTCTGAAGCCTGTGCAGCCATTCAATATTCAACACATATTTTAGGAGTACCTCCTGTGGCCCACTAATACTCTAGATCTTGACAAAATCTTGACACGTTGAGAAAAATATACAAAATTTTTGTCCTTTTGGTACTTATTGTCTATAAAGGGAAAAAGTGTGAAATCAGTAGACAAACTGATGTAATAATAGAGTTACAGGTAATAAATAATACTATCACTGAAACCCAAAGTAGGATAAGAGCAGAGTTCTCCAGTGTTAGGTGAGACTTATGCTTACAAGGAAGGATTTGGAGGACATTAGTGAAATCAGGAATCAAGGTATGTTGTTATCTGATCAAATGGTGTTTCAGGCAGGAAACAGCATATTCAAAGGCAGGCAAATGTATGGCTTCAATGAGAAATTGTGGAGGCTGGTGTGCTTACAGAAGTGTGAGAAGAAAATAGATAAAGGAGGCTGCAGTGGGCATGTAGAGATCGATCCTAACTGTGGTTGGAGGTTATGAGAAAGTTTTGTGCTATGGGATTATAAGACTGCCTTTACTGGCTAGTCTGTGGGGTCAAGAATGTCTTAGCAATTACATGACAATTAGAGAAAGGAAAATGAGTAGTTATCTCTGGATAGCTCACATTGTATGTGGATTGTTTCAGGTTAAGTATTGAATATACTCTAGGATACTGGCTCTTAGTTTGAGAACAACTCCCACAAGGGCCACATATCAGATATCTTGCATATCAGATATTTACATTACAATTCATATCAGTAGCAAAATTACAGTAGCATAATCTAATAGAAAAATGTGTTGTGGATACAAACCAGTGGAATCCAGAGAATTATTAAATTTTTAATACTAAATTAAAATGTTTTGCCTCTATTATTATTTTGTGTGTTTCCCCCTCACTGTGACGGTATTGGTGAGGGAGGCAGACAGTCAGAGATAGAGACTGAGAGGGGATCACTGCATTCATGTGTGCCGCGGTACACGTAGCAGTCAGAGGATAACTGCCTGAACTGGATTCTCTTCTTCCACCATGGGCTGTAGGAATCAAATTCAGGCTTGCACAGTAATCACCTTTACTTGATGAGCAATCTTGCTGGCCCTGAACAGCTTTATAAACTGTGCCAGGAAATCGTATGGAAGCATGATCGAACCAACTTAGAAAAGCATCATCATGTTGAAGTGAAAGGAGACAGATTAAGGAGTATGGAAAATATCAGAATATAATTGATATACGTTGAGAGATTTTTGTTCCAATTATATACATATATGCTTAAACAGGATTGAAATATAAAATACATTTTCACTGAAAATGGTGGCCAAGAAAGGTTGAAAAATACTATAAAGCTATTATATATATATGGTAAAAATAGCCTCTTTATTTACTCCCTCCCATACTGTCCCTAACACACATCCAGGAGAACATTATTAAAATTTTCCATAGATGGTTTCTTTATAATCTCTCTAAATAAAACCACTTGCACTAATTCCACATGAACTTCTTCAAGAAAATCAATATTGAACCCTTAAAGCCAGAAAGACTAACTGGCCACAAACCCGTTAGGTCTTCAGCAAATAAAATAACTGCAAGCACAACAACAAAATATCAAATTAAATGTGAGACTTTTAACAAGTTAAAAATGTTAAGAAATGTTCTCAAGATAAGAGCAGCCACCTGAACTTTACAACAAAGATTACATTTAAAAGATTTTCCACTCAAGTCAGAAACAGCTACCCAACATTATCTTAGAAGGAAGCCAGGCCACTGAGGCAGAGTAAAGTGAGGTTAGAACCTTAGGAGGCGATTCCTCGACTACACCATTCAAAGGCAATTTGACGGTGCACCTTGAAAAAATCTAGGAAAAGCAACTGAAAAACTTCCAAAAAATGAATTACAGCAAGATGACCTGAATGTAAGATACATTTCTTTAAAAATAAATAGCCTTCCTACTCAACAGTATAGAAATTGGGAGCTGAAAAAAATGGCTGGAAGGGTGTACAGCACAATTCCTAAAAGCAACAGATATTACATAGCCCTAAACAATGTAACATTAACATAAAGAATGTACGATACAGTTGAGGCTACTGTTCAGTTAGTAGAGTGTTTGCATCGCATGAGAGAATCTGTACAACTGAGAAGCTTGGTTCTGTCCCCAGCACTATCATAAACCCAGTAGAGTAGTAATCTCAGCACTTGGGAGGTAGAGGCAGGAGGATGATCAGAAGTTCAAGATTATGCATAGCTACATATTGAGTTCAAGTTTGAGGGCAGCCTTGGATATGTGAGACTCAATATTAAAAGAAAAAAATAAAAGACCTTCAGTATGGTATTAGTACCACAGAGTCACATAGATAAGTGGGATACAATAGAGGAATCAAAATCAACCCCCAAATGTCCATTTGTAACACTGGAGTCAAGAGGGTAGAATGGAGAGGAAGGAGAGCCTTTTTAACTAATGATGTTGGAATTGGATATTTATATGTAAAGAGCAAACCTTAATTATTATTTCATATTATTTACATATATACGTGTGGGGAGGAAGATCAAGCAATAATAAAATATGAAGAAGAAAACACAGGAGAAAATCTTAGTAGTTTTAGGATAGACAAATATTACTAGGCTGGCTACTAAAATATTATCCATAAAAAGCAACTTGAGGAATTAGACTTTATCAACATTAAAAAGTTCTGCTCTTCAAAGGGAAAGCATTAGGAAAATTAAAAGGTAGGTCACAGATTGAGTGAAGCTATTTGTCACATATATGTCAAATTCTATCTTATTTAGATGCAGAACCCATGCTTCAAGAACCAAACACTCTGAGGGGATAAAAAGAGCAGACTTCACGGGTTTTACACCTATGATCAAAGAATAGGGCACAGCAAACTAAAGCCCCAAGTAGATACTATTACAGACCCATAAAAATGGCTAAAAACAAAACCAAAAACCACTAAGGATATATACAAAAGTCATTTTATAATGTTTTGGTCATAAGTATACAATGATGTTGCTAGTAGGCTGTGATGTATATTCTCTCTCTCTCTCTCTCTCTCTCTCTCTCTCTCTCTCTCTCTCTGTGTGTGTGTGTGTGTGTGTGTGTGTGTGTGTGTGTGTGTGTGTGTGATGACTAGGAAAGACACAGTGTTCACTCAAAACACAACATAAGTAAAATAAGGTAGAGCAGCCCAGCTGTTTCTCTGAAAGGCAAAACAAAACAAAACAAAACAAAACAAAACAAAACAAAACAAAACTGGAGCATTGGCAAGCCCTTATAATTCAGAATGACTTGAGATAGTGGTGCTCTCAAAGTACAATTAAAAAGTGAACACCAACCAAAAAAATTAAAAAATAAAACACACCAACAATACCAAGTGCCAAGCACCTGGACTTCACATTCATCAGTGGCAGGAAAGGCAAACCGGACAAGCAGGGCTGGGGATGGGAGTGACAGGCAGAGCACTGGCTTAGCATGTGTGAGGACCTGGGTCTAATCCCAAGTGCCACAAACCAAACCAACAAACAGACAAAATGATATAACCACTCTGGAAAAGTTAAAGGGATTTTTAAAAAATAAACTTAAGTTGCCATTCAAAACAGCAGCCTTACTTTTAAATATTAAACCAAGTGAAATGAAAATGTATGTTTGTACAACGTACTATCTGTGGATGTTTATATTGGTTTTATTCATAACCGTCAAGAGCTGATGAGTGCATAAAGTATGGAATACTACTTGGCAATAAAAAGAATATTGTGAATATTAGGCAACAGAGAGAAGATTTCAAAGGTATTGTCTTAGGTAATAGAAACTAGACCAAGAAGGCTATGTAGCACATGATTTCATTCATGGGCCAGACTGGAAGACACAAAATTATAGGGACTGAGAGTGCAGGGGGAGGTTGAATACACAGAATCAATAGAGAAATTTTAGAACTGGTGTGAAGTTCTATATTTTGATGTGGTGGTAGTTACATGACTACATGTGTTTTTAGAATCTTACATTAAAAAGGGTGATTTTTTTAAATAAATTATGCTTCAATAAAAAAAAACACAAAATACACTCAAGAACGAAATGGATTTATAAAATGGAAGTGTTCACCAGAATATTTTAGAGGCTTTATTTTATGATTATTTTCCCCAAATTTTTCAACTCCACCACTTCTCACCAGGCCCCCAGAGTAAGTTCCACAAAGATTAAACATCCATGTGGTTTTGAAACCATAAACATTTTTAAAAGAACACTTGCTCTTGACATAGGCACCTTTCCCAGACTTCTACTGAAGTTAGACACATGTCGTGACATCCCTCACCCCCTGGAGTCCCTAGAATGACTACATGGGCCACAGAAAACCCGCTTCTTTTGCTGGTTTTCCATAACACCTGAGCAAACTTACTTTGCCATTTCTGGAAACTGCCTCATGGTACTAAAAACAGTGGATTTCCTGGCCAAACCCACCAACGAAATTCCATTTCTCAGTGTTTTTGCCCCTCTGCTGAGCAGACCCGTATCCATGATTAGAGCGGCATTTTTCCCCTTTTCTGTATTTCTGACATTTTTTTTTCTGTAGAAAAGTACACACACCTGTAATCTTCAAAGTTCAGGGCAGAATGATTCGCACACAACGCTGATGCTGACCCTGCATTTCCTTAATGCCTTGCAGTCGCTAGACTTGCTTTATGTCCCATTTAATGAAAGTCACCTTGCAGGGATGTGGGAATCTGATCAGGGCTGGCTTGGTGCTGAGGCATGGAAAACAATATCCCTGAATAGCTACAAAATTTGGCTGCTTTTTATCCTCCAGCTTTGCATTTGACCCATACGAGCAGCCAAACAGAGTAATGTCCAGGTCGGTTCTAGATCTCACCTAAGCAAAATCTTACGCGCTACTAAAGACTCTGCAAGTAATCTGGAAATAGTACACACCTTTTCAGTTGGCTTACCGATTATTTTGACACCAAACTTAAATGTGTCATGTATTAACAATCTGTTAAAAAATGGTTTTTGGTTTTTGTTTTGTTTTGTTTTTTGTTTGTTTGTTTGTTTTGAGACAGGGTCTCATGTAACCAAAGCTGGCCTTATATACACTACATAGCCAACGATGACCTTGAATTCCTAATTCTCCGGCCTCAACTTCCTCAGAGATGGGGTTATAGATGGGCACCACACGCCCTGCCATAATTAAGCTCCTTTAAAAATAGTGATGCTCAAGAACTTCAAGTCTCTGAAGAAAGAAATTAAGGAAGATCTCAGAAGATGGAAAGATCTTCCATGCTCATGGATTCGCAGGGTTAATATAGTAAAAATGGCCATCTTGCCGAGAGCAAAACTAATGGTGCTCTTAATACATCAGTAATCATTAATATTAATATCAATACAAAAAGCAACAAATTCTGCCAGACTATGCATGACTAGGATTCCATAAGCTTAAGATAGCCAAGAAGTTCAGAAATAGGAGAATAACTGCAGAAGCCCAGCTATGACTCCTTTTCCCACCATCCCCCAGCAAGCTGATGCCTAAGCAGCTCAGACACAGTTCTGACACAAGGCAGGATCCACTAGATCCCAGGACAAAACCAGATCTTTTTAAAGAAGAAGAAGAAGAAGAAGAAGAAGAAGAAGAAGAAGAAGAAGAAGAAGAAGAAGAAGAAGAAGAAGAAGTTATCCCAGCATTACACCAAGTGCAGGTAGCAAGCCCGGAGGGAGAAGGCTTTGTTATCAGAGCCCCTTGTGGCTGGAAAGTGGGTAAGAAAAGCAAAAAAAAAAAATATTTCACTATTAAACGAGTAGCAACTGATTAATCTGTTTCAGAGTGTAGTGTGTCTGGGTTAGAGATGGGGAGGAGAAGTCTTAGAGTTTTGTCTTAGAGTTTTGTCTCCTGACCTCCCATTTTTTCCTCAAGCCTTTTCAGCCTGTTGGACAAAAAGCAGCTCTGTATCGCCGACCACAGAGTGTGGTCCGTGAGGCAGCAGTACCATCTGAAAGCTTGAACAGAAGTGCAGACTCTTGGGTCCCACCCCAGACCTACTGAATCAGAGCCTCATTTTAACAAGCTCCCCATGGGATTCATACATTTGTACCAGGCCAGACTAGAAGTGTTCCTGTAGAAGCCACCATGGGAGACTTTGGTGTCATGCTTCCTGTGTCTCATGTGAGCCGGGTCAGCTCTCTTCCCCTCTCTTTGTACATGGTCCTGGAATTTTGAAACCCAAGCTCAGGTGGAAACACGTACATCCCAAGACTGCTAGCCTCTTTCAGACTATGATCATCCCTTGGTTCTGGGATGCCAGTCCATCTCCTTGCGCCAGGGGCCACCTGTATTGGGCCCTGCACGTGGGGGCTGTGCCCATTCGTCCTGGGTCAAAGGCACATCTATACCTTTCAGTCTTATTCCCCAGAAGAGGTGAAGCAAGTCTTAGGGAGTCGCGCGTTAACAGACTGCCCTCCAGTGTAAAAGCTCTTGGTTCCATTGCCCAGAACAGTGGGGAAGGTCTGAGATCATTTAGAACTTTGCGATTTGCAGGTTCCCTCTCAGGGATAGCTTGGTTACTTTCCCACCGCAGGCATTTTCCCGCTACGGAGTCCGGGATCCGCTGGGCTCCAAGCTTTGCCTCTGCTTTTCCAGACGGCCCAAGAGCTCCAGCTCAGAGCCGCCAACCCAGGGAGCCACACCAGTCACCCTCCCAGTCATAGAGCCTGCCAGGCCCGTTGCCTTTCGTTGGCTCAGAGGCTTAGGTCTTAGGACCCCTAGGGGTTCAGATCCCCTTCCTCGGCGCCGCACTCACCTGCGAGTCCCGGTGACCGGCTGGCTCCTGGCGCCCTCGGGCCCTCCTTTTCCCCTTTCCGTCGGGCCGCGTCCCTCCTCCCTCCCGCCGACTGGGCGCCGCCCCCGCCGCTCCCCGACCACTTGCCCGCCCGCTCTGCAGCTGCCCGGCCCGGCGTGGCGCGGCGAGCGCTCAGCAGCGTGGCGGGGCTGGGCGTGGAGGTGGGGAGCGGGCGGGGCGCTGACACCGGGAAGCAGCCCCGCAGGGAGCTTCAGCCTAGGCGGAGGGAAACCCCTAGGATGCTGGGCGGCTAGCCGGGTGCGCTTCCCCATCCCAGCCTCCACCCAGCTCACCTTTAGGGGTCTCCTTGATCCCCAAAGGCCTGGCCCAGGCTACTTTGAGCGTCCTAAGCTCCTGATAGGTGGAAACCCTCGCCCTTTGCCAGATTATTCCTGAATGCAGAAACCAGACCTCCCCCAGAGGAGCAGGGTAAAAGAGAAACATCCTGATAAAGGGCCTTGCTCAGTGGTTTCTGAAAGAAACTACTTAGTTCACTGGGTAGGAGAAACTAGGGGTCCTCATTGTTCCTCTGCTTGCTTGGGCAGGGAACTACTGGGGGCAGTGTGGCACTATAGAACCTAGTTTTGACTTGCTCTACCTTTTCCCATGATCAGAATCTCCACCTTCCTAGAATAAAAACTAGGTCTGTAAAACACAGACTGCTTACACAACTTATCAAAGTACTGCCATTTAAGAGACAGAATTCTGGAATCAAGGCTTCCACAGTATTGAATCTCAAGAAGAGACCAGGAAAAAAATTTAAACTGTCGGAATTCCCTTCCTGGGTCTTTCCAGTCAAGTAATGCCTATAGTTGCAAAGTGCTTAACAATAGGAAAGCACAATTCTGATTTCTTAAAACTTACAGAGAAATAGAGCATTTTTTTTTTCTTTATGCCCCAAATTGAATTTCGATTTGTATTCACAATCCTGGGGATTTGGTATTTACAAAGGGCAGATATGCAGCGCAGGGTGACTGAGTCTGCCGCATCAGCCCCATTGAATGAAGCTCAGGGTATACATTCTGCCTGGCAGGATGGGTTGACTTTGTTTTACAAACACCGAGTTATTAACACTCACAGCACTCCAGCTGGAGAGCTGAATGGACAATGTTTTCAGAGAGACCTTTGCCTCGGTGGATTAGGGGAGAGTTGGTGCAGAGCAGGAAGCTCACTCAGGTGACAGAACAAACCAGAAGTTGTGGCTGGAAGTGGGAGTGTATTTAATAAACAGACTGCACGGCATTCCGAAAGGTTAAAATGGTTGTGTTTGCCTTACTATAAAACGGACTTCAAACTGTATAGAGCCACAAGAATTCTTATACAAAGCTAGTTGGAGGTAAATTGCTTCTAGCACGTTGGAGCTCTGGCAGGATGTATCCAAACTGAGTACCACTATTGTATGAGGAGCAGATTCAGCCTAAAACGGAAATGAATTGTATGTTTACCAAGAGAGATGAGTTAGGGTACCAGACCACAGTATCTGTGCTAATTAGAAAATGCCCAAATGTCCATTGGCCATCAGACAGACTGAGGGTCAGCCTGGTAGTATAAACCCAGGAAACTGGGGCAGGAGGATAGTGGAGTCAAGAAAAGGCCAGTATGAGCTACAGAGTGAGTTCAAGGACAGTCTGGGCAACTTAGTGAGAGCCCCCTCCAAAGAAAAAGTAAAAAGAGGACTGAAGATGTCACCTAGTGGTATTAGCACTTGCATAGTATGTGTGAGGGCCCAAATTCAATCCCCACCACTGAAAAGGACAGGGGGAGGGGGGAGGCTGAAATATGGTGGTGGTACTGGTAGTGGTATCACCACAAACTAGGATACCAGGCTGCCACTGAGAATGTATGAAGCACTGCTGTGCTGGGCATGGATGGAACTAATGAAGAACGGGAGTGAAGGAAGTCAAACAGCCGTATGTGTTGGTTCTGCTCACCACTGATACATGCTGTCAGGACTCAGGCTAATGGTCACTGATGAGCAAGAGGGGAGTTTGCAGCAGAGAATAAGAAGGATTGGCAGGGTACAGATATTTATTGATCTTGACCTGGGTGTTGCTCATATGGATTTCCTTGTTACATTTATGAAACTCTTTGAACTGCTCACCTATGATATGAACACTTACTAAATACAGGTCACACTTCAATTTAAAAAAGGTAAAAATGTGGGTTTTTCATATTTAAAATTGCTTATGTTGTTAAAAGGAAGATACCAGAATAAGCATGCTTTCCCTTTAAACAACTAACTATAACACACACACACACACACACACACACACACTTACTTTAAGGAAATATGCCTCAAAAACAAACATGAGTCAGTCCTTACCCTAAAATTAAAAATCATATTTTGATCCACTTCCAGCCTCTTGCATTCTCTTCTTGACTCATAAATCAACATAACAATGACAACACCTAAGGAAAAGAAAAGTGGCTAGGGTCTGACCCCTCAGCCAGAGGCAGAGAGCTTTGTCCTTCCCAGGAAGCAGCTCTGACTATCTGCCTCCTACCCAGGTACTGTCTGATGATATAAAGGAAAATTGTGGGTGGTCAAAATTCTTGCATAAATGTTTATCCAAAGTAACCAAAGAGTGGGTAACTTTGGCCATTACCCACAGATTCTTTGAGCTGATGGGAGAATTTGATCACCAGACACAAGACAGTTAACAAACATGGCAGAGACTGAGAGAGGGTAGGTACTCTTTTATCCTCTCACTGGAGGACATTGTGGTTTTGATCAAGAGAAGAGGCATAGGAGGGCAGCATTACTGTACTCCTTAGAACTTTAGATGTAATTGACGTGTGGCCAAACAGTGCACAGACAAGGCATATGATGTTCTAAAATAGATTCATTATTTCCCAAAGGTAAAAGCGTGCCGCAGGAGCATGAGGGTCAGGCACAAGTGAAGACAGAGGGCTAGTAGTACAAAATATGAACAATCAAAATGAGCAACTAACATTTTAGATTTTCACATATTTATATATTCACTAAATTCTCAGGGAAACTCATGTTGAGATGTGGAGGTGAAAAACAACATCCGTGGCTAGTAAGTGATAGCGTCCAGACTGTCATCAGTAGGGCATGACTCCTGGACCCCTGTGTTCTTAACAGCTGCACAGGAAAGAGAACAATACCATAGCAAAACTACTTGATACAGGACCAGGAATTTGGTGGTGGTCTACCAGTTTGGCCATTAAGTAATTGATATTTTCACTTAAATAATCTGTGTCTTAGCTGTCTATACAATGCAAAGGAAGTAATGAAGGCAATTGGAACTACAGTGGTAGTAACAAGGGTTGGTTGATTTGGGTGATTTAGGCATTCCCTTTGTCTCAACCAATACCCCCAGATCACAAGTAAATGGCATCAAAAAATAGAGCACTTATACAAATAAGACAAGAAAACACCCCTAGCCAAGAGGGTTCTATATTGTCATGTACACACAGTCAGAGGAGTACATCTTCATATCTTCCTTATAGATATCATATTATAAAACCCTACTCAGACGTCTCATCTGATTTCATCCAGCCATTCACTAAAGCATTTATTTTATCTGGGTATAGCAGTGCACACCTGTAATCCTGGTGTTTGGGAGGTTAAAGAAGAAAGATTGTGAGTTGTGAGTTTCAGCTCAACCTGGTTTATATAGTGGTGTGTGTGTGTGTGTGTGTGTGTGTGTGTGTGTGTGCATGTATGAACGCACCTGTAATTCTAGAACCTGGGAGGTGAGGCAAAAAAATCATGAGTTCAAGATCCTCATTGGTTTCATAGCCACTAGGAGGCCAGTTGGGCTATATAGTACTGTGTCTCAAAAAACAACCAACCAAAAATGGCCAGGAGACTTCAACTCTATAGACAACTGAGGAAAGCTAGGAGCAGGAGGGGTGGCCGTCCCCAGGGATCAGGACACCAATTAGTTGCCCAATACCAAACAATCACCCCTGAATACAAACATGCCAGTAATGTTATACAGATTGACAAGTTATATTTAAAATATATGTATTATACAAATACATAGATACACAATAACAATTAGTGAAAAAAAGAGAGCCCAAATTTGAAGGGGAGTAGGGGGGAGTATATGGGAGGAAGAAGAGGGATGAAAGAAAAGGATAATTATAATTAAGTTATAACCTCAATTTTTTAAAGGAAAGATGTCACAATATTAAGAAAACCCAAACAAACAAAATTATTACAAATATTATTGCAAATATTTTACACATATAGCAAAGGAAAGCCTGGGCTATGCTGAAGTAACAAACAGCACTCAGAATAGCAGTGGTCAACACAGCAAGGGTTTACCTCTCATAGTATGTGTGTATCATTGAAGTAGGGACTCTATATAAAAGTATGAACTCAGTGTTTGGGGGAGAGGAGAGAAGCATTCTGGATCAAAAGTATCTTAGATGTCCAGTTTAGAATTGATGTGTACCATTCCTGCTCTGACATTAACTGACACATTTACCTAGGCACAGAGCGCTAGGAGATCCATGCCTCTGGAAGTCCAGGAAGAAAAGAGTTGGAGATATTTGAAGACCACTGATGATGATTATCATACCTGCTAAGTGCCAGACCCTGGGCAGAAAAGAAGAACAAGAGGTGGCCTTGGTCCTCTATGTACTCACCCCTAGTCCAAACCAAGCAGTCTCATCTCCAGTGATAAACTTCTCCCTTTCTGGTATAGGCGTTGGTAGATCTAGGTGAGAAATTAGTCACTGCTTTCTTGGGTGAAGTCACTGTGTGATACAGAAACATTTTTTCTCTAGAACATTGTGTTAGCTGTAATGGTGGTGAGCTGATTGCACAATGGAGGAGATAAATAAATCATGCATTCTCCTGAGAGGCAAGAAGGCCTTCTTTTGTTAAAAAAAAATCACTGAATGAAGGCAGTTGGGCATGCTGTCATTCTGTTCAATGAAAGTTACAAATGGCAGTTTAATGAAAAATGAAACCAGACTTTGGCATAAACCAAGACGAGGATGGTGGGACCAACCCTTTCTGAGAATGTGTTCCAGTTTGGAAAGGGCTGAATGTGGCCCTTGGCCAATACAAATAATTAGAAAATCCAGAGGAAGCAAAAGGCAACCCATTCGATCTGCACACTAGGATTAGCTGGTGAAACTCACCACCACCCTGGCTGGCAATGAGCAATGACAAGGCCAAGGGTTTGGGGTGGGGTAGGACGAGGAGCCTTTCCAGTTATTGAGAAAGAAGATAATTTATGGGCTCAGAACATATTCAGATCAGTGTTAATACGAGAACTCTAAATACCTGGGCCTTTTTTCGGTTGTGTTTGTGTGTGTGTGTGGGGGGGGATGATGGTGGTAATCTATGGTATCCTGATCACACAATTTTAAATGGGTTTTCTTATAGTTTGAAGCCCATTTGAAATAGATCTAATTTCAGAGGGACACATCTGGAGAAAGACTCCCCATACTGCTCTAGTTTCCCCCAGAAAAAAATACTATGAGACCATTCAAATATTCTGTTTCGTCTTAGCCCTCCTCGATCTTGCTCACAACAAATCTTATTGTGGCTTTGCTACTTCCCTCATTTTATGTAAATATTTTATGTAAATATTTTATGTAAATAAGGTTTGTGTTTGGGCTGGATAATTTTATGTCAACTTAACACAAGTTAAAGTCATCTGAGAAGAGGGAAGCCTTATTGAGAAGATGCCTCCATAAAGAGTTGTAGGCAGGTCTATAGGGCATTTTCTTAATTAGAGATCAATGGGGAAGGGCCCAGCCCATTGTGGGTGGTGCCATCCCTGGGCTAGTGGATCTGTGTTCTATAAAAAAGTAGGATGAGTAAACCAGTAAGCACTATCCCTCCATGGCCTCTGCATCAGCTCCTGCTTCCAGGTTCTTGCCCTGTTTGAGTTCATGTCCTGGCTTCCTTCAATGATGAACACTGATGTGGAAAAGTAAGCAAAATAAATTCTGTCCTCCTCAAGTTGCTTTGGTCATGGTGTTTTGTTGCAGCAATAGAAACCCTAAGATTGTTCTTCTAAAAGAGAACCCAAAGAATACCTTTTCCTCTTCTACTATGTGAAGAGATAGCTAGAAAATAGCTGCTTATGGTACTTTGAATATGCTTGCAGGGGGACATTTGCTCTGCTAATGAACCAGAATTAAGAGACCAGAGAGCCTAAATAGTGGTACCCAGGAAGTATCTGATGGTCTAGTGCCTCTTCACAGCAACGAAACCCTAAGACAGTTCCTATGAATCAGAAAACAGGGCCTCACCAATTCCAAAGCTGCCAATGTCATGGTCTTGGAGTTTCTAGCATTCAGAGCTGTGGGAAATAAATTTGTCATTTAGAAGTATCCAGTCTAAGATTTCTTAGCCCTAGTGAGAGAGCCCTAAGAGAACCATCAACCTCTGTCTACCAAACTAGGTCTTCTCAAATGTGTCTTTTATTAATGTGTTTGTGAATCATCCAAGAGTCTTGTTAAGGCTAGGGATTTGCTCACTGGTAGATCACCTGTATGCATCTATAGTCCCTGAGTTCAACGCCAAGCACTGGGGCATATGTGTATGTGGGTAAGGGGTGTCTCATTAAAATGCAGATTCTGCTTCAGTGGGTTTGGAATCTTGAAATTCTTCATTTCTGCCATGTAATGCTGGTTGGTGCTCCTAGTCCATGCTCCTTGCTCTTCTGGAGGAGGTACTGCACTACCCTGCTTCAGACTTGTACATGCCATTGTTATCTGTGGCAGCAGCCTCCGAATGCACCCCTCAGTCTCTCAGTTGTGAACAGTATCATTGACCTCCCCAGATCATCCCACAGCATTACCTCTCATCTACAGGATCCAGCCCATACTCTTGGCATTCAGAGCCCAGTGAGAATCTATCCTCAGCTTGGGCCCCCATGTGAATCCTCAGTTCCACTTGGCATCTTGATACACTCTTCCTAGACTATGTCTACCCATTCCAATGGCTTTATTTTTATGTTTGCTCTGCTCCTTGCTTGATATCTTTGCCTTTCGAAAGGCCATTTAATTTTTGAATCTCGCACTTTTCTCAAGGGTAAGCTCAAAAATCTACCTTTGCTTCAAATGCCTTTCTACCCCTGCTCTGTAAACTCTGCACTGTGTGACCATCCCAGGATGCCAAACGGCAATCAAAGCTCTTTTCTGCCCACAAATTCCCATAGCCCTAATTTGTCTGCACCTTTCATTCGTGACCTTGTCATTTCAGTCTTCTAGAACCTAAGTGCACAGAGAGTAAGACCTGTAGCTTGCTCTGCTCCCTCTGGTGTTCGTGCCTGTTTCTGGACAGAGCAGTTGTGTTTGACAAGAAAAGTCAGAGTAGACTCTAGTGACAACTCTAACATCCAATGCCAGCTGCATGGAGACCTCTGATGTGAAACAAGATGAGATCCCCTAAATCAAAGGAACTCAAGCTTCCAACATGGCTGAGGCAGGGAGGAGAAAAGTAGAAACATTGTTTTCAAATGCTGAGAGCCTGAAGCAACACACATCACATAATTGATTGACCCATAATAGTTTCATGTCTCCAATTTCACCACAAGGAAGGTTGAAGAATCTCCAACTTTGATGCAAGGGAGGCTGGGAAATGTAGGGAACTACAAAGAGTAGCTGGTATGTACTATACCACAAATCTCAATATGACAATAGATCCATAGTTAGTTTTTTTTTTAAATCAAAAAGCCATTTAATTTCCAGTTAGTTAGTTCAAGTCTCTTTCTCCAAGCCTTCTATAGCTGTATTAGATCTTTTGTAAGAGTGGATGACTAAGGCCAGGCAGTGGTGGCTCATGCCTGTAATCCCAGCACTTGGAAGGCAGAGGCAGGTGGATTTCTGAGTTCGAGGCCACCCTGGTCTACAGAGTGAGTTCCAGAACAGCCAGGACTACACAAAGAAACCCTGTCTCAAAAAAAAAAAAAACAAAGAATGGATGACTAGGGCTACAGTAGACATTGTTCCTGATTCATACTCTCAACCCCTCCCTCTCCACCCTCAGCTTCCTTTCACTGCACAGATTTCCCACCAACACATTTAATTTACTTGTTTTATTTATTGTCTGTCTCCACCCAGAATAAGAAGCTAAGTTTCATGAGGGCTAAGTTTTGAAAATTAATTTTGTTGTTCCCTTGTCCCCAGTGTCTAATTGTGTACTTGGTGCATATTTGACATTTAACAAATAACTGACAAATGAAGCCAGGTCTGGCACAAATGCCTGCAATCCTAGTACTTGGGTGGTAGACACAGGAGGATCAGGAGTTCAAGATCATTCTTGGCTACATAGGAAGTTGAAGCTAGTCTGAGTTAAATGAGGACTAGCTGCAGGGAAAAAAGAATAGGCTAGGATAAAACAGAAATAGCTGCTGAATAACTAAACATGTGAATTGTGGCTTCATAGGAGGCATGGCTGGGCTTCAGTTTATTGCTTTTCTTTTAACCAGGTGTCTTCGTGGATGGCATTAGCCTTGCTTGAGTACCTGCTCAAAGCAAACATATATGCTGACTGACAAAAACTGACTTTCTCTAAAAGTGAACTTTCCCTGTTCTCCTATGATCATCTGTATGTAATAGACTAAGACGAGAGAACTACACTGGTGCCAGAAACTCCTCTCTTGAGTCTTATCTGTCTCTTGGTAGACTTAGTGCCCAGTGCAGTCTGAGCAACTCATTGGAAAGCAGACTACCAAATAGTTTCCAGGGACACTGCTCGTGTCCCTCCACATGAAAAGAGAAAGCTTAAAATCACAAGTTAGTCTCCAAGTCACCAGGCTAGGTGACCCGTGTCCTCTTCCAGGGGCCTTCTGCCCTGGAAAAGGAACAGTAACACCCCCTTGCAACACAAGAGGGGCCCTCAAGAATAGCTTCAGTGCCCTGGTTTATACTGCATTCTCCTGGCTCGTCACTGCATGGAGTAAAATGGGATAGTCGCATAATTTCTGTAGCTTTTCTAAGAAATTCCTCTTTGCTGGCACATGAAAGGGCTCTTCTGGATTCCTGCCATTGGCCAAGGAGCTTTAACACATTGTTGTTGGCTCAGCTGGGGAGACAAGATGAGTAAAGTAGTCTCCAAACTCCTGTGGAAACACACAGCAAGTGTTTCCAACCATACTGTATTATTTGACCTAAAATATTTTCCCCTGTTATTTGCCAACCCATGTGTTACTTCCCTCAGAGCTCCAAGGGAGCCTCCTTTCTCAGGCCTGCAGCTGTTGACTCACTAAGAGGGTCCTGGGGCCAAGGGCCACCACTCAGTAGCTCAGTGACCTTTGATAACTTAACTCTTTGTTTCTGGATCTCTGGTTTCATGTGTCAGGTAAAAGACATATTAGAATACCTTTCCAATATTAATGTATATCAAAATCATTTGGACTGCTTGTCGAACCTAAGGGCTAGTAGACTCCACTCTTTTCTGATTTAGTAGGTTTAGGATGGATCCCAGGATTTGCACCTCTAACAAGTTTCCAAGTAAGATCTAGGCTACTGGTTTCAGAAATTACTTTAAAAGCCATGTATTAGCTGTACCTAGAGGTTTTTGTAGTGTGTTCTTTCAGTGAGTTTATAATCAGTCTGAGTCAGGGCTCTTTGGGTGCAAGTGACAGAGACTTGACTCAACTAGGTTAAGTAAGAAAGGGAATTTATCAGCTCAAATGTCTCGGAATGACATAGGTTGGAAGGATTCTGATACAGGAATTCAAATTAGGTAATTGGATTTTTTTTTTCACTTTCTTTTTCATTCCCCCCACACAACCTACCCCATTCCAATATCCTTCCATGCCAAGGCTGCTTCTGTCTAAGTACCATAAGGTATAGCTACAAATGTCTCTACCTTATATTACCCCAGACGGTAACCTCAGAAAAGAAAGAGAACCCTGACTCTCTGTCCCAGAGACATATTCTGATTCTGACCTACCTTCCCAGAACAAGGGTGAAGGAAATAAAAGCTTTGGCTAAGCTGAGAAAACGCACTTTTTCTGCATTTGAGGACTACCAGGTCATAACACACAGCATTCCTTTCAGACTGTAACCTCTACATCTATAACTCATCTATTGCTCTTTTCATTTTCCGTTTTGTCATCATCATCTCTCCCATCTCTTAATATTCTTGTGAGATCACAAAGCTCATTACAATCTCTCTCTCTCTCTCTCTCTCTCTCTCTCTCTCTCTCTCTCTCTCTCTCTCTGAAAACACAAGCATGTACTTCTTTTTCTTCTCTTAAAATAATATAAACTTGGTTTCAAGTTAAATATTGTTTAATCTTTTTCAGTGAGTATTCCTGAGATGGCTAATCTTCCTTGTTAGTGGAACACACCTAGGAAAGAGAGCCTTAGTTGTGGAATTGCTTTAATCAGAATGTCCTGTGTACATGTCTGTAGGGCAATTTCTTTTTTATTTGAAATAGCATTATCAATTTTAATTTTTATTAGATATTTTCTTTATTTACATTTCAAATGTTATCCCCTTTCCTGGTTTCCACTCTGAAAACACCCTATCCCATCTCCCCTCCCCCTGTCTCCCAACTCACCCACTCCCTCTTCCCTGTCCTGGCATTCCCCTACACTAGGGCATCGAGCCTTCACAGGACCAAGGGCCTCTCCTCGCATTGATGTCCGACCAGGCCATCCTCTGCTACATATGCAGCTGGAGCCATGGGTCACTCCATGTGTACTCTGGTTGGTGGTTTAGTCCCTGGGAGCTCTGGGGGTACTGGTTGGTTCATATTGTTGTTCCTCCTATGGGGCTGCAAGCTTGTGGGACATTTTCTTAATTGCTGATCGATACAGAAGGATACAGCTCTCTGTGGCCAGTACCATCCCTGGGCAGATGTGTCTGAGATGTATAAAAACATAGGTTTGAAAGCAAGCCAGTAAACAGATTTCCTACATAAAACTCTGCTCCTGCTTGAGTTCCTTCCCTGGCTTCTCTCAATGATGGGCTATGATAGGAACAGGTAAGCCAAATAAACCCTTTCCTCCCCAAGTTACTGTTGCTCTGTGTTTCTCACACCAACAGAAGGCAAATTAGAATAGTCGCATACACTTTAGAGAGTTGATCATTTCATAAATATTAAATCTCTTTTGTTTTTAAAGAAAGATAAATATTTCTCTCCAACCCCCGTCTGCAGTACAATGGCTGACTGTCACCACAGTCCTCAATGAGACCTGGGATCTTTGTTGCTGCTGCTGCTACTGTTGCTTTATTATTATTAGCATATATTAGTCATGATAGATTTGATTTCAAGTACACAACATGCTTTGATCAGATCTACCCTCATTACCTCTCTTGTCCCCTTTCCACTCTTACTGATTCCCTCCCTCATCCTGAGAGGCACCCCTTTTCTACTTTCCTGTCCCATCTTAAAAACCATTGAGTTTCATTAGTGCTGTTCACAAGAGCATGAGGGAGGGGGTCCCTTGATAAGAGCATGAGCGTCTTACCCGTGGTTACACTGCTGAAGAATATCTCTCTCCATCCTCCAACAGCATTGTCACCTTATGGATTCATAGCAAAGGATGGAGATGGTTCAGTAGCTTCCTGCTCAGTGACAGGATAAGGAGAGGGCCCGATCTGATGTAGGAAGTCTGGCTTCTTTATAGTAAGTGCTTACTCTCAGGGAACTTCCATTTATTTTCTTACTTGTTAAAGAACAGGAATGACCTACGTAAGTGGTACCTAGACTTAAACACTGGGCTGAACTGGGAAACTTAAACACTGATGCTTGAGCCCATCAAAGAATCTTTTGCTGTGCTGGGGAGTATTTCCATTTTTAAAGCTCTCCAGGTAATTAGAACTACTAAGGAGATAAATGTAACCTCAACACAGAGTTCTGGAGGCAGAATACTAGCTTCAGTGCTTAGGCAAATCACTTATTCTCCCTTCTAATGGCTTCCCTACTTGTAAAATAGAGATATTAATAGTACATAAGGTTATTGTGAGAACGAAAAGGAATGCTCCATTGGAACCTTGCTGTCAGAGTATGGTTTCCAACTCAGTAGTGTTAGGGTTCTGTCTAAGCTCCACCCCACAATTACCTGGCAACAGTCAGATATGCCCCTCCCCACCATTGCCTGGCAACAGCCAGGTAGGCCTGGTCTACTATAAAGGGGATGCTTGCCCCCTCCTCTCTCTCTCTTACTCTCTTACTCCTCTTTTATCTTATTCTCTCACTCTCAGCTTCTCTCTTGCCCCCTCTTGGGCTCTCCTCCCCTCCCCCTCTCTCCCTGTGGTCATAGCCCACCTCTGCTTCTCTACTCTCTCCCTCTCTCTGCCTTTCTCTGCCTCCACGACCACATTTAACTCCCATCCCATGCCCTGAATAAACTCTGTTCTATGCTATATCGCCATGCGTCTGGTCCCTGGGGGGGGGGGGGGGAGATGCTTCCGCATGGGCCTGCTGAGGCACCCCCCTTCCCCCACACTCCACAGAACATATTCTCTAATCACTTTCTCTTTTTATGATCACAACAAGTAGTAACTGCATTATCTGGGTGCTTGATATAAATGCAAAATGTGCTTTTTTAAAAAAATTGTCACATGACCTTTTCTTTAAATTTTCTTCTTTGTGGCCATGGAAAGACATCCCAGGTTAAGAGCATTTACTTAACCATTCACAGAGGGTCTGAGTTCAATTCCTAATACTGATGTTAGGTGGCTCTCAACTGCTTGTGACTCCAGCTCCCACCTGTCTGGCCTCCATAGGCACCTGCATTCTTGTGCACATACACATAAACAGACACTCTCTCCTGTTCTCCCTCCCCTCTTCCTAATAGTTCATTCTACTTCCATGCTCAAGATAGCTCAGGCAAACCACAATCTCAGCATTTGTGTTAGCATTTAGTAGACTGCTCTGCACAAATATTCAATTGATGCTATTCACTACTAATTTCACGGAATAAATTTCAAGGTAAATCATTGTATTTCTATCCCTACCCAGAAATTGTTTCTAGACTCAGAATTAATATTTAGTTCTTTGGATCATTTATTTGCTAAAATAAAAATTTATTCCCAAAGTTACTCATTACTAAAGGTAAGAAGTACAAATATGTTTTAATTATAATGGAAAATTCACCATCACCAAGTTCTGTTCTGTTTTGTTTGAGTAAATTAAGTAGGATTTCCTTCTTTCTTATTTGCATATATTGATTATACAAAGTCGTGGGCAATACTGACCTCTTCATAGATGTATATATGTGTTTTAATCATAGTCACCCAATTCCCTCTCTTGTCACCCCTGAAATAGGATCCATTTCCACATTGCTCATATTTAATGCACCCCTCAAGGGTACGGTTAAACTTGAGGGGGGAAACCTGTATTTACCTCACCAGGATTTTTATGTTGGTATATTTTATTTAGAGGTAAAGCAAGTTCAGATAATAAAAATATCATTAGTGTGTTTTTGTTCATTTTTGTTTCAAATGAGATTGTTATGCCTTCACTTTGAAGAAAAATATCTTCAAATAAAACCTGACAGCTTGTGAACTCCCAGTGATACCAAAGGGAACAGATGCTTATGTTTTCCAAGAAATCAACATAACCCTAAACTTCAAGCTCTCTAAATGTAGCATCTACTTTGAAATTCACCAAATCCATCTCATGAGCTACTGAGAAGGTTGTTTTCTGGAGAATGTTACAAATTTACTTTTTCTTTTTCTGTGACAGAGGATATTGACAGCTTTAAAAAACTGCTCAGGAATCTTCAGAAGTTTCTTTGTGTTTTTGCAACAGTCCAAATCCTTCACCACCACCATGAAGATCTAAGAATCTTGACATCAACAGAGTTATTTAGCAGCTGCCCTGTTCAGCTCCCTGTGGATGGAAGCTTTTTCTACCACCTGCGAGAATGAGTACCAAATGTGAGCAGCTAAGGTCATCCTTACCCCTTCATCTCCTTTCATAAGAGCAGAAGTTCTGTTGGTATTAGCTTATGATTATCAAGAACATACCTTGTTGTTAGTGAACAGAACTGTTTAAGTCACACATGTTTGTTCTTGCCTCTAATCCCAACATAAGGGATGCTGAGATAAGACAATCAGCACTAGTTCAGGGCCAGCCAGGGACACAAAGCAAATTCCAGTTTAGCCTAGGCTGGAGTACCTAAAAAACAACAATAAAAACAAACAAACAACAACAACAACAACAGCAACAACAAAATGTCCAAACTTTGGACTTCTTGCTACTTCAAGTGTGGTACTAGAGCCAGCTCCTGTAGGATAGTTAGAAACGCATAATTTCAAGTCCTAGTCTAGCATCCCATTTTTCTCAGGCTGACCTCAAACTTGCTATGTTATCAAAGGTCCAGCCCAAGGCAGTATGCATGGCATGCAAGGACTCTATCAATGGGGCTACATCTCCAGTCCCTTAAAATGAATTCTTAAGACTTCCACAGCTTAAATATTTCTCATTTTCCCAAATTGGGGGGGAAATACTCATTCCTACACACTTGATTTTCTCATTTTAAGTCATAGCCTTTATTCATCATTCCAGAAAGTGAGTTTGTGAAATTAGAGGATTAAGGCTGTTCCTTGGAGCCCCTAGGGACAGTGTGTCAAACCATTGGTTACACCCCTTCTGAAGCAACAAGCTTCTCTTTGTCACTGTGAAGTTCCTTTGTGTCCTCAACCATGGCTTTTGTACAAAGAAAATATTATTCAGAGGCTAATTTTGTTCTTGGAAATAATATTCAATTCAAATTAAATCAACAAATTTTAAAGCTGAGATCTTTCTTAAATTTTTAAGTTTGAATTGTTAATTCTACTATTTGCCTCATAAATACAGTTGGATTTATCAAAAATTTACAGGAACTTCTATAATTAGTTAAGTTTTTAAAAAACAATTTAAGCCACACTTTTACATGTCACATCCTTGATTTTCTAAGTATACCTATTGTTTCCAAACAACCTCCTAAGGAATGTCATTGACTCTAATAAATCTAGTAAATAGACCCCTAAATAAGTTCTTTTGGAAGTTCTAATATTGTTGGCAAGCAATGATACACTGCTTATTGCAAACCTAAAAATTGCTCACATACACATCTTCAATTAGGAGTATAGACTAATCAGTTGGATAACCAAATAGTTAAAATTAGACATTAGAGCAAATAAACACAAAGACACACGTGCAATGCAAAATTAAAAACACTATCCATCTGATATAGTTTCATAGCTCTATACTTACCTGCATATATTCTTTGTATTAAAGTACAGGTTCCCCAGATCTCTCTCAACAGAGGAATGGATACAGAAAATGTGGTATATTTACACATGGAGTACTATTCAGCTATTAAAAACAATGAATTCATGAAATTCTTAGGCAAATAGATGGAACTTGAAAATATCATCCTGAGTGAGGTAATCCAATCATAAAAGAACAGACATGGTGTGCCCTCGCTCATAAGTGGATATTAGCCCAAAAGCTCGGAATACCGAAGACACAACTCACAGACTACATGAAGCTCAAAAAGAAGCAAGACCAAAGTGTGGATACTTTGGTCCTTTTTAGAAGGGAGATCAAAATTCCCATGGCTCATAGCCAACCAGTGAACTGAGCACAGGGTCCCCAATGAAGTACTAGAGAAAGGACCCAAGGAGCGGAAAAGGTTTGCAACCCCATAGGCGGAACAATAATATGTACCGACCAGTAACCCCAGAGCTCCCAGGGACTAAACCACCAACCAAAGAGTACACATGGAGAGACCCATGGTTCCAGCCCCATATGTAGCAGAGGACAGCCTTGATGGACATCAAAGGGAGGAGAGGTCCTTGGTCCTGTGAGGCCTTGATGCCCCAGGTATGGGAATGCCAAGTTGGGAAGGTGGGAGGAGGTGTTGGTGAGCAGGGGAAAGGGGAAGAGATAGAGTGTTTTTGGAGGGGAAATGATGAAAGGGGGATAACATTTGAAATAGAAATAAAGCAAATATCTAATAAAAATTTTAAAAAAATTAAGTAGATGTTCCAAGCAGAGTATAATTTTGCCTCTCAGGATACATCGGGGAAATGTCTGGATCTATTTTTGGGGTTATGAGCAAGTTAGGGGAAGAGAACTCCTGGCATTTAATAGTATGCTACTAAATAGCCTGTGGTGCATAGGTTTTGAGGTGAAAGGGACATTTCCCTTCCACTTTCTATTTGCTGAAAATAAATGAACAATGAATAAATAGAAGAAAAGGCATACAAATTTATTTTTTTTCTTTTTTTATTGGATATATTCTATCTTTGCATTTCATTTCCATTTTTCTGGTTCCCTGGCCCCCAAAGGTCCCACATGCTCTTTTCCCTCCCCCTGCTCCCTCATCCACCCCTTCCCACTTCCCTGTTCTGGTATTCCCCTACACTGATGCCTTGATCCCTTCCAGCACCAGTGTCCACTCCTTTCTTCTTGTTGGACATCATTTGGTATGTGAATTGTGTCTTGGGTATCCCAAGATTCTAGGCTAATATCCACTTATCAGTGAGTGCATACCATGGGTATTCTTTTGAGACTGGGTTACCTCACTTAGTATGATGTTCTCTAGCTCCATCCATTTCTCTAAGAATTTCATGAATTCATTGTTTCTAATGGCTGAATAGTACTCCATTGTGTATATATATATCCCACATTTTTTGTATCCATTCCTCCGTTGAGGGACATCTGGGTTCTTTCCAGCATCTGGCTATTATAAATAAGGCTGCTATGAACATAGTGGAGCATGTATCCTTATTGCATGCTGGGGAATCTTCTGGGTATATGCCCAGGAATGGTATGGCTGGGTCCTCCGGAAGTATCGTGTCCATTTTCTGAGGAACCATCAGACTGATTTCCAGAGTGGTTGTAGAAGCTTGCAGTCCCACCAGCACTGTAGGAGTGTTCCTCTTTCTCTACATCCTTGTCAACACCTGATGTCTCCTGAGTTTTTAATCTTAGCCATTCTGACTGGTGTGAGGTGAAATCTCAGGGTTGTTTTGATTTGCATTTCCCTAATGACTAATGATGTTGAACATTTTTTAAGGTGTTTCTCAGCCATCCAAATTTCTTCAGGTGAAAAGTCTTTGTTTAGCTCTGTACCCCATTTTTGGATGAGGCTATTTGGTTTTCTGGTGTATAACTTCTTGAGTTCTTTGTATACATTGGATATTAGCCCTCTGTCGGATGTGCGGTTGGTGAAGATCTTTTCCCAATTTGTTGGTTGCTGATTTGTCCTTTTGACAGGGTCTTTTGCCCTACAGAAACTTTGTAATTTTATGAGGTCCCATTTGTCTATTCTTGATCTTAGAGCATAAGCTATTGGTGTTCTGTTCAGGAACTTTCCCCCTGAGCCAATATCCTCAAGGGTCTTCCCCAGTTTCTTTTCTATTAATTTTAGTGTGTCTGGTTTTATGTGGAGGTCTTTGATCCACTTGGAGTTGAGCTTAGTACAAGAAGATAAGAGTGGATCAATTCTCATTCTTCTGCATGTTGACATCCAGTTGAGCCAGCACCATTTGTGGAAAAGGCTATCTTTTTCCCACTGGATGTTTTCAGCTCCTTTGTCAAAGATCAATTGGCCATAGATGTGTGGGTTTACTTCTAGGTCTTCAATTCTATTCCATTGATCCACCTCCCTGTCACTGTACCAATACCATGAAGTTTTTAACACTACTGCTCTGTAGTATTGCTTGAGGTCCGGGATACTGATTCCCCCAGAAGTTCTTTTACTGTTGATAGTTGTAGTTATCCTGGGTTTTTTGTTATTCCAGATGAATTAGAGAATTGCTCTTTCTAACTCTATGAAGATCTGAGTTGGGATTTTGATGGGATTGCATTGAATCTGTATATTGCTTTTGGCAAGATTGCCATTTTAACTATATTAATCCTGCCAACCCACGAGCATGGAAGATTTTTTCATATTCTGAGGTCTTCTTCCATTTCCTTCTTCAGAGACCTGATATTTTTGTCATATAAATCTTTCACTTGTTTGGTTAGAGTCACACCAAGATACTTTATGTTGTTTGTGGCTATTGTGAAGGGTGTCATTTCACTAATTTCTTTCTCAGCCTGCTTATCCTTTGAGTATAGGAAGGCTACTGATTTGCTTGAGTTGATTTTATAACCAGCTACTTTGCTAAAGTTGTTTATTAGCTGTAGGAGTTCTCTGGTGGAGTTTTTTGGGTCACTTACGTATACTATCATATCATCTGCAAATAGCGATAGTTTGACTTCTTCCTTTCCAACTTGTATCCCTTTGACTTCCTATGTTATCGAATTGCTCTAGCTAGTACCTCAAGTACTATATTGAAAAGATACGGTGAGAGGGGTAGCCTTGTCTAGTTCCTGATTTTAGTGAGATTGCTTCAAATTTCTCTTCATTTACTTTGATGTTGGCTACCAGTCTGCTGTAAATTGCTTTTACTATGTTTAGGTATGGGCCTTGAATTCCTGTTCTTTCCAAGACTTTTAACATGAAAGTATGCTGAATTTTGTCAAATGCTTTTTCAGCATCCAATGAGATGACCATGTAGTTTTCTTCTTTGAGTTTGTTTATGTAGTGGATTACATTGATGGATTTCTATATATTGAACCATCCCTGCATCCCTGGGATGAAGCCAACTTGATCATGGTGAATGATCGTTTGGATGTGTTCTTGGATTTGTTTGGCAAGAATTTTATTGAGTATTTTTGCATCGATGTTTATAAGGGAGATTGGTCTGAAGTTCCCTTTCTTAGTTGGATCTTTGTGTGGTTTTGGTATCAGGGTAATTGTGGCTTCGTAGAATGAGTTGGGTAGTGTTCCTTCTGTTTCTATTTTGTGGAATAGTTTGAAGAGTATTGGTATTAGGTCTTCTTTGAAGGTCTGATAGGATTCTGCACTAAAACCATCTGGTCCTGTGCTTTTTTTGGTTGGAAGACTTTCTATGACCCCTTCTATTTCTTTGGGGGTTATGGGTCTGTTTAGACCATCTATTTGTTCCTGATTTAATTTTGGTATTTGGTATCTGTCTAGGAAATTGTCCATTTCCTCCAGATTCTCCAGTTGTGTTGAGTATAGGCTTTTGTAGTAGGATCTGATGATTTTTTTTAATTTCCTCAGTTTCTGTTGTTATATCTCCCTTTTCATTTCTAATTTTGTTAATTTGAATGCTGTCTCTGTGCCCTTTGGTAAGTCTGGCTAAGGGTTTATCTATCTTGTTGATTTTCTCAAAGAACCAGCTCCTGGTTGTGTTGATTCTTTGTATGGTTCTCTTTGTTTCAATTTGATTGATTTCAGCCCTGAGTTTGATGATTTCCTGTCTTCTACTCCTCCTGGGTGAAATTGCTTCTTTTTGTTCCAGATCTTTCAAGTGCGCCATTAAGTTGCTAGTATGTGCTCTCTCCTGTTTCTTTTTGGAGACACTCAGGGCTATGAGTTTTCTCCTTAGCACTGCTTTCATTGTGTCCCATAGATTTGGGTATGTTGTGCCTTCATTTTCATTAAATTCTAAAAAGTCTTCGATTACTTTCTTTATTTCTTCCTTGACTAAGGTATCATTGAGTAGAATATTGTTCAGCCTCCATGTGTATGAGGATTTTCTGTTGTTTTTGTTGCTATTGAAGACCACTCTTACTCCGTGGTGATCCAATAGGAGGCATGGGATTAGTTTGATCTTTTTATATTTGTTGAGGTCTGTCTTGTGACCAATTATATGGTCGATTTTGGAGAAGGTACCATGAGGTGCTGAGAAAAAGGTATAGTCTTTTGCTTTAGGATGAAATGTTCTATATATATCTGATAAATCCAATTGGTCCAATGTTTCAATGAGTTTCCGTGTGTCCCCATTTAGTTTCTGTTTTCCTGATTGGTCCATTGTGGATAGTGGAGTGTTGAGGTCCCCCCCCAATTATTGTGTTAGGTGCAATGTGTGCTTTGAGCCTTAGTAAAGTTTCTTTTACAAATGAGGGTGCCCTTACATTTGGAGCGTAGATGTTTAGAATTGTGAGTTCTTCTTGGTGGATTCTTCCTTTGACTAGCAAGAAGTGACCTTCTGTGTTTCTTTTGATGACTTTGGGTTGAAAGTCAATTTTATCTGATATTAAAATGACTATTCCAGCTTGCTTCCTGCGACCATTTGCTTGCAAAATTGTCTTCCAGCCTTTTACTCTAAGGTAGTGTTTGTCTTTGACTCTGAGGTGTGTTTCCTGTAAGCAGCAAAATGTAGGATCCTGTTTCCGTATCCAGTCTGTTAGTCTATGTCTTTTTAATTGGGGAATTGAGTCCATTGATGTTAAGAGATATTAAGGAATAGTGATTATTACTTCCTGACATTTTTGATGTTATTTTTGTTTCTGAGTAGTTATCTTCCTTTGAGTTTGATGGAAGAAGGTTACTGTCTTGCTTTTTCTTGGGTGCAGTTTCCTTCCTTGTATTGGAGTTTTCCTCCTATTATCCTTTGTAGAACTGGGTTAGTGGAAAGATATTGTGTAAATTTGGTCCTGTCACGGAATATTTTGATTTCTCCATGTGTGTTGATCAAGAGTTTTGTTGGGTATAGTAGTCTTGGCTGACATTTGTGTTCTCTTAGAGTCTGCATGAGATCTGCTCAGGATCTTCTAGCTTTCATGGTGTCTAGTGAGAAGTCTGGTTTGATTCTGATAGGTCTTCCCTTTGGACTTTTTGTCTTACTGCCCTTAATATTCTTTCTTTTTTTATTATGTTTGGGGTTTTGATTATTATGTGACAGGAGGTATTTCTGTTCTGGTCCAGTCTGTTTGGAGTTCTGTAAGCTTCTTGTATATTCATGGGTATCTCTCTCTTTAAGTTAGGGAAGTTTTTGTCCATAATTTTGTTGTAGATATTTGCTGGCCCTTTAAGTTGTAGATCTTCACTCTCATCTATCCCTATAATCCTTAGGTTTGGTCTTCTCATTGTGTCCTGGATTTCCTGGATGTTTTGGGTTACAAGCCTTTTGCATTTTGCATTTTATTTGACTGTGGAGTCAATGGTTCCTATGGTTTCTTCAGCATCTGAGATTCTTACTTTGATCTCTTGTATTCTGTTGTTGATATTTGCATCTACGACCCCTGATTTCTTCCCAAAGTTTTCTATCTCCAAAGTTGTCTCCTTTTGTGATTTCTAAGTTGTTTCTAACTCTGTCTTCAGATCTTGGATGGTTTTGCTCAGTTCCTTCATTTGTTTGTTTGTGTTTTCTTGCAATTCTTTAAGAGATTTTTGTGTTTCCTCTTTTATGACTTCTGCCTGTTGACTCAATTTCTCCTGCATTTCTTTAAGTGATTTTCTCATTTCCTCTTTATTGGCTTCTGTCTTTTGGTCCATATTCTCCTGGAATTCTTTAAGTGTTTTTTGTGTTTGCATTGTAAGGGCTTCTAACCTATTGATGTTCCCCTGCATTTCTTTAAGAGATTTGTTTATGTCTTTTTTGTGTTCCTCTAGCAGCATCATGACCAGTGCTTTTAAATCCAGCTCTTGTTTTTCTGGTGTGTTGGGGTATCCAGGACTTGCTGTGGTTGGCGAATTGGGTTCAGATGCTGCCATATTGCATTGATTTCTGTTAGTAATGTTCCTATGTTTGCCTTTTGCCATCTGTTTATCTCTGGAGTTAGTTGGTCTTGTTGTTACTGGTTGGAGTTTGAAGCTCCTGTGAGCCTGGTGTTTGGCGCTGCTGTTGTAGAGGATGTCTGAGCTCCCGAGGTGGAGACCCGGAGGTTTCAGTTACTAGGCTCCGAATTACCTCCTCAGCTCTGCTGGACTGGATCCAAGTCTTCCCCAGGCTAGCTGCTGGACCTGCAATTGGCCTCCTTCTGGCTCCTCCTGGCCTGCCTAGTTGCCAGCTCTTAAGAATCAGATCTTTTTTTTTTTTTATCTCCAGCAATCTGGGCTTGTCTGTTAGATCTTTATGGTGACCTGGGCTCCTCTGTTGGTTCTCTATGGTGACCTGTTCAGGCCACCAGCTCTAAGATGTTGGCGGGTCTCAGGGCTCTGTCTAACCACTGGATTCCCTGCAGGACTGGAGGTTCCCTGGTTGGGCTGCTAGAACCTAGATGGTGGTGCTCTTAGTCCACAGGGCTCTGTCTTGTTAGCTGTCTGTGGTGTCCTGAGGCAAGATGTCAGCCTCTGGCTATACTCCAGGCACAGACCCACTAGCAGGTTGGTGCCCACGCGGGTTGTCACAGAGACCATCCGCAGAGCTGATCTGGCTCTGGGTGCACTGCCGAGCTGTTGGTGCATAGACCTCCCCCCCAACCTCTCTGGCTCTGGGCGCAAGCAAGAGCCTGATGTGGTAGTCGTTGTTAGGCTAGGTCTCTGTTCACGCACCTGAACCCAGCCACTGGCAGGCAGTCCGCAGTGACCTGAGGGAAGATGGAGGCCGGCTCAAGCCTGCGAGCCCATCCCCAGTGGTCAGAGACAGCCTCTGAGCTGTAGGTGCACGGACTTCCCGCCGACCTGCTCTGGCTCTGGGCAAGAGCAAGAGCCTGACAGGGTAGTCATTGCTAGGCTAGGTCTCTTTCCACGCACCTGAACCCAGGCAGTCTGCAGTGGCCCAAGGGAAGATGGCGGCCTGGCTGCAAGCATTAATTTATTAATGTGCAAAAGGCAACAATTAAAGTACAGGGGAAAATCACAATAAATTGATCATCTACTCTCAATTTTCAGGGAACCAATGGGGATTATGAACACAGTTTAGAATGATAGTAAATCATTTTTAAGGGTATTTGGTGGACTTAGAGAGCATATGACAGCCTAAGACAAAATCTACTTGGCCCACAGAAGAGACAATGGCTTGTAAATGCGTCTGTCTAGACCATGGAGTGTGACTGAAGTAGAAGAGAATGTCAGAAGAAACACGTGCAGAATGAATACAGCTAATAAGTCCAGAAAGGTTACAAAATAGGTAATTAGAATTTTTTATCTGATAACAATATCAGCTGTGGATTTTTCAGTTACGTTTTCCTCAAATTAAGATAGTTTTATTTGAGCAATTTTATTTTTAAATGGTCTTATACTTTTCTACATTTGCAATGAACAATCCAAAAATGAAAATTTTAAAATTAACCAGATGCACTTGCACACTTCTATAATTGCAGCAGTGGAGAAGTAAAGACAGGAGGATCAGGAGATCAAGGCCATGCTTGATTACATAGAAAGTTTGAGGCCAGCCTGGACTATATGAAGTCCTGTTTCAGCATCCTCTCAAATTACACTTAAAGTAGTAACAGACAAATAAAAGTAAAGCTGTAAAAATAAATCAAATACTGTTAAAACAACAAAATATTACTGAAACAAATTAAATAAATGGCCGCACCATGTCAGTGAGCTAGAAGAATTAATGTTAAGATGGCAATGACCCTCAAATTGTCACATAGATAAAAATGCTGTCCCTTTCAAAATCTAGACTGTACAGAAATTGAGCCTAATACTCATACAGAAATGTAAATGACCCAGTATATACTCCATGAAAGAATTTTCAATAAAATAGCAAATTTGAACTTAAATTTTATAATTTCAAAACAACTACAAAGTTATATTAACCAACATAGTCTGGTAGTGGCACAATGACAAAATGAATCAGTAGAAATTAATTTATAGTCTAGAAGGAGATCCCTACACTTAGGGTCAGTTGATTTTTAGTAAAGGAGGCAAAATAATTCCATAGGCAAGAGTAATCTTAAAAAAAAAAAACAGTTGTATTGGAAGGGCTGGATATCAACATACAAAAGAATTAAGTTGAATCCTTAATTTATACCATGTAACTGCAAATGGATAAAAAATTAGATGTAGGAATTAAATGTTATAAGTATAAAAAGCTCTTAGAAGAAAACAGAGAACTGGCAGCCAATTCCACAACACTCAGAGGAAGCTCCATTCCCAGGTACTCTAACACGCCCAAGATCATAGGATCGGAGATGAGGAGGACATAACATCTGTCCCAACACCAGGAGTAACTGGGACCAGCAGAACCCAAACACCAAGGAACCCCGCCCGACCAGTGGCACTGGTTCCTTCCAGTCTGTCTGGCCTGTGCCCTGAGCAGACCTTTGGCACAAACTCTGCAGCCAGTCTCACAACACCCAGAGGAAGTTCCACTCCCAGGTGCTTTTACAAACCCAGGATCATAGGATCTCAGGCTCCCAGGATCCCAGGAGCTTGGTCACATCAGTATCTCAGGGTCCCAGAGGCAGCTTGACTCCCAGAAGCTCAGATATACCCAGGATCTCAAGATCTCAGGATTCCAGAATCACAGGATCACAGAGACAGCTTGACTCTGAGGAGTTCTAACCCAACCAGGATCACAGGAAGGACAGACTCCAGTCAGATGTAGCAAGGGTAAGTAGCACTAGAGATAATCAGATGGCAGGAGGCAAGCGTAAGAACATAAGTGACAGAAACCAAGGATACTTGGCATCATCAGGACCCAACTCTTCCACCATAGCAAGTCCTGGATACACCATCACACAGGAAAAGCAAGATTCAGATATAAAAAAATCACTTCTCATGATGATAATAGGGGACTTTAAGAAGGACATAAACAACTCCCTTAAAGAAATACAGGAGAACACAGGTAAACAGGTCAAAGACCTTAAAGATGAAACACAAAAATCCCTTAAGGAATTACAAGAAAACACAATTAAACACAGGCAAAGGAAATAAACAAAACCAGCCAGGATCTAAAAATGGAACAAGAAATAATAAAGAATTCACAAAGTGAGACAACTCTGGAGATAGAAAACCTAGGAAAGATCAGGAGTCATAGATGCAAGCATCAGCAACAGAATACAAGAGATAGAAAAGAGAATCTCAGGTGCTGAAGTTACCACAGAAAACACTGACACAACAGTCAAAGAAGACACAAAAAGCAAAAAGCTCATAACCCAAAAACATCCAGAAAATACAGAACACAACGAGAAGACCAAACCTAAGGATGATAGGTATAGAAGAGAGTGAAAATTCCCAACTTAAAGGGCCAGTAAATATCTTCAACAAAATTTTTTTTTTAGTTATTTTTATTTTCTATATTCTATGTTTACATTTCAAAGGCTTTCCCCTTTCCCAGTTCCCACCCACCATAGTTCCCATAGTTCTTCTCCCCCCCAACTATTCCCCAATCATTCCCCCTCCCCCCTCGGTTTCTTTACTAAACTGGATGCAATCTTTACATGCCCAGGGTCCTCTCCTTTCTTCTTCTTGGAGATCATTTGACTTGCTATTTGTGTCTTGAGTATTTAGTGCTTCTGGGCTCATTAATATCCACTTATCAGTGATTGCATTTCATGTGCATTCTTTTGTGATTGGGTTAGCTCACTCAGGATGATATTTTCCAGGTCTAACCATTTACCTACAAATTGCATGAATTCATTATTTTTAATTGCTGAGTAGAAGAGCTCTCAATACTGAACATCTGTGCTCCAAATGCAAGGGCACCCTCCTTCGTAAAAGAAACCTTACTAAAGCTTAAAGCACACATTACACCTAACACAATAATTGTGGGTGACTTCAACACCCCACTCTCCTCAATGGACCGATCAAGAAAGCAGAAACTAAACAGGGACACAGTGAAACTAATTGAAACTCTGGACCAATTGGATTTAACAGATATATATAGAACATTTCATCCTAAAGCTAAAGAATATACCTTTTTCTCAGCACCGCATGGTACCTTCTCCAAAATAGACCATATAATCGGTCACAAGACAGATGTCAACAAATACAAGAAGATCGAGCTAATCCCATGCCTCTTATCAGATCACCATGGAGTAAGAGTGGTCTTCAATAGCAACAAAAACAACAGAAAGCCCACATACACATGGAAACTGAACAATACTCTACTCAATGACACCTTGGTCAAGGAAGAAATAAAAAAAGAAATCAAAGACTTTTTAGAATTCAATGAAAATGAAGGTACAACCTACCCAAATCTATGGGACACAATGAAAGCAGTGCTAAGAGGAAAACTCATAGCTCTAAGTGCGTCCAAAAAGAAACTGGAGAGAGCATACACTAGCAGCTTAATGGCACACCTTAAAGCCCTGGAAGAAAAACAAGTTAATTCACCCAGGAGGAGTAGAAGACAAGAAATCATCAAACTCAGGGCTGAAATCAATCAAATAGAAACAAAGAGAACCATACAAAGAATCAACAAGACCAGGAGCTGGTTCTTTGAGAAAATCAACAAGATAGATAAACCCTTAGCCAGACTAACCAAAGGACACAGAGACAGTATACAAATTAACAAAATTAGAAATGAAAAGGGAGACATAACAACAGAAACTGAGGAAATTCAAAAGATCATCAGATCCTACTACAAAGGTCTATACTCAAAACAACTGGAGAATCTGGAGGAAATGGACGATTTCCTAGACAGATATCAAATACCAAAATTAAATCAGCATCAAGTAGACCAGCTAAATAGTCCCATAACCCCTAAAGAAATAGAAGGGGTTATAGAAAGCCTCCCAACCAAAAAAAGTACGGGACCAGATGGTTTTAGTGCAGAATTCTACCAGACCTTCAAAGAAGACTTAACACCAATACTCTCCAAACTATTCCACAAAATAGAGACAGAAGGGACACTGCCCAACTCATTCTTCGAAGCCACAATTACGCTAATACCTAAACCACAAAAAGATCCAACAAAGAAAGAGAACTTCAGGCCAATTTCTCTGATGAATATAGATGCAAAAATACTAAATAAAATTCTTGCTAACCGAATCCAAGAGCACATCAAAACGATCATCCACCATGATCAAGTAGGCTTCATCCCAGGGATGCAGGGATGGTTCAATATACGGAAATCCATCAATGTAATCCACTACATAAACAAACTGAAAGAAAAAAAACCACATGGTCATCTCATTAGATGCTGAAAAAGCATTCGACAAAATTCAGCATCCTTTCATGCTAAAAGTCTTGGAAAGAGCAGGAATTCAAGGCCCATACCTAAACATAGTAAAAGCAATCTACAGCAAACCAGTAGCCAACATCAAAATAAATGGAGAGAAACTTGAAGCATTCCCACTAAAATCAGGGACTAGACAAGGCTGCCCTCTCTCTCCATATCTTTTCAATATAGTACTTGAAGCTCTAGCAAGAGCAATTAGACAACATAAGGAAGTCAAAGGGATACAAATTGGAAAGGAAGAAGTGAAACTATCATTATTTGCAGACGATATGATAGTTTACCTAAGCGACCCAAAAAACTCCACCAGAGAACTTCTACAGCTGATAAACAACTTCAGCAAAGTGGCAGGTTATAAAATTAACTCAAGCAAGTCAGTGGCCTTCTTGTACTCAAAGGACAAGCAGGCAGAGAAAGAAGTTAGGGAAATAACACCCTTCACAATAGCCACAAACAACATAAAGTATCTTGGCGTAACTCTAACCAAACAAGCGAAAGATCTGTACAACAGGAACTTCAAGTCCCTGAAGAAAGAAATCGAAGAAGACCTCAGAAGATGGAAAAATATTTCTTGCTCCTGGATTGGCAGGATCAATATAGTAAAAATGGCCATCTTGCCAAAAGCAATATACAGATTCAATGCAATCCCCATCAAAATCCCAACTCAATTCTTCATAGATCTAGAAAGAGCAATTCTCAAATTCATCTGGAGCAACAAAAAACCCAGGATAGCTAAAACTATTCTCAACAATAAAAGGACTTCTGGGGGAATCAATATCCCTGACTTCAAGCAGTACTACAGAGCAATTGTGTTAAAAACTGCATGGTATTGGTATAGCAACAGGCAAACAGATCAATGGAACAGGATTGAAGACCCTGAAATTAACCCACAGACTTATGGTCACTTGATCTTTGATAAAGGAGCCACAACCATCCGATGGAATAAAGATAGCCTTTTCAACAAATGGTGCTGGTTCAACTGGAGGTCAACATGCAGAAGAATGCGAATTGACCCACTCTTATCTCTTTGCTCTAAGATCAACTCCAAGTGGATCAAGGACCTCCACATAAAACCAGACACACTGAAACTATTAGAAAAGAAACTTGGGAAGACCCTGGAGGACTTGGGCACAGGGGAAAAGTTCCTGAACAGAACACCAATAGCGTACGCACTAAGATCAAGAATCGACAAATGGGACCTCATAAAATTACAAAGTTTCTGCAAAGCAAAGGACACTGTCCGAAGGACAAAACGGCAACCAACAAAGTGGGAAAAGATCTTTACCAACAAAATTATAGAAGAAAACTTCCTTAACCTAGAGAAAGAGGCGCATGCAATGGTTGTCTCCGGAGGGGCCCTGCCAGAGCCTTACAAATACAGAGGCAGATGCTAGCAACCAACTATTGGACTGGTCATGGGGTCCCCAATGGAGGAGCTGGAGGATGGTCCTGAGGAGCTGAAGGGTTTTACAGCCCCATGGGAAGAATGATTTCAGCCACCCAGACACCCCAGGACTCCCAGGAACTAAACCATCAACCAAGGGGTACACAGGGTTCCAGCCAAAAATGTGGCAGAGGAATGCCTTGTCGGGCATCGGTGGGGGGAGTGGTCCTTGGTCAGGTAAAGGCTCAATAGATGCCCCAACAAAGGGAAACCGAGGTGAGGGAGGTGGGAGTGTGTCAGGTGTAGGAGCATATATGTAGAGGCAGGGGTGGGAGGAGGGGTTGGGGGTCTCTGGGGGATGGAAATAGGGAAAGGTTTTACCATTGGCAATGTAATGAAGACGATATTCAATTAAAAAAATAAAGCGCAAATAACCAATAAATATACCAAAAAAAAAAAAAAAAAAGATGCCCATGAACATACAAGAAGCCATAGAACTCTAAAGAGATTGGACGAGAAAGAAATTCCTCCAGTCACATAATAATCAAGACACAAAATGCACTAAACAAAGAAAGAATATTAAAAGCAGTAAAGGAAAAAGGTCAAGTAACATAGAAAGGCAGACCTATCAGAGTTACACCAGACTTCTCACCAGAGACTATGAAAGCCAGAACAAACCATTTATTTTATGATATATGTGCTCAGTTCCTCTCTTCATCTCAGATCCCAGGCTTTCTTGGTCTGTCCTAAAGTAATTATTCCAAGCCTCTTGTTTTCCCTACTTATTAAAAGAGTGATAAAAGGCAAAAATGTGGCCTTTCTATGGTGAGACTTCTCATCACTTTCTTAGATAAGTATCTTACCTTTCTTTTAGATGACAATGGATAGAATGGAAATAGTGATACGACTTTATTACTCAGCATACTTTGTATCTAGTGTTAAGCAATGCAATGTAAAGAAAGGTTGCTGGGTGGAGTCTTCATAAAGTCCTTTTAGAAGCTGATAGAATCTATCACCTGTCTCTTGCTTCCTCTTTCTATCCTGCTTTCTGGGGTTAATAGATAGATTAGAATTGTCTTCTACCTTGGCAACTCTGCAATGCTATTCAGTCTGTTAAATACCTTTGAAAATGCTACTGGCTTGTACAACTATTTACTTAAATAATCACTAATTCTTTCAAATGAAAATTTAAAAATTTAAAAATAAGTAATGTGTTTAATACCCCATTTGATTGGTTTTCACAAAAACTCTATATCTTCAAAATTGTAATATAGACTTGTATCATACACTCTTTTCTTCTTTCCTTTCTCTCTTTTTACTCATTTCTTAGGCAAAGTCTTATGTAGCCCAGGCTGTTCTTGAACTCACGATGTAGCCAAGGATGATCTTGAATCCTGCCACACCCAACCTTCCTCCTTCCACTTCCCCAGTGCTGGGGTCACAAGTGCGCACCACCTTGCCCCCAGTTTTATTCAGTTCTGGAGATCAAGCCCAGGGCTTCATTAATGCTAAGCAATCACTTCTCCAATTGAGCTAAGACTCCAGCCTGTGCTCAGGCACTCTTATAATCTGTGTTTTCTGTTTGTTTGGTTCCTCTGCTAAGAGAATAAAAATCTAGAAGTGGGCTTTGATAAGCCACAATTATCTTAACATGCACATGTTCACAGTAGAATGTAATACAGGAGGCAAATCAGTGCCTGGAGCATTATAGCTCTAACAAGAAGCTATCACTGCTTAGTCACAGAGCTGAAAAACGTCAATCCTATCAACTCGGAAACTATATGTAAGCATTCCAGTGGCTAAGAAAATATGAATCATGAGGGCTGGAAAAGGGAAACTGGATTAAATTCATATGATATTTTTTTAAAAAAAACCTGTTATATGTGTGGGTGCCTTACACATCATTTGATATTGAGTTACATCTAGACATAAAGCCTCCCAGGACAAGTAGTTAAATAAGTTTTATACTTAGCTTCTAAAAACAGGGGAGCCAATATGAAGCTATAATTCAAGGCTGGATTTTTAATCTCTGCTCTCATTTCAAATGCATGTTAATTTACCTGAACACAAGATCATTTGTCCATCTATAAAAATGCATCCTAAATATTCAAATTTTCCAAAGAGTGCATTTGAGTTGCCAAACACCTAGAACTACCAATGGGGGGAAAATTCTCCTTCACAGGCATTGCAAAAGCCATGGGCAGCTTCTCACTGAAAGTTGCCTCATCACATTTTCCAGAAATGCCCCCAAATGTTTATTTTGGTTTAAAGGGATAAAATTTGCTTGCTGGTTACTATAATGTGTGCTTGTGTCAAACTGAATACCAGCCCTTGAGACTTTCTTACTGCACATTAATGAATAAGAAGCAGTAATCCCATGGACCAACTCAGTGTTTGTGAGTGTGTATATACAGCCAAAGTAAATGGCCCTGGAGCCAGAATTAAAATAGTCAATACCTGAAAACTAGGCAACTTTCTGGGTAACATCAGCTTCTCTCAGACAAAACAAAACAAAAAAATTAAAACATACAAAAACTCTAGAAGATGGAAGAATGTAGGGATTTGTGTGGCTAGGATCTGTAGTGAATAATTTTGGGACCAAATATTACCTTATTGGGTAGGATCTCAACCAGAAATAGAAAGCATCCTCAGCTGAAGCCTGTGATGACCACTGATGAAGGAAACCCTAGACGGAGGTGTGGTGTGGGCAGGGCTGGCACATCAGAGCACTCGAGGACATAGGAAACACTTGCACTCCTGATGTAGAAAGGGGAAGAGGGAAAAAAAAAACAAACTACATTCTGAGCTCCCAGTAAGAGCTGGAGATATGGACAGAGGACTAGTTATAATTTTAACTGGAGACCAATTTCCTCCATTCTAAGTGTCTTCCAGTCTCCTGTGATGACTCCCAAATCCAAACAGAATCCCAAAACTAAAGACAAAGGGATCAGGACATAGAGCAGGGACCCAAATGGGCCAAGGTAACGACAAGAAGGGATTGAAACAGGATATCAAAATGTCACAAAATATAAAAGAATAGAAACAAGGATCTCGAAAGGTTGACTTGAGGATTAAGTGAAACAGTATATATATAATATGGATCACATAATATGCACCCACAAGAAGGGTCAATTAATGCCTTGTTTGCCTGCTTCTTTGTTATGTTTTTGAGATAGGATCTCATGTCAATCAAGTTGTACTGGAACTTTCTGTATAACAGAGGACCTTAAACTCCTTAGCCTCCCACTTCTTCCTCCTGAGTGCTAGGATTACCAGAATGTACCACCACACAGCATTTATGCAGTACTGAGAATTGAACCTAGGGCGTGCGTGTGCAGGCCAGGCAAACACTCTCTCAACTGAGTCACATCTCCAGTTCCTATATCAACCTGTACACCTATGTCTGCAGTATTGTTATTGCATACAGTCTTACTGATGTATAGTAAGGTGTGGATAGTATAGCAGTCAACATTACGATTTATGACCTCTTGACTCACGTAGGTATCTTTCTCCATTAAACAATGTGAGTTTGTCATTACATAACAAGTGATGCACCACACATTAGCTTCTTCTTGTATAAGGCTGTACAGTGGCAAAAATCCATTTGAAAAATGAAGCACAAACCAATTAATGCAAAGAACCCCCCAAAATACTAGGAAAAAGAATATTTCAAGGCCCAGATTCAAGAGTTCAGATCTTTTTTTTTCCAGAGAATTTGATTATAATTCCAAATCTTCACATTAAAATTTTCACAAATACAGCCACTTGAAGAAAACAGTTTTGTCTTGAATATAAACACATACACACAGAAAATGTATGGCTTTATTACATTGATAGCCCTATTTTTGTTTCGTTGTTGTTGTTGTTGTTGTTGTGAGTCATGGTTGTCTGAGAGACTTCCCAAACATCATTGATGTTGCCCTTGGTTATATCTAAAGGTGGAAGGAAAGTTCCTATTGATGGAGACACAATGAACCTCAGACACATGCCTCAGACACTCACGTGCTAAACCTAAATTGAAAGTCTCTGAGGAAAGTTACATGGTACCAGGAGGCACCATGTATGCTTCCAAAGGAGGGGATTATCCAATGGTTATACTGAACTATGGTACCTATGGACCTCAACATTGAGAAATAGGACATGATAGTCCCTAAGGCTGAGATAGGACTATGTATACCTTGCCAGTAACCAACAGCTCTATAATGGAACTAAAGAACTATTAAAAGGGATGGGGGGAGTCATGCCTGATACTGGAAACTTTGCTAACTACCCAAGGTTTGTGAAGTCTTGGACCTTGTGGTAGTACACACTGGTAGGATTTGCTGAAGGAGGCAGAGGCAGGAGGGTCACCAGTAAGAGCCAAAGTTATCACAAGTAAACTCATAAATATTCATGTATCCTAGCATTTCCAGGTCTCAAAATTCTTCCCCACCTGCCTTTGATGTCTGGAGTTCTTCTCCAAAGAACAGAGCTTTTATTTCTATTGCTGAAGTGAAGAAGACATGAGGGGAAAGGGGCTCTTGGGATAAGAACATGTTGGTAGATAAGACTCTTGTTCAGATGCTTCCTGAAAAGCAAGTATTGGTGGAAGGAGAAGGGGTGAAGGCCTTGTTGAGGTCCACAGAGACAGGAGCAGTGGCAATGTTCCTCAACATCCCTGCCAGGGAAGGGCTGTCACAAGGCCTTTGCTGAATTAGGAGATTTATGATTGATGGCAGTCTGAGATAGTACAGCTGGTTGGACTGGAACAGCTTTGACTGGGGAAGGGTCAGTGCCAACATGTAAGTTCCAATGTGTGGCCACTAAAAGATGAAGCCAGTACAGAAAATTGAAATATATATAATTTATATTTCAATTTATATTTATAATTTATAAAATATATATATGAATGAAACACTAAATATACAGAATTATTTTATTCTCTAAACTATATGTATATGTCATAAAACTGCTTATTAAATCATTTATTAAATAGTTCTATTTTTTCATACAATAGTCTAATTACAGTTTCCTCTCCCCCACCTCCTCCAAGATCCTGCCCACCTGCCCTCTCAACCAAATCTACATGTACCTATTTCTAGCAAATCTTTAGTAGAGCCTTTTCGTTCGTTCGTTCTTTCGTTCGTTCGTTCTTTCGTTCGTTCTTTCGTTCGTTCCTTCCTTCCTTCTATCTGCCCTTCCATCCTTCCTTCTTTCTTTCCTTTTTCTTTCTTTCCTTCTTCTTTCCCCCTTTGAGATATGTTCTTATGTAGCTCAGGCTAGTCTTGATCTCTCTCTGCAGTCAAAGATGACAATGAATTTCTGATCCTCTGCCTCTCCCTGAGTGTTGGGACGATAGGCTTGTGCCATTATGCATGTTTTACACAATGTTAGAGATCAAATCCAAGATTTTCTGCATGATAGGCAGGCATTCTGTCAACTGAGATACACCCACAGCCTATGGCTGTTTGTTTGTTTGTTTCTTTGTTGACACTGACTGTTATGATTTCACATAGGAAACAAAATCAGATTCCTCTTCCAGGAGCTGGGGTTGTAGCTCAGTGATAGAGTGCTTGCCTGTGTGTAAGAGGTCATGGGTTCCATCCTCAGCACTACAAAGAAGTTCTAATACCTCTATGTAAATTATAATCTCTACTAGTAGGTGGTTCATCTTTATATCATATCCATATAGCTGATACATATTTCAGGTTTATTAAACATTGATATTTGGATATTTTTCTGAATCATATATTAAAGAGATTTTATATTTAACATTTACTTTTCATGCCTAAATCTTGAAAATCGTATGGTCTGAGTACATTGATATACTTGAAATCAATCATGTATATAAAACTGATCACACTGTACCAAATTAGATGCCTTGATGTTCTTATTTTTGTCTGTATGATGTGTTTAAGCGTGTGAGTGCAGGCATGCACTATGCATGTGTCAAGGTCAGAGGGCAATCTCCAATGGTGGTCCTTGACATTCATCTGGGAGCTCAGGGAACAGTCTGGTTGGTTGATATTGTTGTTCCTATGTGGTTGCAAACCCTTTCAGCTCCTTCAGTCCTTTATCTAACTCCTCCATTGGGGTCCCCGCACTTAGTGAAAGGTTGGCTGTGAGCATCCACCTCTGTATTTGTAAGGCTCTGTCAGGACCTCTCAGGAGACAGTTATATTAGGCTCCTTTCAGCAAGACTTTCTTAGCATCTACAATACTGTTGGAGTTTGATGGCTGTATCTGGGATGAATTCCCAAGTGGGACAGTCTCTGGATGGCCTTTCCTTCAGTCTCTGCTCTGCACTTTGTCTCCATATTTGCTCCCATGAGTATTTTGTTCCCCTTTCTAAAAAGGACTGAAGCACCCACACTTTGGTCTTCCTTCTTCTTGAGCTTCATATGGTCTGTGAATTGTATCTTGGGTATTCTGAGCTTTTGGGCTTATATCCACTTATCAGTGAGTGGACATAAGTGTGTTCTTTTGTGATTGGGTTACCTCACTCAGGATGATGTTTTCTAGTTCCATCCATTTGCCTAAGAAGTTCATGAATTCATTGTTTTTAATAGCTGAGTAGTACTCCATTGTGTAAATATACCACATTTTCTGTATCCATTCCTCTGTTGAGGGACATCTGGGTTCTTTCCAGCTTCTGGCTATTATAAATAAGGCTGCTATGAATATAGAGGAGCATGTGTCATTATATGTTGGAGCATACTCTGGGTATATGCCCAGGAGTGGTATAGCTGGGTCCTCAGGTAATACTATGCCCAATTTTCTGAGTCTGCCAGACTGATTTCCAGAGTGGTTGTACCAGCTTATAGACCCACCAACAATGGAGGAGTATTCCTCGTTCTCTACATCCTCACCTGCATCTGCTGTCACCTGAATTTTTAAATTTATTTTTTTATTGAATATCGTCTTCATTTACATTGCCAATGGTAAAATCTTTCCCGATATCCCCCCTCCTCTAAGACCCCCCAACCCCTCCCCTTCCTCCTTCCCCCTGCCTCCACATATATGCCTCTCCACCCAACACACTCCCTCCTCCCTCCCCCTCAGTTTCCCTTTGTTTGGGCCTCTGTTGAGCCTTTACCTGACCAAGGACTATTCCTCCTACTGATGCCCAACAAGGCCTTCCTCTGCCACATTTTTGGCTGGAACCATGTCTACCCCTTGGTTGATGGTTCAGTCCCTGCGAGTCTTGGGGCATCTGGGTGGCCGAAATCATTGTTCTTCCCATGGGGCTGTAAACCCCTTCAGCTCCTCTGGATCATCCTTCAGTTCCTCCATTGGGGACTCCAAGCCCAGTCCAATAGTTGGTTGTTAGCATCTGCCTCTGTATTTGTAAGGATCTGGCAGGGCCCCTCCAGAGACAACCATGGCATGCTCTTTTTGGTATACACTTCTTATCGTCCATACTAGTGTCAGGGTTTGGTGACTGTTTATAGGATGAATCCCAAGGTAGGGCAGTCTCTGGGTGGCCTTTACTTCAGTCTCTGCTCCACACATTGTCTCCCTTATTGCTCCTGTGGCTATTTTGCTCCCTTTCTTAGAGGAACTGAAGCACCCTCACTTAAGTCCTCTTTCTTCTTAAACTTGGTGAATTGTAACTTGTTTATTTTGAGCTTTTGGGCTAACATCCGCTTATTAGTGAGTGCTCTAAGAACAAGAATTGACAAATGGGACCTCATAAAACTCCAAAGCTTCTGTAAAGCAAAGGACCCAGTCAATAGGACAAAACAGCTACCAACAAATTGGAAAAAGATCTTTACCAACCCTACATCGATAGAAGGCTAATATCCAATGTATACAAAGAACTCAAGAAATTAGTCTCTAGAGAGTCAAATAACCCTATTAAAAATGGGGGTACAGAGCTAAACAGGTAATTCTCAACTGAGGAAACCCAAATGGCTCTAAAGCACCTAAAGAAATGTTCAGCATCCTTGGATATCAGGGAAATGCAAATCAAAACAAGACTGAGATTCCACCTTATACCAGTCAGAATGGCTAAGATGAAAAACTCAGGGGACAGCAGTTGCTGGAGAGGATGTGGGGAAAAAGGAACACTTCTCCATTGTTGGTGGTATTGCAAGCTCGTAAAACCATTCTGGAAATCAGTTTGGTGATTCCTCAGAAAATTAGACATACTACTATCAGCGGACTCAGCTATACCACTCCTGGGCATATACCCAGAAGATGCTCCTACATGTAATAAGGACACATGCTCTACTATGTTCATAGCTATCTTATTTATAATAGCCAGAAGATGGAAAGAACCCAGATGTCCCTCAACAGAGGAATGGATACAGAAACTATGGTATATATACACAATGGAGTACTATTCAACTATTAAAAGCAATGAATTCATGAAATTCTTAGACAAATGGATAGAACTAGAAATAGTCATCCTGAGCAAGACAACCCAATCACAAAAGTCACCTGAGTTTTGATCTTAGCCATTCTGATTGGTGTGAGGTGGAATCTCAGTATTGTATGATTTGCATTTCCCTGATTACTAAGAATGTTGAACATTTCTTTAGGTGCTTCTTGTCCATTCCATATTCCCCAGTTGAGAATTCTCTGTTTAGCTCTGTACCCCATTTTTAACAGGGTTATTTGGTTCTCTGGAGTCTAACTTCTTGGGTTCTTTGTATGTATTGGACATTAGCCCTCTATGAGATGAAGGGTTGGTAAATATCTTTTCCCAGTCTGTAGGTTACTGTTTTGTCCTATTGACAGTGACCTTTGACTTACAGAAGTTTTTCAATTTTCTGAGGGCCCATGTGTCGATTCTTGATCTTAGAGCATTAGCCATTGGTGTTCTGTTCAGGAACTTTTCCCCTATGCCCAAGTATTCAAGGCTGGCTCTATCCCACTTTCTCTTTTATTAGTTTCAATGTATCTGGTTTTATGTGGAGGATCTTGATCCACTGGGACTTGGCTTTTGTACAGGGAGATAAGAACAGTTCAATTTGCATTTTTCTATATGCTGGCCACCAGTTGAACCAGGACCATTTGTTGAAAAAGCTGTCTCTTTTCCACTGGATGGTTTTAGCTCCTTTAGCTCCTTTATGTGTTACTTGACCTTTTTCCCTTACTGCTTTCAATATCCTTTCTTTGTTCTGTGAATTTGGTGTTTTCATTATTATGTGATGAGAGGAATTTCTGTTCTGCCCTATCTGTTTGGTGTTCTGTAGGTTTCTTGATGTTTATGGGCATTTCTTTCTTTAGGTTAGGGAAGTTTTCTTCTATAATTTTGTTGAAGTTATTTGCTGGCCCTTTGAGTTGGGAATCTTCACTCTCTTCTATACCTATTATTCTCAGGTTGGATTTTTTCATTATGTCCTAGATTTCTTGAATAATTTGAGATAGGAGCTTTTTGCTTTTTGTATTTTCCTTGACTGTTGTATTGATGTCTTCTATTGTATCTTATGCCTCTGAGATTCCCTCTTCTATATCTTGTATTCTGTAAGTGATGCTTGAATCTGTGCCTCCTGTTCTCTTTCCTAGGTTTTCCATCTCCAGAGCTGTTCCCACTTGAGTTTTCGTTAATGATTCCATTTCCATTTTTAGATCCTGGAGGGTTTTGTTCAATTCTTTTGCCTCTTTAATTGTGTTCTCCTGTATTTCTTTAAGGGATTTATGTGTTTCCTCTTTAAGGGCTTCTACTTGTTTTCTTTTGTTCTTTATTTCTTTAAGGGGGTTATTTATGTCCTTCTTAAAATCCTCTATCATCTTCATAAATTGAGAGTTTAAATATGAATCTTGCTTTTCTGGTGTTTTGGGGTATCCTCAGCTTTCTGTGGTGGGAGAACTTGGTTCTGATGTTGCCAAGTCAAATTGGTTTTCTGTTGCTTATGTTTTTATGCTTGCCTCTTGACATCTGGTTGTCTCTGGTGTTATCTGGCCTCCTGTCTCTAACTGGAGCCTGTCCCTCCTGTGAGCCTATGATACTGTGATCCTGGGGAGTTGCAACTAGGGTGTGGGCTGTGTGGAATCTGGTCCAGGGTTGGGGCTCTGTTCCCAGCACAGGTGGGAACCAGAAGGCCTTTCCCCATTTTCTTGATTTCCAAATGTTCTATTTGTCTGCCTGTCTCTATCTGCTTTCCAGTGCTGGTTACTAAACCCAGATCTTGTGTATAAGCACACATCCCCTCCTTGAAATATCCAATCCAATTCAGGGATGCTTTACTTGATTCTTAGGATTTTTGTATGCTAGTATACACTGAAACCTACTGAAAAAGACATTTGACTTTGGTATTGCCCATTTCACCGAAATGTTCTGTAAGATTCTTTAGCTTTTCTTAAGATATATTTTATATACAATAGTATTTTGGTGAGCTCAACTTCTACAACATTCAAATATAGCAAAGTGAATAATTTTTTCTTTATTTTTTTATACTACATCAGATGCACATCACCCCAAGATTCAGGTAGGATAGGACTTATTCTCCCCCCCCTTTCAGATTGTCTACATAAAGTCTGGCCTTTAACTCAAATGTAGATCAATATGGCATCATAGAGATCCATCAATAGCACCTCCATAGTTCTGGGAGCCCAGCATGTGCCGCCCCAGATTGATGTTTCTGATCTTGGCACTAACAAGGACACTGAAGCCCCCTACCAGTGAATCAAGACCAGCAGATTCTCTTCCAGAACTCTAGCACACCAAGAGCAAATTAAATAATTTAAAGAGCAAATACTAAACTCTAAGAATTTCAGGTGTTAAACTTATTTGTAATAAGACAGAAGGTAAACTCAGCTTTTAGTGTTTTGAAACAGAGTCTTAGGTCTAAGATGATCTCGAACTTTCTATTTAGCAAGGGTGACCTTGAACTTATGGCCTTCCTGCTTCTACCTCCCTTGTGCTTGTATGACAGATGTGCACCTCCATACCATTTCAGGGGTGCTGGGAATGGAACTCTGGACTTTGTGCATATCAAGCAAATACTCCACCACCTGAGACAAATCCCCAGAGTCCAGAGAATAAACTCTTTTAGGATTTTTTGGGGCAGACATTCTGTTGCTGTGGGCAAAAACAGTGACAAACTAGACATGAGTGGGTGTGGAGATGTGCCAGTGCAACATTTGATTTGTCAATCCTGGAATTTGAATTTTAGATCATTTCCACAGGTGAAAATATTATTCTTTTTCCCTTCATCAGCTAAGCAAAATTCAAGAGTAGGCCAGAGTTGCCCCTATGCCAAGTGAGCAATCCGTGTTTTACCTGATTTATTATTTTATTACATCATCTGATGAGAATTGAATACAGTGCTTTATTTCCAAATTAGACTATCCATAAACCTTTCTAAACTGTTAGCTAAAGCACTATTATTTTTAATAGGCAATAAAGTTTTTCTGAAAATATTTCTCTCTTAAATAAGTTTTAGCATACTAAACTATACCTTTTGGTTTTATTATCTTCCCCAAACTCATTAAACTATATTCAGTCTGAAATTTCATAATCAAAATAACATGTTAGAAGTGACAAGAATTGTAACTACTCTGATTTGGTCATTAGACATACACACACACACACACACACACACACACACACACACACACATACACACACCACATATATATGGAACATTATATGTATTATGCACCAATTAAAAATGAAAGATAATGTTTTGCATTTTGTTGTTGTTTTGGAGGATTTTTTTCCCTTGAGACAAGGTTTCTATGTTTAACAGCCCTGGCTATCCTTGGAACCTACTTTGTAGACCAGGCTGGCCTCAAACTCACAGAGGTCCACCTGCCTCTGCCTCTCTGCCTGTGCCTGTGCCTGTGCCTGTGCCTGTGCCTGTGCCTGTGCCTGTGCCTGTGCCTGTGCCTGTACCTGTACCTGTGCCTGTGCCTGTGCCTGTTCCTCTCCCTCTGTCTCTCCCTCTGTCTCTCCCTCTGCCTCTCCCTCTCCCTTTGCCTCTGCCCTTGCAGTGCTGGGATTAAAGGCACGTACCACTATACCCAGCAGAAAAAATAAATACAAATAGTTTTACATCAGATAGTTTGAGTACTTTTGGTAATCACTTGAATTTTTTTTCTCTGTTTTCCAAATTCTTTTCTAAAATATATTTCCTCATTTAGCTATATACACTTTTTTCCTTTTACTTTTGAAACAAGTACGCAGGCTGGACTGGAGCTCACTATAGTGGAGGGTGCCCTTGAACTTCTGATTCTCCCACCTTTACCTTCTGGAATGATGGATATTCACCATATCCAGCTTATGTAGTACATGAATATCTAGTGCTTCATGCATGTCAGGCAAGCACTCTTCCAACATCTATAGGCTTTCCTAGATAAGTTTCCAGGTAAGAAGACTCTAGGTTGCATGGATGTGCTCATTCATAACAATATTATTTTTCCTTTGAAATTCTCATTAAAATATCCTTAAGTTGGGCACACAGATCCACACCTGTAATCCTAATACTTGGGAGGTAGAAGCAGGAAGAACAGGAATTTCAAGGCCCTCTTCTGCTACTAGGTAAGTTCAAAGCCAGCCTGAACCTCATGAGACCCTGTCTGCCTAATGTCCCACTGAGGAAAATGCCTGTGTCATGAAGGGAGGGAGAACTTGATGTGAAAACTTGGTATCCCAGCTGAAGAAAAGCCATAAGGGAGACTAGGCTTAAAGGTGCATGAGGAACCAGAAGGGAGGAACCCAAATGCCCATGTGATAGGAAAGTGGACACTCCCCAGAAGAGAAAGAAAGACTGAGGATAGGATGGAGAAGGAATCCGTCTGTCTGGAAACCATGGAGCACGAAGGGCAGGGCTTTCTATCTGGCTTATGTTCTCAGTGTAGTGTGAGGAGGTGACATCTTGGAAGAAAAGGGCTCTCCTGTGTTCGAAAATTTGAGCAGTTGCTCTGGACAGTGGTAAAAGAGGATATGGTCGCTGAGTTTGAGACTGTGGAGCTAAAGATCTTAATGTTATGGACAAGTACTTTTAACTAGTTCTATCCAACCATGCTGCCCTAGCTTTTACCAAGCTGTGATGTCATTAAGTAGCAAATTAAGACTATGCAGCGTATATTTTGTGCTCAGGGTTTTCTACTTCCATTTAATGTTATTTCCTTCATAGTGGCCATATAAGAGTAGAGTGCATGGGTGTTTACAACATCTCAATTAAGGATAGGGCCAGTAGAGAGGCTAAGAGGAGCCCAGGCGGCCTTCCACCAACCTTATAACATCATGAAACCCTAAACCATTCTACTTGGGCTGTTTGTCAACAGAGCTTACACAATCAAGTTTCCAACTCTAGGAACCCTTTCCTCATAGCCTTCGAATAGCACTGAATTCTCTAAAGGTATCCTATACTTTTTCCCTTTTTAAGATATTAATTACCCCTAAATTCAAATTTCTAAAGTTGCTGTGTCAAGGTCAATCCCTCAAACACTTACCAAGCCCCAGTGGATATGATCTTCTTCAGAGGAACAGTATTTCTTCTCAGGCTTTCATGCTGCTCAGACTTTCTCAATCTGCCAATTGCCTTCTTTGCTACCATAAGCAGTCCCTACCCTTGTCATAAAATGGGTTCTACAAGCCACGCTACCAAGCTTTCCAGCCAGATCCACCCAGAAGATTTACTCTGATGGGTGCTTCTCAATAGCAGCAGCCCCTCAAATCTGGGCAGTGCTAGAATTGGCCTGTTGACCAATTCCCCAGTGCTCATGCTCCAGGACAAGCATGCCCTCCTCTCTAGTTACACTTGAGTCCTGACCTCCAGGAGTGGACCTAGCCTAACCAACTCATTTCAGGCAGGGAAGCCTCAAATTCCTCAGCCTCTCAAACATTTGGGGTGCAGGCATTTGTATAACATGTTCCTCCTCCCTCTGTCCCCAGCATTCTTGCAGCCTCAGAAGGCATGTAGGCCACATAGCTCTCTAGGCATTTGGCAGTGAGATGTGTATTTGTTTCAGTACGATGGTTCTCCAAGTAATAGGAAATAGGCCCTCCAACCAAGCATTTTCTTGCCACGAGACAAACTCAGTGCAGTGTAGAATAGAAAGATGTCATGTCTGCTGGGTGGCCCAGTGAGTAAAGGGCTTGGCATGTAAGCCTGATGAACCGAGTTTGATCCCACATAAAGGTGTAAGGAAAGAACCAGCTGCACAGAGTTGTCCTATTACTTCCACATGCACGCCATGCATAGGTATCTTCACACACACACACACACACACACACACACGCAGACACATACACAGGCATGCACACACACACACACACACGCATGTGCATGCTAATGAATGAATGAAAAATAAAAAAGGAAGGAAGGAGGGAAGGAAGGAAGGAAAGAAAGCAGCTAATATATGTTGTTATGGTTGGTTTTAATATCAATTTTCTGTAAGTTAGTTCATCTAAGTAGGAAGCCTCCCTTGAACCACTGTCCTGACTGCCTTAATTGATGTAGGAAGACCCACCCCAGTTGTGGGAGGCACTTTCTGATAGCAGTCCATTATCTGGACTGCTTGCTTGCTATAGTCACAGGGTTGATTTAGTCTATTGCTGATTCATTTGACTACAGCAGAACTGGCCTTTATGGACTCCAGAATAGGAGCACCTCAGGAACCTTTGGTTCCAGATTAGGACTGCTAGGACACCCAGCCTGGAAGACTGGTCAACTACTCAGCCACTGAGAAAGCCAGCTGCAAGCACTGAACAAGCCAGTAAACAACACTCCTCCCTGGCCTCCGATTCAGTCCCTGTCTCTGGGTTCCTGCCTTGAGTTCTTACCCTGACTTGCCTCCATGATGGACTGTGGTTTGGACATGTAAACTAAATAAAACCTTTCCTCCCCAAGTTGGTTTTGGTAGGTAGGTGTTTTATCACAATGATGGAAAGTGACATATGCTCATTCCCATCTATGTTTCCTTACCATCAGGCAGGACTCAAGCCAGATGTCACCTCTTCACTGCACCCTTCACTCGTGTTGGTGAATAAATGTTTTCTTTCCTAAACAGATAAAGAGTTTCACTGGTGCTTTGAATTTATTTGTTCATTCGTTTAATTAATATTTATCAAGAATCTTTTGGAACCTGGCTCTGTTCCAAGTGTTAGAATTCAAAAATGAAAGTGCAAATGCTGTACCTCAAAGAAATTTCCAAAGTAACTAAAGCTCTATTCACATAGGACAGCTGTTCTCAACCTGTGGACCTCAACCCCTTTGAGTGTTGCATATAAGATATTCTGCATAGCAAATATTTTATGTTATGATTCATAACAGCAGTGAAATTGCAGTTATGAAGTAGCAATGAAATCATTTTATGGTTGGGGGGTCATTACAACATGAACTGTATTAAAGGGTCGAAGCATTAGGAAGGCTGAAAACCACTGACATGGGACCTAATATTAAAAAAAATATATTGTGTGTAGCTGTGATTGTGTTCAGCAGCAGAGCTCTTATATAGCATGCTTAAGGCTCTGGATGTGAGCACCATAAAAGTAAAATAAATAAATTAGACTTGAGAGACAGCTGCTGGAAACATGAGAGTCTGGCTGGAATCCTCAGAAATCCCCCCCCCACACATACACAAATGCCAGGCCTGGTAACATATGCTTTTAATCCCAACCCAAAACTGAAAACATGCAGGTCCCAGAAGTTTACTAGCCAACAAGCCTATCTTGATTGGTGAACTATAGGCCAATGACCATATCTCAAAGGACATGGAAGGTTGTCCTGAGGATGATACCAAAGATTGTTCTCTCGCCACTACATGTGTTCCCACTTATACATGTGCACCTACTTGCACACAAATATTCACAAATATATGTACATGTATACAAAAATAACTTTTAAACTTTTAAAACCAATAAAAGAAATAAAACTATAATGTTAAGAGTATGTATGGTGTCAGCCTATCTTAGTTAGGGTTTTACTGCTGTGAACAGACACCATGACCAAGGCAACTCTTATAAGGACAATATTTAATTGGGGCTGACTTACAGGTTCAGAGGTTCAATCCATTATCATCAAGGTGGGAGCATGGCAGCATCCAAGTAGGTATGGTGCAGGAGGAGCTGAGAGTTCTACATTTTTTTCTGAAGGGTGCTAGAAGACTGGCTTCCAGTAAGCTAGGATGAATGTCTTTCATCCCATGTCCATAATGACACACCTCCTCCAACAAGGCTACACCTCCTAACACTGCCACTCTCTGGGCAAAACATATTCAAACTATCACATTGCCTAAGGGTGCAGTAGTGGCATAGATAACCTTGGTGGTAACCAAGAAGTCTTTAATTTGACTTGAGTTGCACTCAACAAGAGAGAAATTTTGCCTGGTACTAGAGACCTAGTCAACTACATAGGGTTAGTGAAGTTATGGATATATGGAACCCTTTGCAGAAAACCCTCAACCAATCAAAATGCAGAGTTGTGAAGCCCAGTCCCAATGGATACATCATCTACAAAACTAGTCCAAGAATCACGAAACATTGTGGAAGAGGGGGCAGACAGATCATAAGAGCCAGAGGATCAGGGAATTTGTTCTGAGACTGTCTCCTAGCAAAATCAGAAAGTAAACCCATAAAGTTTCACCAATATGACTGCCCAACTATGAAGTGAACATGGCTAACACCAAGAGACATGTCAAAGTGGACACGGAAAGACCACAATGTCTTAATCTTACACAAAATGTACAGACAAGTAGAAAATTCTGAGTGGGGGAGAAATGGTCTTCCTCAGGGAGAAACACAATTAGTTACCTAATATTAAATGATTGGTCCTGAAATCATACATATACAACACACATACGTAACAAGGGAACATTACATATACTGAACAGTATTTATGTATTTAGGAATATGTATATATGCATGTATGTATATACACATATATTTATATGTATACATATATATGTATATTCTTGTAACAAGTAATAATGAAAAATAGAGGCTATGAATTTGAAAGAGAGCTAGAAAGTATATACAGGAGGGATTGGAGGGAGGAAAGGGAAGGGAAGGGGAAAAGATGTAATTATATTATAATCTCTCCAAATAAAGAGTATGGCTTCTGACAAATTAAGGTTTTGCTTTCCTTGTTCATTTTATTCTGGAGCTTTGAAGCTTGTGTATATTGGGCAAGCATACTACATCCCCAGTCCTACTGCTTAGATTTGAACCCCAGCTCTCCTACTCATTACTTTTATGAACGTGAACAAGTACCTTAACCAAACTCATTGTTATTACCTCATATGACCTATACCCCTTAAAGTGTTTATCAGTGGTTTTTTGTTATTGTTTTTGTGATCATCTGGACAGTCATGGGAATAAAAAGAGCTTATGGTGCAGAGGAACATTTCTTTTTTTCTTTTTCTTTTCTTTTGTTTTTTTTTTTTTTTTTTACTTTATTTGAGACTTTCTGAATGTGGATTAGCTTGCCCACTGATTTCTGGAGTCCTCCAGGGCAAACATGCCTTCACAAGCTGCCTAGAGCTTGATGTCAGTGCCTCCCACTCATCAGGTGCTTAATAAATATCCACCGAGCCAATATGAATGTGTTCACTGGGATTGGGCTCAGCCCTTGGGGCCAATGTGATTGGTATAAAAGTAACAGGAGTCTCTCAGTCCAACTCCTTAGGGGCTACATAGGCTGCCATCAAAGGAAAGGCCTACACACAATAATCAAGTAGATGCTGCCTCACTCAGGGGTGCCACATGTTCATTCATGGCCTTACATTCACACAGATTCTCCGAGGTTTAACTTTTCTACTTCCATGATGTAAACAGATTTTCAGGGGCTGGTTACTTGGCTCTGAAGTTCACTGCGTGTACATCAGTGCTCAAAAATCCATCCTGCTTTCCATAGTGATTTCCTACTCTGTACCAACTTAATAAAATAATGAAAAGAGAATAAAGGAGATTACTTTTAAGGTTCATAGATGCCAGGCAACTTAGTTCCCCCCCCCCCCCGCAAAGATCACATCTAGCTCACTGGCATTGCCATTGGCCTACTATGCAATTTTCCAGAAATTCCTCAAATTTCTTAAATTTTGAGGTGCATGGTTCTGAAGAGAAAATCTGTCGTGCTGGTTTGAATATTAAATGTTTTCCAGTGTGAAGTCCTGGCAACTAACTATGTTCAAAGCTGGACTTTGAATAAATTCTAATAAGCGTTGGAGATGGAGAGCTTGCTTGCTGCCAGCATCACTCAAGTATATCATAGCAAGTTCTCTTAATATGTTTTTCTTTCCTACCTTGTGTGTCTAGTGCCTAGTTATTACCTCCATTACTAATTTTCAATATTCTGTAATCTGATTATAACATATTTAAAAACTAGGATTCCACAATATATGTACCACATTGATGACAAGTTCCTTAAATAGATTTATACTACAGAGTGTAATTTTTAACAGGAGTGTGTATTAAATGTGATGGTTGGGGTTGGGAGTATAACTTCATGAAAGAGTGCTTGCCTAGCATGTATGAGGCCCAGGGTTACACTTCTTGAAACAGCCATCGAAGTTAGAATTAAATATAAGCAAGAATGTAATGTGTGCTCATAGAATTGGGCTATTTTTGGAAGTAAATGAATCATGGAATTCATAGAAGAATGTTAATTAGAGGTCTTCCTACTGTAAGACTCCCAGAGATAAATTCTATTAACAAAATTCCAAACTGTTCAAGTATCATCAGGGAGAAATAAGCATCAAAATCAAATACGGTTTGCCCTCTACCAATATTCTCTTGACATTCATGTCTTTATTCCTAAGGCTGTTTATTGCTGGAAACTTCCACCATCTTCCTAGGGGCACTTTTGTTGGAGAACCTCTGTCCCTCCAGGCACGGCAAACTTTGAGTAATGAAGAACTATGTGTCTGGCCCTCTAGGGCAATAGTGACGTGACTGGTATGGGGCTAACGAACTGCTGATTTATTGGATTCGAGGCCCTCTCTATAGAAAGGAACTCATGCCTGATCCTGTAAACCTGGATGTGAGGGTCAGTCCACAGAAGGGAATACAGCCCTGGTTCTATAAACCTGGTCAAGAGTTCCCAGTCAAGGAGGTCCTAGGTCCTAGAAGAGGGAGCTACCCTACCACTATTTTTTTTATTGCTAAATGTTCACATCAAACTTCCTAGTCACATACTGCCTGCTAAATACTCACATTTGTACCCATAAATTACCATTGTCCACAACCTCTCATCAGAGAAATATCTTACTGCACAGGTGGTGGGCAATGTAGAAAACTGCCAACCTGCTGAGAATGCATGATGATAGACTCCCTGGCCTTGAGTGGGATGGCTAGATATCCCTTTCGATGTCACACCCAACATCTCAGAAGAGAAGACAGAAGTAATGTCAGTCATGAGATGGGGAGATGAGAAGCCAAAAAATGTTTTCTGGCTATGCCTTTATGGCCACTGTGTTCGAGAATTCACTGCAGCTGTGGTTATCTGTAGAAGACAAGACTGGGTCTATCAACACTTCATCATTGATGGGGCCTAAGAGGCCCCACCTCTACCTAAAGGACTTTTGACAGTTAAAGGTTCTTAGAGGTGGGAGTGTCATTTTTGTCAGTGGTGTAGCCACTGATAAATTGTCTTTGATCCTGTAAATAACCTTCTAGCCAAGGTCAGGAAAGAAACTTTAGTTAAACTCTGTGTGTCCCACACACAGAGAAAACAGGGAAACGGGAGAACTTGTTGGAAAGAAGTGGTTCAATGGGAGAGATTGGAGGATAAAGGAGAGGGATGGGGGTGGAAAGAACTAAAAGGCAGTATATACATGTATGAAGCTTTCAAACAAAAAATTAAAAGGAGTTAGTGGGTCTGGAAGCAGCTCCAGTGTGGCCTCGGTAAGCAACCTGCCTTTCCCTAATACAAGCCCAAACCCTAATCCTAAACCTTGCCTGTTACTATTTTTTTTCTGTCCTTCTCCCTTTCCTTTTCCTTAGCCAGTGATCCTAGGGTCATCTCCCCCAAACACCACTTGCACCTGAATCTTTTGTTGCAAAGCCTGCTTCTAAGGTCACTCAAATTAAAATAATCCATAGCTCTGAAACCCTATCTCAGGCCTTCTTAAACAGCAAGAACAACAACAACAACAACAACAACAACAACAACAACCAAAATCTCTATTCTTGATGACTTATGGGGCACACTAAGGCTCAAACCAAGGGAAGGGCTCCACACGTAATCATGCAAGTGATCTACTGCTAAGATACATTGCCAGCCTCTGCAATGATTTGGTATGTTTTCTGACTGGCCTGCCAGACTCCAATCTTTTGAGCTTTTCTTTCTTATCACACATGGTTCGCATCTCATTCTTCCTGCTACAGAATGACGCAGAAGTGTCATTATCCCTGTTCAGAATCATTTGTCCAAGGACCTAAGTGAGAACAAAATCCCAAACTCTGGTAATCATGGGCTCATAATGCTTTTAGCCCTTGGCTCAAAACATCCTTGAACATGGTGCCTGGTCCCAGCTGCTGCATATCCACAGACTAAAAGAACTTAAGGGAGAAGGAGGAGGAGGAGGAGGAGGAGGAGGAGGAGGAGGAGGAGGAGGAGGAGGAAGAGGAGGAGGAGGAGGAGGAGAAAAAAATCATGTGGACATTAGACTTTTACCTTTATCCTACTGAAGAGAAGTTCAAAGTACTTCACTGCCCTTTCAAATTTACTGGAAATAGATTAGAAACAGCTTCGCCTCCCCAGGTCTTTCATTCCAGAGATAAACTTCTTATCAGTCCAATTAGAACAAAATTCCACATATGAATGTCCTCCTATAGTTTCTAGCACACAGCTTTAATTCCAGGAAGGAATTAGACCACTGATTTTTCCAGTGGGTTTCAATTGTGTTTAAGGGAAGCTAATAGGCACTGTCATGATAAACCCATCACAAATGCACAAGCCAGGGAAGGAGACAGTATCCCTCCTGCCTTGGACTGAGCCACAAGAGAGACCTCAGCAATGCTCTGGGTCTATTCAGAATAGGGCAGATGACAATGAGCAAGTTGTTGAACTTTGCTGAGTTTCCGTTTTTCCCATTTGTGAAGCAAGTAGGCTGTCTCTAAAGACCTTCTACCCTGGTCGGGGGTGGGGGGGCAGCTGTTGGTGGGCAGAGCAATGCAAACACATGCATTCACACCATGGTTTTAGTTTAGTCACCGGAAGGGGTCATTACCTCAGAATGAATAGGTGAGCAAATCAATGCCGGTACGTGCATTCATCCCACGGTTTGAATTCAATCAAAGTCCACTTAATCTTTAAGGTCCCCAGTGATAGTCAGTGAATGGAAAACCCTGAAAAACTAGCAGCTAGGGCCTGCTCCCCAACCCCAGACTTATGTATGGGCCTAAAAGGTGTTTCCCAGGCCCTGGAAGAGGGAAAGTGGCCAAGTACCTCCCTACAGGAAAAACAAACAAACAAACAACAAAATCAAGATCAGACCAGAAAGTCCCACCAACCTGGAACTTGCCCCAGTATCAGGCCAACAAATCCCTCCAGTCCCAGGCCACCCTGGAACTCCCCCACCAACACACACACACACACACACACACACACACACACACACACACCAAGAAACCCTATATAAAGCCTGCCTCCTGTTCAGTTCCCAGCTGTTTCTCTCCAGAGTAGAGAGGCAGCCACTCTCTTGTGCCTTTCCCCATAAATCTCTTGTGTGAGGTTTGTGCTGCGGTGTGACATTGTGGTATTCCTTAGATCCTGACTGCCAGGATACCTTTCCCATTTGAGCATAAGGGCATAAGCTGAGTTGAGCCACACAGTCCCTGCTTCTTGCAGAAATCCTGGCCTCTCCCCATCTACCAGTACCTTCCTGACCTTACTTCTGGATGACCCTAACATGCTTAATTTAGTCCTGGCCTCCTCCTGAGAAAAATAAATAGTAAATGTGAAATGAAAACCACACATGTAATAATACTGGCATTAATGGGGTGCTGAATTGTCTTCTTGCTTTGCTGTTGTTGGCAAGTACGGCAGTCAGCTGACGTCCACACTGGGGAACCATCTGTGAAACAGCAATGCGAGCCCAAAGCTTTACATTCTCCACATGGCTTGCACCTTGCTGAAGCCTGATATGGTGTACTCCCAGGGTTTCTGGAAAACCTCCACCAATGCATAGCCTTTATGCTTGATAAGCCACAGAGAAAAGCAAAGGGGAGGGAGGAGGGAGGGGAAAAGGAAATGGGCCCAGAAATGGAGAAAAGAGCAAAAAGCAAAGATTAGTCTCATTCAGCTAGCACCAGGGAGGGGTGCCTGGCAGAGCTGTCTACCAGACCATTGTTGCTAATTAAAATGTAAACTTTCATTGGGCTCCAAAACCACCTGGCCCTTCCTCAACACTTGCAGGGGATGCACGCAAACCCTTATAGGTCCGTGTCTCACATATTTGCTCCAGCACTTCTGTTAAGAAAATATCAATCCCATTACACATGTGAAGAAACTAGATTTTTGAAAAGTGACCTGGGCACGAAGGCTGCTCCCTTTAATCCAAGCACTTAACAGGGTAAGGCAAAAAGATGGCTCCAATCTTGAAGCCAACCTGGACTGCAGGCTAAGAGCTTGCCAAGCTAGAGATAGGAAAGGGGAGGAACACGGAGCGGAGAGGAAGAGGGCAGGAAAGAGAGGATGGAAGAAGAGAGGAGAGGAGGAGAAACAAGGAGAGGAACAGAGAGGCGGGAAGAGCTCAGTGATCCATTCCAGCCGCACAGTCTCAGAGCCAGAGTTTCGAGCTAGGCCTCTGGGTTCCAGCTCAAGCAGTCAGTGCAGCCATCACCCTCACGCCCTTAAAATTCAAGAATGTTTCTAGAATGTGCGGTTTCTATTGTGCTTTGTGGTAGATGGAACTGAAAGTTGGAACTACCCTTGTAAAAAGTAATGCATAGACCCCTTTGAACATTTATACCTTGTGACTACTATTTCACTTTTATGACTCTTCCAGAAAATACTACTGCAGGCACAAATGATTGCTAGAAATTTATGCAAAATATGCTTATTGTTGTAATAATAGGAGAGTGGACAGCTGCATAGCCAGCCCACTCCACAGGGAACTGGCCTCATCAGTACGGCAGAGGTCCAGTCATGCAAGCACTGAGACTTAATGTGTTGTGCATTTGCACCCTCTGAGCAGAGATGTGAAATACCTGTCACATGGATCCTGAAGCAATAAAAGCTTCAGCTTAAGCTCACAGCATGAGATCTATTAAAAATCTATACAGAGGGATCTGGGGAGATGGCTCAGTGGTTCAGAGCACTTGCTGTACTTGCGGAGTTCCTGAGATCGGGAATCAGAATCCACATAGTGGCTACTTGTCTGTAACTGCAAGTCTAGGGGCTCCGCCATCTTCTTCTGGCCTCCAGAAGCACCTGGCCTGTATCTGGTACACACATATATCTTCTCAGGTAAAACATTTGTGCAGAGGAAATGAAAATAAAGAAATCTTTAAACAATCCATACAGACATATCAGGCAGGTTGATTACAGAGCAAGTGGATTTGCAGACAGGGATAATTAATCAGAGAAAACAAGAGATTGGTAGTGGTAAAGTTGATTTAGCAATACAGCTTGAGATTCTGAGAGAAACAACCGGGGCAGCATAATTCACTAATGATTGGAGGATGGGGTTTGTGCATGCAGACAGCTGCTTCTCTAATGTCTGGATGGATGGCTTTGCTGTGGTATCTCATCCTCTAAAGGAATATGCAGCAGAAAGAAGCTTATGATAATTGATATTGATTACCAATTTAACTGATGTAGACTCACCGAGGAGACTAACAGACTAGGCATGTCTGTGATAGCATTCCTAGTTTAGGTGAATGTAGGCGGTAAGACCCTTCCGCACTAAACGTAAGTAGCACCATTCCATGGGTTGGGGTCCTGGACTGAATAAAAGGTAGAAAGAAAGTTGAACACCAATATTCACCAACGCTTCCTAAGTGTAGATTTTTTTTATTTTTTTTATTGTATATATTCTATATTTACAATTCATTCCTTTTTCTGGTTCCCCACCCCCAACTGCCTTAGGCTTTTATAAGTCTGTGATGGCCCCATCAGGATGCACGGTACCCCAAATTGTGAGCCAGAATGTCAAGTGTTGTGTCCCAACAAAGAGAAATGTAACCAATACATAGCCCAGCACAAACTGTATCAAGCAAGAATGGGCTGCAGGGTAATTGAGGATGTTAAGGGTTGGCCACAATGACTCTCTTAGAATTTTATTTCTGTACATAGAGGCTGAGTGAAGCAGAGATCCTTCCCAAAGAGGGCTGAGTCTGTGAGAGAATGCACAGATGCAGAAATGCTCTCTCTCTCTCTCTCTCTCTCTCTCTCTCTCTCTCTCTCTCTCTTTACAATTCAAGTGCTATCCCCTTACCGGGTTTCTCCCCCTCCCAGAAACCCCCTATCCCATGCCCCCTCACCCTGCTTTTATGAGGGTATTCCTCCACCCACCAACCCACTCCCATCTCCCTGTCCTCCATTCCACACTGGGGCATCTATTGAGCCTTCAAAGGACCAAGGTCCTCTCCTCGCATTGATGCCTGAAAAGGCCATCCTCTGCTACATATGCAGCTGGAGCCATGGGTCCCTCCATGTGTACTCTTTGGTTGGTGATTTAGTCCCTGGGAGATCTGGGGGTACTGGGTGGTTCACATTGTTGTTCTTCCTATGGGGTTGCAAACCCCTTCAGCTCCTTCAGTCCTTTCTCTAGCTCCTCCATTGGGGACCTTGTGCTCAGTCCAATGGTTGGCTGTGAGCATCTGTATCTGTATTTGTCAGGTACTGGAAAAGCCTCTCAGGAGACAGCTAGATTAGGCTCCTGTCAGCAAGTGCTTGTTGGCATCCACAATAGTGTCTGGGTTTGGTGACTGTATATGGGATAGATCCCCAGGTGGGGCAGTCTCTGGATGGTCTTTCCTTCCTTCAGTCTCTGCTCCACACTTTGCCTCTGTATCTCCTCCCATGGGTATTCTGCTCCCCCTTCTAAGAAGGACCAGAGTATCCATACTTTGGTCTTCCTTCTTCCTGAGCTTCATATGGTCTGTGAATTGTATCTTTGGTATTCAGAGCTTCTGGGCTAATATCCACTTATTAGCCCAGTGAGTGCATACCATGTATGTTCTTTTGTGATTGGGTTACTTCACTCAGGATGATATTTTCCAGTTCTACCCATTTGCCTAAGAATTTCATGAATTCATTGTTTTTAATAGCTGAATAGTATTCCATTGTGTAAATATACCACATTTTATGTGTTAATTCCTCTGTTGAGGAACATCTGGGTTCTTTCCAGCTTCTGGCTATTATAAATAAGGCTGCTATGGACATAGTGGAGCATGTGTCCTTACTACATGTTGGAGCATCTTCTGGGTATATACCCAGGAGTGGTATAACCGGGTCCTCTGGTAGTACTATGTCCAATTTTCTGAGGAACTGCCAAAATGATTTCCAGAGTGGTTTTACCATCTTGCAATCCCACCAGCAGTGGAGGAGTGTTCCTCTTTCTCCATGTCCATGCCAGCACCTGCTGTCACCTGAGTTTTTTATCTAAGCCATCCTGACTGGTGTAAGGTGAAATCTCAGGGTTGTTTTGATTTGCATTTACCTGATGACTAAGGATGTTGAACATTTCTTTAGGTGCTTCTCTGCCATTTGATATTACTCAGGAGAAAATTCTTTGTTTAGCTCTGTACCCCATTTTTAAATAGGGTTATTTGGTTCTCTGGAGTCTACATTCTTGAGTTCTTTGTATATACTGGATATTAGCCCTCTGTTGGATGTAGGATTGGTGAAGATCTTTTCACAATTTGTTGGATGCCATTTTGTCTTATTGGAAATGTCCTTTGCCTTACAGAAACTTTGTAATTTTAAGAGGTCCCATTTGTCAATTCTTGATCTTAGAGCATAAGCTATTGGTGTTCTGTTCAGGAACTTTCCCCCTGAGCCAATGTCCTCAAGGGCCTTCCCCAGTTTCTTTTCTATTAGTTTCAGTGTGTCTGGTTTTATGTGAAGGTCCTTGATCCACTTGGAGTTGAGCTTAGTACAAGGAGAGAAGAATGGATTGATTTGCATTCTTCTGCATGCTGACCTCCAGTTGAACCAGAACCATTTTTTGAAAAGGCTTTTTTTCCACTGGATGGTTTTAGCTCCTTTGTCTAAGATCAAGTGACCATAGGTGTGTGGGTTCATTTTTCAGTCTTCAATTCTATTCCATTAATCTACCTGCCTGTCACTGTACCAATACTATGCAGTTGTTATCACTATCGCTCTGTAGTACAACCTGGGGTCCAGGATGCTGATTCCCCCAGAAGTTCTTTTATTGTTGAGAATATTTTTCACTGTCCTGGGTTTTTTGTTATTCCAGATAAATTTGAGAATTGCTGTTTCTAACTCTATGAAGAATAGAGTTGGAATTTTGATGAGGATTTCATTGAATCTGTATATTGCTTTCAGCAAGATGGGCACTTTTACTATATTAATCCTTCCAATCCATGAGCATAGGAGATCTTTCCATCTTTTGAGGTCTTCTTTGATTTCTTTCTTCAGAGACTTGAAGTTCTTGTCACACACATCTTTCACTTGTTTGGTTAGAGTCACACCAAGATACTTTACATTGTTCATGGCTATTGTGAAGGGTGTCATTTCCCTAATTTCTTTCTCAGCCTGCTTATAATTTGAGTATAAGAAGGCTACTGTTTTGTCTGAGTTAATTTTATATATAGCTACTTTGATGAAGTTGTTTATTAGCTCTAGGATTTCTCTGGTGGAGTTTTTGGATCACTTAAGTATACTATCATATCATCTGCAAATAGTGACATTTTGACTTCTTCTTTTCCAATTTGTATCCCTTTGACTTCCGTTTGTTGTCTAATTGCTCTAGCTAGAACTTTCAGTACTATATTGAACAGATAGGGAGAGAGTGGGCAGCCTTGTCTGGTCCCCAATTTTAATGGGATTGTTTTAAGTTTCTCTCCATTTAGTTTGATGTTGGCTACTGGTTTGCTGTATATTGCTTTTACTATGTTTAGGTATAGGTATGTTTGATTCCTGATCTTTCCAAGGCCTTTAACAGGAAAGGATGTTGAATTTTGTCAAATGCTTTTTTAGCATCTAATGAAATGATCATGTATTTTTTTCTTTGAGTTTGTTTATGTATTGGATTACATTGATGGATTTCCATATATTGAACCATCCCTGCATCCCTGGAATGAAGCCTACTTGATTGTGGTGAATGATTGTTTTGATGTGTTCTTGGATTCCATTTGTGAGAATTTTATTGAGTATTTTTGCATTGATATTCATAAGGGAAATTGGTCTGACGTTCTCTTTCTTTGTTGGGTCTTTGTGAGGTTTTGGTATCAGTGGAACTGTGGCTTCATCGAATTAATTGGGTAGTGTTCCTTCTGTTCTTATTTTATGGAATAGTTTGAAGAGTATTCTTCAAATAGTTTGAAGAGGTGTTCTTTGGAGGCCTGATAGAATTCTGCACTAAACCCATCTGATCCTGGTAGACATGGCAGGAAATAATCAAACTCAGGGCCGAAATCAGCCAAAGAACTATACACAGAATCAACTAAACCAGGAGCTGGTTCTTTGAGAAAATCAACAACCCTTAGCCAGACTAACCAGAGGGCACAGAGACAGTATCCAAATTAACAAAATCAGAAATGAAAAGGGAGATATAACAACAGAAACTGAGGAAATTAAAAAAATATATCAGATCCTACTACAAAACATATACTCAACACAATAGGAAAATCTGGATAAAATGAACAATTTTCTAGACGGATACCAAATACAAAGTTAAATCAGGATCAGATAAACCATCTACACGGTCCCATTAACCCCTATGCTTTTCTTCTAAATACTCTTAACAGACGTGACAGGGGACTAGAATTTCTAAATGGGCCTCAAAACATATACAATATAGGTATTCATGTTATAGATATTTTTATCGGTAGCATGAACTACATGGCTTTGGATCTGGGGTTTATATCTTATTCCTCTTGTCCTCTATCTTCCCCCCTCTCTCCCTTTTCTTCTTTTTTATCTAGTTCTTTTTCCTATCTAGTGTCCTGCTGTGTAACCCAGACTGGCTTGAATTTGTGGCCCTCATGCCTCAGGCTTCTGAGTGCTGGGATTACAGAGATGTGCCACCAGGCCTAGCTCCAAATTTTTAGCTCATAAGGCACACTTTGCCCACCCCTTTCTGATACACTTAATCTTTTGAAACATGCACTCTCCTCCCAACATTCCACCTGGCAGCTCAGCAGCCCGGAGCTTTGGATCTTCTCTTGGGCTGCTGGGCTGCTGACCACCTTTTTTACACCACTCATCTGCCCTTAGCAGGATTTTAGGCTACTCTCTTGGGTGAGGCTTTGGTTACACCACGCATGGCCAGTTTTGTACTTCCTCTAGACACATGAAAAGAAAAATGTCATAGCAATAAAATAAATAATGCATATTAGGCGTTGCCAGTGGGGCGGTTATTGTCTTAAACAGGAATCCAAGATTTTAAAATTCTGCATATAAATAGCATGCTTTTCATAATCATATGTGTTGGTAGCATCAGAAAAAAATATAAGAAAGACATATGCTATAAAGCCTTAAGGTGGGTAGTGGGGATATGCATGACTTATTTCATTTTTACTTAATGTTTTCCCTTATGAACTTGAAAGCATTATTTCACACATAGAAAGGGGGTGTACTAAAATATACTCCTTTTCTTCTTCCTAAGGCTAACAAGTAAAAAAAGGCATGCTGTGCACACATCTATTAAATTTGGGTTGGAAAATAGGTGGAATTGGCTTGGATGTTGCGAATGCCATCCATCTGATTTAGCTGCATTGGATAAAAATCAGTAGATTTCTTAGGTTAGCCTTAGTTTGAATTGCTGGAGTTTTTATACAGCCCCAGACAGAGAAGTGAGCCACTCTGTACCTGCAAAACTGAGACGGTGCTAGCCTGATATAGGCACCTGAAGAGAATACTTTTATAAGATGTGGGAAGTTAATGTTTGCAGAGAAAATGCTGTTCTGTTCTTCATGAGTTCTCAAAAACTAGTACATCAACACCAGCCAGCTTCCCACTCCAATTGCAAAAGTACCTCCGGTTCTCATTTATGGTAGGTGAACCTTGAGTCCAACATTAATCAGTAAGACAAATGTGATCATAAGGGGTTTTGTTTCATTTTAACTTAATATGCACTTATATTTCAAAGTCAGAATTTGCTACTAGAACCTTTTCTTTTTATTCAAATGGCAGAAATTTCTTTGTAGTGATATTTCTGTTTTCATTGTCCTTTTAGTCTGAAAACCATCAATGTTGATGAATAATGTCCTGCATTGTTTCTCTGTATGAAGTTTAAAATGACATATCCATTTTTCCTTCCACTACTACTGGAACGATGATATTAATTATACCTGCTTTTTCTTCTCTGCCTACATGTAGGATTAACCAGACACTGTATCTGCTGGTTGAAATATAAGAACTGGCCTCAGTGGATATTACTGTCCCTCTTTAACACAGGAAGAAGCAGTGCAGATAGGTAGAAAAAGGCATTGCTGCAGATGCTGCTAGAGAGTAGGAGATACATCGGGCCAGAGGGCTCTGAGTTAGCAGAAAATGACCAGACAACGGGCTACCATGAAAACATCTACAAAAGAAAAGTTTAGAATAGACCAAAGCATATACAACTCAATCTATAGCTACTGTTTCTTTATTTAAAAATATGCATTGGCCAAGAATGTACTCCAGTTGCTGGACATCCAAAGCCTCTTCTTGTTTGGAAATGAAGTATTCCATCATACCTCACAGATCATGAATGTTTGTGAAAAGAAACTGTCTTGAAGAGAGATGGATATTTTGACAACAAATAAGAATATATCAAGAACTCACAAGAGAATAGCACCTGAAGATATAAAGCACCCTGTATGTCATATCCCAAAACCTATAAACTACACACCTGTAGATGATATGGACCATAGAGTTAAGCATGGATGTGATAATCCTGAAAGAACTGGCACACTGCTAAGAACAAATCTTCCTACTTAGAAACCACCAAGTCCTCCAGGATAGAATATTCCTAATAAAACTCAAGAATTGTGATCGCACTCCAGAAGACCCTATAAGCAGCTGAAAGAGTCAGATGCAGATATTTACACCCAACCAATGGACAGAAGCAACTGACCCCTGTTGTTGAATTAGGGAAGGCTGAAAGAAGCTGAGGAGAAGGGTGACCCTGTAGGAGGAACAGCAGTCTCAATTAATCTGGACCCCTGGGATCTCTCAAACACTGCACCACCAAACAGGCAGCATACACCAGCTGATCTGAGGCCCCCAACACACATACAGTAGAGGACTGCTGGGTCTGGGTTCAGTCAGAGATGATGCACCTAATCCTCAAGAGACTGGAGGCTTCCAGGGAGTTTAGAGGTCTGGTGGGTTAGGGGGTGGGGAGATCCACGTGGACACAGGGGGTGGGAGGAGGTATGGGATGGAGCAGGAGGGGAATAAAATATAGAGTGGAAAAATTAATTAATTAAAAATCCTTAGGAACCTGTCAAACCCTCAAACGTTCCTAAGGACTATATGACTAGTTCTGCAAAGCCAGGAAGTCGAAATAATACAGCCAGGAAGACTTCTTTATATTACACACAGTGCAAAGAGTGCTGGAAGTGGAAGGCAAGAACATAGTACACACAAGTGTAGTGGCTGATACCTTAGCACCCACTACCAGAGCAGCTGCTGATATCCCAACTCCACCATTACCACCAGCAATAGAGGAATTGCTCCACATCATTGCCAGCATGTGCTATCACTTGAGTTTTTGATCTTAGCTATTCTGACAGGTGTAAAATAGAATGTCAGGGTTGTTTTGATTTTTATTTCCCTGATGACTAAGAACTTTGAACATTTCTTTAAGTGCTTCTTGGCTCTTCAAGATTCCTCTATTGAGAATTCTCTGTTAAGCTATGAACCCCATTTTTAATTGGGTCATTTGGGTTGTTGATGTCTAACTCCTGAGTTCTTTTTAAATTTTGGAGATCAAACCTAGGGCTTTGTGTGTGCCAGGCAAGCATTCCACCAACTGAGCTTCATTCCCAGCTCTCAAGAAGAGTAATTTAATAAAAGGAAAAAACACCACCACTACCACCACAAGAACCAAATCTTCCACCAGATGTTAACTCTAGACTGTAAGCAGATTTATACCTCTACTGTCTCAAAGCAACACTAAAATAAAAGTTACAGATTAAAATGGCAACCAGATACTACAAGTTGAGGGTGGGTGTAGGGCTTCAAAGCTCCAAGGGTGGGAGTGAAGTTCCTTTAGATCCCTCTAGGAAAAGCCATCTCTCAACATTTATATCTATATCCTCGTGATCTGCTTTATAAATTGTTGGGGGGTTCCCCTCATATCTAATAAGCTCATATACTGAAGTTCTAACCCCCATAGCTCATAATAAGTCATATTTAGGAATAAGGTATTTATGTAGATGACTAAATTAAAATAAAGACATTACAGCAGGCCTTAGTACATTCAGGAGCACTACAAAGGGTAGCCATCCCCAAAGGAAACTAATCTTGCTGGTACCCACATCTTGGACCTCCAACCTCCAGAAACATCCTCTAAAACAACCTGTACATGTTTTTCTATTTCTCAAGCCATCCAGCCTGTTAGCATTTTGTTGTGATAACACATTAATTCCCTCTGGGAATAGGAAGCTTGTTAACCCTCTTTAATCTTTCTGTTTCTGAAACCTTCATGCTTCTATCGTAATGGGTTGTGAAGCCAGTTTACTTAATGAATCTTGACCAGTGTAGTATATTAAAATGGAGGTGAATAAAATATAACAGAATACACAGAAGATGGTATAGTAAAATAGGGAATTTCACTCTTGTGAATCTTTATTTCCATTATATATGTATAGGTGCATATGGATAATATAAGTGTATTTTGTCATATTATAAGTTGGATTTCATGCTTTCAATAATGGAAATGTAACTATAAAGCCACGAACCTGTTTGAACTCCAAGTGTGGTCTCTGCCCAGCACCCTAATTACTTTGATTCTGTCCCATGCAAGGTTCAACATGCACTTAACTCCTGCTGGGTGTTCTGCTTCTCTGCCGAAAAGAAAAGTAAAAAAGAAAATCGATAGGTTTAACAAACAAAAATGTCGTTTTCCTCAGAATAGATATTATTAAATATGCTTCAAGCAAAAACCCTGGCTTACTCTGACCTTCATTGAGCTGATTTTAAAGGTATTCATTTTCAGAAGAAATGACAAACTTTAAAATTGTGTCTGAACATAAAAAATATGAAATTATATCTAAAGTTCAAGTAGGAACCCAAAATTTAACTGAATTTTCTCCTTTCTAACATGCAATTAATTTTAAATGTTTTGAAGCAGGAAACAGACATTGTAGGGAGCTGTACTGTCGAATATGGTAGCCACTAGTTGTATATGGCTGCTTAAATTTAAATTCTTTAAAGTTAAAAACTCCATTTCATCATCTCACTAGGTACATGGCTACATGTTCTGTACCATAAAACATTACCATAATTCTACAAAGCTCTACTGGGTAGCAGTGCTTGCTAAAATACTGGCTAACAAGTTCCTTTGGAGGAAATGAGTCTCCCCATGTGGTACACTTGGGTTGCAGCTGTTCCTTTGCTTATTTCAAGAGCATAAAGTAAAGTCAGAATGTCATGAAAGAGGAAGTCCCACAGCAAAATACACAAAACTATGTAATAGTAATTACAAACATTTTTCCATTTTTATTAGATATTTTCTTTATTTCCATTTCAAATGTTATCCCCTTTCCTTGTTTCCCTTCTGGAAATCCCCTATCTCATCCCCCCCCACTAACCCACCCATTCCCGCTTCCCTGACCTGATATTCCCCTACACTGGGGCATCGAGCCTTCACAGGACCAATGGCCTCTCCTCTCATTGATGTGTGAAAAGGCCATCCTCTGCTGCATATGAAGCTGGAGCCATGGGTCCCTCTATGTGTACTCTTTGGTTGGGGGGTTAAGTCCCTGGGAGCTCCGGGAGTACTGGTTGGCTCGTATTGTTGTTCCTCCTGTGGGACTGTAAACCCTTTCAGCTCCTTGTGTCCTTTCTCTAACTCCTCCATTGGGAACCTTGTGCTCAGTCCAATGGTTTGCTGAAAGCACCCACCTCTGTATTTGTCAGGCACTGGCAGAGCCTCTCAGTAGACAGCTATATCAGGTTCCTGTCAGCAAGTGCTTGTTGGCATCCACAATAGTGTCTGGGTTTTGTAACTGTATACAGGATGGATCTCCAAGTGGGGCAGTTTCTAAATTGTCTTTTCTTCAGTCTCTGCTCCACACTTTGTCTCTGTATCTCCTCCCAGGGGTATTTTGATCCCCTTTCTAAGAAGAAGCAAAGTATCCACACTTTGGTCTTCCTTCTTCTTGAGCTTCATGTGGTCTGTGAATTGTATCTTGGGTATTCTGAACTTTCGGGCTAATATCCACTTATCAGCAAGTACATACCATGTGTGTTCTTTTGTGATTGGGTTACCTCACTCACGACGATATTTTATAGTTCCATACATTTGCCTAAGAATTTCATGAATGCATCATTTTTAATAGCTAAGTAGTACTCCATTTTATAAATGTACCACAATTTCTGTATCTATTCCTCTGTTGAGGAACATTTGGGTTCTTTCCAGCTTCTGACTCGTATAAATAAGGCCAATATGAGCATAGTGGAGCATGTGTCCTTATTACATGTTGGAGCATCTTCTGGGTATATGCCCAGGAGTAGTATAGACATAGTAATGCTATGTTCAATTTTCTGAGGAACCACCAAACTGATTTCCAGAGTGGTTTTACCAGCTTGCAATCTTACCAGCAGTGGAGGAGTGTTCCTCTTTCTTCACATCCTTGCCATTATCTGCTGTCATGTGCGTTCTGAAAGGCAAAGGACAAAATGGCAACCAACATATTGGGAAAAGATCTTTACCAATCCTCCATCCAATAGAGGACTAATATCCAATATGTATACAAGAAGTTAGACTGCAGAGAACCAAATAACCCTATTAAAAATGGGGTAAAGAGCTAAACAAAGAATTCTCAACTGAGGAATACGGAATGGCTGAGAAGCACTTAAAGAAATGTTCAACATCCTTAATCATCAGGGAAATGCAAGTCAAGTTATAAACATTTTTATTGAGCTCACTCTTTGACTGTGCCCAGTTCTTTACAGGCAGTCTATATTTATAGTCCTAGGAAGAACCAACTATTTTTTTTTTTTACAAATGGAATAGTTGAGAGCTAAGAAGTGAAATCTGTGGGATATGAACAAACAAAAATAAGACCTACTTAATCATTAGTTAAATTTTTTTAAAAAAAAAATCTGTTTTTCACCATGACCAGAAGTGACTTGCGGAGATGACCGTTTATTTGGGCATATGGCTCCAGAGTGAGAGTCCATATAAGACAGTGGTGGCAACAGAGAGCAGAAGTAGGAAGTTAGCTTGCCACCTTTAAAAAAAAATCTGGTTTTAGTCTTCATTTCAAAACTAGAAAAATATAGATTTGAGGGCTACATTTCATAAACTGAATAGCAACCACATCAATACAAGGTTTAAGGAAGAGGAAACAGTGACAAAATGAAGAAACCCCTTCTACTAAATTACCAGTGAGTTAAAAAAAAAAAAGAAAAGAAACAGGCAAATACCACACACAGTACAAATAAATCAGCTCTTGTGCTACCTATAAAAAAAATCTAAAACAACAACAACAAAAAACTACACCAAAAGATAAAATTTAAAGAGAGATTTAAAAATATATCAATCAAAGCCTAGTGTCTGAGCTTGATCCCTGGAACCCACACAGTGAAAAGAGAGAACTGACCTCTACAGGGGCATGCTGTGGTGTGTGCGCCCTTCCTGTGCATGTGCACACAAATAAACAAATGTCATTAAACTACATCAATTAGAGGCAGCAAAGGAAAACACTGTGGTGCTATTATTAGACACAGAGTTGGAAGGCGAAACACTGTCCCACAAGAATAATTGTCTAACATGGGAGTGGGAAGGGAGGACTTCACAAGCTTTGAACAATGTAAAATATTTTGGGGGGGTATTTTCAGGTTTCAGGAAAGGTCTCAAGTATCCCAGCTGGACTCAAAATATCAGTTGTATCAGTTAGCCTGACCTTGAGCTCTTCTTGATCTGCCTCCACTTCCTAAGCACTAAGGTTAATAGGCATGTAAAAATGTAAAAAGCATTTGAAACGAGAAAAGCTACATGAAGCTAATGACTAAATAAGCTAAGGACTTGATCTAACATAATACAAGATTAATATCTTTAATATATGAAGACTTGGCATAAATCTCTGAGAAAACGGTAATCCAAAGTACATTCAGAATTCAGGAACCTGGCTCAATGTAACTCAATGAAATTCAGCAGATGAGCAATGAGGTAACTATCTTCCTTTTCATTTACCGTTTTTGAAATTCCCCCCTTAAAAAAAAAACATTGGCGGGGAAGCCAAGAGTGGTGGCACATGCTTGTCAAAGCCTCAGCACTTGGGAGGCTGAGGAAGAAGGGATGCTGTGAGTTCAAAGTCAATGTGCCTATTCTAGTCACTCCAAGGCCAACCAGGATACATCATGTAACCCTCTCTCACCCCACCCCCACCAAAAGCACAGAGGAACAGAGAGGAATACGAACAAAATGGGTTAATTGTATGCATGAAATGGTAAAAATAAACCCATTATTGTGTACAATTAATGTAGATTAGCAAAAAAAATGAAGATTAAAAAGGACACTGATGGAATATGAGTTGGCATAATCTTATGCAAAAATGATTCTAACACTAGGGCTCTGGAGCTTTTTAAATGTCCATTCCTTTTGAAATGATAAGTACACTTCTGGGAATCACGCCTACAGAAAGAATCAAGATTTATGAACAAAGATGTTCAAGATAATACTCATTACTGTACAGGGAATTTTGAGAGAGCTGGAATATGAAATGATGCTGGAAATTTTAGAGAACCACGGTATATCCATAAGTCAGAACATTATGAATTATTAAAGTTCTTTTTGAGAGGTTGTTATTGAAAACCAAGAAATGATGTATGGTGTCATGTTAAGTTAAAAATCAAAACACTATGCCAAAAACTGGATGCTAAATTGAATTCACATCTCAGATAAATACCATTTGCCTTTGAGTAATAGGGTTATCAGGTTCATTTTTTTCTCTCTTTTGGGTCTCCTGCTTCTGAACACTGTTCTACATTGGTTTTTGTCCGTCTTCTGCATTAAGCATAAGTTACTTTTATAATCAGAAATACTTTTTGAGCAGAAATATGTCACTGCATTATCTTTAAACCTTCATGTAAGATTTTAACTTAACCAGGACTCTAGGATGCACAAAGAACTCTGGTGATCTTGGGGAAGAGTTAACTTGAACAGATTTGGGAGAGAAGGATGCTTGGGAGGGCCTGGTGAGGCAAGGGCTCCTGTGATAACTGGCCCTTTATCCACATCCCTATGATATCTCTCAGGCTTCTATAACTAGGGAGAAAGTCTCCTGGTTTGTGGTCACATGTAAGTAACCTGCATCAAGGTGAGGGAACTGTCCCACTAATATCCACCCAAAGAGGTAGACACTTCTTCCCTCTAGCAGGAGAAAAATTAACCTCCCGAAACTATTAGAGTGTTAAGGAGTAGCAGTAAATTTGTGAGATGTTTTCTCCAGCATTTCTTTTCTCTCCCTTCTCCATCGTGTATGTGTGTGTGGGGGGGGGTGGGGGCTTGCAACATGTAGAGTCCCTACTTCTAATCTTGATTAATGCATAAAGTAAGAGAGAAATCCCTGGCGTTGTGGTGTACACTTTTAAGTTTGGGACTGGGGATGCTGAAGCTGGGGGTGGGATTGAAAGGATTAGGGAGAGAAGGCTTGGGAGAGCCTGGTTCATATGTGGATGGCAAAGGGCAACTTGCAGTTGGCGGTTCTCTCCAGCTGGTGAGTACCAGGAAATGATCTCAGGGCATCAGGCTTGACAACAAGCCGAGCGGTTTTACCAGCCTTGGCTCACTGAGTCATCTCACTGGCCCCCTTTCTTTTGTTTTCTTTTCTTTTGTTTTCTTTTCTTTTCTTTTCTTTTTTCTTTTCTTTTCTTTTCTTTTCTTTTCTTTTCTTTTCTTTTTTCTTTTCTTTTCTTTTCTTTTTTCTTTTCTCTTTTCTTTTCTTTTCCTTTCTTTTCCTTTCTTTTCTTTTCTTTCCTTTGAATTAAGGGCTCACATGTATAACTAACTTACAATCCCACCCCAGCTTCAGCTTCCCTAGCCTTGGACTGACAGGAGTATACCACAATGCCAAGGACTTCTTTCTTTATGTGTTGGTCTGGATTAGAGGTAGGGACTCTATACATGGCAAGCCCTCAAAGATATGGAGAAAAAAAGCTACCATGCCCATTCCCTGTTCATTTTCTTTCTTTCTGCGACGCAGCTGCCTTCCCTCTATTGTTTGAACTCTCTCACTCAGGGTACAGTGGAATTGACCGTCAAAACTAGTGAATGTTTCTCAGGTCTCATTTTTCTAGAAATCATAGTTTGAGTTCCCTTAAAAATAAAACTAGACACAAAAAAATGGCTGTAAGTTTATTTCGAAACCCAGATAGAGGGCTTGTTCATTTGCTCATCTTCCAGACAACCCAGCACACACATGTTTGGTTCCCAGCATCCACACGGTAGCGCATAAACACCTATAACTCAAACCAGGTGATCACAGGTGTGTGTGTGTGTGTGTGTGTGCATGCACATGCACACAAACAATTAAAAAATAAACTCTAAATAATAATACACGTTGATATTAAAAACAATAGTAATGACAGAGCTAGGATCTAGCCCAAGGATCGAGAGAGCGGGTTTAGCATGCATGAGGCCCTAGGTCTGTCACTGGCTGCAACCACAAACACATGAACAATATAGATCATGCCACTTCAAAAATGGATTTGGGGAGTCAGGGAATTTTACAAGCTGTTTATCCTAAAAAAAAAAAAAAAAAAAAAAAAAAAAAAAAAACTGCGTAGAAACTGAAGATGTAGGACACTACTTAGCAGAATAGCACCCTGGGACAGAGATGAGGCAGCTCATAGCTGGAGGCTACTAATGCCAGGATTCTGGTTACTCTGAGCTCCATTCTTTGTCTTAGACGCACATTAGCGGCTCCAAGGGCTCATAAGGGTCCTTTGTTTCAGCCACATCGGCAATCCATACCTATCACTCACACCAGCACCTCTGGCAAGGAAGCCACTTTACACAATGAAGAAAAGGATGGTGCCACTTTGTTGTCCAAGGTACCACTGCAAAACAAAGAACCAATGCCTCAAGAAAAAACAATGTGCCTTGAAAACTTTTAATTGAAACACGAAAGTGGAGAGTATAAGCAAGCTTTCCATCACCATCAGGGGGGTTCAACAACTGCTATACATTTTTTTGCCATTCTGGCTTTATCAAGTCCCTGTCAGCCCTATCCTGTATCTTTTGCTCCTGTGAAGCAAATCTCTGTTGTCATGTCAGTACCTTTTGTTCAGAATGAACCAGAGAAAGAGAGAGAAAAGGAATGATTTTTCTTGCATGGTCACAATGCTTATTTTCACAATTAACAAAAATTCACATATATATCTCTTGTTCAGTCCACATCTAAATTTTTAGAGAAAAATATAATAATTGGGAAATATTTAATTGGGAAAATATAAGGATACATTTCTAATGATGGGGTGACTCTGCCATTAGAAATCCCCTTTTTGACTACATCAGAGAAAAATGACTTGGAATAAATTAAAGAAATGTTACTGGAGTTTTTGAGGTCAAAGTAACCTATGCCAGCCCTAAAATTCTAGACTGGATTTCCTGTCCTCAATATGCTAATCTGGGTGACAAACAGAGATTTAGTCACTATGGCTATGCTGGAAGAGGGAACAACCAAAAGTGTCCATTAACTCCCCAGATCCGTGTCTGTGGTTCTAACGTGAGGTTTAGGCTTAAATACTGGGCAAGCAGTATATATAATTGAATAGTCCTGATTAATGTTGCCCCACCCCTTATTAAGTTATTGTTGTCTCTGCTCCAGGCTATTCCTCAGAGTGGTCTGATAGTCAGGATTGTGAAATGCCATGGAAGGGAAGGGTCTTCCTTCGGCTGCTTGAGGGCTTTGGCCTTCCTACTCCCTAACATAAGGTTACTAGAAACATTTTTCCCTTTGGGGTCTATTGTTTCACTATGCCAATGGCATAAACGTCCCTCTTTAAAATCTCTTCTCTTCTGCCAGGATAGTGATGCAAAGATTATCTTCAGACCTTCAAAGACTATCTTGGTGACCCAGACTGTAATGTGGTGTCCTATTAAGCTACAAAGGGAAAACTCCCCCCTTAGACTTTCATCAGTAATAAAAAAGGAAAACTTATTCTGTTTTTACTTTGTGCTGTTAATCAGGATGTAGACAGTACTGGAAGGACATTATCTACCCACCTCAAAGGGCTCATATTGGTCTTCCTGTGAGACAATATGAATAAAACTCCTTGTACATTCTAAAGAGGAACATTACCACAGTGTCCACTTGTCCTCCTTTATATCAAAGGCTCCGGAAAAACAATGATGAGGTTTTGTACATTTGTACATGAGCCAGGAATTGTCCATTAACTTTGTAAATGATCTGGTCACAGTCTGTTGAATTTGGAAGAACTGCCAAGGATGAAACAGCTTTTCCTGCTCAACTGGAACTAAGGGAAAGTGGCTTGGGACAGAGTGACAAGTCAGGGAAAGATAAATATCTCCTACGCCTAACAGCTTGCTTAGAAGAGCGTTAGCTTTCATCTTACCTAGTCAAGCATTTCCTTGCTTGAGAATGAGGCTTTTCCAGTTATAAATCCCTTTTCCCAACTTCCGCTACAGCCTGAGCTTTATCCTGGGGACAAGCTACATCTTACTTCAGTTACTTACTCTATGGAGTAAGTATGATTATTGCTCTCACGTTTATATCTCAAAATGCTCAGAAGTTAAGGCATAACTCAGCAAGACGGCAGAAGCAAGAATTGGGAGTCAGTGCCTGAACCCATAGCATCCAGCGCTGGCCTACATTGATGACTGTTGTACAACACTGCCTTAGGATGAAACACTGTGTTGTTTAGACATGTCACCTCTGCTATCATCATCTCCGTGTTTAGCTGTATTTCAAGTTGTCCCAGAGCTAGGATTCATGTCTGTGAAACTGGCCTGCCTTTCCATATAAGGCTGGAAGCTCTACAGTGCTTAGCCTGAACTGATGTTCATTAGCTGTATCATAGGACCAATGCTCAGGGGAGGCAGAGGAGGCATGACATCCAGGGAGACCCTGTGAGGGGCTCAATAAAGAAAACCTCAAAAGCCCGGCGTGGTGGCGCACGCCTGTAATCCCAGCACCTTGGGAGGCAGAGGCAGGGGGATTTCTGAGTTCGAGGCCAGCCCGGTCTACAGAGTGAGTTCCAGGACAGGCAGAGTTACACAGAGAAACCCTGTCTTGAAAAAAACCAAAGAGAGAGAGAGAGAGAGAGAGAGAGAGAGAGAGAGAGAGAGAGAGAAAGAAAACCTCAAAACACGATGAACAATATTTCGAGGCAATTCTAAACAATCAAAACCAGAACCCAAATAACAGAACCTGAGTCAAAAGGGAAAAATCATGGTGATCCTGTCTTTATTTGAAATGTTAATATTTTACTCAGCAGGCGGTTTGTGTATTTTTTGTTTGTTTAAATAGTGCATTAAAATGCAATTTTCTTTCTTTCTTTCTTTCTTTCTTTCTTTCTTTCTTTCTTTCTTTCTTTCTTTTTTGGTAGGAGGGCACTTATAAACAATGTGTATGTCTGAAGATCGTAGGGACCTAGCTACCTCATCGGTGCCCTCGTGCGGGTTGTGTGATGCTTCCTTTAGCATAGCTTTAGTTACCTTACTCTAGGCCTAAGGATCGCTGAATGAACAACTCCATGCACAAGCACTGAGGTTTTTACTCATAAGACAATGGAGGCAAGAATTCAGAGAGGTGGGCAGCTTCACTTGAAGCCACGTACCACAATGGGTGTCAAGTCTTGGGGCCTAGCCTTGATAAGTTCTCATTCTCCAAACTTATGGTGTTAGAAATGAATGTATGCTTTAGCTGAGGAAAACAAATGGTAGCAGAGAAGTGATGCAGGTAAACCAAAGATGGAAGCTGATTGTCTTAAGAGTTATTCTAGCAAATGTATTTTCAGCTGCCCACTTAAGATGATGATGATGATGATTAAAGTGTGTGACTGAACTGCCACCATTTTAAAATTAGAGTAATTAATTTACTGAAAAACATTTGTGAAGTAACTAATTTGAGTTTTTACATTTTATCTTATTTTTATTTATTTTATTTTTTAATCATTTCTTTTATTTTATGAGACTATAATATATCATGTCTCCCATTCCCTTTCTCCCTCTATAGCCTCCCATATACCCTCTTGCTCTCATTCAAATTCATGACCTCTCTTTCCATTAATTGGTACATGCATATATTGTGCATGCGTATATATATATTCCTAAATACAAAAATATAACCTACTCAGGATGTATAATGTTAATTATATGTATATGTTTTTATGGCTGACCCTTTGGTACTGAATAACTAATTGATGTGTTCAGGGGAAGACCATTCCTCCCACTCTCAGCAGTCCTTAGTTACCTGCAGTTCATTGTGTATTTTGTCCCTGTCCATGTTGGCATGTCTGTTGTTGTCCTTGCTCAGCTCATGTTAGGCAGTCATCTTGCTGAGACTTTAAGGGAGTAGCTCCTGACATCACTAGGTGTGTGTGTGTGTGTGTGTGTGTTTGAGTATAGGTGCACGCGCATGGATGCAGGAAGATCCCTTGGAGCTAGAGATGCAGATGTTTGTTTGTTTGTTAATCTTTTTTCTTTTTTCTTTTCTATATTCTTTGTTTACATTCCAAATGATTTTCCCTTTCCCAGTTCCCCCCTCACCATATGTCCCATAATTCTTCTTCCCTCCACCCGTTCCCCAATCAACTCCCTCCCACTCCTCTGTCCTGGCAATCCCCTACAATGCTACAGGGCCAGGGCCCTCTCCTTACTTCCTTCTTGGGAATGATTTAATATGTGGGTTGTGTTTTGGGTATTCTGAGCTTCTGGGCTAATATCCACTTATCAGTGTGGCATACTATGTGTGCTCTTTTGTGATTGTGTTACCTCACTTAGTATATTTTCCAGTTCCAACCATTTGCCTAAAAATTTCATGAATTCATTGTTTTTAATTTCTGAGTAGTATTCCATTGTGTAAATATACCACATTTTCTGTATCCATTCCTCCATTGAGGGGTATCTGGGTTCTTTCCAGCTTCTGGCTATTATAAATAAGGCTGCTATGAACATAATGGAGCATATGCCCTTATTGCATGCCGGGGAATGTGCCCAGGAGTGGTATAGCAGGATCCTCCGGAAGTGTCTTGCCCAGTTTTCTGAGGAACTGTCAGACTGATTTCCAGAGTAGTTGTACCAACGTGCAATCCCACCAGCAGTGGAGGAGTGTTCCTTTCTCCACATCCTCGCCAGATGTTGAACATCTCTTAAGGTGCTTCTTCCGAATTTCTTCTGGTGAAAATTCTTTGTTTAGCTCTGTACCCCATTTTTTAAATAGGGTTATTTGGTTCTCTGGGGTCTAACTTCTTGAGTTCTTTGTATATATTGGATATTAGCCCTCTGTCGGATGTAGGGTTGGTGAAGATCTTTTCCCAATTTCTTGGTTGCCATTTTGTACTTTTGATGGTGTCCTTTGCCTTACAGAAACTTTGTAATTTTTTGAGGTCCCATTTGTCAATTCTTGATCTTAGAGCATAAGCTATTGGTGTTCTGTTCAGGAACTTTCCCCTTGAGCCCATGTCCTCCAGGGTCTTCCCCAGTTTCTTTTCTATTAGTTTCAGTGTGTCTGGTTTTATGTGGAGGTCTTTGATCCACTTGGAGTTGAGCTTAGTACAAGGAGATAAGAGTGGATCAATTCGCATTCTTCTGCATGCTGACCTCCAGTTGAACCAGCACCATTTGTTGAAAAGGCTATCTTTTTTTCCACTGGATGGTTTCAGCTCCTTTGTCAAAGATCAAGTGACCATAGGTGTGTGGGTCATTTTTGGGTCTTCAATTCTATTACACTGATTCACCTGCCTGTCACTGTACCAATACCATGCAGTTTTTAACAGTATTGCTCTGTAATACTGCTTGAGGTCAGGGATACTGATTCCCCCAGAAGTTCTTTTACTGTTGAGAATAGTTTTAGCTATCCTGGGTTTTTTGTTATTCCAGATAAATTTGAGAATTGCTCTTTCTAACTCTATGAAGAACTAAGTTGGGATTTTGATGGGGATTACATTGAATCTGCATATTGCTTTTTTATATAATAAATTAATACTGCTGACTATAGGTGGTATGTTGTATTTCCAGTGTAAAGTTCCACATGTAAAGTCATTCTTTTTGTGCTCTAAACACAGGGCTTAGGAACAAAGAGGGTCATATAATATGTTTCCTGGTTGAGTTAATGATCGGCCTCCATTTGAGCAATACTTGGGATGTAGTAGCTTTTCAATAAATACCTTCTGAAATAAGGAGAGAATAAATCTAGAAGAAGCCTAATATCCCCCTGTATTATTTATTGCTTTGTAGTAAGTTGCCCCTAAAATTAGCATCATAAAGCAGTGCAGAGTCCTTATCCCACTATTTCAGTGAGTGAAGAATCTGGGAAACTGGTTGTATGGTTCTGGCTCAGATTATGTTGAAAGGCTAACATTAGGATGTCTGCTGAGACTCCTGGTATCTGAGAAGATGGGCAGCTAGAGAATCCCTCTACCAAGCTTATTCAGATAATTACTGGCCAGAGGCCTCAGTGGGAGCCTCTTTCTAAGGATGTTTACAGGTGGCAGCTGACTGGCCCAAGAGCAGTAGGGGTAGGGTTATGATAAGTGTGAGGATGCCTGTTTGCTTTTAATCTTTTTATTACATTCCAGTCTTTATCCCCCTCCCAGTCCACCCTCCAACTGTTCCTCATCCCATTCCTCCTCCCCCAACTCCAAGAGGTTGTTCCTACCCCCACTCCCATCCCATGAAACTTCCCCACTCCCTGGGGCCTCAATTCTCTAGAGGATTAGGTACTTCTTCTCTCACTGAGGCCAGACCAGGCAGTCCTTTGCTGTATATATTTTAGGAGCTTCATATAAGCTGGTGTATGCTGGCTGGTTGGTGGCTCAGTGTGTGAGAGATCTCTGGGGTCCAGGTTAATTGAGACTGCTGGTCTTCCGATAGGGTCACCCTCCTCCTCAGCTTCTTCTGGCCTTTCCCTAGTTTAACCACAGGGGTCCCGGCTTCTGCCCATTGGTTGGGTTCTGCATCTGACATTGAGCATCTCTGAGGGAAGCCATGCTAGGCTCCTGTCTGCAAGTACATCATAGCATCTGTAATAGTGTCAGCCAGTTTAAGAGGTGGGACTTCTGCATTCCAGGGAGTTTTTTAACTTACTACGATACCTTGATACTTCCCAACGATAGCCTTGAATGGATTCTACATCCCCCATCTCCCCAAGTGTTGGGATTAAAAGTCTGAGAGGAGTTGGGAGAGGGGAGACTGATCAGAATCTATTGTATGAAAAATATTTTTTTCAATGAAAAAAAGTGTATTTTTCCACACCTGACTATTTGTGCATTTTGAAACAAACATCTGAACCTTGACTAGAATGAAAGTAGGTTTGTTTCTCTCAACTCCATCTCCACCATCCAAGTAAGTAACTTTTCCCCTCTTCAAATTTGAGGAGAGAAGAAGCAATGGGTTCTGATGGCCCATTTTATTTAAACCTTGTTCTGAGCAAAGAATAACTATGATCAGGATTTTTTCCCATCAAAGTGGTCAATGTTTTCCAAGATTTACATCATGAAAGGAAGGAAAGGGAGGCAATTTCTGGGTTTTAAAATGCATTGTTTTTTTTTTTCATTAAAAAAAGTTAAAGTAAGAAAATTCAAATGCTTTGCTTGCTGATAAGTTTGCCAAATACTGATTTGCTCTAGCTGGTAAACCTATATGACCATTTGATGAGTCAGATATGTGTCTATTTTCAGCCCTTTATTTCTAAAGCCTCAGAATGAGCAATTTAACAATCATAGATGTTCACAAGGAAAAATGGAGACAACAAAGTTTGCTTTTACAGGACTTTGAAATCAAACTATCCCAGTAGGGAAATCAAATTTATTCACTTTGGTATCAAATATAATGCAAAAGACATTTCCCAAAATTATACCGTGGGTGTGACCACTTTCACATAGCCTTTCTCCCCAAATGGTTTTTCAGGGTGGCTGCCAAACCTGGCCCAGATGTTTTGCATCAGTCTTCCCTCATGGCATCTTTGCCTCAGCTGGCCAGCCTTCTGGGTTTGCTCTAGCTGAGTTTTCCTAAATTCCATACATCCAAGACCAAAGGCATATCTTAGTCCTTAGAACATTATCCCACCTTGGCAAGCTCTGGCTTGCTGGTAACCGTAACTATAAAAAAAAAAAAACACTTTTAAAGAATTTTTGTCTAATAATCAGATTACCAGTTGTCCTTTGAAGTCTGTCTCACATTGACATTTTGGATCTCACTCAATAAACCTCAGATTCACTTTGTGCTCAACTCTTGGGCTATGTAGCCAAGTGGGCTATTAAAGTTTTGCTTTTAGGCTGGGCTAGTGGAAAGTGGAAGGTTTATTCCCATCCATGCATCTTTGGAGAAAGATACTCCTATCAAACAGCACTTTCTTCCTTACCCAGCAACTATTTTTCTATTGAGTGCTTAAATAATGGAGCATGGTAGCATAAACCAGTGCTTCTAAAATACTAATGTGCATATGAATTACCACAACATTTTCTTTGATGGGGTGGATTCTACACTTTTAATGATTTTGCACATGATGCTGACAGATGAGGTCCTTGAAGTCACTCTGTTGATTGACTATGAAAGACACTCAGTTATTCTTCTTGAGTTTTTCTTTTCTAGGCTTGGGACACAGCAGCTTCTCAGCTCAAGGTCTTTTTGTCTGTCTCATGGAAAATTCTCCAATTTCTCTTTGGCTAAATCAGTTTGAATCAAGTAGATAGCACTGGAGGCACTTCAGATCGATGAGGCCATTGCTAGCTTCTAATGACTTTTAGTAAGTAGTGGAAATTGGATGGGCATTTTTAGCAACTGCCTTTTCTCTTTAAATGTCAGCACATTAGCTGTGGTTTATTTACTTCATTTGAAATGACCTGCACTGCTCAGGAAACACTCTACGAGCTACTTGAAGATAATTAATCACATTGAATTAGTGATTGGTTTTTAAAAGCTTTCCTAATGCCCATACTTTCTCAAGGACATCGTCCATCATTGGTTTTTATCAACTTCTCACTTGTATTTATCTCTCACTGAGTTCCTGTCTTGCAGATTCCAAAAGGCTCCCCACATCCATTGACTCAAATCAAAATTGCAAGTAGCAGCATGGAAGCACCAGGGCTTTTAAAGATTGTTTCACCATCTTTGAGAAACAAACTTGCTTAGAGACCAGGGGTGGGGGGTGGAGGTGGCAGGCGGGAGCATCAGTAGGCAAAGGACTAGCTAGCACTAGGCTAGAAGCCTCTCCTTGTCACTGGGAGAACTGCTGGCAAACCTAGATGACAGATCATCACTTAATACCCTCTATGTAGCATAACAAAGAGCCTTTGAGGGGATCTTCCTTGTTACTTGAGAATGTGGGGTTTTAGAGAGGTATTATCAAGAGACCCCATTGTATCTCCTCCCTCTCTCTCTCTCTCTCTCTCTCTCTCTCTCTCTCTCTCTGTGTGTGTGTGTGTGTGTGTGTGTGTGTGTGTGTGTGTGCTTGTGATCATGGGTACACATGTGTGTATGAATATGAAGGTCAGAAATCAACATCAGATATCATGCCCCAGGTGCCATCTACTTTGTTTTTTGAGACAGGCTCTGTTGTTGGCTTACAGCTTGCTGATTGGACTAGACTGGCTTTCCAGCAAAACTGTGCAATCTATCTTTGCTTCTCCGGTCCTGAGATTACAATACATTCCACTGTGTTGATCTTTCTAACTTGGGTACTAGGGGTTGAATTCTGGGTTTTGTGCTTATGCAGCAAGAACTTTACCAAGAGAGTCACCACCCCAAACCCTGAGTTAAGTGCACTTGCCAGGATTTTGTCAATCCCCACGATGGAACTAATGCAATTTCACAATATCTGTCTAGATTGTTCCAGTGTGAGCATGGCTTGACACTTCTAGGGCCTTAGTTCTGTTTTGTTACTTTAATAAGTTAGAGATATGTGTAGGTGACTGCCTGTGGTTATAATTTCATGGTTCAAAATTTCTATTACTTTTATGAAAAGGCAGTGACTAGCCCATGGAGTTTCAATGTTTATTCTTTCCAGTATCCATATTGAACCTCGGTCTTTACTGTGGTGGCATTACAGGCTAGACCTTTGAAGAAGTAATGAATTCAAGAGCACTGACTATCTTAGTGAATCCATTCTCTTACGACAGTGATTTTGAGTTTAGGTCTTTGCTTTTTTTTTTTTTTTTTTTTTTGTTGTTGTTGTTCTTTTGCCATGTGAGATCACAATATTTGTCCTCGGTGAAGTATGCAGCAACAAGTTGACAGTTTGGAATGAGAGAGAGAGAGACTAGGCCCACATTAAACTCTGAGCCTGCTGGCACCTTGATTTTGGATTCCTAACCTCAAGAACTGTGAAAAATACGCATTGTTTATAAATAACTTAGCATAGATCCTTGTTATTTTCGCACAAATGGATCAAGACTATCTTTTACCATGTTGCTCTAGATTGAAAAGACAGGAATAACACCATCCCTGAAACTGTTTGATTACTAGCTATTTGATCTTAATTTAAGGCCACTTGAGTTACTTTCCCTTAGTATCCTCATCTGAAAAAAAAATGTGTATGATGTGTGTTTCTGTGTGTCTGTGTGTGTTGTGTCTGTGTGTCTTTGCTTTGTTTGGGGGTTTTGTATGTTTGTTTTAGAGAGAGAGAGAGAGAGAGAGAGAGAGAGAGAGAGAGAGAGAGAGAGAGAGCATCCAGTTGGTGGGTGAGGAGGTGGGGGGATCTGGGAGGAGTTAGGGAAGGGGAAAGTATAATCAGAATATATTGTGTGAATGTTTTCAAAAAATTAGAAAGTACTACTGATAAAAAGCATGGGGTAATAAATGTTATCTCCTCCATAGGGAATCCATTACATGGCACACAGGAAGTAGCAATAAAGTTACCTGTTATTTTGACACCATTCACAATAAGTAATTGCTAAGTACTCAATATGGACCATTTCAATATAATCTACAGTGGAAGTTAATTTCAATTACCAACCTTATTGGATTCAGAAAAGAAACTCACCTCTGAGCTTGTCTGTAAGAGTGTTTCTAGAGGGGCTTACCTGAGGAGGAAAGACCTACCCCAAATATGGGTGCTACCAACCCATGAGCTAGGGTCCTGTACTAGTATTTCTCTCTCTGTCTCTCTCTCTCTCTCTCTCTCTCTCTCTCTCTCTCTCTCTCTCTCTCTCTCTCTCCTTCCTAACTGCAGCTAAACTGAAATCAGCTGCCATACATTCTTCCTGCTATGACTTCCCACCTCGATGGACAATGCCCTCAAACTGTGAGCCCCAACAGCTTGGGTTTTCTAAGAACCTTGTATTATAAAAGTCAGCCAATATTCAAACCTATAGTAGACCCACTGCTCTGAATTACTGCACTGAAGCCTCAGAGGTGACAGAAAATAAAAGCTGCTGTCCTCAAAGATTTGCAAGTCTATACTGGTGAGATCAAATATCTACAATTTACTAGGAAGACAGAGGTGTTCCGGTGCAGACTTGGCGTCATGAGGGGTTTCTATCATGAAATGGCAACTGATTCATATGTATTTGCAAACAAGCTTTATATCCTAAAAAACAAAAAGAAAACAAAAACCCCTCTGGTTCTCTTCTACAGTAGCTGAGGAGGTGCGTGTGTGCTCATGCACCTGAATGTGAATGTGCACACAGATTTGCTCTCTAGCCTAGCATAAAGCAAATATTTCCCTTTCTTATTCTTTCAGCAAGTAATGAGAACATATTATGCATACCAGGGATTAAGCCCTGTTTATTCTAGTCACAATTGTCATTACCCAAGCTCAGAGTCCTTCAGGCAGTAACTAGCCTTTATGAAAGTGAATTGTGTCAAGGTAAAAAAAAAATCTCATTCTTCAATTAGAGAAAATATCCATATCAGTCCATTTTAAATGCCTGGCTTCATTTTACAAACATATCGAGAGACTGCTGGAGAAAGTTTAAGTACGCATCAGTGAATTAAGCCTTGGTTTTCTATATTTCTTCCAGCTTTCAAAACCATCCTTCCATTTAATACATTTATTGCAGGCGATAATGCTCTTTATTATCCTATGCACATAAGTATATGAGAATGAACTTCCAAGGTGCATGGCTCTTAGAAAGTTTTCCATATCATTCACAGAATAAATAGAGTTTGATACCTGTCTGCGTATTTCAATATTACTTCACCTATGCTCATGTTAGTATTATAGTATTAAGCCGGGCAGTGGTGGCGCATACCTTTAATCCCAGCACTTGGGAGGCAGAGGCAGGCGGATTTCTGAGTTCGAGGTCAGCCTGGTCTACAGAGTGAGTTCCAGGACAGCCAGGGTTACACAGAGAAACCCTGTCTCGAAAAACAAAACAACAACAAAAAAAGTATTATAGTATTAAGAGCTACCAGAAGAAAATAGAATCAGCATGCAATTAGATTCCCACACATTCAAATTTTGCCATTAGAATCTGTTTGTGAACCAAGAAATGAATGTTGGCTTCAACCCCAGGGCTTTCCCCTGAGCTCCCTGAAAAAAATGCTGGAAGATGTGTTAAGGGAAAATAGTTCAGGAAAACTATTGAAATTGAAACAAATGACATTTCAGCCCGTTACTTAGGGAAGAGTTGGCTAGTTTTACAGGCAAATCTGTTTTTCCCTTGAAGTCACTTTGTAGATAATATTAGTTTTTTCCTTGCCTCTTAGAAAAAATCTCACTTGTCATTAAAGAGAGAATGAAAAACATCCCGAGCCTAAGCCCTCCAAAGCCTCAATGCTCAAGCAGTGTGGTTACCTCTCCTGCTGGCCTTCAGTTATTCTTCAACCCTCATGGTGTTGAAAATTCTCTTTTCGGGTATCTCTTCTAGAATTTTCTCTCACCTAGCAATGATTGCCACCATTTTTAAGTAACCCATACTTGCTAATTGGATAAAAAGTGGGACAATGGCCATGGTATTTTAAAAAGTTATCCTGGTAACAAACCTAGTTCAAGAAACAAATGTCCCCACACCATTCTGCATCTTCATGTTCCGACATTTTTAACATCTTCTGCACTCAGCACGGGAAGCTGTGGACCTTAACATAATGAACTGGGGGTAGAATAAGGTGGCCAAAGGAAAAGGAAGCGTGTGGCTCAGCTCCCTGTTGCTTGTTCCCTATCTAGGTCCAGGTTCAAAACCCATCCTTATAGGAGTCCATCTGAACAGCTGGATGCTTTCCATTGTCCCCTGCCCCTAAAATATCAACATATACCTTAAACATTAAGTGAAAAGGGAAAAAGAATTCTAACTTATATAATTAAGCTCCTTTTGTTGTAGACAGTCTGTGTACCTAAAACACCCATGATTTCAGTGCTTGAGAGGTGGAAGCAGGATGATCAAGAGCTAAAGGTCATCCTTGGCTACATGGTAACTTTGAAACCAACCTAGATTACATGAGAACCTGTCACCAAAGGCTGGACAGCCAACAAACCACCAAAAACGTGCAGGCTGTTTATCAAATTTCTACATCAGGGGAGAAAACAGACTAATTTATTTAAAAAATTCATCACTTGTACCTGGGTCTTACATTTTAACTATTGTTAAAGGTTCATCATTAATAATAAGAAAAATAGGACTCTCATTGTATTTACCACTGAGTGATATTTCATAATCTTTCAGTATGAAAACTTCATGTTTTTCCATATTGAAAATTTAGAATCAAAGATGTGTAGAATGTCGGTGTTTGATGTTGTACAGAAACCTCAATGTGTATTTTTAAAAAAATGAACCTTCTTAGACCCTAGAGATTATAAATCTGAAATCTATCTGAGAATCTGCATTTTATCAAACATCCCTAGGTCATTCTGGCATTAGCGGGGCTATCTGTATGAAGGGCACTGGACCAACTCTTATGAATGAGGTACAAGGCAGAACTCCTATGGAATCTGTTTTCCTTCCTTTCTTCATTGTTGGGATCCCACTGAAAAGAAGGGAAATGCAGTATTATATATTACATGATAACAATTATTCCTTCTGTTCTTTTTGCTGTGCCATTAGTAGAGAAACTGTGTCTCTCTCCTACTGACTTTGAGGTTAGCAATATAAATTCTGAGCCAAGATGCTACAGTGAAAGTGTCTACCAAACGCCTCTAGTATGCTTGTCATCTGAGACATCTGTGACAACATGTCTTCATAGCTGCTGACTCTAACCTGAGACACAGGTACTACATACCTCAATATGATTTGAACAAAATGGTTAGCAGAGCTGTAAACAATCCATCAGATTATGAGTGATACAATTACTATTTGGGCAAACCACAAGAGATTTGGGTAGCGTTTGTTATGCAGCACCTTCATGACATTAGCTAACTAATGCCATAGGTTAACAGCCCCTGACTCCAGACTCACTTTTCACCAATCACCATTTATACTAGCTCCTTTACAACATTTCCTTCTGTAAAACTTGTCATTTTTTCATGAACTATCAGCCCTGAAAGGGCAATAACCACAGCTAATAAGTGGCTGGACTGAAAATTCAAATTTACATATGCTCATATTCACATGTGGTAATTATTCCATGGCTTTTCCTAACTTCCTGCAGTTTGCATTCCACATTACAGCAAGAGCAACCCCTCATTAAAAAAAACAGCCTCATTATTTTATGAAGGGTTTTACAGGTCAAGGCATGCTTATGTACCTTATCTCATGAATAAGAAAATATACAGTTACTCATTGGGGCACTTAGTCCTATTTAGTTCTACTCTAGATTGAGTCATAGCCCATGAGAGTTGCGATGGTAAAGTCCTCAGCTTGGAAAGTATTTTACTGTGGAAACCACAGGAAGGCTTGAAATAGACTTGAATAGTTTGTGGTTATAGGTATAAGAGAAAATGTACCAGATAAAAACAAGTCGAGCCAGTGTTTGGATGATTCCTTGATCAAAGGAGACCAATACCATAGAGTCTACTAAGGACCCCATTCCTCTCCCCCCACTGAGTAGCATCATCAATACTGTAGCTGTCACACTCAGAAGGAATGCCAACTTTCAACCCTTCACAGTAGATCACACAGGGACTTCAAGGGAAAGAAACCCTAAGGCCCTGTGGTCAAATTGATTAAGGATTTCAAGGTGTAATGCTGGGCATCTGTTGTTTTCAAAGTCCCCAGGTTAGCCAGGTGTGGTGGTTCCTGCTTTTAATCCAAGCACCTGGGAGGCAGAGGCCGGTGGATTTCTGAATTTGATGCAAGCCTGATCTACAGAATGAGTTCTAGGATAGCCAAAGCTACACAGAGAAAACCTGACCCTCCCCCCCCCAAAGGTAGTTCTAACAAGGTTGGCTTACACTAAACTAGAAGATGAGATACAAACCTTGGATTTAATGACATTTAGTATTAAAACTCAGTTTCACTAAACAACCCACACCTGGCAATGGGGTGTGGCTCCACCTTGTGTGGCTTTGAACCTCTTCCATAGACTCTGCTATGATCATTCCTTCTTTGCCAAATCCCATTCTTCCATTGGCTTCTTTACTGAGTCCACATTTATGTTCTGAAATCCAAACTTATGTCAGTTCCCTACACAGTGTTTGCCAAGGGCTAAACTGTGAAAAGCTGAGTCGTTTGTAAGGTACTTCTTATGTGAGCTTATGAAAAGTCCACTGGCTTCACTAACAAAGAAAAAATAATTAGAAATTAAAATCTGCTTTTATTCATGGTCCTTTTTTTTAACCTCCAAAGTGTTTTGGAGTACTGGCGTTCTGGTTTAATTTATACATTCAAATGTCTAATAATTGGCATTGATTTACACAATCAGACATCTGGCAATGGGACTTAAGACAGACAGCGTTGTGACAGCTACCTGATTGCCTCCTTGGGTGGTATGGAAGCTCCATTTCTTTCATAGCAATGTGCTCCACTCTCAGTTAATCAACAATATTGTTTGCAAATAATCTCAAGAAAATCGAGTAGAAATAATGTAAATTTTATGAAATGTCTTCTATGAATCTAACACCATTCTTAGCACATCCATTCATTTAATCCTTAAGCCAATAATTGCTGTCTCACTTTACAGCTCAGAGCTTGCGGGGGCGGCCAACCAATGACTATCTAACTTGAGGCCTGGATGATGAGGAACCAGAAGCTAGATAACTCAGAGACTGAAGGTAGGATCAAGCATGACTGACTCCCCAAAAGTCAATAAAATGATTCCTAATGATATTCTACTATACACATAGATCAGTGCCTAGCCCGATGCTCATCGAGAGGTGCCATCCAACAGCTGATGGGAGTATATGCAGAGACCCCCAGCCAAACATTGAGGATGCAAAGGAGTAAACAGCTCACAAGATCAACTAAGCAGGTCCCAAACAGGCTCACAGAGACTGAAGGGACAATCACAGATCCTGTATGCATCTGAGCTAGAGCCTCTGTATGTATGTTATAGTTGTGTGGCTTGGTCTTCTCGTCAGACTCCCAAGAGTGCCAGTTCACGCTGTCTCTGTTTTGCTTGCTCTTGAGAGCCTGGGCTGCCTCATCCAGCCTTAATATGAGGCTTTGTGCCTAGTCTTACTGCATCTTGTTTTGCAGTGTTCAGTTGACATCACTGGGAGGCCTGCTCTGTTCTGAAGGAAAATGGAGGAGCAGTAGATCTTGAGGAGAGAGAAGGTTAGTGGGGAGAGACGGGAAGGAATGGAGGGAGGGGAGGGGAGGCTGCCATCAGGATGTATTGTATGAGAGAAGAATTAAAGAAAATAAGCAGTTAAGTAATAAATTCAACATTAAATGCATGTTTACAATAAAACTGGAAATGGAGTCCAGGAAGGTCGGTTCCAGAATCTGTACTTTGAACCATAGAATATGCCATCTCCATCAGTAGGGAGAGCCCTACTCCGGTGAGATTTAGGAGATGATGTGGAACTACAGGCACTTCCATCCCTTTTGTTGGGAATGTAACCTGGTACAGCTTCGAACCTATTGCTTGGCAATATCTACTAAAGCTAAATGTACCTACTGGGTGACCTAGTAATTCCTGGGCATCTACCCACAAGGAATGGATACACATGTCAATGAAAAATGTGAACTTGAAGGTTTACAGTAGCACTCCTCATAATGACATCAAGCTGGGTATTACCCAAATGTTCATCCACACAAAAAAAATGAATAAATCAATCCTATTATGTCTATAACACGATGCAGCGGGGAGGATGAATGATCTGTAACTATGAAAAGCAAGATGGGTGGAATTATAACATGACGCTGACTGAAGGAGATAGAAAGGGGAGCGTTTGCTATAGGAGGCTCTTGATATTCAATTATCAGTAGAAGCTTTCTCCTCTGCTCCATTTAATCATCTGTCGGCCTGTATATCACCTATCAATTTGATCAGTATGAACTCACAAATCCTTAAGTTTATTATTCGTTATTCTGCGTCCTTATTTTGATGCTCAAATTGTCCCAGATTTTATCCACATGAGCCCCTTTTAAAGTAGTTCCTGACAGATGCCCTTAATTGTTTGAACACATCCTTACTTTTCAAACTAACAAAGTGCCGTTAGATCATTCTTGTAAAAGTGTTATTAGCTTCCAGGATTGCAGATCTATATGTATTCGTTTTTATTGGGGTACCTTTGCTCATGAGCCCCATTCCTAGAAATAGTTAAAAAGATAGATGTATCTTTTATATATGTGGATATATATGCATATATATGCATACATATCCAGGTTGATGTACACAAAAAACATGCACATAGGACCTAAAGACATATCTTCAAATAACTATTTCTGGCATTCTCCCCGGTTTTTCGTTTTCTATTCAAGCAGCAGGTTGCTGCTTGACTTAACTGAAAGCGATGGCCCGCAGCAGGCAGATGGCTTGGCTCAATGTGTTTGTGGGTACCCAACTGCAGTCAAAGGCAGCTCTGGGGCCAATTGCATGCCATTTGGATGAAAGTATGCTTGGTAGGAGGTAACAGAACAACACATTTTGGTTCTCTGGATCTCATGGCTTCTAAAACAGCCATTCACATGGGTATGAAGAACAACAAAAGCTGAAGATGGAGTTGTTTCATAGAAGTTTCAAGAAGGAAATTTAGGCAACTCAACCAGAAGTCTGTTACAGATAAGCCACCCTTCACAGGAAGGAGTGAAAGCACCTGCCTTCTCTAAGAAGTCTCAGTACCAGGCACCAGCAGAATCAACTACTAACCAAGGCAGAGAAGAAAGATTAAGAGGGACAAGGGACAGTGAGAAGCCATGGACTATCATAAAGGCAATGCTTTGCCAGGACAAGCTACTTTCATTTGTTTAAGAATCATGCACACAGCCGGGCAGTGGTGGTGCACGCCTTTAATCCCAGCACTTGGGAGGCAGAGGCAGGTGGATTTCTGAGTTCAAGGCCAGCCTGGTCTACAGAGTGAGTTCCAGGTCAGCCAGGGCTACACAGAGAAACCCTGGCTCGAAAAAACCAAAAAAAAAAAAAATCATGCACACAAATAGTTTGTTACCCTTGATGATTTCAGCCAAGTTTTCTCAGGTGAGTCATAGGGCAGGGATTTTTGAATACAGATCAAAAATTATAATCAAATAACTACAGAATTCACCTGTTTTAGGCAAAATGTGGCTCCCCAGTTTTACCTGGTAGCATTGCCAGTTGAAGCCACTAAGTCAAAGTGATTACATTCCTTACCCTATGCATAGGACAGAAGTGTTATAATTAAATATGAAAGAACTTTGGAAACTACTTCTCTAAAATTTCAGCTGATTAGGTTCAGAGGAGAAATTGTATTAACAGGGACCTATGGAGGTTGATTTAATTCATTCTCCTTCCTTATATTGATGCTCAAATTGCCCCAGTATAATTATACTCATATGTTGGTTGTGTGTACATAGGTGTGTGTGTGTGTGTGTGTGTGTGTGTGTGTGTGTATGTGTGTGTGTGTGTGTGTGTGTGTGTGTGTGTGTGTGAGAGAGAGAGAGAGAGAGAGAGAGAGAGAGAGAGAGAGAGTAGGTGAGAGGTCGACATTGTGCTCCACCTATTAAAAACAAAAAACAAAAAACAGGCTCTTTGATAGCAAAGAACCTGATGCTCATCCATTCAGTTAGGCTGGCCAGCCAATGGGAGCCAGGGGGTTATCTGTCTCTCGGCTCCCCTATACCATTACTGAGGCTATAGACACGCATCATGCATCACCACACCTAGCTTTACATAACTGCTGGAGACTAGAGCTCAGCTCCTCATGTTTGCAGAGCAGGCACTTTAGCAAGTGAGCCATCTCCCCAGCCCCTCTCATCTCTCCCTCTCCATCTCCGTCTCCCTTTCTCCCTCTCTCTCCCTCTCTCTCTCTCTCTCTCTCTCTCTCTCTCTCTCTCTCTCTCTCTCTCAAGAAACAAGCCCTCTCTTGTGCTGGGATGGAACCCAGTGCTCCATTTCACGCTGCTAAGCACATGTTCTACTAGTGAGCTCCATATATTACATATAATTCATACTCTTTTTTTTTAATTTGCTTCCAGGTCTTATTTCCAGTCGAATTTTGAATTAGAAGCTATTTTCAGAATCAGAGTTATTACTCCCTCATTCCTTCCATCACCTCTCCCATCTACTTTCCTCTCTTTCCATTTATAAGCTTTACCACTGAAGTTTTTCTTTCCCACAAGGGCTTAGTGGCACTGAAGCTAAGCATCCTAACATGACTTCAGTGGTGGGAAAGTTCCCTAAGAATTCCTTGTAGGTGGGACTGGATATTTAAATATTGTACCACAAATGTTTAAAAAATGAAAGAGAAACCTTAACTCTAAAAACACAAACAAGACAAAAAAAATAAAAATGGGATGGAGACTTAGTGATCTTGGTGTAGGTGGAAAGAGGATAGTGGTGTGTAGAGGGATACATATGACTACAATTTATTACATCCATGTATGCATATGATTGTCAAATAATAAAATTGATTAAAAAGAAAAAAAAGATAAAGGCTTAACTTAATCTAGATTCCAGCCTAAAGATATTGGCTACCTCTTCACCACAGTGACTCAATATCCTTGAATTAAATAGGGAACAATCATCAACTTTGTTTTATTTTTTCAGTACCCTATGACACCAGAATTGTGGCTTTGAACTTCCCCATCTCTGCATCCTGAAACTGCTGTGTAGTTGTGGAGAAAGCAGAATGCCCAAGTTAGCATATTTTAAACTGTCGGTCTGTTGGCAGAGCCACTGATACTTGCAGGCCTGCTTTTCTGGAGTTGATTCTCGTTAATTTTTATTTTGGAGGCAAAAAGAGAAGATGCCTGGTGAGAAGGGGAATTGGAGGCTCCTGACTGCCCCATGTCTGCTCTGATGAAGGTTCTGAAACACTAAAAAGCCGGTGATCAGTGCCTCGGGCTGAAGGAACGCCATTCAAGCACTCTCTGACATACTGAGACTGGCGGGTGTTCTGCATTCTTCACCCAGTCTTATCACAGACCACCACATAGTGTTGGTCCATGAGGTCTTAGAATGGCCAGTAATGGAAGGTGAATAGACTAGTTACTTCTTATGATGACCAAATACCTGACCAAAAAATAATTAAGAGGAAAAGGGTTTATTTGTGCTCTCAGTTTGAGGGGGTACGTTGCATCATCGTATAGAGGGCAGAAGTACGAAGTGGCTAGTCACATGGGCTCATTGGTTAGGAAGTAGACAGAGGACAGGAAATGGGGCCAAGCTATCAAGTCTCAAACCCATCCCCAGTGACTTACTTCCTCTAATGATGCTCCATGTCTTAAAGGTTTTACAACCTTCCAAAATAGCACCAATAAATGGGCATATAGTGGATATTACACATGCAAATCACAGGAGGCACCTATCTGGAGACCACCAGGAATCTAGGAAGATTGACAAAAAGGACTGTGAGTATACCTGTAAGGTAAATGTCCTATGACGACATGATAGAGCAGACATCAATGGCAAAGTCAATGACAAAAGGCTGAGTTCTCTTAATTACTAGTGTGCTAGCACCTGCATCTTAAACTGCTAAGATTTGGAAATTATTCTACAAAGAAGGGTTGGAAATATAGTTTAGTATTAGAACACTTGCCCAGTGAGACCTAGATTCAATCCCCAGCATGAGAGAGAGAGAGAGAGAGAGAGAGAGAGAGAGAGAGAGAGAGAGAGGAAGAGGAAGAGGAAGAGGAAGAGGAAGAGGAAGAGGAAAGGATGCAAAAGATTATGCAGATTGTAATTTGTTGGGAGTACTTTCATATGATGCTGATGTTCTCTGAAGAAAGAACAGTCAATAATCAAGAGTTTAAGAAACACTGGATCAGACAGCATCAAGCAGGTTTCTTTTTTTTCTTTTTCTTTTTTTTTTTTTGGTTTTTCGAGACAGAGTTTCTCTGTGTAGTCCTGGCTGTCCTGGAACTTACTCTGTAGACCAGGCTGGCCTCGAACTCAGAAATCCGCTTGCCTCTGCCTCCCAAGTGCTGGGATTAAAGGCACGCCCGGCTTCAAGCAGGTTTCTTTACCAAATATTTTCTCAGATCATTAGATGTGCTAATGGGGAGTGATTCCAATGGGGCAGTGAATGAGGACCATGCTGTAACAACACATGGCTCCAAAATCTCAGGGACTTCTGTCAACAAATGCTTAATCGTGACTTATTCTGTACATGGTCTGTACATGGACCCACAATGGAAGAATGGAATGTTTTATTTGTAGAACTTTTTGTTTTTTACTTTTAATAAAATATGTAACTCTTATATGCACAGTACTGTGAATAAACATAGATAACTGTGTAAGCAAGAATCAATAAATACATGGAGTATTGCCAGGATCACACATAACTCCTCATTGTCCTGTCCAATCAAACCTTCCACTGGCCCAAAGCATCTGTTAGTCTGATTTTTACCATGGTAGACCAATAACCTATTATAGAACTTCATATATGGAATTATGCAGTATATATAGGTTGGTGTCTGACTTTTCAATCTCAAGATTAGATACTTGAGATTTTTTTGCTATAATTCATGGCAAATATCTATTCCTTTTCACTGTAAAAATGTTCTACAATATGAGTGTATTAAAATTTGTTCATACATTTTCCTGTTGATGGGTGTTTGATTCGTTTGAGGTATAGGTTACTGTGATGTTCAACACCTTTTCATGTGCTTTTACCCCATTCCTTTGTGGAAGTCTCAGAATAGTCTATCTAGAACCTTCGTTGCCTTCAGGCAAATGTAAAGATGAACACATAGCTGGTATTTGATGCTTTTCTTCGGAAGCCACAGACATTTGTTCTGTCTACATGTTACTGGCTAAAGCAATTTGCATGGCTGCTTCCAAGTTTCATAGAGCAGAGAAACACAATCCTCTTGTGAGAAGGGCCACCACAATGTTTAACAAACAGGAATACAATTGATTCCAATCCTTAGAAGGATATTCTCCATGGAAAGAGGGGGTAGAAAGAATATAAGAGACACATAATTGGGACGTATGTTCTTAAACACTGTCATCTGGATGGGACATGGCTATTGCAATCAGGAACACACAGTAGTTGTGGTCGCATGCACAAATCTTCACAACATGGAGTCCATCAACATCCTGTCATGGAGAAGAGCTTATGAGGCCACAGTAACCTAATGGTTACTAAAAGAGGAAAAGGTACCATTTGCTTCAGTGGTGTATCCACAGGTAACTGAACCAGTAAATAATCCCATACCTATGATCATGCAATCACCCCTAATTAAACTCAGTGGGTCATAAAATACATAAAATTAGTAGGGAAACTTGTTGGGAACAAGTTCAGTATTTTATTCTGGTGGAATTTTAATTTCTTGACAGAATTGTACATTGCCTTTTATTATCCCACTTCTTAAGAGCACAAAACATATAATAAATGCCAGTCGAGCTGACATGGCCTATTTACACATGTAGGCATAGCCCTGCGCACTTTTCTTTAGGTTTGTTACATGCAATTATATCACTTTAAGAAAATTTGAATATAGTTTGACTGATTCCAGGCAGGCAGGAATCCAGGAATGAGGAAGAGCTCATATGTGCTCCTTCTGCTAGTTCTGTACAATGGGTGGATACTGCTGCTGCTGTTGTTGTTCCTCCTGCTGCTGCTCCTGCTGCTGCTGGTGGTGGTGGCGCTGCTGCTGCTGCTGCTCCTGCTCCTGCTGCTCCTGCTGCTCCTGCTGCTCCTGCTGCTCCTGCTGCTCCTGCTGCTCCTGCTGCTGTTTAAAGCTGGGACTGAAGAGATAAAAGTTAAGAGGACTTGCTCTTACAGAGTACCAAAATTTGCTTCCCAGCATTCACATACTGACTCACAACCATCTGTAGCTCTGGTTCCAGGGTACCTGACATCCTATTCTAACCTCCATGGACACCAGGCACACACATGGTGCACCTACACACATGCAGGCAAAACATTCAAGCACATATGATAAAATTAATAAATCCTAAAAAGAATACCTAAGTAGTGTGGCTAATGAGATTGTATGTATTTCTTCTGATAATACTACATATCTTTTTATATATAAAAGAAAGAAATTTTGCAATACCAAACCTTCATAGGTAGGGAATAAGGGGATCGGGAGTTTGAGGTCATCCTCATCTCCATACTTAGATTGGGATCAGCTTAGGCTACATGAGACCTGCCTCAAACAAACAAACAAAAACCAAAGTAGCCACCAGCACCACTAAAAATATGACAAGACTCTAGGGAAGATCATTATTATCTTTTGGAAGGGTCCGACTGTGCCAGTTGCCAGTTAAACTAAGCTGAGCAAGGTGACATTTCCAACTGCTGCTCTTACTATATGTTGTTATCAACCATTCTTCTCCTCTGGGAAGCTTGAGATGTACTAATCACTAGTCTACCAATCTGTTATTTATTGTAGCCTTATTCATAATTCCAAGATATTAGAAACACTACCAATGCTTAAGCGTGGAAGAGTAACTAAATGAACTAGGGTACTCTCAGTACACAGTGGAGTAGCATGCATCTATGGTAGATGATCTTGGATCTATGGTAGGTACAAGAGATCTTTATCAACTGATAAATGTCTTAGAGAGGGCAATTTGGGGAAGTACATTAGGATGGCACCCTTCTTAAATTTGTACAAAAAACAGAAGACAAAACAAGAAAAACATCTCTGTTTACCTTTACAGAAAAAAAAAGCAAACCAGAAAATTTTGTGTAGTACCTTTTTGGGGAAGATCATCAAAGTAACTTGGGAGCAGCATGGCAAAAGTGCATTAGTAAGTGGGAAAAGATCTTCACCAACCCCACATCCGACAGAGGGCTAATATCCAATATATACAAAGAACTCAAGAAGTTAGACCCCAAAGAACCAAATAACCCTATCAAAAATGGGGTACAGAGCTAAACAAAGAATTTTCACTAGAAGAAATTTGGATGGCCAAGAAACCCCTTAAGAGATGTTCAACATCATTAGTCATCAGGGAAATGCAAATCAAAACAACCCTGAGATTCCACCTCACACCAGTCAGAATGGCTAAGATTAAAAACTCAAGAGACAACAAGTGCTGTCGAGGATGTGGAGAAAGAGGAACACTCCTCCACTGTTGGTGGGATTGCAAAATGGTAAAACCACTCTGGAAATCAGTGTGGCGGTTCCTCAGAAAATTGGGCATGTCACTTCCAGAGGACCCTGGCATACCACTCCTGGGCATATACCCAGAGGATTCCCCTGCATACAATAGCTACACATGCTCCACTATGTTTATAGCAGCCTTGTTTATAATAGCCAGAAATTGGAAGGAGCCCAAATATCCCTCAAAGGAGGAATGGATACAGAAAATGTGGTATATTTATACAATGGAATACTACTCAGCAATTACAAAAAATGAATTCATGCAATTTTTTGGTAAATGGTTAGACCTGGAAAATATGATCCTGAGTGAGTTAACCCAATCACAAAAGAATATGCATGAAATGCAATCACTGATAAGTGGATATTAATGAGCCCAGAAGCCCTAAATACTCAAGGCACAATTAGCAAGTCAAATGATTCCCAAGAAGAAGAAAGGAGAGGACCCTGGGCCTGTAAAGATTGGATCCAGTTTTGTAGACCCAGAACAGAGAAACCGTGGGGGGAGGGGGAATGATTGGGGAATAGTTGGGGGGAGAGGAATTATGGGACGTATGGTGGGGGGGGGACTGGGAAAGGGGAAAGCCTTTGGAATGTAAACATAGAATATAGAAAATAAAAAAAAAGAATGGGAAGGAAACAGAAACCTAAAAATGAAAGAACACTGTTTATTAAAGGAACCACACAGGGGGGAAGGAAAGTACCAAATCATGCCACTAAAGAGCAAAGTATTTGATTGTGAAACATTAGTTGGCCAGAGTGGTGAAAGGAAAATTCAGATTCATACTGCATAGCTGTCTATTGTTCGCTGAGTCTGAATGACTTTAGATGTAGCATAGGACTGAGCACACTAGTAAAATGTGATGTCATGGAGAGTTGGCATTCTGACTATGGAAGGAGCAATTAATGCAAAAAATATAGAGTGGGAAAAATTAGGGATAAATGAAGAGTATTAACAAAAACTCAATTTCTAAATACATATCAGTATGTACATATGCATTTTTTGTGCACACATATCTAGATATGTGTATGGATATGTATGTATACAGTGCTTATATGAGATATCTACATCTCACAACTCTTTCCTGTAGGCATAAACATTTTACAACCTACTTTTAATAAGGGTTCAATCTTTCCTCTAGCCTACCACCCAGCAGAGGTAGTAGAAGAGAAAAGTTATTAGGATGTGGGGGAAGTGGATCTGTTCAGCAATAGTTATTTGTGGGGCAAGCTTGATCTTCTTTGGCAGCGGTTCAGTCCTGCAGCAAACACCAAATATGAATCAGCAGTTGCAGACCAGTCCTCTAGGCAGGCAGACACCAGGCGTGAACCAGCAGCTACAATCCAGTCCTTTCAGCAAGCAGACACCAGGCAGCTGTAGTTCAATCCTGAAGAAATTACCAGGCTCCCCAACTGGCCTGAGGCGAGGCTGCTAAAGTGGCAACGTCATGAACAGTTCCTGGGCAAATTTCGCTCAGTGGCAGCATTACCACAAGTTAAGCTCAACAATGCTATATAAGGTGAACCAATACCTGCTTTTCTTTAGTGAAGAATAGCAAGGCAGCACAAACCAAATCAATGCTCAGTATTTGTCTCCCACCGCCTGTGGGGTCATATTCATACTCCTTCATCCTAGGTACTTTCGTGGACATATTTACTATATCTAAATATCCTTTCACCTATGTGCTCCAGCAAAACATCATTTGACAAAGCTAACTTTCCAAAGAACTAGAAGTTTCCACTTCACTTTCCAGTGAAGGAGCCAACAAGCAAAGATGCCCACAAAATGAACACATCTAGTACTGAGATCTTGAGAGCTAATAACATTTATACAAGTGGAAGAAAGTAGAGAAGCGCTCTGTAGTGGGAACTCTTTATTGTCAACTTACCAGGATAAGAATCTAGAGACAATCCTGTGATCATGCCTGCGAGGAATTATCTAGCTTAAGTGAATTAAGGTGGGAAGACCCACCTTAATTGTGGCACCACTCCCTGGGCTGATGTTCTAAACTAAATAAAGGGGGGAGAGTGAGTTGAGCACCAGTTTCTCTCTCTCTCTCTCTCTCTCTCTCTCTCTCTCTCTCTCTCTCTCTCTCTCTCAGCTTACTGTGGATACAATGTGACCAGTCACCTCTCATTCCTGATGACATATCTTATAATGGAATGTATCCCTGGAATTGTGAGCCAAAATACAACTTTAATTTCTGCAATTGATTTTGTCAGTTATTACCACAGGAAGGAGAAAAGCAACTGCTACTTACTACAAGAAAAAGATGATGTGGATCTTGTCACGAATATGCAAGATTCACCCTGACCAAATCTAAGGCAGTTTGAATAGCAACGTAATTCAGCAGAATAATGAATTACAAACTGTTTGTCACTTTAAAGGCACTTGGACCTGGGAGAATTGAGCACAAAATAAGACAGAGTAAAGGCAACTTTAGGCTGAGAAACAACCAATTTATACCTTGAGGGTTAAGAAGAATCACCTGAGTAATGTATACTATCACAAGTACAAGCCACATGTGCTCAGAAATCTCCTTACACAACTCTATTCTTGGATGGTGTTCCAACCAACTACAAAGCACTGGATAAAGAGGAGGACTCAGGGCTCTATGCTGATTGGCAGACAGATATTTAGAAGACAGGTGGGTAGGTAGAGCAGAGGAGAAATCCTTTACTTAGTGTGGACTATGCAGAGCCAGGAGACCAGTATGGACTTGATGTTGGTGTTGGGGTAAAAGCATCTTCTTCTACCACTTCTGGTAAAAATTGGTTCAAGCAAGAATGACCAAGGAATTCTAAATCCATAATGAAACTTTGATGAAAAAATATTTTGACGATGTTTGTATGAACTTAAATTATCTCCATCCATACTATATGTAAGACAGGTGGGGGAGTCCAGTGAGCTTGCGCGTGCACACACACATACACACACACACACACACACACACACACACACACACACACGGGGGGGGACTCAGAAACAATCTAGATGATAAGTTGGAGATACAGGTCGAATAGTTAAGAAAAAAATTAACAATAAGTGAAAGTACACAGATGAAATTCTAGTATAGTTGGGCAACTCCCAAAATATTTCTAAGTAAAATTATTTTATTTTCAAGTTCACTAATGTTGCGCTTTGATGGCAAGGCTCTTTGTTCTGGTCATGTATGCTTAATCTTGTAACTCAAGTTAAAATGATAGGATCTGACCGTTTGCACAGCGGTGGCGAGGTTTGCCTCCAAAACTAAAGGAATTCTAGAAAGTAATATGAAACCAGTATATCCAACCTTGCAGCCTGCTTTGGGAAAACAGTCCTTATGTATAGAGGGCCATAGTGTTCAGAGGAATTTGGTGTGGACAGGCCTGTACCTGAAAACATTGATCAGGGTGGACAATCAGAAGGGAGTTTCCAGGGAGGAGGGGCCCCTGTGAAGGGAACCCAAGCTCTGAAACTAGGCCTCCTTCTGGAGTGCAACAAGGCCTTTCTTTACTCTCCAAGCCTTCTTCTTCTGAAATGTAGCCTGAGAACCTCAGGCCGGCCGTGCTAGCATGTTCACACTGGGCTCGGGCATCTCAGGGCTTCCCTTAAATCAGGTAAGAGAGAAGACAGTGGGTGGGATAATCACTGCTCATATAGTCTAATTTGTGGCACCCGGGGCCATCCTTGTAATTAATGCTAGGTACAAACAGCCAGTTTCTGAAAACAGCAATCATGACTCGAGGCAAAAAGAACCATTTTCATTCCCACTGGACTTTCCCATTTGTGCTGTTCCTTGAGTTCTGCTTTCTCCTGAGATGCTGGCAACATTTCCATGGGATGAGTGGAGTGAGCCCTAGCTTTGTTTAACAGCTCACGAAGCTGAGGCTCAGGAGCCTTAAGTGGCTGCACCTGGATCCACACAAAAAGAAGCATCATGCAAGGGGACAACTGCCAGAGTTTTATGACCTCTGATTGGATATGCAAGTGAAAGAAGACACATAGTACCATGGGTGTGTTTAGAAGAAACAGCTTCCATGGTAATTGGACAAAATATTATCAAGCATCTCATTACCATGTTGATATTACAGAAATAAATATCAGGAAAACAAGCATACTACTGCTTAGCTCAAATTATTTTTCACAGGTCAGGAACTGCATTAATTATGACATTTCTTTTTAAAAAGTATTTCTTCAATTATGAGTATGTGTGTGCTGGGGTGGAGGAGTATGGACCCATAAGCTACAGGTGTAAACTGCCAGATATGTGTGTCAGGAACCAAACTCAGGTCCTCTACAAGAGTAGTAAGAGCCCTTAACCACTGAGCCTTCCTTCTTTTGTATGTACTCTGGGTAATGTGACAGCGTGTTCCACAAAAAGTATAGCCTCTCTTTTGGTCAATGTCACTGCTTTTGAAAGATGACATCAGTGATTGCCAGCTGCTAACCGAAACCAACATTGTGCTTACTTTATTGAAGACCTTGACTATCAAAGAAATGAAACATGGCCTTCAAAATACTTAAAGAGGGTAGTCATGGTTAAGAAGAACCTTTGCAGTGGTTCTCAACCTTCCTAATTCTGCTACCCTTTAACACAGTGTCTCAAGTTGTGATGACTTCCCAACCATAAAATTATGTCATTTGACATGCAAAAGGGCTCACAGCCCACGGGTTGAGACCCTCCATTCTAGGGCCTACCTGCTAAAGCTGAATTGATTGCAGAGGTTTTTTTTCCATACACAGATTGGGAGAGAGAAGTAAAGGCATTAACTAACCACTACCTAGCAAATCTCTGCCTCTGACTACTGGAAATTAGTAACTGTACTAGAGGCTTAAAACTATCAGCCCTTTCTACAAACAAGTGCAGTTAAAATCCAAATAGCCCCATTTTTAAGCCTTATGGAAAGGATCCATTAGGTTCTAAATGATCTAGATGATACTATGTGAAGAAAACCCAAAGCCTTAAGAGTCGTCGATGGGTCCTTTTTTTTTTTTTTTTTTCTCCCTTCACTCATGCCAGATTAACAGGAGTGATTTTGAGGTTGAAGTAATAATTCAGGGTAGAAAATATGCATTCTCTTTTTTTCTAGGAGTTTATGCTTCCATTATTCAGGTGGGACAAACATTTATGGTGAAACTTAAAAGCGCAAAGGAATATAAATAAGTGTAAGTAAATGGATCTGTGCTAAGATTTTTTTATTAGATATTGTCTTTATTTACAGTTCAAATGTTATCCCCTTTCCACGTTTCCCCTCCAACCCCCCCCCATTCCATCCCCCTCTCCCTGCTCACCAACCCTCCTACTCCCTCTTCCCTGTCCTGGCATTCCCCTACACTGGGGTGTTGAGCCTTCACAGGACCAAGGAAGGGTCTCTGCTCCCATTGATGTCTGAAAAGGCCATCCTCTGTGCGTCAAGATGTTTAACCTAATGTTCTCAACCTTAAATTTCAGACCTGCTTACTATCTGCTTAGAATCAGCCCGGAGGACTTCCTTTACAAAACTTAGAGAGACTGCAGAAGGTTTCATGAGGGGCTGCCACAAGGTCATATGCTCAGAAACTCACTCTCTAAGATTTAATCTTTTAATGTTATATTGAATTTCTTGGTGTTTTTATCTTTCAATTTGGGAATGTTGGGTTTTTTTTTTTTTGTTTCTTTGTGTTTCTGTTTGTGGTTTTGTGCTTTGTGCTTTGTTTTGATTTGCTTGAGGTAGAGTCCCCCTACATTGTCCAGGCAAATGTCACACTCCTAGGATCAACCAATCATCACAGTAGCCGAGGCCAATAGAGAACTAGGGTGCTTGGCTTAATTTATTCTATCCTGAGACTCTGCAGAAAATGGAGCAGGGGTTCATGGTTTGGAGCCAAGTCTGATAGGTTTTTGATCGTGCACTTTCTCTGCCTTCTGACTGCTGTCGCCATTTACCCGAGGCAGAATCAAATACAACAGGTAAAATGTTGGCACACGCCTGTAATCCCAGCACTTGGGAGGCAGAGGCAGGCGGATTTCTGAGTTCGAGGCCAGCCTGGTCTACAGAGTGAGTTCCAGGACAGCCAGGACTACACAGAGAAACCCTGTCTCGAAAAACCAAAAAAAAAAAAAAAAAAATGTTGTGGGAATGGCAAAATGTAGAGCCGAGGGAGAGATGGCTTAGCATCAGAAGTGTCAGGGTGGGTGGAGTTAAAGCAGGGCCTGTCTTTTTATGGGACATATCCACAAGTGTTTCTATTTTAGTCTGACAACACAATTGTGGGTTCTGCAGGCAACTTAGTAAGTAGGCATTGACTTTTAGCCTGCCCTAATCTCGACTCAAAGTTTAATTCCATGAGGGTTGATCTGTGGGAGTTGTAGCAGTGGGCTATGGGGAGGGGGGCTGACTTTCACACCTGAGTTAGGATACTGCATGTTGGTGTAGTGGCTGGCGAGAGGAACCTGGAGGGTGAAGAATCATCTATGCTACATCCCAGAATAGATTCTCAAGTGCCTGCAGAGGGGTTGTGTGACATTGAATAAGCACTAAGAACATGGAGGGGGCATTCAGAGTTAACACAGCAGTAGCCACCTCTAGAGAGAAGAATTGCCACACTTAGGACTGGGGTTCTGTGCTCAGTATTTCAGATGTCTCCAGGCAGACTAGACTGTGAAGAAAAAAAAGGTGCAGAATCTCTCATCTGTATGGAGTGGATTTGTCACAAATTTACCAGATCAAGAATTCCAGATAAAGTGTTTCAGCCTAGGCCTGAAGATCATGAAAAATACGGTGGGGACCTCCAGAACCCTTATAAACTGCACATTGTTACAAGAATAAGAAGTACCAAGAGGCATCCATACTGGGAAAAAGATATGATCAAGATGCTTGGACTACAGTTGGCACATAGCCCTCAAATTCACCAGAACATCCCATTGGTGAATGCAAAGCTGAAAGTGGTTAGACACTTGATCCGCATCCAGCCCCTGAAGCTGCCACAGGGACTTCCCACAGAAGAGACCATGTCCAGCATGTGCCTCAAGAGCACTGAGGAGTTGTTCGTGCAGTGGCATCTGAAGCCTGTGGAGCAGGAAGCAAAGTCCTGACACCACACGGCTTCAGCTCACAGATGCACTTACTGAGGAAACTGGTCTCATTAAAGTGCCTCCCAGCACTTGGGAGGCAGAGGCAGGCAGATTTCTGAGTTCGAGGCCAGCCTGGTCTACAGAGTGAGTTCCAGGACAGCCAGGGCTACACAGAGAAACCCTGTCTCGAACCCCCCCAAAAGTGTATGTTAATCCAGTCCAAAACCAAACCAAACCAAAACAAAGAACACTATTAGAAAGAGGAAAGGGGTGGAATTAAATGAAACATTTTATATTTTACTGCATTATCTCACCGCCTATTTTTATTTTGTGTATTTATGTCTCCATATTCATGTCTGCACGCACACGATGTGGAAGCTGTAGGTGAGCGTCTGATGTTTTCCTTAATTATTCTCTACCTCACATATTTTGATAAGGCCTTTACTGTACCTGAAGCTCATCACTCGACTAGATTGGCTGGCATAGCCATCTCTGCCCTCTCAGCCCTCCAGGCAGGAGCAGCCTCCATGCCTGGCTTTCCTCATGGATGCTGGAAATCTGAACTCAGGTTTTCATGCCTGTACAGCAAGCACTTTGCCCAGCTTTTCCTATTTCTTTGTGAACATGGGATTTTAAAATACTTAGCCCTGACAATTATGAAACTTCATTCCAACTACAGAAAACATCCACAAAAACATAATTCAATAGTTAAAATTAAGGTAAATATTCACCATCTCACCAATGGTTGTCTCAAAGGGTAAGACAGTTTCCATTTGTCTGCATACATGCCCAGCACAATTTAAAGCCACCCTCTCTCTCTAAATATTTTGCTCCTGTGTTCTATTGGCTATGGCCTATTGTTGCAGGCCACTGTGAAGGTCTGGGAGGAAGGTTTTAAGAGTTCTGCTTTCTGCTGTTCCTGAACTTATTTAAAAACTGAAATCTCATGGTTTGGCATGTAACTCCCTTGGGCTTCCCTCCAGCCCCCAACAGCATGCCTGTCTTGAGCATGCATCATACTTTGCTTGTCTGCCTCTCTTAAGCATCTGAAAACACACCCACTAACTAACATTCAGGCTAACTATTCATTTAATAATGAATGAAAACACACACACTTCCATAGACAAATCAAAACAAAACCCTATGAGGTCAGGCAGTGGGAGTGAGGAAAAGAGCCTTGTGCTTTAAGAGGGTTAGAAGAATTTCTCAATCCAAAAGTTAAGGAGTAAAATAAACTCCAAATGAACCCGAGTCTCAGGGTTTGTGAGCGGCCCGGGAAAGAACCGTTGGGTTATCTCAGCTGTGCTGAACATTTTCTTCGGCTACTCCCATCACCAGCTGAGCTCATCAATCCTGGAAGGCAGCCCAGGATATCTCATTAGGCTGTTTGAAACTGGTGATGTCAGAACACATCACTCTTACTTTTTCACGGAGAATTAATGGATTGGAAGTCCACTCTAATAGTCTTAGGATCTACAGCCCAAGAAGAAGTTGGTTCTGGACAGTTGCCTGGTTGCATCCAACACTTTCCAATGCCCCTTAGTGCTGGCCCATCAGTGTGCATTATGAGGCAGACAACAAAACCAACCAATGATATATTGGCGTGCTTGCTAAGTTTAGAGGCATCCATTAGTGAATTCTTGTCTTTAGTGAAATGGAAGTTTGTTATTTAGAAATTGTTTTGAATTATTAATTGATATAGAAATAAGAAATTCTTGGGCTTGAAGCCAGACTATCTTTAGTCTACAAAAATCACTCTGTCTGTTGTATGGTGAAGAAACGCTCTTTCTATCTTTCTGGAAGAGAATTAACCATCTCTTAAGTAGCTTGTAAAGTAGCAAATAAACATCACTTTAAGTGAGCTTGGTTTAGTTAGGTCTATGTCTACAGCTCTGCCCACAGTGTAACAAGATCATAAATCCTATTGTTGGATGTCATACCTTCTCTTGGTAACTTTAAGTCTAACAATAATTGCTTCCATTTCCCTTGTACTTGCTATAATCAATAAATCACATTAAATAATCTCTATGTATTCTTTTATCTTCATAAACATCTCATGAGCCAAGCATCATTCCCATTTTATAAATCAGGAAACTACCATTCAGGTTTTCCAGGGTTAAGTAACTTCCCTCAAGTATCAGAGCCTTTTAAGGATAAAGGTGATTTCTTTTTTAATTTTACTGCTCTTTTGCTTGCATATTATGGAGATCAATTTTGTGTTTTTATGGATTTGAGTGCATGTGTGTCTGTGTTTCTTGTGCTTTTCTAAGTTCTGGTTTGTTTATTTGCCTGTTTGTTTTCTTTTTTAACTTTTTATTGGTTATTTTACTTATTTACATTTCAAATGTTATCCCTCTTCCTTGTTTCCCTTCTGACAAGCCCCTATCCAATTCCCCTGTCCCTGCTTCTATGAGGGCGCACCCCAACCAACCACCCCCTTCTGCCTTAGTGACCTAGCAGTCCCCTATACTGGGGCATCGAGCCTTCACAGGACCAAGGGCCTCCCCTCCCACTGATGCCAGATAAGCCATCCTCTACTATATATATGGCTGGAGCCATGGGTCCCTCCATGTGTTCTCTTTGGTTGGTGGTTTACTCCCTGGGAGCTCTGGGGGGATCTGGTTGGTTGATATTGTAATTCTTCCTATGGGGTTGCAAACCCCTTCAGCTCCTACAGTCCTTCCCCTAACTCCTCCATTGGGGTCCCCATGCTCAGTCTGATATTTGGTTGTGAGCATCTGCTTCTGTGTTGGTCAGGCACTGGCAGAGCCTCTCAGAGGACAGCTATATCAGGTTCCTGTCAGCATGTACTTGTTGGTATTCACAATAGTGTCTGGGTTTGGTGTCTGCATGTGGATGGATCCCCAGGTGGGGCAGTCTCTGGATGGCCTTTCCTTCAGTCTCTGCTCCACACTTTGTCCCCGTATTTCCTTTAGACAGGAGCAATTCTGGGTTAAGAGAAAAAGGAGTTGAATTGGGGGAGGAAGTAGGGAAGTGGGGAGGATCTGGGAGGAGATGCGGGAGGGGAAATTGTGATAAAATATATCTTATGAAAAATATTTTCAACTAAAAGAAAATATTCCATAGGTTTGCCTACAGGCCAATCAGATGGGAGCATTTTCTCAGTTGAGGGTCCCTCTGCTCATATGGCTCTAAGTTTGTGTCAGTTAAGAAAAAAATTGCCAGCACAATAGGTATTAATTTTCAACTTAACAAATCCACTATGTTTCATTTATTTAGGGTACTTTATTATATATATTTAAGCTATACAACATTTTAACAAAGTTAAATAATTTCCACAACAAGGCCAATTAATATCCTTTTTAAAATGAGCAAGGACTTAATTTTCATCTGGCCTTTCCCCCTTTTCTTTCAAGCCTGGTTTTAGGAGGTTTTATTTATTTATTTATTTATTTATTTATTTATTTATTTATTTATTATGAAAAATTAAGTTATGAATTCACCCTCAAACAGAAGTCTTCCTCCACCACTTGCACCAGGGAACCTAGAGACTGCGCAGCCTTCTGTGCATAGCCTGCCAGGAGGGAGTGATCTCCCAGCAGGCTTTCATTTTTGAGCACAGAGGTGAGATCTCCACCTTCTCTCTGGGGGGGGGACCCAGCTAGGAGCACACAGGGTCTAAGTGGGGCAGCTGGGATGGAAGTCTTCCTGCCGGCAGCCATTTGCACCAGGGAGCCAGGAGAATCCACAGCCTTCTGTGATCAGTGGAGCAGCTGGGACAGAAGTCTTCCTGCTGCCATTTGCACCAGAGAGCCGGGAGACTCCACAGCCTTCTGTGCATAGCCCACCAGGAGAGAGAGAGATCTCCCAGCCTATCATTTTATCTATACAATTCCCATGATAATCTTTAATTTTAACATGTTTTTCTATATATTTCTACAATTTTTATCAGAAATATTTTCCATGTAAATCTTCAAATTTATCAGAAAATGTTTATAATTCCACTTTTAATCAACTTAGGAATACTTTTATGCCTAGCATTATTATATCTACATAAAATTTTCCATGATAATCTTCAATTCTAACATGTTTTTCTACATTTTTCTACAATTTTATCAGAAATATTTTCCACGTAAATTTTCAATTCTATCATAAAATGTTTCTATCCCATATTTCAATTAATTTAGAAATGTTTTACATGTCTACCACTTTACTCCTTAATTTTCCATGAAAATTGTCAATTTTTAATGTGTTTATCTGAAATATTTTCCATGCAAATCTTTAATTTTATCATAAAGTGTTTTACTTCCCCTTTCTTCCCTTTCCAATAAATAAAAAAAGGCATCCTGTAAAATACAGATACTCTCCAAACCCTTCAGACCCAGTATAAACACAGACAGACACAGACATACACAGAGACACACACACACACACAGACACACTTAGGGGAAAGGGTAGGTGAATATTTTTGTACATATGTACAGACACAGACACACACTGAGACACATACACACAGACACACTTAGGGGAAAGGGTAGGTGAATATTTTTGTACATATGTACAGACACAACAACCTTTGGCCATTTGTAGCAAGGCAGTCATCAGACAGGTGAATTTCCATTACCGAACCTTTCATGCTTAGATCCAGATTAAAAAGTAGGATAGGATAGGTAGCAACTGGAAATATGTTCTGTGTAACCAGTCTACAAAGGCAATAACATCCCCAGTGGAAATCAGATGTTCAGAACCATTCAATCCAGACTATACAACCATGAATGTCTAAATTCTGCAAAGTTCATAGCAGATATTGAAAAACAATTTATCTTGGTGGTAGTTTTTCTCCCTCACTAGCTGCTGTGTTCATGTTGAAAGGCTATCTTCACAAGTACCCCAATGGTTAGTCTGTCTTAAACTCTTATATGTCCAGATCTACTTGGGCTATAGGCTCCTGCCAGGATGGCAGACTCAACCTCGGGTGTCAGGGCACTAGAGTGTAAACACTGGGCCTAGCTTCCCTGTTCATTTACACTGCCAATTTTCTCTCCCATGTGGACCTGTCTCTTCTCTTGGATTTGCTCTCTGATCTACTATGGAATATGGAGAACAGATTTTGATTGCCCTATTGGTCTGGAAACACTGCTAAAGTCCAATTCATTCACTAGATTTTGATTTCTGGGTTGAGGAAATTTTATTTTCTCTTCTTGTTACATTGCCTGTAGGTATGTTACTATGTCTATATTGGCTGAACCTGGCCTAGCCTAGCCTTATGCACACAGAGGACAAGCAGCCTCCTATTCTCTTCCATCCCTGCTTGTTGCGTGTGCATTATCTCTTCTTTTTTTATATAAGCTCCTTGTTCACAACTATCCTTAGAACCTTCCCTGATGCCTTGTGTGTAGAAGGTGATAAGCATTTGTTGAATAATTTCACTTATTATATATCTGGCAATGCTGTAAAGAGTTTATGCATATCAAACTTGTTCTGCTTCTTTTTTCCCCCCCATAGTTATCTTTCTCTCACTTCATGATCCTTGAGGACAGACAGTATGTTCATTTCCTGTTCTATGTTTGGCACAAAGTAAATATTGATTAAATGGAGACACATGGCTTGTTTTTTAATTGTTTTGTTTGCTTGTTTTCATAGATTAAAGCAGTGGTTTTTAAAATAAAGAAAGCAAAACTAGATCATCTGAACTGTTAAACCTTTTCTTTATGGGTTAGACTGCTTTTGAATAAGGAAAGTCTGGAAAGTTGCTGTCACAAGCAAAAGACAGGGCATGGCATGTGTTGAATTTCCAGAGGTCTCCTTTTGGTGTATGTCTGAATGCAGTGCTTGCGGGTCCTTGCTTACACGTGCTGGAGTCATTGTCAGTAGATTTGAACCCACAGTCACCTTCCTAGTATGAATCTAAGTTCTTCAATCTTCTGAAATTTATTCAGCAAGGTTAGTCTGAAACAGGTACTCAGGTTGGGCCAGTTCTACAATAGATGGCTTTTGGCTCCCTGTACTGATTACTAGAAGGCTGGCCTTCCCTTTATCATCAACATACAGATGATAAATCTTCATTATAAATGTTATCTTAGGTGGTTTGATTGGATACATTGCTTGAAAGTCTGCTTCCATTTTGCTGGCTTCCTTACTGTTAAGGAACAATAAATAGCTCTTGCCAAGTCAGTGTGTTGGTTTCATCCACTTAGCTGTATGGTGGCTATTCTTTGTTCCCAGATCTCTTCAGGCCCTTTCATTATCCTGCTGGCTGCCATGGTGAATATGGTTCAAGGCTATAGTTTTAATTCTTATAGTAATTTCTGAATCGACATATTAGTACAAAGATTCATGTTTCTCAAGTAGGGAAGGCTATAGGCCCCATAATTAAAAACTTGCATTTTAATGAGCTGCATCACAAGCCTTTCATTAAATGGTTCCTTTCATTAAAACTCTACTACTGCTAAGTTTCATCTCTTTTCTTCCTTTTGTTGGGCTGTTTTGACAATTTTGACACAGCAAATTACCTTTGTTTTAGGTCAGACTTATTTTGAAAAGTGTCAGATGAATAACACTTTCAGCAGCCAGTTCTAAGACATGGAGCATGTCTTAGAGCTACTTCAAAAGCTACCAGCCTGCTCCCTGTTTTATTTTCAAGATTATTCTGTACAGTGTCTAGACCTCAGTGATCTGGAAATGTCTTACTAGAGCAACTTCTCTGCTGGCAACATGCACTGTGCCTCATCATGGGCCAGATGTGTACAAAATGCGTCAAAAAATAGAGCACTTTAAGTAGATCACTCAAGGAAACACCAATTTGTTTCTCTTTCTTGTAATATGTTCTCACAGAAAATTCTAATATTGCTTATTCTATTCAAGTCAGGCATTCCCTCCCCAATCCCAAAGAATTGTTTCTGAGAGAATATGGTAGTAGTATTTTCTAGTCAGTATTTTGAGACATTGATAGGTTAAAACTTGAAAATCAAGGGCTATGTTTTTGGAAGAATCAGGGGATCCTGCATTTTCTCTTGAGGAAGGAAGTTTTGAAAAGTTGATAATAAAACAAATTTTTCTTTTCAGAAATCTTATTGTTTTGCTAAAAAAAAAAACCTTAGGCTTCTTTAAAATTCCACATTATATAAAACATGTACACACACAATAAACGTTCCAGTTACACATTGCTAAATTAACAATTTATCCCTAAATAAATTGTGTTAAGACTTCTTAACACAATCATTTTGTTTTGCTGTTTAATTGGTTGGAAATTCAGGAAAGGCTCAGTTAAACAATCTTCACTGGGGTTCAAACACTCAGATATCTTGAGTGGCTACTCTAGCCACCAGAAAATTAACAGAACTTGGCATCTATGATGACTTGCTCACAGGTTAGTAGTCGATCTTAGCCATAACCCAGGGAGAGGTTCAGCTGGGGCTATCCACTGGAGCACCAATACAAGGTTTTTCCATGTGACCTAGACTTCTCACAGCCAAGTGACTTGGTCCCAAAAGAAAGGCATTCAGAGAACAATTTATTCAACTAGACCTAGGCCAAAGTTGCAAAGCTTCTTCTGATATAGTTCATAAGCCTTTGGAATATAAACATAAAATATAGAAAATAAAAATTTAAATAGAGCAACATTACAGCCTCACGCTATTACTTTCAAGTACTTTCAAGGATGCTCAGACCACCATATTCAAAGTGGTAGAAAGGGCTAATTACCAACCAATGGGAAGAACACCAAAGAAGTTGTGGGACCTTTTAAAACCACAGCAGTGTAAGGTGTGGTGATGCATACCTTTAATCCCAGTACTCTGGAGGCAAAGGCAGGCAGAGTTCAAGGCCAGCCTAGACCACAGAGCAAGTTCCAAGAGAGCCAGGGATACACAGAGAAACCTTGTCTCAAAAACAAACAAACAAACAAACAAACAAAAACTCAACAGTAACAATGTTAACAGTCAACCCATGAATGATGTAGCTAAGCAAACTGGAAGGCCCTCCAAAATCTCAGCCTCCTACTAGGAAATGCTGAGAGCAGGAGAACTTGTCTCACCCAGGCACCCAGGGAAGAGCATTCCAATTGGTTTTCCAATATATACAAGTAACATTATACTGACTGATCTGGATACACACACACACACACACACACACACACACACACACACACACCATTTCCAAAAATTTAATCTGATTCCATCAAAAGAAAAAATCTAGACTATTTTGTTTTTGGCATAAGCTAAAGGAAAGAAAGACTAGAATTGGAGATAGAGCTGGCATGCGCCCACCTGGCAGTAATCTTCCTCTCCAAACTGCAGTCATGTTACCTATTTCCATGCTTGAATTTGCTCCAATAAGGGGTTTTCCTTGTATTGTGCCAGCTTTATGGGATTTGATATAGGAGGCATTTGTTAAAGAATAGCTTAGTCTTTTACATGATGAAAGAGGGAGAGTCAAAGTGAGTAGAGATCGAGAAGGTTAGGTGCTGGGAAGAAGACATAGCACAAAAAACTTTCCAGTTTCTATGACTGAAACAAGAGCTTTCTGATTCCTCAAGTGTCTGACAAAGAGCAGGCCAGAGGTGGAAGGACAAAATTTAATAGAGTGGCTAAACGTTTCTGAAAGTTAATTTAATATTTCAAAGTGAAAGTTTACCTTGACCTACCAGGATTATTCCTAATGAAAAAAGGGAAATAGCAATACAGACCTCTCAATTTATATGTATCAGTGAATGTGCTAAATCTTTGACATTATACATATACATATATATGTATATATATAAACATATATGTATATGATGTGTGTATATATATGTATATACATATACATATATATACACACACATAGACACACATATACATATCCCTTCAGCAAAATGCAAGTACTGTACCAGTCTAGAGATGAGGGCAGAACCACAGTGTGGAAGCTGTTCAAGTAGGGATGCCAATATTAGACTGGGAAATCAATCCGCTGAGTATTTCAGGCTCATTTGTTAGTGAATCAATGCTATTGTTAACTAACATAGGCTTGCTAAATTCTGCTTCTCATCAGCCACAGAGTCAACATTTCCCTATGGGTAATGACCATACTACATGCATGAAGAGAAACCAGAAAACAGTGAGGAATGTCAAAATGGAAAGGTGTGTATATACTGTTAAGTCTCTTATGGTTTAGCAGCACCTTCGCAACCTCTGCCCTCATCCCAGGTAAGATACAGCTGCTCCACCCCTGGGTCACAGGCCATTTTAATTTAAGGGATAGCTCTGGACTACCATACAATCAGAAACATACAGTCAGGAAAGCAAATGTGGTATTTGTGGGCAAAAGTGAGGTGGAGCGGAGAGTGGATTTAGGTAAAAGAAGAAAATGGTTTCAGCAGATCTGGAGAAGCAGGTGTTGGGGGTTGGGTATAGTAAGGAGGATGCCTGTAGACTAATAACAGAACATCTGGACACAGGTCAGTATAAGAAAGATGAGTCATTGACTAATTACATTGACTCTGTCATATGCAGGAATGGTTAGGGACAAAGGTGTTTACAAAGGATGGATTAAATAGAAGATAATAGTAAGAGTCTACAATGGGTGAAGAAATGAATTCTTTCCATTAAAATGCTGAAAAATGTCTCTTCCCTACTGGAGAGTGTACTGGTGCACAAGATCCAAAATGAGCCACAAGCTTCCCATCTGATTCCCCAAGCAGCACTCCCATAGACCTGGACTTGCCCAAGACCACCCAAGAAAGGAGAACCTTCCATAGTGGGCGCCTTGTCTGGTTTTTTAGATACTCGAGGCCCAACTCTTTACTTCGCCTTTCTTAGGTGCAAGTTAGGTATCGTTCTCAGGATCCCCTCAGATATACCTTGGGCAGCTTCTAGGAGGTCTTCTAGAAGGTTCCCCCACAAAACATAAACAAAAGAGGTTCAGGTCCCTCCATCCTTGAAACATAGTAAGAGTTGTCTCTGGAGCAGCATCTTCACAAATGTCCTTCTCTCTCCCTGTATTGATCTCTTCTGATGCTCTTGCTTCCAGTTAAGGGTCCCAACATCACGGAAACAGAATTTGAACCTTGTTCTGTAGCCTCTTCCTGTGACTCATCATCTACTCACTGAATGTCTATGTTCATACCTCAGCTGAACCTGAGATATCAAAAATTTCAGTCTGTACCTAGAGCTGATCCTATTCTACAGCTCTTCTTACCCAAATACCGCCAGGAGAGAGCTGGTCTCCCAGGGGTGCTGACACACCTGAGAGCACAGGTGAGACTACCACTTCTGCTCAAATTCCTGGCCCAAGATGGACCTGCCCGGAGCCATCAGGACACAGGAACCAAGGAAGAGTGGGGAACAAGATCCTTCCAGTTTCCAAGCATGCCTCAGAGCTGACCCTGTGTCACAGCTTACCATACCCAAATTCCTCCCAGAGAGAGTTGGTCTCCCAGGAGTGCTGACACACAGGCTTACAGGAAGGACAAGCCACACTCGGAGACAGCAAGACCAGCAAACACCACCAAAAGCAAGATGGTGAGAGGCAAGGGCAAGAACATAAGCAACAGAAACCAAGGCTACTTGACATCATCAGAACCCAGTTCTCCCACAACAGCAAGCCCTGGATAACCCAACACACCAGAAAATCACATCTCATGATGATGATAGAGGACTTTAAGAAGGACATAAATAACTCCCTTAAATAAATACAGGTGTGGGGCTGGACAAATGGCTCAGTGGTTAAGAGCACTGACTGTTCTTCCAAAGGTCCTGAGTTCAATCCCAGCAACCACATGGTTGCTCACAAACATCCATAATGAGATCTGACACCCTCTTCTGGTATGTCTGAAGACAGATACAGTGTACTTACATATAATAAATAAATTATTTAAAAAAATAGGAGAACGCCGGGTGGTGGTGGCGCACACCTTTAATCCCAGCACTTGGGAGGCAGAGGCAGGTAGATTTCTGAGTTAGAGGCCAGCCTGGTCTACAGAGTGAGTTCCAGGACAGCCAGGGTTACACAGAGAAACCCTGTCTCGAAAAACCAAAAAAAAAAAAAAAAAAAATAGGAGGACACAGTTAAATAGCTAGAAGCCCTTAAAGAGGAAACGCAAAAATCCCTTAAAGAAGTACAGGAAAACACAACCAAACAGGCAAAGGAAATTAACAAAACCATCCAGGATCTAAAAAATGAAAATAGAAACAAAGAAATTCCTTAGGGAGACAACCCTGGAGATAGAAAACCTAGGAAAGAGATCAGGAGTCATAGATACAAGCATCACTAACAGAATACAAGAGATAGAAGAGAGAATCTCAGATACAGAAGATACCATTAAAAAAAACATTGACACAACAGTTAAAGAAAATGTGAAATGCAAAAAGCTTGTAACCCATAACATCCAGGAAATCCAGGACACAATGAGAAGACCAAACCTAAGGATTATAGATATAGAAGAGAGTGAAGATTTCCAACTTAAAGGGCCAGTAAATACCTTCAACAAAATCGTAGAAGAAAACTTTCCTAACCTAAAGGAAGAGATGCCCATGAACATACAAGAAGCCTACAGAACTCCAAATAAATTTGGACCAGAAAAGAAATTTCTCCTGTCACAAAACACCAAATGCACAAAACAAAGAATATTAAAAGCAGTAATGGAAAAAGGTCAAGTAACTTATAAAGGCAGACCTATCAGAATTACACCAGACTTCTCACCAGAGACGATGAAAGCCAGAAGATCCTGGGCAGACCTCATACAGACCTTAAGGGAACACAAATGCCAGCCCAGGTTACTATACTCACATTTTTCATTTTATTCAAGTAATTTACAGATTATGAGGCTCTGTACAACAACTAGACAAAAATCAATTTTCAAACTTCATTTATTTATTTATACTTCCTCTCATACAATATATTATAACCATAGTTTCCCCCTCCCTCCACTCCTCTCAATCTCTCCCTAACCTCTCCTCTCCCCCAGGTCCACTCCTCCATTTCCCTTCAGAAGAGGGTAGTTTTCCCAGGGATATCAGTCAAACATGGCATATCAAGTTTCAATAAGATGAGGCACCTCCTATTAAGGCTGGACAAGGCAACTCAGTATGAGGAAAAGGATCCCAAAGGCAGGCAAAAGAGTCAGAGATATCCCCCCTCCCACCCCCGCTCAGCATTGTTAGGAGTCCCACAAGAATACCAAGCTATACAACTGTAGTATATATGCAGAGGACCTAGGTCAGACCCATGTATACCCTCTGATTGTCACTTCAGTCTCTGTGGGCCCCTATGGGCCCCAGTTAGGTGATTCTGTGGGCTTTCTTGTGGTATCCTTGACCCCTTTGGCTCCTCCATCCTTCCTCCCCTTTCCACATGATTCTCTAAGCTCTGCCTAATGTTTGTCTGTGGGTCTCTGCATCTGCTTTCAGAAGTTCCTGAATGAAGCCTCTCTGATGGCAATTGGACTGGGCAATTGGACCATTCTATAAGTTTAACAGAATATCATTAGGCATCATTTCATTGACTTCTTTGTTGCTTTTTGGTCAGTTGTGTTTGGTTCTATCCTAGGTTGGGCTATCCAGCCCCTGGTTCCTGGCCATCCAGGGAATGTCAGAGATGGGCTCCCCTCTAATGGCATGAACCTCAAGTTGGACCAGTCATTGGTTGGAACATGGTAACTGAATGTATCATTTTCCTTTGATCTTGGCAAGTCCTTCTAGTCAGAGATCATTTTTTCACCACAGAACTGACAGCCGTCTTCAAAATATCACCGAGATTTGCTGAGCTAACTACAGTGGCTTATGTCTTTTGTACTTCTTGCTCCGGCAAAACTAATCCACAAGGAAGAGAAACTGACTAGGAAGCAAGTTCTGAAAAGCAAAACCAATTTTCACAAGGCCTGCCCGAGCCACCTCCAGTGCCAAAAAAATATTTGCACAGAGTCACTTGCCAGTGGGGCATTTAATATAAAGGGACTATGTTTGCAAATATCATTCTTTCTGTTGTTTCATTTGTTTCCATGAGACAAAGGTCTTTCTATGTAGAGTAGGCTGGCCTCAAAGTGCCTCTTTCTTCAGCCTACCAAGTGCTGGAATAATAAATATGAGCCACCATACCTACCTGATGAAAGTTGTCCTTAAAGTGATACTTTCATTGTAGAGGCATTTCTTTCTTGGCCTTCCTTTTTAATTTTTTTGATTGGATATTTTATTTATGTACATTTAAAATGTTATCCCCTTTCCCAGTTTGCCCTCTGCAAACCTCTATCTCATCCCCCCTTACCCTGCTGCCTGTGAGGGTGCTCCTCCACCCTCCTACCTACTCCCTCCTCATAGCCCTAGCATTCCCCTACACTGAGGCATCAAGCCTTCATAGGACCAAGGTCCTCCCCTCCCGTTGATGCCAGATAAGGCCCCTTCAGCTCCTTCAGTCCTTCACCTAACTTCTCCATTGGGGTCCCTGTGCTCAGTCCAATGGTTGCCTTTGAGCATCTGCATCTGTATTGGTCAGGCTCTGGCAGGGCCTCTCAGGAGACAGCTGTATCAGGCTCCTGTCAGCAAGTACTTCTTGGCATCTGCAGTAGTTTCTGGGTTTGGTGACTGCATGTGAGCTGGAACTCCAGGTGGGGCAGTCTCTGGGTAGCCTTTCTTTCAGTCTCTGCTCCACTCTTTGTCCCTTTATTTCCTTTAGACAGGAGCAATTCTAGGTTAAAATTTTGGAGATGGGTGGGTGGCCTCATCCCTCAACCAAGTAGGTGGGGCATGCCTAACCTCTTGGCAGGTTTTCCCTCCCCTTTGTGGGGTATTTCAGCTAATGTCATCTCCATGGGGTCCTGGGAGGCTTTTGCTTTCCTGGCATTTGGGACTTTCTGGTTTCTACCCCCAGTTCCCCATGCCCCATTGCTACACACCTCTGTTCAATTTCCTGACCCTCTACACATCTCCATCTCCTCCCATACCTGATTCTTCCTTTATTTCCCCTCCTCCTCCTGTCTTTCTCCCAAGTCCCCTTCACCCTCTACTTCCCTTGATTATTTTGTTCCTCCTTCTAAGTAGGACTGAAGCATCCACTCTTTGGTCTTCCTTCCTATTGAGCTCCATGTGGTCCATGAGTTGTATCATGGGTATTCCACAGAAAGCATAGGCTTTGATCACCAGAATATGTTACCTAGATATCTTTAATACAAATACCTATGTTTGAAAAGTAAGATGGCAGATAGAAAATTCACATGGTCTTTATAGTACTAGTTAATGGGGAACATGTTTTAACTTTTCTGGTTGTCACATTTAAAAAAATATGAAAATCAGGTATCTTTGAACACACACACACACACACACACACACACACACACATGACCCAATAGATCCAAAATATTATCCTTTTAACATTCAACCAATACAACATGATTTTTTTTTTAAGATAAGGTTTTATATAACACAGGCTGGCTGAACTCCTGATCCTGGTGTGCTAGGATTGCGAATGTGTGCCTTCATTCCAGGCTAACATAAACTTATTTGTGGAAGAGTTCATTTTTGTATATGAAATCCTTGAAAGGAATAAATTTATTTTGATGTGCTTGATTAAATTCTAGAAAATGTAAAACTTTGTAGCAAAAAGAGAAGTCAGTTATTCAATAGTTCATCCCCCTATAAATGTTATATTTATGAGCAGAACCTTCTGTTCCCTTTTAATGATTTGTTAAGTCCCAAAGCAGTATCTAGGTAAGCAATAAACTGCATCTCAGAAGCATGAGTAAACCCCAGTGGAGAATAGATTAGTTCACAACATCATTGAAAGTATGGAGACCAGGACTCTCCAGTATTTATTGGTACTTATCTCTTGAATCAATAGTTCTTTTCTATTTTTAATGTCTTATTGCCATTAATCTCTTCTCCTGGCCATTTTTCTTGCTCAACCAAAAATTGTTGAGGGATCTGAGTGTTTTTTTCTAGGGCTTTTGCCCTCTGTAGAACAGATTGTATTTCATTTGGAAGGTAAGCCATGTCATGATTTAAAGTGTGGCAATGTGTAATATTTTTAGACAAAAAGAAATATTAATTTTCCAGTCCATTGCATGGGGGATGGACCTGAATTGTAAGGTAGGATATGGTGGCACATACATGTCATTCAAACATTTTGGAGATGGAAGCAGCAATATCATTTCAAGATTAGTGAAATAAAATAAAGTTAGCATCTGTTGATCTGTTTGCAAAAACAAACAAAAAAAACCCACTAAACTTATATGTGTTATTGTGTTAGAAAACAGCAAATATGCCATCTTAATCATGTGAAGTATGTGGTTCAGTTATATTAAAATGTCCACATCATCATGCAACTTTATATGTCTCAGTGTACTGACATACACCACCAAGGGAGACAGGCCCAATATAGTCTCTGGTCAAGCCTCAGAGACTATTAGATCTGGATTCAGAATTAGTGAGACCATAAAGAACTAGGGGCCATGAACTCCATCTGGTGTAATGGAGTATATACACCATTCTTTTATCATCCTGAGGTTACAGGATGCTTTGTTATATTTTCTATATCACTGCCTGGGTGTCAGAATCCTCTGTGCAAGGGTCAACATGGTTCCTACAGTCCTCAATGTTTCTCATGTGACCCCAGCAGCTTGTACCTTCTTGCTGTCGGCCATCTGTAACACATACTTGATGATGACAAAGGCTAAATGTACTCACCTAGTTTTAAAAACTCGGGCCATTAAGCTAAACCAAGTGTTAGAATCGCCTGTTCAGAGGGATTCGCAAATGTTTCTTAGGCACCATAATGCAGAAGTTCACATCGTATTACCCACCTATATTAGATCGTGACTCTCCCAAAACCAGCAATTTCCCCTGCCAGAAAATATGCTGGCCAACAAAGCAAATTGTTCTAAATACTATATACTTAACTGTATGAGTTTTAGGCTACAACTATTAATCTCAATCTAGTAGTCTCAGAAAGTTATTTGTTTCTAGAGCTTTTTTGAAAATAAAATAAACTTCTTTTGTTGTTTTTAGTTATCTAGGTTTTGGGTGGGTGAGGTACAGAGTCTTATGTATCCTAAGATGGCCTTGAACTCTGTATAGAGCTCAGAGATAATCCCAAATTCCTGATCCTCCAGCCTCTGCTTCCCGAGTACTGGATTGAACCCAGGACTTCAGGCAAGCTAGGTAAGCATTCTACCAAGTGGACGACATCTTCTGCATAAGTAATAATTTTAATAAGCTTTTTCATCTGGAAAAAAATCTAAACCTAAAAGGGAAATTGTTTAGTGATACAAGAATTTCCAGAGTAGCCTATATTTCTACCTCCCCAAGTGTTAACACTATTTCCAAAATATTTTGTTGACCCATAATAAAACCCGTTATCAATTAAGCAAGCACTCTCCACCTGCCCTCTAGCCCCCTAGCAACCACCAAATTACTTTTTTGTGTCCACCATTTACCTACCCTGGGTATTTCATAGAAATGGAAATATACACAGTATGACTTTGGGAGTTTAGTTTTTTAATATTACTTTTTAAAACAAGGCTTACCTACAAGCTAATATGCAGTGTTTTCACTAAACTGGCTTAGCTCCCCTCCCACCTCTTCCCTCGCAGTCCATATGCCCACCTGCCTACCTTCCTTCCTTCTTTCCTTCCTTCCTTCCTTCCTTCCTTCCTTCCTTCCTTCCTTCCTTCCTTCCTTCCTTCCTTCCTTTCTGGCAGGGTCTAACTGTATAACCAGACTAGCTTTAAACTTCTGCTCCTCCTGCTTCTGCATTCATAGTACTAGGATTACAAATATGTATCCTCACTTTTAATTGCACACACCAAGTACCTTTAATTGGAGTTATAGACTGAACATGGGGAGCATTTCAACACTTAACTTTGCTCTGCTCCTACTTTACTCTCAAAACAACATGGAAAGGATCTTGAAGTCTATTAAACTTAGTATTTCTTTTAAATCCAGCACCTCCTGGAGAGGAAAGATTGGGGGTTGATTCAACTATCTGTCATTCACATAGCATAAGCTTATTTAATAGTTTAACATGAGCATGAAGAAGAAAGTACCACAGCAAACAGAAGATAACCATAACAAATAGATACAACACACTGGATGCAGCACTTTATCTTGCACTTAGTTTCTTCATCTACAGCATAGCCAGATTGGATCCAGGCCCTAAGAGCTACTGTAATGAAAACTGTATGATTTAACTCCCTAGATTGACAGAGGTCTATGATTTCAAAGTGCTATTTTCCCTTAATACTTTATTGGAGCACAGCTGATATTGAACCACTGAAAGTGTGGCCCTGGGGGTTACAGACTACAGATTACCATTGAATGATGAAAGAGAGATGAGCTTATAACAATGAGCATATTCACAACCAGAAGACACACTTGTTAGGAGAGAGAACTTATCCATCATTCAACATCAAATGCACCTACCCTGTACGGAAACTGGTAAAATGCCAACAAGAAATATCAGCCAGAGCCCACTCCTCCTGAGTCACTGCCTTCTTTGATCTGACCAGTCCTCTGTGGGTCAAATGGCTACAGAATGTTTCTGGGAAGCAAAAGCATTTCAAGATGAAAGGATACCTACTGGCCGTGCCACACTGAACATTCTCTCTTGAACTTATTTTTAGTGTGGCATTCATCTTTATGTGTGCCAACTTTTTATTATAAAACTTTTCAGGAACCACAAAATTAAAGGAATTTCACAGTGAATACTCACATACTCACCTTCTAGATTCCATCGGGACCATTTTGCTGTCCTTGTTTGATCATGTATTCACCCATATTTTGGTTAATTCACTATTGTATCTTACTTCTTTCATTTTGGGGGAAAATGATATAATTATTTCTCTCTTTCCCTTTCTTACTCCAAATTCTCCCACATATCATTTCTTGCTTTTTCAAATTCTTATCCTATTTTTTTTTACTAATTGTTATTGTATGTATATATGTATGTGTACATAGATACACATTCCTAACTATAACTTGCTCAGTCTGTATAAGGTTATTGATATGTATATTTTCAGGGCTGACCATTTGGTATTGGTTAACCAATTGGTGTGCTCTTCCCTGAGGAAGACCATCCCCCCACACACACACTCTCAGATTCTCTCAGTTGCTTGTAGCTCTTTGTGGGTGGTTGACCTGTGCAGTTTGGCACTTCAGAGTAATTACAGATATCAGCATGTATTTCATTAGCATTGCTTTACATACTTGCTGATTTTTATTTAATAAAATTTATAGACAATGGAACACACAATTCTTCAAGTGTATATTTCTTGAGTTATAAGCAAAGCCTATGAGTGGCAATTCTTATTAAAGTAGTACATGTTGCATTTAGTGATTTGATTTTATATAAATATATTGTGTTAAAAAATGACATGACTCATTTTCAAGTAAAAAGCTGTAGTTATTTGCTTCTTCCTAAAGTGAACTACTTTTAATTTTCACAGGCTTATTTTAATAATTTAAATATATATTATACATGAAATGATATTACTGCTATTTCTTAAGACTTCTATTTTATAATTATCTTTTGGTTATTTTCTATAGAAGAACAGGATTGAGTAATCCCAACTTCCTAACCACAAACTTTAAGTTTCATTTAAATTAAGTTTTAGCATTTTCAGTAGCTATGAAAATATTATTCACAATAGATAGTAAGTACTGATTCCCTTTCTATAACTACTTTGATTTTTTCTCATGTACAACTCATCCCTTTTTGTTTGACTTTAAACATTATTTAATATTTCTAAATTAAAAAATGTTAATACATTTCTTACCAATTTGTCTCTAGGAAGCTATGAAAATGCATTTGACTATTTCTTCTGTTTGTTGCTGTTTGATTTTTGTTTGGAGACAAAGTCTCACTGTGCATCCTAGGTTGATTTCAAATGCTTTATCAATGTGGTGGTTTGAATGAGAAGTGTCCTGCATAGATGTGGGCATTTGAGCAATGTCCACAGTTGTTGATGTGGTTCCAGGAGTTGGTAGAGCCTCGCTGGAGGAAGTAGGCTAGTGAAGGGCAGGCTTTGAGAGTTCATTACCTTGCTTCACGTCCCCTTCATTCTCTCCAGTTCACGTTTGCATCTGCAGCTGTGATCTGTCTATCAGCTTCCTGATCTGTTACCTACTGACGCTATCTCTCCCACCATTATGGACTGTCTCCTTGAACCTCAAGCCAGAATAGATTCTTTCATAGTTAAATCACTTTGGGTTGAGATGTTTTATCTCAACAACAGAAATGTAACTAATACTCTGCCTTCACTTCCCTCAGTGCTGGGGCAATAGGCCTGTGCCACCACTCCTGGCTCCCTATAGTTTTACCCAACAGACACTGCCTCTGTTCCCTCTTTAGAAACATCACTCCAAACTGTGCTATTAGTTCTCCTGATCTGCCGCAGAGCCATTCCCAGGGCTCTCCTTCATCTCTGGATCACACATCTTCCTGGTGGCATCTCCCTTCTTCTTGTCAGAACACTTCCTGCAGTAGTTCCTTGAGGCTTTCTGTGGAAGACAAACTTTGCAAGATCTTACCCTTCTCTATAGAAGTTGAGTGTTTATGCCAGGTCCTCTATTACTTTTTGTCAGAACTCTAAAGATGATGTCATTTTGTGGCTTAGCTTTCAGTAATGCCATATCAGACCATTCTGTTTCTTAATACCTTAATTTTGGAACATCCTCTGTAACCCAGTGTTCTGAACATTCGTTTATAGGCTTTGGCATACCCGTTACATCTAGATACTGTATTCTTTTATTTCTGGGTGATGTTCTCTTATTTTATGCCTTTGATGATTTCCTCTGAAAGAACTGTATCTGTTTTCTATTTTTGTAACTCCTATTGGCTGAATGTCTAACTTCGAACACAAAAAACCTCCAGTTTTATCTCTTTTTGTGTCCCATGAATATATCTTATTGAATATTAAGTAGACTAAAATCACCTTTGTTGTTTAAAAATATCAATGGTAACAGTATCACCATCAATTTTATGTATTCATTTTTTAGAGGGGCTCATGCTATTTTCCCCATGCCGGCCTCAAGATGATGATCATTCTACACCAACCTTCTTAGTGCTGGGTTGACAGGCATATACCATTGGATCCAGGCATATACCATCAACTTTGTTTATGTAGCACTTGGTGTTTAACCCTGAGCCTCACACATACTAGGTAAGCCTTCTTTTTACTTTTTACTTTGAGATAGGACCTCAGTAAATTACCCAGGATATCCTTGAGCTCATTTTGTAGTCTAGACAGGCTTTTAATTTATAATCCTTCTGCCTCAGTATCCCAAGTAGGCAGGATTACAGCCTACACCAGCTCCTACTGCCATGGCCTTTGAAAGAGCATCATCAATAACTTACAAGCTCCCATGTTACCTTTCTAGATCCAATTGCCCTCCTTTCCCTCTGAGATAACCACTGCATTGCATTTCATGTTTGCAGCATATTTTTTATTTGTAGTTTTATTGCATGCTTCTGCACTTCTGCCTCTGTTCCCTCTTTAGAAACATCACTCCAAACTGTGCTATTAGTTCTCCTGATCTGCAGCAGAGCCATTCCCAGGGCTCTCCTTCATCTCTGGCGTTGAGTTTTACTTTTTTTCAACCTTATATGAATTAAATTATTCTGTATGGTTTCTAACACTTGCTTTTCTCCCTCGTTTTACACTAAATACCTGAGATTACCCTAAGCTACCATATAATTTTTATTGTATACACAAAACTTTTTCTTTATTAATTGGTAAGCATTTGGAGTTGTCTGTTTTTTTTATAACATTGAAAACTGATGTTCTATTCACCAACAAATATTCTAGCATACGCTAAGGAAAGGGATTGGTAATTCATGGGGGAAGTGCATCTTTGATTGACTAGAGAAACCAAATTGTTCCTCAAAAGCGTAGTCATAATATCTCACTCCCTTGCTGTTTAACATCCTTGCCAACACATAACTTTATTGTTCATCAAAGGTAGGTGAAATGGCCAACTGTAGCTTTGGTTTGCATTTCTCTGATTATTAATTAGGTCAAGTCATACTTTAAGTTTATTGAAAGCTTATAAAACTATCCCTCCTTCTACTTAAGCCAGATATCCCCCCCCTTTTTTGGTTTCTTATTCTTGGTATTTGAAATAGATTCTCACTGTATTATAAAAACTGACCTCAAACACATCATCTCTCTTCCTCAAACTTCTGGAGGCTGGAATAACAGGCACATATCACCAGCATCAGCCAACTGATTTGGTGGATATAAATCTATCAAGTTTTATATTTCTTCTTGATTCAGACTTTGTAAATTATGTATTTCTGGGGAGTGATTTTTTTATTCACATTTCAAAATTTATCACCTGTAAGTAATTTAGAATATCATTTTTGTTACCTTTTAAAATCCCATAGTATCTATGGATACGTTCTTGAATGGCTCATTTCCATCATTTTCTTTCTGATTGCTAATCTTTTCTTTTATTTGGTTTTGAGATGAGGTCTTATGTAGCCCAGGTTGATCTTGAACTCATGGTATTCCTGCTTCTACCTCCTGAGCTCTGAAATTATAGAGATATTGTATGCCATTATTCTCAGATCATTAATCTTATTTCATGTTTGTACAACTCATTAGCTTTTTCAAAGACATAAAATTTACCTTGATCAAAACTTCCTATCTCAGGTTTCTATTTAATTATTCTGCCATTATATTTTTTATTTCTTCCATTTAGATTTTTTTGAATTTTTTTCTGTTCTTTTCTTACTAGTTAAGTTGGATACATTGCTTCTTGTTTTGCAGATGAGCTCTAATGCAAGTGATAAAATCATAATACTAATGACATACAAATATTCTATAATATATAAAAACATTTTACATTTACATTTTTGAAGTTAGCAGAACTTTTTTATATTAAAAATCACCAAGTAGATGCTTATGGTTAAGTACTATAAGCCTTTTACCATCACAGACATGAAAGTGCAAAAAAAAAATTCCAAAGTAGCCTATAACAATGCAAAACCATGGCAAATGATCAGTAAAACAGGGTATAATTTGTTTGGAAAAAAATCAACCAATACAATTTCCCATAATACCAAACTAAATGGTAAATAAAATGGTATAGGGTAATCTTTACAGATGCAATAAAATATTTGTTAAGAAAATAATCCACTAATTATAAAACCTCTTAGCATCTTAAAAATGGGAGTTACTTTCCTTTGCCTGGTATAAAATAGCTACAAAACCTACATAAGAAATTTTATAACTAATACTGAAACATTGAAATTAATTTCACTTAAGATCAAGAAATTAAAGAGTGGCAGTTATAATAACTTCTTTTGAATACCCTACTGCACACCCCAGTGAGTGTCCAAAGAAATGAGAGCATAAAGATTTGAAAGAAAGAAATGCAATTCTATTATTCACCAATGATGTTATAATCCACACAGAAAATTTAAAAAAAAATGTGATTCAGAAGTGCATGTGTGTGTGTGTGTGTGTGTGTGTGTGTGTGTGTAAATCAACCTACAGGAGGCAATTGCAATAGCAATCAGCAAACATATAAGAGAATTATGGTTCCTAAAAGTATAATATAGTGTAAAATAAATATGACAAATGCTATGTCAGGATTTTTTTATGAGAGAGTTAAATATTTGGCATTGTAAATAAGCAAATCTGACTAAAGAGTGTGTAGTTGACCAGAGAAGCACAACGATTCAAGCCATTCCTAGTGAAGGAGACCCAAGAGCAAGTTCTGGACCATTAGTGAGAATTGATCAAAGCTGATGGTAACTGATATCACATCAATGAAAGAGAGAAAGCTCAAAGGACAAGTGTTTTTTTTTTCTTTTTGACTGCTCACTTTTGTCACATGGTCAAGAAAATATCTTTCCCTTGTGTTTTAGCCATTTTCTATCTGAGGATCTATTCTAATAACTTTTGTTATTTTAGTGGTCTCTCTGTGAAAATTAATATAAAAGTTGCACCAATATTTCAACTGAGACATTTATTTCCCTGTTAACAGATCCAAAAGCTTTTGATGCTTCGAATTTAAACACCATCTGCCTGACTTATGCACACTATTACTGGAAATCATGGTTTTATTTTCTGAAAACCATGTATGATGGTTTTGTACTTCACTGTTTTAAATCACATACATATTTACTACTTTATTTGTACTACTTCTTCCTATTCCTCCAACCTGTCATCTGAGATCATATCTTTTCTGCCCATAGTACATTCTGTACAAGTCCTTTTATGCGGAACTTCATTGGTGCCAAATTCTCGATATTTGAACATTCATTTTGCCTGAAGTCTTTTTGTTGAGGCTGAGAGGTGAGAGTGGATTCAATTAATCACAGTCTTTTAAATTCACAGGAAATGGGGGCAATAAAATCAAGATGAAGTGAGGCTTTGATTACTATACCCTTTATGAATTATTTTTCTCTAAGTGCAGACATGGAAGCTCATCTGAGCTCACTTTTATCTCAGCCCAGTGCGGGCATCAGTTGAGAAGAAGAGATTGTGTTGCCCCTCAGATGCCCCCATGACAAGCTAGAAAGCCAGTGTAGCTGGGGAAAGGTTGCACTGTGCCAGTCACAAGGGAGTGAAGGACTGTTGGAGTTACCGGTAGAGACAGACCCTATTGCATTTTACCTGGAAGGACAGTCAAAGCTTGTTCCACTGACCTACATCGCCAATCCTCTCTTATTTTCATAAGGTAGTAACGAAAAATGTAAGATCATATGTGAGGCTTGTACTTTATCTCTATTGACTAATATATTTCTCCAAAGGTAAGAATCCAATATGTGTAGTAAAATTGACAAAATCTACAACATTTAGCATACATTCCACCAAAGCTAGTGGGGCTTCTGCGTCTCATATCTTTGGTGACTCTCATTCAGCTGCTTGACACCAAGCCAGTGCAGAAAGGCTCTGAAGAATAAAGCCTAGAGATGCCACACACTATTTTCATAGTCATCCTGATCTGGCATCTTGCCTTTGTCAGCTTAGGTGGCTGCTGCCACCTAGCTTTAACTAGCAATCATCTGAAGACACAGACCACCCGGCTGCCCTGAAGAAAGTCAGTTATGGCAGAGAATCAGTAGGAGCACAAAGACCACAAAAGATAAACTACACCTGCTCTAACCTTTTTCATCTGACTTGGCTCCATTTTTAAAAATTATATATAGTAACTCCACAGTAGCACAAGGTCACTAACAGAGTTCTTCAAACCAAAGTGGAGGATTAAGGCTTACCCAGATCAATGTGATTTCAAGAGAGTTTCTGCATCCATCCAATCAGTTATTAGTGAAACCTGAAAGCTTTGTTTTGTGTTATTAAAAGACTTTACCAAGTAGACTTGAACCAACAGGAATGTATGCTAAATGTTGTAGATTTTGTCAATTTTACTACACATATTGGGTTCTTACCTTTGGAGAAATATATTAGTCAATAGAGATAAAGTACAAGCCACATATATGATCATACATTTTTCATTAATACCTTATGGAAATAAGAGAGGATTGGAGATGTAGGTCAGTGGAACAGCACTTGCCTGGCAGGCATGAAACCCTGGATTCTTCCTTCAGCACCAAAGGCAGACAGAGGATGGGAGTTTACTACTATATATAATTTAACCAAAATATGTATTTAATTGTAATGTTATTAAATATATTTTATTCAAATATTTGTCAATTTTAACAATAAAGTTTGGTTTTCAAATATATTTGACTTACATATATGCATAATGCTATTTCAACATAAGTCATTTTATAGTTGAGATGTCTTAAAATTCATTATGTATTTTATACCTGTGGCACCTCTTAGTTTGAACTAGCCACATTTAAAGTACTCATCAGGCATTTGTGACTAGATGTCTACTGGGACACTATTCTGTATAGGACTGCTCTGAGGGAAGGCCCTAGAAACTTATAGGATTAAAAGTATCCCAGACAAATCATACAATGTTTGAAAATTAATGCTCTCTGAAATTTTGGCCAGGAGCTAGGAAGACAGCTCCTGGGTAAAATCCTGACTTTAGATGCCCAGCACACCCACATAGATGTCAGGCTTGTGCTTGTAATCCCAGTGTTGGGGACAGAGAGATAGGATCCCATGGGGTTTTCTGCCCAGCCAGTCTAGCTGAAACAGGGAGTCCCCAAGTCCCAGCCTTAGAAAGAGGCAAAATAATAAGATGGAGAATTATAAAGATACCTAAAGTCATTCTCTAGGTTTCACATGTGCACATACAAGTGAGAACAAACATACATGTATGCACACCCACATATACCATATATGCATATAAATGAAACGTTTGGACAATAAACACTGAGATTTTGAACTACCCTGACAGGTTCATAGATGTGTGATGTTGGCGTAGAAGTGGATTTATATGTCACAGTTACCTTTCTACACATGAGAAAACAGTAGTCAATTCACATTTACATTCTCTGCTAGAAGTAGACTTCAAAGCCATAAATGTCAATTTCATTCTTCCTACTGCCTTTGTAGGTGCCCTTAGACTGTCTGGATTTTAGGGAAAATTATCAAATATATCAACCTGGTATATCTATCTTCTATCTCAATCTACACTGGGAAATTCTGAGGAAATAAAATTCTAAAAATGAAAAAGAATGGCAGCTGTGCTTGCATTATAATGTGTACTACTTATATTATGTTCATCTTTGCAATGAGTTTGTAAAATAACACCAATTTTAATGATGATGAGGAAAGTTCATGATAGTTTATCGGCTGGGAGAAGACTGGGGACAGGACTGGTTGCTTGGTCATGTCCTTCACATACCATTCTGTCTCCACATGTTGCTCCCAGGCAAGGACTGGACATCTCAAGAGTGTACCAGATGTGGCATGGGAACATGCCACTGCTGTCATAGACCTTCCTGTGTGTAGAAACATTTCTCCCCCACAGTCAGGGGGAAGTCCTCAGAAGGGTTGCCACCCCTCCTCAAGCCTTCCTGTGGACATGGTATTTTAGTTCCCCCAGGCATCAAAGGAAGGATGAAAAAGTTATTCTGCCTTTTTAGTTACTTTTTCTTTATTGTGACAAAATATCTGACAAAAAGTAACTGAAGAAAATAAAGGTTTATTTTGGCTCACAGTTCAAGGGCATAGAGTCTACTGTGGCAGGAAAGGTATGGCCGCTAGTCAGATTTTATCTTTAGGTAGGAAACAACAGAGTAGACAGGAAGGAGGCCAGGATAGAAAACCTTAAATCTTAGTTCTAGAGACCTACTTCCTCCATCAAGGATCCACCTCCCAAAGGTTTCACACCTTCCCAAACTGCACTACTAGCTGGAGACCAAGTATTCAAACACTTGAGCCTGTGGGAACATTTCTCATTCAAACTACAATATCACCATTCAACTCCTTACCTAGCCACATCATCTTTCCATGGTAGGATCATCTTTCCATCTCTCACGGTAGGATTCCCTGGTTCCCAGTTCAAGTCACACCTGGGAAAGAGTTCTTGCACACAAACCTTTCATTAAGTAGATTTAGAAGTCACATCAGCTGGAAATGCAGGGTGAGGTTCCTATGCCTTATTTGATTGAACAGATGTCTAGGATGTGTGTGGACTGTGGCATTCTTTCTACTGCTTTTATATAGATATCCGGTATGTGGACTATGTCACTCTTTCTGCTTTTATATAGACATTGGTATTTTGTTTCCTCAGAATTTTCCAGTGTGGATTGAAATGGGAGGTAGGTATACCAGATGTGTATACAAAGGCAGTAGAGATAATGAGATGGACATTTGGGGCATAACGTCTAGTTTTAGCAGAGAATATAATTGGTAATTCAGGTGTGACTAATACCTGCAATCCCAGAACTGGGAAGGTTAAGACAGAAAGATTATAAATTCAAGATCCATTTGGACTATATAGTGTGACCCTGTCTCAGATGATGTAATTAAAATCTCAAAAAAAAATTGAAAATGAAACAAAACAAAACTAAAAGACAAAGGGCACCGGAAAGACAGCTGTCTATGATGGCAGAGGCACCTTTCAGCTCTATCAAGATTGGAGACACTAACCAGTGTGAAAACGAATGCTTCCTGGGGCTGGAGAAATGGAACAGATAAAAGCGCTGGCTGCTCTTCCAGAGGTCCTGAGTTCAATTCCCTGAAACCACATGGTGGTTTGCAACCATCTATAATGGGATCAGATGCCCTCTTCTGGTATGTCTGAAGACAGCTACAGTATACTCATACATTTTAAAAAAATAAATCTTAAAAAAATTAAATTAACACTTCCTACTAAATTGCTGGCTGGTAATACTGAACAAAGACAGAAGCACCCTTGAAGTGTAGAGTACAAGGTCTCCTCCAGTAGCCAGCTGGGAATGAATCATCTGACCTCGGCTAACTGACATCCCTCAGGATTGAATGTGATGAATATCCATTCTGGAAACCTGCCAGGAAGCTCCTGCACTCACTCTTTTCTCTAAAGGAGGTTCCCAGTGTGTCTGTCGCCTGACAGGTAGTATTTGTTTGCATTCTCCAAAAAGAAAGACTCCAAATGGGGTTAGTGTTTCCCTGGGTAGAAAGTGGAGAATTTGCTCACGAAATTTTAGGTTACTTGGAGTGATGTGGAGGTAGAAAACACATACCACACACAGACACAGATGGTGCTTGTTTACCTGCAGGTGAAATCTGGTTTAAATGAGCTTTTGTGCAAAGTTAAAAAGTAGGAAGGAATTTCCCCTAATCCAGGTGCAATAAGTTGATTAAATTGAAGTCAATCATGCTATAGAATACTGTACATCTGGGGCTATGTCATATGTCTTGAGCAAGTAGCTAAACCTTTGAGGGTAGGGAATGCTCTCCTGAATGTATGTATGTATCCTTGTATAGCATAGAATGTTTCTGGATGGATAAATAAGAGTGATTGGTCCCTCCTCCCTGTCTTACACCTGCAGTTGTGGATAACTGCCCCTCCCCATGATTCTGCCTGCCTCCCAAGAGGTCTGCTCTGACCTGAGACATACAGATGAGACACACACATACCCCTTCCCCAATCCTCTTGCCTGCTGGGACCCTAGCAAGTCCAGTAGTCATGGGCTCTGCCCCGCCCATCTGTGCCCCATCCTCCTTCCAGTCAGCATCTACACCTACACTACACCTACAGCATACAGCACCCAATAGCTCTACCTACCTCACAGGAGGTCTACACTAATGCAAGACACAGAGCTCCACGCTTCTCCCCAGAGGCCTGCTCCAACTTGGGTCAACCAGTCTAGAAAACACCACATGGTAAAAGGCAAGTACAAGAATATAAGCAACAAAAGCCAGTGCAATGTGGCACCATTAGAACCCAGCTCTCCTACTACAGCAAGACATAGACATCCTACCATACCTGAAGAGCAAGACTGTGACCTTAAATCCCATCTCATGAAAATGATAGAAGCCTTTAAAGAGGATATAAGTAAATAAGTCAGAATCTAGACTTCTCGGGTAGGTGCTGAGTGAGTATTACACTGACTAATATCCATGTCTCTTCCACTTTTAAAATAGTTACTTTTCTTACTACCACTGAATTAAAATACTTTTGCTGGCTTCTCTGGAATAGCTCTAACATTTGCTTATAGTTGTGGAGTCAAGAAAAACCTCCCAATTCTATCAGCCATCCAACAGCATTGTCAGAATTGTAAAGCTTTTACAAGTCAGTGTTTATACTTCTAGGCTACTACTAGCCATTCATACCACAATTATTTAAAAACTAGCTGCAAGCTCTCAACCTGAATAAAGAAACGTTGATCTAGGATGATAGAAAGAGGAACACTCCTCCATTGTTGGTGGGATTGCAAGCTGGTACAACCACTCTGGAAATTAGTCTGGAAAGTACTAAATTGTCCTCAGAAATTTAGACATAGTATTACCTGAGGACCCAGCTATACCACTCCTGGGCACATACCCCAAAGATGCTCCTACAACATATAACAAGGACACATGCTCCACTAAGTTCAAAGCAGCCTTATTTATAATAGCCAGAAGCTGGAAAGAACCCAGATGTCCTTCAACAAAGGAATGGATACAGAAAATGTGGTACAATTACACAATGGAGTACTTCTCAGCTATTAAAAAAATAAAACAACTTCATGAAATTCACAGACAAATATATGGAACTAGAAAATATCATCCTGAGTGAGGTAACCCAATCACAAAAGAACACACATAGTATGTACTCACTGATAACTGGATATTAGCCCAAAAGCTTGGAATACCCAAGATACAATTCACAGACCACATGAAGCTCAAGAAGAAGGAAGACCAAAATGTGAGTGCTTCAGTCCTTCTTAAAAGGGGTAACAAAATACTCATGGAAGCAAATACAGAGACAAAAGCGTGGAGCAGAGACTGAAGGAAAGGCCATCCAGAGACTGCCCCACCTGGGGATCCATCCCACATAGAGTCACCAAACCCAGACACCATTGTGGATGCCAAGAAGTTCATGATGACAGGATCCTGATATAGCTGCCTCCTGAAAGGCTCTACCAGAACCTGACATATACAGAAGCAGATGCTCACAGCCAACCATTGGACTGATGACAGGGAGTAAGAGAAAGGACTGAAGGAACTGAAGGGTTTTGCAACCTCATAGGAAGAACAACAATATCAACCAACCAGAGCTCCCAGGGACTAAACCACCAACCAAGGAGTACACATGGAGGGACCCATGGCTCCAGCCATTTATGGAGCAGAGGATACCCTTGTCTGGCATCAATGGGACTGAAGAAGCCCTTGGTCCAGTGATAGGGGAAGCTCTTGGTCCAGGCTAGATGCCCCAGTATAGGGGAATTCTAGGGTGGGGAGGTGGGAGAGGGGGTGGGTGGGTAGGAGCACACCTTCATAGAACCAGGAGGGTGGGGGATGGGATAGGAGCCTTGGGGGGAGGCGGAATCAGGAAAGGGGATTGAAATGTAAATAAATAAAGTATCTAATAAAAAGGGGAAAAAGAGGATATAAATAACTCCTGCAAAGACATACAGAAAAACACAATTAAACAGGTAGAAGCCCTTAAAGAGGAAACAAATAAATCCCTTAAAGAAATCCAAGAATAGACAATCCAACAGGCAAAGAAAATGAATAAAATGGTTCAAGAATTAAAGATGGAAATAGAAGCAATAAAGAAAACATGAATGGAGGCCACTGTGGAGATGGAAAACCTAGGAAAGAGAACAGGAACTACAAATGCAAGCATCACCAACAGAATACAAGAGATGAAAGAGAGAATCTCAGGTGTAGAAGATACCATAGATGAAATAGGTACATTAGTCAAAGAAAATGCCAAAGGTAAAAAGTTCCTAACTCAAAGTATTCAGGAAATTTGAAACACTATGAAAAGACCAATTCTAAGAATAATAGGAATAGAAGAAGGTGAAAATTCCCAGTAAAAGGGGCCAGAAAATATCTTCAACAGAATCATTGAAGAAAACTTCAATAGCCCAAAGAAAGTGATGGCTGTAAACATACAAGAAGCTTACAGAACACCAATAGATTGGACCAGAAAAGAAATTCCTCCCACCACATAATAATCAAAGCACTAAATGTAGAGAGAGAGAAAAGAATATTAAAAGCTGCAAGGGAAAAGGCCAAGTAACAAATAAAGGCAACCCTATCAGAATTATAACTGCTTCTCAACAGAGAGTCTAAAAGTCAAAAGATTCTGGAAAGTAGTCATGCAGACTCTAAGAGACAACAGATGAAATGTAAATAAGTAAAATAACCAATAAAAGAAAAAAGAAAAAAAAAGACTACCCAGCACAGTTACTGTCTTGGACTATTGGGAGAAAGACATCATCCTTTTTACATCATGGCTGGTGTATTAAAATCTATACATGTTCATATCATATTGCTTGAAAATCTTTCACTGGTTTCTTCTTTGCAGAATGAAATCTAATCTAGCAAAGAGGGTCCATAATGCTCTCTGAGACACACTGTTCAACTGTTTCACTTCTCTGATCTTGACTACCTCTGCTGATATTCTGCTTAGTGTTCAGATGAAAGAACAGAACGGCTCCTACACAGGCTCCAGGCCTTTGCTCCTATGATCTTTTGGAGATTGAATACCCTTTCCCTTTACTTGGCTGATCCTAATTCTCCCTTAGAATGTAGCAATAGCTCATATTCTGTTAGTTTAGATTACTATTGCTGTGATGAAACACCATGACCAAAAGCAAGATGTGGAGGAAAGGGGTTATTTAGCTTATACTTCCACATCTTAGTCCATTACTGAGGGAAGTCAGGACAGAAAATTAAGCAGGACTGAAATCTGGAAGCAGGAACTGATTGATGCAGAGGCCATGAAGGGTGCTACTTACTGGCTTGCTCACTATAGCTTGCTTAGCCTGGTTACATATAGCTCCCACGACCACCATCCCAGGGATGACCCCTGCACAATGGTCTGGACCCCTCCACATCAATCACTCATTATGAAAATGCCCTACAGGCTTGCTTCAGCCCAATCTTATGGAGGCATTTTCTCAATTGGATTCTTTCCTCTCAGATGGTTCTAGTTTTCATTAAATTGAAATAAAACTAGCCTACACCCCACTTCTTTCAAAATGTGTTTGTGGTGGTTTGAATGCTTGATCACCTGGAGTGACATTATTTGAAAGGATTAGGAGGTGTGACTTTGTTGGAGGAGGTGTGACCTTGTTGGAGGAAGTATGTCACTTGGGGGTGAGCTTTGTGTTTTCTCTGGAGTCTCTCTCTCTCTCTCTCTCTCTCTCTCTCTCTCTCTCTCTCTCTCTCTCTCTCTCTCTCTCTCTCTTCCTGCTGCTTGCGGATGTGGAAGTAGAACTCTCAGCTACTTTTCCAGTACCATGTCTCCCTTGGAGCCTGCTATGTTGCTATGTTTCTGGCCTTGATGATATTCTGGCCACTCTGATATGGACTAAGCTTCTGAAACTAACTGTAAGCCTCGATTAAATGCTTTCTTTTATGAGAATTTCTGTGGTCATGGTGTCTCTTCACAGCAATAGAAGAGTGACTACGACAATGCTCAATCTTCTCCGCCATGCTCACTAGCTGACGTGGATGCCTCTCTGTAGAAGTCCCACAGTGCCCTGTGCATGATTGGGTCCAGGTGAAGAAACAGGCTCGATTCTGTCTTAATAGTGGAATAGTTCATCCAATGACCACACTTCCTGCCCGTTTGCTGTGGTTGTTTTTTTTTTTTTTCCTCTCTCAGCTGCCATTAACAAAGCCATTTGCAGCACACTTTTTTTTTCTTTCTTTTTTTTTTATTGTATATATTCTATATTTACAATTCATTTCCCTTTTTCTGGTTCCCCACCCCCAAAGGTCCCACATGTCCTTTTCCCTCCCCCTGCTCCCGCATCCACCCCCTCCCACCTTACTGTTCTTGTACTCTCCCACAATGATGTTTTGGTCCATTCTAGCACCAGTGTCCACTCCTTTCTTCTTGTGAGACATCACTTGATATGTGATTTGTGTCTTTGGTGTTCCAAGCTTCTAGGCTAATATCCACTTATCAGTGACTGTATACCATGGGTATTCTTTTGAGACTGGGTCACCTCACTTAGTATGACGTTCTCCAGCTCCATCCATTTCTCTAAGAATTTCATGAATTCATTGTTTCTAATGGCTGAATAGTACTCCATTGTGTATATATACCACATTTTTTGTATCCATTCCTCTGTTGAGGGACATCTGGGTTCTTTCCAGCTTCTGGCTATTATATATAAGGCTGCTATGAACATAGTGGAGCATGTATCCTTATTGCATGCTGGTGAATCTTCTGGGTATATTCCCAGGAGTGGTATGGCTGGGTCCTCCGGAAGTATCACGCCCAGTTTTCTGAGGAACCGCCATACTGATTTCCAGAGTGGTTGTACCAGCTTGCATTCCCACCAGCAGTGGAGGAGTGTTCCTCTTTCTCCACATCCTCGCCAACACCTGATGTCTTCTGAGTTTTTAATCTTAGCCATTCTGACTGGTGTGAGGTGAAATCTCAGGGTTGTTTTAATTTGCATTTCCCTAATGACTAGTGATGTTGAACATTTTTTAAGGTGTTTCTCAGCCATCTGAATTTCTTCAGGTGAAAAGTCTCTGTTTAGCTCTGTACCCCATTTTTGGATAGGGTTATTTGGTCAGGGACATTCTAGACAGTGGTCTCTAATCCATGTGTAGTGAGTGCCTGGAGGTTTGGAGAATAATTAGGCTTCTTGAGAATTACAGAGCCTACAGCATTGACAGATTGGGTGTGGATGTTGGCACTAAGGCTGAACTATCTGCATTTCTACTCATTTTAAGGCATATTTCTTCCAATATGTACTTTTATGATAAAGATTTTAAGAATGCAGACATTTTAAAGAATTAGTAAAGTGAAGGTCAGTGCCTTGGGTAATTCCTTGGACTTTTTGGATCCTAATTGTGGTCCTTAGACCCAGGGCCTCATCGGGGACTTGGTATTAGTGAAAATTCTTAGGCTCCTGGCTTCCTGATTCAGAACTTCTAAAGGAAGGCTTCAGTCATCTGTTCCCAAAGCTCTCCATGGGATTCGGAGGCAGCCTCAAGCCTAAAGACACCTGAGTGAAGAGACAGCTTAGAGTGCACACAGGACATGGTGACAATGGCTAGTTAGGTTGCTGAGAGGGCACTTCAATTGTCACTTATTTCCAATTTCAGATCTTGCATTTTAGATATCTGCGGCTGTTGAGGCTTTGCTCTCAAACCCTCAAGGTGTTTATTATCTGTTTGAAAAAGGAACAGTTAAACATAGTGATTTCATAGAGCGGCAAGCCAGGAAGAGAATATAATAGTGACTCAGGCTGGGGCGAGAGTAATTGTGTGGCTGAGGAGTTAGCTTCGGGCTTTTTATGGTTTCGGTCAAGGAGCCTCCAACCTGTAAGAAGTATTGGTTAAGGAATGATTGATAAGGAGAAAATGGCTTCTAATAAGACAAGTGCCATTGTGGTGTCAATTATAGCTTTTGAGTGTCACAGCAGGCAGGGAAGGTGGCCACAGGGAGTAAGCTCAGGACAAGGAGTTTAGGTGCTGAACTTGCTCTAAGCTCTGGATTGAACTTTGACTTTTTCTACTTCTTTTCATGAGTATTTTAGAGTTCTTTCCCTTCCCTTTTCTTTACCACCCTTTTCCCAGAACCTCAGGCACATTATTCATTTCCACATACATTTAGATTCAAAACATGATGTATATCCAACATATGCAACATGTACCTATAACATGTAAAGACCATGAAGATGTACAATTAAATGTAACACTGGCTTCTATTTTAGCTCACTAGTGTCTCCTCAGAGGCAATCACTCTTTTTTTTTTCCATTAAGATATTTTTTTCTGAGCCGGGTGGTGGTGGCGCACACCTTTAATCCCAGCACTTGGAAGGCAGAGGCAGGTGGATTTCTGAGTTTGAGGCCAGCCTGGTCTACAGAGTGAGTTCCAGGACAGCCAGGGCTACACAGAGAAACCCTGTCTTGAAAAAAAAAAAGATTTTTAAAAAAAAATTATTTGTTTATTTGTTTATTTATTTACATCCCAAATGCTGTCCCCATCCCCATTCCTCCTCACAAACCCCTTCCACCATCTCCCTTCCCTTCTCCTCTGAGAGGGTGGAGCCTCCCTGGGTATCCCCCAACCCTGGGGCATCAAGTCTCTGCCAGAATAGGCACATCCTCTCCCACTGAGGCCAGCCCAGCTGGAGAACAGATACCACAGTCAGGCTACAGGCTATAGCTTGAGGGAGAGCCTCTGCTCTAGTTGTTGGGGGGCCCACATGGAGACTGAGCTGCATGTCTGCTACATATGTGTGGGTGCCTCGTTCAGCCCACGTATGCTGTTTGGTTGGTGGTTCAGTCTCTGAGAGCTGTCAGGCTAGTTGATTCTGTTGGTCCCCCTGTGGGGTTTACATCCCCTTTCAAGGGTCTTCAATCCTTCCTCCAACTCGTCAATAGAAGTCCCCGACCCCTGTCCAATGTTTGGCTGTTGGTATCTCATCTGTTTCAGTCAGCTACTAGATAGAGCCTAGGTAGATAGAGGACAGTCATGCTAGGTTTCTGACTGCAAGCATAACATAGTATCATTAATAAGGTGAGGGATTGGTATTTGCCATGGGATGGGTCTCAAGTTGGGCCATTGGTTGGCCATTCCTTCAGTCTCTGCTCCATCTTTGTCACTGCATTTCTATTAAACAAAAAAAAAAAAAATGGGGTCAAAAGTTTTATGTGTGGGTTGGTGTCCTTATCCCTCCACTGGGGCTCCTGCCTGGATACAGGAGGTGGCCTCTTCTTGTTCCATGTCCCCTCTGTTAGGCATGTTGACTAAGGTCAGCTGCATTGACTCCCAGAGGCTTCCCCCATCTCAGGTCTCTGGGACTTCCTAAAGATTCCCCCCGCCCCCCCCACACACACACACATCACTACCCCAGCAGCTGCAGATTTCCATTCATTCTCCTGGCCCTCTGGGTCTCTCTCCTGTCTCTGCACACCTGATCCTGATCTTCCTATTCCCTTTCCCCTCCCATCTCCCACCTTCTTCCCTCCCTTGCTCTGCCTCCTAAGACTATTTTGTTCTCCCTTTTAAGTGTGATTCAAGCATCATTGCTTCGGCCTTCCTTCTTGTTTAAATTCTTTGGATCTGTGAAAGTGTATCATGGGTATTCTGTACTTTTTCGGCTAATATACACTTATCAGTGAGTACATACATGCATGTCCTTTTGGTTTTGGGTTACCTCACTTAGGATGATATTTTCTAGTTCTATTCATTTGCCTGCAAAATTCATGATGTCCTTGTTTTAATACCTGAATAGTATTCCATTGTGGAAATGAACCAGTTTCTGTATCCATTCTTCATTTGAAGGACATCTAGGTTGTTGCCAGTTCCTGGCTATTATGAATAAAGCCACTATGAACATAGTTGAGAAACTGTCCCTGTAATATAGTGGGACATCTTTTGGGTATATTCTCAGGAGTAGTACAGCTCAGTCTTGAAAAACTATTCCCAGTTTTCTGAGATAACTGTAAGGCATTTTCTTAATTATTGATCAATGCAGGAAGGCCTTGTCTATTGTGGGTGGTACCATCATGGTGGTCCTGGGTTCTATAAGAAAGCAGACTGAGCAAGTCATGTGAAACAGGCCAGTAAGCAGCACCCCCTATGGCCTTGGCATTAGCTCCTGCCTCCAGGTTCCAGCCCTGTTTGAAGTCCTGTCCCAACTTCCTTCAGCAATGGACTGTGATGTAGAGGTGTAATAAATGCAAGCTGAATAAACCCTTTCTTTCCCAAATTGGCTTTTAACTATGGTGTTTCATCATACAATAGTAACCTTTAAATAGTGAGCATGAGCTCTAGCAAGCTGGTTAGTTTTTCTCGACAATACAAAGTTAAGCCAAGGAGGAAGAGAGAACCTCATTTGAGCAATTACCCCAGTTAGTTTGACCCATGTGCATGTCCATGGGTCATTTCCTTGGTTAACTGAAAGCCCATCCTACTGTTGCCATACCTGGGCAGGTGATCCTAGGTTGCATTAAAAAGCAGCAAGCTGAGCAAACCATGGGGAGTTTTGGTTTGCTCGGCTTGAATCAGCATTCTTCCATCGGCTCTCCTTCAGTTCCTGCCTTGAGTTCTTGCTTTGGCTTTCATCAGTAATGGGTTGTGTCTTGAGAGTCATAGCATAGGGTGGATCCTTTCCTCCCTACTTGGGTTTTGGTCAGTGTTTGTCACAGAAGATTCCCCAGCATGCAATAAGGACACATGCTCCACTATGTTCATAGCAGCCTTATTTATAATAGCCAGAAGCTGGAAAGAACCCAGATGTCCCTCAATGGAGGAATGGATACAAAAAAATGTGGTATATATACACAATGGAGTACTATTCAGCCATTAGAAACAATGAATTCATGAAATTCTTATAGAAATGGATGGAGCTGGAGAACATCATCCTAAGTGAGGTAACCCAGTCTCAAAAGAATACCCATGGTATGCACTCACTGATAATTGGATATTAGCCTAGAATCTTGGGACACCAAAGACACAATTCACATACCAAATGATATATGACAAGAAGAAAGGAGTGGACCCTGGTGCTGGAAAGGCTCAAAGCATCAGTGTAGGGGAATACCAGAACAGGGAAGTGGGAAGGGCTGGATGAGGGAGCAGGGGGAGGGAAAAGGGCATGTGGGACCTTTGGGGGGGTGGGGAACCAGAAAAAGGGAAATGAATTGTAAATATAGAATATATCCCATAATAAATAAATAATATAAAAAGAAAGAAACCAAACTAGAATATTTGGGAATGGGGAGTGGCTAGTGAGGATGGAGAGAATGACAGGCAGTTGTGCTGAGGCAAGTTCAGGAAATACTCAGGGGACAAGGCTTCAGGACTGAGTGTCAGGCTGAGGTGGGGGATGTGGGAAGCACTAGAGGATTGATGGCACTGCCCCCAAACAGGATCAAAGGTGACATGCATTCAGGGTGATAATGAAATCATTTTCCAATTTCTCTATCCAAACAGTCAGTATATCACACACTTGAGAATGTTTTTTTAATAGAAGTGTTAAAGTGAAAAGCCCCAGTCCCCAAAGGAGCTAGTTTCAATTTTCTACAACATGATAGGACATGTTTGTTCATCTTTAGTTGGAGGCCTGAGGAACTGCCCCATGTAGCTATGCCCTGCGCATACACTGCATCGTATTAGGCTGGCAGCTTGTCCATCAAGAGTTGATAAGAGCCTTTGGGGACTTCAGAATTGTTTGTTTTATATGTCTGGGTTGCTACAGACATGTTCTGGAGAAGCTTTGACCTCGGCAGAGCTCTTTAGTGCCTTCTCCCCGGGCAGAGGTAAACGTAATCATCTTCTTAGAACACAAGTGGATTTCCTAGAAAAAGAGCAGCAGGGAACACCATGACCAGAATTGCCTCATACTCTTGAGACCATCGCTACGCCACCCCCAGTCACTTGAAAAAAGAAACCAGAGTCCCCATCCAGAAAGTGAAGAGAGAGACAAGAGGAGAATTACCAGGACCTCAAAGAGCTGTCGCTGCCTGTAGTCACTTCAAAGTTTACCAAGAAACACAGTGAAAAAGAAACAAACTTTACCAAGTTAGAGTTGCATTATAATGGGATGCAGAAAAGACTCAAGGAGCCTTAGCATATATACAGTGCTTGTTGCTTTGATAATCTTAAGTGAACATAGGTATACTAGACCTCATCAGCCTATTCACTGATTCCCTTCAGGAGAGTCTCATCTTGTTAGAAAGTGGGAAGATACATATTAGAGTCATTTAGGAAGCTTCAGAAGAGGCCCAGTGCTGGGCTTCATCTCTTAAAAGACATTAATATCATTATTAATATGGTGTGGGGTCTGGGCATCAGGTTTTTTTCTAATCTTTCCCAGTACTTTCCCAGTACTCATGACACTTTAAAAAGAAGTGGTTTGGTTTGGTTTGGTTTGGTTTGGTTTGGTTTGGTTTGGTTTGGTTTGGTTCTTGCAGTAGTGACACTATAAAGTAGCTTGTCTTATTTATTTTTTACTTTTGAGATAGAGTCTCATATAGTCCAGGCTGTCTTCATGCTCACTATGTTAGTTTTAACTTCTTAGTCTCTAGTCTCCAGCTCCCGAGTACTTGAATTATTTGCAAGTACTGCCGTGCTTGGCTTGTGTGGTGCTGGGGATTAAACCCAGGGCTTTGTGCATGCTAAACGAGCATTCTGCCAACTGAGCATGACTAGCTTTGGCAACTATACACAGCTTAATTCAGAAAATTGAAAGTATTTGAATTATTATAAAAGCTAAGTAAACAAATAGAAAGGAAAAAAAAGCTTTAAAAAAAAAAAGAAAAAGAAAAAGAAAAGACAAAACTCCGATTGTTCACTCATATATTCCTAGCTGTTGAGATGGTTAGACAATCGGACCTCTGGGCCATCCCAATACAAATGGTAAAGTTGACACTCCAGGATTTAAAGGATGTTCTGTCAATTCACAAAGCAAAGATAAAGTAATTGAGTCTTCTTTCCTCTCATTAGTTGATCCATCGTGAATTGAGGTTCAAAATATTAGATACCAGCTAGATATGGGGGTTCGTGGCTGTACTCCCAGGCACTCAGGAGGCTGAGGCAGGAGGAGTGCATGCTCAAAGCCAGCTAGGATTACACAGTGAGTCCACATCATCACCGGCACATAGTTTGGATGATGGTTCCAATCTTCACCCCTTCTTTTCTGCCAAAGACTTTACAATGCCTCCTAGTAAAATAGGAAATTCCACCTCTGTGGTTTATTTAGAGCTTGGTCATGTGACTTGCTCTGGCCAGTGCAGTGTCAACCTATTTGACATTAGTGAAGGCTCCTAGTTTTCTCTATGTCTGGCTTGCACAATGGGCTGGGCTCTCCCCTATCAGCAGCTATTAAGAAAAATGCCTTACAGCCAGATCCTATGGAGGCAGTTTCTCAGTTAAAGGGTCCCTCCTTTCAGATAACTCTAGTTTGTGTGTCAAAGTTGACATGAGGCCAGCCAAAATACCCTTCATGAAAATAGCATAGCCTCAGGAGCTGCTGTTCCAGGAATGGGGAACTATGACAATAGGTGTGATGGAGTCAGCAATGCAGAGACAAGCGCTGCTCATTCCAGACAAGCCCAGCTACAGCACAGCCAACTTGCAGACCCCTGAACAAGAAATAGAGAGGTTTCATGGAAGCTATTGGAGGTTGCTCATTCTGTAGGATTTGGGGCAATAACTGACTAAGGTGTCCAGATAAAGACAAGACCAACTGAACAAAAGAGATCCCCCTGCAACCCCTGAACATAAAGCTCACATGCACACAAAGCATCATACCATTGTTGTTGGTTTTTTTTTCCTTTTTTTAACCACTAAATGTCTCAACTTATAAGCAGAGTGCTCCACACTTCAGTTTTGAGGGCTCAACCAAATGGAAGAGCTGTGGCAGTCAATATCACTAATGGATACCAATCCCCCTTGGTGTTGCTGTTTGCAGATTGCCAGGAGTGTCTGTGTATCCCATGGCATGGGGTAGGTATTTGCAGGGGTGGGGGTGTTGTGATCATAAAAAGAGAAAGAGGCTTGTGAATATGTTCTGTGGCAGTGTGGGGGGAGAGGGCGCCTCAGTCAGCCCATGCACAGGCATCCCTTCCACCTGAGGGACCAGAAAAGAGTTTATTTAGGGCATGGGATGGGAGTTAAGGGGGTAGTAGTTAAGCAGAGAAAGGCAAAGAGAGGGAGAGAGTAGAGAAGCAGAGGCTGGCCATGACGTGGAGAGAGGGGGAAGGGGAGGAGAGCCCAAGAGGGGGCAAGAGAGAAGCTAAGAGTGAAAGAATAAGAGATACAAGAGAGAGGAGGGGCTGAGCAGCCTACCTCAGCCCTATCGAAGTAGAACAGGCCTATCTGGCTGTTGCTAGGCAACTGTGGGGCGGGGCATACCTGGTTGTTGCCAGGTAACTGTGGGGTGGAGCTTAGACGGAATCCTAACAGGGGGGCGTGTCTTACTGAAGCTCATTTTGCACAGACCAAAATATCCATATCACAATCAAAAGCAAGGCAGACTGGTACTAATAAGGGCTGTTGGTCATGAAGAATAAAAATGGACTTAATCTAGTACATCAGGAAAGCTTTTAAAGGCTCTGAAGGGCTAGGGTTTTTCAGCAGATGGACTGCAAAAGGATACCTGCATTACTTACTTTTCTCATTGCTTTGACAAAATACTGGACAAAAGAAACTTGGGGGAGGAAGCCTTTATTTTGGCTCATGGGTTCAGGGTCCGCGGTGGGGAAGTCATGACAGGAGCTTGAGGCTGCTGGTCATCTTACAGCTGTGGTCAGGAAGCAGAGGAGAAGGAGTGTTGGTGCTTAGTTTGCCTTTCCCCTTTTCCTCAGTCTGGGACCCGCATCCAGTAGGACAGCAACACCCTCCACACAGGAAGGTAGACTCTTCAAGTAACCTAATCTAGAAAATCTCACACAGGCATGCCTAAAGGTGTATCTTCTATGTGATTCTAGGTCCTGTTAAGTTGTTAATTAATATTAACCATCACAATACCCAACCAACAGTTCTCATTGAATAGATAGGGAATCTGGAAAGGAGCCCCTAAGTTTCCGTTTCATAAGTAAAATAGAGCAAGAATGCAATGAGTAGCTGTGGTATTGTGGTTTAGCTGGTATGGTAGCTGGCATACACTAGATGTTATCTTATTTTGTTTATTGTTGTGTCTATGATGTGTGTGTGTGTGTGTGTGTGTGTGTGTGTGTGTGTGTATACATACTTGGACAGACACAGGCCTTGGTTTAATAGGGATGCCAAAGAACAACTTGGTGGACTCAGTTCTCCCCTTCTACCTTTACATGGGTTCTAGGGATCAGCTCAAGACTGCAAGCTTGCATAATGAGTGACATTACCTTCTGAGCCATCTCACCAGCTCAGCAGATAGTAAGATACTTTATAAAGACAATTCTACAGCAACATGAGCAGAAGATAGCTAATAGATTAGCTAATAGCTAATAAGGCTGAAATAGTATATGTGTATTAAATGCTTACCATGTGCCAGGTTCTGTGGTACATACATTTATTAAATCGCATAAAATTCGAGAGTGCATATTGATCATCATGGTGATAAAACTCAAGAAAGGTAAAATTTTTTTTCAAGATCCTGAAAATGGTGATCCTGGCTCCAGAGCTGTTGCTCTTAATTGTCAGATATGTAGCCTTGAAACAATGAGAGCTTTATTTTTTTAAGATTTATTTATTTTATATATGTGAGTACACTGTCCCTGTCTTCAGACACACCAGAAGAGGGTTATCAGATCACATTACAGATGGTTGTGAACCACCATGTGGTTGCTGGGAATTGAACTCAGGACCTCTGGAAGAGAAGTCAGTGCTTTTAACTACTAAGCCAGTCCTACATTCAAGTTTTTTTTCTTTTTTATTGGATATTTTCTTTATTTACATTTCAATTATTTTCTCCTTTCCAGGTCTCCCCCCTCAGAAACCCCCTAATCTATTCCCCCTCCCCCTGCCTCTATGGGGGTGCTCTCCCACCCACCCACTCCCATCTTCCCCACTCTAGCATTCCCCTACACTGGGGCATCGAACACTCTCAGACCCAAGGGCCTCTCCTCCCACTAACGTCCAACCATACCATCCTCTGCCATATATGCAGCAGAGCCTTTCAAAATTGTATACAGTGAAAACATTTGAGGCAAGGTGCATACCAGAACTACTGGGGCAGCCAAGAGCACACCATGCCGACAGACATGTGGCATGCTGAGAGGCATTAACATAATAACCAACAGCAAGCAAGAAAACAGAGATTACCTTACTACCTTTTCAGCTAATCTTTGAAAAGTGGGATAAGGTCATTTCTTAGCTTTATATTCCAAGCAATCTCATCATTTCCAAGAAGTTGTCACAAAACAGGAGAAAACCTGAACCATGTTAACAGTGGCTGGAAAAAAATCTGAACCACAGAGATTAACCTACAAGGATAAGTAGAATCTTCTCCTTGGTCCTTTTTCTAACCCAGAGAGGCCACATTGATATTATGCCAAAGTAGCTCACATAAGAAGGGCCTCATCATCCAAGTCTCAAGCCGATGAGAATGATCAATGTGCACATCTGATTCGGATATTGGCTCTCTACCTGAAGGTGCCTCACAACTCTCCATGTCTTTCAAAGACTGGCCCGCTCATACACATCCCTATCATCAGCGCTTCATCCTTCCTTTGTGAGTTCAGTGGACCATTCTCATATTACAGACTCTAAGCTGTTTCCTTAAGACTGTCACTCCAAGAGCCAGGCAGTGGTGGCGCAAGCCTTTAATCCCAGCACTTGGGAGGCAGAGGCAGGTGGATTTCTGAGTTCGAGGCCAGCCTGGTCTACAGAGTGAGTTCCAGGACAGCCAGGGTCATACAGAGACACAATGTCTCGAAAAACAAAACAAAACAAAAAGATTGTCACTACCCTGTGACACACAACAAGGCCACACCTCCTAACAGTACAACTCCCTGTGGGCCAAGCATATTCAAACCACCAAAATGCTCTAAGGATGGACTGTTGTCTGTTCCACTGTCTGGAGAGTGAAACTTAGCCTGGAGATGTATAATACTGTTGAAAAGAGGCCCCTTGGCACATAGAAGAAGCCATGCGTACATAACAGATTTCTGAACTTGGAGAATAGGTTAATGTGAGGCCATTAAATGGACAAATATGCTAAAAACAAATTATTTACTTCACTGGCTTGACTAGAATTGACCCTTACTGAAGCAATGAATGTTGTTTAGATTGTGTTACTCATTGGCCGAAGATTAAACACAATGTTAAACAGAATTTTTTCATCACAATGACATTTGTTGTGATGTAATTTGAATTCTTTCACTACCCATGTAAATTAGAAGTCTAGCTCTGGAAGGTGCCTGTGATAGACACTGGGCTGCTTGCCCAAGAGCCCAATCATCCCCTTTCTCCATAACAAATGGTACCCCAGTGTTTGCTTAGGTTTCACATGGCTATGTGTTTCAAAGATGTGCACAAGACAGCCTTATCCCTATGGAATGAATCCTGAATAGAAGAGAATCAGAACAATGCTTCTTGCTGGTCATTGGAGCAGGAAAGAACTTACAACACCCAATTCTGGCCAATAGGACGTGAGAGAAGATGGTGAATGTACTTTCTTTATGAAGAGAGAGACAAATCAAAAACTGGCTCTTTCACCTCTGTCTCTAGCTCTTTGAAGCAGTGATAGTAGGGTCTGCTACATTCACTTTGTAACCATGAAGGAAACAAACACACGGATCAATAGCAACAAACTCATGATGGGAAAGCTGACAGACAATTAATTTGTGATGATCTCATGAAACTTCTGGGTGAGCCTCTCTTACAGCCTTCCTCCTCTGGACTTGTTCCCTGAGGCAATCAATGATCTTACTGTTAAGCCCCTGTCACTCAAGGTGCAATATAATTCCCTGTGCAATCTGCATGCCTAGGAACTATTAGAGAATCAAGATCCCAGCCTGCCCCAGATCGATAGAATTAGAATCTCCATTTTCTCAAGAGCCCCAGGTGAACAGCCACATGAAGTTTGGGTGAACCCTGATGTAAGCTGTTTCTGATTAGGCTTTCCTGCATTGGCAGATAGAAAGCAAACTGATATCCTGCCTTACAAATTGATGGCAAAGATCTCACATCCTTCTTAGTAATAATATGAAAACAAGGAAAGGCAATTGTGCATTTACTTATGTGACTCTTTGGGACCTTTTAGACAAGGTCCCCTGGCTCTTTCTCCTGCTTTATTCCCAAATCAATCGAAAAGGAACCAATTCATGCTCATATAATGAATGCACTTTTTGGCTTCAACGAACAATTAAAGCAGCCCTGAAGCCCACCAAAAAGGCAGGCTGTGCAAATACACCCTCTTAAGTCAACATCCTCAAATAAGCAAACACAAAAGGGGTCCAAGCAACAGAAAAAGAGGGAGGCACCAAGAAAGTGGGCGAACTGTCAACTGTTGAGTTTGAACTGCTCGAATTTCCTCATTAATGTAGTTGCTCAAGAGAGACTGCCATGCCCATCCAGATTGCAAACATGTTAATAACACAGCATGACAATAACCCTGTGTTGTCAGAAAGAACAGGACACTCTAGCAGCGTTCTCATTCCTGAAAAGACTACTGGAGCTTTTTGAGGCGATTTCATAATCCTTCCTGTTTACGCTGCTTAAATAACTGTTCACAGGCCGAATACTTGATGGTCTACTAGTTGACACAATCAAACCCAACTGCAGCAAACAAACTCTGCAGCTTTCTTGCTTCATTTTTTTCCTTTTTCTTTTCCTGTGGTGGAGGTTGTTGCTGTTCTATTTTATCTTTTGACAACAAGCCACTGAGAAAACCTTTAGGTTGGTATATATGATAAAAGAGAAAAAGTTTCTCCGTTATGAACAGCCTGCATTTTTTTTCTAATTGAGAAGGAAACAACTGAGAAAAAAAATCATACTGAAGATTAAAGGTTAAGCCAATGTACAATATTTTTATTTAAACCATATGACCTCTAGATCACAAATTTTATTGGCTTTTTACCCTATGGAATCATTTGGAGAGAAAAAAAACAGAGCTATCTCTTCTACAGAGTTCATGAAAGCTATCATACATCATGATGCAAACTCAAAAGGCCTGAAGATATGGCTCAGTGTAGAGCACTTGCTTAGCAGGGTGAGGGCCTGTGTTCAGTCCTTAGCACCAACAGAAAAAAAGATAGAAGAAATAAATAATACAAAAGGACTCAAAAGAGAAAATAAACCACCTCCAGATCTTATTCCAGTCAGATTAAATGTCTATAGATAAATATTGCCAATGTTTATCAGAAAGAATTGGTGAACTGAAAAATTTCACATTCCCAGTAAATAAACTTAAAGTGGACTCTTTCCAATGAATCACTTTAGAGTTCATGGCTTTATTTGTACAATTGTCAATGAAACCCTTCCCATTTTAGCTGCCTGCTTTGCTGAACTCTTCAGCATTCCCGATGGATGGAAAGGCACCAAAGAGGAAAATATCGAGGAGATACATGTTTGAATGGCTTTAAGAGTTAATGGACAGATTAGCTTCAAAGGAGGATAATGAGTCGGATGATTTTTATGTACTACAAATATACCTGGCAGATCTATTTCTGTCTGGACTCTATTCACGTGGAAATATGGCTTAATTTTTTCTGTAAGTTGCATCATTTCTTCAGTATCCAGACAAAAAAATGAGACTAAAGAGTGTCACATATAAATATCACATTTGTGCCCATTGTATACCTTCCGTGTGATTCTTGAAATGCTATGTTGGTTGTAGAAACACTCTCCACCCTCCAAAATTCCTTCCTAGCCAGGCATGGCAGTATACAGCTGAAAACCTAGCACTTGGGAGGTAAAGGCAGTCTTGGATATGTAAGATCTTGTCTCAAAACAAACCAACCAACCAACAAACCAACCAACCAACCAACCAACAAAATCCTTCCAACTGAGTTACCTATGAAAAAAATTCCACTAAAATTGTGTTTCCTCTCTCAATATAATCTAGAGAGTTCCTGCATCATGAAGTTAGCTTATCTCCTTCTACAGATCAACTGGCTGACCTCCATTTTATTTTTTTATTTTTATTTTATTGAAAGGCTCTCTGAACATCTTAGAAATGAGAAATGTTACAACAGGAGATAACATTTGAAATGTAAATAAATAAAATATCCAATAAAAAAACATTGAAAATGACATCTGAGCTTTTTGGTTCTCAGAGTAATGCTTCCATTCTGTCTCTTTGCACCTTTCAGTGATGAATCTCATTGGAATTATTTCTGACAGAATGTCTAAGACCCCAGCCACTTTCATCTTTTTGTCCTCCTGTACTCATAGCTCTATCTATCACTCTGCTTCGTTTTCAGCTCCCCAAACTGTAAAGGGTGGTGAGGCCCTGCATCTCTCACCTCAGATTTCTCTATCTGCCTCTCCGCTGGTGAATGTGCTGCCTAATTTTATATCACTTCAACAGGAGCTGGAGTCACTGGAGAGGAGGAAGCCTCACAAGAAAAATGTCTCCATAAGATTGGACTGCAGACAAACCTGTAGGGCATTTTATAATTAGACATTGATGTGGAAGGGTCCAGACCATTGTGTGTGGGGTCATCCCTGGGTTGGTGGTCCTGGCTGCTATTAAGTAAGCAGACTGAGCAAGCCATGGGGAGCAAGTCAGTAAGCAGCACCCTTCCATGGCCTCTGCATCAGCTCCTGCCTCCAGGATTCAGCCCTGCCTGATTTCCTGTCCTCCCTTCCCCCAGTAATGGACTATGATGTAGAAGTATAAGCTAAATAAACCCTTTCCTCTGAAACTTGATTTTGGTTATGGTATTTCATCACAGCAACAGTAAACCTAAGACAGTGAACCCATCCAATGTAGTGCTTTAGCTTTCACCTGTGTAATGAGGCATCTCCTTTCCTTCTCTTTACTCCAGAAATGTATGTCCATCTACATACCTGACTCCAGAAATGTATGTCCATCTACATACCTGACATCTCTATGTGGATGTCTAAGAGGCACCCCAAATTTATATTTGTTCTTAGTCCTAATTCTTTTTCTCCCACAGACTCTTCCTCAATTCAATAAATAGACACTCAATCCTTTCACTCCCCAAAGCTTGGTGTCCTCGTTTACTTTCCATTGCTATAGTAAGTGCATTGACCACAAGCAGCTTGGGAAGGAAAGGATTTATTTCAGCTTATAGTTGTAAACCATCATGAAGGGAAGTTAGGGTAAGAACTCAGGCAGGAAACTTAAGGCAGGAACTGAAGCAGAGACCATGGAGGAGTGCTTCTTACTGGCTTGCTCCTCCTGGCTTGCCCACCCTGCTTTCTTATAGAACCCAGGTCCAGCCGGTGATAGATGACACTGCCCACATTGGCTAGGCCCTTCCAAGTCCATTAAGAAAATGTCCAACAGGCTTGCCTACATGTCAATCTGAAGGAGACATTTTCTCAATTGTTACCTCTGCTTAGAATACTCTAGCTTGTGTCAAGTTGACAAAATCTAATAATCAACACACTTGAGTATCATCCCTGACTTAATTTCTCTTATATCTCACACCCATTGCATCAGCAGCCTTTGCTGGCACTGCTTCCAAACTATAACTGAAGTCTCATCACTATTAATGGATCATCATAGACTCAGCTACCATCACTTCACAATTAGATTACTGCAGTAGCTTTGGAACAGGTCTTTCAATTCTACCCATGGTGTCCTACAGACCCTTGGTCTACTTGACACGGAAGCCAGAAGTATCTTATTTAAACAGAAGCTAATGATAGCCCTTTCCTGGCTCACAGTCTTACTTTGACACATTTTGTATTAGTTTTTTTCTGAAGATATGTAAACAAGCATTTATTCACACCATATAGGGCACAAGTGATATACTAAAGAAATTGTCCCATCTAAGTCCATTTTGGTGAACTAATAAATTTGTTTGGCTTCCTTATAGAAGCATGAGTGATATCAAAACAGATATATTGTAGAAAAATCTTATCCTATCTATAATTAAACACAATTGAATAATTAAATCCAACACAAAATCACAAACTTAACTGAAACATTGACTTTTGAAATTTTTTAATTAGATATTTGCTTTATTTACATTTCCAATGTTATCCCCTTTCCTGGTTTCCCCTCCAAAAAACCCATATCTCTTCCCACTCCCCCTGCTCACCAACCCCCCCCCCACTTTCCTGACCTGACATTCCCCTATACTTGGGCATCAGTCCTTCACAGGACCAATGGCCTCTCCTCTCATTGATGTCTGAAAAGACCATCCTCTGCTACATATGTAGTTGGAGCCATGGGTCCCTTCATGTGTACTCTTTGGTTAGTGGTTTAGTCCCCTGGGAGTTCTGGGGGTACTGGTTAGTACTTATTATTGTTCCATGGGGCTGAAAACTTCTTTAGCTCCTTGGGTCCTTTCTGTAGCTCCTCCATTGGGGATCCTATGCTCAGTCCATTTGTTAGCTATGAGCCATGGGTATTTTGATCCCCCTTCTAAGAAGGACCAAAGTATCCACACTTTTGTCTTCCTTGTTCTTAAGTTTCATGTGGTCTGTGAATTGTATCTTGGGTATTCCAAGCTTTTGGGCTAATATCCACTTATCAGAGAGTGCACACCATGTGTGTTCTTTTGTGATTGGGTTACCTTACTCAGGATGATATTTTCTACTTCCATTCATTTGCCTAAGAATTTTATGAATACATTGTTTTTAATAGCTGAGTAGTACTCCACTGTGTAAAGTATCACATTTTCTGTATCCATTCCTCTGTCGTGGGACATCTGGGTTCTTTCCAGCTTCTGACTATTATAAATAAGGAAATGTACAACATACTTAATCATCGGGGAAATGCAAATCAAAAAAAAAAAAAAACCCTGAGATTCCACCTCACACCAGTCAGAATGGCTAAGATCAAAAACTCAGGGAACAGCAGATGCTGGAGAGGATGTGAAGAAAGAGGAACACTTCTCCACTGCTGGTGGGATTGCAAGCTGGTACAACCACTCTGGAAATCAGTCTGGTGGTTCCTCAGAAAATTTGACATTGTACTACCTGAGGACCCAGCTATACCACTCCTGGGAATATACCCAGAAGATGCTCCAACATGTAATAAGGACACATGCTTCACTATGTTCATAACAGCCTTATTTATAATAGCCAGAAGCTGACTTTTTTTTTATAACTCGTTTGTGTTTCTGAGGTATGAATCTTATAGATAATAATGTCATTTTGGAAGGTTAGACATTCCCATTAGCACATCTTGAGTCTACATACAGCGAGACAAAATTATATGTGACTGGGTGATGTGAGCACAAAGGCAATCACTAAGGACTGGTGTGTCTCCTCAAAGAAGGAAATACCCACTTTTTACCCAGAAGGCTAAGAGGAGATACTAATGACCTGGTAACCTGTGCTATCTTTACAGCCAAGCCTTAACCAAATCCTTCAGAATGTTTATCTCAGATTCTCCCTCCCTAGACATTTATCTTTAGCTCACAGTTAATAGAACCATCCTTAGGGGATGTAGCGCAAGTACTTTAAGCCTGCTGACCTCTACACTATTTCCATGAGAGATCACACCAGATCATAGACCTTTAGGCTAAAGAGTCCATCTTCATGGTCACGTGGACTTGGCACATGAGTTTCTATGTAATCACACTTTAAGCTTCATTGTGCCCCTGGAATTAGAAAGACTGTCGTTGCCTGGAAACCTTTTTCCAAATTCTACTGTGCTTGAATATGCTTACAGTAAACCTCCTGGCATCAGATTCTCTGAAAGTTTGATCCAGACCTATTAAGTAGGACTGAACTGAGCTTTCATTCTCACCTCTTCACAGTTCATTTCCTTGACTACTGTGATGCTTACAGGAAATCTCACAACTAGGATGGGATAGTGGCTTCAGTGCCTGTCTTCTTAGTTGAGGATGTGATTATCTGCACTAAGTTCTCCAAGGGAATGTTAATTAAGCTCAATCTTTTCAAGGTTCCCTACAAGTAATCTCAGTTATTCTTCCAAGTCTGTTAGAGCCATGTCATGGCCAGAGGACAGGATTCTATATTAGTTCCAGTGTGACTTGGATGTGACATATCCTCCATAGACTCATGTGTTTGAACACTTGGTTCCTATTTGGTGGTGCTATTTAGGAAAGTTGTAGAAACTACAGGACGTGAAGTTTCACTGGAGGAAGATCATTGGAAATGGGCCTCAAGGCTTTATAGCCTGGCTCCATTTCCTGCTTACTCTCTGCTTCTTGAGTATGGATGCAATGTGACTATCCATTCTCCTACCTACACCTGCCACTATGCCTACCATATCTGCTGCCATGTCTTCCCCAGTGCGATGGACTATGTCCCTCTGGTATTGTGAGCTAAAATAAACCCTTTGTCCCTTAAGTTGCTTTTCTCAGGGTATTTTATCATAACAAAAGGTAAAGTACCTCTCTATCTTTCCCCTTCTCACTTCAATGAAAAACCTTGCAGGAATGCAATTCAGTGGCCAAATGCTTTCTGAGCCTGTGCAATGCCTTGGGTTCCATCGCTAGCTCCACTACTACCACAACAAAGAAAGACAATGGCCTCACAAGGGCATACAAAGAGCCATATACCATTTACTTCCTTGTCCTTGTCTTCTTCTCTTTACCACCTCTGACTTTGTCTCTCCCAAGTGTTTTTTTTTTTCATTCTATTCCAGCACAATAACTTTTTTGATATGTTAGGAGCCTATCTCAGGGCTTTTACATTTGCCATTCCTTCTGCTTTGAATATTCTCCCCCAAGCTTCTACATTGCTTGATTGCAATAGATGCTTTGCATATTCTTTCAAACATCATCAAAGAAGACCTCTTTTCTTGTTCTGACTTGTGCTGGTACAACTGTAAGTAACCCCTAATCTTGGTACTGCTCTTGCTTTTCTTGACTACAGACAAAAGTGTCCAATCTAAAACAGATTTTACATATTTATATTAGGATACTAGTATATGACTGTAGTGGTATGAATATGCTTGGCCCATAGGGAATGGCACCATTAGGAGGTATGACCTTGTTGGAGGAAGTGTGTCAGTGTGGGAGTGGGCTTTAGAGGTCTCCTCCTATGCTCAGGCTCTGTACCATGTGGAAGAGACCCTCCTCCTGGCTGCTTGCAGGACAGTCTTTCCTGTTGGCTGACTTTGGATCAAGATGTAGAATATTTGGCTCCTCCAGTCACATATCTGCCTGGATGCTGCCATGCTTCCATCCATGATGAAAATGGACTGAACATCTGTGCCTGTAAACAATCTGCTTGTAAGCCACAGCAATAAAAGGACAATGTTGTCCTTTATAAGAGTTGCCTTGGTCATGGTGACTCTTCACAGCAATGGAAACCCAAACCAAGACAGTCACTATTAAAAGTCTATACTAATGTGGCTTGAAAAATATAGATATTTGCAGTCAAGCCAGTGAGATTCTTCTGCTTCAACATTTACAGACCTGAGGTCCTCCTATTGGGTTCACCTCTGCACACTGAAGATGAATTTCAGCTTGCAGAAAAGAGAAAGAAAACATAGGAGAAGCACAAGCAACATGTGAAAGCACAGTCTAGGAAAAAATGTAACTACTTATACTCCCACTTCATTAATGAGGACTTAATCATATTACCATACCTAAGCAAGCTTAGGAACCAATTTATTTTTAAATTTTATTTCTGAGTATAGGCGGTTTGTCTGTGTGTATGTTACATACACCTCATGCATGCCTGGTACCTGCAGAGGCCAGAAAAGGGTGTTAGATCTCTCCAAACTAGAATTACAGATGATTCATGAACCACCATGTGGGTGCAGGAAACAAATCTCAGGCCTCTGCTAAATCAGCAAGTGCTCTTGACCACTGAGCCATCTTTCCAGCCCAAGGAAACAGAGTTCAGTTGAAGATCCATAAAAGACTATCAATGTTTACTACCTGTATCCCTGCTTCTGATTCTAGTAGGGGCTATAAGGGTTCTTCTCTATTCTGAGTATTAAGAGTTCAACAAATGTTTGTGGATAAATGAGAGCATTGTAGCACAGCTATGAATTCTTTCTCCTGGGATTAACAACAATACATACATCTCCCCTAGTATAATCTGGTATTGACATTTTTAAGTATCATCTGAGAACTTAATGAAATAATTCCTTCAGGGTAATGAAGATGTAATCTTCACCTCATTGCATTGGGATGTTCTTGCAAACCATATCCACTTATGTAATAAAAAAGCATGAAGTGTCCCATACCTTGGCTCTGGAAAGAGGAGCACTTTCTCAGGCAGAGAATGAATAGGGTTCAGCACAAAGTCCTAATGTTATCATCCTACTGTGATTTAGGATGGCAGAAGTTAGTAGTAGTTTTTGTTCAATGATAAAGGGATGTTGGTTGAAATCTTTATCTGCTTCATGGTAATGGTCTTTGTGGTTGATTGAATATGTATGGCTCCCATAGACTCCTAGTAGCACTCTTAGGAGGTATAGACTTATTGGAGTAGGTGTGGCCTTGTTAGAGGAAATATGTCACTGTGGAGGAGGGCTTTGAGTTTTCATATATGTGCTCAAGCTATGCCTAGTGTAGAATCTGGTGTGGAGCCCCTGCAGCTACCTTAAGATTAAGATGTAGAACTCTTGGCTCCTTCTCCAGTACTATGTCTGCCTGAATGCTGCCATGCTTATGACCATGATGATAACGGACTGAATCTCTGAACCTGTAAGCCAGCCCCAATTAAGTGTTGTCCTTTATAAAAGTTACCTTGGTCTTGGTGTCTCTTCACAGCAAAAAAAAAAATTCTAACTAAGGAAGCCTCGTGTTAGAGTCACAACTCCCATTCACTAACTGTGGGGGACATTTGCTCTGCTAATGAACCAGAGAGTACAGAGAGCTTGGTACCCAGGAAGTCTCTGATGGTCTATGACATTAAGCATCTGTGTCTCACACTTCCTTCATTCCCCTGGAAAACAGAAGTTCCCCTTCCTCCATTCAATCCTTATGCAAATAGAACACACTGACTGAACATATTTCCTCCAAATAGTCAAAATATAGCTTTTAAAGACTTACTGACTAACCCAAAGCTCCTTGTAACAAGCTTATAGGGCCAGTCATATTTTACCAAAAGTTTCCTAGTACAAATAGGCACCTCTGATGTAAGGCTTGGCTCTGTTGGGCTCCAGCAGTGGAAGAGAGGAAATAACCATGAAGCCCAGGAACAAGGAAAAAGTTGTTTTTTAATAGAAAAACATCTCAAGACTACAACTTAAACTAAACTCTGGAACAAACTGGGGGACTGGGAATTTTGTGTCTCAATAATCTTTAAAGTATGTATTAACATCCTTGTTTAAAGATTTTATTTCTTGAAATGGTGGCCCAAGCCTTTAATCCTCATACTCTGGAGACAGAAGCAGATGGATCTCTTTGAGTTTAAGGCCAGTCTAGTTTATACATTGAGTTCTAGACCAGCCAGGATAATAATGAGACCCTGTCGCAAACATTTTTTATTAATTTTAATTATGGGTGAGTGCACATGGGTGCAGACACTTGTGGAGACCAGAAGATGGAGTCAAACCTTTTGCAGCTGGAGTTGCAGCTAGTTAGGAATCAATTGCCTGACTTGAATGCTGGGAACCAAACTCTGGTCTGCAAGAACAGTGTACATGCCTTTAATCACTTCCAGGGTAATTAGAGAAGAAAGCAGCAGTCTATAAATGGGAAATTCAGTAGCTTTTTAAAGAAAAAGGAGAGTCCAGTAAGATGGCTCACTGGGTAGAGGTCCCTGCTGCCAAAGCCTAGAAACTTGAGTTCAATCCCTAGAATACATGTGCAGTGCTTTGAATGTGCAATGTTCCCCAAATAGGCTCAAGCATTTGAACACGTGATCCACAATTGGTGACACTATCTGGGAAGATTGTGGGGAATTATAGCCTTTCTGGAGTAAGTATATTACTGGGGAAGAGTTTTTATTTTCTATATTCTATGTTTACATTCCAAAGGCTTTCCCCTTTCCCAGTTCCCCCCCTCCCTATGTCCCATAGTTCCTCCCCCCCCCAACTATTCCCCAATCATTCCCCCTCCCCCCACAGTTTTTCTACAAAACTGGATCCAATCTTTCCAGGCCCAGGGTCCTCTCCTTTCTTCTTGGGAATCATTTGACTTGCTATTTGTGTCTTGAGTATTTAGGGCTTCTGGGCTCATTAATATCCACTTATCAGTGATTGCATTTCATGTGTATTCTTTCTGGGCATATACCCAGAGGATTCCCCTGCATACAATAAAGACACATGCTCCACTATGTTTATAGCAGCCTTGTTTATAATAGCCAGAAATTGGAAGGAGCCCAAATATCCCTCAAAGGAGGAATGGATACAGAAAATGTGGTATATTTATACAATGGAATACTACTCAGCAATTAAAAATAATGAATTGATGCAATTTGTAGGTAAATGGTTAGAACTGGGGAAGAGTTTTAAGAGTTTATAGCATCACTCAATTCTAGTTCTCCCCTATCCTGGGATGGATGGTCTCTGCTTTCTGTTTGCTTTTTTATTGGTTATTTTATTTATTTACATTTCAAATGTTATTCCCCCTTCCCAGTATCCACTGCACAAACTCCCTGTCCTCTCCCCCTGCTTCTATAAGGGTGCTCTCCACCTACCTACCCACTCCCGCCTTAGAGCCCTAGCATTCTCCTACATGGGCATGGAGCCTCCACAGGACCAAGTAGCTTCCCTCCCCCATTGACGCCAGATAAGGCTATCCTCTGCTACATCTGTGGCTGGAGCCATGGGTCCCTCCATCTTTGGTTGGTGGTTTAGTTCTTGGGAGCTCTGGGTGGTCCAGTTAGTTGATATTGATGTTTTTCCTATGGGGCTGCAATCCCATTCAGCTCCCTTAGTCCTTTCTCTAGCTCCTCCATTGGGGACCCCATGATCAATCCAATGGTTGGCTGTGAGCACCCACCTCTGTATTTGTCAGGCTCTGGCAGAGCCTCTCAGGAGATTGCTGTATCAGGCTCCTGTCAGCAAACACTTCTTGGCTTCAGCAATAGTGTCTGGGTTTGGTGTCTGCAGATGGGATGGATCCCCAGATGAGGCAGTCTCTGGATGGCCTTTTAAAGATGTGATTTCTCAGTTTCCTGCTTTTGCTGGCTGATAAGCCTGCCACTTGCTGCTATGCCTCCCTGCTATGATGAACTTGTATCCATAGAAACCATAAGCCAAAGTCAACTCAGATGGTAATTGATTTACATCATGATGTTTTATCATAGCAACAGAAAAGTAACAAATACACCAAGTAAAGTTTTAAAAGGGGAATTGACTCCACAAAATTGTCCTCTGTCCTCCATATGTGTGCTGTGACAATGCACCCTCCCCCAAACACCCTCACAATAATAATAAATAAAATTAAAAGAAATAGGAAAACACACATACATATATTCCATGATTGTTTCCATATACATCCAAAAGGTTATGTTGTTCTTCCAGTATTGTGTTTAGTTACCTGGTATCTATTACATTTCATTTGTTTTCAGATTTTTTTTTGTTTTTTTTCGAGACAGGGTTTCTCTGTGTAGTCCTGGCTGTCCTGGAACTCACTCTGTAGACCAGGCTGGCCTCGAACTCAGAAATCCACCTGCCTCTGCCTCCCAAATGCTGAGATTACAGGTGTGCGCCACCACGCCCGGCTGTTTTCAGATTTTTGAAGACACATCTTTTGGTGTGAGATTCTTGATTTATTTTCCTTCTTGATGTGTTAGAATTTCCTGGAGACCCTGAGTGTTATTACCCAGTCTGGGAGAGCTAAAAGCAGAACCTATGAAAAAGTATTTATATTAGTTTCTTGTTTGGATATAAGTTCATTAATATTAAGCTAAAGGGAAAATAATAACTTACATTGAATCTATATTTTTTCTTTTTCATACTTCAGAATCATATTACCATTCTGAGTTTTCCATTTCAAACTTTGTTTTAGATATTAGATGGCAAAGGCTTAGCTATCAATGGAATGTCAAAGATCCCAGCTTGCAAAAAAACACCTGAAAGTTGAGTCAAAGGGAGGCAATAATCATAAAATGTCCAGAATAGGTAAGTCTATAGTGTAGTCACAAACTACTCTTTGGCCATACCACTCTAACACACCTAATGTTGTCTGATATGAAAGGCTATCCATGGTTAGGCTTGGGCCATATATTTAAATAGGAGACACTAACTCTTTACCTAGAGCCTGAGATGAGTGGATTTAAGAGTGACACTAAGAGTTCGTGTTATCTTTTGAAAGGATGAAAATGTTGTAATTTGCAGTGATAATTATGTGACTGTGACTATACTAAGTGAATGGAATATATATCAATAAAGCATTTTTAAATAATGAACTGGCAGACTTAAAGCAAAGCTTGAAGTGTGTTGTGGAAATGCCCTAACCTCCACCACTGTCACACACTTGGACCTACACGTTTGTCTCTTCTGCATTCCTGCTTACTAATTCATTCTTTAGCAGCCCCAAAAAGAACCGAGAGTATATAAGTAAGGAGGGAAAACAGGAAAGACAAATGTTGCTTTCATGTATAAGAAAAATGATTGATTTCCATACTCCTGAACACATAGTTTAAAATATTGTCAAGAATCTTGAAACAGATTTCCTGGCCCTCTGGCTCTCACAGTCCTTCTACTCTCTCTTCTAAGAGCTTCCCTGAACCTTCAGTATAGGGATTATACTGTAGATATATCTTTTGGGGTTAGACAACCCATGACCTGTAGTTCTCTGCACTTTGACAAACTGTATAACTTTGTAATGGTCTCCATATGTTGCTAAAATAAGGTTCTTTTATGAGGGATGAGAGTTATACTTATCTGTGGGCATAAGGATAAATATTTAGAATTCAGTTAGAAATTATACTGGTTTAGGAAGCTGGCAGTAGTAGGTCCTCTTCTAGGGTCCATGATCCACTAACCATGGATAGTTGTATAGGTTTACAGTACCAGGCACAAATTCTCTTTCATTGAGCAGGTCTTAAGTCATATTTGACTGCTTGGTCACTTCCAAGATATAAGTGCCACTATTGCACCATGAGGAATAGTTTGTCACATCGGTCATTTTTGTGGTTTTCCCATGTCTCATCCCACGGGAAGAAGAGCTAAAGGCAAATAATAGCTGCTAGAAGAGGGACAGTTAGTCTTTCCCAGGAATGAGACCCTAATTGCTTATCCAATGCCAGTAGTCAGCCCTGAAATAGTGCGCACGTGTGTGTGTGTGTGTGTGTGTGTGTGTGTGTGTGTGTGTGTGTTAACACTAAATGGACTGAGCAGATGCTATTTATATATTTATTCATTTATATGTGTATGTGACAATAACAATTTTAAGGGGACATAAATCTGAGGAGTTAGTGTGCATGGAAGAAATTAGGGTAAGAAGATGGAGAGGAAAATATACAAACATAGTAACATATATGAAATTTAAAAATAAACTCCCAGAAAGCACAATCTCAGAGCAGCCTTGCTGTTCCTGTGGCTCTTGCACGTCCCCCTCCCCCTGGGTCTTAGGTGGAAGAGTTGTGTTGTGGATGCATCCGTTAGTTGTGTGCATCACACTATAATTTCTTCCCTGCATATTAACCAGTTGTGCTTTTCTGTAATAGTCTCCGTCTATTCCAGGGAGAAGTTATATAGCGAAAAAGAGACCATAAATTTGAGAGAGAGCAATAATGCTACATGGGAGGCATTAGAGGTATGAAGGGGAAGGGGGAAATGATGCTATTGTACTTCAACTTCAAAACATGAAAAAAATTAAAAAGCAAAAATGAGCAAGTACATTTAATAAACATATTTTAAAATTGCTGAAAATCACAGTAAAACTCTATATTAAAAATACTGAAAATACAAATCTGTTAATCCCCTCAGAAACACCAGTGGTAGAAAATGTCTCATTTCAGACACTCTACAGAGGTTCATGCCTCTGCCTAAGGAGTAATAGCATGTCATTCCTCTCCAAGGGCAGCCATTCAACAGCATATTTGGAATGTGATGTTAGTGTCAAAGGAAAAACTATATGCATGGGGAGCAAGTCTACTGTACTGGCTGGTTTTGTGTGTCAACTTGACACAGGCTGGAGTTATCACAGAGAAAGGAGCTTCAGGTGGGGAAGTGTCTCCATGAGATCCAACTGTGGGGCATTTTCTCAACTAGTGATCAAGGGAGGAGGGCCCCTTGTGGGTGGGGCCATCCCTGGGCTGGTAGTCTTGGGTTCTATAAGAAAGCAAGCTGAGCAAGCCAGGGAAAGCAAGCCAGTAAGGAACATCCCTCCATGGCCTCTGCATCAGCTCCTGCTTCCTGACCTGCTTGAGTTCCAGTCCTGACTTCCTTTGCTGATAAACAGCACTGTGGAAGTGTAAGCGGAATAAACCCTTTCCTCCCCAACTTGCTTCTTGGTCATGATGTTTGTGCAGGAATAGAAACCCTGAGTAAGACATCTACAAAGACTCCCTGGAAAAAATAAGGCAAGTCCAGGAGCAAAGGGAATCCTTACTATCTGCTCTGAGTAAGCTGAACAGAAGGTCCCATTGACACATTAGGGTCCCAATTCCTGGGGAAAACTAGGTTAGCTGGTCTTACTGATGTGCTAGTGTTTGCTGGAGGGGTGTTGTTAAGAGAAAAATTAAATGACATGTTGAAGATCATATGAATACCTGTCCATATTTGAGCTTTTGCTTGGTGGTTTGCCTTGAGGAGAGAATGAAAATCACAAACTGCTAAAAAATATTTGAAAATACCATGACTCTCAAAATGCCATTTCTGTGGACACTGACTGATATTGAATGAATTAGCTTAAAAGTAATAATACTGGTATTGTAGCTGTTTATTTAAGAAGTAAATCTAGAATTTTACCTTATTTGTTGTTGTGGTGGTGGTGGTGGTTTGGTTTAATTTGGTTTGGTTTTGACAGAGTCTTACTGTGTAGCCTTGGCAGGCATGGAATGCATGATGTAGACTAGGCTGGCCTCAAACTCACAGAGATACAAATGCCTCTGCCTTTGCCTCCCAAGTGCTAAGATTAAAGGCGTGTACTGCCATGCCTGGTAAGTTACATATTTTTTCAGCAGTATTTATTTATTTTACCATTGGAGATTGAACCTGAAGCTTTGAACAAGCTAAGCATGCATTCTACCACTAAATTTAACCCCTAACATATACATTTTTTAGCATTTTAAATTTTTATTAGATTTATTTATTGCATGTGTGAGGAATAGTATTTCATGAATATGTGGATGTCAGAGAACAATTTACAGAAATTGGTTTTGTCCCTCTAGTATGTGGGTCCCTGAGATCAAACTCACATTGCCATTCTTGGCAGTAGGCACCCTTACCCACTGACCCATCCCACCATCCCATTAGGCTATATATTTTAATAAGATTTAAAAAAAGCTATTTATTAGAGTTACACAGTAGAATACTTACAGATAACATGACATTATGGTTGGGACTTGTTTCAAAAAAAATTAGTCAAAGGACTAAAGAGATGGTTCAGTGGTTAAGAGCACTGGCTGCTCTTCCAGAGGACAACGGTTTGACTCCCACCACCTACATGGCGGCTTATAGCCATATGTAACTCCGGGTCCAGGGAACCTGATATCCTTTTCTGGCCTCCATGGGCATTGCATGCACATGGTGCATAGAAATACACACAGGCAAAATATCCAAACATATAAAAGAATAAAATTTGTTTAAAAAATTAGAGAAGGAAGTGCATAGGTTTAGAGGATGAAACAAGATCAACCATGACTCATTTCTTGTTGAATTAAGTGAAGGAGCATTTAAACCTTTCTGTCTAAACATTTTAAGAAAATGTTTTTTTTTTTTTAAAAAAAAAAAATTAAAAAAAAAAAAACATTCCTTCAAAACTTTGGCTCCATGGCCAAAGATGCTAAACAGGGTAAAGCAAAAGTATAAGACTTTGCAAAAATAATTCATTTTGCAATACTAGTTTCCATTTAAGAGAAGCCATGGCCAATATGATTGGAAATGCCGCTCTCTGATCAAGTTCAAGTACATGGAAGACAGTCCTTCCGGCGGTGCCTATGTCAATCGCCCATTTCAGAAGGAGGGAGGAAAGGATGTGATCAAAATATATTGCGTGAAAAACATTAAATAAGAAAGAGGAATTTTTTTTAAAGTAAAAAAAAAAAAAAAAAAAAAAAAGGGAGGTGACCCAAGTAAGGAAGTGGCCCAGCTGAGGTTAATTGGGAATAGACCCGCTGGCAGACAAGGCCAGAGCAGTGCGCTGGCCCTCCTTCCTTGTGGACTAGACACTCTGCCAATCCCAGGAGTTCCCCAGCTGAGAACAAGAGGGAGAGCTTATGAAAAGAACAGAAAAACAGACTTTTTAAGTAAAAGCTGGAAATTATTTTTTGACGGGGGAATTAGAAGTAAAATTAAAGTCTTATGCACTGCAAGAACATTAATGTCCTGGATTACATTGCCTTTTATTCTTTAAGTTGACACTCAGGCAACTTTTTCCAGCCTGGGATAATGGTGGGCCTGAAACTGGCCAGGGCCTTCTAGATACCAGTTTTCTATACTTTCCATTCAGAGGAAGTTTAGACTCAAAAAAATTTAACAAAAACAAATTAGTTTTTTTATCAAAAAATCTGTATAGTTTTACTTTTAATTTGCTTCCATAGTCACAGTGTCATAATTATAATTATCATCCATCTTAGGAGTAAGCAAACTTTCCATTAAGAGCCAGTGAATATTTTAGGCTTAACAGACTCAATGTTTCCAGCTACACCTGCCACTGTAGCTGTTAAACAATAGATGAATGAAAGGGCTTGCCTGTGCTCCAATAAAACTTTATTTAAAAAAAACAGGGATCAGTTTAGATTTGCAGGCAGTTGCCACTGAGCTTTAATAATAAGCTTTATCAGTAAAGGAACTACTTTACTAGGAATTAGTTTCCTATCAGTTTTGTAACAAACTGTCATAAGCATAATGGCTTAAGACAACGCAAATAGGAAATAAAGCACCCACAATACCACGTTCTGATTACGTTTTGATTCCTCTAGACAAGGAGTACGGCATCAGCGAGAGAACACTACTCCCAGGTTTTGCTTTTATTTATTTTTTTTAAATCTCCCCCTTGGAGTGCTGCTGTTTCAGATGAGCAGTGCTGGGAATCAAAGCCAGGAGCCTCGTGCATGCTAGGCAAGATGGCTGCCAAATGAGTTCCAGCCCTACTTGTACTCCCAGTTTGCTTTTCGGTTTGTTTGTTCACTTATACTTTTGTTTGTTTTGTTTTCTGAGACAGTGTTTCTTTGGGTAGCCCTGGCTGTCCCTGAATTTGCTCTGTAGATCAGGCTGGCCTGGAACACACAGAGATTCTCCTGCCTCTGCCTCCAGAGTGCTGGTATTAAAGACCTGCACCACCACCTCCTGGATTTACTCCCAGTTTTAAAATCAAGATAGGAAGCTCTCGGTGATTTAGAGCATTGTGTCTCAATGTGGTATGTGGGCAGGGAGCACAGATGGTAACATAAGCTCTGGAGTCCAGCAATTCAGGTTCTGTGCCAGTGCTTATAGGCTTGGAATCTGTTCATGTCTTCGTGGGATCAGTTACTTCCTGCATAAAATAGGTATGATCACAGCTATGTGATGTGTAGTAAATGAGATAACATTTATGTATATGGTATGTATTCAATGAGACGATAGCATCTAAGTATATGGTATATATTAAATGAGATAACAAATGGGAAGCAGAAACCCCAGTGCCCACTATTAATAGCCTTAAGGCTGTCTTTTCAGAGGCATAGGAGGCTACCAGTTCAGTCTTGTCCTTTTGAGTACAATAGCCACACGAAGAAAGTATGTTATGGCCTAATTTCCCTGCAAGGCAAATTTCAGTTCTACACCCACTGTAACTTCATAATTTGGTCCTAATTATGACGTTGAAATCAGCTTTCAGATGGCCTTAAAATTGCACTATATATAAGGAACTAGTTCATGAAAACCTTCTGGGAATGATAACACCTCAAAGTATTTACTCTCAAATTACTCCGGCAGACCATTCACTGGGGACGCTGCTGAGGGCTGGCCAAGAACAGCACTTGTCATATGTTAAAAATAGATGTCAGAGAGCAATTCAATAAATGCAGTGGCTTTTATAGTCTTAAGAAATGGTATTAAATTGGTCTTGCCAGGGTATGGAGTAAAGCTTGCTCAACTATAAAAAAGCAGAATTTGTTTTCCCATTTTTAAGAGTCAATCATCAGATGTTTTCAATAAACAGCTTTTTAGCTATCTACTGCATCATGCAAAGCCTTCAGCCAGGATTCTTAAATATCTACTTGGCCTCTCTTAATTATTTTTGTTTTAGTATTTTGGAAGAACTTTGAAAAAATGGCCAACATTAGTTTCCCAAGGGCAGCAAAGAAAGTCCATAGGAAACTAGAGAGAGGTGTCTGAAATCTCATTTCACTACTTGACCAGACACACTCATGCAGCGCATTAAATAAAGATGAATAGTCCCTTCATAGAGAACTTCTAGAATCCCAAGAGAAATAATGACATGTCACATCTGAGTCATTCTTCTGTGGCCTGCTCAAATGTCTGATTCTGAACCCCTCCAGGCCCACGCAGACCCAAAGGAGCATCTGGGCTGAGAAGAACATTCTACCTTCGCGTCTTTGTTTTCATGGCAGCTCAGATGGAAAGGAATTGTTTACTTCGAAGAAAATTATTCTGATGACTATTAACTTTCTCCTCCCTCATCGCTAGGGCCTCCCATGGTTGGTTGGTTTGTTTTGTTTTTGTTTTTGTTTTTTAAATTTCCCACTTTAGAGAAAATCCATAAAATGGACTTGACTCATGAGCCCCGTTCTTCCTTCAGGTCTTTTCCACATTGTGAATATTTCCTGCTCCTACTAGCCAAGAGTCCTCCGCCAGTCTATCCAAAGGCAAGATGACCACGTGTCCTTTTCAGTGAGTGAGAGGTCTTTGGAGGCCGCCACCAGTGCTCCAGTGAATGAGCAGCAGCTCCAGATAGGCTGCTGGCTGGTTATATTTTGAAGAACCTAGTTCTGAGGATAACAAAGTTAAGAAAAGTCACAGACTAGGTTTTGGGTATTTCTCTAGGCTATTTCAGTCTGCATCTGTGGGTTTGATGACTTCTTTATCAAAATTGATTTTTAAAACATATTCTCAAATGTATGTCCAAGAAGTATACTTAATATAAACAGAAACCCCACTGAAGCCCTGGATAAATGAGAAATAGGCATAGAAGAATTTCAATGCTGTGAATATTAAAGAATTTATCACAAGTGTTTCATGACAATGCCTGATTTGTGATTCTTTCAGCTGGTTTAGAAATCTGAAACTCAAAAAAGAACATGCTTTTAAAATGGTCCTACCCATTGGAAACAAAATACAAAATGAGCTCCAGTCATTTCTGTGTGGAAATGTGAGAGCTTTTCTACAATCTGATAATAGTGTATTAAGACCCTTAAAGATAGGCATCACCTTTAATCTAGAAATGCTATTTTTTGACCCACTAGCAAGATAAAAGAAAAATTATACTTTTGTACAAAGAAAGTCATTACAGCATTGTTTACACTATTTTTAAAAAAGTTGAACAGCCCATCCAAAAATAGAGCATTGGTGACATTATAATTTACTTGCACTATGTGACATATCTAGCCATACCAATGTTTAAAGAAATTATTAACATATAGTATTTAGTTAAAAATTTGCATGCACATGAAGTATGATTTCAGTACTTACATACCTTTATATGTAATGAGTGTATAGAAGAGAAAAAGATGCAGAGATGTATTCCCCAGTATAACAAAGACAGCAATCATGCTTTTCTCTGGGAGTTCTCATACTATTACCACTACAATCAAGACATACTGCTTTTGGAGAGTATAATACTTGTTGATATTTTCATTGCAGAAATGGGCCTCTGCAAGAAACAATCTGTGTATTCCTAGATGCTTGCAATTGGTAAATTGCAAACCAGGGCAATGTACCATATTGATGCTGTGACTATTGGTTCAAGGCCTCTCTGTTAGAGCAGAGAAGCTCATCAAAGGCCTTTCTCAAACAATGGGGCTTCCTTCTATTAGACAAACTTGAGTACCTGATGGAAAACAGGATATGTTTGCTCAATTCTCTGAATATAGATTTAGATATCCTTTGTATTAAAGCCTGTCAGGAGGGCCATAGATCAGTGGTACAGTGAGTACATTCCCAGTGTCACCAAAACAAAACAAAAAATGAATAGCAGAAAAATAAAAACTAAAGAAAGAAAACCTGCTAGAACCCCACTAGTGTGGAGAAAATAAAAATAACTGACAGTGTTAGGTGTCAAATGACTAGAACAAAACTAGAATTCTCATAGCTGCTGGTCGGTTCATGGGAACCTATTTGTGCATTTTCAGAAAATTTTCACACACGTCTATGACTAAGCCCTTATGCAATTTGAAACGTTAATGGTAAAGTTGAGAAAGGAGCAGTGATAGAGAGAGACAATTTAAATTGCCATTCTGAGCAGCATGACAATATCTCATGCCAGTGTACTCTGTCCTGCCTATAATGTGAGTCATCACTGTGCACTGGACTGGAGAGGGGAGCGGGTAGGAAAGGCCACATTCATAGAAATTTTATTACTATGCAATATTATAATTATTCTATTTTATTATCATTGGTTAATATTAAAAACCTATTATAGAAATTAAACTTTATCATGGGTATATATAGAGAAGAAAATTTCAGACATGCCCTGGGGATCTTGGAATATATTTTTTTATATATGTGTATGTTCTATCTGCATATATATCTTCATTCTAGAAAAAAGCATCAGATCCCATTATAGATGGTTGTGAGCCACCATATGGTTGCTGAGAATTGAACTCAGGACTGCTGAAAGAGCAGCCAGTGCTCTTAACTGCTGAGCCATCTCTCTAGTTCCTTGGAATGTATTTCTAATAGCTAAGAAAATGGCTAGATTGTTCTCAATTGTTTACCCTGTTCATTCAAAGCTATCATTCCCTGCCTTTGCTATGGCTTCATGGTAGACAGACTAGAACTCCCTGCCCCTTGACTTTGAAGTGTACAGGAAAGGCATAGTATATACCAGTGATATATATATATATATATATATATATATATATATATATATATATATACATGTATATATATACATATATATATATATAATACATATAATCATTCATGATCATAAGCATCCACTAGGAGTTTTATAACAGTATCCTCTGCAGAAAAGAGAACAGGGTGCTACTATATATCTCACTTTATTTTTAATTTTAAAATTGAATTCATCATTCTATATAATGTAGAGGGCATGTGTGTATGCCAAGGCATGCGTGTAGAGGTCAGAGGGCGACTTTGTGGAATAGCTTGTCTTATTTTACTTGTCCAAGAGTTCTGGGGACCAAACTCAGGTTGTTAGGCTTGTGGCACATGCTCTTTTAACCACTGAACCAGCTCCCCAGCCCCTGTATCTCACTTTTTAAATGAGAAGTAAGGAACTATCCAAGACACAAGGTTAGAGAATATAGTTGGACCTTAAAATGTGCTTTTCTTGCATCCTTTGGGGAGAAGGTGGAAATTAATGGCTGTGTCCTGGTATGTGTCATGCTCCTTAACTTAAGCAGACCTCCCCTCCCATGAAATAGTATCCTACCCTAGGAAACAAATACAACTCTGCAAATTTTCTTATCAGACCCTTTCAAAAGCAAGCATTCCTGGCATTTTAATGGCAGATGGAACCTCTAAGGAATTTCCATTTCTAGTTAGACTAAGAATTTTCCCATTATTCACTTTTTAAATGATGGCAATGCCCACCTAGCTTAATACCACAGTCGCAAAGGCAACACTTTCTCCGTATTTAATGCATGGTGAATTTAGTGTTAACAAGAGTAAACGTGTCTATTGGAAAGGCTTACATTGGGACTGAAAGCCTAAATTTGCCTTTGACAATGTTAACCATTCCACCAACTTGCAAGAAAGCAATAAATTATCCTTTGAGCCACAACAAATCTTTTAATAGAATTTTATTTCAAGAATATAAGGCCAGGAATTTTCCAGATGTTCATTTTATAAAGCCAAAATGAAGAATAGAACAAGAATAATCTATGAAACAGCTGCTGCTATTTGGAGAAAAATTAAGTGTTCAGGAAAGGAAAAAAATGGGACCTGAGTTTTCTTAAGAGAATGTAAAAGATGAAAGGTTTGGGGGAGTAGAATATACTACCCCTGCACTTGCTGACTAAGTGGATATAACCCTTGGCACTTTATGCAAAGAGATTCCCACAAGTTCAAGAATTTACTTTCTGTGATCATTCCATTATCTATGCAACATATTTTGGGAAAAAATTAAAAAATACTTTACTTTTGATTGGCAGTACCTCTCCCTTACTCATAAAAGTCTAACCTTTGGGCATATAATTTGAAGATTTTTGTAATAATCTGACCCGAAAATTACTTAACCATATCTTTTAGTCTTCTATATTTGCCCATTTATCCAACCTATCCTGTCTTAGTTGATAACTCCAAAATGGCTTAATCAGTCTTGCCTTCCTCTTTTTGTTCATATGTATGTGTGTATATAATGTTGTATGTGTACATGTGTTTGTGGAGGCCAGAGGAGGGCATCCAGCTGTCCTCTGTCATTTTCCACCTTAATTCCTTTATGGTACTGGGTCTCTCTTTGAACCTGGGGCTTGCATTTTCGGGCTAGGCTGGCAACCAGCAACCCCCCTCCCCAAATCGTCCTGTCTCTACCCATCTCACTGAGGGGGGATTACAGGTGTAGATGGGCCCATGCCCAGTTTACGACATCAATGCTGGGAACTAAATTCCATTCCTCCTTCTTTCATGGCAAACACTCTTTAACTACTGGGCCATCTCGCCATTGCCTCTACCTTCAAATGTTTCTTATGCTAGTAGGGTGCCAACATAGAAAGAACATGAATTATATTAATTCTCATACTCCACTTGGTCATTTATTATCTGTGCAATCTCTTCACTAGCCATATGAGTTCAAGCAAGTCTCTCAATCTTCCTTAACATCAACTCTCTTGTCTGTAAAGTAAGAATACTAGTACTTTCCTTTAGTTAAATAGATTAGTGCTCTATTTTGACTATGAAGTGAGATTGTTGATGTGCCTGGCACATTATATGTGGTATCTATCATGTTTTACCCTTACTTCTGCTTTGAATTCCCCTAAATCTTATACTCTTCATCCAGAGTCTTTCTAAGTTCTACATCTTGAAACCATATCAACACCCACCCCTACCACTCAGTTGGCCTTCAATATGGTATTGGCCCATGGAGCTGTTTAACGTTTTACTGGAGTATCTTGTCTTCTCAGAGGCCTTGTAAATTCCAGAAAAGGAGGAAGTGTGTTTTTATGTGTTATACATCAACCACATCGCAGGATTATATTTAATTTCCATGCCATATTTCTTCATTAGGAAGGAAAACCACAAGTAGAACTCAGTGGCAAAAGCAACTGCTTAGATGTATACTTCCATAGGCATCCATAAAGGGTGCTATAGCTTTTATTTATGAAGGCAAATATAATTGTGTAAATTTCAAATGAATGACTATCTCTATATGCCAACATCTAGTTCCTTCCAGAGTATAGAAAATAAAAGATTTAAAATGTTCTGGTTAGATAATGTACAATTATTTTTTCTTTTGAGTTAGTACTTTCACTATTTTCAATCTGTGTATCTTACACTCTCTGCACTCAGCAAGGACTTTAGTAAAATGCTTCATTTTTCTGGTTCTGAATTTTCAATAATAAATCACAAGCAGAGATATGCTGTGTATCTATGAAAAGGAAGGACTTTCAGCAGCTTTCACTGCTGGCAAATGATTCCAGGGTGGCTAGGGCTAAAGACTATTCTAAAGTCTGTATCAATGAACTGTAAAAAGTGTTCACATATGTGATATTGACAATAGAAGGTGTTCTGTGTCTTGGAAGATTGATGGCTGCTCAATTCTCTTAAATAAACATTTTATTCCATAAAAAAGACCTCCAAGTCTGCCTTAATACTTAGCTATCATTGGCTTTGAATACTTAGTACTTTGTAGACAATTTTTATTTGCATTTTATTTTGTTCTGGGACCTGCAAATTATGGAGTTCTGTTTGCAAGTCTCTATGATTGGAGGAGAGAATTGAAGTGTTCAGAGTATAGGATAGTCAGGGTGGAGAGAAGAGAGAACTATAGAAGAGAAGGGATCTTCAGGGTTCGCTTCAAATCTTTACCTGTGTACTGCTAAGAACACACACACACACACACACACACACACACACACACACACAATCTATCCAAGGCTAGAGAAAAAAACCACTGGAAGAGAGAAGGCAGAATGATTACTAAAGTTGATTATTACAAATGAAAAGAGCCATAATAAAGAAATAATTTATCCAGATGACATAAAAGCCTAAACATTTATATATCTAATAACAGAACTTTAAAATTCAAAAATTAAAAATGTATAGATCTGAGAGGGAAACTCGCTAAGTCCACAATTATGGTCTTAAATTTTGACATCCTTCCCTTAATAGTTGACAGGACCAGTGACCATAACACTAATAAAATATAAAATTGATTAACACTGACAACTAACTGACTTGGCCTACTTGAAACATTTAAACATAACCACTGCAGAATATTCATTACTTTAAAGTCACATGAAACATTTAGAAAGACAGCTCCTATTCTGGTCTATTTTAAAATTTAAGTTTTATTATAATTCATCTATGGCAAGGCCAAGGGATCAGGAGAACATTCCATTGAGAAGATAGCTGCTTATTCACAGATTCTCAAGAGGAGGAATGGCATGCCACAGGGCAACAAAGAGAAGTGCCAGGCCTGGGCAGAGGGAGATGGGAAATGTAGACAAGAGAATTTACAATGATTCTCACCCTGTGGGTCACCATGTGGGGGTCACATATCAGATATCTTATGATTCATAACAGTAACAAAATTACAATTACAAAATAGCAATGAAATAGTTTTATGGTTGGGGGTCCCCACAACATGAGAAACTGTATTAAAGACTGTAGCACTAGGAAGGTTGGGAACCACTGCTTTATTGAGGTTTATCTCTAGTGGGAAGGAATTAGCAAGGCGGGATATTGCAGACATGGGCCTAGCTTGAATTTCTTGGTACCTAGGGCTTAAAAGTTGTCCTAGTTGCTAGGCACCTGATTCTGCATGATTATGACAGGTGGATGAAGTAGGTGGAATATAGCTCAATGAAGGAGCTAGAAAGGTTGGTTTACATACGAAAGACAATGTTTCTTGCTAAGTTCTTTGTTATCTCTAGGAACTAGAGAGTCCTGGGAGGAGCCATTCCTGTAACATCAGAACCATCCAAGATTTCAAAGCATCAACAAAACAGAACTAAAAGGCTTAATTAAAAGAAAAAGGAGTGCCTTAGCTGAGGGTGGTGACTTAAACCTTTAACCCATCACAAGATACAAGTGAAAGCAAATGCAAGAGATATGGCAAAGCACAGAGAATGGGATCGTATACATGAAAAGTATTGGCAGGTGGTGGTGGTGCACGCTTTTAATCCCAGCACTTGGGAGGCAAAGGCAACAAGGCTTCCTGAGAGCTCAAGGCCAGCCTGGTCTACAGAGTGAGTTCCAGGACAGCCAGGGATATACAGAGAAACCCTGTCTCAAAAAAACAAAAACAAAACCAAAAACAAAGAACAAAAACAAAACAAAACCAAAATAAGATCACAGAACAAGTTTCAATAAAATTAAAGGGATTTCTCTCAATCAAAGTATGTTTACTCAGTCAGGCCTGGGGGTATAATCCTTTGATCTTGGCACTTTGGAGATGGGAAGCTCTAAGAGCAAGGGTTCAAGTTCATCTCAGCTACAACCAAATGAGCTTACCCTGTGTTGTATGACATCATGTCTCAAATAAATGAATATGTTCTCTGATGAAAAGGAATTAAATAAGTCAATAAAAATATATAGATAACCTCTATCTAGAAGTTAAATGATATGCTCCTATAGAACTACTCCCTAGAAACAATACTTTTAGAAAACATTAGAAAGTATTTTGAAATGATGGAAAATAAAAACATAGAGCTCCAAACATGAAAGTTTGAGACATGCAGGAGAAGTAGTTTCTGATGAGACACTTACAGCATGAGATAATCCAAGAAGGATCTGGGAATGTGGGCACCTGGTACAGTTCTCCTGGCATCTAAAAAGCCATGAATTCAATCCCCAATATGTACACACATAAGCCATTGTGTAGATGTAGATTTCAGAGGACAACTTGCAAGAATCATTTCCCCTTATGCCGTGTTGATCCCAGAAATTCAATTTAAGTTGTCAGGTTTGCCGGGCCGTGGTGGCGCATGCCTTTAATCCCAGCACTTGGGAGGCGAGGCAAGTGGATTTCTGAGTTCAAGGCCAGCCTGGTCTACAAAGTGAGTTCCAGGACAGCCAGGGCTACACAGAGAAACCCTGTCTCGAAAAAACAAAAAAAAAAAAAGTTGTCAGGTTTGGTGGCCAGCACCTTTATCTGCTGAACCATTTTGGTCACCTTCGTTTTGTTGTTTTTAGAGGGGTATTTCTGTGTAGCCCAGGCTGGCCTAGAATTCAGTCATCCCAAGAGCTGAGACTACAGGTATGGACAAGCATACTTAACCCCATATCTATTAAAAACATTAATGTTATAGTTAAAATTATTACCATATAAAAAACTCCATGTCCATATTGCATAAATGGTAAACTAAACACAAATATTGAATAAAGTAAAAATGAGAAAAACATTTCCAAAACTATTCTAACATTTCCCTGATGTCCAAACCATACAAAATCATTACAAAAAAAAAAAAGGAAAGAAGAGATTTGTATCTCTTATGACTGTGGATACAATGCTAAAGCAAAAAAAAAAAGCATCCTATGGATACAATTTGAGCAAATTGAATCCAAAAATATATAAAAAGGATATAAAATATTAGTAAGATTTATTTCAAGAAAGCAATATTGGTCTAAAATTTGAAAATCAAGAAATTCCAAAGTATCATGTATTAGAGTTCTTTAAAGAAACAGAACTGATAGAATGAATGAATAAAATGATAGAATGAGCATGTATAAATGAGATAGAGCAGATTACTGGCTATGGCTTGTCTAATCCATCAATGGCTGTCTCCTGACATAAAGTCCCAGAATCCAACCAGTCCCAAGGCTGATTGTCTCAACTGGTGTTTAGTATATCTTAGAATCCCAAAGAAATAGGCTCTAATGTCGGTGGAAGAATGAATTTACCAGTGAGAGAGGAAAAGCAAGCAAAAAAAAAAAAAAAAGCATCCTCGTCCTTTATATAGGCCACTACCAGATGCTGTGGTCCAGATTTAGGATGGGTCTTTTGATGCAAATGATCCAATAAGAGAAGTTCCTCATGTGCCCCCAGCTTTTGCACTTTAGTTAATTTCAGATACAGTCAAATTGAAAACCAAGAATAGCCATCACACTTCACACAGATTAAGAACTTTAGTAAGGGCTTCAAAAAATAAAAATAGTTTTTGTTTTTTGTTTGATTTTGCTAAGGATTATAGCTTAGTGCGAGAATATTTGCCTGAAACCCTAGGTTCTCTCTCCAGCATCACAAAATAGAGAGAGGGAGGTAAGGAGGAAGGGGAAGAAAGGGAGGAAGACGGGGAGAGAGAGAGAGAGACAGAGAGAGAGAGACAGAGAGAGAGACAGAGAGAGAGACAGAGAGAGAGACAGAGAGACAGAGAGAGAGGAGGGAGGGAGAGAGAGAGAGAGAGAGAGAGAGAGAGAGAGAGAGAGAGAGAGAGGTTGAGTAAGGGAGAGAGAGAGGGAGCGATGGTGTCAGCAGTTAAGAGCACTTCTTGCTCTTGCAGAGGATCCACGTTTGTTTCCCGAGCCCCACATGGTGACTTAGAATCATCTGTAACTTCAGTTTCACGGCATCTGATCCCCTCTTCTATCCTCCAAGGGCACCAGGCACACACGTGGTGCACATATATACATGCAGGCAAAACGCTCAAACACATAAAATAAAACATAAATATAAAAAATTAGAAAGAAAAACCATTTTGGACAAAATTCTGCTTGCATTAATGATAAAACATCTTAGCAAACTAGTAATGGGATGCGACACACTTCTCCCGATGAGGGATAGCTATAAAAATCTATAATCGTTGATGAAATTATCCGAGATTCAACACACTCTTTATATAATTATAAACAAGGCTGGTGGGGGGGGCTCCATGGGTAAAGACACTAGCTCCCAAGCCTGAGAACTTGCATTCAATCCTCCAAATCCATATGATAAAAGCCGAGAACAAATTCCCAGAAGTTGTCCTCCGACCTCTACCCGCATGACCTGCATACCTTAGCACATAGCCCAGCAAGCATGTATATGTACCACATGAACACACACACACACACACACACACACATACACACACACACATACACACACACACACACACACACACAAATACTATATAAAAAGTGTTGAAAGTTAGAAACACGGCAAAGATATCTGCCTTTTACAACTCTTATTCAATATTGTACTAGAAGTACTGGACCAGCACATGTAGATCAAAGGACTACGTATTGGAAAATAAAACACCATTTTCTTTGCTAACAATCATCTATGTAAGTGATCCTAGGGGACCACAAACATGAATTCTAGAAGTGATACATCTTATTTGTATATACTAACAGTAAGCCAGCAAAAGTTGAAGCTTGCAAATGTCCATTCACAGCATAACATAAAAGATATGAAAAACTTACTGATAAATTTGACAAGAAATGGTAAACCTTAATAGAGTGAAAACCACAAGTTCCAGGAAGAATGGAAGACTTGAATGAAAAATAAGATGCATCCTGGTTGTTGAGCCAAAGACTTGATATTGTTCAGATGTCCTTTGGTTCCAAACTCACACAGAGATTTATGGTAACCCGAATCTCAGTCAAAAGCTCAGCACAAGAAGAAACTGACAAGCTTATTCAAAATTTATATGGAAATGCAAATAACCTAGAATACCCAAACAATTTGGAAAATGACATAGCTAGAAGGCTATCGCTACCAAATTCAATACATGATAAAGCTAAAGGAGGATACTAGTGTGGAAATGCACTTTAGATGAATGGAACAGAACAGATATGCAGAAATAGAAGCACATATACACCACCAAATTCTTTTCAGAAATGATAGCAAGACAACTAAATGGGAAAAGATAATCTTTTCAAAGAGTAGTTCTGAAATAAATAATCATATGCAAAAACAAACAAACAAACAAACAAAACCCCTGAGGTGGCTCAGTCAGTAAAGTACTTGGTATGGAAGTATGAGAACTTGACTTTGGAGCCAAGGTGTGGTGGTGCACGCCTTTAGTCTCAGTATTCAGAGGCAGAGGCAGATGGATCTCTGTGAGGCCAGCCTAGTCTACAGAGTGAGTTCCAGGAAAACCAGGGCTATACAGAGAAACCCTATCTTGAAAAATCAAAAAACAACAGAGGGAGAGAGAGTGAGAGAGAGAGAGAGAGAGAGAGAGAGAGAGAGAGAACACGACTTTATATCCCAACCACCACATAAAAGTCTAGGCATGACTGCACAAATCTGTAAGCTCAGCTCTAGGGAGAGAGAGACAATTTCTAGGGAAATGGCTAGCCAGCCAACCTAGCTGAATGGATGAGCTCCAGGATTGTGATAGACCTTATATCAAAAATTAAGGTGAAAAACAATTGAAAAATACACCTGCACCTAGCAAACATATACATACAAACACACACACACACACACACACACACACACACACACATACACACACTTTGCTTCATACACATACAAAATTTAATAATGTAAAAGCTTAAGTTTCTTCTGGAAGAAAGCTGGAGCTATAGGAAAACCTCAGACAATTTTTAGGATCCAAACCTGTCTTCCTGCATCAGGCTCTCAGGCGCTGGGATTACTAGTGAGTGCCGCTATGCTCATGGAAAAGTACAGAATATTTTCATAAAGTACATTTAATCAAAATGGAAACTTGTCTTTAAGCTTTGCATTATTATACAAAGGCTACATTCCTTCATGCAGGCATTTACAAATAGTTATATTTTATGATATATTTGTATACTTAAAAGGGTTCATACATATAACATTTTGTGAGTTATCACTTAATAGATCTTAGATTTAGACAATACCTTTACTACAATATTCATGTGAAATTACAAATGCAATTATCTAATATTTAAAAAGCCTATGGTGTACAAATAAATAGAATTCATTGAAAATATGAAAGGATTTCTCATTACTGGACAGCACATTAATTTACCTCATAATTATTGTCTAGTGGAGAAAAATGGTATATTATAAAAAATGTTGAGAAGACATAGAAACTTCTTTTGCTCCAAGTTAAGTATGTTTAATAGAAAAAGGCATAAATGAATACTTAAAACAACTTATATTTAAATAAATGCTGACATAATATTGTAGAGTCATTTAAAAAAAATTTTTTTTTGAGACAGTGTTTCTCTGTGTAGCTCTGGCTGTCCTGGAACTCACTCTGTAGACCAGGCTGGCCTTGAACTCAGAAATCCACCTGCCTCTGCCTCCCAAGTGCTGGGATTACAGGCGTGTGCCAACACTGCCCGGCCTAAATTTTTTTTTTATTTAAAGGTTTTCATCTTTATCACAGGAATGGAAATGATATACTTGCTCTAGTCTCAGGTTTCTTTGCTTATTAAAACATTGGTTATTAATTAAAGATACAAAACATGACTTAAGATGATTTTTATTAGAAATATGACCTGTGCCACCAAAAAAATAATATTCATTTCAATGTATTTTCATTTTCAAAATAACATGCTACTTGATGAATAAAGAGCTATAGAAACTGTATGCTTCTTGAATAAGGAGGTATAGACAGTAAAAAAGGGGGGAAAAAGATGTAGCCACAACAAAGGGGTGAGCAAGGCTTGAAACCTAGCACTTAGGAGGCTGAGGCAGGAGGACTGCTGCAAATTCAAGGCTAGCCTGACCTAGTAGCTCCAGGCTACCTGAGCTACAAGCATGAGAGTCTGTCTTAAATCTCCACCCCCAGAAAGACAAGGCACAGTTTAGGTGAAAATGTTTACAGAGTTCATATTTGACAAAGGACATTTATGTAAAACATGAAAAACTCTCATAATTTAGTAAGTTAAGTAATGTAATTTATCTAATTCAAAAGCTACTGAATAAAGATAAATCTTTATTTTCTTACAGTTCCTGAAGTGAGATCAAGGTGTCTATTCTTTTAGGGCTCTTTCCCTATGTGCTCACATTTCTTTTTCAACAAATTAAGTGTCTAAAACATTTTCTAATCCAAAATAGTAAAATTAGATATTAAAGAGAAAAACATTACAGATACCGAGGAAATACAGAAAATCGTATGGATGCCCTTTAAAATTCTGTACTCCACAAAACTAGAAAATCCTAAAGGAAATGGATAGATTTCTTTTTTATTGGATTTTTTTTTAGTTATTTTTATTTTCTATATTCTATGTTTACATTTCAAAGGCTTTCCCCTTTCCCAGTTCCCACCCACCATAGTTCCCATAGTTCTTCTCCCCCCCAACTATTCCCCAATCATTCCCCCTCCTCCCTCGGTTTCTTTATTAAACTGGATGCAATCTTTACATGCCCAGGGTCCTCTCCTTTCTTCTTCTTGGGAATCATTTGACTTGCTATTTGTGTCTTGAGTATTTAGTGCTTCTGGGCTCATTAATATCCACTTATCAGTGATTGCATTTCATGTGCATTCTTTTGTGATTGGGTTAGCTCACTCAGGATGATATTTTCCAGGTCTAACCATTTACCTACAAATTGCATGAATTCATTATTTTTAATTGCTGAGTAGTATTCCATTGTATAAATATACCACATTTTCTGTATCCATTCCTCCTTTGAGGGATATTTGGGCTCCTTCCAATTTCTGGCTATTATAAACAAGGCTGCTATAAACATAGTGGAGCATGTGTCTTTATTGCATGTAGGGGAATCCTCTGGGTATATGCCCAGGAGTGGTATGCCAGGGTCCTCTGGAAGTGCCATGCCCAATTTTCTGAGGAACCGCCAAACTGATTTCCAGAGTGGTTTTACCATTTTGCAATCCCACCAACAGTGGAGGAGTGTTCCTCTTTCTCCACATCCTCGCCAGCACTTGTTGTCTCTTGAGTTTTTAATCTTAGCCATTCTGACTGGTGTGAGGTGGAATCTCAGGGTTGTTTTGATTTGCATTTCCCTGATGACTAATGATGTTGAACATCTCTTAAGGTGTTTCTCGGCCATCCGAATTTCTTCTGGTGAAAATTCTTTGTTTAGCTCTGTGCCCCATTTTTTGATAGGGTTATTTGTTTCTTTGCGGTCTAACTTCTTGAGTTCTTTGTATATATTGGATATTAGCCCTCTGTCGGATGTGGGGTTGGTAAAGATCTTTTCCCACTTTGTTGGTTGCCGTTTTGTCCTTCTGACAGTGTCCTTTGCTTTGCAGAAACTTTGTAATTTTATGAGGTCCCATTTGTCGATTCTTGATCTTAGTGCGTACGCTATTGGTGTTCTGTTCAGGAACTTTTCCCCTGTGCCCAAGTCCTCCAGGGTCTTCCCAAGTTTCTTTTCTAATAGTTTCAGTGTGTCTGGTTTTATGTGGAGGTCCTTGATCCACTTGGAGTTGATCTTAGAGCAAAGAGATAAGAGTGGGTCAATTCGCATTCTTCTGCATGTTGACCTCCAGTTGAACCAGCACCATTTGTTGAAAAGGCTATCTTTATTCCATCGGATGGTTGTGGCTCCTTTATCAAAGATCAAGTGACCATAAGTCTGTGGGTTAATTTCAGGGTCTTCAATCCTGTTCCATTGATCTGTTTGCCTGTTGCTATACCAATACCATGCAGTTTTTAACACAATTGCTCTGTAGTACTGCTTGAAGTCAGGGATATTGATTCCCCCAGAAGTCCTTTTATTGTTGAGAATAGTTTTAGCTATCCTGGGTTTTTTGTTGCTCCAGATGAATTTGAGAATTGCTCTTTCTAGATCTATGAAGAATTGAGTTGGGATTTTGATGGGGATTGCATTGAATCTGTATATTGCTTTTGGCAAGATGGCCATTTTTACTATATTGATCCTGCCAATCCAGGAGCAAGAAATATTTTTCCATCTTCTGAGGTCTTCTTCGATTTCTTTCTTCAAGGACTTGAAATTCCTGTTGTACAGATCTTTCGCTTGTTTGGTTAGACTTACGCCAAGATACTTTATGTTGTTTGTGGCTATTGTGAAGGGTGTTATTTCCCTAATTTCTTTCTCAGCCTGCTTGTCCTTTGAGTACAAGAAGGCCACTGACTTGCTTGAGTTAATTTTATAACCTGCCACTTTGCTGAAGTTGTTTATCAGCTGTAGAAGTTCTCTGGTGGAGTTTTTTGGGTCGCTTAGGTAAACTATCATATCGTCTGCAAATAATGATAGTTTCACTTCTTCCTTTCCAATTTGTATCCCTTTGACTTCCTTATGTTGTCTAATTGCTCTTGCTAGAACTTCAAGTACTATATTGAAAAGATATGGAGAGAGAGGGCAGCCTTGTCTAGTCCCTGATTTTAGTGGGAATGCTTCAAGTTTCTCTCCATTTATTTTGATGTTGGCTACTGGTTTGCTGTAGATTGCTTTTACTATGTTTAGGTATGGGCCTTGAATTCCTGCTCTTTCCAAGACTTTTAGCATGAAAGGATGCTGAATTTTGTCGAATGCTTTTTCAGCATCTAATGAGATGACCATGTGGTTTTTTTCTTTCAGTTTGTTTATGTAGTGGATTACATTGATGGATTTCCGTATATTGAACCATCCCTGCATCCCTGGGATGAAGCCTACTTGATCATGGTGGATGATCGTTTTGATGTGCTCTTGGATTCGGTTAGCAAGAATTTTATTTAGTACTTTTGCATCTATATTCATCAGAGAAATTGGCCTGAAGTTCTCTTTCTTTGTTGGATCTTTTTGTGGTTTAGGTATTAGCGTAATTGTGGCTTCGAAGAATGAGTTGGGCAGTGTCCCTTCTGTCTCTATTTTGTGGAATAGTTTGGAGAGTATTGGTGTTAAGTCTTCTTTGAAGGTCTGGTAGAATTCTGCACTAAAACCATCTGGTCCCGTACTTTTTTTGGTTGGGAGGCTTTCTATAACCCCTTCTATTTCTTTAGGGGTTATGGGACTATTTAGCTGGTCTACTTGATGCTGATTTAATTTTGGTATTTGATATCTGTCTAGGAAATCGTCCATTTCCTCCAGATTCTCCAGTTGTTTTGAGTATAGACCTTTGTAGTAGGATCTGATGATCTTTTGAATTTCCTCAGTTTCTGTTGTTATGTCTCCCTTTTCATTTCTAATTTTGTTAATTTGTATACTGTCTCTGTGTCCTTTGGTTAGTCTGGCTAAGGGTTTATCTATCTTGTTGATTTTCTCAAAGAACCAGCTCCTGGTCTTGTTGATTCTTTGTATGGTTCTCTTTGTTTCTATTTGATTGATTTCAGCCCTGAGTTTGATGATTTCTTGTCTTCTACTCCTCCTGGGTGAATTAACTTGTTTTTCTTCCAGGGCTTTAAGGTGTGCCATTAAGCTGCTAGTGTATGCTCTCTCCAGTTTCTTTTTGGATGCACTTAGAGCTATGAGTTTTCCTCTTAGCACTGCTTTCATTGTGTCCCATAGATTTGGGTAGGTTGTACCTTCATTTTCATTGAATTCTAAAAAGTCTTTGATTTCTTTTTTTATTTCTTCCTTGACCAAGGTGTCATTGAGTAGAGTATTGTTCAGTTTCCATGTGTATGTGGGCTTTCTGTTGTTTTTGTTGCTATTGAAGACCACTCTTACTCCATGGTGATCTGATAAGAGGCATGGGATTAGCTCGATCTTCTTGTATTTGTTGACATCTGTCTTGTGACCAATTATATGGTCTATTTTGGAGAAGGTACCATGCGGTGCTGAGAAAAAGGTATATTCTTTAGCTTTAGGATGAAATGTTCTATATATATCTGTTAAATCCAATTGGTCCAGAGTTTCAATTAGTTTCACTGTGTCCCTTTTTAGTTTCTGCTTTCCTGATCGGTCCATTGTGGAGAGTGGGGTGTTGAAGTCACCCACAATTATTGTGTTAGGTGTAATGTGTGCTTTAAGCTTTAGTAAGGTTTCTTTTACTAAGGAGGGTGCCCTTGCATTTGGAGCATAGATGTTCAGTATTGAGAACTCTTCCTGGCGGATTTTCCCTTTGGCCAGCAAGAAGTGACCTTCTGAGTCTCTTTGGATGATTTTAGGTTGAAAGTCAATTTTATCTGATATTAGAATGGCTACTCCAGCTTGTTTCCTGAGACCATTTGCTTGTAAAATTGTCCTCCAGCCTTTTACTCTAAGGTAGTGTTTGTCTTTAACACTGAGATGTGTTTCCTGTATGCAGCAAAATGTAGGGTCCTGTTTCCGTATCCAGTCTGTTAATCTATGTCTTTTTATTGGGGAATTGAGTCCATTGACGTTAAGAGATATTAAGGAATAGTAATTATTACCTCCAGACATTTTTGAAATTATATTTATTTATCTTATTTATTTTTTATATTCGAGAGGTTATCTTCTTTTGGGTTTGATGAGAGGAGGTTTCTATCTTGCTTCTTCCCGGGTGTAGTTTCCGTCCTTGTCTTGGTGTTTTCCCCCTATTATCCTTTGTAGGGCTGGATTTGTGGAGAGATATCTTGCAAATTTGGTTTTGTCATGGAATACCTTGATGTCTCCATCAATGGCAATTGAGAGTTTTGCTGGGTAAAGTAGTTTTGGCTGAAGTTTGTGTTCTCTTAGAGTTTGCATGATATCTGCCCAGGATCTTCTAGCTTTCATGGTCTCAGGTGAGAAGTCTGGTGTTATTCTGATAGGTTTTCCTTTATATGTTACTTGGCCTTTTTCTCTTGCTGCCTTTAGTATTCTTTCTTTGTTTATTACATTTGGAGTTTTGATTATTATGTGACGGGATGTATTTCTGTTCTGGTCCAGTCTGTTTGGGGTTCTATAGACTTCTTGTATATTCATGGGCATCTCTCTCCTTAGGTTGGGGAAGTTTTCTTCCATAATTTTATAGAAGATATTAGCTGGCCCTTTAACTTGTAAATCTTCACTCTCGTCTATACCTATAATCCTTAGGTTTGGTCTTCTCATAGTGTCTTGGATTTCCTGGATGTTTTGGGTTACCACCTTTTTGCATTTAGTATTTTCTTTGACTGTTGAATCAATGGTTCCTATGTTATCTTCGGCTTCTGAGATTCTGTCTTCTATCTCTTGTATTCTATTGTTGATACTTGCGTCTATGGCCCCTGATTTCTTCCCCAGGTTTTCTATCTCCAATGTTGTCTCCCTCTGTGATTTCTTAGTTGTTTCTACTTCTGTTTTTAGTATCTGGATGGATGTGCTCAGATCTTTCGCTTGCTTGATTGTGTTTTCATGTATTTCTTTAATAGATTTTTGTGCTTCCTCTTTCATAGCTTCTACTTGTTGGCCCACGTTCTTCTGTAGTTCTTTAAGTGACTTTTGTCTTTCTTCCTTATTGTCTTCTTCTCTTTGATCCATCTTCTCCTGCATTTCTTGAAGTGATTTTTGTATTTGCCTCGTAAAGGCTTCTAACTTTTGATCCATTTTCTCCTCTATTTCTTTACGAGATTTTTCTATGTGTTCAGCTACCAGCATCCTGACCAGTGATTTTATATCCAAGTCTTGTTTTTCTGGTGTTTTAGGGTATCCAGGGATTCCTGTTGTTGGAGAACTGGGTTCAGATGCTGTCATGTTGCCTTGATTTTTGTTAGTAACGTTCCTTCGTTTTCCTTTTGCCATCTGGTTATTTCTGGTTTTAGTTGGCCTTGTTGTCAGTGGCTGGTGTTTGAATCTCCTGTGAGGCTGGGCTCACCTGTTGTTTCTCTATTGGTGAATATGTGTGACTGCTGCTTTAAGGGATCATAAGCTGGCTGCCACCCATGCGATTGTAGCCCCTGTTGGAGTCTGTCTACCTGGGCTTCTCCAGCTGTGTCCTGGTTGCAAGGAACTCCGAGAGCCTAGCAGATCCCCCGTGAGGGTAGCCCTGGAAGGGGTGTTTACCTGGGCCTTTCCAGCTGTGTCCTGGTTGCAATATGGAGGCCCGCCGCTACACCGCTGGTCTAGGGGCCGGCGAGCTGGTTGCAGAACGCAGCCTAGGTGCTCACCAGAGGGCGGGGATGTCCCACAGAGCCTGGGCCTTTCCAGCTGTGTCCTGGTTGCAATATGGAGGCCCGCCGCTACACCGCTGGTCCAGGGGCCAGCGAGCTGGTTGCAGAAGCAGCCTTGGTGCTCACCAGAGGGCTCGGGGATGTCTCACAGAGCCTAGGCGGGACTCCGCCTGCTTGGCTCCGAGACCCTAGCAGGTACCCCCGTGAGTGTAGCCCTGGAAGGGGTGTTTACCTGGGCCTTTCCAGCTGTGTCCTGGTTGCAATATGGAGGCCCGCAGCTACACCGCTGGTCTAGGGGCCGGCGAGCTGGTTGCAGAACGCAGCTTAGGTGCTCACCAGAGGGCGGAGATGTCCCACAGAGCCTGGGCCTTTCCAGCTGTGTCCTGGTTGCGATATGGAGGCCCGCCACTACACCGCTGGTCTAGGGGCCGGCTACACCGCTGGTCTAGGGGCCGGCGAGCTGGTTGCAGAACGCAGCTTAGGTGCTCACCCGAGGGCGGGGATGTCCCACAGAGCCTGGGCCTTTCCAGCTGTGTCCTGGTTGCAATATGGAGGCCCGCCGCTACACCGCTGGTCCAGGGGCCGGCGAGCTGGTTGCAGAAGCAGCCTTGGTGCTCACCAGAGGGCTCGGGGATGTCCCACAGAGCCTAGGCGGGACTCCGCCTGCTTGGCTCCGAGACCCTAGCAGATACCCCCGTGAGTGTAGCCCTGGAAGGGGTGTTTACCTGGGCCTTTCCAGCTGTGTCCTGGTTGCAATATGGAGGCCCACCGCTACACCGCTGGTCTAGGGGCCGGCGAGCTGGTTGCAGAACGCAGCTTAGGTGCTCACCAGAGGGCGGAGATGTCCCACAGAGCCTGGGCCCTTCCAGCTGTGTCCTGGTTGCAATATGGAGGCCCGCCGCTACACCGCTGGTCCAGGGGCCGGCGAGCTGGTTGCAGAAGCAGCCTTGGTGCTCACCAGAGGGCTCGGGGATGTCTTTTTTGGATTTTTTTTAAATTTATAATTCAAATGTTATCCCTTTTCTGGTTTCCCCTCGGCAACCCCCCATCCCATCCCCCTCCCCCTACTTCTATGAGGGAGCTCCCCCACCCACGCACTCCCTCCTCACGGCCCTGGCATTCCCCCACGCTAGGACATCGAGTCTTCACAGGACCAAGGGCTTCTCCTCCCAATGATTCCTGACAAGGCCATCCTCTGCTACATATGCAGCTGGAGCCATGGGTCCCTCCATGTGTACTCTTTGGTTAACAGCTTAGTCCCTGGGAACTCTGAAGGGAGGGTCTGTTGGTTGATATTGTTGTTTCTCCTATGGGGCTGTAAACCCCTTCATTTCCTTGGGTCCTTTCTCTAGCTCCTCCATTGGGGACTTTGTGCTCAGTCCGATGGTTGGCTTAGAGCCTTCCCCTCTGTATTTGTCAGGCTCTGGCAGAGCCTCTCAGGAGACAGCTATATCAGGCTTCTGTCAGAAGCACTTCTTGACATCCTCAATAGTGTCTGGGTTTGGTGACTGTATATGGGATGGATCCCTAGGTGGGGCAGTCTCTGGATGGCCTTTCCTTCAGTCTCAGCTCCACTCTATGCCTCTGTGTTTCCTTTAGACAGGAGCAATTTTGGTTTAGAAATTTGGGGATGAGTGGGTGGCCCCGAGAGAGCTGCTCTCCCAGGAGTGCTGACACACCTAAGGTCACAGGATGGATAAATTTCTTGACAGATATGGCCTATCGAAGTTAAATCAAGGTCCAATAAACAGCCAAAATAGACCTGTAACCTGTAGTGAAACATGAGCATTCAATAAAAATCTTCCAAACAGGGCTGGGGAGATGGCTCAGCAATTAAGAGCACTGACTGCTCTTCTGAAAAGGTCCTGAGTTCAATTCCCAGCAACTACATGGTGGCTCACACATGGTGGCAACCACATGGTGGATCTGTAATGGGATCTGATGTACTCGTTCTGGTGTGTGTCTGAAGACAGCTACAGTGTGCTTGTTTAAATAATAATAAATAAATAATATTAAAAATCTTCCAAACAATACATAAATAATATTTTAAAAACTCTTCCAGGCTGGCCGTGGTGGTGCACGCTTTTAATCCCAGCACTCTGGGAGGCAGAGGCAGGCAGGTTTTTGAGTTCAAGGCCAGCCTGGTCTACAGAGTGAGTTCCAGGACAGCCAGGGCTATACAGAGAACCCTTGTCTCAAAAAAAAACAAAAAAAAAAATCTTCAAAAAAAAAAAAAACCATCAGAGTCAAATTGATTCAGTACAGAATTATACCAGACATTCAAAGACTTAATCGTGATATTCCTCAAATTATAATGCAGGATAGAAACTGAAGAAACATTTCTTAATTCTTTTTATGAAGGTACCTTAGTACCAAAATCATGCAAAGATCCAACTAAAAAAGAAAAATAGAGATCAATATTCTTTATGAAGATAGATGCAAAAATTCCCAATAAAATACTTGCAAACCAAAATCCTGAGCACATTAGAAGCCTGATCCACCATGATCAAGTTGCCTTCATCCCAAAGAAGCAGGGATGATTCAATCTAGCTAAATCAATAAATGTAATCTGCCATATAAACGAGCTGAAAGACAAAAATCTCATGATCATCTCAAAAATACAGAAAAGAACTTTGACAAAATCTAACATCCCTTCATGAGAAAATCCTGGAGAAACTAGGAATACAAGGGACATACCTCAATATAACAAAGGTAATTTACAGCAAGCCCATAGCCAACATCAACCTTAATAGAAACTCAAAACAATTCCACTAAAGATCAGGAACAAGACAAGTTAGTCCACTGTTTACATACTTATTCGATATAGTACTTGTAGTCTTATCTCAATCAATAAGACGACCGAAGGAGATTAAGGGAATACAAATCGGAAAGGAAGAAGGCAAAGTATCTTCATTTTCAGATGATGTAATTGTGCGCATAAAAGACCCTAAAAAATTCTACCAAAGAATTTCTACAGCTGATTAAACACTTTCAGTAAATTATCAGGATACAAAATTAACGCACAGAAATCAATAGCTTTCCTATATAAAAATAGCAAACTGTGAAAGAAATCAGGAAAACCATACCTTTCACAGTAGCCTCAAAAAATTAAACATCTTGGAGTAACTATAACCAATCCAATGAAAGATCTGTAAAATAAACCTTTTAAAATGTTAAAAAAAATTGAAGAATCCTAAAGCCAGAAAGATCTCCCATGCTCATGGATCAGGAGGATTAAGACAGTGAAAATGGCCATCTTACCAAAGCAATCTACAGACCCAATGCAACAAAAACAACAAAAAATAATCCTGTATAATAAAAGAACTGCAGGAGGTGTCACCATTCCTTATTTCAAGTTGACTGTAGAGCTACAGAACTATAGAAATAAGAGCTGCGTGGTATCAAACTGAGGCTCCAAATGACTATGGAAATGATATTTTACAAAGAAGCTCCCTCCCTCCCCCTCAAAAAAAAAAGACCCACCATTGCTGAAGACAACACATACTTATGCCATCAAACACAGAGAAGACAAACTGGTACCTAACTAGAAGCTCCCCACTCCTGCTGATTACCATGCATGGTCCTAGATGGTACTCTGCATGCCACGGGAGAAAGTTAATCATTCATATCACCTGGCTACAAACCCTGTGACTTGCCTGCAAGATATAGTGGTACAATAATAAAATAAATGTTATGGGAGTGACCAACAGTTTTCTAAAACTGGATTTAAGAATCACTCTACGAAATGGAAACCACACATACTTGACACTACTAAAGTGGCCAAGAACCTGAGACGATAATGGGTTTATGGGACAGCCTACTGATACTTTTTATTCTGTCAAAAGAATACAGAAATGAAATGACTCCAAATGACATACTATATTGGGGAAATTGCTATTAAAGCAGCAGTTCCCCGTGACAGGATGGCTTTCTGAGCTAGGTGCGGAAAATGGGGAACTCCCTTTCTCAGTGGGGTTTCATTGTTTCTGCCTGTCTTTGTCTGGAGAATGTCCCTGAACACAGGTGGCTGGCCTTGTCTGGCCTTGTCTGAAAAGTGACCTTGCATCAAGCTCTCTTTGAGGCTGCATAACTCAGCACACACTTCCTGCTCTGGCTTCCGGCCCACAAGATAATTAGGTGCGGTATTATAACCAATCAGTCCTTCCTGGCCTCTGGTCATCCCTTTCCACCCAAACCCCTAGAAAAGTCTCTCTATACAGTATCCCCGCAACAATAAAGTAGACTTGTTTCTCTGCACCAAAGGTCTCCGGAGGTCATTCCACCATACTCATGGCCTCACCCAGCTCTCCACCTGTGCTCCCTTTGTCCTCTCAGGCTGGTGGCCAAAAGCTCCCAAGGAGAAATACTACTATGCCCCTAGATCAGCATCTCAGTTCATATCAGAGAAGCTTCTTCTAGCAGGAGATGGAAATTAACACAGAAAGCCACAAGTAGACAATGTACAAAGAATGAGAGACTTTGGAGCACTCAGTCCTAAATGGATTGTCTTTATCAAACCTTTCCTTTCAAAATTCAGAGATCTATGTGGAAGAGCAGGCAGAGAGATTGTAAGAGCCAGAAGGGATGGATGACTCCAAGAAAACAGTGTCTTCTCGGCACAACAGGACATAAAAATTGATGCTCACTGACAAGAGGAAAATCAGCTTGCTTCAATGGCGTCTCACTGGGAATATTGCCACACATCAGGGAACACCCCATGCCCAGTAGTTGGCCAACACAGAACAGTGGTATTTTTGTGGACTTTTTGTTTCATTTTACTTCATTTTAGCTTTTTGTTTTCTTCCTGCTCTTTGGCTTGTTTGTTTTGATTTTCATTTTTGTGTTTTTGTATGGAAGAGTTGTGTTTCTTGCTTTTTCTGGGGGTATTTAAGGGAGAGAGAAAACACATAATGTGTGTGTGTGAGTGCACATGAGAAGGTATACCCATGTGTAGAAGCCAGAAGGCAATGCCAATTGTCCTTTTCTAGTGACCTCTGCCTTACTTTTGGAGCTAGAGCCTCTTGCTGAACTCGGAGCTAATCAGCCCAACTAAGCAGGCTGGCTGGTGAACCCTAGGGATCCGCCTGTCTCTACCACCCAGCACTGGGATTACAAATGTGCACTGCCACATTCTGCCACTTATGTGGGTACATGGGGATCTGAACTCAAGTATTCATACTTGCATGGCAACACTAGAAATTAACATTTAGGTTGTTGTTGGTGGTGGTGGTGGTGGTGCTGCTGCTGCTGCTGCTGCTAATGCTGCTGCTGTTTTGCCTCATGACTCCTAGCTACTCACAAGAAATTTTGGTAGAAGAAAAAAACAAACTGTCTTAATAAGCCCTGCGTTCTAAGAACAAAGCACTTTCCAACTTAATAGGGTTTTTGTTTTGTTTTGTTTTGTTTTAATCATAGAAAGGGCTGGAGAGATTACTCAGTGGTTGAGAGCACTTAGTACTCTTTCAGAGGATCCAAATTCAGATCCCAACATCCACATAAAGTATTGCATGACCATAACTCCTGTTCCAAGGGATCCAATACCTTCTTCTGGCCTTCATGGTTACCCACACACAGATGACATACAGTAACATATACACACAAAATAAAATCTAATAAACAAGTATGTAAATAAATTACATGCAAGAGCTCTTTTAAAAGAAAGAGATCATTTTTTCATTTGGAAAAAAACCTCGGGTGATTCTGAAAAGCCAAGGCAAGTCTGATCAATTTATGAGCCCAGAGGAAAGATAGCGCTGCTTATGGAATACCAGTAAGTCACTCTCCCTCCTAGCCATGAAGAAATGCCTTAAGGTTCCATGAGTCTGAACAAGGCTTAAGTTGTGACAAATGCCAAGACTATACTGGAAGCTTTGACAGAACCACCTGACTTTTTCATATAGTTTACAATCCCCTAGGCTTTCCAAATCTCAGCTGGTAATACTAGAAACAGAATTTCATACTTTTGAAGTTTATCTGCTAAAATCGCCTGCGACTTTTTGTACTAAATGAAAGATTTGAATCTGATCCTATGAAGTGAATTAGTGTGTAGTAAAATTATTTAAAATAATCTAGCATATTCATTACCTGCATTATTTGGCACAATTACAATAAAACTTGATTAAAGTATGGGATTCCTTAGAGAAATCTGAAATGGCCAGGATTTAGAATTACCTGCTTTTAAGATGAGGAACAAAAGAGCACTTAGTTGTCTGAGAAACAATAGCTTCTTTGAATTACGTATTCATTAATTTTAGTATATGATAGTTTTAGTGTATCTGATATTTTTATTTATTTTTGTTGTTGTTTTTGTGACAGTCTCATGTATCCCAGGCCAACCTTGAATTTGCTGTATAGTCAAGGATTATCACCCTATCTCTACCTCCCAAGTGCTAAGATTCCATGTGCATATCACTACGCCCAGTAAATGTGATCCTAGACTGGAACCCAGGACTTCATGCATGCTAGACAAGTCCTCTATCAACTGAGCTGCCCCCCAGCACCCATACCTAATATTTTATCACAATGGGAAAACTGTTGATCTTAAGACAGGACATTTTAATTTTAATTCCAGACTCACTTGCATGCCTAGTGACTTTGAGAAAGCCCATTCATTCCTTTAAACTTCAGTTTCTTCCGGGATATTATGAAAGGATTACATGGGAATATTCAGGATTTTTTATTTGTTTTGTGGGGTTCTTTTTATTGTTGTTGTTTTGTTTTGTTTTGTTGTTTTTTGTTTTTTGTTGTTGTTGTTGTTGTTTGAGGCAGGGTTTCTCAGTGTAGTCCTGGCTATCCTGGAATTCACTTTGTAGACCAGGCTGGCCTCAAACTCAGAAATCCGCCTGCCTCTGCCTCCCAAGTGCTGGGATTACAGGAGTGCACCACCACCGCCCGACCTTTTATTTGTTTTTATTACCTTCAAAATACTGTGGCTTCACTTTTGGCCAGGGTTCTGTTATTTTCTTTTCTTTTCTTTTCTTTTCTTTTCTTTTCTTTTCTTTTCTTTTCTTTTCTTTTCTTTTCTTTTCTTTTCTTCCTTCCTTCCTTTCTTTCTTTCTTTCTTTCTTTCTTTCTTTCTTTCTTTCTTTCTTTTTGTAAGTGCATGCATGCTCACTCAGGATGATATTTGCAAGTTCTATTCCTTTGCCTGCAAATTTCATGAAGTCTTTTTTTAAATTTTTTTAATTTTCTATATTCTTTGTTTACATTCTAAAGGCTTTCCCCTTTCCAGTTCCCCCCCTCACCATATTTCCCATAAGTCCTCTTCGCCCCCCCAAACACCCATTCCCCAATCACCCCTCCTCCCCACCATTTCTCTGTTCTGGTACTCTCCTACAAAACTGGATTTAGTCTTTTCCAGACCAGGGTCCTCTATCCCTTTTCTTGGGAATCTTTTGACTTGCTAATTGTGTCTTGAGTATTTAGAGCTTCTGGGCTCATTAATATCCACTTATCAGTGATTGCAATTCATGTGTATTCTTTTGTGATTGGGTTAACCCACGTAGGATGATATTTTCCAGATCCAAACATTTGCCTACAAATTGCATGAATTCATTATTTTTAATTGCTGAGTAGTATTCCATTGTATAAATATACCACATTTTCTGTATCCATTCCTCCTTTGAGGGACATCTGGATTCTTTCCAGCTTCTGGCTATTATAAATAAGGCTGCTATGAACATAGTGGAGCATGTGTCTTTATTGTATGCAGGGGAATCCTCTGGGTATATGCCCAGGAGTGGTATGCCATGATCCTCAAGAAGTGTCATGCCCAATTTTCTGAGGAACCACCATGCTGATTTCCAGAGAGGTTGTACCATCTTGCAATCCCACCAACAATGGAGGAATGTTCCTCTTTCTCCACATCCTCACCAGCACTTGTTGTCTCTTGAGTTTTTAATCTTAGTCATTCTGACTGGTGTGAGGTGGAATCTCAGGATTGTTTTGATTTGCATTTCCCTGATGACTAATGATATTGAACATCTCTTAAGGTCCGAATTTCTTCCGGTAAAAATTCTTTGTTTAGCTCTGTACCCCATTTTTTGATAGGGTTATTTGGTTCTTTGGGGTCTAACTTCTTGAGTTCTTTGTATATATTGGATATTAGCCCTCTGTCAGATGTGGGGTTGGTGAAGATCTTTTCCCAATTTGTTGGTTGCTGTTTTGTCCTTCTGACAGTGTCTTTTGCCTTACAGAAACTTTGTAATTTTAAGAGGTCCCATTTGTCAATTCTTGATCTTAGAGCATAAGCTATTGGTGTTCTGTTCAGGAACTTTCCCCCTGTGCCCATGTCCTCCAGGGTCTTCCCAAGTTTCTTTTCTATTAGTTTCAGTGTGTCTGGTTTTATGTGGAGGTCCTTGATCCACTTGGAGTTGATCTTAGTACAAGGAGATAAGAGTGGGTCAATTCTCATTCTTCTGCATGTTGACCTCCAGTTGAACCAGCACCATTTGTTGAAGAGGCTATCTTTTTTCCACTGGATGGTTGTAGCTCCTTTATCAAAGATCAAGTGACCATAACTATGTGGGTTCATTTCTGGATCTTCAATTCTATTCCATTGATCTACTTGCCTGTCGCTGTACCAATACCATGCAGTTTTTAACACAATTGCTCTGTAGTACTGCTTGAGGTCGGGAATATTGATTGCCCCAGAAGTCCTTTTATTGTTGAGAATAGTTTTAGCTATCCTGGGTTTTTTGTTACTCCAAATGAATTTGAGAATTGCTCATTCTAGATCTATGAAGAATTGATTTGGGATTTTGATGGGGATTGCATTGAATCTGTAGATTGCTTTTGGCAAGATGGCCATTTTTACTATATTGATCCTGCCAATCCAAGAGCATGAAATATTTTTCCATTTCCTGCAGTCTTCTTCGATTTCTTTCTTCAAGGACTTGAAGTTCCTGTCATACAGATCTTTCACTTGTTTGATTAGAGTCACACCAAGATACTTTCTATTGTTTGTGGCTATTGTGAAGGGTGTTATTTCCCTAACTTCTTTCTCAGCCTGCTTGTCCTTTGAGTACAGGAAGGCCACTGACTTTCTTGAGTTAATTTTATAACCAGCCACTTTGCTGAAGTTGTTTATCCACTTGGAGTTGATCCAAGTTGTAGGAGTTCTCTGGTGGAGTTTTTTGGGTCACTTATGTATACTATCATATCATCTCTGTTATTTTCTTAATTTTAATTTTGCTTCTCCTCTTTCTCTCTCTGTCTTTCTCTGTCTCTCTCTCTGTCTCTCTCTGTCTCTCTCTCTCTCTGTCTCTCTCTCTCTCTCTCTCTCTCTCTCTCTCTCTCTGTGTGTGTGTGTGTGTGTGTGTGTGTGTGTGTGTGTTGCCTGCGTGCTTGTCTGTACATCACTCGCATGCCTGGTGCCACAGAGACCAGAAGTGGGCATCAGATACTCAATACTGGAATTACAGACAGTTGTGGGCCACCATGTGGGTGCTGGAGATTAAACCTGAATCCTCGGAAAGAACACTCAGTGCTCTTAACCAGTGAGTGACCTCTCTAGCTCCACACAGTTTTTTAAATCCCCATACCTCCTCCATCAATTCTAAATTCTCAGATAACCCTTCTGCCTTTATTTCTTCTATCTAGTGTTATCCCTAAGACATCCGCTCATAGAAGTAGGCACCAGTGCCTGTCCCAGGAACATAAACGGAAACTCACTATCTTGTTTCCTTGGCTTATGGAAGTCACTCCCTTTGTCTAAAGTGGGAAAATGATACTGAGTTTGAGCTACTGTGGCCAGACCAGGACAGGAGACAGATCAAATTCTGTTGTTTCCTTTTCTTTAATTATTTTATTTAAACTTTTCGTGCAACATATATTTGTTCTCATTTCCCAACTCCTCCAAGATCTACAAACCCCCAAAGCATAACTGAAAAAAATTCTGCTGTTTCTTACATGCTACCAGAGCCTTCTATGTGTGGTACCACACATACATCTAGGCACAATGCCACAATACCCATGTATAATATTAACAAGTTCTTTTGAAGCCAAAACCTCTCCACAAACCACGTTACTCTGAACATGGACTGGCTTAGCTGTGGCTATTTAAACCCCCAAATTCAGTATGTGTTTTTGCTACACGTCAAATGATCTGGTAACAATCTTCTTTTAATATGTTTAAATGAGAAATGTCTCCAGCATATAATCTAAAACTCTGTGTTTCATCTCCATTAATACATGTTCTCTTACCTGTCATCCATGTACTGTCAATGCCATGGTAGAAATCCTAAGTCTGAGAAAAATCGGACAAGGAACATCTGTATCATCTCCCTTGGTGTTCAATCTCCCCACCCCCACCCTTGTGTCTAGACATTGCAGCAGGCTTCAACAGTTACCACCCTTTCCCCCACATTTCATTAATAATCATACAAGTCAAACAACAGCTAATCTGGCAATTATGTGCAAGTTAAAGCACTGGAATATGTCACCCTGCATTGCCTGCCAAATCACACTGAAATTTGAATCAATGAAAGCAGTGCGAGACTTTTCAAGAATGTTTGTCCTCCCTTTCTTCCTGGTTTTTTTTTTGGGGGGGGAGCAAACATTTAAAGGTGACCAGACATATTTTAAAAGCAAATTAACAGCAGTATGAATCCTGCTTCCTTGTGTCCCTGTTGTTTCACAGTTAACTGGAACCCAGACTTTGGGGTGGGGGAGAAGAACTGGGGAGTGAGGCAGAATGCACCCACACCCTGAGTTCATTGCATCAGGCTGGAAAAATGAGTACCACACCCCAGGCGGTCCGATTTCTGGGGTCACTTAATCCTATACTGTACACCTGTGCCCTGGGTTCAGCACAGCTGCAAAGAAACCAAAGTTCTTGCTTGCCCCCTCCCCAGGTGGAGCCACTTCCAAATAGCCTAGATTAGCCCCACAAAAAAAATGCCTGTAAGGTGAAGTAAACCTCAGCAGAAATGGATCTGTAGTGTGCTACTCCAGACCCAGCCTCACCGCCACAGCTTCTTTCATGTGCTTTTGCAACCTGGGCTCCAGATGGCCACAGCTCACAGAACTGCAGTTCCCCATGACCAGAGTGTGTATTCATGTCCTGAGTAATGGTGAGCTGTATCCATGAGGGTCTATTGCAGCCTCCAGGAGTGCTTTCAGAATTCAGGCAGTATCTAAAAATAGCACAGGCTATCCAGATTATTTCCTCCTGGGTGTCTTTGCCTCTGTTATTCCCAGGAGATTTTACAAAGAGGAAAGAACATGAGGGCTCACAGGAAGCACAACATCAATTGTCCCGGAATCAGAGATCCCGTGGACCTCTAGTCGCAGCAGGTAGGAAGTTGGTGGGAGGATTGATTTAGGCTCTTAGTCTAATCTTTTATAAAGCTCTGTCAGAGATCTGTGGTAGATGATGATTAAAGTCAATTTAGCCCTGAAATACTTCAATTCCTTGTCAACATATTTGACTGACAATTGGCTCTGGATTGGGACCAGGAGCTAACATCAAGCTGGTCTCCACCTACAGGAGATTACCTTCCTTGCATCAAAGGATGTTATGGTTCATTGTGGGTTCCTTGAGAGATCTGATCAACCTCACATCTGCAAGCAAGGACTCGTGTCCAGAAAGATCCTGGGATGGCTTAATATTGCCACTTGATGAGACCAAATGTACTTTGAAAGCCTTCATAAAGATCTGCCTATCCGTTTTCTATAAGGCACATGCATAGAGAAAAGTGTGGGGTTGGCCTTGCACCTCTGAAGCAGTTATCAACAGAGTCCCATCCCATCATAGGAATCTACCTCAGTGTTTACTTACACTCACTCAGAGCTGGCAGAGATGATAAAGTAATCTTTATTATCCACCACCCACTCTTATTCTTTTTTTCTTCTAGCTGATGAATAAGCACGCGGGTGACACAGAAAAGTCAACATGTGGCCCGGCTAGGTGAACTATGGTGCTTCCCCCAACTATCTCCTCTCACTTGAATTCTGATCTTGAACCTTCTACAATCCATTTTCTACTGTAAAATGCAGATCAGGCCATAGCCTTGCTTCCAATCTTTCATCGGCTTTCCATTAGCATTGGATTAGACTTCGTGTTTCTTTTCATGCTGTGCATGTCACTTAAGATCGAGTCAATGCTTATCTCTAGCCTCATGATTTACTTGTCCATGTAGCTGTTGACACCACCTACAAAACTCTCTTTAGTGCTTGTAGTGCAGCATGCCTTCTGGCCCTCACACCTGCTAGTCCCGTTCCTGGAATGTTCTATCCCTCCTTTGCCAGAGCCACTCCTCATCTTTCCCACAGAGGCCTCCTAATTTCTGCAGGGGAGGGGCTTATATTGTTTTATAGCATCCACAGCTATCCTTCTTTGTCACTGCTTTGCATTATTTGTTGTCCCCACTGGACAAAAAGCTCCACACATGTAAAGAATTTATCTGTTTGTCCAAGTAGATACCTGAATACATTCTTACTGGCATGCTTATGAAATTTTAGCTTGAAACTTTTCATCTTTGTATCCTGAAATATTTTCGAAGATAATAATAATACCTAATAATTCCACTTTGGGCCCTAGAAAAATGTCCATCTTTGAGACCTTACCCTGAAAGGTAATTAATGAACTCTATCTTAACATAACCCTCAATCTGTTCTCTCAGTATCTACAATAGAAAAGCCCTCATGACAGTAGCTAAGGATAAATGATGAACCTTTGGACCTGAAGATCTCAAAGTCCAGACAGAAGCAACACCTTTAAAGTCTGTAGTGGGAATCTGAACAGCAACAGAGAAGAAAGGCTATCACAGTGGTTCTCAACTTGTGGGTCATGGACCCTTTGGGGTTTGAATATTAGATATTCTGCATATCAGCTATTTACATTACAATTCATAACAGCAGCAAAACTACAGTTATAAAATAGAAACAAAATAATTTTATGGTTGGAGTAGTCACCACAACATGAGGAAATGTATCATAGGGTCACAGCATTAGGAAGGTTGAGAACCACTGAGCTATTGAGTCAGTTTGGGGAAGCTGAGAAAGATGACATTAAGCAAGTCCCTTTTTATCTTGTACAAGCTCCTATTTGTGCTTTGAGATGAATGCAACAGGGACTTCTCCTTGTCTTCTTCCCTCTAATCCTTTCTGAGACTCCCTCAGCCATACACACAGGCAGGACAAATTCAACTGGGTCAAAATAGGATGCTTCATTTATAATTCTGTAAATTTCTTCTTTGTTGTCTGCAGGAACTTTTACAACTTAGACAAAGTAAGAATTTTGAGCCCCAAAGATGTCTGGTACATATGAGCTAAGGGGTCTCCTGAGAGATAACTTAATCCTAAACACAAAGATCTTGACCTAATAGGGACCTTGGGTTATCAATCAGGGGAGCAATCCTAGAGCAAGAGGATAGAATGCATTTCTGAGCATTAGCATATCTATCATTTGTTCCTCCTCCTCCTCTCCTTCCTCCTCTTCCTCTCTTCTTCTTCTCCCCCCTCTTCCTCTTTATCCTCTTATATTTCCCTTTCTTATTTTGTGATTTTTAGTTTTTTATATTTTTTTATTGTGATGAGCTAGTGAGATAGCTCAGCAGGTAACAGCCTTTGCAGAGCAAAGGCAGACAACCTGAAATCAATGGCTAAAACTAGCAGCAGAAGGAGAGAACTCCCAAAAGTTATCCTCTGACCCACACATATACACTGTGACATGTGTGCACTGAGACACATGCATAATAATACATAAAATGTTTAAATTAAATTTCATTGTGTGTATTAATTATACATTATATATGATGCTTTTACTTCACTTCCCTGTCATATATATGCATGATTTTATGCATCTATGTAAAATCCAAGAATGACAAATGAGAGAAGCCATGTAATTGTGTTTCTGAGACTGTCTTGCTTCAGCTAATATAATTAACTCCAGTTACATCCATTTTCCTATAAATGATGTAATTTCATTCTTTATAGCTGAAAATATATTCCATTATGTAAACATTTGGTAAAAGCAGTGCTTACCTTATTTTTAATTTTATAAATAATCCTGGGGGAGGGAATCAGGTGGTGACAGTGGCACACACCTTTAGTCCCAGCACTTTCAAGTCAGAAGCAGGCAGATTTCTGAGTTCAAGTGCAGCCTGGTGTACAGAGCAGATAGGGCTACATTGAGAAACCTTGTCTCGAAAACCAAACCAAACCAACAAAACAACAACAAAAATGAAGCCCTGGAATAATCAAGAAGGGTTTGGAAGGGATACACTCTATGTTGTGCATTATGGTAGGGCTCTCTCTCTCTCTCTCTCTCTCTCTCTCTCTCTCTCTCTCTGTGTGTGTGTGTGTGTGTGTGTGTGTGTGTGTGTGTGTGTAGGGGTGTGTGTGTGTGTGTGTGTGTATTTAAATAAATGAAAAATAACTAACAGAAATTCCATTCCTAAAAATTACCAGGGACATTTTTCAAATACTCAGAAGAGGTATGCTGCTAGTGTTTCCTGTACTTAATGTAGGCATTCATTTTCAGCATCTTAGAAAGGTCTGTCCAACAGAACTGAGATAGGAATTTCACTTCAGCAAGAGGAACATAAGATAGTATAATACATATGCTTACTGTTTGTTTTTCCTGACCTATGCCTACACAGAGATGATACCTGGGAAATGATACAGTTATATATAATTTCCATTACCTATTCCAAGCCTATATATTGTGAGATTCTTGAAGATGAATGCTGCTTCTGACTCAGAGAGAGAGAGAGAGAGAGAGAGAGAGAGAGAGAGAGAGAGAGAGATTGGAGAACTGAGAGCACAAGCATCCTGGCCTACAGAGTCTCAGGACAGCCAGGACTGCACAGAGAGACCCTGTCTTGGAAAAAAACCAATTACATGGTGTTTTAGCAATATGTAGGTGTCTGGGTCTTCCCAAAGTTGATGCTTGAGTACAAAAGGCTTAATGCTTTTTTTGAAATTCTGTATGTGATTATGAAGTGTGGTCAAAGAGTTGATTTTATTGTTGGCTCCAACTTTGTGTGTGTGTGTGTGTGTGTGTGTGTGTGTGTGTGTGTGCGCGTGTTTGTGTACATGTGTATATCTGTGTCTGACAGAGCACATAGTTAAGAAAGAGTCTAAGGTAGAATCTAGATCTAGAAGTTCATTCAACATGTAAACTTTAGTTGAAGCAAGAATGAATGTTTTCATTAACAGTGGTTGAAACAAACACAAAACCTAAAGTGCAAAATAAGGAAAAAACAGATAGCCAGGCGGTGGTGGCGCACACCTGTAATCCCAGCACTTGGGAGGCAGAGGCAGGCGGATTTCTGAGTTAGAGGCCAGCCTGGTCAACAGAGTGAGTTCCAGGACAGCCAGAGCTACACAGAGAAACCCTGTCTCGAAAAACAAAAACAGATTAGTAAAGGGTACAGGGAAGCAAGGCTCAGAGAACTAACCATGAAGTGTGCTTTGAAATTCAAGTAATAATAACCTAGCTCATAGCACCTTATGCAACTAAGAAACCAATTAGGCCACACAACAAGTTTAGTAGCATATGTTTCAGGCATGGGTTTCAGATCTAACTTGCCTCAGCTTGTCTAGAATATGTCGGGCTTCTTCTTTGATCTAGAGCAGTAGTTCTCAACCTTCCTAATGCCATGACCCATTAATACAGTTCCTCACATTGTGTTGACCACAATCGTAAAATTATTTTGTCACTACTTCATAACTGTAATTTTTCTAATATTACGAATTGTGATGTAAATACCTGACATGCATAATACTTGATATGTGACCCTGTGGGGTGATGACCTGCAAGTTGAGAACCACTGGTCTAGAGACAAACTGGCTTTAGAGATTCTTCAAGCAGTCATTCATTGTCAAGACAAGAGCACCATCCCTATTGGTTTAGATAAATTATTCTTACCTGTGAGTAAAGTTCAAGGGTCAGCATAGTAACCATAACAAAAAGGAAGCAGAAGTCAGAGATGTTAGAGCAGCGGAAAGAGAAGTGAGCACACATCCTTTCCACATAATATAATTGAATTAATTAAACACGTTTGGTGATTGCTCATAGTTAATTAGCCTTATCCAGTGAGTCATGATATATATATGCTCAGAATTCTAGCTGGTTATTCAATGGAAAGAAATCAAGAAATAGGATCATAATGAAACTGGAAGAGGAAAAAAAGAAACTGAGCAGTAAGGAGAAACAAGACTGACATCTTCTAGGATTGTATTAACAGCACACAAGGCATCCCACTGCCCTACTCAGCAAAGAAAAAAAATTGAGCATTAAAACAGATTATCCAGAGAACTCACATGCTAAAGATCCAGACTTAAGAGCAAATGCCCCTTGTGACTTAATGATAAATTTAAAGAACCCCAGTGTCTTGTTTTATTTGGTGTTGCCAAAGCAGCCCCATAGCTTTGAAAATTTTGGCAAAGCAGTCCTTGGCCAACAGAGAAGCCATCTCTCAGAGGCCTCGCTTGGCCATTACCCACGATGTTGATCAGTTCCTTGATGCTATTCTCAGAACAAATTTTCCAACAGATGCTAGGTTAATGAAAACACACAGAGAATTGCAAGAGAATTTCTTTTCCATCTGCTTACACCTGCGTTCAATTGAGAATACCAGCTCATAGCCTAGGCGATATATGACACAGTCCAAGGGCTACTCCACCCACATTTTATAAAGTGCTGCTGGTGCCAGTTTTAACATTACAGCTATAAATAACAAGACTGAAGAGTCCTAAGGAATGATCTCACCCACCAACATACATCTGATGCTTAAAGAAGTCCAATGTGTTGTAACGAATGTCCCTGAGCTCACTAATGTTCATATGGCCCAGCTGCATTGCCTTAGGGTTCCTTGGTACATCTTCCCCTCCCTTCTCCATCTGGGAATTTCATAAACTGCTTCCCATGGATTCAAATATAAGCACTATATACTAGAAAATTTGGTAAGAAGTAAAAGTCACATCCACCACTATGAACATAGTCAGTTGATTCCATGTTTGTGTTATTCCATGAAAAGTTTCCTGATGTGTTATAGTTTAAATTTCAAGTATTCCCAGAAGTCTCATGTGGTGAAGGCTGTTCTCAGGACCTTTAGGAAATGTGGCCTAGTGGGAGGAAATTAGGGTACTGGGGATATACCCCTGAAAGAGATACTGGAACACTGACCCTTTCTTGGCTTTTCCTTTTTGTTTTCCTCCCTGCTACCATGAGGTGTGTAGTTTTGCCCTATGATATTGTCGTTCCTGCAAAGACAAAAGGCCCAAGTGGCAATGAACTGCAACATTCAAAAATGTGTACCCAAATAAATCATTTCTTTTATGTTTCTGTCAGAGTGAAAAAGAAAAAGCTAGCTAAAACACAAAACATACGCAAAGATGCTAACCAGAAACTTCTCCCTGTTAGAACATATCACAGCTTCCTCTGACCTTCAAAACATTGATCAAAGCCCTAGCATGGCTAATGAGTCCCCTTCCGCCTCCAGCATCACCCCCACCCTTCACTGACTCTCACAACGCACACTTCTCACTCTCTGATTCCTTGGCAGAGAAGGACCAAGTCCCTCAGTCTAGAATCCAATCTACTTCTCACCCACTCACTCTTCACCTAGATTGGTTTCCCCCCCCTTATATTTGCTTATTTAAAGCAGGGGCAGGGGTCAAGTGTGTGCCACAAGGCAAATGTGGAGGTCAGAGGACAACCTATGAGAGGTGGCTCTCTCTCTTCTACTATGTGGATCCCAGGGCGCAAGCACAGTCATCAGGCTTGGTGGCAAGCTCCGTTTCCCATTCAGTTCCTCAACTAGTTCATTCTTAAACCTCAAGCACTCAATGCAAACATCACTTCCAGCCAAAGCCTTCCCTTCCTTTTTGCATTACATTAGGAGCTTCTATGATACATTTTTCTTCTGTCTGTATAACATCCACCCAACTGTGTAATGCTTTAACTTACATTATTCTAGAACTCTCTAAGTAGTCTGAGTAAAGCAACATGCTTGTTTGGCTCATGATCCTCAATACACATCCCTGTGCCTAGCATATAGTAACTCTGTGTCTTACTAAGATTCCTGCCTGGTCAGTTATCTGGTATTACTTATTCCTTCTTGAGCCAAAGTGGGGCGATTCCAACTCCTAGCCTATTAATAACTCAATAAGTTTTGCTAATTAAATTCTATGCTAGTTCTTCCCCATTTAAGTCAAGCAATTTTTAATTAGATATTTGCTTTGTTTATATTTCAAATAGTATCCCTTTTTTGCATTACCCCTCCAAAAACCCCTATCCCATCCCCCTCCCACTCCCCACCCCCCCACACACACCAATTTCCTGACTTCCATTCCTCTATTCTGGGGAATCGAGCCTTCACAGGACCAATGGCCTCTCTTCTCATTGATATCTGAAATGGTCATCTTCTACTACATATGTAGCTTGATACAAGCTGGAGCCATGGGACCCTCTATGTGTACTCTTTGGCTGGTGGTTTAGTCCCTGGGAGCTCTGGGGGTACTGGTTGGCACATATTATTGTTCCTCCTATGGGGTTGCAAACCTCTTCAGCTCCTTGGGTTCTTTCTCTAACTGCTCTATTGGGGATCCTATGCTCAGTCTATTGGTTGGCTGTATGCCATGGGTATTTTGATCCACCTTCCAAGAAGGATCAAAGTATTCACACTTTGGTCTTCTTAGGCTTCATGTGGTCTGTGAGTTGTATCTTGGGTATTCCACGTTTTGGGGCTAATATCCACTTATCAGCGAGTCCATACCATGTGTGTTCTTTTGTGATTGGGTTACCTCACTCAGGATGATATTTTCTACTTCCAACCATTTTCCTAAGAATTTCATGAATTCATTGTTTTTAATAGCTGAGTAGTACTCCATTGTGTAAATATACCACATTTTCTGTATTCATTCCTCTGTTGAGGGACATGTGTTCTTTCCAGCTTCTGGTTATTATAAATAAGGCAGCTATGAACATAGTGGAGCATGTGTCCTTATTACATGTAGGAGCATCCTCTGGGTATATGCCCAGGAGTGGTATAGCTGGGTCCTCAGGTAGTACTATGTCTATTTTTCTGAGGAACTGCTAAACTGATTTCCAGAATGGTTTTACCAGCTTGCAATCCCACCAGTAATGGAGGAGTGTTCCTCTTTCTCCACATCCTCTCCAGCATCTGCTGTCACCTGAGTTCTGCTTCATCCAATTAATCATTATATGATCATTAAATGTTCCTCTTTCTATAAAGGTCTTACATATGTTTGTTTGTTCAGTGCTACCAATGGAACCTGTGACCTCAATACAGCTAGGTAAGTGCTATACTACTAAACTATATAGCTAGCCACCTAAACTGGTGTATTTAAAGAGCGATTAGAGTGAATATAAAATACATAAACCATCCTTAAGTTTAACAAGAATGTTGACAACATTACTCTGTTCTCTTTGGGCTAAATCTAGCTGTGGAGATGAGTTGTATCAGCCATTTCACTGCTTTCCCCCTCTATGGTTGCTTTGTAATTTTCCACCAAGATTCTTGATTAAACTCACTTGCTAGTTTCGTAGCTTTCTCCTAGAATGGAGTAGTGTCCCTTATATCCATAGCAGTTATACATCTCAGTAGATGTAACGGTAACTATATTTGAAATCTTGTACGCACATTGCAGTTTTGCTAGTTGAGCCAATATCATCCCGTAAGGGATTCTCCCCTGTAATGCAGTCTTCTACATGCTCATGTTTGGCATTAAGCTGCCTTGTTCTTTAATCCCTTTTAATGTAAATCATTTCCTCAGGATTTGTCTCTTATGACATTGATATTTTAAACGAATTCTTCCTGTTGCCTTGAAATTAAAAGCCCCTTAGCTTCCACTTGTATATTTCCAACCAGAATACCCTGTGTTGTGTCCTTCTCCAGGTTCCATAAACATCTGACATCCATCTGACTCTCATTTAAGATGATTCTGACCCACTAGTGGAGATGTCACCCAATTGCATTCAGTTATTAATATTTTAAAATTTTTCTCACTTTTCTTTTTCTTCTAACTGTATAACCTCAAGATTTTGCTGTTATTAATTTGATAATGTATTTTTAGTCCAACCTCAGACAGGTTTATGCTGGTTCTCAATTTGTTTTCTTGACTCTGGTACGTCACCTTTTATGCACATGTATTATTTCAGTAATGTTTTTTATTGTCTTTTATTTATTTATTAATTTTTGTATATATATACATATATATTTATATAGAGAGAGCTCCAATCTTTATTGCATAGAGAAATAAAGACTTCTACCCTTTTATTGTTAAATGAATTAAAACTAAGTCTGTAAGAAGAAAGCTTTGTTCTCTCTGGTATGACTAAGCCCGTCTTGCATAAAGAGAAGACCTGTTCTGTCCATGGTAAGAAGAAGCTTGCCTGTTCCTTCTGCTCTCCCTGAAGTTTCTTCTTTTCTCATCTTTTTCCCTGTATTATTCAGGATTATTTCTCTCTTAAGTTTTTATGTTGCCTATAGTTTCTAAGTCATTCCAGTCTGCATTCTCCTTCTAATCTTGCGATCTCCTCGCGCTCTGATGTAACAATGCCCTCGCTCTTTTTTGAGTGCAGTGAGGTGTGTGCTCATATAGAGAGGTTAGTGAATGATTTGCAGGAGTTCTATCCTTCTGCCTTGTGGGTTCCAAGGATCAAACTCAGTTCATCAGACTTGAGGGCAAACACATTTATCCACAGAGCCTTCTTATCAACCTCATTTTGCAGTTTTTAGCACAGGGTCATACTTATTCATTTCTATGGTCTTCTACTGATATTTTTTTTTGGCCAGTCTTCTAAATTTCACTTTTTTGTATTAAGGGAAAGAAATTCTATGCTTAACTTCTCCCTTCCACTTTGTTTTTTAAAATTATATTATTTTGAGAATGTCACACATGAGTATTTACATAATTTTAACCCCCTTTTCAACTAACTTCTCCTATATTTCCCCAATCCCCTCTCAAACGATTGGCCTTTTTTCTTTGTTATTGCTACACACACACACACACACACACACACACACACACACACACACCCTACTGAGTACATTTAGCATTGTTCATATGTATATGTGTTTAGGGGTAACCATTTGGAATTGGATAACATATCTGGGATGGGAACTCATCCCTAAATAAGACTGATTTTTTTTTTCAACAGCGAGGAAGACTGCAACCTTGTAACATTTCTTTCATTTGCATTTGGATGCTAACTTGTGTTGTCATTATGCAGGTCTTGTTTACACTGCTACCATATTGTTGGGATTTTTGTGGATGCAGCTTCCTTGTCAGATATAGAAACCAATATTTCAAAGGAGACTTCTCCACCCCTCTGACTCTTACAATCTTTCTGCCCATCTTCCTCCAAGTTCCCTAGGAGTTGTCTGTAGATGTATCAATTGGGGCTGGGTACTTACTACATGGCCAGTAGCTTACTGCATTTTAACCAGTTGTGGCTTTTGATAATGATCTTTGCCTGCTACAAAAAGAAGCTTCTTCGAATAAGGAGTGAGAGCCGCATTTATCTGTCACTCTGGGGATAAGTATTAAGAATGCAATTGTAAATATAGAATATATCCAATAAAAAAATCTAAAAAAAAGAATGCAATTAGAAGTTTTACTGTTTTAGGAAAGTGATAGTGTGATAGTAAGTTTTCCTCTAATGTCCATGTCTATCCAGCTATTGGCAACTAGGTAGGTTTACAGTACTAGGTATAAGTTCCCTCTGATTCAGTGTGCATAAGTCCAATTAGACATCTGTCAGTTGTCCTCAAGTATTAAGCAAGAATCATCGGGGATATATTGCCATGGTAGTCATTGCTGGGGTCTTACAGCTGGGTTTAACAGCTCAGTGGGACTATGGCTGCCTAGCACCTTCAGAGGCTGTGGGAGGGAGAAGGCCTCCGGGTCAGTTGCAGCTCAATTCCACCAGGGCCTGAAACTATCAAGTATCATTCTAAGTGAGGTAACACAGATCCAGAAAGACAAATGCTGTATATTCACCCTGATTTGTGGCTCCTAGCTCCAAATTTTTAGATCTCCATATAGAACTTGGAGTAACCACAGAAACCAGGGAAGTAAAAAGGGACCATATGGGGAAGGAGCTCCAAAGATAGTGACAGTGACACACTGAGGGGGAAATGGGAAAAACAGGGGGAGAGATTTTAACGGCGGAGGGGAGGGGTAATACAGAGGGGAGAGCGGAAGGAGGGAAAAGGAACACTAAGGATGGTTGAAAACCCACAGGGAAACATATACTTTATTTATTATTTTATATATACTCAATATATATATATATATATATATATATAGGCTGGAGAGATGAATGGTTCAGTGCTTAAGAGCACTGGCTGCTGGTCCACAGGAACCAGGTTTGGTTTCCAGCACCCACAGGACAGACCACAATCACCTGTAACTCCAGTTCCAGGACACACTCTTCTGGTGCACAGACATACATACAAGCAAGATATACATACACTCAAAATAATAAAGTTTTAAAGAAATATTTAAATTAAAAACCATATAACATATATATATATAAAACTGTGTGTCTGTGTGTCTCTGTGTGTGTGCATGTGCCTGTTTCTGTTTCTGTGTGTGTGTGTGTGTGTCAGTGTGTCTGTGTGTGTGTATGTGTGTGTGTGTGTGTGTGTGTGTGTGTAGTTTAAAAGAAATGACACCAAGTGGGCAGTGGTGGCACACACCTTTAATCACAGCACTAGGGAGGCAGAGGCAGGTGGATGTATGAGTTTGAGACCAGCCTCCTCTACATGAGTTCTGGGACAGCCTGCTCTATATAGAGAGACCTGTCTCAAAAACAAACATCAACAAAAAGAAATGACATCACTTGGGGTGATAATACTCACTCCAAGATCCATAGCCTCTAGTTCAAGAAATATAATGAAAGAAGGAAAACCCACGAGGAGCCTCTCCTTGAGTGCTTGGTCAGGGGAGCCCGACAGACTCCCAAAACAATATAGGTTATCGCCATTGCCCTTGACTTCCTCCCAAGAACTTGAAGGTGACTCTCTATTGCCGAAGGTAATCAAACACAATACCCTCTTCCATTTCCATCTCAAGACTCTACTCTTTTTCTCACCAAAGTTGCTTTGAGTCTTAGATTTTATGTACAAAGACACTGTCATCTATCTATAACAATAAAGCTGTCTTCCTCTAAGTACAACTTTAACCCAAGCTGGAAAAGCAGAAGTTAAACATTCCAGCTGAGGAAAGGTAACAAAGAAACAGTTGCAAAACTACATAAAGACCTCCAATAGCTTGTATTCAAGCCTAGTGATGGAGAAACATCATCCTACAGAAAGAAGAGTGATGTCTCAACACAAGGCTCTTGTATATTATTTTGGAAGAAGTTTGGAGAGGGATTGGCAGTACAGTGCTTGCCTGAGATGAGGCCCTGGGTTCAATTCCCAGTACCAGTAAATAAATGCTTAGGGGCTGGGTAGAAGGCTCAGTTGATAAAAAATATTTGTCACATGAGCCTAAGTAACTGAGATTTGATCTCTATCACTCATATAAAAGCCAGGTAGGGCAGCATGTGTTTGTAGTGCCAGTGCTAGAGAGACAGAAGACAGATAGATCCATAGAGCACATTCAGGTTTGTTGAATTCATGAGTACCAATTTCAGTGACAGACTCTGTTTCAAGAAATATAATGAAAGAACAGTTAAGAAAAACACCCAACTTGATCTTTGGCCTCCAAATGCACGTGCACACATGAGCAAACATGCCTGTAAGCAATATAAACACACCCATATGCATACATGCAAATACCACACACACACACACACACACACACACACACATGAATGAATGAATGAATAAATAAATAATAAAAACTTGGAAAGGTGAGGTTTGGTGAAATTTACCTCAGTGTGCCCAAGAGCATGTGCCCCAATTAGATTATAGCATTTATTACATATAAATCTCTATGTATGCTTTTATGAGAACGACTCTATTTGGGGAAGTCATTTCTAAAAGATTTCTTATTAAATGATTCATTGCTGAACCAAATCATACATTCTAGTCAATATTTCCAATAATGTAATTGTTCAAAACCCTGTCTGGACATTAAAAGTCACCTAGGGAGCTTTTAAAACCACCAATGCCAGGACCCCACTCCAAAAACTTCTGATGGAATTGCCTGGGGTGGGGTTGGACTATTAGGGACTTTGAAAGACTCCCAGGTGATTCTAATTGGCAGCCAAGGTTGAGAATCCCTGTCATAATGTAACAGTTCACATTTTATTGTTACTCTGGAGAATCAGCTAAAATAAATATATTAGCCTCCTAAGAGAGGGGGGAAATAGGAAACTCTATGAAATCCTGGAAATGTCTGAAGAAAAACAAGATCATAATCATATCACTAAGAAGGATTTTTTGTTTGCTGAGCCTCTGAATGTTTTCCAATTAACAACAACAAAAAAGTATTAATGACTTATCGAGCAGCAGCAGGTTATTAAATGTAGTCCTAGCTTGAAGCTGAGTGCTGAGGCAGGCTGTGGGGACGCCAGCATGTCCAGATATGTGTCAGCAAGAGCGAGGCTTGTAGGACAAAATCCCACGTGTGGGTTTCAGTCAACACTGGAGTCCAAATATATTCTTTCTGAGCTAACTGTTTCTCCGGAGCACAAATTAAAATCATAAATAAAATTGTGAGGGGGGAGAGCTCAAAAGTATTGAAAGAAAGAAACTTCCCTGAAGGGCTTGATTATAAAACGAAGTCACAGACTCATTATGAACTGTGGTCACCTACTCACTGAAGCAGGAGCCCTGAAGGTCTCTTCTACTTTTTAAAATTAGATTTAGCTGTTAACTATTCAAAATAAGATAATCATATTAATCAGAACTCCTTGAGTTGTAAATGAGTCCAATTAAACTAGAATTAAGGGGAAAAGAAATGTATTTTGTCACATCAACCAAAAAGTTCAGGGACACACATAGGGCAAGGCTGAATCTAGAAAGCGACTCGGAGAGGTCAGGCCAGTGGAGGAGGGCCTACCTAGCAAGTGCTCCAACCCAGTACCAGACACAAGAAAAGGCCTTGTATTTTCATTTGAATTCTGTTTTCCCGGTAAGTAATCTCCATTCTCTGACCATTTATCTCCCCTGTGCTAGCAAGATGGCTGGAAAGTAGTGTCAGGCTTTCACACAACTACTACCCTAGTCAAACAACATGCCATCTCCAGATCTCCAACTTAGACTTATTAGATCTCTTAGACTTATTGATCAGCTAGGCAGGACCTTGGGTACAGGCTCATCCTGAAGCAACCCCAACAGCCTCTAGAATGCAATATTCTTTATGGTCACACGTGTATCACATGCCCACCCCTGCAACAGGATCATTGTGGCGTACACCTCCACGATTGAGGCTGGTCAAGATGACAGGTCCTCCCAAGAGAGGCTCCCAACACAGGATTTGTGAGCAGATGGCAGGCAAAGAAAAACAGAACTTAGCTACAATTTAGAAAGAAATATTTCACTTCTCTGCCATTCTTTCTTCTAACATCTCAGCTGTAAGATGGCAATTTATGACATCTTAGAAAATATTCTTTCAAACATCCTATTTTCCATTGGTATTGTGAGTAAACATCTTCTGCTAGTCAAATAGTAAATGCTCAAGGGTATGGCCATTAGTAAAGTGTGGCTGGCATATTACTTTATTTGCCCAAACTAGAGCTATAATGTATCTAGTATGAGAAATTGACATTTTTAAGAATAGAATAAGGAGAATATAGCTTGGTGACAGAGCCCTCACTTAGCATGCATGAGGCCCTGGGTTCAAATTCCACTACTATGGAAAAAGAAAGCAAAGGAAGACAAAAGAGCTAATTAAAGAATAGATTAAGGTATGAAGAGATGGCTCAGTGGTTAAGAGCACTGACTGTTCTTCCACAGTACCTGGGTTCGATTCCCAGCATCTGTATGGTGGCTCAAAGCTATCTGTAACTCCAGTTCCAGAGGATCTGGTGCTCTTTCCTGGCCTGTGTGGACACTAGGCAAACATGCAGTGTGCACAGATTTCTATGAAAGCAGAAAGAAAACCCACACACATAAAATAAAACAGTAATTTCAAAAAATTGATGAATAAAAAAATATGACCAAAGACACTGCTTGAAACTCTTTAGCAGAAGTCAAAAAGCCTATATCCAAGTTTCTAATAAACACGAAGTTGATATATTTTGAGATGATTTTCAAGCCGCCAGCAGTGGATGAAGATAAACACCATCAACTTTCATGATTCTGAGGTGGGCTGTTAGAAGCAAATTAGTGACCGATGTTGAAAGAGTTCATAGTTTGTATTTTGCTAGTCTCCGTTGTCATGGCAACCCACAAGCTCTGCATAAACCGCCTGAAGCCAGCAGAGATGTAATGGAATACATTCCTCTGAGTGAGTCAAAGTCTTGTTGAAAAGGAAGCAATCACACTGTTATGGAAATAAATTATAAACTCCTATGAACAGCTCAGGATTGAAAAAAGCAACTTTTTTTGGAATCCACTCCCTCCCTCTTCCCACATGCTTTTGGTGATAAGTAACTTGGCGAGGCTTCCTTTATGGTGGGACTACCCGCTTCTTTAAGAAGGGGCGTGGTCACGCATGGCCCGCCCATACCTCACAAGGTTTGAGTGAGGAGCCAATGAGCACTTGTGCGAAGGAACTGTGAAAAAGACAATGGGCTGCGCTAATGTGACTAACGCATTTACCCTTCCTGAACTTGCAGAAACGGAAGTTCTAGGTCAGAGTTTTAACTTATTCCCGAGCCATTAGAGGTGACTTCATATGACACACCTGCTAATATCTCACATTGTCTAAAAAACCCAAGTGATACTGGGCAGTGGTGGCGCACGCCTTTAATCCCAGCACTTGGGAGGCAGAGGCAGGCAGATTTCTGAGTTCGAGACCAGCCTGGTCTACAGAGTGAGTTCCAGGACAGCCAGGGCTACACAGAGAAACCCTGTCTCGAAAAACAAAAACAAAAACAAAACTAAAAAAAAAAAAAGAAAGAAAGAAAGAAAGAAAGAAAGAAAGAAAAAGAAAAAAAAAGTCCACTGGTAGAACCAGAAAGTTTATGCCAATAGAATAGCATGTGAGACAGATTATCTGTTCAAATCCCAGCTCTACTGTTTCTGAGGTATGCAAACCTGCACATATTGCTAAGTCTGCATTTCATAGCCTCATTTACAAGACTGGTAAAGGGAGTAATGGTACCTATCTACCCCATAGAGCTGTGAGGATCATCTATACAGATCCTAGCAGTTTCTTGCTCATAGTTAAGAGGTAAGTGTTTATTACCTTATTCTTTGGGAAGTCCTAACGTTGGAATTATTCCTACCATAATTAATTCCTTTGCTCTTCTTGATTTTCTCCCTTGCTTTCAAACATCAATTTAATACTTTCTGCTGCCTTAACCCTCGCCCTTTGTCACCTTCTCTCCGGAGAAGAGAACCCATTTATTGAATACGCCTCAGATATATGATTCTACAACAAAGGCATTTTTAGCTCCAGGTTCTCTAGTAGCTATAATATCTAATCTACCTGGCATATGATGAGCCCGATGCGCCTCTGTATTCTTATGGAGCCTCACGAGCTTGGCAATGAGGATGATCATTAAGTGTCTGTGGGAGATCCCATTTGGGAGACCTGAGGTCAGCCTTGATGGCCATCCCCTGCCCAGCACCTTCACCTGGCAGGCGGCTGGACTTGGATGGTCCACAAGAGGCCAATTGCACAACTTTGGCAGCAAATTCTGTTCGCTATTTATCCATCACTTGGGCAACCTGGGGAGATTCCTACAACTTGAGCCTATCTGGGCTCTTCCTTTTAGCACTGTCAGCCCAAGCAGCCCAAGTCCAGCTTCTGGGGACATTCCTTTGGAGAGCAGCAGAAATGTCCTTAGATTGTCTATTGTTCTTTCCAACTCCCTAGATTGGTAAGGCCCCAGAACCAATTCTCCTAATAGACGCAGAAAACCAGTATTTGAAGGTGCAAATTTGTGTAAGATCAGTTTTTCCAAGCAATGCAGTCTCCCCTTGGGATGCCTAATTTGGAAACATTGGCATTTCTTTCTACCTGGCCACATGTGTTTTCTCCATCTTGGACACTGACCCTAAATAGTTTTTCTTTATCTGACTTTGCAGAGATTCCATGTACGCTTTTCCAGCACCTTCGTTAGTTTTAATACTAGGTTGATTTTTCTTTTCCATAAAGGGATTTCAGAGCCTTTTATTGTTCGTTGATTTCTCCTGAATGTACCTCTCCCACACAGAGTAAACTTAACAAAAGGGAGTTTTACAAGCACACCTTGTGCCTTATGACAGACATGATAATTAATACAATCTCTTGGCCTCCTCTTTCACCAGTAAACCTTAATGGTTGGGGGTAGGGCACGGTTGTCAGTTCCCAGAACAGATTTTTTCCTTCTTACTCAAAGACACCTTGGGAACCTCAGGTTCAAGCCAGAACTACTTTGGGTAAAAAGGAGACAGGATATTTGATACCTTTTTGTCTGGTAAAATTCTTCCCAAATAGCCCCAGATCGCAAAGCTTCTTGGCAGTTGCTAATGATTCTGGTGCTTAATCCTGACTATTGTCTCACTCGAACTCTGAACCTAAGGAAGACAACTTCCTTTTGGGCTAGGCATCTCTTTAGTTGAAGCCCTGAAGGTATGAAGGAAAAATGCTTTTGATTAGAGAGGCATTAAAAAGAATAGAAGCCATATTTTATTCCATCCGACCAAGTGGCCTGGTTTCTATTTTGGAAAATATCTATTATACAGTGCAATAAACTTGCCATTTTCAAAATGCAACAAGCTCCAAGACAGTGATGTGTGCTGAGTGATTTCCAGGGCTATCGGGAAACCGGGGTACCTAACTTAATTGGAGTGTGGTTTTCAAATTGCAAAGTTACGGATGTTATTTCACACCAATTTCCTCACTAATAGAGCTATAATTGCATGCAGAGAAAAGTTCCTCAATTTCAGCACTACTAGCATTTGAGTGAGATAATTCTTTGTTTAGGGCTGAAAAAGGAGCTCTCCTATACAGTATATTTAGCAGCATCCCTGATCCGTATACACTAGATGCCAATAGAAATTTCATTCCACTAGTAACAGCCAAAAATGTCTCCAGATATTGCCAAACATCCCCAGAGAGACACAACCACCCCTAGTGTAGACTCACTGGTGTCTTTCCTTTGCTTGCTTTTTGTAAACTATAAAAATCTTAGAGGCCAATGAAAACTAAGCACATTGGGCCATGGAGTGTACTATTTGGACATTATTATCATAAAACCCTTCACTTTTCTAACTTGAGATTTTTTAAAAAGACAATTAAGTTTCCAAATATAGTTGCAGTATATAAACACTGGTCCCTAGCAGCTCTTAGCTCTCTGTTCTCTGCAAAATTTTACAGGAGGTTTCCCAAGAGTTTGCAGGGCCCCTGTCTGGCCTGGTTCGCTGAGGGCCAGGATAAAACTACTCATTAGCAAAGTGACTAATCCAACAGCCTATTAGCTGAAATAGTCAGGGAGGGGAACTGGGGTGTCATGTTTCCCGTGCACCGTCTTCCCTCCTAAAGCGGAATGCAGCTGTCTGAGTAACCACAGCCAGGTCAGTTGGATACATTGGCAACCTTGGTCTTTACTATCCAGTACCTAAATGAGATCAAGCAACCATTCTCACTGAGCAACGGCCATCGGGATCCCAGCCAGAGACAGATAGCACACCCAATCTGTGCAGTTTGAGGAAAACTTAATAAAGGAGTGATTTATAGAGTCTTATCAGAATTTGGAGTAAAGAGAACATGACATCATGCAGCTACATATATCAGGAACCTGGTACAACCCTAAGCAACCCTCAATGTGTAAAACAAAACAAAGCAAAGCAAAATGAAACAAAAGAAAAAGCCAGAAGGGAAGCTGACATCTCCAAGGGGTTGTTTCTTACACAACACCAACCACACTAAGCTAGTACACGCGGAGGGTGGTGAGGGATAAATACCTCATAAACATGCCCAAAGGTTTCTCTCCTAGTTGAGTCTTGCTCCTCCCCAAGTTACAATATTATCAATTGCATGAAGCATTATTTGGCTCTTTTCTCATAATCAAAAAAAAAAATCATTGCTTCCAATTAGTAGTATTGTCAACCCCTGCGAGCCATAAGGGTAGGAATTCCACTTTGAACACCTACCTAAACTTGAAAAGCATCTTCCAAAGCATCCCTCAATTCAGAAATATCATTTGCAGTATGGGTTCTGGTTGGTAGGAGGTTGTGTGAACAATATGGTCAGGAAAGCCCGCACCAAAGAGGTAATGTTTGGACAAATGTCACTGGGTTGAGAAACAAGTTGTGAAAATATATAAAGACTATTTTTTGTGGAGAAGTTACCATGTGCAACAGAGCTGAGGTGGGGATAACCTTGATGTGCTCAAAAGTGGCAAGGAACACCAGTTGGGTCATGTAATCCCAGACTTTGGGAGGTAGAGGAAAGATGATAGAGTCCCAAAGCCCAGCCTCCAGCCTAGGCTATAGAGTAAGTTTGTAGCCAGCCTGAACTACATGAAATACCGCCTTAAGACAAACGACCAACAAGAAGACCAATATGACTAGCCTGGAGGGAGCAAACTGTGCAGTCAGAGGGAGAGTCCTTTTGATGCTGGGCCTTACAGACATGAGAAGGCATCAGGATATCATTCCAAGTAGGAAAAGCTAGAAGAGGATTTTAGGCAATATGATTTCCATTTAATCAGCTCATTCTGGTGTTGTGTGGAGAGTGGATGACAAGGGACAAGACTGAAGCACAGAAACAATAGAAATTGCCTCAGCAAAAACTGGATGATGACTTTCTAGAAGAGAAACTTGGAGCATACAGGTAGGGCTGTCTTATCTTAAAATATCTTCTCTTTTAGCCATGGCCATCAAGCTGTTTGACATATTAGTGAGATCATTCTTTCTCTGTCTGGCTTATTTCACTGACTATAATGCCTTTTATTTTCTTTCTTTTCTTTCTTTTGAATATTCTTTTTTTTGTTTTGAGTATTTTCTTTTTTTTAATTTTTATTTTCTATATTCTATGTTTACATTCCAAAGGCTTTCCCCTTTCCCAGTTACCCCCCACCATATGTCCCATAATTCCTCTCCCCCTGCTATATTATTAAAAATATTTTTCAAGTAGTATAGTGTTATCGGTTTCCCCTCCCCCATCTCCTTCCAGGTTCTCCCCTTCTCATCCACCTAGCTTCACATCTTCTTCCTTTGCTCTCATTTTCATTCTTACTCCCTTGCTCTCTTGCTTTAGAAAACAGAGACAAAAAAAACAAAAAAGCACAAGAAACACACATACCCAACAAAAAAAATCAGAAGCCTTAATCTATAAGCAAAGGATCCGTAAAGAGAAACAAAAGCCCAAAGAAAGCAATATGAAACAAAAAACACCTTGTCAAATACTTTTTCCTGTATTCATGGACATGACTGTATGGTTTTATCTCTGTCACAGTACAACATCACATTTATTAATTTGAATATACTGAAATATCATTGCATCACAGGAATAAATCTCAATTTATCATGATGCACAGTCTTTCACTGTGTTGTTTAAATCTTGCTGCTAATATCTTTCTTTGGTTTTTAGAGACAGGGTTTCTCTGTATAGCCTTGGCTGTCCTGGAACTCACTCTGTAGACCAGGTGGGCCTCAAACTCAGAAATCTGCCTGCCTCTGCCTCCCAAGTACTGGGATTAAAGGCGTGTGCCACCACTGCCTGGCTTGCTTCTAATATCTTATTGAAGATTTTTGTATCTGTGTCTATCAGGAATATAGACCTTTAATTTTCTATTCTCACAGTGTCCTTGTTAGTCTCATAAAATAAGTTTGGAAATGTTCCCTCATAACTTCTTGAGAAATCTGAACAGATTTGTGTTGGTTTTTCTTTAGATAGTTGGTAGGATTTGCTACTGAAGCCGTCTGTTCTTGAGCATTTCTTCATTGGGAAGTTCTTGATCATTGATTCACTCCCCAATAGCCAGCTATTCAGAGTTTCTGTTCCATCCTGCTTCAGTGTATATATGTTACATGTTTCTAGGAATGGATCCATTCCTTTCAGACTATCTAATGTGTTGGTACCTAATCACAGCAGTTGGGACGCCTCCTCTTTTACTTGGAATTTTAACATCATTTTTCTTTTGTTCTCTTAGTGAAGCTTAAAGTTTATCATTTTATCTTTTCTAAAAGGGCTCCTGGGGCTGGAGCCATGACTCAGTGGTCACGAATATTATCTGCTCTTGCAGAGAACCACAGTCTAGTTCTAAGAACCCACACTGGGTGGCTCACAACCATCTGTAACTTCAATTGCAGGGAACCTGATGGCTGAAGGCTTCCTCCAGACTCCGCAGGCACTGTATTCGTGTGTGTGTGTGTGTGTGTGTGTGTGTGTGTGTGTGTGAGAGAGAGAGAGAGAGAGAGAGAGAGAGAGAGAGACACACACACAATTTTTAAAAAAAGTATAACTTTTAAAAAACACTCTTCAATTTTATTATTTCCATTTCCTTCACTAACTAATTTGGGGCTTGGTTTATTATTCTTTTTCTTAATTGTTTGAGGTACAAAATAAAATTGTTGAACTGAGAATTATCTTTTTACTTTTCAGGCATTTGTTGCCAAACATTCCTCTTAAAAGTACTTTTACTAAGTCCCATAAGAGTTCTTATATTTTTATTTATTCTTTTCCCCTCCAACTCCTCCAGACTCTCCCTCCATGTCTCCCTCCCGATTTCATATTCTTCTCATGAACTCACAGCACCTCTGGTTACCTGTGCAAGAGTTGTACAAGATTGTCTAACCAGTCATAATTCCAATATTGATGGAGGAGAAGTTCATAAGGCCCCACGTCTGAGGAGCTACTAGTAGATAATGGTACCAGGGAATGGAGAGTCAGAGCTCTTCAGGGGCGTGACCTCCAGTAGGTTGCCCATACTTCATTACATAATCCCAATGCTCATATGGACTACACTAATTGAACTATTGCGTTATTAAAAAATTAAGTTTTAGTATGTTTTTTCCTTGTCTTGGTTTGGCTTTATTTATCTCAAGATATTTTTTTTTAATTCTTCCTTTACTTGTTTGTTAGGGAACATATTGTTTAATTTTCACATTTGTTAACTTTGACATTTTTTCCTGTTACTGATATTAATATGGTCAGGAAAGTACTTGTTATAATTTCAATGTTCTTGAATCTATTAAGAGTTGTTTTGCCAGGCGATGGTGGTGCACACCTTCAATCCCAGCACTTGGGAGGCAGAGGCAGGCAGATTTCTGAGTTCGAGGCCAGCCTGGTCTATAGAGTGAGTTCCAGGACAGCCAGGGCTACACAGAGAAACCCTGTCTCAAAAAAAAAATAATAGTATAATTTATCCATTCTAGAGAAGTTCTATGTGCTCATGAGAAAAATATGCATTCTGCTTCTATTGGGAGGTGTGTTCTGTATATGACCATTAGTTCCTTTGGCCTGTAGTGTTAATGAAGTCCAATTTTATTGAAAATGAGGTGTTGAAGTCCCTTACTATTATTGCATTAATATCTATTTTAACCTTCACTTCAGTTAATATTTGCTTTAAATAATTGATGCTCCAAGGTTGTATGTATGTGTGTGTATGTATATATATATATATATATATATATATATATACTTTTATCATTATATAATAATCTTGGTCTCTTGTGACTTTTTAACTCAAAATTATATTTTGTCCACTGTAGCTAATCCATTCTTCCTCTCCTTTGGTTACTAGTTGCATTGGAATTTTTCTATCCCTTGTGTTGTAGCTTATGATTTTCCATTAAGCTAAGAAAGGACATTGTAGCCAGGCGTGGTATCGCACGCCTATAATCCCAGCACTTAGGGGGCAGAGGCAGGCGGATTTCTGAGTTCAAGGCCAGCCTGGTCTACAAAGTGAGTTCCAGGACAGCCAGAACTACACAGAGAAACCCTGTCTCGAACCCCCCCCCCAAAAAAAAAAACAAAAAGAAAGAAAGGACATTGTAGACAAGGCTTTTTAGAGCTTGGTTTTGTTTTGTGTTGTTTATTTGGGGGCAGTGTTTTTGTTTGTTTTGTTTTTATTGTGGCTTGAAGTCTTGTGACACTGTCTTAATATTTGAAGAAGAGATCATGTATGAATGTTGAGATTCTGTCAGAACTCTCTTGAAGATGTGCTTACTTTATGTTAAAAGAGTTAAATGTAACTTTAACCCTTTAAGATAAAAGAGTTATGTAACTTTAACCCTTTAACATAAAAGAGTTAAGAATCATATACTTTGTCTCGATGTCACAAAGTGAGTACAAACACTATAAGCCCCAGATTAATTTTCTCTGAGATGCTATTGTGAAGTATTCAAATGTAAGACTTCCGCAACATCAGAATCATTGTGTGTGTGTGTGTGTGTGTGTGTGTGTGTGTGTGTGTGTGTATGTAGCTGTCTTCAGACACACCAGAAGAGGGCATCAGATCCCATTACAGATTATTGTGAGCCACCACGTGGTTGCTGGGAATTGAACTCAGGTCCTCTGGAAGAGCAGTCAGTGCTTTTAACCACTGAGCCATCTTTCTTAAATTAATTTTTTAGTTTAGCATACAAACTGCTGGATTTCATTATCTCGTGTGTGTGTGTGTGTGTGTGTGTGTGTGTGTGTGTGTACAACCTTTGGATGCCATTCCTCACCTTTCCACCTCATTTGAGACAGTCTCATCAATGATACCTAGGCCAGCCTAGCTAGCCCAAGAACTTCTGGAGAGTCTCCATCTCAGCCCTCCTCTCCCAGTAGCGGCACACTGAGATTTTTGACTTATGCTCTTTGCATAGGTTCTGGGGATCTGACAACAATTCATCAGACATGATCACCATGTGCTTTTGCCTAGTGAGTTTTCAGTGTGGTGTTTTCGTACATATGAACCATGTGTATGTGATGTTAAAAACTAGATTCTACACATTAAAAGAAATTGTGGGTTCCAGGATCAAGTTCAAAACATCGAGCTTGGCAGGAAGTGCCTTTACGCACTAAGCATTCTTGCTAGCCCATTAAAAGTATCTTTTCATATCAAACTTCTCCGTCTTACACATGTTTCATGTTCCCTTGTGATTAAATTGAGATCAGGCATTCTCAGTGAGTACAGTACATAAGGGGTGTGTCCTTAGGGCATCATATTTGGAAGTCCATGAATTCATTTACTTTTCACATGAACATTAGGTCAGAGCACCCAGGCAAGGTGATGTGCTTCTAATTTTATGTCAACTTGCTATAAGAAAGAGTCATTTGGAAAAGGAAGCCTCAATTGAGAAATGTCCCTACTTGCTTGGCCTGTGCATAAGCACGTAGTGCATTTTCTTAAGTGATGATTGATTGGTTGGGGAGAGCTCACTATGGGCAGTGTCACTCCTGGGCTGGTGGTTCTAGGTACCCTAAGAAAGAAGGCTGACACACAGCCTTGAAAGCCTACATACACATAACATTATATGTACCGAACAGATTATATTAGAAATATATGCACATACATATATGCATGCATTAACAATTAGTCAAAAAAGAGGCCATGAATTTGAAGGAGAATGGGGAAAGGTATATGGTAGGACTTTGGAAAGAGGAAAAGGAAGGAAGAAATAATGCAGTTCTATTATAATCCCCCAAAATAGTATTTAAAAAAGAGTCATAGAGGAAACTTAATTGTGAAGTCAAATAAATGAACCTAAAAAGGAGAAAGAAAGAGAGGGAGGAGGGAGAGAGAGAGGGAGGGAGGGAGAGAAAAGGAAAAGAAAGGAGAGGAGAGGAGAGGAGAGGAGAGGAGAGGAGAGGAGAGGAGAGCAAGCCAGTGAGCAGCACCCTCCCTGGCCTCTGTATCAGTCCCTGCCCCCAGGCTCCTGCTCTGTTTGAATTCTTGCCTTGGTTTCCCTGAATATACTGTGACCCAGGATGTGTAGGCCAAATAAAACCTTTCCTCCACAAGCTATTCTGCGTCTTGGTGTTTTATCACAGCTCTAGAAACCTAAACTAAGATGTGTTATCATGTTTCTTCTCCTTTAACAGATTATCAGATTTTATGAAGACATTTGAAGACCATGTACATATCTGGCTCCTAAAATGAATCCAGATTAAAGGAGGCTAAGAATTATGACAACTAGATGCAGTTCCTGACCCTAAACTGAATCTTGCACTAGAAGCAAAAAATAAAATAAAATAAAATAAAATAAAATAAAATAAAATAAAATAATAAAAAAAATCAGAGGACATGATTAGATCACCTGATAAAAATGAAACACAGGTGGTAGTTAGATAAAAATATATCAACAAAAACTGTATCAACAAGAATAAAATATAGTCAATAAAGAATTCATTTTTACAAAAAGTAAAAAGCTCACAGAACCTGTGGGGGTTGAGGTTGGGTGGAAAGAGCAGCAGAGCCAGACTCACATATAAGACAATTGGGGACAGAACTCACTCCATCACGTCTCTGCTCCAGTACAGCCCCTACAGGTCCCACAGAAGACCCTGCGCTTATAAGTCAGCCATTGTTTCCTGTGAAGGAGGAAGTACTTTTTACCTCACCAGAAAATGGTTTCCTCATGGTACCTACTCCCCTGCATTCTTAACTCTAATCCAAGCATCATTCACATGCATCTGCTTGGAGGGAAGTAGCTGCCAAAGTTATTGGGGAAAAAATATGTGATTCCAATACTTTATTTTCTTTTAAATAAGAAGAAGAAGATCTTATTACAGATGGTTGTGAGCCACCATGTAGTTCTGGAATTTGAACTCAGGACCTTCAGAAGAGCAGTCACTACTCTTAACCACTGAGCCATCTCTCCAGCTGGATTCCAATACTTTAAGAGTGAATATCTATACATGAAATTTTCCAAACATAAGAAGTATGTTCAAAAGATATCAGGTGGCCACAGGTGAGAAAAACAGCCACAACAGAGAGGGAAAGAGAGAGACAGAGACAGAGACTCTGATGATGACTTTTATGGAGTCGCTCTAGCCTGTATCTCAAGTGTCTGCCTTGTTCTCTTCCAGTTCCTTACAGAAGCAGCTACCACCAGAGGCTGGCACTGGAACAGCAGGCATGACCTGCTCATTGATCACTGCAACCTTCTGAAAAAAATGTCAATAGAACTCAGTGTGGTGTCACTATACAGTCACCAGTGTAGCTCAAATGCAAAATGAAGTCTATAGTCCCAAGTACTGATGACCATGAAGCAAGCTAGGACTCACTTGTGGGTAGAAGTACAAATGACATGAACACTTTGGAAAGGCTGTCTTATTGTAGCGGCGAGTCTGGGTTACACAGCCTTTGTGCTCCATGCATGCATGTTTCCAGCCACCCACCCAGGAACTCTTCGGATCCACAAGTCAAAGTCACGCACATTAGCATATTTTTGAAATGCCTTGGCTAACAAGTGAGAATGAATCTAACCAATGATACTGAGAAAAAGAAGTCAGTTACAAAACAAATACATATTACCTGATACAATTTATCTGAAGTTCAGGAATAGGAAAACAACTATTTGTCAATATCATAAGTTTGTGTTACAGTAAGTATGGAGGTTACTGACAAGTGACATGAGGGAGCATCTTAGGGTGATGAGAGCAGTCATTAAGATCTGAGCATTTTGCTCAGAAAAAAAGTTATACCCAGTTGGGAAGTAAGTGAAGTCAAGAAGTAGAATCACATCTCTTCAATATTTAAGAGATTTTTTTCTTTTCTTTTTCTTTTTAGGATTTATTTATAATTATTATATATAAGTACACTGTAGCTATCCTCAGACACATCAGGAGAGGGTGTCAGATCTCATTGCAGATGGTTGTGAGCCACCAATGTGGTTGCTGGGATTTGAAGTCAGGACCTTCAGAAGAGCAGTCAGTGCTCTTCCCCGCTGAGCCATCTCTCCAGCCCAAGAGGTTTTGTTGTTGTTGTTGTTGTTGTTGTTTTTTCAATTAAACAAAAGGAAAAATGTCTGAGGAAAATGGAGGAAAACTTTTGAAAGGGCCTTTTGTTGGTTTTAACATCATCTCCCTCAAGTTTAGCTACTGACACCATTTTTTAAGATCCTTTGTCTCAAGCCTTCCAATCCCTTCAGGCTTTTGCAATTACATCCCAGGAATCTAACTAGGAATGGGTGTGAGGAAAGTCCTGTCCTGAGTGCTTATACACTGTTTTGCTGTTCATGAAGAGTAGAGACCTCTTTTGATCCTTGAAACAACCTTGTGGGCAAGGGTGTGCAGTTTTTATTCATTACCTAAAAAGTCTGGTGCTCTTTGGGGATAAAATGTCATTTAAATGAAGCATCTCTGACTTCTAATCAGGATATTTATAAGCACTGCCTTCAATATGTAAATACAGCAAGTGATCCTGGATCACATACTCAAAGGGGGAAACACTGTGAAGGATACTATGGGACAGAGGGTAAAATTTTATTAAAGACAGAGAATAATAGCTCATCTACCACTGTTGAAATTTTATGATGCTGGAAACAGAACCCAGAATATTGTGCATAGTAGACAAACATTCTACTATACTATGTACCCAGCCCAATAACTATTCATTTCTTTAAAAAAAAAATTTATTATTATATGTGAATACACTGTAGCTGTCTTCAGACACTCCAGAAGAGGGCATCAGATCCCATTACAGGTGGTTGTGAGCCACCATGTGGTTGTTGTGATTTGAACTCAGGACCTCTGGAAGGGCAGTCGGTGCTCTTAACCGCTGAGCCATCTATCTCTCCAGCCCACAACTATTCATTTCTTAACCTTGATCATTATATTGTTGTTGCATAAGAAAGTGTCCGTTTTCGTAAAAAGTATTAAGAGTTTAAGGCCATCATGTGTACAGTTAAACCTGGAGTAGCTCATTGAAAATTATATGTATAGAGATGGGCAGGGAGAAGGCAAATGTGCAACTGTTGACAAAATATGAATCCAAGGTGGCTGCCGTACAGATATTTATTGGATTTGCTTTACAACCTCCCCCATAAGTATTTTTTTTTCTTTTAGGAAAAAATTGGGAAGGGGATTAGTTGCTGAGAGTACCTATCCATTTTGGCTGAGGTCTGGAGTTGGGTCAGGCAGGTCACAACACCCTATACCTCTGGGGATCTGATGCCATCTTCTGGCCTCTGTGGGTACTGCACACACATGCACAAATCACTCACAAGCACACATGCACAAAGTTAAAAAGTAAATTCTTTCAAAGTATTTTACTACCACATATTAGTTACACACGATAATGGGATGGGTTCTATTATGAGGTTTTATTATATACAATGTATTTTGGTCACATTGTCCCCTATTATCTTTTCTTGTCACCTTCCCATCCTACTGCTAGTCCCTTTCCTCTGCCGAACCAGTCCCCCTTCTGTTTTCATGTCTTTATTTTTGATGACCCATTGAGTTCAATGGAAGTTTTTTACAAGAGCGTGAGTTGGGGGTTATTTACAGTAGCAAAGGCAATTTATCAGGGACAACACCACTGAAGAAAATTTCTTTCCATTGCCCAGCAACTGTTAACTGCCTATAGATCCCCCCCGCGAGAGGAGTAGAGCCTCACTAGCCCTTCCTCCTTAGCAACTTAAGCACTGCATTTTTCTAAATAAGCTTTAAAACTAATGAAAACACAATTTTCAGACAAAATCATGCTGTGCCTATATTGGGCTCAAAGCCATAATTATCTCGAGCAGTGTGTTAGAAATGACAGAATTCTAATTCCTAGCAGATTTATTAGTCATTTCATTTTATCAAAATACAGGCAAATATCTGTCCTATTTTTTTCAGTTAGCATGGTCTATTGGATTTAAAAGGAAGGCTTACCCTCTGGGGCCAACTGGAGATTTCATGTTTTCAGATACCGCAGTGTTTGATTATGAGGGTCTTCAGGGATGAAAGACGTCATCACCCTTATGATCCCTGCCTTAGGTGACAAGGCCTTGGAGGACTTAGCCACACAGTACACAAAGAACTGTGGATTCGAGAGACAAAAGCTCCATCTTTTCCAGAGTCTCATGATCCAAATAGGTCTAAAAAGTAACAAAACTGCTTGAGAGGAAGGTGGGGCCCTATCCAGTGTGGAAACATGGTCAACAACCATTAGATAACTCTGGGATGGGGAAGACTAGACAAACCTGAGTGGGAACTTCCCCCACTGTGTCAAGATTGCTATCACACATTGAATTTAAGTTAAACTAAATATGACATGTTTGTATTGAGTCATCCCTAAGACATAACTACATGCATTAAAGTGTGTGCTAAGTACCTTCTGTTGATTATCTCATCTTGTCCTCACAATACCCCAATGACATAGCAAGAACAATCCCCACACCAGCCCAGAGTCTCATAACTACCTATGTGATATCCCAGTGGAAGTCACTGGTGGACTCATCATTTGAATCCAGGCAACCTGACTACAGAATCAAAGCTCCTAGCCTATCTGCCATGTTTGTGGGTGGCCACCTGCTTCACTTCTGGGCCATTTCTCCCTTAGGAATTCTCACCTCTAGCTTCTAGTCTGTAGAAGATAGAATTGTTAAATAGAGTTGCTACCCTGTAGCATAATAGAAGTGGAAGAAGCCTATCCAAGCTCAGCAGAGCCCAAGAAAATCACTCCTTCCATCCCTTTCAATAAGCAGCCAGACTTTCCATAGTGCAGATGACTAAAAGATGAGCTGATTGTGCCCAGGAGGGAGTGACTCTTCTGCCAAATGTCCTGGCTGGTGGCATGCTCATCTCCTGCAAAGAGTGAAGTCCTTCCAAGCAACTGAGGTTCTCCATTCCCCCCATGGATGCATAACTGAGTCAGGTTAGCCTGCCAAATCCTAACACTGTTCCATAACCAGCGCCTGAAAAAAGCTGGTCCTGCATTAACAGCAGCCTGTGAGGCATAATTAGTTGCAGATTCTTCCTGGAGCTGCTTAAGCTCCTTGATGTCTCAGAGATGCGGCTAGCATGTAGCACTCCTTGGCAGTGAGGGGCTAGAGAGGAGGTCCAGATGTCAGAAAGCAAGAGCATCATTCTGATCCAGCTTGGCTTTCCTGAGACACGGTGGGGCAGGCTCACATGCATGAATGGGACTTTAGGGAACACCTACCCTTTCAGCAGATCCAAACCACAGAGATCCCAGAAATCTATGGGAAGTAATGGCTTCCTCGTGAGCTGGCCAAATGTTAGCAATCATCTCCATTTGGCTAAATGGTACCCTGAGTGGGAAAAGGATGTAAAGAAACTTTTCTCTTAGAAAAAGTAGCCTGAAGTTCTCTTTCTTTGTTGGATCCTTGTGTGGTTTTGATATCAGAGTAATTGTGGCTTTGTAGAACAAGTTGGGTAGTGTTCCTTCTGTTTCTATTTTGTGGAATAGTTTAAAAAGTATTGGTGTTAGGTCCTCTTTGAAGGTCTGATAGAATTCTACACTAAAACCATCTGGTCCTGTGCTTTTTTTTGGTTGGGAGGCTTTCTATAACCACTTCTATTTCTTTAGGGGTTATGGGACTGTTTAGATGATCTATTTGATCCTGATTTAATTTTGGTATTTGGTATCTGTCTAGGAAATTGTCCATTTCCTCCAGATTCTCCAGTTGTGTTGAGTAAAGGCTTTTGTAGTAGAATATGATGATTTTTTTAATTTCTTCAGTTTCTGTTCTTATATCTCCCTTTTCATTTCTAATTTTGTTCATTTGGATACTGTCTCTGTGCCCTCTGGTTAGTCTTGCTAAGGGTTTATCTATCTTGTTGATTTTCTCAAAGAACCAGCTCTTGGTTTTGTTGATTCTTTGTATGGTTCTCTTTGTTTCCACTTGATTGATTTCAGCCCTGAGTTTGATGATTTCCTGTCTTCTACTCCTCCTGGGTAAATTAGATTCTTTTAGTTCCAGGGCTTTCAGGTGTGCTGTTAAGCTGTTAGTGCATGCTCTCTCCCATTTCTCTTTGGAGGCACTCAGGGCTATGAGTTTTCCTCTTAGCACTGCTTTCATTGTGTCCCATATATTTGGGTATGTTGTGTCTTCATTTTCATTAAATCCTAAAAAGTCTTTCATTTCTTTCTTTATTTCTTCCTTGACCAAGGTATCATGGGCACAGGGGGTAAGTTCCTGAACAGAACACCAATAGCTTATGCTCTACGATCAAGAATTGACAAATGGGACATCATAAAATTACAAAGTTTCTGTAAAGCAAAGGACACCATCCAAGGACAAAACAGCAACCAACAAATTGGGAAAAGATCTTCACCAACCCTACATCTGACAGAGGGCTAATATCCAATATATACAAAGAACTCAAGAAGTTAGACTCCAGAGAACCAAATAACCTTATTTAAAAATGGGGTACAGAGCTAAACAAAGACTTTTCACCTGAAGAAGTTCAGATGGCTGAGAAGCACCTTAAGAAATGTTCAACATCATTAGTCGTTAGGGAAATGCAAATCAAAACAACCCTGAGATTTCACCTCACACTAGTCAGAATGGCTAAGATTAAAAACTCAGGAGACAGCAGGTGTTGGCGAGGATGTGGAGAAAGAGGAACACTTCTCCACTGCTGGTGGGATTGCAAGATGGTACAATCACTCTGGAAATCAGTCTGGCGGTTCCTCAGAAAACTGGGCATAACTCTTTGGGAGGACCCTGCTATACCACTCCTGGGTATATACCCAGAGGATTCCCTGGCATGCAATAAGGACACGTGCTCCACTATGTTCATAGCAGCCTTATTTATAAATGCTAGAAGCTGGAAAGAACCCAGATGTCTCTCAATGGAGGAACGGATACAGAAAATGTGGTATATATACACAATGGAATACTACTCAGCAATTAAAAACAATGAATTCATGAAATTCTTAGGCAAATGGTTGGAACTGGAAGATATCATCCTAAGTGAGGTAACCCAATAACAAAAGAATACACATGGAATGCAGTCACTGAGAAGTGGATATTAGCCCAGAAGCTCAAGATACAATTAACATATCAAATTATTCCCAAGAAGAAGGAAGGAGAGGGCCCTGGTCCTGGAAAGGCTTGATGTAGCATTGTAGGGGATTACCAGGAGAGAGGAGTGGGAGGGGGTTGATTGGAGAACTGGAGGAGGGAAGAGGACTTATGGGACATATGGGGAAGGGGGAACCGGGAAAGGGAAAATCATTTGGAATGTAAACAAAGAATATAGAAAATAAAAAAATAAAAAGAAAAGAAAAAAGGGGGAAAAAAGAAAAAGTAGCAATCTGGTCAAAAGACAATTCAGTTACTTGAAGGGATTTCCAATCACACAGAAAACAAGCCTTTGAGCTTGTCCAGGGTGAATGGGATTTCGGGATTAGGTTAATTGAAGTGGTAAGAGTTACCATAGATACAAGTAGCATCATTCCATGGGGGGGAATGATGGACTAAATAAGTTCTCCTTGGGCTAAATAAGCAGACTGCAGGCTGGTCCCTGGTGCTCATCTCCCTGTTTCCTCGCTGTGGACTTGACGTGAGCAGCTGCTTTATGCTCTTGCTGCCAGGACTTCCCACCGTGATGGATCGTATTTCCTTCATCTGTAGGCCAAAACCCTTCCCTCTCAAGTCGGCTCTTGTCAAATATTTATTTGGTCACAGCAATAACTAATATAGACATTGTTTCATTTGTGTCCAAATATCATAAACTTTGGTTCTCATACTGTTCTCTTTCCAGTTATATTTAGTATTATTATCAAATCACAAAATTAATACCTATAATGTAGACTTTTCCTCTGGCTTTAAGAAGGAACTATCATATATTTCCTTTTCAAATAAATAAGTCTATATAGCCTAATCTTTTTTTAAAAACAATTCATACAATTTAAACTACACACCATTCCAAGTACCATAGTGAAATTTCTCAGAAATCCACCTGCCTCTGCCTCCCAAGTGCTGGGATTAAAGACGTGGGCCACCACCGCCTGGCTCCTGACATTTTTATAATTTCACTTTCCCCTTGGCTAAATCAAAGTCTCTTATATTCATGTATGTATTACATCTTCAGTATTCATTTGACCATTGTAGACAATCTAGGCTGATTCCCTTTCCTTGATGGCAAAATGGCTCAACAAGTGGATGCACTTGCTATGTAAACCTGATGCCCTGAGTTTAATCCCCAGAACCCAAACAAATGGGGAAGAAGAGAACTGGGGTGGTTTGAATGCTTGGTCTTGGGAAGTGGTACTATTAGGAGGTGTAGCCTTGTAGAAACTGGTGTGGTCTTGTTGGAGGAGGTGTGTCACTGTGTAGGCGGGCTTTGAGGGTTCCTAGAACTCAAGCTCCACCCAGCGCGCAAGTCCTCCATTAAGATGCAGAACTCTCAGCTCCTTCTCCAGGACCATGTCTGCCTGGACACGCTGCCATGCTTCCTGCCTTGATGATAATGACGTGAACTTCTGAAACTGTAAGCAATCTCCAATCAAATGCTTTCTTTTCTAAGAGTTGCCTTGTTCGTGGCATCTCTTCACAGCACCCTAAAACCCTTAGACAAGAACCAACTCCATACAGTTGATCTCTAACTTCAACAAGTGTGCTGTAGCTCATGTACTCCCGTACATATGGTCACTTACAGAACATTGTATTACAGTCTGCATTATTATTGTGTCTGAACCTATGTGGCCTTTTATGCCTTTGACTGTTGGTTTTAGTAACTTGGGGGTTGCAAAACTTATTACACAATATTTTACAATAGCTAGGTCCTCTTGATGACTTCTTCCTTTTTTCAACAAGCAATGGCCCTCTTATCTCACCTGCTTTGTTTTAGTTTGAAATCTACTTTATCAGCTATGAGGAATGCTACGCCAGCTTGCTTTCAGTTTCCTTTTCCTTGCTAGTTGATTTCCAACATTTGACTCCTAGTTAAATTTCTTTCTTGGCTGTGTGTGTTTCTTAAAGACAGCAGATATTTAGGTCTTTTTTTTTTTAATCCAGGGGCTGTCTTTTAACTTGTGAATTAAGGTTATTTGTATTCAAGGTTACAATTGAGATGTGTTTGCTATTGTTCCATATTTGATTTTTTCCTTTTTTATTAGAAATATTGTTTATTTACATTTCAAATGTTCTCCCCTTTCCTGGTCCCCCCCCCCCAAAAAATTCCATAAGCCATCTCCCCTCCTTCTGTTCCCCAATCAACCCTCTTCTGCTTCCCTGTCCTGGTATTCCCCTACACTGCTGCATCAAGCCTTCCCCGGGACAAGGGCCTCTCCTCCCTTTGATGTCCAACAAGACCATCCTCTGCTGCCTATGTGTCTGGAGCCATGGGCAACACCATGTGTTCACATTGGTTGATGGTTTAGTCCCTGGGAGCCCTGGGGGTGCTGGGTGGCTCATATTGTTTTTCTTCCTATGGGACTGCAAACCCATTCAGCTCCTTGGGTCCTTTCTCTAGCTCCTCCACTGGGGACCCTGTGCTCAGTTCAATGACTGGCTGAGAGTGTCACCCTCTGTATTTGTCAGGCACTAGCAGAGAGTCTCAGGAGACAGCTTATATCCAGCTCCAGTCAGCAAGTGCTTGTTGGCATACACAGTAGTGTGTGGGTTTTGTAACTGTATATGGGATGGATCCCTTGGTGGGGTATTCTCTGGATGGTCTTTCCCTCAGACTCTGCTCCACACTTTGTCTCTGTATCTCCTCCTGGGGGTATTTTGTTTCCCCTTCTAAAATACCCACAATGGGTTTCTTTTATTCAACTTTTTTCTTTTAACTGTCTAATTTTACTGCTGGACTTTATATGAAATATACTAGATCAACAAATTTAGGATTTAATATTAAGGCAATTAATTTCACAACAAAACAGATGTTTTTACCACAGAGAAATGATACAAATGTAAGGAAATAAATCTGTTTACCCAGACTTAAACAATACTCTGTTCACCTGTGGCCTTCATGGCCTGTATTCCACCCTTCATGGCTATCTGTGAATCTGTCTTTCTTATTCCTCCACATATAGAATGCTTTAATTTTTTCTGCAGTACTGGCTTAGTTATCATGAATTATCTTAGCTTTTTTGCTGTCTTGAACATTTCTTATTTTCTACCTATTTTAAGAGATAACTGTGCTGTGTATAACAATTTTGGTTGACAATTATGCACTTTCAAGCTTTGGAGTGTATCATTCCACGCTTCCCTAGCTTTAGGGTTGCGGATCGATCTGCTATTATTCTCATATTTCTACCTCTGTATTTAATTTGGCATCTTTCTCTTTAAAGCTTTTAGTATTTCTTCTTTGATTTATATTTATGAAATCCTGACTATGATATACATGCATACATACATACACTTACATACACACACACATACATACATACATACATACATACATGGTTTAGTGTATCTACAAAGAATTCTCAGATCTTCAAATGAGAGAAAACATTAGTATTTGTCTTTCTCCACTGAACTGATTTTATTTAACAGTTTTATCTGTTTCCAAAAAAGCACATTTTTTTTACAGCTGAATAAAACTTTATTGTATAGAAATACCATGTTTTGGTTGGGCAGTGGTGGCGCACGCCTGTAATCCCAGCACTCTGGGAGGCAGAGGCAGGCGGATTTCTGAGTTCAAGGCCAGCCTGGTCTACAGAGTGAGTTCTAGGACAGCCAGGGCTACACAAAATTAACCCTGTCTCGGAAAAAAAAACAAATCCAAAAAAACAAAAAAAGAAAAGAAGAGAAAAGAAAAGAAAAGAAAGAAAGAAAGAAAGAAAGAAAGAAAGAAAGAAAGAAAGGAATACCATGATCCATGTTTTGGTTATACATTTATCTGTTCATAGACATCTCAACTTGCTAAAACTTGCTTATCGTGAAGGGGTACAATCAATACATATGTGCAGTTCCTTTAAGTAATTTGAGTATATACCAAAAGTCATATCACTGTGTTATATGATAGATCTATTTTTGTTCTCTGTAATTTTGAGGCCAGCCTGGTCTCCATGGTAAGAGAGACAGAGACAGAGACAGAGACAGAGAGACAGAGAGAGACAGAGAGAGAGAAAGAAGAGAAGAGAAAAGGGAAAGGAAGGGGAGGGAAGGAAAGAAAAGAAGAGGGGAGGGAAGGGAAGGAAAGAGAATGGGAGGGAAGGGAAGGGAAGGAAAGGAAAAAAGGAAAGGAAAAAAGGAAAGGAAAAAAAGATAAGTGCAGAGCTAGAGAAATGGCTCAGAGGTTAAGGCCACTGGCTACTCTCCTGGAAGACTCGGGTTGAGTCCCAGCACCCACACAGTGGCTCACAATTGTCTGTAGCTCCAGTCTCACAAGATTTAACACTCTCTTCTGACTCCCACGGGCTCCAAGCATGCATGTGATGCACAGATAGACATATACACAGACAGAACACCCATACACATAAATAAAATGAATATAAATTTTTTCAAAATTAAAAACTTTTTATGAGTTCTTGACTTATTTCTAAGTATGTGATCAGCAATGCTATAGAGAAAAACCTGCAGAATATGGTTGAATCAATAAACCATAGTACATTATAACTGAGATGTACAGTCCTTCAACAGAGCAGCAGGAGGCCTTGTTTAGAATGTATGAAGTCCTAGATTCTATCCTCGGCATCAAATATAAATATATTTGATACGCATATTACACTTTGACTCTTGGAGAAGGAAATGAAAATCAGGATAACAAAAGAAAAAGGTATGTCTGCTATAATTTTAAAAAGGAAATAAACTGAAATCAGAAACAGCAAACACAGGGTCCTTAGAGGTCCAGATACACATATGACAAACATGGCTTAACCCCACAAGGAGCCTCAGACTGCATTGGTGACGCATCACAAGCATTCCAGTCTTCAAGGCTAGCATGTTATTGATTGCAAATAAGGAAATCCATCTGCCTGTTTGTTTTTTTACTATAAAAAATAGGGCTGGAGATATGGCTAACAGGTGGAGTACTTGCCTGAAATTCTTGAAGTCCCCTAGGTGTTCCTTCCAACATACAAACATATAGGAACATATTTTTGCTTTATGAATTAAATCTCTCTCTCTCTCTCTCTCTCTCTCTCTCTCTCTCTCTCTCTCTCTCTCTCTCTGTGTGTGTGTGTGTGTGTGTGTGTGTGTGTGTTTGTGTTGGTGAGAATGAAAGCTAAGTTATCATGCAAACTAGGCAAAGCACTCTGAATTATACACCTAACCCTGAATTAGAGAGCTTCAGAGAACCGAAATCAACAAGATTGTTGTAAAGAGAGTTTACTTGAAGATTCGCTGGCAGCCACCCTATGCACAGTTGAAACCTTCCTCACTATTCCTTTGCCTAGAAGAACTGTTTGACATTTATTCTGATCCTGGTATATACATTCTATGATGCCCGCTTAGTAGTGCTTCCTCATTACGATATAAAATCAAGGTATCTTATGTTACATAGGGAGAGGAGTCAAATCAAGATAATGCATGCACACACTGTTTTGAATAGCACTCTTCTGGACTTTTATCCCTTCTGTGCTTACATGGTAGCTACTGTCTCACACCAAGGGCACCATCAAGAATCCACCTACATGGTTCCCTTCAGGGTGGCCCCACAGCAGTAGTCAAATTGGGAGTGCAATTTCCATGACTACTGCGGTGTGAACACTCAAGAGAACTATTGACATATAATAATGCATGTCTCCTTGGGCTCTACAGTGATAGTGATGAACAGCTGCAACAAAGAGCCTCTATGTCCCCAACGCCCATGACATGGACTATTCCTAAACATTACAAGAAAACTTCCTGAATTTTCTTCTAAAGAATTTTAATCTAAAATTTTGGGTAGAAAATTCATTTCACATTGTGTTGGTTTATTTTTTTGCTTGGAATATTGATGTTTTCTTTATTTTTAGTTGGTGTTTGGGTGTTTTCCCTGCCAGCCTTTGTACTACTTGCCTGCAGTACCAACCAAGGCCAGAAGAGGTCATGAGATCCTCTGGAACTGGAGTTAACAGTTGTCCATAAGCTGTCATGTAGATAGATGATGGGAGTTGAACTCAGGCCTTCTAGAAGAGCAGCGATTGTCCTTAACCTCTCCAGCCACTGTTTGCTTGTTTTGAGACAGGATCTCTAGCCCAACTGGCTTCAAAATCCCTATCTAGACAAAAGGGCTGTGAATAGGCAGTTCCTGCTACCCCTACCTCCTAAGTCTGGCACATTTGTATAATTTATATCTTTTATATTCACTTATTAATGGAGCACATGTATGCCAAGAGCAAGCACATGGCGGTCAGAGAACAACTTGCAGGAGTCAGTTCTCTCCTTATTCTATGCAGGGCCCAGAGACCAAACTCAGGGCCCTATTTTTGGTAGCAAGTGCCCTTCCATCAAACTGGCCCTCATATTTGCATAAGTTTTAAATTCATAGATATTCAAAATGAGGAAAGAAGAAGAGAGAGAGGCAGAAATGATCAAAACTTATGTTTATACAATAGTTTTGTCATTTTATGCATTTTATTATATCAGTCTAATATACACACATCCCTAATGAAGAATATTTTCATACAATATATTTTGATCATAGTTTTCCATCTTCCAAGTCCTCCCAGATCCTCCCACCTCCCCACTCACCCAAATCCACACCCTTTTGTCTTTTGTTATCTCTATCTATCTATCTATCTATCTATCTATCTATCTATCTATTTATCTATCTATCTATCTCACAAACAAAATAAACAAAGAAACCAGAATTTTTTTTAAAAAAAAAAAATGAGGGATGTGGTGTCCCACACCTTAATCCCAGTGTTCTGGAGGCACAGGTAAGTAGATTTCTTAGTTCAAGGCCAACCTGGTCTACAGAGCAGAGTTTGAGGATATCTAGAGCTACACAGAGAAAACCTTTCTTAAAATAACCAAAAAAGGAAAAAGAAAGAAAGAAGGAAGAACACAACATACAACCAAAACCCATAAATATAAAATCAGAAAACACAATATACAAGTAAAGACCAGTAAGACAAATAAATAAATAAATAAATAAATAAATACCCATGCAAAGGGATAGGACACCAAAGCACAAGACCAACCAGTAAGACAAATAAATAAATACATACATAAATACACAATTACCCATACAAACCAATAGGAGACCAAAAGTTTACAAAAATACCCTAGAGTTTGTTTTATGTTGGCCATCATGGGGCCTGCCCTTAGGTATGGTTAGTATATTCAGTGAGATTTCATTGCCGCAAACTATTTTTTCATTGCAAACAGGTGTCAGTTGCAGATAGCTTCTTGGATGTTTACCGGATTCAGTGTTTACTTCCTGTCTGAGCGCTGGGATCCCATCTAGCTAAAAACTGTGCAAGTCCTGTGTATGCTGTCACAGCCTCTGTGAGTTCATTCCCGAATCAGCCTTGTTGTGAGATGCCTTAGAGTCATCACCTCTAGCTATTGCCAATCTCCTGCCATGCTCCCAGATCCTGTGGGGGAGGGGCTTAATGAAGACATCCTATTTAGGACTCAGGGTTCCAAAAGCTCTCACTCTGCATATTGTCCAGCTGTGGGTCTCTGTGTTAGTGCCCATCTGCTGTGAGAAGAAGCTTCTCTATGAGTAGGGCACCAATCTATGGGCATAGCAGAATGTCCTCTGGACTCGTTTTATTTCTGAGTTCCTCTGAGAAGGTGAGGCTGATTCTATGACAGACTTCAACTTGTCAATTTAGGAGACTAAGCCTAAGAACTGGGCAAGTCCAGACAAGCCCAGGCAAGTCAGTTACTAATAGAAAAACCCCAGGCTCCAGCCTTCATGCCTGATAATGGTTCCAGAATGCCTAGAGATAAAGAAATTCATACACCCTGGAATTCCCTAACGTGCTTTAAATCCAGACTTCAAGCTCACTTAGTTGTCTATCTTGGTAATGGTAGACCCCAGCATGCTTGTCTTCTGCAGAATGAAACACTTTCCATTTACATACTTTTCGAGTCCAGGATATCATTCTTTGGCGAATCATGAACCCAAATAGTATTTGCTTTTCCCCTAGGACCATAGCCTATCTAATCTTGAGTTCTTAGCTACCTGAACAGTGTCATATCTGGATAAAAACATACATACATACACACACACACACACACACACACACACAAAGAGTTTCTCTCATTATCATTGTCATCATCATCATCATCATCATCATCATCATCATCATTATCTGAGTCTGTTTTAGTGAGAAGGTTATCCCACAGAAACTTAGACTACAATTTATTTTAAGCCACACTCTCCTAGCTCTCCTTTCCCCACAACCTCTGCTTTCCAGAGACTCCTCCCTCTGCTTTAATTAGTCAGTCTCCTTCCACCCAGTGACCTCAGTCCAGTCTCACACATGAACTGCCTCCAAGCCATATTTCCTTCCAGCACACCTCCATGACATCACCAAAATGCCCTTGCTAAGACGGAAGTCCAACAATGTTATCTCTAGCTTAAAAAAGTGGGGGGGGGGGCAAGAAACCAACAACAACAGGTTCTGCAGTGTTAAAGCCCAAGTTCCATAGTGACATAAAAACCATAGCTCTCATCTTAAAGGGAATAAGAGATAGTTTATTCTGGAGCCATTTTGAATGACTGTGGTCTAGGCATATAGATTTAGGTTACCCAAATTCCATGTTCCAACATGGAATCAGTTTTGTGAAGATTTTTCAGTTTTACAAATCAAAGAAAGTCATAAATCAAGAGCAGTTTAAAATATAGTGGTGGGTATATCAGAGAGGCAGGTATGTGGTGATAGGGGAAGCGTCCTTTATAGGGCCTAAAATCTTATCTGATGGCATTCTTAGCTCTTGGATTGATGAGAGCTTGTGCTCCAAGTTCATGGCTTACTAAGAGGTTTTTATTTATTGTCATAAGGTGCTAGTTCAAATACAGAGTGGAGCAAGGAATGACTGTTCCAGAAGGTCAAAACTAGCCCAAGATTAGTAATTAGTGTCTGCCTCTACAAAATCGCAGTTTCTCCATGGGACTGAAATTCCAGTGGGTCCCCCAGGCCCCACAGACAAACTCCCTCCAGGAGTGTCTTGTTCACAGTCCCAGAGTAGTTTCTCTTCAAGAACTTTTGTTCACAATAGCATGGCAGGAAAAAGTCTCAGGATTTGACCCCAGCCTGTTTTCCCACGCCCTTCTTTTCTGTGCTCTTACTCAACCCTGCTCCTTCTCAAGTCCCCTAATCTAAAGCCACTGAGAGCTGCTATTCTTTGAACCCCTCCATGTTTGGTCAGCTTTCAGTGTGCCTTTGCATAGCACTCCCTCTTCTCAGGGGTGGTCTTTCCCCTCTCCCTTTCCAGTGAATGTCTAAGGTTCCTTAATCCCTAGCATAATTACCATTTTCTCAGTGACTGTTCTCTAAGCACCTCCAGCAGAACAGGCTTCCCCTGATGGGTTCCTCATACCTTTGGGTAATTACTTCTGAACCGAGAGCAACCAGCACAGCCTGTGTGGAGCTGTCAAAGACTTTGCCTACATCATGTTCACCAGTGTCTCTCCAGGGTCCAACTTATTATAGATAACCAGTAAATGTTGTTGGACAAATAGAAGAATTTCTTGAAGCACAATTAGATTAGAAGCATATAACCCAGGGCTGGAGAGACAATTCAGTAGATAAAAGTACACACTACAGCCGGGCTGTGGTGGCGCACGCCTGTAATCCCAGCACTCTGGGAGGCAGAGGCAGGCGGATTTCTGAGTTCGAGGCCAGCCTGGTCTACAGAGTGAGTTCCAGGACAGTCAGGGCTATACAGAGAAACCCTGTCTCGAAAAAACCAAGTCCAAAAAAACAAAACAAAACAAAACAAAACAAAAAATATACACTACTCTTGCCAAGGAATAGTTTAGTTCCCAGTATCCGTGTCACAATTGCCTACAACTCCAGCCTAAAGGATGTGATGCTCTCTTCTGGCATTTCCAGGCACTGTATACACATGCAATTACTCATGCACAGACACAGGCACACAGACACACATTTTAAAATAATAATAAAAATAAAATCTTTCAGGACACATAACCGTAAGTATGTTCCCAGAGAAGAGGCAATGAGGGACCAGCAAGGCGGTCCAGTCCTGACTAATGAACGCTGACCTTAACCCAGAGAGGACAGGCAAGATGGTTAGCTTTAATTGCCAACTTAATACAACCTAGAATCACTTGGAATGAGAATCTCACTGAGGAACTGTCTGCACAGGGTTGGCCTGTAGACAGATATGTCTATGGGTGATTGTCTTAAGTTAATTGATGTGAAAAGACCCAGCCCACCTGAGCAGCACCGTTCCCAAAGCAGGAGGTCTGAACTGTGTAGGAGTGGAGAAACTGAGTTCAATCCAAGTAAACAAGTAGGCCTTAGCTTACCAGGACCTCCTGAGTGAACAATTCAGAGTCAAGAATCGATGCAAAAAGCTAAAGGAATTTATTGTTCCAACATGTTGGGATCACCCTGCACATGAGAGAGATGGACCATTCATAGCCCACGCCACCACCACCACCACCACCACCCACAGGCCTTTATACAGTCCTCAGGGCAGCCGCCATTAGGCACAATGTGATTGGCAGAACAGTGCTACCTTTAAACTGATTGGTTGTTAGAGAATGAGGTGGGTGGCCAATGGTCTCTGAATAACTCTGGGCCTCCCCTGGCTGCAGGGACCTCCTTGTGGTCTGAGGAATGTAATTTAGTCCCTCACTTCTAGAGAGGTCTGGTGGAATTCTCCAAAGTTCCTGAGCTGAGCCTTTCAGTGTGAATTCACTTCTCTCTTCTCTTGGCTGGGGTGGGATGTAATGTGACTAAGCTATTTGAAGTTCCTGCTTTGACTTATCCACAATGAAGGGTCAAAACAAAACTTGGGGTTACAAATGAAATAGCATACAACACACACACACACACACACACACAGAGAGAGAGAGAGAGAGAGAGAGAGAGAGAGAGAGAGAGAGAGAGAGAGACCTTTTGTCAGGGTATTTTCTCACAGCAACAGAAATTAAACTAAAACAACAGGAAATTGTTCACCTGTGAGTTCACTGGCCCCAGGGAAGTTACCATGGGAGGAGAGAGAGAGAGAGAGAGAGAGAGAGAGAGAGAGAGAGAGAGAGAGAGGAAGAAGGAAGAGGAGGAGGACGGAGGGAGAGAGGGAGAGAGATGGAGGGAGCTAGAGAGAGAAAAGGAGGGAGAGAGGGAGAGAGGGAGAGAGGGAGGGAGAGAGAGAGAGAGAGAGAGAGAGAGAGAGAGAGAGAGAGAGAAAGCATGCACCGAGAGAGAAGACACATAGAGAGGAGACAGGAAGATGAAAATGTCTGGATTATACAGAAAAGAACCTCTGGGAGAAAGGTAGTCCAGTCCAGAGGGCTGGGAAGTCGAGGATTGGGAGCAGGGTATTCCAGGTAGGGACTGAGGGATGTTGAAAGGACCTGGAGGCCAGGTCTGCTTTGGTCTGTAAAGTATGCATCTTAGCCCCTTGTCCTAAGGTCTGAAACAATATAAAGGTATCTCCTCACAGCAATAGAATGGTGACTAAGACAAGCGTCCACTGTTATTTTTGTAACACTTTCTCCCCTAGCAAACTTTGCTTGGACCGTGATGCCATGAGTCATCAAATTCTGCTGTTTTGGAGAATGGAAGAAATGAATGGATAAGACAGGAGAGCTGAGGGAGAAAATCCCATCCTCCCTAGAGAAACCGTTCGTTCACTGTTCATCCTACGGAATATCCTTGAAAACTAACAAGCTCTACACTAAAGATCATCATTAAGGTTTCACAGTAAGGGCCATTGACATTTCATAACAGACATTTCTTGAAAGATTAACAGTCTTCTCTGGTTGCCCTCCTGGCATTTGGAAAGCCTGAATGATTCTCATTTTCTGTGGCTTTGACACAGAGGGCACAAATGGGTTCCACCAGGACAAGAAATGGGAGCTGCTTCCTGCTAATGTACCTTGATAGGGTTTTGTTTAAAGTTCTAAAGGATGTAAAGAGACTGGAGAAAACATGACCTTGATGAGAGGAAAGGGAGAGCCACGGGGGAGTCATTGCAAGCCATCATTTCAAAGACCTACACTAGAGGCCTCTCAAATAAACCAATGCTGAGCTCAATGTATGAGTTCTAAATAAAGTACATGCCTGTATCTGCCAAGGTCTCCTCAGGAAACGTGGGATGCAGTTGAGATTTTCTAAAGGACTAGGCAAACATTTCCATATCTCACATGATCCTGGACTCACCCTCTGAAACCATAAGCAAGCTCCAATTAAATACTTTATTTTATAAGCTGCCTTGGTCAGGGTGTCTCCTCACAATGCTAGAAAAGTGACTAAGACGAGCATCCACTCTTAGTTTTGTAATACTTTCTTCCTTGGCAAATTTGTTTGAGTTGTGATTTCATGATTCATCAAATACTGCTGTTCTTGGGACTGGAAGAAAGCTGGCATGCTGGTGGCACTGCCCTGCTCAAGGCCTTTCCCTTGCTGTTGTGGAGCGCCAGTTGAATGCACAGTCCAGTTCAGGCAGAGGGTGTCCTATATCACTGACTATTCTCCATCTTGTAGGCTGCCTAGCTGTTGCTGAGTCCACTTTAGGCATGCTGGTAAGAAATTGAGGTTTTGTTCTGCTAACAGTAGGAAAGTACGGGAAAATGTCCAGCAGGGGAAAAACAATATTGACTAATGACTTAGAAAGAGACCCTTTACTTCCATGTGGGAAGCAGGTAGGAAGAGGTTGAGAAAGCACTCACATGACACACGAACAATGGTGTACCAAGTAGGTTAGAGAGATGATGTGTGATGTGGGCTGATGTGATGACTCCGGGCTCGGATGGGAAGCATGTGTGGGACTTCCAGTGTTGGAGAGAGAAGCCAGCTCTGGGTGAAGAGAGGCAGGAGTGTGAGATGCTCAAGACTTGGCAAAGCCATCGAGGCCAACCAAGAGCTAAATCCCTGGGGAATGACATAGTGACTAATGACAGAGACCATGAAATACCAGGACCTTGTGCATCCACTTTTATTTTGAAATAGACTAATTGCCAGGAACTAGGGCATTGGGTACCTTCCTGGAACATCATGTCCAATGAGCCCCTGGAGCTTCTAGCTTTGTGAACATTGTAGCCCATGGGCCAAGGATAAACCATGGGAAGCCAGGCCCTGTGTAGCCTTTTCCCAAATCCCTCATCTATGGGTGGTGCCTATAACACCAACCAGACATGTCCAACCTGTGGACAGTGCAACATGATGTTCTCATCTACAGAGTACAATCTAAGGAACTGAACAAACACATCTCAAAAACAGAGGATTACAAAATATCTCACAAGGGTTTTCTTGCTTGTTTTTACTTTGTTGTTATTGCCTTTTTGTTTTTGTTTTATTTCATTTTGAGACAAGATCTTATTATGTAGCTTTAGTTGTACTAGAGCTCACTCTGTAGACCAGGCTGCCTTGAACTCTTAGAGAACGAAGTGCCTTTGCTTCCTGAGTGCTGGGATTAAAGGAAGATGCTGCTATGGCCACAGCCACTGCTACAGCGGCCACCACCATCATCACCACCACCACCACCACCACCACCAACACCAACACCACCAACACCAACACCACCCGGCCCTCATAATGTTTTAAGATTATAATTCTGTGTTGATCCATATTTGTAGCTGTCCTTGACTCCATGAGGCCCATGGGCAGCAGGTGAGAATAGGCTTCAGTTCAGGGGGAAAAAGTATAATCTTCCTTTCTAAACACAGAAAAGAAGTTACTGAAGGAGGCCAGACTTAAATAAGCACTGTGACTGTGAATTACCTTGAACTTCAGAGTTGTCAGAAGATAAGCCAGCTGAGACATGGAAATGGGATTTCTGACTTAGAAGTATAGCAGGTTTGCATGGGGGAGAGAGGAAGAACAGAATAGGAGGAAGTAACCTTTAAGACCCAGAAAGAGCTGGTTGGTTACAGGGAGAGAAGGGTGCTTTCCTACTGGCTTTCTTGAGTTACTCCTGATCTGCTTGGGACAGACCCTCACTAAATCCATAAGGGGCACCTGGAGTGAACCTTGAGTCATTGGGGGAAGAAGGCCGTGTGTGTAAAGTTTCCCCAAGCTCTTCTGGTGACCAATTTATTTAAAAAGACAAGTTTCAGAACAAGTCAATTCCCGAAAACATTTCCGTGGCATTTGAAACTACAATCAAACCCAGCTTCCTCCCTGAATTTCATCCTTTGTTTAAAACATTGCTAAATGTTCTTATCTTTTCTTTCCCATTTTATGTGTATGGATGCCTACCAGTGAATCTGTGCACTACATGTGTGCAGTACCTTTGAAGGCCAGAAGAGGGTGTCTGATCCCCCTAAAACTGGAGTTACAGACTGCTGTGATCAACCTTATGGGTGCTGGGAATTGAACACTGGTCTTCTGGAAGGGGAGTCAGTGATCTTAATTGTGGAACCATCCATCCAGCCCCTTCTTATCTTTTAATTTATCAACTTTTCTTTCGTCTCATCTCCAAGGCATTAGATTAGTAATATTGCCATTTGAATCTCAATCATGCTTTCTTCTAACTTCTACTGGTCCAACTGAAGGCTAACAAAGCCCTGAAAAGTCCAGGGAAAGGAGTTTGCCATTAAGTTGGACAACCTGGATTCCATTCCATAGACCTACAAGGTAGAAAGACAGACCCAAATCCCACAAGTATTCATGGCATATACACACCCATATACACGCACATATGTGCATAGGCCCAATAAATAAATGTATTGTTTTCATAAGAAGCCTTAGGAAAAGAGTTCAGAAATCACCTGTTTTTTTATTTGCATTTTCTAGTTCATACCTCATTCTCATATTAATCTTATCTTCAATCGCCTCTTTAATAACTATTTATTGGTGTCATGCTATGTATCAGCTTCTGTAGTAGAGGCTGGAAAGACAGAAAAAATATTTTTTTCTTCCCAAGAGGATTTTCTAGTGGTAGCCAGACTGTAGAAGCAAGTCACTATCATGTAAGGAAAGAGAACTATAATCAAGATATATTCAAAACACTGAACACGAAATTTTAGTTTACATTTTATTAAGTAAAGGAACAATGTGTCCATCATTAACATGTGAACTGAGATTGATAATGTTGTCTTTACATGTTTCAAGAAAGTTCCATACACATTGGCAAGTGTTTTCATTTTGGGGGATGCTAATGCCAAACTTTTCCTATGCTTATGTTGGAATGCCACCTGGTGGAAGGATTGTTTAAGTCCCTCACCGCCTTCTTTATTTCTCATGTTGGAATTCCATTTTATGGTTTATTAATGCTTTTGTAGATAGGGTTTTCCCCATATTCCTTATTTTAGACTACAGCCTTATAAAACAGTCATCTCTTTTTACATATCGAAACACATTCTGAGGAATTGGCCAGAGCAGAGCAGGTCTTTTTAGTATGAAATAGGCACAAAGTTCATGCAATTGTACATTCCGGTTTCTGTCTTACTACAGTTGCAATACCCCCTAGTGGAGTTTATCTTCAATTGCACACCAAAGGAGATTGTCCCCCTGTTATTCTGGGTAGAGTTCCACCATCTGCTCATAAATCAGGGATGTTTTTTTGTTTTTTTGTTTTTTTGTTTTGTTTTGTTTTGTTTTTTGTGATTCAGTTTAGAGTGCTCCTACCATGGAATTGATCTGTATGGGATTATTATGTCATTACAGAACAATTTTTTTTCTCCTTCTACCAGTACATACATTGTAAGTTGAATATGTGATAGATTTTTAAAAATGTATTTTAAGGGTAATGGGGATATGACTCAGTATGTAATGGCACTCGCTATGTAAGCATGAGTTCAAATCCTCAGTACCTAAGCAAAAATCCGGCTGTGACTATGTACATGCCTGCAACCCCAGCTATGTGGGGGAGCAGAGACAGGAGGATCACTGGAATTTCCTGGCGGCTAACTTAGTCTCATATTCAGTAAAAGACCCAGTCTGGGATCATAAGATAGAGAACAATAAAACAGAACAGCTAGCATTCTCTTCTGGCCTCTGAGTGAAAACAAGGCACGCCTCCCAACACACACACACACACACACACACACACACACGAAAATGCATTATTAACCTATTTTCCCATTAATCCATGTATTTACTCACTTTACATCCTGATAGGATCCCCCTTCCTATCCACCCTCCCCTTCTTCTCTGGAGAGGGGAGGTCCCCTTGGGTATCCCCCGACCCTGGCACATCAAGTCACTGCAGGACTAGGCACATCCTGCACCACTGAGGCCAGACAAGGCAGCTCAGTCCTCAGACAGTCAACAGAGTCAAGGTAAGCCCAGGCACTACTTGTTGGGAGACCCCTTCATGAAGGCCAAGCTGCACATCTGCTGCATATATGCTGGGGGCCAAGGTCCAGCCTGTGTATGCTCTTTGGTTGGTGGTTCAGACTCTGAGAACCCCAAGGGTTTGGGTTAGTTGACTCTCTTGGTCTTCCTGTGGAGTTCCTAACCCCTTCAGGTTCCTCAATCCTTCCCCCAACTCTTCCACTAGACTTGCCAAGCTCTGTTTAACGTTTGGCTGTGGGGCTCTGCACCTGTTTTAGTCAACTGCTAGATAGAGTGTCTCAGAGGAAAGTTATGCTAGGCTCCTGTCTACAAGCATAACAGAGTATCATTAATAGTGTCAGGGGTTGGTGCTTGCTCATAAGGATGGGTCTCAAGTCGGGCTCGTTATTAGTTGGGCATTCCCTCAGCCTCTGCTCCATTTTTGTCCCTGCACATCTTGTAGGCAGGACTCATTTTGGGTCGAAGGTTTTATGGGTGGGTTGGTGTCCATATCCCTCCACCGGGAGTCATGCCTGGCTACAGGAGGTAGCTACTTCAGGCTCCATGTCCTCACTACTAGGAGTCTCAGCTAGAGTTGTCCCATAAACACCCTGTAGCCTTCTCCATCCCAGGTCTCTGGTGCATCCTTCTTCTCTCTTTCTTATTGCCTGCCCACTATCAATTTCAGTCCAGTTTCTTCCTGCCCTCTCTCACCCACTCTCCTCACACCTGATCCCCTCACTCTTGTTCCCCTCCCCATCTCCTCTCCCACCCAGTTTCCTCCATCCATCTACCTAGGATGGCTATTTTATTTCCCCTTCTGAGTGAAATTCAAAGATCCTCTCTTGGGTTCTCCTTGTTATTTAGCTTCTTTGAGTGTGTGAACTGTAGCACGAATATCCTGTACTTTATGGCTAATATCCACTTATGAGTACATACCACGCATTTCCTTTCGAGTCTGGGTAGTAACCTAACTACTGATCAGTGTAGCCAAGCAACGCACTACAAAGTACTGGCTGCTTCCTCTTATGATCGCTGGGCTGGAAACTATGGCTGTTGTTACAGAGAAGGTGTTTTCTGTTTGGGATTTCTTTTTCCCCAGTGTTAGAGCATAACCTGCTAGGATTATCCAGCTGTTGCAGAACAAAGGCTTCTCTGTTACAGTGCTGACAAAAGATGCCACTTAGTTGAATTGCCAACGATTCTAAAGTACATGATTGGTCCTCGGACTTGTACCCAAGCTACCAGAAAACAAAGACTGCAGGCCTCTGCTTGGTTTCTTCTGTGGAGGAACTGGGGATTTTCATTTGAACTTGTATTCCTGTTTGCACTGATGCCGCCTCCTGGGCCATCCATCTGCACTTTGAGAACCACTGAGAGTCTATTCCTTACCATTTAGCTTCTTGCAAAGCTCATGTTTTCCATGTACAATCTATTATTGTTCCAGCTTTGAAGTGCTGTGGAGATTTGAAACATTCGCTTTCTGGGGTCATTCCAAAGCGCTCGTGGTACCTTTTGATCAAAATGTTAGCTGTGGGTTGTTTGTTTCACGGGTTCTTGTTAGTGTTGTTTCACAGAATGGGATATTATCTGTTCTTATATCTCCAAATCTTAGAGTAGGTGCTCTCTCTCCCCAAGATCAGTTGGCTTAATAAATAAATTTGGTCCTTCGGTAGTGACAGGTTTGTATGAATAAATGAATGCAATGGGAGCCTTTTGTCTCCAGCCTTCTCTCCAGGTTCTTACAGTAAAGGAAATCATAGGCAAACTTCCGCCAATGACTTCCATTTAGGCAGCCACAGAGTGCCGCCCTCACTCTTCTCAGGCACATCCTGTTCCCATAAGTGTGGGAAGATCATCTGTCCTTGTGCAGCCTGACTAGGCTGAAGTGCTGGTCCAAAGCCCACTCAGTCATGGGACAGAGTCTTCCAAAAGAACAAGCACAAGGCGACAGCTCTAAGGGCACCTGGCCTTGGGCTCCTGGATTGCTCTACTCCATGCCGGGGCAAAGACCCCTCAGAATTCGTGTCCCCCATATCACCAGAACATCACTTTTCTGCTCAAACTTATTCCTAGCACTTCTTAGATGAGTCAATACATTCCTCTGGTACAAGTTTTTTTTTTCTTTTAATTTTAATTTTTGAGAGAAGGTGTCTTATGTATGGCAGGCTGGCCTCAAATTTGGTATGCAATTTATAATGACCTTTAACTTCCATCTTGTGCATGATGGGATTATAGGCATACACCACCACACTTGCTTTTTCCATGTGGTTTGGGGACTTGAGTTCAGGGCTCAGTGCATGATCAGTAAGTGCTCTACCAACTGCACTGTACTTCCAGACCTCTGGTACAAATTTAAGTAGGCCACTCTCACAGGCTTTCTAATAGATGGATTAGTGATGAGGATTATTCAATACCTCCCCACCCCCAATAGCACAGGTCTTCCTGTGTGACTCCCTGATTAGGGCACATCACAGGGTAAAAACAAGTCCAGTTAATTAGTAGATGCATTGTTGACACTCTGTTGACTGAATTCTATTCATTGCACACAGTATATAGACCCAAGGAGCATGAAATCATTGTTCATGCATTTACTCCCTCACTAGTAAAAGCCTAACATACAGGCTATTTAGATGAAATCTCAGGAATTCTGTGTTCTAGTCTCAACTTGTCACCAACTTCCTTTAGGCAAATTATGTAACAGCCTTGGACCTATAGTTTATTCATGAACAAAAGGCCTAAATTGACTGGTGCTGGAACTAACCCCAGTCTGTAAAGTGTTATGGAGATACTATGTTCCAGACAGGCTAAGCTGGATAGTGAGATGTCTCAATAAAATAAAATAAAATAAAATAAAATAAAATAAAATAAAATAAAATAAAATAAAGGCAAAATAAGGGAAAAAGTAAAGCAAAATCCCTATCCGTGGCACTAACATACCAAGGTGGAATACCAACTTACTTTAAAGAAGGCATGGGCAGAAAGTCCACCTCAGAGTATGCTAGCATTGGTTGGCTGACAGGAAGCAGTAATACAAGAGAAAATGGCATGAGACACACTCCATCCATCTTTGCTTACATTTTCTGAATAGGCATAATTTTGAATATATTTCTATGAATAGACACATAGGTCTGGCATTTTTACTGTAGCCCCAATCAAAGCTAGCCTATCACGGGAATAACCTCGATGCCCCTTAGGGAACCAAAGTGGACTTGGGTGGAATCTGGACAACAGATGGGACAGATGACCAAAGGCGACTCAAGCCGTACCTTACTTACTGTTCTATTGCTGTGATGAAGCGTCACGACCAAGGCAATGTCTAAAAGAGCATTTGTCTGGAGAATTGCTTACAGTTTCAGTTCTCAGCATGGCAGGAAGCTTGGTGCCATGCAGGCAGGTGGGCAAGCAGGCAGGGGGAGGCATGGTGCTAGAGAAGTAGCTGAGAGCTCACATCTGATCTACAGGTTGCAGGCAAAGAGAGAGAAGACAAGTCCTGGTGTTGGCTTTTGAACCCTCAAAGCCCAGCCCCAGTGACATACCTCCTTCAACAAGTTCCAAATGGTTCCACTAACTGGGGACCAAATATTCCAATATGAGCCTAGGGCCTCATTCTCATTCAGACTACCACATTCCTTACCAAATTCCGGGGCCAAGAAAGCAAACCAAGAGCCACTAACTTAGTGAGGTGAGCCGGCTATAGGTCCCAGCTCACTGGAAGAAAAGAAAAGGCACGATCCTCCCATAGCCCATGCCACCGCTTTGTTTTTTGAGGCAGGAACTCCATAGGCCATACTAGCCTGAAAAGCACTTCATGAAACAAGCTGGCCGGAATTCCCAGTGCTCCTTCTGCCTTAGCTCATGAAGTGCTGAGATCACAAGTGTGAGCCAGCAGGCCTGGTTCTCATGGCCCCTTTGAAGCACAGCCATAACGTACCTGCCTACATTTCTAAAGGGAAAGCTGTAGATAATCTAACCTATGAGCACGCGCCAGGTACAGACTATTTAAAGCCTGCGGCATTAAGAAGGTAAAGCCATTTGTTGGAGACAAACACATGGGCTTGAAAAGTGACTATAAACAGGGAATCCATGTGACTCTAACAGCTGTGAGTGTAGCCTGACCTGGATGTTAGGTCGGTGATTCAAATACCACTTGAAGCCTTGCTGTTGGTTATAGGATCTCTCTGTGGTTGTAGATAATGCCTGGAAAATCCCAGAACAAAGCATATTATTGACATCATTGTCCCTCTCTTCACTTAGCAAGCACTTTTGTATTTCCAGCAAATCCCAGGATGCCTCATGAAAGTTTTGACCCCACGAATGGCCCAAGGAAAGGATTTTCAAGTTGTGTGAGAAGGATGAATAGTGACTGGGTGCTGGCTCAGTGGGTCATGCCTCTGGCTACGCAAGCATGAGGAGCAGCATTCTGACCCACAGTTCCCATGGAAAAGTCTAATGTAGCAGCATGCAGCTATGATCCTAGTGCTGGGGGTGGGGAGAGTTGGGAAGAGAAGACTCCTAAAGCTATCTGGCCAGGCAGTCTAGCCAATCAGTGAGCTCCAGGTTCAGAGACTCTGTCTCAAAGAAACAAGGCAGAGAGCAACTGAGGAAGACACCCCCACATCCATCGACCTCTGGCCTACATAGGCACACACATGGGTAAGAGTGAGTGTGCACATGTGAACATGTACGTAGTACACAGAAAAGGTGGGGGGGGGAGATGGATTTTAGTGCCCAAGCTGGCTGGCCCTGTCTAATGAAGCCAAATGTCTTCTTTTTTAAAGATATCTATGTATATCTGTATCTATATCTATATCTATATCTATATCTATATCTATATCTATATCTATATCTATATCTATATCCTGTAGCAATCTTCAGACACAGCAGAAGAGGGCATCAGATCTCATTACAGATGGTTGTGAGCCACCATGTGGTTGCTGGGACTTGAACTCAGGACCTCTGGAAGAGCAGTCATTGCTCATCTCTCCATCCCAAAGCCAAATACCTTAACACTATGCCTGCCAGCCTCCCCTCTTTAGCAACAAAAGTGGCTTTTGGGACAGCACGGCCTCTCACTAAGAAGCCCTCTACAGGAACAGAGTTAATCCTTAAATCCTCCAAGTGTCCAACTGATTCATTCCCAAAACACATCTGAAAAACAGAAGTTCCTGGGCTGGAGAGATGGCACAGTGGTTAAGAGCACTGACTGCTCTTCCAGAGGTCCTGAGTTCAAATCCCAGCAACCACATGGTGGCTCACAACCATCCGTAATGAGATACGATGCCCTCTTCTGGTGCGTCTGAAGACAGCTACAGTGTACTTACATATAACAATAAATAAATCTTTAAAAAAAAAAGGAAAAAAAGAAAAACAGAGGTTCCCACCAAAATCACCAAGAGCCCAAAAGATCTACATATTTATAACAAGACAAAATCCTACTATAGGGCACATTAAGGGTCACGCATTGGAGTTGACAAATGTTAACCCATGCAATCTTCATGAAGGCTCTAGGAGATGAACACTTTTGTTACATTGTTTAAAGACAGGAAAATGGAAGCTCAGAAAGGTTAAGAAAGCTGCCCAAAGCCATGTAGCTAGTAAGAGGTTGAGCCAAGATTTGAGAACAGGTGGACTAGTTCCAGAGTCCAGCTATTAGGCTGCCTCGCCATGGGCCTGTTTCTAGGTTAACAAAGATTAATTCTCCTTGGGAATAAGCCCAGAAAGTTGTTGAGAAAGTAACTTCAGGCCAGAGGAATCAGCCATGGTTTGCATGATAGGAAAACAAGACCAGAATGAGAAGGGCATGAAATATTATGTAATCCATGTGTGATGGGAATAGATCTTAGTTCCTTGACCTTAGATTTCCCAAACTCCAGTGCTGTGAGAAATAAATACTTCTTGTGTTACCTGGCCTGGCCCAGGACCACCAGTACTTTACCTTTCCTAACACAACTTACGTGGGTTACATATATAATTGTAATATAATAATTTATAAGGGCTGCAGAGATGGCTCAGCAGTTAAGAACACTGACTGCTCTTCCACAAGTCCTGAGTTCAAATCCCAGCAACCACATGGTGGCTCACAACCATCTGTAATGAGATCTGATGCCCTCTTCTGGTGTGTCTGAAGACAGCTACAGTGTACTCACATATAATAAATAAAAAAATATTTTTAAAAGAATAATTTAAAAATTTGAAAACTGCCACCCTTTCCCTGGCCTGCCAGATCACAAGTTCCACAGGAGCATGAGGACACTGTCAATCAGCCATTGTCCCCTGTCCTTAAGAGGCTAATTCATAAGGAGTGGCTCAACAAGTATTGCTCAGTGAATGAAGATGCCTTAGTTAGGGTTTCTGTTGCTATGATAAACAGCATGACCAAAGCAATGTGAGCCAGAAAGCCAGGTCAGGGATGGAAGCAAACACCATGGACGAACACTGCTCCTCATGACTCGCTCAGCCTGCCTTCTTATAACACTCTCAGGCCATACTCAGAATGGGAAGGACCCTCCCACATCAATCATCAATCAAGAAAATGTCCCACAGGCTTGCTAACTGGCAAAACTGGTGGGAGGATTTTCTTAGTTGAGGTTCTCTCTTCTTGAATGATTCAGGTTTGTGTCAAGTTGACATAAAACTTGCTAGCCTACAGCCAGATGACGGTATCTCATGCCTTTAATCCCAGCACTTGAGAGGCAGAGGCAGGTGAATATTTGAGTTTTTGGACCAGCCTGGTCTATAGAGCAAGTTCCAGGAAGGCCAGGGTTACAGAGAAACCCTGTCTTGAAAACACACACACACACACACACACACGCACGCACGCACGCACGCACGCACGCACACATGAAAGAAAGAGAAAGGAAGGAAGGAAGAGAGAGAGAGAGAGAGAGAGAGAGAGAGAGAAAGCAAGCACAGAAGGAATGTTAGGCAGTGGTGCTATGAAAATATTAAACTTAACTAGAGATAATAGCTTAATCATTGGTGTCTGATGTGTGCACTGCTGGTTTTGTAAATGAAAAAATTTCATATGCATACATAGCCATTGGCTGCTGCATACCCATCACTGCCTGTAACAGTGACCATTATCCTGTTTCTGTTTGAAGCCTACAAACCACCCCAAAGCCTCCACCATTATTACTGGAGTATTTAAGCTCCTTCCAGACATCTTATCACCATCAGAAACATCCTTGATATGTGGGAATTTGCGTATGGCTTACTGCCAGATCACATGTCAAGCAGGCAGCATGGATGAGGCCCTAGGTTCTAGATCCCAGCACCACAAGAACAACACAAAGCACAAAACCCACCACTTTAGTGTGTCTCTATAAAAGGTAAGGGCTCTTTGGAAAATCACCTTAAAAGCACATTTACATGGCTTAAAGTCTTTAATACCTTCAAACATCCAGTCAATGTTTGCCCAATGTAGCTGATAAATATCTTAGTTTGAGATAGCCAAGCAAGAACAATACATCCAGTGTATGTGGTTAGTAAATCCCCCTTTAACATGTGACCACTCCCAGGTTGTTTAATACTGTCCATTGTTTAGGTCATCTTTCCTTCAGCATTGCTTACATCATTTTCATTCAAAGGGCATTTTATATTCTTTATTTTTTTTACTTTTAATTAAAGTGTAATTACATCATTTCCCCTTTCCTCTTCTCCCCTCAACCACTCTCACAGCCCTGACTCCTTAAATGTATGGCCTCTTTTTCTTTTCTTTTCTTTTCTTTTTTTTTTTTTTTTTTCGAGACAGGGTTTCTCTGTGTAGCCGTGGCTGTCCTGGAACTCACTCTGTAGACCAGGCTGGCCTCGAACTCAGAAATCCACCTGCCTCTGCCTCCCAATTGCTGGGATTACAGGCGTGCGCCACCAACGCCCGGCTCTCTTTTTCTTGATTATTGTTTCATACACATATGTGAACAAATACATAAATACAACCTGCTGAGAACATTGAGTGTTGCTCTTTGTTTCTAGGACTTCCCAGGGGACATAGTTAAGAGCATTCAACTTTGATTTCTTGGAGTTTGTGTTTATGACTCTTCCTTTATGCTGAAAAATCATAGTTGCTAATGGCAACTTTTGAGACAGGATCTCACACTGCTTAGGTTTACTATTGTCACTAGCTGAAGATGAGCTTACAAGTCGTCTCAGCTTCCTGCCTCCAACTTCTAAGTTCTGGAATTACAGATTTGAACCACCATGATGGTTTTATATATTTCTGGGAATTGAACCCAGGGCTTCTTGTATCACAAGCAACCTCTGTACTACCAATGAGCTATAGTCCTAGCTCCCAACGACATTAAAGTAACTATATCCACTGTGTGTGTATGTGTGTGTGTGTGTGTGTGTGTGTGTGTATACATTTGAGTGCTTGCCTATATGTAGCTTCCTATAATCACAGTGATGGGCCTGGGGTGGCCTTAGATTCAATTACCAGCCCCAATAATAAAATCGAATTGGATCCCACCCCTAGGCAAAGAACTACTGACAACTAATGGCTTCTGAGAGGGAGAAAACTAGGGATGGGCCACCTAATTGGTTATCTAATACAAAGTGGTCATCATACACACACAGCCACATTAAATGGACTCAGCAGGTTATATTTCTACTTTTGCATATATTTAACGATAATAATATAAACAAGGACATTAGTTGGAGAGAGGAGCCATGAGAAAGGTTGAGGGAGACAGACAAGGAGGAGGGAAATGATCAAAGTATGTTTTAATGTATAAAGTTTTCAATAAAAACATAATTACTGAGGCCAGCATGGTCTACATAGAGTTCCAGGATAGCTAAGGTTACACAGTAAGGCCCTGTCTCAATAACAATAACAAAAATATTTCTCCCAGGAGATATATCCCACTGAGGAGGCACAGCCACTTTCCCCTGGTATTAATCGATTTGAAGTCTTTCTCTGTAGGTTATGCCAGCAACTTGATATAAAATTATGTTGGGGCAGGGCTGGAGAGATGGCTCAGAGGTTAAGAGTACTGACTGCTCCTCTAGAGGTCCTGAGTTCAATTCCCAGCAACCACATGGTGGCTCACAACCATCTGTAATGGGATCTGATGCCCTCTTCTGACCTGCAGACATAGATGCAGGCAGAACGCTGCACACATAACAAATAAATACGTCAAGATTATGTTGGTTTGTTGCATTTTATTGCCATTTTATTGTGTGTTATGGCTGTGCAAAACCTCTATAGACTTCTGATATCATAAATGCCTAGAGACAATCCTTCCACCAGCACATCCTAGAAAGTTCCGACAGCTGACTTCTATAGTTTTGATTATTGTTTTCTCCTGGGGGACAGGTGGCAGGGAAGAAACCAACAACATGTTAAGGATTATGGAACACAGAATAAGTCTGAGTGAATGTTTCTTGTTGACATGAATGTAGCCATGTCCAGGAGCCCAGTGCTTCAGACCCATACATGTGGTGAAACCTTCCCCAGATGAGGCTAGAGCTTTTCTCTGGCAGAAATGCAAACGTTGATAGTTGTTGACCACAGCTTCCCCCTGGATGGCCATAGCCTAGGACTGCTCCCCCAAGAGACCTCCTACCGAGATTAGTTAAGCCTGTGTCCTTATTCATCCGTATCATATAAGACCTACTCTGTTTTTCTGTGTACACCACACTGCCTTGATTCAGATGTCTAAAATAAACACACCAAGATCCCAGGCTGCAGCTGCAGTTGGTGACCGACCTTCATGAGAATGAGAACAACCATGCCGGGCGTGGTGGTGCATGCCTGTAATCCCAGCACTTGGGAGGCAGAGGCAGGCGGATTTCTGAGTTCGAGGCCAGCCTGGTCTACAGAGTAAGTTCCAGGACAGCCAGAGCTACACAGAGAAACCCTGTCTCGAAAAACCAAAAAAAAAAAAAAAAAAAAAAAAAAAAAAACAACCTGTGGGACCCCAGCTTTTCTGTGTGTCCTCCTTTCCTTCCTTCCTTCCTTACCCCAGTTAGGTCAATCCCTGAAGTTGTGCAGAGCATGGCAAAGGGCCACGACTTGCCTAACATTCAGCTTGTTCGAGAACTTTCAGGAGATTTGCAAAGGAAAAGTCAAAAGCCAAAACACACAGTTGCTCTAAATGTCCAGAGAAACCCACCATAACCTGGTGAGTGCCGGGGAGGGATTAGGAAACAGACTTTTGTTTCCCATTTCTTCCGAGGTGAAAGAGCCTTCCTCTCTCAAGACTTTCTCTTGCTTAGGTCTCTGCCTTGGGCAATCCTTCTTCCGCTCTCTGACCTTCCTTATATCGAGCAGCTTACTTTGTGTATGTTTTAACACATAAAGTATCATAGGTAACCACCAGTTACAATTTGTCTCCACTTGCTATAGAGTCACAAAGTATCTCTCACTTTCAATTTCTGTACCTGTGTGTGTGTGTGTGTGTGTGTGTGTGTGTGTACATGAAAGGACAAATTACTGGAGTTCTTTTTTTCCACATGTGGGTCCTAGGGATTGAACTTACGTCCTCAGACTTGGTAGCAAGTGTCTTCACCTGTTGAACCATCTTGAGCCTCGGCCTGTATTTTTTTTTTTTTTTTTACAGAGAAAAGGATGTAACAAAAATATTCTAGTTATGAAAACACTGGTTCCCTTGTTTCCCCATGGCAGTTTCTTCAAGGCATTAACTTGTAATGATACATGTCTTATTGGAAGATATTTTGTAATAATGCAAAAGTCTTGTTTCTCATTTTTTCCATCATTTATTTTATTCCTGACTGCAATGGTGGCCTTGTCTTTGTGAAGTGGTAAGTCCCACCCACCCAGTCTGCGCATATTTGCATGTGCACATGCATGTAGAGGTCAAAGGTGAAGGTCAGGTGTCTTCCTCAGTCATTCTTCATCTAACCTTTTTGAGGCAGGGTCTCTTACTTAGCCTGGATATTCCTCCAGCTAGACTGATTCACAGGCAAGCGCCAGGCATCTCTGTCTCTGTCTCTCCTGCACCAGGATTCCAGGCCCACAAGGACTGTGCCCTATTACTTTCAGCATTCCTTTTACAACAATTAATTGAAATGTCTTTCCTGTGGGATATAATGCATCACTACAGCACTCATTGCATCCTTTGTCCTCTGTGGATGACAGAAGACAGAACAGGTGACCAAGCCACCAGCTCCAGGGAGAGGTGACATACCAGCCAAGGCATAGGACAGACCTTGTAAAAAAACGTTTGGGCACTTTTTCCTTTCATGGTGCATTGACCATGAAGATCATAAATGCAAATATTAGAGTACTTTTTATCCTGGGTTCCCAAGTGACCTCCTAGAAATGCTACCTGGCTAATCCGTGCTGGACATTTGAGTGGGAAAGTCAACCTATGTTTCCCTGAGCCAGTGCTAATTTGAAGATAACTGGTCAGGGCAACCGTCCGAACTTTGAGAAATCATCGTCTGCACATTTCCCCTGCTCTCATAAAGTCTTGTGTCCTAATCTTTATAGTGTTTGGGTAACAACAACACAGGAGATACAGGACTCCGCCTTTTCCCAAGCATAAAGGACAGACAAACTGCTTGTCTATAACTGAGTCCCCCATGAAAAGAAGCAAGCTAACGGAAAAGCAAAGAAACAGCGCTAAAGCTAAACTCGTGGATGTCTATGGGCAGCGATTAACATTTGCTTTCATTTACTTATTTTTATTTTTTTAAGATAGTCTCGCTAAGTAGTCCAAGCTTGCCTTGAACTAAACAGCCGGCCTGGCCTCCAACTCCGGCTATCATCTTACCTCACACTCCCTAGGGAGGGAATGACAGGCATGTGCCACCACACCCAGCAACATCCAACTTTTAACTGTTAAATCTGTTTTTTTGTTATTCTCACCGAAGTCAACCAGGGCAACATTTTGCAAGGGCTATGTGGGCAGGGCCATTTCTAGAAACCAGGTGGTCTGTCGTTCTCGCCCTGGCACCGTGGCTTTTCCGTGTACTGGAATAAGGCTGCCAAAGCTCTACCACTGGCCCGATTGGGCAAACAGCAGGACTTGCCTTCACCACTTCTTCGCTACTCTGTGGTACTCCGTGCAAGAGGAAGGAGAGACCTCCCCCCGGCCCGGGGACCCCCACTTTCCCACTCAGGCGCCCTGGGACTCCGGTCTCTTCACCCGCTAGCCACAGCTCCACCTCATTTTTAGTTAATTAATGGGCGGCTACTTATTCCTCAGAAGGGCGTAGCGATCGCCGGCAAACCTTTCTGGTTGGCCTACAGGCTGGCGCGGCGCGTGATGCCTTTGCGACTCGTCACTGCGTTTAGGGCGTGGCTTCGGCTCCGGGCGCTTCAAGGAGACTTGGGGACGCCCGAATCACTCCTTTTGAGTGCCTGGGAGCCGCGGCCACTGCGTGAGTCTGCTGCGCTCCATGAGGAAGATGCTTGCCGCTGTGTCCCGCGTATTGGCAGGCGCTGCGCAGAAGCCGGTGAGGTCGCCTGATCCCGGGAGGCCAGGGTGGGGCTGGGGCTGGCCTGAGGCGGGGCGGGAAGAGGGCGGGCCGGGTACCCCTGGAGCGCACGGCTGGGTGCTGGGGGGCGACAAGCGATGGAGCTTGGGTGGGCTTTCCCCGCAATCCTTGTCGCCACTGGCCCGGGGAAGAGCGGCTTGAGAACCGGCCCAGTCCGCTGTGCCTCTCCAGATCCTCGCTGGCGGAGCTTCATGCCAGCTCCCCAGCAGCGCCCCACAACTGCTCGTCGCTTACGGGGCACTGGAAGGCGGAGCTTGGGTCTGCTCCAACCTCTCTGGACTCAGACTTCCACTCTCCTTGGTGTCATTGCCCTTGGCTATGAAGCCACGTTAAGACAAAATGAAGAACTTCCAGTCCCGGCAGTCGGAGGTCCCGTGCGCACTCCGACTTCATCGTTTTCCTAGTCTTGAGTCGACCAGGTAGCATCAAGAAGCAGGATCTTTAAAAAACGCTTCCATGGGCCAAGTTTTCTCCTCTATAATGGAGATATTGAGGACGCTACCTTATGGCGATTAGTTATCTGGAGTTGGTCAGTGGCACACACGCCAACCCGTCTGCCTGCACCTAGCAAGTGCGTGTGTCCATCTGCGTGAGCATTTGTGGATCACCTGTGTTCTGTTCTGAGGAAGGTTCAGAGGGGTCAGGTTCACGGAAAACAAACTTCCTCCACTCCCTACTCGTCTGAACTTTTTCTTGGCAGTCAATTTTAGAGCAATCGAGCGTAACCCAGGGGAAGCCGCCTTTACCCTTAAACACACAGAAGCTTAGAGTTCAAAGTAGCGAAAGAAAACAGCAGTGGTTTTTGCAGGTTTGGGATTAGAGATTAAGACTTATGGCCCGGCTTTAAGAGCTGCCTAATACCTAAGCCGTTAGCATTTTGACCTCTAGCCACACAGAGGTTGCTTTCTCTTGGTGTAACTGCCATCGGGCTTTGACTTGTAATTCTGGTTCCATTGATTTCTTTAGGATTTGATGCAATTCTGCTTGCTTTTAGGGGGGTTGTGGAAAGGTCGAACGGGTACTTCTCTAGGAACTCCATTAAGTCATAGAAAAACAACATTTGATTAAATGCTGTATTCATGTTTGAATCTAAGCCGGCAGCAAAGCACATTTCTTTTCTTTTCTATAAAGATCTATTTGTTATTATATGTAAGTACGCTGTAGCTGCCTTCAGAAACCCCAGAAGAGAGAATCAGATCTCATTACTGATGATTGTGAGCCACCATGTGGTTGCTGGGATTTGAACTCAGGACCTTCGGAAGAGCTCTTAAGCGCTGAGCCATCTCTCCAACCCCCAAAGCACATTTCTTAATGTGTCTTTGTAAATGTCTGTGGCCTAGTCACCATTTATTGAACTCTTAGTATGTGCCCTGAATTCAGTCCGGATCTTCACAAGTGTTAAAACTACATCACCAATTTTCGATGGGTTTGAACAGGTTTCTTGTATGCAGAAATTGTTAGTGGAAGGGAAATTTGTTTATAGCTTGGGGGCTGGGCATGAAATAAAATTGGAAACTAAAAGAAGCTTTGTTCCCCTCAGTGGGAAGAAAAAAAAAACAGCTCTTACTAGAATCAGTTTCTACAAGTTGAATTAGAATTTGAAATCAATAAAACTCATACCTTCTGCTTTTAAGACACGTGCTCACCTTTTGGATCTAGAGGGGAATGGGAAGCTGGGAGCACCCTTAAATCTTCCTTAGACACTCAAGCTAACTTTAGGTGTTGTATTACTTTGTCTGAAAGTCGTGTACCATTTCCTTTATATTCACTTTACAGCAGGAAAAAATAGATTCTAGAGTCGAATTTGCCATAGGAAGTACCCAGTTAACTTTCTCACTTCTTGCTGTGGTGTAATGTCTCCAGTGGCTAGCTTTTTAATTGTCTTTTCTTGAGACAAAGTCTTTCACTATGTATCCCTGGCTGGCCTGGAACTCGGATCTCTTCACCTTCTCTACCTCTGGAGTGTTTGCATTAAAATCTTGTGTGACCACATCCAGCATGCTAAGGGGGAAGACAAGTAGGTCGCTTTGTCTTTGTGTCTGGGTCTCTGTCTCTTTATGTAAGGGTCTCTCTGTGTAGCTCCTGCTGGCCTGGAACTCTTGTGTTGACTAGGCTGGCTTCCAATCAGAGATCCCTGCCTGCCTCTTGAGTGTTGAGATCTAAGGAGTGCGCGCACCAAGCGTGGCTGCTAGTTTTCTTTGTGTCTATTGTTGTTGTTACATGGTAATTAGGAACCATTCTTGAAGCCTTTTGGAGTGTTTCAAACTTAGAGCTTCACCTTTAATCTCGGGAGCACACCGCCTATCTCTATCATTTGCAATTCTAAGTAACTGCAGATTTGTTTCCGCCTGAGTAACCCGAAATGGCTCTAGAGTTTGAGTTTTTCCTGTTATACCTGTGAAAAGACTGTAAAATTTAATTTAAGCCTTGCGAAAAGATCCTTACAAACTGTAAGCAGTGGCCAGCCAAACTTGTGTAAGGAGAGCTGTGGGAGCCTGGGGATACCCAGACGGGGGAGGGGGGAGGGGGAGGCCCTTGCTCTTTGATGGCTGCTGAGATACGCCTAAAGTTAATCCCCTTATCTTCCTCTGAGGCTCTGTGCTTTGTACCTTTCCTCCTCTTATTCTGCTGGTTGTTTCCCCCTTAAAGTAGGGAAGCGAGGAGATTTGCCCCAGGCTGAAAGGTTGCCCCCGTCTCACTTTTTTGGCTGAGAAGCTTTGAAATGATTTACAAAAGTTGTGCTTTTATTTTTAAATGGGGATTGAAAGCTTTCAAAGTCTGTAAGATGGAACCACAGTTATTTTTTTTTTCTTTTGCCTTATCACTTGTATGTGTTATGCTTTCTTTTGTGAGTTTTTTTTACTACCATTTTTTTTTTTTTGTCTCTGCATGTTAGGCAATGTTTTTAACTCCTGTCGGTACATTCTGAGAATTCTTAAATACTTTCACTCAGTCACTTGAATAACTCTGTATTTAGATATTTAGAAATTTTTATTTTCTTGAGTAGATTGTTCAAGGTCTCCATGAGAGGAATTTTCATTAGGGGCTGAAGTGTAGCTCAGAGGGAGAGCATGCCCTTGGCCATGTGACGTCATGTGTTCTGGCCCCAGCCACTCCCTCCCCACCTGCCCAAGAAAAGAAAACCTGACAGGAATCCCATTTAAAGTTAATTCTTCTGGTTATTTTGGTTTTCTGAGAGTCACTGAGAGATACAGTCCCCCAACCCCCATAGCCTGGCTCTCCTGGAATTTGCTCTGTAGACCTGGCTGGCCTGAACTCACCAGACCTCCACCCCTTCCTCTACCTCCAGGGTGATGGGATTAAAGAAGTGAGCCATTACTGCCCTGCTCTATAAACTTATTTTTGAGAAAGAACTTAACTTTTTTCTTCTCCTAATGCCTGGCTGGTTTGATCTCTGTTGTAGATTGTTCCCGAAACTAATTTCTGTAGTTATATCTAGAAAGTTAAACTGCAATACAGTAGCTAGTTCTGGCCCCACAAAATAATTTTAACTGCCGGAAAAAATAGCATAACCATTTGTTTGCTACCTGGCTGGTCTTGGGTTTAGTTTTTCTTCATTGTGATGTTTACACATTGTCTCTTCCTCTGCTTTAACCGCAGCACCCGTTACTAGTATTTTGATTTTCCCTTGGGTAAGTGCATCATTGTATTTGTTGGCTTTGTGGGATAGTAGTATAGTAGTTGCTCCTCCCCACTTTGTGTCTATGGCTTTGCACATTTTCTTCTTTTCAGTTATGGCTTTGCACATTTTCTTCTTTTCAGTTACCGGTTAGCTGTGGTCTGAAAATGCTCAATGAAAAATCCCAGAAAGAAAGAATTGATGAGTTTTCATCAATTCTGTTTGCCTAGAATGATGCAGTGCTGCACTCCAGATTAGGATATAGATCATCCCTTCCGCCAGGTATCCAATCAGGGTGCTCAGCTCCCCACTGTACAGCATCAGGAGCCACCTTGATTGCCATCGGATCAGCTGCCTTCACAGCACGGTACCTGCACCGAGCATTCAGTGTTCCCTGTGGTTTTAGCATTCTACTGAGGGTCTAAGACTATCTCCTGGGCCTAATGGAAGGTGCTGCATGCCTCAGTCCAGCATTGCGAGGAGGCAGTGGGAAGGAGCAGGAGAGACAGCAGTAGATATCAACACTCCGCCCCATTGGCTCACACACTGAGGCATCCGGAGCATGCCCGTCATAACCGTCACCAAGGTCAAACCCAGTGCTACATAATATAGTGTGTTATATATTAAGCATGCTTTTTTTTTTAAAAAGGGGGGATCTGATGAATATGTTTCAAATCTCTAGGAAAAGAAACTCTGCTAGTTTACCTGCAAGTATGTTCCAATGTGGCAGGAAGTGGCTAAAATCGACTGGTTCTCTTTTGTGGTCTAATGGGAAGCTTAGCTATCACATAGAATGGTGTTCAAAGATGTATTGAGTTGTGAAAGTAGAAAGGAACCGGTAACTCCAAGCAGTGATAGCCACTCAGACATCAAGAAGGGGAATGCTATTTTAAGAAACCCTTCTTCCCTTACAGGGCTTCAAGAGTTAGGCTGTTAGGCGTCTCAAGAGTTAGGCTGTTCTGTTCCCAAGTCCATTGTTAACAAGCACTAACGTGTTTCTCCTTAAGGTATTCATCTCATGCTTCCAATAGCTTTTCCTCTTTATGGGTATGTGTCATAGAAAAGCAGTTTTCTAGAGATAGGGATTAATGGGTAGTTTTCTTCGAAGTACTTTGCAAATGAACCTTCCAAAGCCCACATGTAATCTACTTTCTTTAGTGTGGCTGGTAATTATTACTGTTCCCACTGTGATTTCTTTGAAAACAAAGCAGATGAGTTTGGCATTTGCCACTCTCGGTTTTGCCCTCGGATAAATGATATGGCTGTGTTTTACTTATTTTTGTTTTGTTTTTTTTTTCAAGACAAGGTTTCTCTGTGTAGCCCTGGCTGTCCTAGAACTCACTCTGTAGACCAGGCTGGCCTCAAACTCAGAAATCCGCCTGCCTCTGCCTCCCAAGTGCTGGAATTAAAGGCGTGCGCCACCACCGTCCGGCTGTGTTTAAACCCGTGCTTTAAGCATGGGTTCACAATAGTAATGACTTGCTCTTGATAGTAAAAAACAAAACCAAAGCAAAAAAAAAAAACCCAAACAAACAAAATAATGGCTTTATTTGCATGCTTTTATTTTCTAGGCAAGCAGAGTGCTGGTCGTGTCTCGTAATTTTGCAAATGATGCTACGTTTGAGATTAAGGTAAGAGGTGCTTCACTTTATTAGTTACTAGTTTCTGAACATGTATAGCTTGATGCAGTTTCACCTTCAAGGAGATTTTGATATTGGTGCTTTGAGGGTGGGGTCACTTTTCCTTCAGATATTCCAGAATCAAAGGCTCAGAGAAGAAGTTAAACAAGAACAATCTGCTAGTAGTTTCAGGGACAGGCTTTAAAAATGTACTCTGGTTGTGGTGTCCAAGCTCTTGCCATTCTGACATGCTGTCATCCACAGATATGCTGGGTTGCCCCCAGAGCTGGCCTGGCACGTGACCCTTCTTGAGCCAAAGGTTGGATACATGTGTGGGATGACAGGGTGTGCTTGGGTGAAACATTGATGACCACAGATTTAAGGAATCAGAAGCATTTTGAAGCACTGTTTTTATTTTATTTTACTTTATTTTAACCAAGGGTCTCATAGAGCCTGACTTAGTCCCAAAGTATCTAGCAAAGGGATAACCTTGAACTCTTGATCCTGTCGTCAACTTTCTTTTTTTTTTTTTTTTAAGATTTATTTATTTACATCTAAGTACACTGTAGTTGTCTTCAGACACTCCAGAGGAGGGAGTCAGATTTCATTGGTTCTGAGCCACCATGTGGTTGCTGGGATTTGAACTCAGGACCTCTGGAAGAGCAGTCAGTGCTCTTAACCACTGAGCCGTCTCTCCAGCCCTGTAGTCAACTTTCAAGTGATGAGATCCTAGGGGTATTCGATCACACATCCTTCCTTCCCTTTCTCTCCCTCTTTCCCTTCCTTCTTACCTACCTATCTCCCATCCCCCTCCTCCCTTCCTTCAAAATTCTTCCCTCCTTCCTTTTTGGTTTTACCAGACAGGGTTTCTCTGTGTAGTCCTGGCTGTCCTGGAACTCACTCTGTAGACCAGGCTGGCCTGGAACTCAGAAATCCACCTGCGTCTGCCTCCCAAGTGCTGGGATTACAGGCGTGCGCCACCACCGCCCAGCTCACACATTCTTGAAGTCCTTCTGTGGCCTGCACGTCTTTGCTGTTGTACAAGTTGTGTGTCTGTTAGTGACGTCGGATCTTAGAACGAGCCAGCAGTATCTGTGGGGTAGTGACCGCGGGGTGGCCATCTTGCTCCACTTCAGAAATGTGACCTTCATCGGCTAGAAGAGGGCCCTCCAGCCAGCACAGTGCTCACCCGAGAGGACGGGCTCAAATACTACAGGATGATGCAGACCGTGCGCCGGATGGAGCTGAAGGCCGATCAGCTGTATAAGCAGAAAATTATTCGTGGTTTCTGTCACTTGTGTGATGGTCAGGTAAGTGAGCTTGGTTATACAGCCACGTTATTGGGATTTTTAAATAAATTCCTTCCTTCCTTCCTTCCTTCCTTCCTTCCTTCCTTCCTTCCTTCCTTCCTTCCTTCCCTCTCCCCCTTATCACTTTCTTTTATTTCTCCTTCATCCCATCGTTTTAACATTTAAAAACCACCATTGATTTACCTATGTTGGCGTGTGGGGTAGATGTGTGCCACCCTGTGTGTAAGTGTGTATGCGTGGTGGTTGGGGTATCAGCGTGCCGCAGGATTTGGCCCTTCCCTTCTACCATATGGGTTCCGGGGATTGAGCTCAACCTGTTTGACTCGATAGCACACTCCTTCACTGTCGCTGACAGTCTGCCCACCCGCCTGCCCGCTTCTTCTGAGGCTAGGCCTCACTGCCCAAGCTGGCTTGAGTGAATCTCCTAGAGCTTGCACGGGGTGGCGCTGCCTCAAACCCCAGAGTGCTGGGACAGGCACGGGCCACCACACTTAGCTTGAAATATAGTTTCTATTTACTGTTTTTCACTCTACTTCTTGGGTCAGAAGGCTTTGAAGTAGGGTTTTAGGCTAGAAACTAGAATGCTAGGACCCATGGTGAAGTGCAGGCTTAAGAATTCATTCACACCTGGGGTTTCTGAGTTTTCTATCTGCTCTTAGCATTTTACTGCTTTAAAATCTGCTAGAACCCCACTCATCTATACTGTATAAATTCCTCGGAAGAGTGGGCTATTTTGTTGCTTTGGGGGGATTATCTTAGTTAACCTCCTTTTGCGACAGAATAGCCAACCTAAGCAACTTAAGTACCTGCTGAGTTTAGCTCAGAGTTGGAAGGTGCAGCCTGCCTTGGTGAAGGCGTGGCAGCAGGAGCCGAGAGCAGAGCGGGAGAGTATTGTATCTGCATGCAGGAAGGAGAGGGGCGAACGCTGCCCTGCCGCTCACCTTTGCCCTTTTTAAGTCCGTCTGGGAGCCTAGCCCGTGGGATGGTGTCCCCCACATTTACGGTGGGTCTTCCTACTTGAACCCCAGGAACTTCCTCATAGACATGCCCAGAGATTTGTCTCCTAGCTGATTCTAGAAAGAACTATTTTATTTTAAAAAAAAGAATTACTTATTTTATGTATAGGAATTATCTTCAGACACTCCAGAAGAGGGCATCGGATCCCATTACAGATGGTTGTGAGTCACCACGAGGTTGCTGGGATTTGAACTCAGGATCTCTGGAAGAGCAGTCAGTGCTCTTAACCGCTGAGCCATCTCTCCAGCCCCATTCTAGAACTTTTTAAGTTGACAGTTACCGCAGGCACCGTTGGTTACGGCTGCTGGTTCCAAATTCAGAGAGGTAGTTAGGTAGAATAAGTGAAGCAGGCCATGTGTAACAAAATATGTAAGATGGATCCGTGGGGAGTTGGGATGGTTATGCCCCACCCAGACGTGCCATGACTTGGTTCTAGTCAGTTACTTCTGTGTGGAAACATAGACTAAGGCATCTTTGGTTTTCATTACATCCTGTTGGGTTATTTTAAAAACTTTCCAGGCTAAAGGAAACAGCACATGTGTGGATTGGTTATGGTTTCTGGTTTGGATCTTGTTTTTTGGGATTACTATTAGCAGGATTTACTCCCCTGATTTTCTTTTTAACTGGTTCTAATAAAAAGGTTTTATTGAAGAGTGAAACTGGCATTGCTTCCTGGTTCCTCCTTTACTACAGGAAGCCTGCTGTGTGGGCCTGGAGGCTGGCATAAACCCCACAGACCATCTTATTACTGCTTATCGAGCGCATGGGTTCACCTTTACTCGGGGCCTGCCTGTCCGAGCAATTCTTGCAGAGCTGACAGGTTTGTTGTAGATTTACAGGGAGGGGGTGGCGAGTGGAGGGGTATCTCCCATTATGTTGCTAAGCATTATGAGTTAGTGGTAAAAAAAAAATTGAAATGATCTTTCTGGTGTGGCATTTTGGTACCTCTGTTGTACCTTTCAGGAAACCATTTATGAGGCTATCTGATCCGTCAGGTGAAATTGAAAAATCCTAGCCCCGTACAGTGGGAATAAGGTCTGCTCTCAAAAATGTCAGGAGGAAGTCTAGTAGAGAAAGTAAATTGGGTGAAGTGCTTTGTAACATGCTGACAGATTCTAGATAGCTATTTAATAGTCTTCTTTCCTGTGGCCTTTTTGGGTCCTATATCATTTAGTGTACCAGTGCAGAAGTCAGGCTTATGTACCCCCTCCAAACCCAATGTGAAGACTCCGTGCTCATTTAGGGTAAGTGATTAGACAGCAGACACTGGAGGGTTTATCCGACAGGGAGACAAGGAGGAATGCGCGTCAGGTGGTTACACAGTTGACTTTTGTGGTGGTTCTTGCTTTGTGTGGTGGGTTTTCCATGCATGGGTGTGTGCTGCCATTTCTAGGACGAAGAGGAGGCTGTGCTAAAGGGAAAGGCGGATCGATGCACATGTACGCCAAGAACTTCTATGGGGGCAACGGCATTGTTGGAGCTCAGGTAACAGGAGGAGCAGATGCAGCCGTGGATTGGGTCCTGGCCTGTGTCTTCAGGATCTTCTTCACCCTGGAGAACTTCTCTCTTGAAGGATTTCCGTAAAATTTGAGAATTTGGTTTATCTTTAAACACTTACCAATTTATTAGTTAATAGGGAGATTTGGGTAGTGATTTCAAGCTCATTTTTTTTCTGCTGTGTTTTATGAGTAACAGCCTGCAGGAGTGGCACGATCTATCCCTTCACCTTATTCTATTTCTGTAAAATTAATTTCTCCTCACCTCACTGACCTGGTCATGCTAGGACCTGGTTACAAGAAAGGGTCTGTTAGATTGACAGCCTAATCAAAATCAAAGCCTTACTTTCATTAGGGAGTCCTCATTCTTATCAATGAGAGGTGAAACATTAACAGCATTAACAGTGTCCAATGCAGTAGTTTTTTTATTGTATAATATACCTAGGTTCCCACATTTACCTTGGGTGGACAGCTGTCAGCCCTCGTTGAAACAATATAGTATTTATGTTTTCTTAAAAATAACCTGGTAGGTGAATAGTGACCTGTGGGAGTGGAGAGTTACAGCACGAGTTTAGCTCCAGAGTCTCTCCAGAAGTTGAAATTTAAGAGCATTATAACTGATTGATTCTTGCTGGGTCCTTTCCTGATTGGTGGTGTTTTTGCTAGGTGCCCCTGGGAGCAGGAATTGCTCTGGCCTGCAAGTACAATGGAAAAGATGAGGTCTGTTTGACATTATATGGCGATGGTGCTGCTAATCAGGTAAGCGCATCCCTGAATTTCCAAGTTGTGACTAGTCATATTTAGACTTAGAAATTGCTTATGGAACTAGCACTTCATGTGGCAGACTCACATCTGGTTTTATGGCGGTAAAGATCGATTTAGTTTTATGTGTGTGATTCTTTTGCCTAGATGTATGTTTATGTACTGCATGTGTACCTGGTACCACGAGAGGTCAGAAGATCCTGTGGAGCTGGGGATAAAGACAGTTGTGAGCTGTCGTGTGGGTGCTGGGAACTGAACCTGGGTCTTCTACAAGAGCAGCATGTGCTTTTAACAGGTGTCCGGCCCCACTTGTAAATATAGACTGTTCCTTTCTTGGACGCCAGGCCGATGCCAGGTTCCTATAGTGTTAGAACCTTGACTGTTGGCTTCATGGCTCAGTCTGTCTGGTCTCATTAATCACCACTCTCTGGACAGGCACTGTCTTAGTTAGGGTTTCACTGCTGTGGCCAGACACCTTGACCCCACACAAGTTTTATAAAAGACAACATTTAATTGGGGCTGGCTTACAGGCTCAGAGGCAGAAGCATGGCAGCATCCAGGCAGGCGCGGTGCAGGAGGAGCTGAGGGTTCGACATCTTTATCCAAAGGAAGCCAGGAACAGACTGGGCATGCTCAGGCATCTAGGAGGAAGATCTGCAAGCCCATCCCCACAGTGACACACTTGCTCCAACAAGGCCACACCTTCTAATAGTGCCGCTCCCTGGGACGAGCATGTGCAGACCATCACACTCACTTAGTGAGACATGTCTCAGATGCTGCTGGGTCACTCTGATTATCTGGTCAAGTGAGTCTGACATTAGTGAGAATATAAAACTAACGGGTAGCTCAGTGTTTCTCCATGGTCTTTATAGTGTATCCTATAGTGTATTAGTAGACGCCCCCCCCCCATAATGTACAATGCCCACCACATCTCCCTACCATGGCCAGCACATGCTCCGTTTCCTCCCCACCAAAAACTTGGTTATAAAGGCTCTCTTGGCCTTTGTGCAAATTTTCTGTGTTAGGCAGAGCACCAGCTGTTAGGAATGGCAGCGGTCTAGAGGAATGAGCAGACTAAGCCACTTGAACATTTTAGGAACTATTTTTCAGGGTCAGATATTCGAAGCTTACAATATGGCAGCATTGTGGAAATTACCTTGTATTTTCATCTGTGAGAATAACCGCTATGGCATGGGGACATCGGTTGAGAGAGCAGCAGCCAGCACGGACTACTACAAAAGAGGAGATTTTATCCCTGGACTGAGGGTAAGGTCCCTAGCTGCTCTAGGGTTTCATCACCTGATGCCTGGGCAGGCCAGAGTACGGTTGGATGGGAGGGGCGGAGGTGTGGCTCGGCGGCTGAGCACTTGCCCAGCATGTGTGAGGCCCTGGAGCCCATTCTCCAGCAGCACAATCACAGGAAATAGGTTCGGACAGTTCGGTTACATGCTGCCCCTTCCTCCTTTATTAACAGGTGGATGGAATGGATATCTTGTGTGTCCGAGAGGCTACAAAGTTTGCAGCTGCCTATTGCAGGTCTGGTAAGGTAAGACTGGAAATCTTTTCATATGTTTTTAGGTTATAAATTTAGAATGACATTTATCTCAAAGTTCAAAGAAGCCTTTCCAGATAGCAGTTAGAACTATCCTGGGGTACGGAGGTTTTGAGTTGGTTTGTTCGAGACAGGGTTTCTCTGTGTAGCCCTGGCTGTCCTGGAACTCACTCTGTGGACCAGGCTGGCCTCGAACTCAGAAATCCGCCTGCCTCTGCCTCCCAAGTGCTGGGATTACAGGCATGTGCCACCACTGCCCGGTGGGTGATGAGTTAAGACAGAGTCCAATGAGATAGCATGGTCTTGGTGTCTCACCTGGTAAACACTTTGTTTCTCTCTATTGTTTCCCTGGTGTTTTGTCTTCACTTTGACATCGACTTGATAGTGTTTTGTTGTTTGATTCAGTTGATCCCGGGTTCCCAGTCATAAACCCCTTGGATGATCAAACTTAAACTCCCTCCCATGCCTACTTGTATTAATAGGCAGTCAAGTGTAATCTGTCTCACTGCTCTACGCGTCAGTGTGTGGCATGGAGGGTAAAGGCAACGGGGAGGCTAGCTTAAAAGGAGGGTCAAGTAGCAAAGTTTAACTGGTTGTTCCAAGCCCAGGACGCATGGCCCTGCAATTTATTTTTGGTAAAATAGAGAAGGATAACGGGATAACTAGGTCTTAAGAAGCAGCTAATAGACTCTTGACAACTGAGATGATACATAGAAGGATTAAGAATCTATTGAATGGCTGGGCGGTGGTGGCACACGCCTGTAATCCCAGCACTCCAGCACTTGGGAGACAAAGGCAGGTGGATTTCTGACTTTGAGTCCAGCCTAGTCTACAGAGTGAGTTCCAGGACAGCCAGGGCTACACAGAGAAACCCTGAAAAAAAAAAAGAATATATTGAATGTCAACGGGGGTATGTGTGTCTCCATTTGAGGCCGCCCAGTCCCACTGTCCTAACTGCTTACTGGTTTGCTTTAGGGGCCCATCCTGATGGAGCTACAGACGTACCGCTACCATGGACACAGCATGAGTGACCCTGGAGTGAGGTAGGGTTCATGAGGAATCTGCGTGTGGTTTCCATAGTGGGTGGGGAGGCTTTGGGCTACTTAAGTAAAATGGCCGAGGACTGCAACGTTGGCATTTGCAACTTGATAAAATTGCAGTTTGGTTGGCATCAAGTGGTTATTTGAGTGCTGTCTGAGAGCAGCCTCAAGATCCATCCCTGCTGTGTATCCCGTGTGCTACAGCAGGAGCAGTGATTTTAAAAAGAGCACTATGTAACTAAGTTACAGTGGAGAATTAAATGTAAGGCAGGTCTGTGATAGAGAGTTATTTTGGGGGTCTTTAGTTGAGGTATTACCCTAAATTCAGGCATGGCATGTTCTACCCGAAGAAGACTGGGGTTTAAAAATCTCACTGGTAGGGAGCAAGGGTAACCGCCACAGGGGAAGTCTCAGTTGTCCTTTTTCTCTTAGCTCTGACATGTAATTCTGAATCAGGAGGCTTGCCACGGTTGAAAGAAGTCAGTTTAAGCTTTAGCCTTTATAGAATGGACTTAAGGGAAGGCAGAGAAAAAACTATGTGTCCAAGTGGATGTTGTGTAGCGACTGCCCCACCATAGAACCTGATGCTTTTTCTTTTTTTAAAGATTTATTTATTTATTAAGTGCAGCTGTCTTCTGACACACCAGAAGAGGGCATCAGACTCCATTACAGATAGATGGTTGTGAGCCACCATGTGGTTGCTGGGAATTGAACTCAGGACCTCCTGAAGAGCAGTCAGTGCTCTTATCCTCTGAGCCCTCTGTCTAGCCCCTGATGCTTTTTCAAAAGTAACCAGGTGGAAACTTGGTGTCCACCATTTTGCTGCGCATTCTGCTTTGGGGTCTTAGTGAGAAAGGCCAGGCATACGTATTTCCTTATCGGTAGGTATTGTGACACTTCAGAACCTGTAATTATCACAACTGCCAGCCTCCACTTGCCCCATCCATGTAAAAATTTGAGGCTAAAGGGTAGAAGTGATGGCCCTGCCTTCCAGATCAAAGAAGCGAATCAAAACTTGGCTCTTGTCAGAATGCCAGAGAAACTTGTAGTTAGAGCAAATAACTTTCTTTTTTTATTTTTCATTTTTATTGGTTATTTTATTTATTTACATTTCAAACATTACCTTCTTCCCAGTTTCCCCTCTGCAAACCCCCATATCCCATCCACCCCCTGCTTCTGTGAGGGTGCTCCCACTCATTGTCCTGGCATTTCCCCTATGCTGGGGGACAGTGAGTTTGTAACTCTATGCTCTATATGATTGGGGGGTGGGTGGGCATTGAGACTTCACAGGCCCAAGGGCCTCTCCTCTCACTGATGTCCAACAAGGCCATCCTCTGCTACATATGTAGCTGGAGCCATGGGTCCCTCCATGTGTACTCTGGTTGGTGGTTTAGTCCCTGGGAGCTCTGGGGGGAGGGGGACTGGTTAGTTGATATTGGTCTTCGTATGGGGTTGCAGACCCCTTCAGCTCTTCCCCTAACTCCTCTATTGGGGTCCCCATCCTCAGTCTGATGTTTGGCTGCAAGTAGACACCAATCTCAGACAGTATTGCGGATGCCAACAAGTGCTTGCTGACAGGAGCCTGATATAGCTGTCTCCTGAGAGGCTCTGCCAGTGCCTGACCAATACAGATGCTAATAACTTTCTATAAAAGATGCCTAACTGCCTGCCACCCTGCTATTCCCACAGTGACTGACATTGCTATTAACTTGCTCCTCTCTTTCAAAAACACACTCCTGTACTTCACTCAGCTGTCTGGTCCAAGGCATTATTCTTATGGGTCTGTCAATCACTGCATCTCCCTTTTCACAGTTACCGCACTCGCGAAGAAATCCAGGAAGTAAGGAGTAAGAGTGACCCTATTATGCTTCTCAAGGATAGAATGGTGAACAGCAATCTTGCAAGTGTTGAAGAATTAAAGGTACAGTTGCTCTTGGAGGCTTAAGTCTAGCACTATAGCCGTTCCCACCCCTGAAAATGTCACCCTCAGATGGCCAGAGCATTGAGGTTTTTCAAACTCAGAAAGTGCTCTGAAGTCTCACAGGGCTGTATTTTGGTCCTCTCGCTGAGCATGAACCAGGGCAAGGGAGATGGCTTAGTTGGTAAAGTGCCTGCTGCACCAGCATGAGGATTTGAGTGTGGATGCCCCGCACACACGGGAAATGGGCATGTTGGCGCATGTGTACAAGCCTAGCTCTGGTAGAGGTAAAGAAGCAGATTCTTGGAGCGTGCTGGGCAACCCTCAATGATAGATAACAGTGACTCAAAAAAAAAAAAAAAAAGGGTGGCGAGCAATGGAAGATGATACCTGACATCAGCTCAGGCTTCTACAGACAGTATAGAGTTACAAACGCACTGTCTTAAGTGGCTTCTCACATTCATACAAAAACTTGATTTCTCCCTCTTTCCTAAAAATATGCTTTCCATTTTTAATTCATATGCTATTGAAGTCACATAATATTACTGCCACCAAGTTCTCAAACATTCTAGTTGGTTCCAAAACTGCCCTTGATTGGTAACAATCTCTTGCACTGTAATCTGTTTAGGAGATTGACGTGGAAGTGAGGAAAGAAATCGAGGATGCTGCTCAGTTTGCCACGGCCGATCCAGAGCCGCCGCTGGAGGAGCTGGGCTACCACATCTACAGCAGTGAGCCTCCCTTCGAAGTGCGTGGGGCCAACCAGTGGATCAAGTTCAAGTCAGTCAGTTAATGGGAGACTGTTAGATGGATGGGTGTTCCTCATCGCTTGTAAGGAACTCTTTGTGCTCTCAACTTTGACAGGAAATAACCAGACAACAAAAGTCTTGAAAACATGTAAATTAAGGAAAGAGTAAACTGGCATGCAGTTTGTACATTATTGTATTCATGTGAATAAGAGTGTATTGGATTTGTATAGGATTTGAGACGGGTAATACAGAGTTTATAACCTTCCTTCATCATATCTCGGGGTCAGTTACTAAAAGGAACGATTCTGCGATTTGGTGGTGTGATCTGCTAGGACTGCCCTCATGGAGGCATGCTGGGATTGATAGGAAGCATAGGTAGAAGTGTAGCGGCTGCCACGAAGTGTGGAGGCTGGGCTGTTTGGCACTGACCACCATCATGTCTCTGATCAAAGGCTATAGAAAATAAGGGTACTTCAGTCACTTCAAAGGTAAAATAATTTAATTGTCTCCATTTAGACATTTAACAAACATGAAATTGTACTCCCATAGCAAGGCACACTTTTTAACCTTTCACATTTAAGTAATTACACTAAATACGTATGCTTTTTTCTTTCCAGCAATTGCTATTAGGTATGCTGACTTTTTAAATACTAGGTCAGGGTTGACATTACTTACAATCCTGTTTATAAACAAGGATGTGCTAAGATCACACGTGCTTGAATTAAATGAACAAGGGTCTTTCTGTGTAAAGGATGGGTTTGTGTGTACACTAACAGAAGCTTTAACCGGGAGCAGGTGGAGGGCACTTTGCCCATTCTCCCAGCTTGGCTCATTGTGGAGACTCCTGCATCTGTCTTCTGTGCTGGGAGACTGCCTGCCAGAGCCTGCAGAGCACACCACCGCTGCAAAACAATAATCCGAATAAGAAAAGCAAACTCGAAGCCAGCCTGCTTAAAAGCCAAAACGTGTTGCCTTGTTTTGGCATGGTACTATAGGAGCGCAGGTGTAGAGGGGTGGGCATTGTAAATAGGAGTGGAAAGAACGGTCTATCACTTCCTGCTTGCCACCTTGAACCTGAGAAAATGAGCTGTGTTTGCTATGACATAGGAAAAAAAATTTCAAAGACAGGGGGGAAGCTACCAGCATTAAAAAAAAAAGTATTCACATGAGGAAAAAAAAAGTCTATTATTTAAACTGTTTGGAGGCGCTCTTACCGTAGTCTGAGGCACCTTAGGTCTTCCTTAGTGATATCATTGAGAATATCAGAAAGTGTATAATCCTCTTCAACAATCTGAAAGAGTCAATGTATGTAAGCAGCTTTTCAACAATATCATAGGAATACTTTGATTTAGAACTTTTACCTTTTCTATCGTATTTGCATCCACTCCTTGTCGTTGCAACCAGTCAATAAGCTCTCTGTCGGTTCCCAGGCCATCAGGGGGTGGGGGGTTCTCTGGACCACCTATAATGATTCCAATTTTGTTTTATTGTATAGTAATGTATAACCATAAAATGCTTCAAAAGTAACAAAGTGGATGTAATGATATATCAACAGAAATGTAAATGTGATGTGAAAAGGAAATGAATTAAACTTGTCGGATTGAGCTCCTTTTACAGTCTTGGGTCCCTTTGCTGGAGAGCAGTCACCTGCACTCATCTCTACCTAAGATGCTTTAGTAAGTTTGCAACTTCAGTCTCACTTAAATGCTGGTTCTCATCTTGAAAGTGTCTCATCTGGGGCTGGATAGTCCTCACTACAGAGCCTCCAGTTCTTCATTCCTAGAGATGAGAGTCAGTCTAATGTAGGTATCCTTTTGATTCAAAGTTGTGGAATAACTATCAAAGTCAAGATACATTTTTGTTACTCTGTCTTTCTTTGGGTTTCTCTGTGTGGCCCTAGCTGTCCTGGAACTCACTCAGTGACTAGGCTGGCCTCGAACTCAGAAATCCACTGCCTCTGCCTCCCAAGTGCTGGGATTAAAGGCGTGCGCCACCACTGCCAGCTTGCCCTGCCCTTTCTTAAATCGTCTGAGCTCTACCCTTACCCATTATGATTCTGTCTAACCATGGACTTCCTCAAGGCAGAAGTCAGTTTTAGTAGTTTGTTCCTCATTGACACCTATGTCAGAGCAAAGGCAAAGTGACTCACCATTAGATTTGTGTTGTAACTGAAGGTGATATAGTTCTTGAGTTTTTTGTTCTAGAATTAGCCGAAGAAGGTTCTGGTACTCCCTCTCTTTTTGAACTAGATGTTCCCAAAGTCTGTTTTTAGAAAAACAAGAAATCCATCATGCACAAAGTATTCACATTTCAATTCATACATTTGATGAACATTAGATATTGGAAAAATAAACAAACAAAGATACAATCCCAACTGTGGGGCCACAAGAGAAGCAGGCGGACTGTGACTAAGGATTTCTGTCCGTAGGTTTCTGCCTATTTGGGAGAACTTTTTCTTGACAGCAAAGACCCAATCCTGAGAGTGTGGGTATATTTTGCAATGGGGTTGATGTTTGTATCCATCCTGAAATTCTTACTAAAATGATTTAAGAGGCCTTGAGACAGGAAAACTAGTGTCTTCACACCATTTGAGGACATGTGCGTGTATGGCATACACCAGCAGGCAGCCCCTCAGACACTAAGTCTGCCAGTACTTTGATCTTAGACTGCAATGTGCAGAGCTGTGAGAAATAAATTTGGGTTTTTTTTTTTTTTAAGAGCAGCCTTTGTGGACTAAGACACATTTTGTTTCAAAATGTATCAGGAACCAAAACTGAATTTCCTCTTGATCAGAAGGACCACCTGATTATTAAAACCAAATCAGATAAACTAGCTGAATCCAGGAGAGGTGCCTTCTTTCTCAGCTCATTAGGAGCCAAAGCAACAGTAGTAGTTTGGGGAGAACAGCCGCAGAGGCATGCTGCTCGCACTCACTGAGTTCTCTAAGTAGGACCCAGGACTGCCCGGAGAGCACTTAAGCCTTAAAACAATTCTTAGGAAGTGAACATTCTTTTCCATGCACAGTTTCTTTAAGAAATTTACTCAGTCTCAGAGGTAGGGCCTTACTCATTTTGTGACAGTCTTACTCATGGTCTCCCTGGGACATGAAAGGCATGTCTTTGTACAGTTAAGCCTCAGACTTCCGGATCGCCACATGCTAGCTCCTTAACACTGGAAGGGAACAGGGTTGCAAGTCAGAACCATGGCTAGCCTCTTTTTGTTTGCTTATGTATCTAATAAACCAGATTAGTTTATTTTAACCACCTGGATGCCCTTTTATTAGTTTGTATTGGTGAACAAAGAACTAAGCTTTAAATTACTTAAGTTCATTATTGATGTTGCCCTATATAATATATATGTGGATGAAAACACTGTTTTGTGGTCATAGTTTTGGGTAGACATTTCTACCCCAGCAAGACCACAAGGCAAAAATACTAGCATTTGACAAGGCAAAAATCCTTTCTCACCTCGGCCCTGCCTGCCTTCAGTACGTAGCTTGAGCCTCTGTGTGGTTAGTGGAAATGATTCCCATGTTTACGCCACACCATGAGGATAGGCAGGGTAAGTTAGTTATTAGCTAGTCACATTAATAGTGAGTTGGATGGTCACAAATCTTTCTGCAAAGACACTTTAAAGAAATGCTATTTTACTACCAACTTTCACATTTTAAATTTGTATTGCCATCATGATCATTTAAAATTCCAGGTCTTAAAAATTAGTAATATAAGATTAAATCTTATTAAAATCCAAAACATGTGCCCAGTACCTAATCTTCCCCTTCAGGCAGCACTGCCGTAAGTAAAAATGTGGCAATTGGAACAATCACCACCTAGTTTACTGTGGCTGTGGATAACATTTCTTCTAAAAAAAGGTTATTGACAATTATGAATTTCCAGAGCAAAGGGAAATTACATTCACTAACAAGGTTGGAAAGGCAATCTAACAAAGGACTGGGAAGGCTTCAGGACAGGGCTGTAGGACACATCACTATCTACAAAGTGCTATATTGCCCCCTACTCCTCCAACTGCTTCTGTGGGGCAGACTGCAGCTGTCCACTGCTGGGCGACAGGCCATGCCAGGGGCTCTATTATGATGACAAAACTCAGATGCTTTTTACTATGGAAGATTTATGTGTGACCGTGACAAGGCACTGTACTGATTCCTGGCATTGAAAGGAAGGAGGCCTGCTTCCTGCTGAAGCTGTAAATGCACCCTTGCCCCAGCTTGCTTGCCAACAGTGAATGTATGTTTTCCATGTCTTGGGGGAGAAGTCTCAATAGTGACCAGGGAGTCTTATAGAGGGTTTGCAAGATTCTGACCTGTTGGTCTCTTGCCTGAGCTTGCTCAGTTGGAGACTTGGGTCCTGCTGGTGTGGCTGGCCCTCCTGGAGAGCCACTGAGCCACGTCTGGTGCCTCTGGGTGTCACATGTACTTCTTGACTGAGGAGGTCTACTAGGGGATAGTCCCCTTCCACGTCTGTGTCCTTGTCTACCCCTTCAGTATCAGAAGCAGGCTCAAAGTGGGCTTGGAGCTCTGTGAAAACACCAAGGTACCAAATAGCACTCAACAAGGCAGTTCAACGCAGTGCTTGCTGTGATGAAGGGTCTACTGACTAAAGAGATGACTTGAGGGGACAGTGCAGTGTAAATAACAACCTTCCCAGTTGACAGAAGAAGAAACTCACAACGAAGGATGTAAAGGCCAGCAAGCCACCGATGCTACAAAGAGGCCAATGCCCCGCTTGGTGCCTGTCCCAGGGAGCATTGGAGAGAGCAAGCAGAAGTGACCAGCAAGGGTCCAGTGTTAAGAGGAAGGGGCAACAATTCTAAAGCCTGCCATCCTCAGAGTACCACAGGAGAAGTAACCTGGGCACTACATTTCCAAAAGAAAGCTTCACATTGGGCTTGAGGCACATAGCTCAGAGGTACAGCATGTGCTTCACAACACAAGACCCTGAGTTGCTTCCCCAGAATGACCATGCATGTGCATGGGTACCCACACATAGTAAGATCTGTAGCCACCACAGGATGATTCTAAGGGAAGAAACATCAACTATGATAAGCACGAGAGCATGCACACTGAGGAAGCTGTATGAGCACTAGAGGATGCCTGCCTTCAAAATCCCTGTTAAGATCAAAAGTATAATCTATACACAGTCACCATTATGCTTAGGAGGTAGGTAAACAGGGCATCATAATAGACTTTCAGTCCCAGAAAGATCTATGGCAACATTTACTTAACTGCAGGGAAGCCTAAAGCCAAAATGGAAACAGCAACGGCTGTTGGGTGCTGAGGACACTACTGCTCTTTTATGCAGCCTGAATCTGATCTTGAGCGCAAGAGGGCACTTGCCTGGAATGAGAATGGTAACTGCAGCCTGCACAGCTCTGCGAATGATGTTGTCCATTGCAAACATCCAGTGGGGCCTAATTAAATGGTTTCGCAAAATTCTATTGACCTAAAAAAAAAATCACAAAAGTTCCTATGTCTAGTCAGTTCAACTTTTTAAGAAACAGACTTATTCTAATATTTGTTTCTATTCCAATATCTTTGTTTCTATTCCCACTGATACGAATTGTTACTGTGCTGCCCTGGATTTCTGCCTGGTTCATCTTCTGAATGAATCTTCTAGGTGGACCCTAAGTCACGATGGATTCTAAATGATGAATATCACAATGAGGTCAATGCCACTGGGCCTCTTGGTTGTTTATTCAATGAACATTTATTGAGCATCTATGACAGGGCAGGCTGACTATATTGGGAGTATGTAACAAAATAAGCCAGACATGGCTTTAGAATTGAAGTAACATACTTCCGGACTGGCACAAAAGTATAGCCACCATGCTGGCCAATGTCATCTTCCCACATCCCGTGCTCTCAGTGGCCAAATGCAATTGGTACACTTCACAAAGTGATGTTATTACTATGTGCTTAATATTTACAAAGAGCTGCTTAAAAAATTGGGATTCAGGTTGTAAACAAATGAGAAGGAATGGGTGCTATAGAAGACCAGGGTGAGTTAACCGGTTTGGCTATCATGTTCTCCGGGGTCCAATAGTGCACTCACAGCATCTTGGAACCCAAACAGAATCAGGTGAATCTGGTTGATGGATGAGCTGTCAAAGTCCAGGTCCACCTTTAGTTTTGATATTGTGGCTGCCATCACCCTGTGCTCTGGGGAGCGGATGAAGTCCCTTAGGATTCCAATTATCTGTTTGATGTGGCCAACTGAGAGAAGCAACTCTTCTGAACTCTGAAAATGACACACACACACACACACACACACACACACACACACACACATCATTTGCATTTGAGTGAGTCAGAGGGAAGGTAGAAATTTCCAAATGCATTGTGGAAAAGTAGACACTCCATTTGCTAATGGAATTGTGGGAGCTCCTGAGTAAGGATCTCTTCCTGAATCCCATCCATGTCCTTCCTGTTGGTCTTGGGGATCCTCCCTAGTCAATGGGTTTACATAAAACCTCAGCACTAAGCCAGCTGGGAATGGTCCTTCCTGTCTGACCACTCTACAGCGGCTGTGGAAGGTAGAGTTTACAGCAGGACAATATTCTTTTCAAAGTAACTTTCTATCCATAAGAGGAGAGAGAACACTTTGCTACTACTGTGACCTGCTTAAAACTTGGTTTTCTTCCATAACCATTCTCCCTACAGTGGCTGTTGTCTCCTGAGTGTAGGATCTAGCACAGTGGGTCTCTACCTTCTTAATGCTGCAACCCTTTAATATTGTTCCTCGTGTTGTGATTCCCCCCAATCTGAAGATTATTTTTGCTGCTACTTCATAACTAACTTTACTACTGTTATGAATTATCCATATCATGTGACATGTAACCTCAAGGGGGTGAGACTCATAGGATGAGATCCATTGCTTCAGCTTATAAGGGGAGAAGGGAGACCAAGGGAGCGCTAAGCCTCTCAAAGCTTTCAGCTGACATCTGGTTTGTTTTCCACCAGAGGGCAGCACCAGCCCACCAATGCCAGGAAGTAATGCAGTATGGTGAAGAACCCCTTTTTGTCTGGGAAGGGCATGGGGAAAGAAGTCTAGCAATCACTACAAGTATGAGAATGTACCAGGATGGAGGACACTTTGTTGTCCCTGTTTACACCTGTTGGAGATCTAGACTTGGCAGAGCGGGTAGGGTTATCAGAAGACGCCTTTTCACAGCCTGTACCTGGACCACACACTCCTGCAAGTTGGAAGCCACTTGGTTCTGTTCCTCCCAAAGGATTCTGTACAGGATGGCTCTGCGCTCACTGTCCTTGCGCAGCAGAAAGAGACCAGGGTCCCTTTCCTCTGGGGGTAAGGCTGCGCTGCGATCATCTAAGGCTGAGCTTTCATCTGGGACACTGTGGATAAACACATTCAACAATTCCAGTGTGTCTGGGAAGGGTAGCTCATTCTGCCCTGGGCAGAAGACTCCAGAAGAGGAATGAAGAAGGCTGGAGAGTAAGGTCTGTGGTCTCACCCCTCCCCCTCTTGACTCCCTCCTTGGTGATTAGTGGGAGGGAAATAAGGAGATGAGGGGCCAAAAGGGAGTGGAAGGGAAGAGGGTGAAGACTGGGAGGCGGGAAGGGGAAGGGGAAGAGGACCCTAGAAAGGGGAAGTGTGGATGGGGGAGGGGAGAGAGGAAGAACTAGGACAAGCAGAGAAGAGAAAGGACAGAAAAGGGACCCTGGGTGAAGACAGTCTCCTTGGCCACCCTGCTCCCCTGTAAAACCCTTTTCTGTGACCCAGCAAGCGTTCTATTAAGGAACAACTGGTACACTTCAGAGGACCACCACGGGGACAAGGGACAATGACAGTACCTGAGAAGGTGGCTGAGCTGATGTTTGGGTACCTGGACCTTTTCAAAGAATGCATCGGGTTGGGCATCTGAGTCTGGGGAGACTGAGCCATGCTCGCTGCTGCTGCTGCCCATAAGCTCTCCTGACGAAGGCAGAGCCAGAGTACCAGTGCCACTCCGAACACCCTCTGTGGAGACACAGCCAGAGAGTGGCCAGACCCCCACACAAGGGCTTGTTAATCGTGGACTGCTGTAATCTGCAGGTACACTCTCTAGTAGAAGGAGCCTAGTGAAAATGTAGGGTTGGGGTGGACCTCCCAATAAGGCCAGGCTCTGCAGCAAGTTGGTGAGCCACAATGTCATAGCCTCTGACTTACCCACTCAATGAAAAGAAGAAAACTTGTTTTCCTTTTAGAGGCCAACCTTAGTTCAGACAGGACTTAAATATGCATATGTCATGTAGGATTCTGTAACCTTCAGGACAGCAACCACAGGCAGACTCCCTGAGTGTGTCCTTTTAGTAAGGTCAGTATCAACACAGGATGACAAGCCCAATTTCAAAAAGGAAGCACCAGGCTCTATGTGTGGGAAAGTTACAAAACCCCAGACAAGGGACCTCTTGCCTTCCTCCTCTTCACATTCCTCAGAGAAGTACTTGAAGTACAGGCAGGGGATCAAAGTGATGCTCCCTGTGTGTCAGAAAATCGGTGGACAATTGCCTGGGTTTCTATACTCCAAACCTCTGGGATGACCACTGCTGCTCTTCACAGAAGTGGGCCAGCATGGGAAGGCTGCTACTCCAGGGCCCCAATTTCTTTCTCTGAGCATGAGAGAAGCTCAAGCCCGGGGTGTTCCCAGCTGTCCAGGTAGGCCTTACCTGAAGGCTTGAAAGCAATGCGGTTCTTTTTGCCTTTGTTCACCTGCCTTAAGAACCCTTCTTGGAGAAGGTCAGCAGCAGTGACACGTTTCTGAGGGTCAGGCTCAAAACAAGACAAGATGAAGGCTCTGGCTTCAGCTGAAAGGGCCTCTGGAATTTCAGGGTGGATCTTAAACATCCCTACCTGCATTGAAGAGGTAGTTAATAATGTCAGCAGTGCGTGAATTCAGGTGAGTGCACTTTCAATAGAAGTTGCCATCTCATGAGAAAAACTTGGTGACATTTATTTAGATGTCCCATTGCTACATGTTTCTGCTCCTCCCATCTACATGGACTCAACTTCCTCTTTCCTGAAGTCTGAGCTAGCTTCTCATGACTTATACCAAGAAACTGTCAGGAAAGCAATATTGTGAGGCTAGGCCTTAAAATGCCTGGTAGCCCCTGCTCTTACAAACTGGATACCACTAACACTTAAGAAGAGTGCCAGGATAGACGGCCATGTGGGAAGAGCAGTTTATCCTCAGTCATGCAGGAGAGCCCTGTCAGATGATCCTGCCCCAGCAAGGTCACCAGTTGGACACACCCAGGAATAAATCCGGAAGAACATTGAAAGACCAAAAGCCAACTCAGAACTGTGAGGAACAAGTGTGTTTTTTTTTAAACATTTTTTTAATTTTATTTTCTATATTCTATGTTTACATTCCAAAGGCTTTCCCCTTTCCCAGTTCCCACCCACCATAGTTCCCATAGTTCCTCTCCCCCCCAACTGTTCCCCAATCATTCCCCCTCCCCCCTCGGTTTAAGTCTCTGGAGCGAGCAGTGGTTCTCAACCTTCCTGCTGCAGCGACCTTTTACTATAGTTCCTCATGTTGTGGTGACTCTCAATCATAAAATTATTTTTGTAGCTACTTCATGACTGTGACTTTGCTATTGTTATGAATTGTTATGTAATTATCTGATATGCGGAATATCTGCTATGGGATCCCTGTGGAGGGTAGAGACCCTAAGGTTGAGACTGGTTGCTCTTGATGGTGGTGGTTTCAAGGTAGGAAAGCCTCCAGTTGAGAATATTCAAAGGTTGATACTACCTTTCCAGATAAAGACTCTAAGAGACACACTCTCCCAATCTCTTTATCTCTATTTTACACACAGCCCAGATTCTTAACCTCTGGCTCTAAATCTCAAGCAAGCATAGCCTGAGGCTGCTACTTGACAGATAAGCAAATCGTCCATCCTACTGATAAGATGGACTTCCCTACTGGCTAAGGTGGTGGCTATGGGAGAGATAAGTGCTTTCCTCTTAGGAACTTGCAAGGCCAAGTGCTTCAGTTCTTCCTGCGAGTTAATAGCAGCTCTGCTAAAAGAGGTCCCTGTGACCCGCAGTGGAGCAAGAGTCAGTTCCCAGATATATGTCCCACCATAGCATGGAACTCTTCTGTGAAAACTCGTAGCATCTTGCTACACAGCTGTTCTATTAGAGGCTGCCGCTCTTTGGCCGTTTTAGGAGCTAGCATCCTAACCTCCACTGCCTTGCTGTGCCTTTCCCGAGCCCACTGTGTAACCCAGAGGTAGATGCCATTCTTGTGTTTCCTGTCTGTGCTCACTGCCCACTCCTCAGCTCTCCTGGGGGCTGGTTTTGACTCCCTTGCTCTACTCTGTGAGCTCTAAAACTGCAGAGCCTTCCAATTTTCTCTCTATAAAGCTCTTAACCAAGTGGCACAACTCATTCTCAAGACACCACGCCTTGTAACCTGAACAAATGAATAGCCTAAGAGTTAGAAGAATATTAGGTGCTGGATAGAACCCAATCACCAGGATTTGAAATGCAGGGCTTTATTTGTAGCACCCCTCACCTGAGCAATGGGGAAGAGATGTTGGCAGAGCCTCCCAGCACAGGACCTGAGTCTAAAGAGGGAAGAGGCAGTTCTTCTGGCTCTTTGAAAATGGCAAAATGGGTAGTACCTGGTACCTTGCAAGTGTATGGCTGGGGTGGGTATAAGAAAGGGTCTCCTGTGTCCCAGGATGGCCTCAAACTTAGTATGTACCTGAGGATGGCCTTGAGTTCATGATCATCCTGCCTGTACCTCCCAAGGGCTGGGAGTGCCCGGCAAAAGTACATCACTAAAATTGCTTTCATTATGCTTTTGTTGGCAATAAAAACTGACTTCGTCCCCCCAAAATGAATAAATTCCAAAGAGTTTGTACAGCTTATTAGCGAAGCAAAGACAAGAGACAGGAAGAGACCCAGGAAAGTTACTTTTGCCCTGTGATGAATATCGTCCATGTCAGCTGTCAGCTGTGTGCTTCCTTCGAGCCATAAGAGCTCAGCAGATCAGAGAGCAGAGAGAAGGTTTTCCTTAGCTCCAGCTGCTCTATATCCCAAGGCCTGTGATGGAAACTACAGGTCTTCGATGGCTCCATATGGATCCATTGGAATCACTGATGTGCTGAGGGGAAGCTGTTTCTATACTATAGCCCTTACACTCAGGGTTCTATTGAGACTGAAAAGTCAGAAGACTCTTGGCCTTACGATTGTCTGGGCAGCTGATGCAAGGCAAGCAAGCTGGGAGAGCCTTCTGCCAGGGACCAACTTCGGCAACAGAATCCTGTGCTTGACATCTGGGGAGTCCTGCCACAACATCCAAACCACCTAAACAAACAAGTATATGTTACCTTAAACATGGCTGCCTGCGGTTCACCAAGCTCATGGAATGGAGGCCTGCTGGTTGCCATCTCGATGATAGTGCAGCCCAAGGACCAGATATCAGCTGGAGCGCCATATCCCCGAGGTCCTTGATCAATAATCTCAGGTGCCATGTATTGCAGAGTCCCTATGTGGAAAACAAATCAACAAAGACTTGGGGGCACCATATTGTTTAAATTTTAAGTGGGTTACATGTGTGGATTTCACTGCTTCAACACTGGCAAATGGAGCCATCTCTTGTGTGAAAGCTACTTGGTCGCATCATTTTTTTGACCAGTAATATGTAATATGCTTTCCTTTAACACAATTTACACTGAAAAACGATTTTTTGGGCTGGGTTACTTCACTCAGGATATTTTCTAGTTCCATCCATTTGCCTGCCAAATTCATTATGTCCTTGTTTTTAATAACTGAGTAGTATTCCATTGTTTAAATATACCACATTTTAAAATGAACCACACTTTCTATATCCATTCTTCAATTGAGGGACATCTGGGTTCTTTCCAGCTTCTGGCTTTTATGAATAAGGCTGCTATGAACATAGTGGAGCACGTGTCTTTGCGACATTGCAAAGCATCTTCTGGGTATATGCCCAGGAGTGGTATAGCTGGGTCTTCAGGAAGATCTATTTCCAATTTTCTGAGGAACCGCCAAACTGATTTCCAGAGTGGTTGTACTAGCTTATAATCTCACCAACAGTGGAGGAGTGTTCCTCTTTCTCCACATCCTTGATAGCATGTGCTGTCCCCTGAGTTTTTCATCTTAGCCATTCTGACTTGTGTGAGGTGAAATCTCAGGGTCATTTTGATTTGCATTTCCCTGATCACTAAGAATGTTGAACATTTCTTTACATGCTTCTATGACATTCAAGATTCCTCTGTTGAGTTTGAGGCCAGCCTGATCTACAGAGTGACAGACAAACCCTGTCTCAAAAATGAAAGAGAGAGAGAGAGAGAGAGAGAGAGAGAGAGAGAGAGATTTTCCTGTTGAGAATTCTCTGTTTAGCTCTGTACCCCATTTTTAATAGGGTTATTTGACTCTCTGGAGTCTACCTTCTTGATTTCTTTATGTATTTTAGATATTAGCCCTCTGTCAGATACAGGGTTAGTTAAGATCTTTTCCCAATCTGTAGGCTGACATTTTGTCCTATTGACAGTGCCCTTTGATTCAGACCCAAAAGGACATGCTTGATATATACTCATTGATAAGTGGACATTAGCCAAAAAGTACAGAGTACCCATGATATACCCACAGACCTTAAGAAGTTAAACAAGAGGGAAGGCCCAAGTGAGGATGCTTAAATCCGACTTAGAAAAGGAAATAAAATAATCATGGGAGGCAGAGGGAAGGACTGGGTAGGAGAGGAGAGGGGAAGGGGAAAAGGGGGGAGAATCAGGTACGGTGGTAGACAGGAGCAAGGTTCAGAGGGGCAGGAGAATGAATGAAAATATGCACCTGCTGGGGGTGTGGGTGTGGAGTGGGGATAGGGGAACATCTAGAAAGTCCTGGAGGCCTGAGATGGGGGAGGCTCCCAGGACTCAATGTGGGTGACCTTAGCTGAAATGCCCAACAGTAGAGATATGGAACCTGAAGAGACAAGTAGTTAGACGGGACCCTCAATAGATGAATGTGGACACCAATCCACCTATAAAACTGCTCCTGTCTAAAAGAAATGCAGGGATAAAAATGGAGCAGAGACTGAAGAAATAGCAGACCAGTGACTGACCCAACTTGGAATCCATTCTGTGGATAGGCACCAATCTATAACACTATTACTGATACTCTATTGTGCTTGTAGACAGGAGTCTGGCATGGCTGTCCTCTGAGAGGCTCTACCCATCAGCTGACTGAGTCAGATACAGTTGCTCCCAGCCAAACAGTGGACAGAAGTCAGGGACCCCTATGGAAGAGTTGGGGGCAGTTAAAGGAGCTGAAGGGGATGGCAACCCCATAGGAAGAACAGAGTCAACTAACCTGGTCCCCGTAGGAGCTCTCAGAGATAACCACCAACCAAAGAGCATACACGAACTGGTCCAAGGACCCCTTGCACATATGTAGCAGAGGCCTGCCTTGTATGGTCTTAGTGGAAGACTGTAGAGACTTGATACTCCAGGGTGGGGGAATTCCAAGGAGGACATGCTTTCAGAGGTGAAGAGGATGGGGGAGGAACTCTGTGATCGAGAAGTAGGAGGGGGTCGACATTTGGGATGCCAACAAATAAAATACAAGTTTAAAAACAGGATTTTTAGCCCCTGAAAGGATAACAGAGCACAACTCATATGCATGTTAATGCATGCCAAATACAGGAAACTAGAATGGGAGAAACAAGCTAATCAGAAACAGTTAACATGGTACAGGAAATGCCACAATGAGGTTGATGGTGGTGGTAACAATGATAGTAAAATGCAGTGTTAAGAGTAAAATGTAGTGTTATAGAGATGGAGAGATGGTTCAGTCATTAAAGGCTAGGCTCACAACCAAAATGCCATGCTATAATAGAGATACATACAGGGAAGCACATGTGGATGAATAAATACTTGATTAGGCTTTGTCTGAATCAGAGAAATTATCAACGTGTTGATTATTTTTTTCTAACAAGCAAAGATTTACAGGGGGGAAGCAGGCAAGAGTGCTAGCCTGCAATGGAGAATTAATCTCCAGAAAGACGGATGGACAAGAATCAGGTAGGGGATATCGCAAAAGTCACTGCTGTAAGAAAACCACCAGGGAGCTCCTGGCCAAAATATTATATACTGGATGAGTTCCACTTTTGCCAAAATCAGCCATTAACAGTGAACAGCTTGGGTAAAGCATGACCAACAAGATCTAAAAGGGCAGCCGCTGATGCTGTCACTGGAATAGGCTTTTGCTATAACAATCAAGGAGGTAGGCAAAAAGACAGGAAGGCGAAGGGGAGAGCTTGAGCAAAACTCAAGTATGGAGTTCAGGATGCAGCCAACTGATGGCTGATCTGCTGCAAGGGGACAAAAGGTGCAAGGGAACAACCTTTCTGAAGGCTGACTCTGGACTTAGTCCTGTGGGTCATGAGCCATCAGAGGATGCCACAGGGATCTTCTGTGGCTCTGGCGACCAGAATGTGAAAGGACCATTGAAGGGAAACACATGCGGTAGGGAGGAGGTCGGGGAGGCCAATACAAGGTTCGGGAAGTAAACTATTTTGTTTTCCTTAAATATGGAATCAGACTAGAAGTGGAATGTGGCCATAACATCAGGAGATCTGTGGAGTGGCAAAGAGGTTTAGAATAAAACAGCAAGCGCAGAGTTGACCTTAGCCAAGGCATGACTACCATACTGATGTCCAGAGCAATGAAAGGGTCTGTCTCAAGACTATAAAACAACCAAAGGAGGTTTCCTGAGTGTTTCTTTAATTAATGAAATTAATACATTATTTTTCTTGAAAAGCCAATGATGTCATGTTACCATTTTCCTTTCCTATAAAATATCAATTAGTTAATGGAGATAATGTTTTACTCCATCTCTAGCCAACTTGCATCTTACTGTGTAGGCCAGGTTAACATGGGAACTGTCCTTGGTTTTCCTGCCTCAATCGCCAGAGTATTGGATTCACAGGTACAAACCATTATACCTGGCATCATTATTCATCCAGCGTCTCACTACATAGCCCGGACTAGCCTGGAACTCACTATATAGTCCAGGCTGACATTAAACTCATGTTGAATCTTCTTCCTCAGCCCTCCAAGCCTCTAAAAGTGTGAGCCATCATACCTCGATTCCTAGGACACTTGTGACCAATACAATGTTCTGCAATAATGGGAATGTACTCTGTGCAGTCTGACATGGTAGCCATCAACTACATATCACTATTATGTTATTGAGATGTGGTTAATAAGACAAAAAAAGAAATTGGTCTTAAAATTATTTTAATTTAGTTCCAACCACTTTAAGTTATACATTAGTCAGTATTGGCCAAAGGCAAACAGGTCAGTGGGGTACATATAAAAGCTTTGGCTTCCAGAGCCAAAATGAAGGGGGAAACTGCTCAGTCAGTTGCAAAGTTGGGCAAGATGAAAATATGTCTCCTCTGTACTTGTATTGTGAGGAAATCCCAGTGCCCCAGGAAGGAAACTTCTGGTGTTACAATATCCCCTACAGGCTGTTGTTGCTGGGACTAACACAGGGAGTGGTGTTGTCAGGGGATGCTCCTTCAAGAATCTATAACTAAGTACAGAAAGATTGAATGCTGTTCTATTTATTAAGCTCTCATGGCACTCTGCTCTCTGATGCTGGGGCTGGTATCTCCACACCTCTTTACCTGCAGCTTTCTGCTAGGTTCTATCACTAGAAGGCACTAGAGAGACTTTGGAAGGGTGGAGGTGGACTTCCTCTTCACTGTATGCTTGTTGTTCCTGTGAGCAGGTTTTGATGTGGACCCTCAGTTGACTGTAATACCCAGGGTTTTTTTTTTTATCACTCTATACTCCTAGAGCCAGCTTCCTGCCCTTCAAAGGGATTCATGCTGGCCTAAGCACATATATTCCCTTCTCAAAGTTCTGAGCCCGTCTTACCATCTGTATACTCCCACCCTTATGAAGGCCTCCTGATATCTTAAGTCTCCTTTCTGCCTTTTTAGTTTCAGTACTCAGAAAATGCTCTATGAAAACAATAGGGGTGGTTTATATTTCCCTGCCTGGACCACAGCTCATATACTTAAAAGATATATAAAAATATATGTATATATGTGTGCATATAAATATATACATAAATATGTATGCATATATACATATATATACCATATTTTTAAAAGATATATATATACATATATATGTATGTGTGTGTATATATATATACACCTTAAAAGATATATATGTGTGTATATATATATATATATATATCTTACTGATACATATTCATTGTACATAGTGGTTGGTTTCATATTCATATAATTATTTCATATACTTCAAGCATATTCACACCCTTCTCCCTTTTCCTATTTCCATTCATTTCTCCAGACAGAATCTGTCTCCTACTTTTGTGCCATATTTAGATGTGATTTAAGAATCTATATAGGACAAGGATCTACAAATGAAAGAAAACATACACTTCTGTCTGAATTATTTTGTTTATAGAGAGGGGTATATAGAAGATTTGGAGGGAGGGGAAGGAAGTGGGAATGGTGTTATCTCAAAAATAAAATAATTTGTAAAAAGAACATGAGAATAAATTGATATTATGTAGGATTCAAAGAGTACTAAACCAAACAGTGATGGCTAGCTGACCCCAATCCAATGATTGTCTACCTTAGCATAAACTTTTTGTAATTGAAACCTACTTATTTTTTACATTAAGATAAATGGAGAATTTTTTCGACTTATTCGACCATAGTGAAGACCAACCATTATAAAGGTAAGAACTCAGTAAGGACATCATATCAGTTATTACTATGTAATAAATTACTCCCAAATTTAGCAGCTTAAAACAATGTATTGATATATGGGGTACAGTTCAGTAGTAGCATGTTTGCTTGGCATACATAAGACTCTGGAATTTATCCTTAACATAACCAAAAAAGGTCATTATAATCTCATATAAGATCAAAGGGTAGGGGCCCAGAAGCAGCCAGCTGAGCAGGCTGGCAGGCAGGCAGTCTCCTGGGACTTCAGTCTAGATGTGGGCTATGGCTACACAATTTAAAAGTTAAGACTAAAGTGGCTAGGGTGAAGAGGAAGCTTCCTAATCAGTTTCTCAACACGTGCCATCTTTCAGAGAAGTACTCAAGACAGTTTCTGTCTGAGAGAAGGGAGTGGACACTTTGCTGCCACTATCACCTCTAACTTTTCCATTCACTGGAAATGCCACTATATCCACTCCACATTCAACTGCAATGAAGGCCAGCACCCACACCTGACTTCTGGTCAGTATCTGATAGCCTATAAATAATTTCCATGTAGTACTATGCATATGACTTTCATAATTCTGTAAGATTGGACAAGGAAGGTATGATCTACTATTATTCCACATTTAATACAGGAGGGAATTGAAGTTTAGAGAAACTAAAGGAGTTAAAGCTAGAACCCAGGTCTATCTCTGAGTTCAGAACTTGGCATCACTGAATTATATAACAGATCAAAAAGTATTGCAGAAGACAAAGCTTCCTGAAAACAATGGCTCACACAGGGCTTCAAAGACACAGTATTCCCTCTTTCCCTCATACCTGGAAGATACAGAGCTAGGGTGGAAACCTGACTATTCCATTTGATTCACTACTGTATTCACAGATAAGTATCTGCTCACGTGGAACAGTTACAGAGAGACATGGAACCATACAAATAATTCAGATAAAGAATCATCCCAGTGATATGCATGCAGGTGTGTGTCAGTTCTACCAAAGGCTGGAACTCTGTAGAGGACCAGTGACTGGCACTGTGATGCATTTGAACCATGCATGAATCTCAAAGCAGGATTTCCACATTTTCAGCAAAGAAAACATGGCACTAAGTTTTTGGCAGAGGAACCAAGCTATGATCTAGGCCTGAGATACGGACAATAGGAGTTTATTTTCTAAGGGAGCTTTAAAGTCCTCAGTACAAAAGTGTGGGCCCTTTACTCTGGAGCCTCTAATCCAAATCAAGAGGAAAGCAAACAGATGTGAGGTAGATAAGAAGGCAGCTTCTTCTGAGAATGGGGCCAGTTGTATACTTGGTGCCAAATAAGAGGAGTGAGAATGGGGCAATCCCCAGAAGGGTATGGCCCACAGCAACTCAAGCAACTCAAGAGACCACACGTCAGTGTCTTCCATGGGTTCCTTGAAGTTTTGTTCATAGCCCCAAATTCAACTCTCTATATTAAAAGAGTAGTGAAAAGAGCAGTATAGTACAACCTTTCCTGGCGGTGGTCCTAATCATGCTGTCCAAGTGACAGCCTCTGGTACTGTAAGGTCTGGGGATACTGTCGCACACTTTTCAATGCTGAGTTGAAGGTAACACAAACATCAGATTCAAGAGGTGGGACAAGTTATTGCCATATAGCTTTTGGATATTTTTCAAAGAACCACCAAAACAGTCTTCCAGGTTTGAATGGCTCCATGGAAAAAAGAGAGCAGTCTGAGTACAACATGAAGGATAAGTGGTTGGAGATGTTCAGAGGACACTCAGCCAATAGCCAGTCTGAATATACATCCATGACATGGGGGTCACATTCAGGGGGATCCAGCAAAAGAAATGAACATCAAGCACCAGGCCCCAAAGTACAGAGATCTAGATCCAGTTTCCAATGGTGTTAACTAAGAACCTGCCAATTCCCTTTGTTTGCCTTTTTGAAGTTGGTTAGTTAGGAAAGAGTTGAGAAAGAAGCTCTAACACTACTTACTGACTGTAGCATAGAGACCACTGTCCAACATTACAGTTGGCAGGGAGAGGGACAAGTATGTTAGCACCATGAATGAGGACTAGAGCACTGAGGAATACACAGCTTTTATCACCCTTTCCACCACCCACTTTGATCTGCTGTTCCTACAAGTTTCACTGTGATTCTGTTATCCAAAGCAGCTGGAAAAGTCATAGGACAAAACACAAAACTGCTCTGAGCTAAATGAAAGGGACAGTAGGAGATAAAACCTTATGATGGCACCTTTTGCGTCCCACAGGTTCAATACATTAATTCTCTTAAAGGTACCCTTCAGCTCTAAAGGCTATATTCTAAATGCAAATTCATATTGATTATATTTATGTATATGAGTACACCATTACTCTCTTCAGACACACCAGAAGAGGGCATTGGATCCCATTACTGATGGTTGTGAGCCACCATGTGGCTTAGGACCTCTGGAAGAGAAGCCAGTGCTCTTAACTGCTGAGCCATCTCTCTAGCCTGTATAAGTCATTTTCTTTTCTTTCTTTCTTTTATTTTCTATATTCTTTTTTTACATTCCAGATGATTTTCCCTTTCCTGGTTCCCCCCCTCCCCATAAGTCCCATAAGTCCTCTTCCCTCTGCCTGTTCTCCAATCACCCCCCCCCCCACACACACATTTCTCTGTTCTGGTACTCTCCTACAATACTGGATCAAGTCTTTCCAGGACCAGGGCCCTCTCCTTCCTTCTTCTTGGGAATCATTTGATATGTTAATTGTGTCTTGGATATTCAGAGCTTCTGGGCTAATATCCACTTATCAGTGACTGCATTCCATGTGTGTTCTTTTGTGACTGGGTTACCTTACTTAGGATGATATTTTCCAGTTCCAACCATTTGCCTAACATTTTCATGAATTCATTGTTTTTAATTGCTGAGTAGTATTCCATTGTGTAAATATACCACATTTTCTGTATCCATTCCTCCATTGAGGGACATCTGGGTTCTTTCCAGCTTCTGGCTATTATAAATAAAGCTGCTATGAACATAGTGGAGCATGTATCCTTATTGCATGCTGGGGAATCCTCTGGGTATATGCCCAGGAGTGGTATAGCAGGGTCCTCCAGAAGTATTGTGTCCAGTTTTCTGAGGAACCGCCAGACTGATTTCCAGAGTGGTTGTACCAGCTTGCAGTCCCACCAGCAGTGGAGGAGTGTTCCTCTTTCTCCACATCCTTGCCAACACCTGCTGTCTCCTGAGTTTTTAAATCTTAGCCATTAAGTCATTTTCAATTAAAATTGTAAAATGCTGAGAGAAAAGGGGGGACATTCTAATATACATATTCATATATAAATATGGACATATTTATGTCAGAAACTATAACGTCAACATATTCTTTATGTGGGAAACACTAATTGAGTCCTGGTGTAACCTTGTCCCATTTTAAGACACATGTACCTCTACTGGCCATACAACTAAAAAGTTAGGTTTTTTTTTAAAAATAGACTCCTATTTCTTTTGATGGGGAGCATGTTTACACTGTGGGTGCCCAGGGATTAATAAACAACTTTCTCTTATTGAAGAAAATTCTTTTAAATCTGGAACATTATTTACCATGAATAAGGCCAAATTTGTCCATTTTACAACTTTGGTCATTTCAAGGGCAGAGCGAGCACCTGCCATCTATAACTTATTCCAGAACCATAAGGTTACAAGAGCTGTTGCACAGGTCTACCCAGCACTCCCTTTGTGAGCGTCATGTTCCTCTTTAGGAGACCACAATCTTATTAAAAATCAGCGCTTCTTTCCAAGCATCAGGATTTTAGCTATAGTTGCTTTTAAGCAGGAATTTCAAAAAGCCACAGGTAGCTTACAAGAAGCCTTCTACCTACTGCTCTGGTAAATGGAAAACCAGCTGGTAATTTATATCACCTTTGAGTCCAGTCCCTGTCAATATTCAGAGTGTTTTATCACCATCAAGTGGACAAGAAAATGCAGTTCTTCAAACTCACATAAAATATCCTAATTCCCCAGAAGAATTAGCCTCCCTTGGAAACATAATTATATCAAAATGCAAAGTGTTAGAATTCACTATGGTAAAGAGCTATCTTTATGACAAACCAATAAAATGTCCTAGTAAGTTATGCAAAATTACCCAAGATTTTAATTGGTGTGCTATCAATTGTGAAGACATATTGCCATTTTACTGAGTAAGAACCCTTAGGATATTTCAGCAGAATTCTTTGTCTATCCAACTTGTAAAAAGCTAAGAGGAAAGTAGGGTAATATTATTGTCACAGATAGCTGTATCAGATAGGCATCTCACTATAACAATGTTAAAACACTTTAAAGTCAAGGACAATATTTCATCTGCATTAAGAATCAAAATGGATAAAGCTTGAAACAATCATCCCAAATGAGGTAATTCAGACCCCAAAAGACAAATAGTATGTTTTCTCTGATATGTGGATATAAACATTTAAAATGTAAATATGAGTGTTTTAATCTGAAAAGCCACAGAAGTTAGGTACCTAGTAAGTGACCAGGAAGAAGACAGGATCTATCTTTCAAAGAAGGGGAAACAGAGTACAGTGTTACAAAAAAGTATAAAGGGGCTGGACAGTGGTGGCGCACATCTTTAATCCCAGCACTTGGGAGGCAGAGGCAGGAGGATTTCTGAGTTTACTGCCAGCCTGGTCTACAGAGTGAGTTCCAGGACAGCCAGGGCTACACAGAGACACCCGTCTTGAAAAACAAACAAACAAACACAAAGTATAAAGGGAAAACTAAAATAAGGAGGATTAAGTGGGGAGGGGGATGGAAGGAAAGCATAAAGGAAGGAATACGGGGTGGATTGTTAACAATAAGGCCTTTCAAAAAGTCATATGGAAACTTGCTAGACTGTAGATGCTTCCTAAAATCTATCTACATATGAAAGGAAGTTAAATGGAGTCATTATATAATGGGAGAGACAATGCTCCAACTAGACATTCTATGCCACCAAGTAAAAGCTCCACAGCTAGGAATGAGTGCCATCTTGTTGGGACATACTCAAAAGGGTTCCATAGAACCCCCAAACACCACTAGTATCATCAAGGTTACTGATTATTTTCCATAACCTGATGGAAGTCCCTATTGCTAAAGACACTTGTTACTTAGAACATTGAACATGGAGAAATTGATCTGCTGCTCAACCAGAAGTTTTACCCCTATTGATTAGTGTTCATGATGTTGGAAAGTACATTGTATAGTAACAGAGGAGAAAAGCAAGCATCAGTATCACCCAGCTATAAACCTTGTCACTTAGCACAGTGACCAACCCTGCAAAATACACTTGTACAATAGTGGCATAAATGTTAGAGGAGTAACCAACCTCTTTCCCAATTGGATTTAAGGCCCACTCCATGAGATGAAACCCGTACCTGACACTGATAAAGTACCAAGAACCTGAGAAACCAGATAGTTCATAGGTCTAGAGAAATACTTGTTAATAGTATTATGCTAAAGAGGCAGTTCTCAACTTGTGGGTCATGACCCCTTTAAAGGTCACATATCAGTGATGGATGACTCCAAAGAAACAGTATCTTTCAGACACAACAGGGCTGATACAATATATGAAATCACAGAGGCTATAAAAATATGCCCAAGACCTGCACAAGTTCAAAGCACACTTTAAAAGTCCCAACACTGAGAAGAGGCAAAGTCTCACCTCTAACCAAGAAACTATTTGCAATAGATACCTTCTGGGACAGGGAAAAACTTAGATTTGGTATATCACCTATAGTCTAGGCCAGGCAGGCTCCATGTCCAAGAATAATTGCCAATATGAAACAGAATCCTGTTTTTTTGCACTTTTTGTTTTACTTTTTTGTCTTAATAGATTTCAAGATGGTTATTTATTATTTTATGTATATCACAAATGTTGCCCCTCCCTCCCCCGCTAGCAGAGTCCTTCCTCCACTCCCTTGGCTTCTGAGAGGGTGTCCCCCTACATATCTCCCAACCCTGGGGCATCAGGTCTCAATAGAATTAGGCACATTCTCTCCCACTGAGATCAGACAAGGCAGTCCTCATGCCAGGGGGCCTTGGACCAGCCCATGTATCCTCTTTGGTTGGTGGCTCAGTCTCTGGGAACTCGTTTTTAAAAACATGCACACAGAGTAGGAGAAGGGAGAAAAGGAGGGGAGAGAAAGGGAGGGAGGTAGAGAGAACATGAAGTTGGGTAGGTGTACATGAAGTGGTGGGAAGGATCTTGGAGGAGCTGGGGAGCAGAAAGAGTATAATCAAATGATATTCTATGGAATTCTGTATGTATTCTATAGAATATTACATTCTAAAATATTAAATAAATTTAGAAAAATCAAAATGATACTGTGTTGAGAAGGTAAGCAGTAAGTAGTTCTCAGATGACCTGAAATTGAGGGAAAAGCTTAGATCCAAGATGGCATAACATAACCAGCTACGCGCTGCTTACCCGTAAAGGTCTCCGTGCAAGGGTTAATTCCTGCGAGGCGTTTAGAGGTTCCAAAATCAGAGATTTTTACCACTCCACTATAGGTGTTCACCAAAACATTATCACCCTTTAGAAAAAGAACAGCATTGAGTGTATAAAGAAAGATTTAAATGAAACAGCATCCTATAGTGCGGGGCCATGATAAGCTCTACAAAGAACAGACCTGACATGGGGTGGGGCTGTCTTAATAAGCTGTCTCCCTTTGTGAATGGACTATTCAGCCATACAATAGTGACAGCTTAGAAATACACCACCTTGGTTACTCAGAGTTCCCATACCTTTATGTCTCTGTGTACTATCTGGTTTTCATGGAGATACTTCAGGCCTTCCAGAATCTGTTTGGTATAAAACTTGATAGTAGGTTCCTTCATGGGTCCCCATTTAGATCGCAAGAGAGCAGAAAGGCTTCCTAGAAAGTGACACAGCAAAATCAAACCAAGAAACAATTAAAAAACAAAACAAACAAACAAACAAACAAAATCTCACTAGGATACAAAGATTCATTTATAAGGCACCAGGGAAGTAAACTAAAGTGATAGTTCTAACCTAACACTGGTATTCAGATCATCACTGTTCAAATAAAATACCATAAGATTTTTATTTCAATGTACAGACTTATTTTACCCAGATGTCCACTGCCAAACACTTTTCCAGAAGCTATTACATATATCATCTCATTTAACCCATCCAATGATTGGCTGAGATATAAGCCCACTTAATATTCCAATGATACTTACTTCAAGTATTATAGTAATTACTACTCTGACAGTGTATTTACTTAACTACAAAACTGAGATTCCAGAGTCTTAATAGCTGGACCTATTCAAACTACAAGTTCTAGATCCAAAGAATTCTTACTTCTAATATCCTATCGCCTACATGTAGAAACTTTATATGCAAAGCACTAGTATTTGGTTTTATTATCCACTTGTTATTTTTGCAACATCTCTTTAAAAAAACTGTGCCCACTGTGATATGAAAGTGTTAGGGATACCAGATATAAAAAGGTTTAAAGGGTGTGGAAGTTTGGATGTCATTGGTCTTCATAGACCCATAGGGAGGAGCACTATTAGGAGGTGTGGCCTTGTTGGAAGAAATGTGTCACTGTTGAGGCAGGCTTTGAGGTCTCATAAATGCTCAAGCCATGCCCAGTGGGACAGTCTCCTTCTGCCTGTGGATCAAGATGAAGAGCTCTCAGTTCTTTCTTCAGCACTATGTCTGCCTGCATGCTGCCCTGTTTCCCGCCTTGATGATAATGGACGGAACCTCCATGGAGACAATAGTGGCATAATGGTTATGGGGATAATAACCAACCATTTTCTGTTGGATTTTAGTTCTATTTCCCAAGAGGGAATACATACATACCTGGTATTGTGAATTATCTGTTCAAAAGCCTATGACTAGGGAGATCATAGGCCCTAGAGGAGAATCTATTACTGTTGTATAGCTAATACACATTAAACTACCTTCTAAATATTTGTGTTTATACCTACAGTCTAGTGCTACTTCCAGATCTAGTCAGTGAAATCTTTTGGTAGTGGGCAGTAGTTAATGCAGGCTCAAAACTGGTCAAAGTACTAAGAATAAAGTATTGTTGAGTGCTGAGTCCTAAATGGGACACCTTTATCACTACTCTTGAAGGATAAGAGACCATTACAGATGAGGAAGTAGAAATAATCTAAGCCAGATAATGGGGAGGAATGCTAAGAAAAATTATCATTTAGATATGACATGGCCATTGCAATTATAAACACATAGCAACTTAAGGTACCCTGCATATGAGCGACACATGATTGGGCCCTCAATGTTTCATCATGGATAGGAAAAGGCCAGTGAGGCTATTAGCAGTTAATAGTTTTGGATGTGATTTTCTTCGGTGGTATAGACACTGATATGTTTCCCACGTTCCAGTTAGAACAAAACCAAACCCTAACCATGTTTATATAAGCAACCCTATACTCCTAGACTGTGAAGATCAGAGTTCAAAGCCAGAGATTTTGCTTTCTCCGACTCTTTGTCTCCAATGTTAGCACTCAGTAGACAACATTTTAGGCTGAGTAAACAAGCCAGAAATGAACTTTGTGACATTTACAAGGTTATATACAACTTTTCTACAAATCCAATGCTTACCAATCTCTAAAAGGTCTGGTTTTGGTTAAATGGTGAGGCAATCAATGATATCCAGATTGTATGCTCATGAATGATTTTCAGATTGTGAGATCAGAAGAGAGTAGCTACTTACCTCCAGGCACCTGCTCCATAAATATCTTAATGTAGCCATTCTCTGAAACAGAGCCAAGGTACTGAACGATGTTGCGATGCTTGAGATACTTGTGCAGAGCTATTTCTTCATGCAGAGGCTGGGAGTACCTATTGCAGAAGAAAAAAGCCCATATCACCTGCCAAATACCAGGGCTCTAGTCCCTCATAGTCCTTTAACCACCCTACTAGTTCCCTTCTGGAATATCTTCCTCAGCTTCCATGAGAATATTCAACTTCCCATCTGTAAAATATGGGATACAGGCTGAGTATCCCTAATCTAAACATGACACCAATAAAAATGCTACATCTGACAGTGTGTGATGGGTTACTGTTAAAATGTAGACATAATGAGGTTTTATCTAAAATTATCTTCAGGTTATGTGTACAAGAATTTTGTGTTTAGATTTATGTCCCATACCCTACACATACTTCATTATGTATATACAAACATTCCAAAATCTAGAAAAAAATCTTATCTGAGGCTTTTCTTGCTTTTAGTAAGAATTTCAGATAAGGAATACTCAATCTGTAACAACCATGTAGGGCCTCTAGAAGATCAAGTTAATCCAAGTTTCTCAGGCACTGTTATGTGTGGTAAAAACTCAATTAGGGATTACTATTTCTACTATACTATTGCATGTGTATAGATTCCCCAACAAATTTTCATCTCTTTCAACAATCCTCCTCCTTCCATGGAAGGTGGTAGTCTGGAAAATTCTATCTTAAACTGACTTGTATTCTTACTCTACAGACTCAACCCAGAACTAATGAGTTGTCCAGTACCAGCCTCTAGACTTTCAATTTTATTCCCTCTGCCCTACCTCTTTATGAAACACAAATTTCACTTTACTACTTTTCTTCATACACTCCATGTTAATACCATATTTTTAAGGTGACAAAATAGGACCTTCCAATCACATCAGATGATCCTTTTTAACATTTCTGCCTCATAAACTTTCACTAGCCAATAGCCTACAATCAACCTCTGTAGGAATTGGTTGATTACTCAATGTACTTCTATTTCTTCACAGCTGTTTTTCCCTCATAGGCCTCATTTTCTACCAAGGTTATATCCTATTTATTCCTCAACAAAACTAGCTTGAAGATCATTTGTTCTATCAAAATTTGCAATAGGAGAAGTTAGCTCCCCTTTTTTCTAAAGACAGTTTGTATACCCTTCTGTAACAGCCCTTTTCATCTTAATTCATGGGCACAATATCTGCTTTCTGTACTAACGCAGCACCCTAGGGTCAGGACAGTATCCCAGTCACCTCTTACTTCCTAGCACCAGCACAGATTCATGAATGGAAAACATGCCAGTCATTCTCAATTCAGTGTAAAAATTTTATGAACTAGACAAAATGATGTTTCAGGTTCTTTCTAGCTCAAAAACTCTAGGAACTTCTATGGGCAAGGAAAAGCTAGAATAGCTAGTACTACCAATGGAGGTACACACCAGGAATAACCCCATATCTATGCAACTGCAACAACTTATCTATTGCATGACTAAGAGACTATTCAATGAGGGGCTCAAGAGACTGGAATGTGCATCTTGTTTCTGCATGCCCCCCTTTGGAAGTCCTTGAATCTACATCTAGCTTGGTTTCCATATTGGTAAAATGAAGAGATCAGCTTAGTTTGTTTCAGGTCTTTGTTATAAATCACATACTATACCATCCCACTGAAAATGAACAAATTAGTAAATGAATGGATGGTCAGAGAGTTGCTGGAAATCCTGTGTAGCCTAGCCTTAGAAAGTGGTCGCCTAGATGGAGGGAATGTGTGCACATATCCGTCAGCACCCAGTGCTGGATGCAACACTGCAACTATGGTGGATGTGCCTGTGGCCCATGGTTGGCTATTTCTGTTGAGGTCATGATTACATGTGTAGTTTCTTTACAGAATCATTCGACAGGAGTTTAGATGTGGTCTAAAATTTAAATGATATGAACTTAAAGAACATGAAGTTGGGTGGGTAGGGAAGTGGAAAGGATCTAGGACTTGCGGGAAGGTAAGAATGTGAAAAAAGTCTACCTTATAAAAAATTAAAGAAATAAATGTAATAATAAAATTGCTGAGTAAGTTGTAAGTTGTACAAACATAGCCCCTAATCTATGGGTAAGGTTGAAGGGCATGGTTATTAACAAAATTTGTATGGTGAAACTGTTTTTTAACAGGATTTAAGTTCTGTAATGACATATCCAGACAAATCGTAGCCATTTGCAACTGTTACAGTGTAAATTTAAAAGCACTCAGTCAAGGCTGGAGGTGTAGCTCAGTGGTAGTGTGCTTGCCTAGCATGCTCGAGGGCCTGGGTTCTATCCCCAGCACTGAAAAACAAAGAGAAAAAAATTTCTCAGTTACATTTTAAAATATTTTCAAAATAGCTGCATAAAATGTAAAATTTCAGACATAGTTGTGGGTAGAAATACAGTTTTCTTTTGAAATATGACATTCTATAATCCATAAACCTCTTAGTGGTCTGCTTTTTCTCAACATATTTATAATATGCAGAAAATAAAAGCATATCACCCTTTAAACAAGAACATTACAAGCTCTAACAACATAAAGTAACCACATCATTCTGTTGAAACAGATTAAATCATTAATTCCTTCCACCATCAGTGGTAGGTCTGGGATATAGAGTGCTGAGACAGCAAATGTAGAATTTTGAAGGCAGTCTCAACTTGCCTGATATCTCTCTCTGGGATTTCCTTGATGGCTATTCGTACTTGATTACTGAGATCACGGCCGGCATACACAACCCCATAGGAGCCTTTCCCCAAGACAACTCTCTCCCCATTCGCATCATGGTCATACTCATACTAAACAAGGTAAAACAACAGGATTAAATAAATAAATAAATAAATAAATAAATAAACGACAAAACAATCTTGCCAAAGAGAAACCCAACAGTTTTCTAACAAGTTTTCAAAACTATAAAGCATTAGTTGAGTGCCAAGCAAAATATAATTCTTAGGTTATATACTTTTTTCATTTATTAATTATTCTCATTTATTCATCATGTGTTTATAGAATGACAATGAAGTAGAATTCAGGAAATTAAACAAATAATACTCACCTGTAAATTACCTGGCTTACCTTTTTGGAGATTTTTCACCATTTTAATGCTGCAATTTAAAACTTTCTAAGCATGTTATGTACAACAAATAAGTATCTTCCTACATAGTCTCTTATTAACTTGTCGGGAAAACAAACCTCTTTCAACAGCCCAGGAAAGAATTAAAAGTTAAAGTTAATATTATCTTGATATAGAATATACAACCTATCCCCTTTTCTTTCATAAAGAGCTAGCACTTGCTGCAAATATATTTTCCATTTAGGATTGCTCATCTGTCTCACCAGTCTGATTTTAAAACCTGTTGCAGCCCTGCCGGATATGGTTAGCACATGCCTATAATTCCAGCATTCAGGAGGCTAAGGCAGGAAGTTCATGAGAGCTCTGGGTTAGCCTGGACCACAGAGGAAAACCTGTCTTAAAAACAAAAACAAGGCCAGTGAGATGGCTCAGTGTGTAATGGTGCTTACCATGCAAACCTGGTAACCCAAATTCAACCCTTCAAACCCATAGAAAGAAAGTTATCCTATGTGCCCACACAAAGGGTGCACATACACAGTAAGTTGAAAATGACAAAAATAATTAGCCACTGCATGCATTCAAGGTTATTTTTGTTCATGATTAGAACAAAAGTAATAGGAGTCTAAGCAACTTCTACATAAAACATAGAGAAAACAATGAATATTTCTGGGTTTTGGCATGCCCCCACTGTTTCTATTTACCCACATAAATTTATACATTGAATAATGTATATGTTCCTTCCTATATACCTAAAGATGTTCATGTCAATTAACATACAATTAAGATAACTTAAAAGTTTCCACTATCTAACAGAACTAGAAACAAGCCTGCTCCAGACTTATTTCAGCTTCCTTTCTTTGTCACATCTGTTGCCTTTAAAGGCAACCATCTAGTCCACTTCTATAACACACTTTGACTGTACCTAATAATTCTTGTATGTGACCCAAATTCTAAAACAAACCATTTAGCAACTTTTTGATGAAAACCGTAAGGAACTAATTTCAGTCTAACTTCAAAATATATAATAAAATCTCATTAAATTATAATTACTGGAAGAACTTGAATTAGTGGCAAATCTGAATGACTGCAAGATTTAAGCACACATAAATGGTATAGTCATTGTAGACTACAACTCTGCTGTCTAAACAAGCTTATGATAATGTCATTTTCTTTAAAGTGATTTAAACCGGTATATTTAATATACCATCTATACAGAGATATAACTAAAGTTCATTTAGGCAAAACTCTGTTTCCACCTTGTAAACTATTTCTCTTGGAGTCTCATACATACTATAACATAGAAAATATACTTTGCATAGTTATGTATTAAAGAAAATTGTAATGTAATCCATGGCCATTTTTCTTCAACATTCTGACTGACAGGATCTTTCTATAGATACTTTAAACTTAATCTCTGAGACGTATTGACAATGATATCTGGCTAGTTCAAAAGTATCTTTAACTACACTCAATAAAGGATTCCACATGCAAATTGGGACACTTTTCTTTAGGCACCAAAGATAATATTAAAGGCTGTTTTGCTAGTTCTGTGTCTTCTGTGACTTACCTCTAAGGTGTCTCCATCAGCCTCTCCCTCCAACTCCACTGTACTGCCCACTCCATTGTTCAGCATCTCTTTAACCAAAGAGCAAAATCTAGAAGAGCAAATTCCCCAGAGTATTACCCATCAATAACTCTCCTTATGTTTAACTTAACTCTATTATGTCAAATTGTACTCAAACATAAACCTCTACAAGCTGTGGAGCAATCATTCCACTCTTGATTTGACATGGTACTTTAGTGATGACTAATCTAGTTCTAAAACATATGTGATACCTAAGTCCTCTCCATGTACTATCTCAACTAGTGTGACCCTGTCTCAAAAAAGAAAAAAAAACAGTGAATACTTTTATCAAGCCCCTATAGCTTTTTCTTTTTGTCCTTTACTGTTTTCCCCAGGACTAATTTGTGAGCCATTGTATTAACAAGCCTTTTCAAGTGTGTCCCTGCATTACACTTTAACTCTGGCTTTGAGACCAGCATTCAGATGTAAACTAATCAGTGCGAAGGATAGTGGAACTTTCTCCTCTCATGATGTGGGCAGTACAGATCTCAGTGAGGGAGAAAGTCTTATATGAGGAAGGATGATGAGGAAATGCATCAAGTGCCCATGTCTTTCTGTTGACAGAAATGAAGCCTAACATTAACAGTTACCCATGCAACTTTATCACAAATGCTGAGCAGTATATGCTCCACTGACTCAGTAGACAATGTTAATCCATATTTCTTTGTTAAGATGTTAGGGAAGAATTGTAAAAATTTAACATTACGTTCTTCTTCTTCTTCTTTTTTTTTTTAACACATCCCACCAGAACTTCTAGTACTTGAATGCAGGGATACGTGATAAACTTAGGAGAGACATGATATGCATTTATTCATTACAGTAAAATTTAGAAGATACTATTAACGGTTGCCAAGCATATAAAGAAACCAGACCCCTTATATGTTGCTAGTGGGAATGTAAATTTTTGAGATCACTTTGGAAAATTGCTGGCACTAACTATAAGCCAAAGCTGAGTATAAACCTCTTTTGTGATAGAACAGTCCACTTCTAGGTGTATACTCAACAGATTTGATGTTTGTGCTCATGTATAAGATTATTCATAGAGGTTTTGTTCATCAGAGCTCCAAATGGACATGATCTAAATGTTCACTAGTAGGAGAACAGATAAGCTGCTGCATGTTCATGCAATGGAACACTTCGAGAAATAAGAGGATAAATAGAAACAAACAGCATGGATTAATCTCATGGCTATTAGTTTAAGGAACCAGAGGCAAAACTACAAAAGATTTAATTTTATTTATTTAAAGGAGAACAATGGACCCAATTATCCATGTTGATAGAAATCAAAGTAATTATAACTAGAGGGGGTCATAATGACTACGGTGGGACACAAGGTATCTTCTGGAGTGCTGATGTGGAAAACAGTTACACGTATAGATTTATGTCAGGTACACTGGTATAGATGTAAAGGTATCTAGCTGCATATTTCAGTGAAATTTATATAAAATTTATATAATTTACTTGTATGTATAGCACACTCCAACTAAAATATATTAAACTGTGATATAATGTAATTGATTACTAAACTGGATTTTGTAATAAAACAGCATTTTGCCCAATATTTGGCAGCATTTTCTTACTGTAAATTGAGGGTTGTGACTCAATATGTTCTGCAGTATGCTATTTACTCTGATCTCTGAATATACTGTGATAATGATTGAGATATAGTGAGCTAAAGTCTCCTCAAATTACCCAATACAGGTACCCAAAATAGGAATAAAAGAAATCTCTTTAGCCTAATAAGGGCTGTCTGTGAAAACTGGCTGCTAAAATCATACTTGAAGAGGGAACACTGGTTGTTTTCTTAAGATCAGGGCCAAGAATAAGATGTCTGGTCTTGCCATTCATATTCCATACTGTACTAGATAGAGTTAAAGAGTCGGGGTATTTAGGCAAGAAGATACACACAGCCATCTATGTTGTCCTTAGATCTTAGCAGAAAACCTTAAAGATTTTTTTTAATGTTCATAGCAGCTTCATTTGTAATAGCCAAAAACTAGAAATAACCTCTATGTCCCTCAACCAAAGAAAAGATAAAGCATATGTGGTACATTCACACAATGGAATATTTACACAGCTATTAAAAGCAAGGACATCAGGAAATTTGCTCTTAGTTTTGGTTTCATGTCATATATACTACAATATCCAATAGATGTTCATGAAAGAGGTAATCAGGTAATCATAAACCCTGTGCTTGACTTAGTCTGATCAGAAAAAAAAAGCTTTGGAAATGTCACTATGGTGATGGTAGAGTACTATATCATACTAGTGTATTCATTTTGTCTTACAGCAAGAGATGGTTGGCTTATCCCTACTATATTAACTGCATATACAAAGCTGCTAGCCCATGTGAATCCCAGTAAGATTCACAAATCATGTACTTACATGCCTAGTATTTTAATTTGACAGTTTAGACAATTTTCTTAGAATTATACAAACATCAAAAACTGTATATAAGGATCTAAATCAAACTTTAGAATCAGATTTTTGCCAGACCACCCCCCCCCCCGAAAAAGGGAAGCTTTTACAAATCTTATTGATGGTGGTCATTTAGTTCTATTCAGAGGGATGGCCTTCACTGTCTCACGTCTCACTGACAGAAGGACTGGCTCCTGACACCAGAAATGAGGTTCTCTACTCATTTACTCCAGGGCAGAAAGCCTAAGAGTGTTTGCAGGGGAGAAGAATGTGACTTAACAGCTTACATCTCCCATGATCTCATCCCACTGGTGCTGTGGCCAAGATGTCCTTAAAGAATTCAATTAAAACTATTAGCACTCATGGCTAGAGAGATGGCTCATTGGTTAACAGGTCTTGCTGAGGACCTATGTTTGGTTCCCAATGCTCATATAGGATGACTCACAGCAACCTGTAACTCCAATTTCATGGAAGTTGATGCCCTCTTCCAGCTTTTGTCCACATGTCAGATACATGCATATAGTAAAATAACACATACATGCACACAAAACCATAAAGCAATATTTTCAAAACTATCGGAACTAAGGAATTCATCAAGGCTACAAAACCAATACACAACAGTTAAGTGCATTTTGAAATTAATAAATAACTTCATTTACAAAAGCCTCAAAAGAATAAAACATTCAGACAAAATAAGTATAAAATTTATGTACTGAAAATATAAAGCAGTGATGAAGGAAATTTAATAAAACATAAGTATATAGAAAGGCAACCTATGATCACAGATTGAATAATAGCCTGATAATATGGTGATGTTCCATGAATTGATTAATATTTCCAACAAACTTCCCATCAAACTTCTCTCCATCTTTTCCCGGTACCAATTCACAAGCTGACCCCAAAATTAATATGGAAGCACATGCAGAGTCCTGCATGACCATAGAATAGATGGTTCCCTTCCCCTGGAACAGAACCAGCAGGACAGGGGCCTTTATGAGTGTTGATAGTTGCTGGACATGAGGCCTGTTTGTCTAAAATGTGTGTGTGTGTGTGTGTGTGTGTGTGTGTGTGTGTTTGTGTATGTGTGTAATTTCATGTTCGTCCTTCAGGGAATGTTCTCCCTGCCAAAATGAATGATTCCATGATAATCAGAAACAACATGAGTTTGGGAGGAGAGGGGATGTCTAATGTCCTTAGCAAAATGGTATATGCTGTGACATTCAGGGTAGCCCTTAAAGCTGTGGGTTCCACTATGTTCATAGCAGCCTTGTTTGTGATAGCCAAAAGCTGGAAACAACCTAAATGTCTCACAACAGAAGAGTGGATACAGAAAATGTGGTTCATTTACACAATGGAATACTACTCAGCTATTAGGAATGAGGACATCCTGAGTTTGGCAGGCAAATGGATGGAACTAGAAAATACTATCCTGAGTGAGGTAACTCAGACCCTAAGGGACATGTATGGTATATACGCCAAAAAAGTACAGAATACCTAAGATACACTCCACAGAACTCAAAAAATTCAACAAGCTGAAGAGCCCAAGTGAGGATGACTCAGTCCCACTTGGGAAGGAGAAGAAAGGGATCACAGGGGTGGGGGAAGGGAGGGAGAGACCTGGGTGAGAAAGGGGACAGGGGGTCTGGTTGGTTGATATTGTTGTTCTTCCTATGGGGTTACAAACCCCTTCAGCTCCTTCAGTCCTTCCCTTAATTCCTCCATTGAGGTCTTCGAGCTCAGTTCAATGGTTGGCTGCAACTTTCAAATTATATTGTGATGGTTGTAAAAATCTGGAGCTACATTAAAATTATTAGCTTATATAATACTTTAGATGGTTGCAGGTATGTGGATTCTATCTCAATGTTGTAAAAACAATTTTATATGAATTAAAATTTTCAAGAAAGATAGTACAATTAACAGTTTTCATAACAAAGATCCTTCAATATTATCTGTCATAAATACATTGCACATAGCTATAACTCACCTATTGCACTGGTCTTCAGTGGAAAAGTAGATTTGAAAGTCATCGGAATTATCATGGACATAAAGAAAACAGCACCGTTCATCAAACTTGGATAGGCTGTAAAATTTCAAAACATAAGAATGCTCATTATATTCAACAAATGGTGCTGATTCAACTAGTGTAGAATAATGCAAGTCCATCCATTCTTATCTCCTTGTAATAAGCTCAACTCCAAGTGTATCAAGGACCTCCACATAAAACCAGACACACTGAAACTAATAGAAAAGAAACTGGGGAAGACCCTTGAGGATATAGGCCCTGGGGAAAAGTTCCTGAACAGAACACCAATAGCTTATCCTCTAAGATCAAGAATTGACAAATGGGACCTCATAAAATTACAAAGTTTCTGTAAGGCAAAGGACACTGTCAATTGGACAAAATGGCAACCAAAAAATTGGGAAAAGATCTTCACCAACCCTACATTCGACCAAGGGCTAATATCCAATATATACGAAGAACTCAAGAAGGTAGATTCCAGAGAGCCAAATAACTCTATTAAAAAAATGGGTACAGAGCTAAACAAAGAATTTTTACCTGAAGAAATTCAGATGGATGAGAAACACCTTAAGAAATGTTCAATATCATTAGTCATTAGGGAAATGCAAATCAAAACAACCCTGAGATTCCACCTCACACCAGTCAGAATGGCTAAGATTAAAAACTCAGAAGACATCAGGTGCTGGCAAGGATGTGGAGAAAGAGGAACACTCCTCCACTGCTGGTGGGATTGCAAGCTGGTACAACCACTCTGGAAATCAGTCTGGTGGTTCCTCAGAAAACTGGACAGGATACTTCCGGAGGAACCTGTTATACCACACCTGGGCATATACCCAGAGGATTCCCCAGCATGTAATAAGGACACATGCTCCACTATGTTCATAGCAGCTTTATTTACAATAGCCAGAAGCTGGAAAGAACCCAGATATCCCTCAATGGAGGAATGGATACAGAAAATGTGGTATATATACACAATGGAATACTACTCAGCAATTTAAAACAATGAATTCATGAAAATTTTAGGCAAATGGTTGGAACTGGAAAAGATCATCCTAAGTGAGGTAACCCAATCACAAAAGAATACACATCGAATGCAGTCACTGATAAGTGGATATTAGCCCAGAAGCTCTGAATACTCAAGACACAATTAACATATCAAATGATTCCCAAGAAGGAGGAAGGAGAGGGCCTTGGTCCTGGAAAGGCTTGATCCAGCATTGTAGGACAGAGAAATGGGAGGGGTTGATTGGGGAATGGGCAGAGGGAAGAGGGCTTATGGGACTTATGGGGAGGGGTAACAGGGAAAGGGGAAATCATTTGGAATGTAAACAATGAATATAGACAATAAAAAATAAATAAAAACAACTAACAAAGAAAAAAAAAGAATGCTCATTATACAAAGCCAGGCATGGTGGTACACACTTTAATCCGGGCACTGAGAAGCAAAGCTAGATGGATCCCTGAATTTGAGGCCAGCCTGGTCTACAGAGCAAGTTGCAGGACAGCCACTGCTACACAGAGAGACCTTTTTCTAGAAAAAACAAACAACAACAAAGAGAATGCCTATACATACATTATGATGCCAATTTTAATTTTTAATTTAAAATTTTTCATAATTTATTTTTTTAAATTCCCATTACATCCCAATCACAGTCATCCTCTCTACTCTCCTCTCAGTCCCATCCTTACAAATCCCTCTCCCCATTACCCTCACCCCTTCTCTGAAGGGGAGCCCCCTTGGGTACCACCTAGGACTGGACATCCAGTCTCAGTAAGACTAAGGACCTCCTCTCCCACTGAGACCCAACCAGAAAGTCCAGGTAGGGGGAAGATTCCAATGGCAGGCAACAGAGTCAGAGACAGCCCCCCTGCTCCAACTGTTAAGGGACCCACATGAAGACCAAGCTGCACATCTGTTACAAACAAATTTTAAAATTTAAAGAAAATTGAAAAACAAATCTAGCTTATATTTTTTGTCCACTTTCTAAGTTCCTGATTTTATTAATCATTATTCTAAAGTATTTTTATTTTTAAATTATACATACATACATACATACATATGTATGTATGTTTGTATATGAATATATGTGCCTGTATGTGCAGGTTCTGCAGAGACTAAAAAAGGCTGTGGGATCCTTTGGCACTGGAGTTACAGGTGATTGTGATCTACCTAACATGGGTGCTGGGATCTGAAGTCAGGTCTTCTACAAGAGCAGTGAGTGTTCTTGACCAGAGTCACCTCTCTAGCCCCAATGCTTCATTAATATTTAAGCAAATACTCCCACAGTTTGACTTTTCTTAGTTTATGAAATTTAAATTTAGAGACACTTACATTGCAATTGCATTTATCAATTGATTTTAATATGTATCAAGAAATTCCTATAAATTCAGGGCAAAGAAAACATTGCTAACAGAAAAGGGTAGATAATATGATCTCTGTCTTCTAGGAGTTTATAACCTTACAAAAACAGAAAGGTAAGAGTATTCATGAAATAATTATTATTGTCTCAAATGAATTTTGACACTTAGTATTAGGATATTCATGGTCAAGGAATGCAAACTTGAGAATATTAAATATTGAGACCTTTAAATATTGTCAGTCTATTTCTACCCAATGTCTGGACTGATGTACAGAGCTTTAAACAAGCAATATTCAGTTTGCTTAAACACATCCAGTAAATAAAAGTCATCACACTTGTATCTACTTATAGATTTCTCTGCTAGAAAGTTCACTCACACTGGGTCAACATATAATAGCCCTCATTCTGCCAGAGACATCAGTTCAGTTTACCATCTATACAATTAGTTCTTCAAACAAATGAAGTTACTTTATCTGGTCCCTTGTTGGTCATTTCTTTTGATCAAGAACCTGTCTTTTTTAATTGGTTATTTCATTTATTTACATTTCAAATGTTATCCTCCTTCTCAATTTCCCCTCCACAAACCCCCTCCCCTCCCCCACACCCTATGAGTGTAGTTCCCCCACCCACCTACCCACTCCCACCTCACTGCCCTAGCATTCTCCTGTGCTGGGGCATTGAGCCTCCACAGGACCAGGGGCCTCCCCTGCCACTGAGAATCTGTCTTTTATCTGTTTGTTTTAAGACGAGATATTGTTGTACAGTTCAGGCTTGTGGTGAGCTTGCTATGTAACTTCAGCTAGACTCCAACTCATGATTCTTCTGCCTTAACCTTCCAATAGATTAAAAATGTCTTAAACTATTCTTGGTGCTATAGATGACACAAAGAAGATGAATTAAAACAGCAACAGCTTAGGGTGATTCAAAACAAAATAAAGTTAGATTATACATGAGCTAGTTTTGAAAAAGGAATCTACAAAAAATAACTACAATAGGATCTAAGTTATATTTGTCATGTTATGCCAGTCCTGAGGTCTTGTCACAGCCCTATATAAATCCCTACTGATGGCTGAACTGGAAGCTAGAGGTATTTTTTAATTGTTTATTTATTTACATTTCAATAAATTTCTAGGAAGTAATATAAACAAAAGGCCAAGTATACAACTTTTACACTATATTATTGCCACATAAGATAGACATTTCTCCTCGTTTCAAGGCAGTGTTATGCAAGTACACCATAATTCCTATTTAAACACTAATATTTTCAGAACAGGACCATTTTGGGTGTGAAGGTAATAAGGGATACATTCAGTGGCTTTTGAGTTAAGTCTTACATTTAGAGAAAGGACAGAAAGCTCTAGGCTGAACTCTCATTTGATTAAAACAGAAAAAGCAGAATCCTACAGAGGCTGGGTGATTTTTATAATGCTATACAGCAAAGAGAGAAGTCATATCTATCTCAAGAAAAATTCCCACCTTTGGACATCCTGGTAAGTTGATTAGGGCATTTGAGGTATGTTAGTCTGGCTTGGGATAATCCATGAAAGCTCACCATTCTGTATCCCAATAGCAAATGGTGTGCATTTTGGAATATATCATCCCTGATTCTATTAACAGTACCCCTGCCTCCAGAACTCAGTTCAGGAGACCTACTCAAGTCAAGTAGATGTAACTACTGACTTCAGCCCTGGGGTCATGCTGTTGTTGTTGTTGGTGGTGGTGGTGGTGTGGTGGTGGTGGTGGTGGTGGAGGAGGAGGAGGAGGAGGAGGAGGAGGAGGAGGAGGAGGAGGAGGAGGAGGAGGAGGAAGAGAAGGAAGAGGAGGAGGAGTCAACATTTTCAGTCAATATTTTCTCTTTAAAGTATGATAACTAATCATTTCTTCTACAGGACTGGAAAAGTTGCTGTATTACAAGTCAAGAGGCTCTTAGTAATGGATACTATGAACATCATATGGGGCAATAATAAAGAAAATATTCTGTTAAGTTCTGTTAAAAATAAGAACATTGATATACCCAAGTGGCACAGGGATGTACCTAAGCACTCAGGAGTGCGGAGAGACTAGACAGCACAGGTATGACCTCCCCTGCCACTCAGAGGATCAAATCTGGAACCCACAGGCAGGAGCCTTCTGGTTTCTGTCTCTGGCTTGGGACCATCCTCTGCCACAGCGCACCATACATAAGTGGCACAGGGAGGTAGCTAACCACCCAGGAGTGCAGAGAAGCCAGCCAGTACACCCCTGCTGCTCAGAGGAAACAGCCAGAAACCTTGAGGACACAAGAGCCTAGGAGCAGGCTAGGACAGGAGTCTTCTGAATACCACCCACACCCACAGTTGATGGGGCCACAGAGCTACATACCCAAATACAAGCACAAGAGAGCGGGTCTTACAGGAATACCTACATACCTGTGTACAGAGAGAATGGGTCTCCCAGGAGCACAGATACAGAGGCTTGCATGGCAGACATGCTACCATCAGATACAGCAACAGCAGCTAACACCAGAGATAACCAGATGGCAAAAGGCAAATGCAAGAAAATTACCAACAGAAACCAAGGCAACATGGCACCATCTGAACCAAGTTCTCCCATAACAGCAAGTCCTGGATACCCCAATACACCAGAAAAGCAAGACCTGGATTTAAAATCATATCTCATGGTGCGAATAGAGAATTTCAAGGAGGACATAAATAACTCCCTTAAAGAAATACAGGAGAACATGAGTCAACAGGTAGAAGCCCTTAGAAAGGAAACACAAAAATCTCTTAAAGAAATACAGGAGAACATGGGCCAACAGGCAGAAGTCCTTAAAGAGAAAACACAAAAATTGCTTAAAGAATTACAGGAAAACACAAAGAAAAAAGTGAAGGAACTGAACAAAACCATCCAGGATCTAAAAACAGAAGTAGAAACAACAAAGAACTCACAAAGGGAGACAAATCTGGAGATAGAAAACCTTGGGAAAAAAATCAGGAGTCATAGATCATCAACAGAATACAAGAGATAGAAGACAGAATCTTAGGTGCTGAAGATACCATAGAAAGCAGTCGAAGAAAATACAAAATGCAAAAAGCTTGTAACCCAAAACATCCAGGAAATCCAGGACACAAGAAGTCCAAACCTAAGGATTATAGGTATAAAAGAGAGCAAAGATTTACAACTTAAAGGGCCAGTAAGAACTCAAGAAGTTAGACTCCAGACAACCAAATAACCCTATTAAAAATGGGATACAGAGCTAAACAAAGAATTTTCACCTGAGGAATAGCGAATGGCTGAGAAGCACCTTAAAAAATGTTCAACATCCTTAGTCATCAGGGAAATGCAAATCAAAACAACCCTGAGATTTCACCTCACACCAGTCAGAATGGCTAAGATTAAAAACTCAGGAGACAGCAGGTGCTAGAGAGAATGTGGAGAAACACTCCTCCACTGCTAGTGAGATTGTAAGCTGGTACAACCACTCTGGAAATCAGTTTGGTGGTTCCTCATAAAATTGGGAATAGTACTACCTGGGGACCCAGCTATTCCTCTCCTGGGTATAAACCTAAAAGATACTCGAACATATAATGAGGACACATGCACAACTATGTTCATAGCAGCCTTATTTATAATAGCCAGAAGCTGGAAAGAACCCAGATGTCCTTCAACAGAGGAATGGATACAGAAAATGTGGTATATTTATACAATGGAGTATTATTAAGCCATTAAAAACAATGAATTCATGAAAGTCTTAGGCAAATGGGTGGAACTAGAAAATATCATCCTTAGTGAGGTAACACAATCACAAAAGAACACACATGGTATGCACTCACTGATAAGTGGATATTAGCCCAGAAGCTCAGAATACCCAAGACACAATTCACAGACCACATGAAGCTCAAGAAGGAGGAAGACCAATGTGTGGATAGTTTGGTCCTTCTTAGAAGGGGAAACAAACTACCCAAAGAAGGAGATACAAAGACAAATTGTAGAGCAGAGTCTGAGGGAAAGACCATCCAGAGACTACCCCACCCAGGGATCCATCCCATATACAGTTACAAAACCCAGACACTGTTAAAGATGCCCACAAGTACTTGCTGACTGGAGGAGGATATAGCTGTCACCTGGGAGGCTCTGCTAGTGCATGACAAATACAGAGGGGGACACTCTCAGCCAGCCATTGAACTGAGCACAGGGTCCCCAATGGGGGAGTCAGAGAAAGGACCCAAGGAGCTGAAGGGGTTTGCAGTGCCACAGGAGGAACAACAATATGAGCCACCCAGTACCCCCAGGGCTCCCAGGGACTAAACCATCAACCAATGTGTACACATGGTGTTACCCATGGCTCCAGACACATCTGGAGCAGAGGATGGCCCTGTTGGACATCAAAGGGAGGAGAGGCCCTTGGTCCTGCAAAGGCCTGATGCTGCAGTGCAGGGGAATACCAGGACAGGGAAGTGGGAGAGGGGTAATTTGGGAACAGGGAGAGGGGAGATGGTTTATGGGATTTTCAGGGGGGGAACCAGGAAAGGGGACATCATTGGAAATGTAAATAAAAAACATATCTAATAAAAAATTTAAAAGACACTGTCAAATAAAAAAGAGCATCACATTGTATCAATGAATGGAAATATCAAAGTACCTTAAAGCCCTCCATTATTTGTATTAAGACAGACAGCAGTTATATTTTTCTCTTGTGTTCTTACCTTATTCCTTTAATAGAAGAGGCTGTAAAATTCCACTCATGGATTTGTTTCTGCAAGTATAAAATACAGAAGTCAAGAGCTTGATTTCTCTCAATAAACTATTATTTCTGATTTCATCCTATCATCAACTATTTCTTCTAGTTTATTTTCAATAGTGATTAGGGGTTAGAGCAATATACTTTGCAAAACATGGAACACACAAAACATTTCTGAGATATGAAAATTCAAGCCTCTGATCCAGTTTTGAGCAAACAATATAAATTTGAAATAGGTGGCTTGGGATAGATCCACTAAACATATTGAGTAGTCTTTCATCTTCTGTCAACACAGCAGGCAAACTCTGAAATGGGCTTAGGAACAGCCCACCTCACTTATAAAAATATTTGGAAGTGTAAGACTGACAAACTTTATTTATCTTCATATCAGTCTCTCCCTGGGCTCACAGCTAACCCAAATTTCTGTCTCCTTTGCACTTAGATGAGGCTATATGACAGCATCCTGACCAATGGGGTATGAGAAGTTCTTACAGACCTCCATGAAAGCTGAGCAAAGGGGCACAAGCCTGTAATCCTAGCAAAAAAACAAAAGGGCAAAAGATTGCCACAAATCCAAGATTGGTCTGATCTACATGGGAAATTGCAGGCTGCCCAGGGCTACATGATGAGAGCCTGACTCAAGTACTTAATATATACAGTGCAGGAAAAATGCAAGCACATCATGGTAGCTCATCCGCATTAATGATTTCTAACTGTATTTTCAACAAAAAGATTGCTCCAGAGTTAAACATTAGACAAGGTTAATGGTCTTTACTTGAGATTTGACTAATCAGCTAAGGTATTTCTAATCTGAATTTGAGCCTCTGTTTATTTTACCATGCTGTATTTTATTTTTGAAGATGATGCTTATTTTCACCTAATAACATAATCATTCCCATTTTTGCTAACAGGGAGAAAGGTAATCTTCCTTTTCTCAGCTAATGGTAGAAGTTCCCCCCACACTCCATGGAAACACACGTACAGCAAACAAGCCTATCTAATGTGTTTGTCTCACGCACTTTGCTTCATTGCTACAGAACTTTAGAAAAAAAAGTACTTTAGATAAATAGATGAAGATACTGGTATCACCATAAACCTGAAGACCCAGCTCAGCAATTCTGTAATATTTATAATTGTTAATATAATATAAGCTTGAATAAATTTGATAGTAACTATCAAAGTTCTAAACATACATAGTCTGGAGTCAAGCCAGCCCATCTCTAAGATACAAACTGGCATGTCACTGGCAGGGGTGAAAAATGGAAGAATGTTTTTAAGTTATCAATGAGGAAGATGAAATACAGCAAGTATATCTAGACTGAGAAACACACCATACAATAAGAAAACATAAGGAATATGACATTTTAAAAATCAGGTGGTTGGGTGTATGCTTTGTGAAAAATTGTTCAGGATGTATAGAAATCCTTAAAAACAAGTTTTAAAAGAAAAAACTGTTAGGCCAATGTAAAAGCACTTGGTTCACAAACCTATGACCTAAATTTGAGCCCCAAATTCCACAGTGGAAGGAGAGAACAAAAATTTGAGAGTTGTCTGATCTTCGTGTGCAACTGTGACTATGTACATACATGTGCACACACATATACACATGCACACACATGTGTACAGTACATATACAGTATCATAATTGAGAAGTTAACTATGGTGCCTATTATCTCGAATACTACCACATAAACTGTCCCTATTTCAAAATCAAATCATTGATTAAATAATATGAAAGAAAGATCTAGTCATCATTTTCCCCTTACCATTTCAGTGGGTGAGACATGCCATAAAGAAACAGTTCTTTCTTCAGCTTCATTGTTGATAGAAACATAAGAAGGCTGGTAGATTTTGGTTGGCTCTATTACCAGAACCTAAAATAAGAGCATATTTTTTTTTTACAAAACACTGCAATCACACAGCTGACCCTGCCCAGTAAGGAAGTCAAAGAATTTGCAATTTGTACTCAACAAATACTGATATAGCAAGGCTCTAGGAGCCAGGGCTATATAGCATGGCACATAAGTCCCTGTCTGCATGAGGGCTCTGTTCCAAGGAGGGCATCCCAGCACATCAAATATACAAAGCTATCCAATCTAATGCCACCTAATACTCCCAAAAGAATAAGTCAGAAGCAGGGAAGTTGGGCTTCATCATACAGGGAGGTCAAGAAAGGCCTGCTTGAAAAGGTGACAGAAGAAAGAAGGAAGTGACAGTTTTTGAGATAAATAAGGAAGTAGAAAGTTGGCCAGCAAGTCCCAATATACACATATGCAAGGAAATGAAAAGGGAGCAGTGTTCCCATCAGTAACACTAGTTAAATGCTTAAGAACCAGAGGATCCTGGCATACCACTCCTGGGCATATACCCAGAGGATTTCCCTGCATACAATAAAGACACATGCTCCACTATATTTATAGCAGCCTTGTTTATAATAGTCAGAAATTGGAAGGAGCCCAAATATCCCTCAAAGGAGGAATGGATACAGAAAATGTGGTATATTTATACAGTGGAATACTACTCAGCAATTAAAAATAATGAACTCATGCAATTTGTAGGTAAATGGTTAGATCTGGAAAATATCATCCTGAGTGAATTAACCCAATCACAAAAGAATACACATGAAATGCAAACACTGATAAGTGGATATTAATGAGTCCAGAAGCCCTAAATACTCAAGGCACAATTAGCAAGTCAAATGATTCCCAAGAAGAAGAAAGGAAAGGACCCTGGGCCTGAAAAGATTGGATCCATTTTTGTAGACCCAGAACAGAGAAATGGTGGGGGGGGATGATTGGGGAATAGTTGGGGGAGAGAGGACTTATGGGATGCATAGTGGGGGGGGGACTGGGAAAGAGGAAAGCCTTTGGAATGTAAACAAAGAATATAGAAAATAAAAATTAAAAAAAAGAAAAAAAAAGAACATGGAAGGGCAAAGAGGAAGACAGTGAGAAGACAGAGGACAGGGGGAGATGTAGTGGAGAAAGGATGATGAAATGAAACTCCCAAAAAAACAACCAACATATTTGGCACGGTAAGCCTAAATAGAGCCTATACTAGTACCTGTTTGTTACCTACCCAGTTTGAAACATTTTAAAATTAAAACAAGATTTTAAAATGTACTATCTGAAACAAAAATAAGCATTTCAACAATTGCACTTTGAGTAGTTAATGAAATTTTTTTTAAAAACACCCATATTCACAAAAGTCTTATAGCATAAATATGAAATACAATTGTTGAAATACAATGTCTAGAATACTTATAAATCTCACTTATAAAAATTTATGAGATTCCCATAAAACTGAAACAAAAACTAAATGAAAAGCTAAAAGCAAGTCTGTTTATTCAACAGTTTTAAATATTAATTAGTAGCACTAGAGGCCAACTACAGCTTAGGAAAAAGACAACTTTAAATTCCACATTCAACTTTTTAAGCAAGTTTTTTTTAAATTTTCACCCCATTATTTTTGAAGCAATTATTATTGTGTAGGGGGGGCACTGTTCCATGCACTGGGGGACATTTAGCAGCCTACTTAGTCCTTATATCTTGTTGACTGTCTGTATCATCAACTCTTACCTCTAGTTCTAACACCCAAAACATGCCTACACATTCTGCCAAATGTCTCTTGAATGGAACAAAATTATATTCAGTCAAGAGAGACATTATTTGAGAGGACATGAGCAACTTTTTCTCAGAGTTTAATCCACAGAGGACTGTTATCCAAATATTCTAAGTTGCAGTTTTCTTCCATTTTAGAGTTTTTAACAATTATGTAGCATGAACCTCTAGTTTCCTTTGTCAATCTTAAAGGATTGGGGTTAGTCATATAGCTCACGGTTAGAATTTCTCATTTGCCTAGCATGTACCAGTTTTAAGGTTTGATCCCAGCAAAGAAACAAACAAGCAACCCCCTGCCAAGTAAGCACATCTTACTGGAAATCTGAGTCCATTAGTAACTTCATTTGTTGCTTCAAAAATGATATCTAACCAGAAGTTAAGCCGTTCCTGCCTGGGTGAATGTTCTGTAATGGGTTTCTTGAAGCGTTGAATTAACAGCAAGTTCTGAACTAATGACCGCAGGTACCTGGAAAAAAATCACAAACCTCATAAATTAGAATCCTAAAGAAACTGAAATCAATTCTAAACCCTTTAAAAGAAGCTTCTCAAAGTATTATGCACTTCAATTTGCATTTGTCACGAGCTCTTCATAAAGTCACTGAGCAGACACATAACTAATCACAAGAAATGCAAACAGCAGACAAAATCAATACAACAAAATTCTAAAAGACAAGCTTTTTACTAACACTCCAGTTTTAGTACATACTGTCCAATGTTTCTTGGCCTTTTGGCTAAGACCAAGCATCAGTAGGACATCTAATCGTAGTAGAAAGCATGGGATAACTGTTTTAGAAAACAGAAAAAGCAATTATAAAATGGCAATATGTCAAACCCCTTTTAGAAAATTTTAAGTAATCTTTATATTTTGAGGTATTTTTAGAAATAGTATACCAATATCTATATATCCTTGATCCAGTATGCTCTACTAACCACATCTTGCAAATTCATTGTACATTATCACAATCAAAATCTGGCATTGCTAGAGTCAAGGTAGAGTTCATGCCCACCACTACGAGCCCCCTTCATGTTGCTGTCCTACAGTAATAACTATTTCTTTCCTATCCCTATAATCTCCCTCAATTCCAGTCACTGCTTAGCTAAAACCTGTTTCTTTTAAAATCATAATAATCTGGCCAGGTACACTTTCATGTCAGGAAGGCTTGATTCTGCCCACACTTTGCTGTCTTTGAGCAAACTCAAATATTTGAAAATATAGTTGTCAAGCAGCAGTGGTCACTCTCTGGCACTAAATAGGGATGCTTCATATGAAAGCATCATTGTAGCCGGGCGGTGGTGGCGCATGCCTTTAATCCCAGCACTTGGGGAGGCAGAGGCAGGTGGATTTCTGAGTTCGAGGCTAGCCTGGTCTACAGAGTGAGTTCCAGGACAGCCAGGGCTATACAGAGAAACCCTGTCTCGAAAAACCAAAAAAAAAAAAAGGCATTATTGTATTATTTGGTTCTTTGAGGATAAAGTATAACATTATTTAGAAAAGTAGATCAGTTTCAACTCTATCTGACTTGTTTGGGTACTTATGAGGCCTTAACAATTCATATGTGACACATTTTGGCCCTTGTCTATATGCTAATATTGCTCTAAGCTCTGGAATATTCTGTCTGCCAAGACTGTTTTCCAGGGGCCATGCTAGACAGTCTTCACTAATATGACGCATGTTGGAAGCCTTGATCCATGCACCATATCAGTTTGACCTCTGGAAAATCTGAAAATTGCAATATTAAGAGTAGCCACATGAACATGTTGTGCCTACATAATTCATCCTAATAAAAAAGCTGCACATCAAGGCTTATTAAACTTTCCTGGCTGTCATCACTTTATCCTTGATGTCACATATTTGTGATGGAATAATTATTTCCATCTGAACATATTATTCCACTGGGAGATGGGAATTGAAAGTGTGTACATAATCTCCTCTAGACACGCATTCCAAGTATCTTCTGCCATCACTAACTTATTTTGCATTATTTCAACGTAACAAGTCATAACAATGAGTGTAATAACATTTCTGAGTTCTGTTTAAGTCCTAAACACCAGACTGGGTTTTAGGTATTGGGCACTCTTGATAGTAAGTACAACACTGTTAGTCAGTCATCCCAGTACTAATATAAGAGCACTAGATCCAACCCTGGGGTTTCCTTTCTCTGGAGTCTACTGAGTCCAGACATAGCAGTGTACTTTAAGATTAGGATACTATACATAGCAGTCATTCTTGGAGGGTCGGAGAGCCAATGTGAACATACTCATTCAGTTTAAGAACTTCCAAAATGTTGATATGGCTTGAAAACCAAATGTTAGTTTTCTCAGACTGGAGAGAATAAAAATTGAAGAAATGGGAAAAATAAATTCCTACCCTCAGAATCCAATTGGTGTATTAAACTGGAAAGTAAGAAGTAGCAGGTGAACATGGGCTATTTAATTTAAAAAATATTCAAGTCTAAGTCCTAATCAGAGAATCAGAAATCTGAAATGTTCAAAAACCCCACATTTTTTGAGTGTTGACTCTACATATCTGTGTTTATTACAGCACTGTTCACAGAACAGAATCATGCAATCAGCCTAGGTGTCCCTGTATACAGGGAAAACATGGTATACATAAACAACTGAGTGTTATCTGACTATGAAGAATGAAACTATATCATTTGAAGGAAAATGAATGGAACTAAAGATCATCAGGTTAAGCAAAATAACCCAGGCCATGGAGGAAAAATATGGGGAAATAGATTGTTAATTTTAGAAAAGACTTGAAAGTGAAAGGGGTATTATTTTGGAATAGGAAGGAAACCAGAGGGAAGGAGGAGAGACGGGAGAAGGTAATGGTAATCATTGTGCACATCTCTCATGCACAATTTAACAATGAAGCTCATCATTTTGTATAACTAAAATACACACAAAATTTAAGTTTTAGGTTTTTAAACAGTTCAGATTTGAGTTAGGAATGTTTAAGTAGTGAAGTCTATGCAAATATTTTTAAAAAAATCCAGCCGGGAGGTGGTGGTGCACGCCTTTAATCCCAGCACTTGGGAGGCAGAGGCAGGCAGATTTCTGAGTTCGAGGACAGCCTGGTCTACAGAGTGAGTTCCAGGACAGCCAGGGCTACACAGTGAAACCCTGTCTAGAAAAAACAAAAAAACAAAAAAAAATCCAAATTCCAAAATCTCAAAAGATTTAGAGTTCCAAATATTTCAGATAAGGAATATTCAACCGAATTAGATATGTATTTTAGAAAACTCAGATAACATTGATAAGAGAGAATGAAAAATTAAAACTTTTTTTTAAAATTAAAACTTTTATAAGGTCATTTCTTTAAGATAGGCACTGTCAATATCTAGGATACCATTTCTGTCATTTACTCATTATGTAAGGGTCTACTAAGCATTTTTATGAGACTATAGTAATCAATGAGGTGACCACAATTCTAATGAAGCCTCATGTATCTATGGGGAAGTCTGATATTGCCCATGCTTTTTCTATGAGTAGCATACCAGATATACATTTAAAATTAAAACTATAGAAAACTAGTTCTCCAAATGTGGTTATCCAGGAATAGGGATAGATTATGGAGTAGCCAGCCAGGCAGTATAGCAACTGAGGAGGATGCCAACAGAATACCTTATATCACCACAAAGCCCAACATAGTCAGCAGAGCACTGCAGGCCTCCAGCTCAGAAACATCCATTTCTTTGTGGTGTTTTTCAGCTTTACTATATAAGCTTCGTCACAAACACATATAAATACTAATATCAAACAACATTTTGCTCTTAAAGATATAAACTAAAAAGAATCAAGAGGACTGACAGTCTAATCTCAGGGATAGAGCATGCAAGAATATCTTCTACCCTGCACATAAAAGCAATGAACTCTCAGAGCTGTTACGGCTATCTTAACTGCTTTAATGAAGAAGTCAGGCAGTTACTGCTCTTTTGCATTTCACATTTTCTCCTTGAATGAGACATTTCAGAACAGGATAAGATTGGAGACATGAGATTACTAGGCATAGATGGGACTTACCAGACTGGGGGTTTCAGTTTGAACAACCTCTCTGCTGCCTGGACAGCCTTCCCAATATCACTTGCCAGCATGCTGACGGTGAAGAACTGACCTACATCCCAGTAATTGTTCATTTTCTCCAGGCTCCCCTTTCTTCCCAATAAACTGTTCAGTCGGACACCTTAAGAATTTGAATTTTGATATCATGAAAGAACTTTCTAGTTCTAACAAATTATATAAAACTTTAGGAAAAGAACAAGCAGGCAGGCATTTTAATTGGCTGCTGTCTCAGGTATACTATTGGAAAGGACTTGAAAAGCATTGTTAGTTATTTGAAATACACACACACACACACACACACACACACACACACACACACAGGATGTTAAGTCTTGCTATGTAGACCTGGCTATCTGGAAGCTACTATGCAAACTACAAAAAACAGGCCAGTCTCATTTAGGAAGATTCACCTGCCTCTGACTTCTGAGTGCTGGGATTAAAGATGAATTATCACAATACCCAGCAAACTGAACAGATTTTTTAAAATGTTCAACTTGTATAACTTAAACATAAATGCCTGCAATAATAAACAGCTTTACCTATTTTCCTTAGTTCCATCGAAGTTTCAAACTGTTGTCCAGAAACTATCAGCAAAACTGCAAGGTTAATTCCTGAATAAAGGGATGACTGGAGTTCAAACCCTTTGCGATACCTGTAATTACAGAACAACCAAACTCTTTTTAAACCAAACTCATATTTTAAAGTAAAATGTGCAGACAATAATACAAACTACATTCTCATAAGAATAATTATTACTCTAATGTTTTATAGTTTCTCCCATAATTCTGAGAAATAGGTATACACAGCATTAATGTTTTGACAATATAAGAGCAACACAGTAACTTACACCAAGAAGTTTTCATTCTCATCCTTATATTTTGATCATCATAAAAGCATATATTGGGGACTGGAGATAGGTCAGCAGTTAAGAGCAACGAATGCTCTTCCAGAGGTCCTGAGTTCAAATCCCAGCAACCACCTGTTGGCTTACAACCATCTGAAATGGGATCAGATGCCCTCTTCTGGTGTGTCTGAAGAGAGCAATGGTGTACTCATATGCATAAATCTTTAAAAACGCATATATTGACTAAATAAAATGTGAATCATATGAAAGCATACAAAAGAAAATTAAAATCCATTATAATTCTCCCAAAATGACCATAATTTGATATTTAAATCTCATTTTAAGTTAAGCTCTCAGTTTACACTGGATATTTTTATTTTATAGAAATAAATCATGAGTTATTTCTCTACTAGTCATTTGTTTGCTTGCATATATTATCATATATAATCACTTCTTTTTTTAATAATTGTTAAAGATTTATTAACTCATAATATGTCAGTACACTGCAACTGTCTTCAGACACACCAGAAGAGGGCATCAGAACGCATTACAGATGGTGTGAGCCACCATGTGGCTGCTGGGATTTGAACTCAGGACGTTCAGAAGAGCAGTCAGTGCTCTTAACTGCTGAGCCATCTCTCCAGCCCCCACTGAATCACTTCTTAATGTATGAAGATAATGCCTGAATCCCAGACCCTAAATGGCTACCAATGCAAATGTACAGGGGAAGCAATGGGTAGGGAATCTACTACATTAGGATAGGGAATGAGATAAAAACAAGGAGAGCCATTTATACAGTTTCATTTTAACTCTCTGCTATATTGTTTACTAGACATAAAATATTTATCTATTAGCAAGTATGACTTCTATGATAAAGAAAAGCAATTTCAATTCAATGGAGTGGTAACAAATAGAGTTGATACCAATGATTTACAAACAAAGAGTGACTTTCTTCTCATTTATATGACTAGAGAATTTAGTGACTCAGGATCTACTAAACAGAAAAATTATTTAGTTAGTTAAAATGTGGTTTTATGAAGTTTGGAGGATAACACAGGTACCATCACACAGGCCAGAGGACACCAAGAAGTCATTGATACTCAACAAACCTTCAACCTTTCTTTAACCCTTTCAATGTTCTAAGACTTAAAATTGCATATCTTACTGGATTTTCCCATGTTTCTGTCACAATGAAAAGTTATACCAAAGCTAACAGGTAAAAAGGTTCATGCCTGTATTCCTAGCACTTGAGAGGCTGAGGCAAGAGATTTGCAAAGTGAACTCAACATAAACATCACTTTTAAGTAGAACAGGTGGGCAAAGAGAGGATCCAGATCCGTCTAAAAGAGTAGTTGAGTTGGAGCTCTCTATCTAAGGGCCCTAAGGCATGGGAGTGGCTGGGAATCCCAACAAAGTTTGTGTACACAGAAATTGTACACACAGCATATTTCTCTGCCCTTTTGATTTTGATAGGCCACATGACTTATTTTAACCAAATGTGGTAGAAGTGAGTTCAAGTGAGTTCCTGAACACAAGTCCCAACAGGTCTTGGAGTTCCCACCTTTACTTTCATTATCAGCTGTCAGATATGGATGGGGCCATATTAGATTTTCTAGTCCTGCCAAACCTTCAAGCTGACACCAACTTTAAGAGTGAGACCTAGAAAAGGACCAGCCTTGAAACCCCATAGAATCACAACCCACAATGTGAAGCTACTAACATTCAGGGATGTTATGTAGTAAGCCACAGACGGGACACTCCCTAAAATATAGTCATTGCCTAAAAGTGACTATACTCCTGTTAAAAACATATATCAGATACCATCAGTCCTTGATCAAAACTATCCAATGATGTCCCTTCTCCAATTAAGAGGAAAATAATCTTTATGTCTCAGTCACTGATCGTCTTTTGCCTATTCCTCACCATTACTGAGTATGCCCAGCATGGTTCCTCCCCCAACATCTTTGCCTTTGCTTTTCCCCTTATGAGGAAGGAACTTTCTTCATAGTTATCTGTGAAGCTTATTCATTTGCTGCCTTCCTAGTTCCACCTGCCTTCACTAGCCAAACCAAACTACAGACGAGAGCTATAGCTCAATGACAGAGCACTTGCCTAGCATGCATGAAGTCCTGGGCTTGATCCCTAGAAACCCCAAAATAAGAAAAAATAAATTAAAAATTTAAAGCCCATTCTCTCAAACTTCCTTTAACTCTGTTTTCCTGATTACCTGCCCCAAGCCTTTACTTATCAGCTGATACCCTTTAGATTTTATTTGCTTGTTGATTTTTCTTACCAGCAAGGCAAGGTTCTCAAAGACAAGGATTCATATCCGTGTCTGCTCAACCCGTTTAAAAGTGTCTAGCCCAAAGTAAGCCTTCAAGTAAGTCTTCAACATATTAAATAAATAAATAAATAAATAGATAGATAGATAGATAGATAGATAAATAGATAAATAAATCTATTGAATAAAGACAGCCAGACATGAACAGCTTACTGAGAAGATGAAGCCCAATGGTGGTGGAGACAATTCTGGAATGGGCAGCTGGCTCTGAGTATGTGAAGCCTCATTCTCTTCTCACGAATGAGTAGACAAATGGGGTAAGCATAAACAACAGGAACTGCTATTTCTCATGGTTTTCTCTCAGATCCAGGAATCTGAACATTCCTTGACCACATACATATATTGCAATTGTTTCCACTGTCAGTCTGCAGACATCCACACACTAGGGAAAGACCTGGCTACTCCATCTACATGGTTCTGTTCTATGTAGCACTGTGTGTACTATTTTGTGTACTATTTACCACTCAATGGCACTGTCTCTGCTTGCATCCTCTTCACAACCTGAATCCAGAAAAATGTCCTTATAGATCCTCCCACACAGGCAAAACATGTCAGGAGCTGGGTGGTCACAGCTTTGCAGAACTTGGAGCATGACCTGAAGAGCCTTTTCGCGGTCACCTGTGCTGTTTCTCCTGAAAGATAAGTTATGAGATCACAGTCATGTAATTTAACATGTTTATGTATACATACACACACACACACACACACACACACACACACACACACATACATATATATTTGTTCTGCTGAAAGGAAAAGTACTTTTCTTTTTTCTATTTGTAGCCTATTTCTCAGCCCCCATAACCACAGAAGATAATTCTAATAATAAATATTATTTTATTTCTAGTCTTGCCATCTTTTTTGGATGTGATCTCACTATGTAGCCCTGGCTCTTCCCTGAACTCACTATGAAGGCCAAGATGTTCACTCAAACTTGCAGCGAGTCTTCGGCCTTTGCCTCTATAGTGCTGGTACAAACACGTGCCACCATGCCAGGCTCTTCTTAGATTTCTGTGTTTCCCATTGGTCTGTGGCTATTAAGATTTCTGCCTATAACCACAGTTTTCTCCACTTTTGAATACTTTTAACATTTTACATAAAAATGTAAAAGGCAAACATCCTGACTTAACAATTCTACTTCTAGAATTTACAATGTATTATTCCCCCAAAAAATGTTGAAAAAGACATTTGTTAGGTCATTGCTTTTAATAGTCAACAATTGGGGATGGCTGCAAATGTTTGTTAACAGAATAAATGAATAGATAGATGTATGACAACCAAGCTATGTAATACTACTATGTAGCACTTAGAAAGGAATACATACATAAATCATAATGTAGAATAATATGTATAATGTTGTCTTGTTCTTTGAAATAAACACTATGAACATAAATGTTCATGCAATGTAGACAGATGCCTGAAAGGAAAAATATTAAACTCTTTAGAAAACTCTCGTGAGGAATTATATAAAGGTATTTTTATGCCTTGTTAATAACTGATAGTAATAGTGAATCCTTTTTTGTTTGTTTGTATTGTTTTTGAGACAGGGTTTCTCTATGAAGCCCTGGCTGTCCTGGAACTCACTCTGTAGACCAGGCTGGCCTCAAACTCAGAAATCCGCCTGCCTCTGCCTCCCAAGTGCTGGGATTAAAGGTGTGTACAACCACTGCCTGGCATAATGAATCTTTTAAATATTTTTGTTGGGACATGCCACCACTCAGCCCAAGCTGGAATGAAATTCACTATGTAGCCCTAGTCTGGCCTCAACTTCATGGTAATCTTTCTGCCTCAACCTCCAAAATTCTGAGATTACATGTGCCAACTACTATACCAAGCTTTATTTTAGCAAACCAATATAAATTATCCTTAATTTCTTGGTAATATTATAGCAAGTTTTAATGTTTTCTTTCCTAAAGACATATACCTCAAAAACACATTTCATTATCCAAGAAGACATAATAGTACCTAGTCTTTCTCAACAAGGGATCCTCTATACAATTAAATCCTGCAGAACATAACTATATCATTTGAGTGACTATTTTCTAAATTCTCCCAAAGATGGTACATGACTAGCTCCATTGCACATGCAAGTGATAAATTTATTATGTCATACAGTGGATTACATAGGGCATTAGGGTTTAATTCCCATGTTGGAACTCAACCCAGGTCAAGAAGGGACAAAATAGATACTTGGCATCCTTCTGGAAGCCTGTAATAATTAAGCCTGTTTTCCACTGTCTTTTTTTTTATCCTCTACTTTGGTCTTGTTTTAATGTATTTGGTTTCCTTCTCTGTCATACAGTATCTAATTTAGTCAGCCTGCAAAACAGATTGCTTTTTTGTATGGCCTATAATGATATTCTTTAATTGTTAGTGCTAACAGATACTAAACCAACTCAAATTTACTAAAGCATTTAGATATCTCATAACATCTATAGTAAGAATGAGGTAAACAGTTCTACACCTGATACTAGCCAACTTTTGAGTCACGTAATATTCAGGATTTTGCAAAGAATATACTTAACTCACCTAAATGCTTAATTATTGATGATAATTCAAGTTAGATTTTTTTCTGGACTAGTTATACTAAGATTTCCTTTTACGTTTTTTAATTATTACTATTAACTTGCACTTCCCCTTATTAAAACAAAGTGTCTTTTGAATACACACAAAATGAAACAAAAATCAAGCACCTGAAAAAATGAAAAGCCAAGAGATTTTCAGCTTAAAAGGGAAAGAGTGGGGAATAGCATGGGGGGGGAGAGGAATTATGGGACATATGGTGGGGGGTAACTGGGAAAGGGGAAAGCCTTTGGAATGTAAACAAAGAACATAGAAAATAAAAAAAAAGATAGGTGCTAAAGAGCTAATACCTTTAGTGGTTACCAATCAGCTTTCAGTTCTACTTATTATTTTTCAGATCACAAGTATCCAGAAACAAGCTCTAAAGACAACTGCTGGGTGTAATCAGTCAGAGTTTTAGTCAGTCAATCAGTTTCTGCTACTATGACCAGTTTACAAGGAAGAGAAAATAAAGATGATAGGGTCTTAGCTGTATTAGACATATCTAGGGATCTTTAAAAAGTCTAGGGATGCAGGATGTACCCAAGATCAATTACATGTGAATCTACAGAGATGATATTTTGACCCCCATGCCTTTTATCTTGCACATTCTGATCATTATGTCTGCACTATTATGTCTATTGAACAATAATCAGGCTGATAATTTTATCCACATATGCATTTGATTTCTATGTGCATTTGACCTGTGTGTGCTCCTTTTCCGTTCATTTGATGTCCCCCAATCATGTTTATCCATCAAGCACATGCCACTGGTTTTTATTTCAAACCATATCTGAAGTTAGTCATGACTTTCACAGTTACCACCACAGCCCAAGCCACTGTCATTCCCTACCACCTCCCTTCCTTCTCCACAATCTACTCTTAACACAGAAGTCATTGATCCTGCAACAATTTAATATCAGGTAACAAAAAGTTCTAATCTAACCTCTTCTAGGTCAAGCCGGGTGTATGCCTATAATTCCAGAACTCTGGAGGCTAAAGCAGGAGTATTGAAAATCTCAGGCCTGGGCTATAGAAAGACTTTGTTCTAACAAGAAGACAATAGCAGCAGCAAAAACAACACAACAATAAACTCTTCAGGCACTCTTAGCTTAGAAGTATCTTCTTTTAAAAATGGTGTTCAATACATTCCAAGATCTCGTAGCTAGTTATTTCTCAAATCACATCCCTTAATAACATTCTCTATCATCTATTCTGCTCCAGCTCTGCAAGCCTTTTCATTGTTCCCAGGGCTGGTAAACACATGACATGGCTCCTGATTACTTTCTGACTTTATATCACTTTCTAATGAGTCAGGTCTTCTCTGATGAGACCACTCTCCTTTCTAGAACATTGTCTTGCAACTGCTGTAAATATAACAGAAGATTTTTAAGGCATACAAAACATGTGCAGCATCACTCCTCTAGTGGGAAGTCAGGATGAGGTCAATCCTAGAACTATTACAATTTCCACATTTGTTTGCCTGGTCTATGTAGATGACTAAGGGAAAGAGGCTTTGATAGTAAGGACATGAAGCAAATCAGCTTTTTTTCTTAAAAAAAAAAAAAGAAAAAGATAGTAAGTGACAGGATAAAATGCAATCTAGAATCATCCATAAGCAAAACAAAATCACTTATCCTAAAGATTATCTGGTTCCATTCTCACCCTCTGAATTTAATCTAAAAAGCCACAAATGAAAGAGATACTCAGAAATCAAAAGCTGTTGCATGCATTAGTCACAGCACTTGGATTCCAGGTCCTGCAAGAACTGAATCCAAAGATATCAGAAATGGCAGTCCCTGGTCCTTCCTGTACAAATATTGACAAGACAGAAACGGCAGGAGGGGGACAGGAGGCTGGGGGTTGGGCTAATCACAACTGAAGTGAATCAAATTAAAAATGCAATCCACTTTCAATCCTGCTATTCTCTAGAACCATAAAAAAGCCATAAATGCTAATCACCAGGCCTAGACAAGGCCTCTAATATTCACAGTAACAAACAAAATAAAACCATACTTCAGACTCAGGTCTTTTAGGTATAATGTGTGGAGTGTAGTAAAATACTGAGATGTGCAGAGCAGAAAAATGCAATCTAATAAGCTAGATATATCATAACCAACTGGCCTGACCAGTGATGACTTTACTGAAAGTAACAAAAACTTGGGAAAGGTATTTTACCCACATGCATGATTCAAGCATTTGGGAAACCGAGACAAGAGGAACTGCATGAGGTTCAGGCTAGACTGAGCTACAGTGTAAGACCCTTTCACAAAAAACTCCACTCCAAACAGGAACTTGAAATCAACATTAAGAATACATTGCTTCTATGAATATTGTGCATGGTGGGGGAAAAGAAAAGGAGAGGAGGAGGAAAGAGGGAAGAGAAGGAATGAAGGAATAAGGGAGAGGAGGGAGAGAAATGAAAACTCCAAAACATAAGTCTAAGAACCACAGAAAATGAAAAAATCACTGAATGAGCATATACCAATTCAGATATTACCCCAGACCCTTGCCACCGACCCCCCCAAAACAACCCAAAACCCCCTCAAAAAACACAAATTGGGGCTGGATGGTGGGGAAAATGACTAGGAAAGGGCAAAAAAAGATAACTTAGGGGTGTTAAACCATTGTATCTCTGACAGTGGTAATCTCATGAGTGTATTTTGCTGACCATACTCATCAAATTACATTCTTACAATTTTATATTTTATTGCATAGAAACTATGCCAAAATTTACATTAAAAGCATACAGTAAACAATTGGTATACCTGACAGTGTTTTATTGGGTCAGTGCTGGATCTCTTTTCTTTCAGATACTTTCTGTCTTCACTATTCTGCTGATAACCATCTATCTGGTAATAGCCATTGAAAAGCCATCTAGGTTGGTAACTGGAGGATGGGGAGAAGGCAGAGACTAGGCAACTTTGTCTGCCCTTTCCTGGCTTGGGGCACCTCCAGCCACAGATGGTTCTGGTCCATCAACAGCTCACATCAGGGTGCCTCCAGGTTACCCTGATACCTTGCCTTCTGGGAATTTCACCTCTATTCTAGACCTCTCTAGATAAACGGTAGCAGATAGTCTCCACAGCTGCTAATTTCTAGGGAGCCTCCTGATTTTCTGACTCCCTCTTCAACTCTCTCATGGCCTGTGCAACCAATTTCCTGTGTTCAGTCTGCTCTACTTAATACATAGAGTAGTTGTTTCCTGATTGAGCTCTGACAGATACACACCTGCCACAGGAAAGCAGGTGCCCTCCCCTGGCCAGATGCCTCATATTTACAGATGAGAAGGGAACAATTAGAGACAACCTAACCTGTGTTCTCATGTCAACAATGCCTGCAGCCAAAGAAACGCAAACCAAAATAAGTGTTTCCCACTCTATAAGTAGGTCCTAGTTACATCACAGGACAGAAGCATTCCTGGCATGTTCCCATCATACCAAGTTTCCTCAGCCTTCAGGGGGATCACAAAGAAATACATGTGATGGCTCTATATGAATCACCAGAAGACTGTGCAACAGAGCTAGACAGTTTACAGACTGGCTCTCCCTCCAACTTGCACAAAGACAGGAGGATCTGAAGCACATTCCTGCCTTGATCCTGCCCTGTGACATGTTAATAGAGCTCTTCACAATGAATCCAGTTATGTCTCCACTCCTATCTACAAGTCAGAGTGGGCTCATTGTAGCTTATTTCCTTTTCTTCCCAATCACCCAGACTCCATTTCCCAACTTCCCTTGCAAGTAGGTGGGATTTAATTTGGGACACAAGGAAGGAAGGAACAACAAACATCAATTCCTCACTAGGCTCATACAATGATTGGAAAATACAAACAGCCAAATTATCGTCCAACAGATGAAATGATAAATAAAATATGGTTTATGGAATGCTTAGGAAAGCAATGGAATGCTTAGCAACAAAAATGAGTGTGGACAGTCTACAACACAAATGAATGTTTAAAATAGTATGCCAGATGACAAAAGCCATACACAAAACAACAAACACTTTATCATTCTATTTGTAGGGAATGGCCAGGGTAGACAAAGCCACAGAGAGAGAGATGGAAAAAAAGGTGAGGGAATTGGAATTAACTACTAATGGGTTGCCAGAATAGATTAATAGTGAATAGGGAGGAAGCCTGGAGCAAACAAGAAAGGGAAGTGACTGCTAATAGATCTATTCAGGATTAATGATGCAAATGCTCTAAAATTAACTGTAATTGTGATTGTACAACTTTGACAGTATGCTAAAACTCACTGACTTACTACTTTGGGTGAACTGCATGGTAAGTATGAGATATTGCAATTTACTATGTTCTTCATTTTTTATCACTTGACCTAATGGAGATCTGACAGCCTATGAAAGGACAGAGCCTTGAGATGGATAGAGACTAGGCTGTCAAGTAATAACCTGAAGAAGGGACTGTCCAACCAGAATACATCTACATTTGGATGTTGCATGAGGGAAGAGAAATTTTTACTTTGTGGGCTGTTTCTTATAGCACTTACCATACCTGGGTGAGTACTTAAGTTGACAATACTAAGGTGGCAGGTATTTACCTAGTCAGGAGGATAAACTCTCTTCTGAGTCTCTAATCAAATTGCCCTTTTGGAAAATACCTGGGGTCCCTGGCTATGAAGATTTCCATCACCACTGACCCTGACCTATGTAAGCCTCCCCTCTTCCATATCTCCAGTTTGGGGTCCTAATTCAAGGGATGTTATGTGTGGAAGTTTGGGTCAAAAACAACCCCATAGGCTCTGAATACTTGGTTCCCTGCTGATGGTATTATTTGGGAGAGATTTTGGAACCTACAGGAGGTAGAGCTTTGCTGTTAGGAAGTAGGTCACTGGGGGCAAGCTTTGAGTGTTTATAGTCTCATCTCACTTAAAGTTCTCTCTCTATTTCCTTCATGTGGATAAAATTGGGATCTCTTAGCTTCCTGCTGCTATGTTTGCTACTTCATGTTTTCCCCACCATTATGGACTCTCCCTCTGGAACTGTAAGCCAAAATAAACTATTTTTCTCCTACAAGTCATATTTGGTCATGATGTTTTATCATAGCAACAAAAGTAAAAACATACTATGGGTAATGGTATCACCAGTAATTATTTTTGATATTTTCTATATATATTGAATATAACTGAAATATTTTATGTATAGTCACATGTAAAGAAATGACATAAAAATTGCATTGTACTGCCAAACCATGAAAATAACTAGAGCACTCATACATTCATTATACATGGAGCTCTTCTAACTCTAGACTGCAGGCAATCACCTAGCCATTACTTAACTTACTCCATTCAACAAATTTTTATTGAACACTTCCATATGGGTGACACAGTGACCTTAGGTATTGGGCATCAGCAGCCTAGTAAATACCTCAGCATAGTCTCTCCTCAGATTTAGAGTCTAATGGGAGAGATGTTAAGTATTAGACAAATAAACACAGAAATGTGTATCACGTTCAGATTTAGTACTAGCCTTCAGAAAGGAATGCTTAAGCTAGATACCGAAGGATGACAGACCCCAGAAAGTCAAGTAAGTGACAACAGAAAGCATTCCCAGCAGAGCACATGCAAGCATCCACAGGGATCAATAACCTCCTGCTCCAGACATGGAGGACCAGCTAGAAAGACATGAACCAGAGGGTGGGACCAGACCACATGGAGCTATGTTTAGGACTCTTCTGAAAATTTTCTCAAAACCTCAGCCTAACTAAGACATTCATACCCAGAGGAACTCAGAAGATTTTGTCCACATTTCACCTTTTATTCCATATGGCATTTCAAGATTAGCTCCTTCCATGGTGTTTTTTTCCCTAAATACCCAAGGATCAGCTAGTTCTCTGTAGGCATGAATCACCCATTTGGCCTCCCTCACATCCCTACAAATTCAAGGAAGTTGACACATGGGCAATTAGACCTTTCATGCTTTCAAATTCATTTTCTGTGCATTCTTCTGTAAGAGTGGGTAACAAGTCAGGCATGGTGGACATGCCTCTCACACTTGGGAGGCAGAAGCAGACAGAACTCTGTGAGTTTAAAGCCAGCCTGTTCTACAAAATGAGTCCAGGACAGACAGGGCACAGAGAAACCCTGTCTTGAAAAACCAAACCATATTTGCTCCTGTATTTTGTCCCCCTAATTAAGAAGGACTGAAGCACCCACACTTTGGTCTTCCTTCTTCTTGAGCTTCATATGGTCTGTGAATTGTATCTTGGATATTCAGAGCTTTTGGGATAATATCCACTTATCAGTGGGTGCATACCATGTGTGTTCTTTTGTGATTGCGTTACCTCATTCAGGATGATATTTTCTATAGAGACAAAGTGTAGAGCAGAGACTGAAAGAAAGGCCATCCAGGGACTCTCCCACCTGGGAATTCATTCCATATACAGTCACTAAACCCCAGCACTATTGTGGATGCCAAGAAATGCTTGCTGAAAGGAAACTAATATAACTGTCTCCTGAGAGGCCCTGCCAGAGCCTTACAAATATAGTCAGATGCTCACAGCCAACCATTGGACTGAGAGTGGGGTCCCCAATGGAGGAGTTAGAGAAAGGACTGAAGGAGCTGAAGGGGTTTGCAACCCCATAGGAAGAACAGTAATATCAACCAACAAGACGCCCCCCCCCCAGAGCTCCTAGGAACTAAGTCACAAACCAAGGGGTACACATGGCTCCAGCTGCATATGTAGCAGAGGATGGCCTTGTCAGGCATCAATGGGAAGAGAGCTCCTTGGTCTGGGGGGGGGGGGAGGTGGGAGTGGGGTGGGTGGAGGAACACCCTTATAGAAGCAGAGGGAGGGAGGATGGGATAGGGTGTTTCTGGGAGAGGGGAAACTGGGAAAGTGGATAACATTTGAAAGGTAAATAAAGAAAATACCCAATAAAAAAGAAAATAAAAAGAAAAATCAAACCAAACCAACAAACAAAAACAGTGGGTAACAAATAATTTTATAAGTATTAAGTTTTGAGGCTTGAAAGATAGCTCAGTGCTTAAAAGCAGTTGCTGTTCTCCCAGAGGATCTGGGTTCAATTCCAAACATCTATATCTTGGCTCATCATCATCCATAATTCTGATTCCAGGGGATCGAATACCATTTTCTGGCCTACATATGCATCAGGCATTCATATGATGCACAGATATACATGCAGAAAAAAACACCCAGAGACATAAAGTTAAAATTAAAATAATTTTAAAATACTCATTAAAATATAAATAAAATTTAACAACTTTTGACAGTTTCATATATATATATATATATATATATATATATGCATAATACAACTAATTGATTTATATTTAGTCCTGTGATCCTCTAACATCACCTCTTTCTTTCCCTCTAAATTTTTATTTTCTGCTGTTTTACTAAATAGCACATTGCCAAACTGCCTTCAAATATTTATGTTTAATATACATAGATTAGTCTCAAATATTGGTTTAGATAAACTTATTATTTCAGAGGGTAGTGGTTAATGGAGAGCACTGTAACTATCCAAAGTGTTTGAGAGTAAGTGATTTTGAGTACTCAGCTATAGATGGAATGGCTATTTCAATCCTTACCCAAGGGGATATCTCAAAAGAGCATGGTGTAAAGGATTTAAGAGCTAGAAGATGGGAATGGTGCTATGAAATGCTGTTCTCTGGGCATGATTTGACTGTTATATACATGAACTCACAGCAGCTATGGTTACCAGAATAAGACCTACAGAAAATCAAGCCATGTGAAAATTTCAACGTGATGTGTGTTGGAGGGTTGGGGGCTCTTGGCAGATGACGGCCTCTGAGGGAAGAAGTTACTTTAGGGTAGGGTGGTCACTGGGAGGTAGCCCATGACCAAGTGAATGACCACACACCCATACACATGTGGACAACACAAATTGGACTTGGTGTGTTATTTTAAAAAGAGGACATAAATTTGGGAAGGAGATGTGTTTGTGCTCAGCCTAGGGAAGTTTCAGGGAGGGGTAGGGTGTAGATATGACCAAAGTATATTTAATACATGCACAAAATTCTAAAGAACAAATAAAAATATTAATTAAAAGTGGAATTTTTCTCATTTTAGAAGGTCATTTGATAGTTAGCATTGATGTTTCATTTGGATCAATGACAAAGCCAACAATCTCCATCTGTTCATAAATGAAGGGATCTAGGGTGGTTCTCTCATAATAGGGACTCTCCTAAGTTGCTCTCAGGAGAAGCTCCATGTATGTGTACATAATCCAGAGATGCACCATTAAAAGCTTTCTGGGTACTCATTTATCAGAAAGTCAAACAAAACATTTTTTTGAGATGGGTTTTTTCCTATGTTGCTCAGGGAGTCTCAAGCTCCTAGGCTCAAAAGATCCGCTTGCTTCAGCATTTTTAATATCGAGGACAACAGCCGTGAGACAATTCATCCAGGTTAAAAACCAATTTTGAATAGAGAACTATTATATCCTTGGAAAAAAATCTTCACTTGAATAGCGGGCAGGTAGGAAGAATTGGAAGGTGAAAAGGGAGGTGAAGGTGTGAAAATTACATAAGAAATTATCAAAAATTATTTATATGTATATATAGATATGTAGATATAGACATATATATATCAGAAAAAGAACATAGGCAATATTTTTTAGTTTTAATGTCATAACTGTAAGTTAAAATTTATCTTAGAGGGCTGGAGAGATGGCTCAGTGGTTAAGAACACTGACTGCTCTTCCAGAGGTCCTGAGTTCAAGTTCCAGCAACTACATGGTGGCTCACAACCATCTGTAATGGGATCCAATGCCCTCTTCTAGTGTGTCAGTGACAGTGTACTCATATAAATAAAATAGATTTTAAAAATTTTTTTAAAATTATCTTAGAAATGTAAGATATCAGCTATTATTTTAACATTTAATAATTTAGCCATTATTATATACAGAACAGCTAACCTAGATATTGAATGTTACTGTTTATTGGTCTTGTAGATCCTGTAATTCTCACTATGCAAAGGAAAACTATCAGAGATATTTGACCAACATTAATCTATCAGTTTACATGTGCTACAGCCTTAAAGATACTTGACGTTCTTGATATGACTTAATGATACTAAGACTACTCTTGAAAACAAAATTCATAGCAATTAGTCTGACAAGGAATTACAATGTACATTACCCAGAGGCATCCTAGACAATGATGTTTTTATGCCCTGCTATTTCAGTTACCATAAGTATTACACAAATGAAATAATTGTTTAAGAAAAAAGTATTCAAAAGAATGTAGTCTCAATACCTCTCTCATAATCACCCTCACTCATGTAAACATTTCGAATATTTCTGGTTTCTCCTGCAGAGCAGAATAAGACCATAAAAAACTAAAATGAAATGATTCCATAATTCTGTGAAAAAATATAATGTAGGAAGACGAAGTGTATTTTAAGAAGAAACACTGATGAAAATAGGAGGTATTGATGATGTAAAATCAGCTCTAAGAACAGTAGTGGTAGCAGACACACAGAGCCCTGTTCTTATCCTACCAGCACTCATCTCCACAGACTTGACAGAACCTTGATAGTAGTACCAGCTGCTACTGCTACTGCACAGTAGTCTGCAAGCAGTGACAGGTGGGATTTGGTAGGTAAGCTGACAGCTTCCTCTCCTTTAAGTAAGACAAATGTACGGTTCATTCTAATTAGAACAGAGTCCTAGTTTTCTACTTCTTCACATGTCTTCCATATCTATAGCATTTCTGTTTTTCCCTATCATGCAGTCTCTCTTATTCTTCTGAAGTATCTTATGATGATCACCTCCAAAATAGATTGTGTGCAGCCATTTTGTTTTTATTTTTGTATTTTGCTTCATTGTTTTTCCCAGAGGCTGCGTCTGAGAGAAAATGTACACTATGACTTTATAGTATATAGAAAAGTTTTGTTTTACCTTTACTTCTCCCTCACTTCTTTCTCAAGAGGGTCTCATTCCAGACTGCCCTTGAGCCAAGGAAGACCCTGAACTTCTGGGCTTATCATACCTGATTTACATGGTACTGGGAAATCAAACCAGTTCATAGTAGGAAAATTGAGGCACCAGGGAGCAAAGAGACTCCATAGCCTTCTGTGATCAGTGGAGCAGCTGGGATGGAAGTCTTCCCACTGCCATTTGCACCAGGGAGCCAGGAGACTCCACAGCCTTCTGTGCATAGCCTGCCAGGAGAGAATGATGCCCCAGCAGACTTTCACTTTTGAGCTCAGAGGTGAGATCTCCACATTCTCTTTGGAGGGGACCCAGCTAGGAGCACACAGGGTCTAAGATCAGTGGAGCAGCTGGGACAGAAGTCTTCCTGCCTGCAGCCATTTGAAACAGGCAGCCAGGAAACTCCACAGCCTTCTGTGCACAGCCCACCAGGAGAGAAAGATCTCCCAGCAGTGCTTTCACTTTTGAGCTCAGAGGAGTAAGGACACAGGTTTACAGGCCCAAAGGAAGAACAAACTCCAGCCAGAGACAACAATACCAGCTAGTACCAGATGGCAAAAGGCAAGCACAAGACCCTACCAACAGAAACCAAGGCCACATGGCAACATCAGAACCCAGTTCTCCCACCACAGCAAGTCCCGGGTACCCCAACACACTGGAAAAGCAATAGTTGGATTTAAAAATCATATCTCATGATGCACATAGAAGGCTTCAAGCAAGACTTAAATAACTCCCTTAAAGAAATACAGAACATCGGTCAAGAGGTAAAAGCCCTTAAAGAGGAAACACAAAAATCCCTTAAAGAAATACAGGAGATCATGGGTCAACAGGCAGAAACCCTTAAAGAAGAAACACAAAAATCCCTTAAAGAATTACAGGAAAACACAAACAATCAAGTGAAGGAACTGAACAAAACCATCCAGGATCTAAAAGTGGAAGTAGAAACAATAAAGAAATCACAAAGTGAGACATCTCTGGAGATAGAAAACCTTGGAAAGAAACCAGGAGTCATAGATGCAAACATCAACAACAGAATACAAGAGATAGAAGAAAGAACCTCAGGTGCTGAAGATACCATAGAAAACATTGACTCAACAGTCAAAGAAAATGCAAAATGCATAAAGCTGGTAACCCAAAACATCCAGGAACTCCAGGACACAATGAAAAGACCAAAGCTAAGGATTATAGGCATAGAAGACAGTGAGGATTTGCATCTTAAAGGCCTAGTAAATATCCTCAACAAAATTGTAGAAGAAAACTTCCCTAACCTAGAGAAAGAGATGCCCATGAACATATAAGAAGCCTTTAGAACTCCAAGCAGACTGGACCAGAACAGAAAGCCCTCCCATCACATAATAAAACACGAAATGCACTAAACAAAGAAAGAATACTAAAAGCAGTAAGGGAAAAAGGGCAGGTAACTTATAAAGGCAGACCTATCAGAATCACACCAGACTTCTCACCAGAGACGAAGAAAGCTAGAAGATCCTGGGCAGAACTCATACAGACCCTAAGAGAACACAAATGCCAGCCCAGGATACTATATCCAGCAAAACTCTCAATCATCATAGATGGAGAAAACAAGATATCCCATGATAAAACCAAATTTACACAATATCTGTCCACAAATCCAGCCCTACAAAGGATAATTGATGGAAAATGCCAACACAAGGAGGGAAACTACACCCTAGAAAAAGCAAGAAAGTAATCTCCCAACAAACCCAAAAGAAGATACCCATACAAACATAGAAATAACATCAAAAATAACAGGAAGCAACAATCACTATTCCTTAATATCTCTAAACAACAATGGACTCAACTCTCCAATAAAAAGACATAGACTAACGAAATATTTCTCACGTAAATCTTCAATTCTATCATAAAATGTTTCTATCCCATATTTCAATTAATTTAGCAATGTTTTACATGTCTACCACTTTACTCCTTAATTTTCCATTAAAATTGTCAATTGTAACGTGTTTATCTGAAATATTTTCCATGTAAATCTTTAATTTTATTATAGTGTTTGTACTTCCCTTTTAAATAAATAAAAAAAAGATTATCAACTTGAAATTGCTTCTAAATTCACAAGCAACAAAATAATGAAACAGGATGGAGGCTAATCAAGGAAGAGAATGAAAAATTTTAGGAAAGTTTAGCATTTAGTAGTAAAATAAATGATAAATATGGCTTTCAGCTAGCCAATGTTTTGACAAAATATTGTTTAAACAAAACCTTCATGAATTCAATTTGTTATCTGAAAGCATATGGAGCATGCCACACTCTCTCCCAAGTGGGGACAGAATTGAGTTTCTCTCTGTGATTAGGGACTGAGACTGCTGACAGGAGAAAAGGTCCACTATAAAGGCAAGGGCTCAAGAAATCTAGAATCATTTAATAAAATTTGCTGTTTCATGTTATAAACTCATGAAATTTTTTTAAAGAAAAATAAAATTCAAAGACAATCTGATACAACTCTTTTTGTTGTTTTGTTTTAAAGAGAACTAATGCATTCAGAAAAGATTTTGAGTTGTTTAAAGAGAAGACTACACAGATAGTGATAGAGAAGGCACTTGGCTCATACAGGTGTCCTGCTTAATCCTCAGTAACACCCTAGTGTCTATAGAACAAAATGCAAATCCCTCATAAGTATGTAGTCCTCAGTCTCTAGAACCAACCTTCCTCATCAGTCAACTATTTCTGTTATAAAATGATCCCTTCATTCAGGTTGAACTAAACTGATGATTACAGTTGAAGTTCACCATTTCTCTTGTCAACACCAATTACTGAAATACTTGGGGTAGTACCAGCTGACCTTGCAATTGTGCACTGAGTACAAAAGGCTGGTATCCAACTTATGGCCCATTCTCCTTTTTATTATACTCACTCATTAATTGTGTGTGCATGCATATGTGTGCATGCTTATGTAGAAATATGTCACAGCATCTATGTGGAGGTCTCTTTGTAGGACTCGATTTTCTTTTACCAATATGTGGGTCCAGAGGATTGAACTCATGTGGTCAGGTTTGCAGCAAAAGCCTTTACATGCTCAGCCATTTCTCTGTCCCTATCCCTTTATTTTTATCTTAATGAGGTTCTAATTCCTGAGAAGTCATGACTTGCTTACAGGTGCCCAGGTAGACAGCAACAAAGTGGACATGGAATACAGTAACCTAACTCCCAAATAAATACATTCTCCACCACAAAAATATCTTTCTTGACAGTTCCCATAACATAGGCATAATAGTTTCTTCTCCATATTGCTTTAGTGACAGCTGTCATATACTAGAAATATTTTATTCACACACACCCAATTACTGGAGTCTTCTGTAAAGTATGACTTGAAACCATGCTACTGACAGTATTTAGCCTAAAATGTAAACTGCTGTCTTTGAACTCAGAAGGGAGATATATATGGTTGATTTGGTGGTCCATGTGTTCCTTTAGAATTTTTTCCTGAGAAATCTGAAAACCTGATTTCTTGTTTCCTTCTGATTATATGACATATTTCAAGGGCACAACAAAGAAATTGATGCATATAAAAACTCTTAAAATACATTGTGAGACATAAAACAGTCTGAATCAATTGGATCTTTGAAAGGATTAGAAGGTATGGCCTTTTTGAAGTAGGTATGGCTTTGTTAAAGAAATTGTGTCACTGGGGGTGAGCTTTGAGGTTTCAAAGGCCCACGCTAAGCCAAGTCTGTCAGTGTCTGTCTTCCCCCTCCCCCCGCACCCCCCACCATGTGTAATGTATCTCCTTCAGGATCAGCCACTGCTCCAGTGCCTGCCTGCATGCCACCATGTTCCCCACTATGACAACAATGGACTAAACACCTGAAACTATAAGCAAATGCTCTCTCTTATATTAGTTGCCTTAATCATGGTGTCTCTTTATAGCAATACAATGGTGACTAAGATAAATGGTTAATGACTAGTGGTTTATTTTGTGACAAAATGTATTGGAAATATTGTACTAGCCCTTAAAAATATCTGAAAGCCTTTGGAATGTAAACATAGAATATAGAAAATAAAAATTAAAAAAAAGAACCCTGAAGATTTAAAAAAAAAATCTGAATATGGTAACTGAAGCATCAATGAAGTGATTGACTAGTAATGCTGTATCATTAGAATTTTCTGTATATTGAAGGTCAAAGATGAAAGATCTGTTAAATCAAAAGTAAATATCACATTTTCTTTCATATGGAGGATCTAGATTTTCATATGTAGGATATGACATGAAAGCAGGAGTTATCAGGAGAGGAAAGAGACCAGCGGCGGGGAGGACAAGGAAAAATAATAGAGTAAGCAAATACAATGTTATAATCTGAACTATAAAAAATTTGAAAATTCTGCAATTAAACCAATTATCCTGTATGCTAATTTAAAAACGAATTTGAAAACCAACATTATAAAATGTTATGAGAAAGCCCATTATTTTATATACTAACCTAAGAATAAGAAAAACTATAAAAAGGAGATTGGAGGGATGGTTCAGAAGTTAAGAACATTGGCTGCTCTTCTAGAGGACCCAGGTTTAGTTCCCAGCACCCACATGGCAGTCCGCAAACAGCTGTAGCTCTACTTCCAGTGGATCTAACACCCTCACAGTCATACATGCAGGCAAAACACCAATGCACATAAAAAATTTTAAAAAACACAAAAAGAATGATGTGTTAATCAAAGTCTGTAACATCCAACTCTAACTTTATAAGGCTAAAAAAAGCCCTACCTTAATGCATAGAGAAAGTGAGAAGGTTTTTTTTTCCCAAAAATACACAAAAGGTAAAACATAAACACACAAAAAAATATTCTAAATCTTATTAGAAAGACTTGTGTTAAGTAGTAAAGACAACTGCTCTTCAAAAGTCCTTTACTGGTTTATTTAAATGTTTTAGGCCTGTAATTTCTTTGACAGAAAAATGTTAACAACATAGCTATAGGTTCATCATTATGATATAACAATATGATATTGGGATTCTCCTTTGGTAAATAGAAGGGCAATTAACATTTGTCCAACATATTCTATCTGCTAAATGCTATGCTAATATTTCTGCTTATGATATTATTACTTCATTTTTAGAAGTCTCCTTTAACACCTACCATGTAAGTAAAGTGCATGGCATTATGGATTGTAGACAGCAGTATGGTCTTGATTTCTCAGATCATGTTCAAAGTTCAAAGTTAAATGTTCTCTGGGCAAGCTTAAGATCTATGGATGCCTTTTCTTTTTATACTACAAATATTTTTTTCTTGTATACTTTAATTAACCATAATTCCTACTTGCTAAGATACTAAGTCACATGGTGACACTGCTGTAATTTTGTATGACTAGGTCAGGGCCCTTGAGATGCAGTCATTTAAGAAGTGTGAATGGGAGAATAAATGAAGGCAACACAGTGACAAACTTCTTATAAATTTTCTCTAGAGCTGAAGGTGCCAATTGGTGGCAATCCTGCATTCTGTTAATAGTTTTGGTATTTTAAAGTTATCAAGAAGTTATCACTCAAACTGGTAAAACTATGAAAGATCAAACTACACAGTGATATTACGAGCCATAACTAAGCACCCATTTCATGCCATGAATAATTCAGGAAATTTAGGTTGAGTATTCCTAATGTAAAAATATAAAAATGTTAAGGGTATCCTATTTGGATATTTGGATTTCAGATCTCTAAAAAATTATGTGTATGGATGTGTTGCTTGATAAATATATATATTTGTACACCACGTAATGCAGTGTCCATGAATAGCCTAAGAGGTATCAGATCCTCTGAGAGTAGAATTATAGACTGTCCTGAGCCATCTGGGTTCTGGAAATCAAACCCAGGTTCTCTGGAAGTGCAGCCCAGCCAGTGCTCATAACTGCTGGACTATCTCTCCAGCCCCAAATCTCAGATTTTTTTAGTATGTATGTATGTATGTATGTATGTGTGTGTGTATGTATATATATATTATATATATACATACATATATATATATATATATATATATATATATATATATATAAATTCCTTCCTGGTCCCCCCTTCCAGAGCTCATCACCCTATTCTCCTTCCCCTTTGCCTCTCAGGAGATGCTCCCCCCAGGCAATCCCCTTCCCTGCGACTCTTTGGTTGGTGGTTCAGTCTGTGGGAGCTCCCAGGGCTCCAGGTTAGTTGACTCTGTTGGTCTTCCTATGGGGTCACCATCCCCTTCAGTTCCTTCAGTCCCTCCCCTAACTCTTCCATAGGGGTCCCTGAAAATTTCAAAGTTTTTGATGAGGGGTGTTCAACTGGTAAAGTCTATAAATACTTAAAATCTAGAGGGAAAATCCCTAAAAGTAAAAATACTCTTAGTCCCAGACATTTCAAGTAAGAAATATCTTTTAAATTCAGCTTTTGAGACTTCTCTCTCTCTCTCTCTCTCTCTCTCTCTCTCTCTCTCTCTCTCTCTCTCTCTCCCTCTCTCCCTCTCCCTCTCCCTCTCTCTCTCCCTCTCCCTCTCCCTCTCTCTCTCCCTCTCCCCCTCCCCCCTCTCTCTCCATCCTTACATATATCCATATGTACATACATCCATCTATCTTTGAGATAGGGTTTCATATAGCTCAAGCTGACCTTCAAACTCAGATTTGTCTCGTTGCAAAATCTCCTAAATTACACTAATTTTCTGTGTTTCTTGTAATTTGGCCTTTAGACAGTTCAGGGGGTGGGGAACCCAAAACCAAAACAAACAAACAAAAACCCCTCCTTTCTGGTATCATAACAGTCTGAATAAAGAAAACACTGCCAAATGCAGATCATTTCAGTACAATTACTTTGAAAGAAATAGGTTTGCCTATTTTTATAAATTCAAATGTGTGTGTTCACTTTTATAGCTTATTATTATTATTATTATTAATTTGATATATAATTTTTGGGGGTGTTTTTTTTTTGAGACAGGGTTTCTCTGTATAGCCCTGGCTGTCCTGGAACTCACTTTGTATACCAGGCTGGCCTCAAACTCAGAAATCCGCCTGCCTCTGCCTCCCAAGAGCTGGGATGAAAGGCGTGGGCCACCACTGCCAGGCTTGATATATTCTCTATTTACATTTCAAGTGATTTCCCCTTTCCTGGATCCCTCTCCCCAAAAGTCCCATAAGCCTTCTTCCCTCCCCCTGTTCCCCAATCCATTGCTTCCCACTTCCCTGTCTTGGTTATCCCCTAAATGTGTGTGTTCATGATGCACACACATGATTTTTTTAATTGCCCATTACTTTCATTTATCCTTCATTAGCTCACTTCCCTTTCACAAACAAATTTCTGTTGATATATAATTAACTCTAAATAAAGGACGACAAACAGGAAAGGAAACAGGATGGTATGGTAGATTTGAGGGAGCCAGTGAGAAGCAATGTGATCAGACAGAAAAGGCAAATAGTTCATAAAAGTGAAACCTATATTATTAGCAAGACTGTTATGCAGAAGGAAGCACAGTAATTCATTTTTTTTCAAGAAACTAATGCAACAGGATTTTTGTTCATAGCAGCAGGATTCACAATAGCCAAGAGGTAAAGGTATCCTAAATCTGTCAAAGAATGAGTGGATAGACAACATGTGGGTTATCCATACAATGAAATATTACTCGGGCTTTAAAGGGAAGAAACTTCTGATACATAGCATAATGGTATGGACCTTAATTACACTAATACTAATAAGTCACCCATAGGAAACTACACTTACATAAGATGTTGAAAGTAGTCCAATTCATAGAAAGAATGGTGTTTACTATGTGCTCAAGGCAGGAGAAAATAGAGTTGATATGTAAATAGAGAGTTTCTGCTTGGGAGATGAAAAAGTTCTAGAGATCTGTTTTACAACAGTAAAAATGTATTCAATACTACTGAATCAAATTTTAGATTACATGCTTTTACTACAACAAGAAACATTTGTTTCTTTTTTTTTCCTTTTTAAAAATTATTTATTCTACATTCTTTGTTTACATTCCAAAGGCTTTCCTCTTTCCCAGTCCCCCCATATGTCTCATAAGCCCTCTCCCCCCCCCAACTATTCCCCAATCACACACCCCCACCATTTCTCTGTTCTGGTACTCTCCTACAAAACTGGATCCAATCTTTTCAGGCCCAGGGTCCTCTCCTTTCTTCTTCTTGGGAATCATTTGACTTACTAATTGTGCCTTGAGTATTCAGAGCTTTTGGGCTCATTAATATCCACTTAGCAGTGATTGAATTTCATGTGTATTCTTTTGTGACTGGGTTAACTCACTTAGGATGATATTTTCCAGATCTAACCATTTGCCTACAAATTGCATGAATTCATTATTTTTAATTGCTGAGTAGTATTCCATTGTATAAATATACCACATTTTCTGTATCCATTCCTCTTTTGAGGGAGATCTGGGCTCCTTCCAACTTCTGGCTATTATAAATAAGGCTGCTATGAACATAGTGGAGCATGTATCCTTATTGCATGCAGGGGAATCCTCTGGGTATATACCCAGGAGTGGTATGCCAGGGTCCTCTGGAAGTGACATGCCCAATTTTCTGAGGAACTGCCAGACTGATTTCCAGAGTGGTTGTACCATTTTGCAATCCCACCAACAGTGTAGGAGTGTTCCTCTTCCTCCACATCCTCGCCAACACTTGTTGTCTCTGGAGTTTTTAATCTTAGCCATTCTGACTGGCGTGAGGTGGAATCTCAGGGTTGTTTTGATTTGCATTTCCCTGATGACTAATGATGTTGAACATCTCTTAAGGTGTTTTTTAGCCATCTGAATTTCTTCTGGTGAAAATTCTTTGTTTAGCTCTATATCCCATTTTTTAATAGGGTTATTTGGCTCTTTGGGGTCTAACTTCTTGAGTTCTTTGAATATATTGGATATTAGCCCTCTGTCGGATGTGGGGTTGGTGAAGATCTTTTCCCAATGGATGGCTCAGCAGTTAAGAGCACTGACTGCTCTTCCAAAGGTCCTGAGTTCAAGTCCCAGCAACCACATGGTGACTCACAACCATCCATAAAGAGATCTGAAACATTTGTTTCTTAATGAAAATATCTATTACAAAGTACGAGCACTCAGTGTTACCATCTAACATTCTCAACATATGCCAAACCAAGCAACATAAAAAGATTGCCCAGCAATTTCAAGTGGAATCTCACAGTTTGTTTTGGTAGTCCTGCAGGCACACAAAATATAAATTAAAGCATTTTTTGATTAGTGTAATTAATTATGCCATAGTACAAACTTAGCTTTTTGTGATTTTTTATTGAATATAATCTTCATTTACATTTCAAATGCTAAAACCCTTCCCAGTTTCCCCCTCCCCCCAAACCCCCAACCTCTCCTCCCACCTCCTGCCTCCACATATATGCCCCTCCACCTGAACCATTCCCACCTAACACCTCCTCGATCTCCCTTTGTTGGGGCATCTATTGACCTTTCACCTGACCAAGGACCTCTCCTCCCACTGATGCCCAACAAGGCCTTCCTCTGCCACATGTTTGGCTGGAACCATGTGTACCCCTTGGTTGATGGTTTAGTCCCTGGGTGTCCTGGGGCATCTGGGTGGCCGAAATCATTATTCTTCCCATGGGGCTGTAAACCTCTTCAGCTCCTCTGGACTATCCTCCAGCTCCTCCATTGGAGACCCTACCCCCAGTCCAATAGTTGGCATCTGCCTCTGTATTTGTAAGGTTCTGGCAGGGCCCCTCCAGAGACAACCATGGCATGCTCCTTTTGGTATACACTTCTTGTCGACCATAGTAGTATCAGGGTTTGTTGACTGTTTATAGGATGAATCCCCAGGTAGGACAGCTTCTGGGTGGCCTTTCCTTCAGTCTCTGCTCCACACTTTGTCTCCCTTATTGCTCCTGTGAGTATTTTGTTCCCTTTCTCAGAGGAGCCAAAGCACCCCCACTTCAGTCCTCCTCCTTCTTGAGCTTCCTGTGCTCTGCGAATTGTAACTTTAAACCTTAGCTTTTAAGACTAGTATTACACATCATGCTATGTTAAAATAATAGGGCTATGGACCTAGATCATGTTGACCAGCTGTTAATTTTGTACCTTTGCCTTTTTCTTTATGCTCCTAAAATAAAAAGTTGGAATCACATAATTCTAAGTTGGCAGTGGTTATAGTTCTCATCATTGGTAGGAAAGTGATAATAAATATATTTCTCTTTTGCTTTATGGTAGCTGGAGATAATATACTATAATAATTGGAAGATGACATTTTTCTACTCATGACAAACATTTAATATAGAATGGCTACGTATAGAAAGGAGATGGTTACACTGAACAGTAAATATACACAGAACTGATAAAAGAAAGTTGATGGCTACCTCAGAGATAACAAGCCCACATGATCTCAAAGACAAAGTGCCCTTTAACTTAAACAGCCTCTAGGGACCTCAGAAGCTGAGGTTTGGATGGTTCTGAAGAAGCTTAGTGTTTCTCTGCTTTATGTATGCTAGATTAAATTGCTGTTGTCAAGTATCCCATTCCTCCATTTCTGGGGACTACAGAGAAAGTGGAAAGATCTGCCCTGAATGTGGACTCAGAATTAAAGATAGGAAAGACTCTATCATATAACACATACAAGCTCCATTTCTTCCCCCAAACAAGCAGGTCTGTTGCTAATACCTCAATTGCCTGTGGTCATTAGACCCCAGTTCCTTAGCTGTGCAATGTAGATTCACATCAGCAACTCTACAAGAACTCCCATACTTATAGTCTTAGACTAGGAATGTAACGTTGGTTTCTCTTATTTTGTCGAGGCTTCTAGCTTCTTAGACTGTATGCAGAAAGGTTTGGATATTTTACAACTTGTTCAGAAAAGCAGCAGCTAGCTCAGGGGCAGGGAATATATAGCTGCTGAAGAGATTTGGTCCATTAAAAGAAACCAAGTATTTTGCATCAGGACAATAGGAAAGATACCTTGAGTATCTTCAGGAATGACCCAGACTTGTCCATTGCAGGCTCAAGGGTATAAAGGTTAACTAATTTCAAAGAGTTTTACTTTATAAAAGAGCTCAGGGATCTCTGCTGGCATAAGGCCATTTGGAAAGTGTTTCTCAATGTTCACTCATCCAAGCAACTTATAGGCCACTGAAGCCATAGTCCAAGGGGGCAAAGATGCTGCTTAAGATGGCAACAGACCTTGATAGTGCCCATATGATACTGTTTTAGCAAGAGTTATGGGGTCATGAGGCTTTACTCAAATTTCAAAAGAAATTTGGGAAGATAGGTAATAAGTGGCAGGATCAAGATTCCTATAGGCAACACCTAGAGGCCAATGTGTAAATCTGTGCAGGTAAAAACTACTAGAGAGATCAGAGACTTATACATCTGAAGAAAGCTGCAGGTAGTGAGCAGGGCCAGCCCATAATATCGCCCATTTAAGATGCAGACAGCAAGGCCATAGCAGCAAGACAACTGTAACCCGCCTAGAGCTCACATAATGCACCACATGTCATAAATGCTGGACATGGATCCACAGGATTTAAGGTTTGTCCTTCTGAGTTCTAGTCTTGCTTTTGTCCTATCCCTCTTTTCTATGGCCCCATTTCTCTTTTTGCGACTGGAAATACTTTCTCCGTGTCTCTGAATGTGAAATGTATATGGCATACTTTCTACATTTTACAGAGGTTCACAACTAATAGTTTAGTGTTCAGAGAGACTTTGGACTTGGACTTTTTAACAGTGCCAGAACTGTTAAGATTATAGGGACTCCTGGAAATAGAGTGAATGTGTTTTGTATTATGGGATGGAAATGAGCTTGGGGGCCAAAGGTACAATGTTATAATTTGGATACGAATATCCCAAATACCGTCATATAAAACTTTGTTAGCAGCTGATGGACTTTTTGGAAATAACTGCATCTCAGGGGATCTGACCTAGTCAATCTGTTGATGAATTCACAGAATGATGACATTTTTTGGAAGGAGTAAAAACTAGGAGATAGAGGAAGTCAGTCACTGGAAGCATGCTCTGAAAAGCTATGTCTTATCCCCCTCTTTCCACTTTCCTCCTGTCAGCCATGAAGCGAGTTTCCCTGCTCCACTATATGCTCCCTACCACATACTGCCTTACCACAGGTCCACAAGTGATGGAGCTGAGGACTATGGTCTAAAACTTCTGAAGGTGAGAGCCAAACCAAGTATTTCCATCTTTAAATTGTTTCTCTCAGGTAACATAATGATGATACAAACAAACAGACAATAACACTGTCTAGCATAGCCATCTTTCTTCTCACTAGCTAGATCTTTGGTTAGAATATTATACCTGCTATTGTGTATATAGTAAAGTCTTTTCTATAAAAGCAATAACAAATACCAAATTGCTCATAAAGGATTTCATACCATTGAGAGGCCAGCAGTTTAACTGCCCAGTGGAAACTTCAAGTAGCTTTGAATGGGCTTCTGAATGCAGCGAAGTGGAAGATACCAGGAAAAGCAGGCCGGCTCAAGCCAGCTTTCCTACTGACAGGGAGCCCTTGCCATCTGAGGGTCAAACATCATTCATTTCTGCCAGCCTTTAGTAACTAATTTATGGCCATGTTTTGGTTCACTTCATAAAAAGTAAAGGTCAACTGAAATGCAGGAATACTCCTTTCTTTCCTTTTCTTTCCTTTTTTTGGTCCATCTCCCTTTCCCTTATACATATAAGGCTGCCCTACTAACTTCTTTAAAACTATGTATAAAGCCATATCCTACTACAAGTATGCTTAGAGCTGTACAAATTCAAACAGAAACATGAACTTCAAGACTATACATATAAATGAAGCACTTGGAAACTCCTAGCTTATTGTGTGGAAAATAAGGTTCTAAGCACCCAAGGACCCTTGCCCAGGCTCGACAGAGCCAGTATCTGACAGGAGATAATCAGACCAGAAAGCAAAAGAAATGTTAGTTTTTATATGCAATACAAATTATTCTCCTTCTAGATTAGAGACATATTTGCCTCTGAATCATCTCATACTTCCATAACCACATTTAGATGTCAATTTCCACTTCAAATCCTGTTTTATTCTTTCATGTCTTTGAGAGGATAATTATCAATAATATCCACTATTTGACAGTGGGTACTCTCTGATGTGTCTAGTTGAAAAGATAGCAAAAAGCTACTCACATGGCTTCCAGTTCTTATTGAACAAGTTAATTTTATAGTACTTAGAGTGCATAAGGAATTTCCCCAAGAATTTTACAAGTAATGACACATTTAATTCTTTTAAGTCAATAATCAATCACATAGAGTCACATGCTACTAAAATTGGAACACACTACACCGAGGGAACAGGATTATTAGAGTTTGTTTTCTCAGGCTTAAGATGTTCTCCCTACTTTGGGTTATATATATATGCATATATATATAAATATATCTGCATATATGTGTGTATATCTATCAATAGATAGATAGAAAGAAAGATAGACAGACAGACAGACAGACAGACAGATAGATAGACAGACAAACATGCAAAGAAATATTTACAAAAGTATCTGTTTTAACATTCCAAATCTGGAGCATCCTAAATGCCCATCATCAGTAAAATGAATAAATCATGACATATCTATAAAATGGGATATTCTACAGCAACAAAAAGGAGTTAGTGATGTATACCATGACATATATGAGTATCGTCAACATGCCATTGAAATCCTGAAGCCAAATACAAAAGAGAATACGTAGTATGCTTCTATTTTTATGAAGTTGAGGCCAAGAAAAAATAATCTATGGAGATTGGAGGATGTAACACTGGCTGCCTTGGGATTGTACTGGTTGCCTGTAGAGGTTACAGATAAAGAAAAACAGAAAACTTTTTGAATTTTTTTTTATTTTGTCAGGGGTATCATTTAGATGTGTATATTAATTTCTCACACTCATCAAATTATGTATTTAAGATCTACACACTTTTACTGCTTGCAAACTTTATTTTCATTTAAGAGACATGTGACCTTACATGGGTTAAGATTCTGGAAAAATATGGGTTCCCGTTTTGTTGCTGTCTTAAAGATGCTGCCAGTGGCATTTCAACAATCTAAAGCTTAATCCAGCTGCTGAAAAAGGAAGCCTCTGAAACTGGGAAACCAGATGCTGTAATTCTCAGATCATTCTAAATACTTATTTCATGTATTCTTTATTTGAAGACAGCATTCATTGGTTGGAAGGCTGATGAGGGCATCCTATAAGTCCCCAGCTATTAAACCAAGTTGCATACATTTCTAGAATACTCTTCTGTATTGATCTGACATGATTTCTTTTTTTTGTTTGTTTTTGGTTTTTTTTGTTTATTTTGTTTGTTTTTTATTTTTCAAGACAGGGTTTCTCTGTGTAGCCCTGGCTATCCTGGAACTGACAAGATTTCATAAGTAACAGCTTACTTACTGTGGACAAAAGAATGTACATAATTCTTAAAGTATTTTTCTTAATATGTTATCAATGGAATAAGAAAGACAGTAGAAATAAGACATTTAGACACCTGAGATTTTGAGGTTAAAATGTGAAACTATTTTATTCTGCAAATTTACAGTAGTCATGTTTGAATGGCCACTTAGCCAGAAACTACCATTTCCTAATTTCTTTGTGGCAAGATGGAGAATAAATTCACATCAGTGGAATGTAAGAAGTAGCAACCCAGTTGTTCTGACTAATTTTATGTCAGCTTGACAACAACTTGACACAACTTAGAGTTATCTGAAAGGAGAGAACCTCATTTGAGAAAATGTCTCCATGAGATCCAGCTATAAGGCATTTTCTTAATTAGTGGTTGATACAGGAGAGTCCGGCCCATTGTGGGTGGTGCCATCCCTGGGCTTGTGGGCCTGGGTTCTGTAAGAATGCAGGCTGATACATGTAATAAGGACACATGCTCCACTATGTTCATAGCAGCCTTATTTATAGTAGCCAGAAGCTGGAAAGAACACAGATGTCCCTCAACGGAGGAATGGATACAGAAAATGTGGTATATTTACACAATGGAATACTACTCAGCTATTAAAAACAATGAATTCATGAAATTCTTAGCCAAGTGGGTGGACCTAGAAAATATCCTGAGTGAGGTGACCCAATCACAAAAGAATACACATGGTATGCACTCACTAATAAGCAGATATTAGCCCAAAAGCTCAAAATAAACAAGTTTCAATTCACAGAGCACAGGAAGCTCAAGAAGAAAGAGGACTTAAGTGAGGGTGCTTTTGTTCCTCTGAGAAAGGGAACAAAATACTCACAGGAGCAATAATGGAGACAAAGTGTGGAGCAGAGACTGAAGTAAAGGCCACCCAGAGACTGCCCTACCTGGGGATTCATCCTATAAACAGTGACCAAACCCCAACACTATTATGGACGACAAGAAGTGTATACCAAAAGGAGCATGCCATGGTTGTCTCTGGAGGGGCCCTGCCAGAGCCTTACACATACAGAGGCAGATGCTAGCAGCCAACCATTAGACTGGGCTTGGGGTCCCCAATGGAGGAGCTGGAGGGTGGTCCAGAGGAGCTGAAGGGGTTTACAGCCCCATGGGAAGAACAATGATATCAGCCACCCAGATGCCCCAGGACTCCCAGGGACTGAACCATCAACCAAGGGGCACACATGGTTCCAGCCAAACATGTGGCAGAGGAAGGCCTTGTCAGGCATCAGTGGGAGGAGAGGTCCTTGGTCAGGTGAAAGGTCAATAGATGCCCCAACAAAGGGAGATTGAGGAGGTGTTAGGTGGGAGTGGTTCGGGTGGAGGGGCATATATGTGGAGGCAGGAGGTGGGAGGAGGGGTTGGGGGTTTTGGGGGAGCGGGAAACTTGGAAATGTTTTAGCATTTGAAATGTAAATGAAGATTATATTCAATAAAATAAAAGAATGCAGGCTGAGCAAAGAGTGAAGAATAAGGAAGTCAGTAAGCAACAGCCCTCCATTGCCTCTGCATCAGCTCCTGGTTCTAGGTTCCTGCTCTGTTTGAATTCCTGTCCTAACTTCCTTCAATGATAAACAGTGATAAACAGTAAACCAAATAAACCCTTTCTTTCCCAAGTTGCTTCTGGTCATGGTGTTTCATCACAGCAATAGTACCTCTAACTAACACACCACTTTAGAGAAAATTACGTGTTTATTTTTCTCCTCAGGTAGCATTCATAGCCTCTTCCCACACTATAAATGCTACCCTGCAGGGATGGACTTTCTAGAAGAGCAGCAGCTTGATTTTTTCATGTTCTGCGAGAGTCAATTACAAGGTATCAACAGAACAGGGTCTTGCATTCAAGATCTGTATGGTAACCATTAGCACAGGCAATCACCTGTAATGTTTGAGGGGTCTATGGAACCTTACTGGCCAACAACTCCAAAAAAAGGCAACTCATTCCTAGCATGGAGAGTTTTACTTGTTAGCCTGTGGTGTCTAGTAGAGGCATTGTTCCCCCCATTATAAAGTAATTCCATTTCAGCTCCTTCCTTATGAGTGTACAAACACAAGTAAGTATATACACACATATTTATGCATACACATACATACATGTACACACACAAACACACAGGCATGCATGCATGCATGCATACCTGACCTAGCAAGACATCCCAAGTGATGCATCAGTGTCATGAACATCATGACAGTAATAACTACTTCCTTATTGGATTTTAGCCTGAGTCCAGAAGATGATAGCCATACTTTGAACCATTATCAGGCAAGGAAACTGTAGCTAGACAAGTCATAAGCCCCAGTCTACTATTATTCTACTAAATGAACACAGTATTAAACTCATTCCTAGTAATACCCTCATAGATTAATATATCTCTTAAGCATCATCAGAGAAACTTCTAAGAGACTGTGGAATGCTCAATCCTAAATGGAACACCTTCTTTCAAAGGACCCAGAATCACTACAGAAGAGAATACAGAAATACTGTAAGAGCCAGAGGTTGTGGATGACAAAGAAACTGTTTTCTAGACATATCAGTGCAATTTCACATATGAACTCACAATGGTTGTGGCAATACACACAAGGTCATTGCCAGTTCAAGTCAGACAAAACCTCAGCATGGAGAGATGAGATGGGCATGCAGTCTCACTCCTGAGGAGCTATTAATAATTGTTAGTGTAGGTCGAGTGAGAGTTGGTTTTCTTTAAAAGTGTATCCCCCTGGTATGTTGACCATAAACTAGTGGAAGGCCAGACAACCAAGAATGTACAGGCATAAAATTAGAATTGATGGGTTTTAAAAAGTGGATATACAAAAAGTGAATATACAAATTTGGGTGGAGAGGTAAGAGGAGTATATCTGGTGGTAGTTCTGGAGGGAGATGGATATGATCAAAATATAACGTACAAAACCAGAAAAAAATAATGAGGGTGGGGAAGGAACTTGCCTCACACTTCCTTCTTGTCTCTACCCTGTTTTCCAGGTTTCAGTGTAATAGTGGCAGTGAACTAGCTTCAACCATGCAGACGAGGCCAACATGATAGGGCAGTGGTTCTTAACCTTCTGAACGCTGTGACCCGTTCACATAGTTCCTCAAGTTGTGGTGACACCCAACCAGAACAGTGTTTTTGTTCCTACTTCATAAGTATAATTTTGCTACCATGTGGATCTATATTGTAAATATTTGATAAGTCGGATATCTGACATGTGGCCCCTGTGAAAGGGTACTTCGACCTCCAGGTACAGGGGGATAATAAAAACTTAAAACAATGATTGGTGCTAAGTTTGAAAGAAAGTTTTAGAGTAGTGCTTCTGTATTAACAGCCTGGTTCCCTCACCTCTAGCCTGCTATGTAAGTGGAAAATTTCAGTCATTGAATTGCAGGCTCTTTGCCACATCATTTTAGCTAACCTACCGACTATTTATGCTTTTGAGGCTTGTAGTCTCTAGACAGGACTTTCTAAGTTACACACACACACACACACACACACACACACACACACACACACACCAACGCCATGGCTAATTTTATGTCAACTTGACATAGCTAGTCATCAGAGAGAAGGATCCTGCAGTTGAGAAAATGCCTCCATAAGACCAGGCTGTAGAGAATTTTCCTAATTAGTGATTTATGGGGGAGGGCCCAGCCCGTTATGGGTGGTGCCTGCCCAGGGCTGGTGGTCCTGGGTTCTCTAAGAAAGGAGGCTGAGCAAGCAAGTCAGCAAACAGCACCCCTCCATGGCCTCTATCAGTTCCTGCCTCTGGCTCCTGCTCTGAGTTCTTGCTTCAACTTCCTTTGATGAATAGTGGTATAAGTCAAACAGACCCCTGCCTCCCCAGGTTTTTTTTTTGTTTTGTTTTGTTTTTGGTCATGGTGTTTCACTGCAGCAATAGACCCTAACCAAGGCTCTATCATGCAGTATCAACCTTGTTGCTTCAGGTAGTCTTCTAGTGCCTAAAAGATACAGCCAATACCTTTTGTGCTTTCTCTCTTTCTCCCTCTCTCACCCTTTCTCTCCCTCCCAACCCTCTTTCAGTTTTGAGACAGGGTTTCTTTGTGCAGCACTGGCTGTTCTTGAACTAGCTCTGTAGACCAGGCTGGCCTTGAACTCACAGAGATCTGTATACCTCTGCCTCCAGCATGCTGGAATCAAGGCGTAAACTGCCTCTGCCTGCCAATACCTTTTTCATGTATATGATCCCATTCTCTACACTTAACCTTATGTCCTGCATTTGCCTTCACTTACATCTTGTATTCTGGCTGCACTGGATAATACTTGGAGGCACCTTGTAAAAAAGAATTCTGTGCTCACATTCCAGCCTAATTCCAGCCTCCATATCCTATCCTTTCCCATCCATGATATAATATTCTCTCTCTCTCTCTCTCTCTCTCTCTCTCTCTCTCTCTCTCTCTCTCTTTCTCTCCCTCTCTCCCTCTATGTCTCTGTCCCTCTCTGTCTCTCTCTGCAATATTTCTGTATAACTTTTGACAGCCCCTTCATTATACTACTTATCTCCCCAAGCTATTAGGTTATCCTTTTCCTTACTCCTTTCACTCTTTCCTTTCCTTTCCTTTCCTTTCCTTTCCTTTCCTTTCCTTTCCTTTCCTTTCCTTTCCTTTTTTCCTTCCTTTCTTTACTCCCTCCTTCCCTTCCCTCCCTCCCTCCCCCTCTCTCTTTGAGGTAGAGTCTCATAACAGGTCACATATTTGCAAACCCTACACATAACCATTCTTACCTATTCAGTGCAAATGCATAGTGAAATTTAATGTTGTGCTGATCAGCCAAATCACACGTAGGCAGCATCTTCAGTGTTTCTACCAGCTTGACCATTGCATCATAGTCCTGTTGGCAAAAGGTCTCAGAGTTTGAGAAAGACAGGAAACAGCCCTTCACAGAATTTTCTGGATAGTTATAAACATAAGACAGCATTCAAATTTAAAAATAAACTGTTCTTTGCAGACGGAATTTAGTAAAGTTAATTGTAGCCTTGATAAGCAGAGAAAAAAATATCAGAAAAAAATAGATGAGACAGAGCAGGAATTCCTGCTACCAGAGGGCACACAAAGATCAATAGAAAATGTGTTACATCCCCCGAAAAGAGGGCAAGTGAGCCTGGTAACAGGAAACGATATTGTGCTCAGTGTGGGAAGGTTAATACCAGCATCAGAACTGTGTTAAAATGAGTTTGATGAATACAAGAAAACAGTCACTTTCCCATGCAAATGGAGGAAACATTTTATTCTTCATACTTTGGGTAAATTAATATAATTTAGAATTTCTCGACTGCAGCACTGTTGCTATTCTGGGCCTACATCTCTGCTCTGTGATGTTGTCCTGTGTATTGTTAAACTGGGTAACTGCCATCCTACTAGAAGACACAAGTAACCCTGTTCCACAAGTCAGTCTTGATGACTGGAATAACTCTTCAGACAATGCCAAACACCCCAAGGCTGAGAATTACTGTTCCAAATGTTGCATGCATTTCCCCGGGATTAACTTGCTACTAAGTGTGTCTCTACAGGGTCTCATTTTAGCAGTGCCATTAACAATCACTCTTCTGGGTACATGCCCAGGAGTGGTATGGCTGGGTCCTCAGGTAGTACTATGTCCAGTTTTCTGAGGAACCTCCAGACTGATTTCCAGAGTGGTTGTACCAGCTTGCAGTCCCACCAGCAGTGGAGGAGTGTTCCTGTTTCTCCACATGCTCACCAGCACCTGCTGCCAAGAAGTGCTTGCTGACAGGAGCCTGATATGGATGCCTCCTGAGAGGCTCTGCCAGAGCCTTACTGATGCAGATGAGGATGGTTACAGCCAACCATCAGACTGAGAATGGGGACCACAATGGAGAAGTTAGAGAAAGGACTGAAGGAGCTGAAGGAGTTTGCAGCACCATAGGAGGAAGAACAACAATATCAACCAACCAGATACCCCAGAGCTCCCAGGGACTAAACTACCAACCAAGGAGTACACATGGCTCTGGCTGCATGTGTAGCAGAGGATGGCCTTGTCAGGCATCAGTGAGAGGAGAGGTCCTTTGTCCTATGAAGGCTTGATGCCTCAGTGTAGAGGACTGCCAGGGAGGTGAGGCAGGAGTGGGTGGGCGGGTGTGGGAGCTCCCTCATAGAAGGGGGGAGGGGAGGTTTTTTTCAGAGGGGAAACTGGGAAGGGGGATAACATTTGAAATGTACATAAATAAAATAACCAATAAAAAATTTAAAATTAATTATAATAAGTTAAATGAATGTTAAAAAAAGTACTCTTTACCCAAGCACAGAACTACAGGCATTGGCAAACTTTCTGCTAGCCAGTCAGTAGAGAGGATCTTCCTACAGATGTCTGACACCTGGCTTTAGACCTTGGTGCTGCTGACTCAGAAAAGAGAAGACAATCTATCCCTGGAACCTTCCAGCTCTACTTTAAGCCTAAGAGTTCTATCAATGAGAAATCAACAACCAAAGACATTCAGGAATGGAAGGGCAGAAGAAACCAGCAACTCCAAGAAACAATTCAAGAGCAATATATGGTAGCATATGCCTATAATCACTATATTGGGGAATGGAAAGCAAGAGCATCTGGAGTTCAAAGTCCTATTAACCTACAGAGCAAGCTCAAGGCCCAATTGGCTATAAAAGACCTGTCTCCAAATAACAGCAAAACCAAAACCAAAAAGAACGACTTCAAGAAAAGTCAATCATATTTTCTTGTTGCATAATAGCGACCTGTTATTAAAGGCAGGTAGCTATATATTTTGTCACTCAGGCCATGTGTTCCTTAGTAGTTAACTCCGTTCTTGGTCCAGATTATAAATTGATGGGTCCATCATTCAGATGTACAGACATGTATCTGTAGTGTAGCTTTGTAGTATTTTGCAAGTAAAGCATATTAGACTGTGTGCTTCCAGAAGGAAGAGACACAAGATACTCTTAAAACTTGTTCAATTTGGAAAAAAATCCCCAGTTTCCTTCATATTTACACACCTCATAACCTGGGTCTCAAAATCTTTCAGTATCTTCTGATGCCAATTTTACAATATCCATCTCTATTGCCTAGTTCTGTAACAGCCCAGCCACTGCTACTCTCACTGATGAGTAGTGGTAAAAAGAGAAAAATGAATTAAAGGTTTAAAGGAGATGCCAGAAGAGTTGGGAGCAAGGGCAAAGAAGCTATAGTCAGCCTCAGTTTGAATCTTGACTTTACTGCACTCTAAATTTGAGCAGGTTCTCTGTGCCTCAAATTTCTTCATTTAAAAGTAAAATAGGAACAATTAGAGCAAACCGAAATCAGAGGGTTAAGAGGACCTAATGAATCTACATTTACAAAGAATTGTAGCATAATAACAATAATAATAATAATAAATATTAAATTATTAGCTTCGTAATTTAAGCAGTTCTATGCAAATAGGACCTCTTGCTGCAGTGCTCACTCCAGCTCTAATATGACAAATTATCTCTAAATCGTACACAATAGCCCCTCACCAGGTTACATACCTAGTTAGATAGAGCAGCTTCTTCACCACACTCCTGATGTAAGTATGCTAGCCATACCTAAGCATGCTTCATACCTGGATATCACGGTAGGACAGAAGTAAGTTAATGATGATGTCCGATGTCAGAACCTCAATGTTATCCATGCGGAATTTGATCCGAGTCAACTCTTTTGCCAGTTCATCACCTTGGTATTTCTCTCTGGCTTTCCGGATGTCATTTAACAATGTTTCTTTATAATAAGCACTGGAGAATGAAACAAAAACTCCTGATCACATAAGGCACGCAGGACTTTCTTAAGTACTCAAATAAGCATGGTTCTCAATAATACATAAGGACCTTGGCCATTCCTGAGCCTTCCTATACCAGTAAACATAAGATGATGTCTACCTTTTCTGCATACTGCAGTAATAAATTAGTAAATGATAATAACATTCAGTTTATTACAACCTTAAAAATATCTTCAAAGCTGAAGTTCCAGTCTATAGAATTGTCAATGCATACCCTTGAGAATTACACACACACACACACACACACACACACACCATGAAGTGAGTTTATATGGTTATTTAATTTTCCACACTATCAACATATTATCAAAAGTCAAACAAAACTCCAAAAGACATGTAATCTAGGTAAATTCATTTTAGAAACATTCTCATCCTCAAAGTGTTCCCAGTTAGTAGTCATGAAGTAGTTTCCAGGTGAAGGAGATGGGAAACTGGTGGTGTACTTAGAGGCCACACCAGGAAGATTACAGACAACTGTCACCCTTAGCTTTCCTTGTTATATTTTTCTGTGAAGTGTTTTATAATATAAAAATAAAAAAATAAATTCCCTCTTCTGAGCATTTACATAACAAAATAGTATGTAAAAACATTTAAAATAGTTAATCTACCCTAAAATGTCTTCATAGCCTTTCATAAACCCAATATTAGTATGTGGTACTTAATTTAAGACTTGAAGAATCCTAATTTAGTGGTATGGAATTCAATGATGACCATAGATTGACTTAAGTATCTTGTGTATTTTCCAAGTAATTTTAAATAGAGCCTGGGCATTACCAAGTGGTAATGGTATCAACCCATCAAGAAGCTGAAGTTATATAACTAACTGTAAAGAATAAATTTAGGAAAGAGTAAATTAAATAATCAACTCTATAGAAAGGAAAATAACAGGTGAATGAGAATGGATGGTACTTAGTCTGAATAATTATAAAATAGTGGCACATAAATGTGCATACAGCACATAGCCTGGGCCAATGTCCCCAATAAGACCTCAATTGACATTTAAATAATAGAGTAATAGCCTACAGAATGAGTTCTGATATAAAAATACCAGGGCACTGCTTTCATTCTTTATTTCCTTATTTGTCAAGTACCATTACACTAATGATGAGCAAATTAGCAGGTCCTGCCAGTATTTAAAATTCTGTTATTAACTAAATGAGTCATTTAGTTAGGTTATACCCATTGTCCATTCAGCAGACTATAAAGGCATCAAAGCCATTAAGGTGTTATTAGCTTAGCCTGATGAATAAAAAGTTATACTTTAGTCTTGTTTTCAGGGTAACTGAAAAGTCCCTTAAAAATAAAATATAATAAGAACAGTAACTTTTATGTAAATGAAATCATGCCTAACATGTTGGAGACAGCAGATACATAGTATGTAACCATTTCTGTGTCTGGTAACCAGGGAGGGTGTTTTTAATCACTGTGGACTTGGAAATGGTTTCCAAGTGCTTTCAAGCACAAGACTCAAGATAAAAATAATAAATCTGCCAGAGTTGGTACTTGGGCTAAAATCCTTCCTACCATTCCTGTTACAGAGGTTTTAAAACATAAGCACCATTAACCCCCTCATTAACCAGGCACCAGTCACAGGAGAGAGTCCACCAATAGGTATTTTGAGCCTTTGGAATTTAAAATAACCCTCCCCGGCTTGTTTTCCTCCTAATACATGGATTTAAATGAATGAGAAACAAACTCGAACCTATTTCTTAAAGAAATAATTCCTCTGTCAGATTTAAGCTCTATATCTCTTCATTAGACCTAAACATATGCTATTAGGAGACGCTTCTCTCTAAATTTTTTCCTTTGAAGTAAAATAATAGCTAACAAGCTGTCAAAGAACCCCTTATTTGTTTTCTGTTGCTGCCATTTGGGTTTTGAGATTTCTTCCCCATTAAATTCTGTATCCTAAGGAAAGGCAAGAGGACAGAAAAGGTGAGAGGCTGTTATGACTTTCATGCAGCACTTTGATGGTAACCCTCCACAGTTCAGGGTGCCATGATCTGAGCCAAAGTATGACATGTGGTCCTTGACATTTTATCACAAGTCAGTTTTGCCAGTCCTTCGGATTTTCATTTGTTTTGGAAGAACAAATTCTTCTTATGACACAACTTACAGGAAATAAATCCTTTAAATTGTCTGTGAGTAAAACAATGGGGATCCTCTAGTTAAGAATAATTTCCTGCCTTTAACTTTTTGACCAAAAACACTGAAGGTATGGTTTATTGAGCACTAAGTTTCCAAAAGAGGCAATACCTTCTCCAAGGCTACCCAGTGAGCAATCACCTAAGCCAGGATTCATACTCAGACCTGTCCACCTCTGAGTGGGCAGCATACCCCATGACGTCAATCTATGGATAACATGTCACAGGACATCCTGAGGTCAGCTTGGTTGAAGCTTGACTCAATGCATGCTTATAACAAGAACTTAAGGTCAGAATGACCTTGTTTTGGCATTTTCAGAATCTGAATAACTGAGAGTATAAAGTTATGTTCAGAAATTATCTGAAAACACAGAATCTTAGAGTTGAAAAAGCTCTAACAACAGTCATGGAGTTAAGTTTCACATTTTCTAAAGGAGAAAAGAGCCACAGAGTAGAAGAGTCAAGGTCACATAGGGAACCATGGCTGACCCCAGGCCCAATTCTGGCCATATAAACTTCAGTTATCTTCTTTTCTGGCTTCATCTTAGGAACTCAGCTTAGTTAGGAACTAAAGGGATAATGATGGATTCCAGGACGACTAAGTGGATAGCCAATGAACTCTATTCTCTAGGTATCCTGACCACTTCAAAGTATATCTTATACCACTTCCATGAAAGTAGAGGGGAATTTCTGCAAGACTCCCAATATTTTTCATAGCTGACAGAAATTACCATGAAGTCACACGGATGTCCTTAAGGAGGTTGGTGAACTTGTCCACCAGGGGCATACACAGCGGGCCCAGGATGGTGTCCCAGTTAGGCTGCATGTACTCTGAGGCTCTCCTTTGAGCATCACTCTCACAGCAAAAGTAGTCAGCACATGGCGTCACAGTGTAGGGGATGAAATAATAATTTCCACTAGATGCCTGTAAGAAAATAAACAAAAAGTGTTTCAGAAAGCAAGTGATGTGGAAGTACACAGCTATGGCCCTCAGCAGGCAGACATGGTAGGACAGGGAATGGACAATACTTTGTGTGATAGCATTACAAATCTATTAGGCTTAAAACAGAAAAAATACTCAATTTCAAATCGCTACTAGCTTGCCTCTGAATTTCACTGGCAAAATAGTTTTAAGTTCTAGAAACCATATGTTCATTACCTGTCCTCCAAACCACAAGAACCTGGATCCTTTGAAAATCAAAGATTATAAAATGACATATTGATTTTTAGTATAAATTAAAAGTCCTCATTATTTGGTGATTTAATACAGGTGCTATTAACTTTTGTGAATAAAAATGGTTTTACAAGAATCACATATTGATACATATGATTACTTTCAAAAGACTTTGGGAACAAAATCTGTTGAAGTATTTTACAGCATTAAGCAATACTCACATACAGCAACATCTTCTGTTCTACAGAATAGTATATTTGACTAAATCATGATCCTTTGAAAAGCATAAGCATTACCTTTAAAAGGCATTAACTCAGTACTCAAATTTAACACAATGAGAGCTAAAAATACATTCTTTATATGATATTCTTATAATTCTTATATATTCTTATAATCATCTATATACACATACATACACATACATATACACATGCATACAAATAAATTGGCATACATATACAATAAAAAGAATAGAGATCAAAGGCCTGACTTCATAAAACTGTATTTGAAAATAACTGGAGACTGTACCATGAATAGTTTACATCTTGTTGAATTATTGGCCAAAGGGCTCCCATGGTCCGCCCCCAGGAGACTGTCAAAGATATTGGTTGCTCTCCACAACCTGATAGTAGGCCATATTGCTGAATACGATGCTTACTTATGTCATCAAACATGGAGAAGTCAAGATGGTACCCAACCACTTTCTGTCTAGCATTTATGCTGATGGAAGTTACTCATCAGTGTCACTCAGCTATAAAACCTACAACCTGTGACAGTGTCTTGACTGCAAGATATACAGTGCAATGGGGCAATAGACGTTATAGGGGTCACCAACAACTTTTTGGCTGGATTTAAGTCCCATTCCATGAGATGGAACCTGCTAAAGTGGCCAACAACCTTAGACTAGATTGGTCATGGGCCTAGGGAAAAACCTACCACTATTATTCGGCTAAAGAAACATAGCAATAAAATGACTCCTAATGATACTGCTATGCCAATGGACAAACGTCTCACTCGGTCCTCATCAGAAAAGGTTCTTTTGTTGTAGATGGGGACTACCGCAGAGACCCATAACTAGACAATGTACAAAAAGTGAGAGACTTTGGAGCACCCAGTCCTAACTTTAAGGCTCAGGGATACAGAAGAGGAGGCAGAAAGATTGTTAAGAGCCAGAAGTTGAGTGTGACTCAAAGAAGACAGTGAGTTCCTGGCACAACAAAACTGATAAACATATGAACTTACACAGACAATAGACAGCAAGCATAGGACCTGCAGAGGTTCAAAACAGCTGGTGATGGACACAAAGTTACACCCCCAACCAAGAAGCTATTTGCAATTGATACCTGCTAGCAAAGTTGAAATCAATTTCTTTTATACTGTATCACTGGGTCTATCAACCACATTCCATGGCAGGGTGAATGGCAGGAGTAATTGGCTAACACAAAATAAACTCCATGTGTTGTTCTGTGGGGTTGTTTTATTTTGGCATTTTTGTCTTATTGGGTTTTTTGTTTGGATTTTTTTGGAGGGCATAAGAAGAAACATAAAGCTGGTGGGAAGGAGGGAGGAGAGATCTGGGAGGAGTTGGGGAGAGGAAAATAGGATCAAAATATATGAAAATTTTAATTAAAACAAATAAAAATAAAAACTATGTGACATTGAGTATGGAAGGGGAAGAAGAAAAGGCTAGATGTTTAGCTGAATGCAAATCCAACAGAAAATGAGACTGAGCAGGGATGCTCAGTAAGCTAATGCCCCTCCAGGTCCTGCTAGATATATCTAGAAAGAAACAGTCCCAGTGAACTATGGGTTAGTCAGATTACATTTAGACCAATGCCCTCGGCTGCAAATCACATTGATTTTCACCAAACATTAGCATTTGAAACTAAATGTCATGAAGCCCATGCTGGCTGTATAGCCCAAGATGACCTTGAACTCTTGGATCCTACTGCTTCCACTTCCCAAATCCTGAGTTTATAGGCATGTTCCATAGGCCCTTCATATACCTAATCTTTTCTTTTATTTAATCTTATTTTTAACACAACAGATTTGATCACCCTCGTAGTCCACTGACTGTTCCACATCCCATACCTCCCTGCCTCATCTCAAGGATGTCCCCACCCCAAACCCCACCACACTTCTCCACTCCCTGGGGCCTCCAGTCTCTTGAGGGTTAGGTGCATCTTCTCTCAGTGAACAGACCCGGTAGCCCTCTACTGTATATGTGTGTTGGTGGCCTCATATCAGCTGGTGTATGCTGCCTGGTTGGTGGCTCAGTGTCTGAGAGATCTCAGGGGTTCAGGTTAATTGAGATTGCTGGTCCTCCTACAGGGTCTCCCTCCTCCTCAGCTTCTTCCAGCCTTCCCTAATTCAACCACAGGGGTCATCACTGTCCATTGGCTGGGTACAAATATCCACATCTGACTCTTTCAGCTGCTTGTTGGATCTTTCGGAGGTCAGTCATGCTAGGTCCCTTTCTGTGAGTACTCTATAGCTTCAGTAATAATGTCAGGCCTTGGGACCTCCCCTTGAGCTGGCTCCCATTTTGGGCCTGTTGCTGGACCTTCTTTTCCTCAGGCTCCTCTCCATTTTTGTCTCTGCAGTTCTTTCAGACAGGAACAATTCTGGGTCAGAGTTGTGACTGTGGGATGGCAACCCCATCCCTCACTTGATACCATGTCTTTCTACTGGAGGTGGGCTCCATGAGTTCCCTCTCCCCACTATTGGGCATTTCATCTAAGGTCCCGCCCTTTGAATCCTGAGAGTCTCTCACCTCTCAGGTCTCTGGTACACTCTGGAGAGTCCCACCAAACCTCCTACCTCCCGAGGTTATCTGCTTCCATTCTTTCTGCTGGCCCTTTCTCCCCAACCCAAACCTGATCACATTCCTCTTTTCCCTTCCCTGTCCCCTTTTCCATCCAGGACCCTCCCTCCCCCCTTATGTGATTGCTTTCTTCTCCCAAGTGGGATTGAGAAATCTTCGCTTGGGCCCTTTATCTTGTTAACCTTTTTGAATTCTGTGGACTGTATCTAGGGTATTTCTGTGCTCTTTTTTGGGGGGGGGAACTAATATCCACATATTAGTGAGTACATACCATGCATGTCCTTTTGGGTCTGAGTTACCTCACTCAGGATATTTTCTAGTTCCATCAATTTGCCTGCAAAACTCAGGATGTTCTCATTCTTAATAGCTAAATAGTATTCCATTGTGTAAATGAACCACATTTTCTGTATCCATTCTTCCATTGTGAGACATCTGGGTTGTTTCCAGCTTCTGGCTATCAGAAATAAGGCCACTATGAACATAGTGGAGCATGTGCCCCTGTGGCATGATTGGGCATCTTTTGGGTATACTCCCAAGAGTGGTATAGCTGGGTCATCAATTTTCTGAGGAACCTCCAGATTGACTTTCAAAGTGGTTGTACCAGCTTGCAATCTCACCAGCAATGGAGGACTACTCCTCTTTCTCCACATCCTCACCAGCATGTGATTTCATCTGAGATTTTGATCTCAGCCATTCTGACTGGTGTGAGGTGGAATCTCAGGGTCATTTTGATTTGCATTTCTCTGATCACAAAGAACTTTGAACATTTCTTTAGGTGCTTTTCAGCATTTGAAATTCCTCTGTTGTGAATTCTGTTTAGTTCTATATTCCAATTTTTGATTGGGTTGTTTGTTTATTTGTTTGTTTGTTTGTTGAGGTTAGTTTCTTGAGTTCTTTATATATTTTGGATATTAGCCCTCTATCAGATGTGGGGTTAATGAAGATTTTTTCCCCAATCTGTAGGTTGCTGATCTGTCCTATTGACTATATCTTTTGCCTTACAGAAGCTTTCCAGAATATCTTGGGATAACTCTAAACAAATAAGTAAAAGACCTGTATGACAATAACTTCAAGTCTCTCAAGAAAGAAATCTAAGAAGAGCTCAGAAAATGGAGAGATCTCCCACATTCATGGATTGGCAGAATTAACAGAGTAAAAATGGCCATTCTCCAAAAGGCAATCTACAGATTCAGTGCAATCTCCCATTAAAATCCCAACACAATTCTTCAAAGACATGGAAAGAGCAATTCTAAAATTCAGATGGAAAAGCAAAAAAAAAAAAAAAAAACCATGATAGCAAAAACAATTCTTAACAATAAAAGAACTGCTGGGGGAATCACCATCCTTGACCTCAAGCTGTATTACAGAGCAACAGTCATAAAAAACTGCATGGTACAGAAAAGACATGTTGATTAATAGAATAGAAGACCCAGAAATAAAACCACACACTTACAGACACTTGGATCTTTGACAAAGAAGCCAAAAATATACAATGGAAAAAAGAAAGCATCTTCAATAAATGGTGCTGATCTAACTGTCTGTCTGCAGAAAAATGAAAATAAACCTGTCACATTGCACAAAGCTCAAGTCCAAGTGGATCAAGGACTTCCACATAAAACCAAATACACTCAATCTAATAGAAGAGAAAGTCAGAAGAGCCTTGAACTCATTGCCACAGGGGGAAATTTCCTAAATAGAACTCCAATGGCTGATGATCAAACATTGATAAATGGGACCTCAATCTTTTCTTTAAACTTTCAGGGGGAAAAAACTAGTTTAAAATTTTCGATAGTCCATGGTCCTTAAACTAGTTTTGGTGGTATATGCCTGTAATCTTAGCACTTTGGGGATAGAGGCAGGGGACCAGAAGTTCAAGATTATCTCCAGCTCTATACTAGGTTCATGGCTACCCTAACATACATAAAGACCCAGACCCTGAAAATAATTTGACCTTAAATTCCTATATCTCAACTTAAATTTTGAAAGAATTTATATGGCAAGAAGAACTATTCTTCTAACTTCTTCCAATTTTTAAACTAAAGTAATAGAGGTGTGATGGTTTGTATATGCTTGGTGCAGGGAGTGGCCCTATTAGGAGGTGTGGCCTTGTTGGAGTGTGTGTGTCACTGTGGGCGTAGGCTTTAAGACACCCTAGCTGCCTGGAAGCCAGTATTCTGCTAGCAGCCTTCAGATGAAGATGTAGAACCCTCAGCTCCTCATGCACCATGCCTGCCTGGATGCTGCCATGCCCTGGCCTTGATGATAATGGACTGACCCTCTGAATCTGTAAGCCAGCCACAATTAAATGAAGTCCTTTATAAGGGTTGCCTTGGTCATGGTGTCTGTTCATTGCAGTAAAACCCTAACTAATACAAGAGGTATCTAGGAAGTTGGACATAGTAAAGATTTAACGTCAGAAAACATTTTTGTGGGATTGTGGAGATGGTTTATTCAGTATACTGTCTGCTGCACAAGTGTAAGAACCTAACTTGGGATCCATAAGACCCAAATAAAAGCCAGACCTGGGTTTTGCTTATAATCCTAATGCTAAGGGGCATAAGCATATTGGACAGCCAACATAGGCAAATAGATATCTCCAGGTTAAATAAGAGACTATCAAAAAATTAGGAAAGAACTTTAGGAAAATAGCTGACATTAACCTCTGGTATCATTTGCATGCACTCACATAAACACAACTTACATGAATGCATGTGCATATATTACACAAAATGGATAATTTAAAAAGCATACTGTATGTCCAAATGGGATATCAAATAAAGGGCAAGGCTGATTTTAAATTAAAAAAATGGATTATAGAGAAAATTTTCATAGTACATGATCTAAGATCAGGCAGAAAATGTGGGAAAATTTACAACTTATAACCTGCTTTGTGGAAGTATAGGTAGCATTCTTGTTTCTATTTTAATTTAAAATATATTTAATTATCCTGAAATTCTCTTTTTGCCCTGTGTTGGGCTCTGTTATGTCACATTTTGAATCTTAAAATAATCTATTAAAAATTACCAACACTATCTCACTAAAACACACTCCAAACTAAGTGAGTTTTAACTTGGTGGCCATAGGATCTATCAGTAATTTTAGTTCTGCAGAACTTCGAGTATCTGTTCCAACTACTATATTCAACTATAGGCAAGTAGAAACCAACACAGACCATCCACAAATACAGGAGCAAGGGCCATGTGCCTATACAATTGTGTGTATGGATATAAATATAAATTAAATGTTTGTGTAGTCATGAATTAATTTTCTTATTTTCAAATATTTACAAAATGTTTTCATAATCCATCCTTGGGTCTGGAGAGATGGCTCAGTGGCTAAGAGCACTGAATGGAATGGCTAAGATTAAAACCTTAGGAGACAGCAGGTGTTGGCAAGGATGTGGAGAAAGAGGAACACTCCTCCACTGCTGGTGGGAATGCAAGATGGTACAACCACTCTGGAAATCAGTCTGGCGGTTCCTCAGAAAACTGGACACAATACTTCCAGAGGACCCAGCCATACCACTCCTGGGCATATACCCAGAGGATTCCCCTGCATGCAATAAGGATATATGCTCCACTATGTTCATTTATAATAGCCTTATTTATAATAGCCAGAATCTGGAAAGAACCCAGATGTCCCTCAACGGAGGAATGGATACAGAAAATGTGGTATATATACACAATGGAGTACGATTCAGCAATTAAAAACAATGAATTCATGAAATTCTTAGGCAAATGGTTGGAACTGGAAAACATAATCCTAAGTGAGGTAACTCATTCACAAAAGAACAAACATGGAATGCAGTCACTGAGAAGTGGATATTAGCCCAGAAGTTCTGAATACCCAAAATACAACTCACATATCAAATGATTCCCAAGAAGGAAGGAAGGAGCGGGTCCTGGTCCTGGGAAGGCTTGATCCAGCATTGTAGGGGAGTACCAGGACAGAGAAGTGGGAGGGGTAATTGGGGAACTGGTGGAGGGAAGAGGGCTTATGGGACTTATGGGGAGGGGGGACTCGGGAAAGGGAAAATCATATGGAATGTAAACAAAGAATATAGAATAAAAGAAATTATTTTTAAAAAAAAAGCACTGACTGTTCTAGAAGAAGACCTAGGTTCAGTTCTAAGTGCCCACATGGCAATCCAACACTCTCTTCTGGCCTCTGTGGTCACTAGACGTGCTACAAACATGCAGGCAAATACTCTTACATATGAAATAATTTTTTTTTAAAAATTCTTAACTCTGAGGCCTTATAAAAATAAGCAATAGGTCTAGCTTGTCTCAGACTAAGTCTTCAGATGGCCCATTAACCATGAAAATAAGGTTCTCTGAGAACAATTACCCGGCTGTGAGACAGCAGCTGCACATCGCCGAGGGCGCCAGCTATTGGCTCACATTAAAGCCCTCAAAATGTAGGTGCCAACATTACAACTAGAAGGTGAAAAACTCCATCTGTGTGGATAATGACGGCAGAAATGTGGCTCATTACTTCACCATCACCAGGAATTAAAATTACCTGTATCCAAGGAATGAAAGCCCCTTCCCTCTTTCTAATACTTTGAAGTTCTCAGAGATCAAATTGCTAAGCAAACTAAGGTTTTGATGGGTCAGAGACAATTTGTTTCCTCTTCCCTGCCAGGAAATCCATGTTGCTAAAGAAAATTAAATTAAGTTACATTTGCATATCCAAGGTTGAAATGTTCTTTTGAACAGAAACTGATGGTTATGGCAAAGGCCTTCCAATTTCAGATGAAGGAGGATAAGACCAAATGCATTGGTGAGATACAGAACGTAAAATGTGTTTGAAGAATTACAGTCTATTTTAAGGATATTTGTGTCAAACTAGAAGTGTCCCAAGCACCTCAGAGCCTATCTCCAGAAAAAATACTGTAACTGGTTAAACTCCTGTTTAAAAAACATTAGAAGTTCCTGTAAAAAGTCCTAAGGATATATAACAAATGGAAAAACACTGTTCAGGAAACTTCAATAATAGTGATAAGACAAGTAAAATTCTGGAACATCTGAGCCATAATCTGTTTGCCTCAATTAGCCAAAATTATATTCAGAGTAGCCAAGAAGATGGGAATCTTTCCAGCCGAGTCTAGGATGACACCATGTCTTAGTGTTCTAGGTGCTCTATTCCTATCAAGTGTGATCAAAAGGATCAGGGCTTCCCTTTTCTTCCTAGCACTTTTTTTTTATAGTATAGAAGTTCTATCCTAGGAGGCAATGATAGCAAGGACAACAATGACTCAATGATAACAATACTCTATGTTTTGAATGGTTTTGCTCCTGATCACTGAGATTTCATACCAGGAGATGCAAGCTAAGAAGACCCAGGGCTGCCACCTCTACTTATGTATCACAGAACAAAGTATCAACACAAGAAAAGTTATTGCCAGGAGCAGTTGGCACAGGATCCTTCCAGACACCATTTGCACCTGGGAGCTAAGGCTGTTCTGCAGCTCTCTGTATACAGATCCTGCCAGAAGAGCACTGGTCACACAGAAGTGCTCTCACTCCCTGACTAAGAGGTGAAATAGTTACTTTCTCTCCAATAACTGTCCAAAGCGGGATCAGCCAGAAGCACACAGGACACGGACACGGGAACAGTGGAGCAGCTGGGACAGGATCCTTCCAGTTGCCATCTGCTCGTGGAGCTAAGGCTATTCCACAGCCCTCTGTACACAGGTTCCTCCAGGAGAGAGTTGGTCTCCACAGAGTGCTGACACAGGCATACAGGCCCACAGGAAGGACAAGCTCCAGCAAGAAACATCAAGACCAACTAACACCAGAGATAACCAGATGGCGAAAGGCAAGTGCAAGAACCCTACCAACAGAAACCAAGGCTACTTGGCAATATCAGAACCCAGTTCTCCCACCACAGCAACTCCCAGATACCTCAACACACTGGAAAAGCAAGAGTTGGATTTAAAATCATATCTCATGATGCTAATAGAGGGCTTTAAGGAGGACATATATAACTCCCTTAAAGAGATACAGGAGAGCGCAGATAAACAGTGTTCCTTTAAAGAGCAAACACAAAAATCCCTTAGAGAATCCTTAAAGAATTACAGGAAAACACAACCAAAGAGGTGAAGGAAATGAACAAAACCATCCAGGACCTAAAAATGGAAGTAGAAACAATAAACCACAAAGGGAGACAACTCTGGAGATAGAAAACCTAGGAAAGAGATCAGGAGTCATAGATGCAAGCATCACCAATAGAATACAAGACATAGAAGAGAGAATCTCAGGTGAAGAAGATACCATAGAAAATATTGACACAACAGTCAAAGAAAATGCAAAATGCAAAAAGCTCCTAACCCAAAACATCCAGGAAACCCAGGGCAGAATGAGAAGACCAAACCTAAGGATTATAAGTATAGATGAGAGTGAAGATTCCCAATTTAAAGGGCCAGTAAATATCTTCAACCAAATTATAGAAGAAAACTTCCCTAATCTAAAGAAAGAGATGCCCATGAACATACAAGAAGCCTACAGAATTCCAAATAGATTGAACCAGAATGAAAATTCCTCCAAATTCTTGCCAAAAGAAATCTACAAATTCTATGCAATCCCCATCAAAATCCCAACTCAATTCTTCATAGAGTTAGAAATAACAATTTGCAAATTCATCTGGAATAACAAAAAAAAAAAAACCCAGGATAGAGAAAACAATTCTCAACAATAAAAGGACTACTGGGGAAATCCCTTTCCTGACCTCAAGCTGTACTGTAGAGCAATAGTGATAAAGACTGCATGGTATTGGTACAGTGACAGTCAGGTAGATCAATGGAATAGACTCAAAGACCCAGAAATGAACCCACACACCTTTGGTCACTTGATATTTGACAAAGGAGCTAAAATCATCCAGTAGAAAAAAGGCAGCATTTTCAACAAATGGTACTGGTTTAATTGGTGGTTAGCATGTAGAAGAATGCAAATCGATCCATTCATATCTCCTAGTACAAAGCTCAAGACCAAGTGGATCAAGGACATCCACATAAAACCAGACACACTGAAACTAATAGAAAAGAAACTTGGGAAGACCCTGGAGGACATGGGCACAGGGGAAAAGTTCCTGAATAGATCACTAATAGCTTATGCTCTAAGATCAAGAATTGACAAATGGGACCTCATAAAATTACAAAGTTTCTGTAAGGCAAAGGACACTGTCAGAAGGACAAAACAGCAACCAATAGATTGGGAAAACATCTTTACCAACCCTACATCCAATAGATGGCAAATATCCATATATACAAAGAACTCCAGAAGTTAGACTCCAGAGAAACAAAAAACCCTATAAAAGAGGGTACAGAGCTAAACAAAGAATTCTCAACTGAGGAATATTGAATAGCTGTGAAGCACCTAAAGAAATGTTCAACATCCTTAGTCATCAGGGAAATGCAAATCAAAACAACCCTGAGATTACACCTCACACCAGTCAGAATGACTAAGGTTAAAAACTTAGGGGACAGCAGGTGCTGGCAAGGATGTGGAGAAAGAGGACCACTTCTCCATTGCTGGTGGGATTGAAAGCTGGTAAACCCACTTTTGAAATCAGTTTGGCAGGTCTTCAGAATATTGGACATAGTACTACTACCTGAGGACCCAGTTATACCACTCCTGGGCATATACCTAGAAGATGCTCCAAGATGTAATAAGGAACATGCTCCACTATGTTCATAGCAGCCTTATTTATAATAGCCAGAAGCTAGAAACAACCCAGATATACCTCAACAGAGGAATGGATACAGAAAATGTGGTACAATTACACAATGGAATACTACTCAGTTATTAAAAAACAAGGTCATAATGAATTTGGCAGGCAAATGGATGGAATTAGAAAATATCATCCTGAGTGAGGTAACCCAATCACAAAAGAACACACATGGTATGCACTCACTGATAAGTGGATATTAGCCCAGAAACTCAGAATTCATAAGATACAATTCACAGGCTATATGAAGCCTAAGAAGAAGGAAGATCAAAATGTGGATACTGCAGTGCTTTTTAGAAGGGTGAACAAAATACTCACAGGAGGAAATATGGAGACAAAGTATGGAGCAGAGACTGAAGAAAGGCTATCCCTAGGCTACCCCGCCTGGGGATCTATCCCATATACAGTCACCAAACCCAGACACTATTGTGGATGCCAACAAGTGCTTGATGACAGGAGTCTGATATAGCTGTCTCCTGAGAGGCTCTGCCAGTGCCTGACAAATACAGAGAGGGATGCTCTCAGCCAACCATTGGACTGAGCACAGGGTCCCCAATGGAGGAGCTAGAGAAAGGACCTAAGGAGATGAAGGGGTATGCAGTGCCATAGAGGAACAATATGAGTCAACCAGTACTCACAGGGACTAAACCACCAACCAAACAGTACACATGGAGGGACCCATGGATCCAGCTGCATATGTAGCAGAGGATGGCCTTGTTGGACATCCATGGGAGGAGAGACCCTTTGTCCTATTAAAGCTTGATGCCCCAGTATAACGGAATGCCAGGACAGAGAAGCGGGACTGGGTAGGTTGGTGAGCAGGGGGAGGGGGGATCGGATAGAGGGTTTTCAGAGGGAAAACCAGGAAAAGGGATAACATTTGAAATGTAAATTAAGAAAATATCTAATAAAATTATATATATATATATATATAAAAGAAAAAGATACTGCCTCCATTGCCTGCTCCAGAGAATCAGTATAGTGTAGTGCCTGAGAGCTTTGTAGCTCTCAATAGCCAGGTGACTTTATGTGTAATGGTGTAATGCAGCGTGGGGAATTTTCAAGTCTATGGGCAATGTGAAAAAAGAGAGACTGGTGGTAAACAGTTAAGAGGAGCCTGGCCACACTATGACAATAAATGAAAGGTAGATCAGCTATAAATTTTTCAGAGAGTAAGCTACAGAAAAAGACAGCTAAAAGGAGCTATCCTGAGGCTAGGGCAGGCTTTGAGAACTGGACTTGAGGCTGGGGGAAGAGGGCGATGGAGTATTTTCAAGAGATTTCAAGATTGATGTTTGAAATTTTACAACAGAAGGAACTTTGGGGCCTAGATTGTTCCAAATGCTCATTAGAGTTTGCAAACAGTAACAACAAAGGCAAGTTTTAATTTGCCCTCCAGCAGTGAAGGTTCTGTCCCCAAAAAGTGGAAAAGCAGCTATTGTGAGAGCTGCCCAGGACTTCTGCCAGTTAGTAGCCAGGCAGGGGTGAACTTCAGATTTGGATGGAGATCTGCTGGGTGGCTTACTTAGTTCACATGCTTTCTGTCATCTTAATTTAGTATTGAACTTTGTTCCTGTGGACAGCACATTAGACTTTCTTCCCTGGTAAATCAGACTGACCAAGACAGTCTCTTTGACTTCACATATAAACAACAGTTATGAGAATGATTCCCCTGCCTTCATCAGTGTACATCTTTTGAAGAGTACCCAGTAAAGTAGTTGTCCCTGGTTGTATAATTTGATTGCAGGTTTTTAGAGAAAAGGCCCAAAGTGATTGTATTTACAAAGCACCTATAAAACCGTGTACATATTCTTCAGAGTTTATCAAAAGACACACACACAATACTTATTAGAGAGTGAATGTGTTTGTGTGTGCATGTGTGAATGCATGTGTGTATGGAAATAACATTATAAACTGGGGCACACTAAAGAATGGCGTACATAGATGTTCAAGCAGGTAGTGGTAGTGTCTTAGCAGCTAAGATTTTAGATGTAAAGACTTCAGCTCCTGCTACTTTCCTGTTCGGTGGGGAATAGAGTGAGGAAAGCTATTTTAGTTGTTTGTGGTAGGTGGAGATATTTTTTTGTTCAATCTTACTTAGTGACCAGACTTGAAATTTTAAGAATATATTGACCTATTATGTACAAGTATTCTCATTTTGAGAGAAAGACTCTGGATTGTTCACATGTTAAACATTTGCTCACCTTCAGAGCAAAGGGTATATCCTCAGATTTCTGTCCATTTTATTTCTTTAATACAGTAAACAGTGTAACTTGAGAGTAATGGTCTGGTATCAGTTCTTGGTTGTAATGGTCATTTGAATATTGATCATTTGAACTATAATATTCATGTGAACAATCCAGGAGTATATAATGCAAAACAACACAAAGATTCAGCATGTTGTATTCATTTATATTTATACATACACATATATAGTACATATGATCAAAGCAAAAGAAGCTATCAACTTGATAGTGGGGGGCACTCGAGTGGTTTGAAGGATGGTTTGCTGTGAGAGGGAAGTGATGCAATTCTATTTCAGTTAAAAACATGAAAAATATTTTAGAACTATCAGTTAATAAGGAGACTAACAACTAACTGGGTGCAACACCCACACAGCTAGATTCATTAGAAATATGACAGGGACGGCAAAGGGCAAGATAGTCTGAGAGCTCAGATGGAAGAGACATTTGTGAGGAGATTAAAATAGGTGGCCCTGCCCAAGGTTGTGCCCCTGAAGGAGCCATATTAAGAGTGGCACAATACAGAGACACAGACTTCATTGTAGTCCAACCAAGTCACAAAACCAACATGAAAGTTTCAAAACCAGCAGTCCCAGAGGTGGGAGGGTAATCCATAAGCACAGTTGCAATAATAAGCTACCTTAAATGTCCCTTTTTTTTCCAGGAAAACACAAAAAGAAATAGAACAGGGTAAGCCATAATACAGGCGAACAGCAGGCAGTATTATCTACTTTTGAAAGGACCTAACATTGAAGTTAGAAGACAATGACTTTTCAAAAGCCATTATAAATAAGTTGAAAGAACTAAGGAAAGCTGTGTTTCACAGTGAACAGGGACTACTGGGGATGAAAGGGTGGAAAGCAGGGAGCAGAGAGAGGAGAAAATGGGAGCAGGAGTGTTGACAAAGACAAATCATGTCTCAAAAGACCATAATGAAAGATTTTCTATGTTAATTAAAAATAAACAAGTAGGGCCAGCCAGATGGCACAGTAGGGAAAGCTGCTTCCTCAAAGCACTGACAACCCGAGTTCAATCCTAGGACCTGCAGGGTAGAAAGAAAGAACCAACTCTTACAGATTGTCCTCTGACCTCCCCACAGGTACTACAACATGCACACCCACACACATGCAAAAACAAGTAAATGAAAAACTGTTAAAAATCACAAAAGAGAATTAAGTAAAACCAAAAAGGCATACTAATAATATCTCAAAGAGAGAGTATCCATAAACAGAAATTATTGTAAAACAATAAAAAGAACTAAATTCTGAAGAAGGAAAATTCAGTCAGCAAACTGAAAACTTCATTGAAGGAGATCATGTTAAGCAGATCCCAAGATAGACTGATATCTCCATAAATGCAATCTGAGGAGGAGAGTGAACGGGATAATGAACTATGTACAGAATGTTAATTAAGTGGGAGACATTAAACACACCATATATACAACATATAATTAAGAGTCCCTAAAGGATAAGCAGAAAAATGTTCAAAGAAATAATTGTTGAAAATTCCCTGAATGTGATGAATCACGTTAACTCTACATAACTAAGAAATTCAATGAATTTAAAGCAGGCTGAAAAGAGAGGTCCAAGCTCAGGCACACTATAGTTAGGATGGTGAAAGATCAATTGGCTCAGTGGGTAAAAGCATTTGCTACTTAAACATGACGAGCTGAATTCTGATCCCAGCACCAACATAAAAAGTCAGGTAAGGCTGCACATCTGTAAGCCCAGTGCTGTTAGGGGTAGAGACAAGATCACTGGCTGCTAGCCTAGCTCCAGGCCCAGTAAGAGATCCTATTTCAAAGAAACAAGGCAAGGAGTAATGAGGTAGGATACCCCACATCATTTTCTAGCCTCTATATGCATTATACCTGCACACACAAATCCTTACAAAGACAAGGCATAAAATCTTGCAAGCAACAAGGAAAAATGTCATGGATAAAGGAATTCCAATAAAATAATATCTAACTTCTTATGAGAAACAATGAAGATGGTGGGATGACATCCCATGTACTTGGGCAGTAAGGGTGAGACTAGTAAGTTCATTTATAGGTACTGGCACACCTATATTCCCAGCACTTAAGAAACAGAAACAGAAGCAGAAGCAGGATCGCACTTTCCAGGATACCCTGGGATACCTAACTAGTTCAAGGCCAGGTTGAATTCCTTACCTTGACCAAGTCTCAATGAACCAAGGACTAAGGAAACTGCTCAATGGTAGACTGCTTCCCTTATTATATACAAGGCCCTGTGTTTGATCTTTAAGCACTGTAAAAATGAAATACTGTGTGATTGCTAATTTCTTGTATTGTTTAAACATTTAATGTAAAAATACAATGTATTTGACAACAACAACAAAAACTGTAGGTGGGAATAATATTCTACTGGAATAAAGAAGACACCAAATGATCTCTGAATCCATGAATGAAAAAATGCAAAATTATCAAACAGAAAGGTCAATGCAATACTTCCTCCTGCCACACACATATACACATACATATGTACATTTTATTTTCTTATCAGTTTCATTTAAAAGATATAATTAATCCAGATATGGTTGTTCACTTCTATAATCTCAGCACCTAGGACGATGAAGCAGGAAAATTGCTGTGAATTTGGGCCACATAGCAAATTTCAGGTTAGCCTGAGCAATGGCCAAACAAAAGACAATCATCAAAACAAAAATCTTTATAAATATCACAATTAAATAATCCCAGGCCTCTGTAAGATGGAGGCACAAGAATGATTCTATTTATATAGACATCGGAAACAAACATCTCTGCTGAAATCTTGTTTGCCTTATTCCTTCAGCAAGCCTATCTTTCCAAATAGCATAGGGGTAAACTTTGCTCTCCTCCTGCTGAAATCCTAATAATGTGTGAAAACAGCATTTCGACAAGCAGGATGTGTGCTGTGACAGGTTCTTGCTCAAGAAGGTAGAGCCAACAGCAGCCAGGACTGATGAAGGCTTCCCTGCAGCTAGGAGAGGAGCTGACTTGGGAACAAATGTTTAGCTACTCTTAGAGAGAAATGAGGAGAAAGAGAGGAAATGCATGAACTCTGAAGTCAGCTCTGTGAGTTTAATAAACAGGACTGGAGAAACAGCAGGAATCTTAACACTTGGGAAGGTAAAAATACTTCCTTTGAGAAAATCTTTCAGAAGCCATCCCAAAGTTTAAGAAAGTTGTCAGAGAGAAATTGGAACTAATGACTGCATTTTAAAAGTAATTCAGAAACTCCAAATGAAGGCAGCCTTAAGAATGCACTGTTCTTCTTAGGAAGAGAAGAGTCGGCCTGACACACCTTCAAGGACTGAAGACATTCAGAATTTTATGGGTGAACATACAAGAAATTAAAAGGAGAAATAATGATTAGCATAGCATATATCCCATAATGAACTAGGATCAGCCATTTTGAATGGTTACAGTTATAATGGAAAAATCTCAAGAACTTTAACAAAGACAGCTTAGTTTACTCCAAGGAGAAGTATGATTCTAGATACTCTGAATATTACTAAAACCTAGATCATTGTAGAGTGAGTGAGGTCAGGAGGCTGAGGAAAAAACGATTGGTCTCTGACACTGGCAAGTTAGGTAGAGGAATCTATCCTCTCAAGATTTTACTTCCTAGCCTAGCAAATAGAATTTTCCAAAACTATTTCCATTTATAAATATCAAGCTGTGAAGAGACTGTCTTATACTATCACTAGGTTAAATAAAAAATGGTTTTCATAAGCACAAATTATGAAAGTTTACATCATTTTAAATGCCTACCTAACACACCATTATTTTACTGTGCTACTTCCAGTTTGATTTGAAAAAAATTAAGTATCACTTTAAGATGAATATATTTGCAAATGACATCTTTGTACTGTGGTCTTTTCCTAAAGATAGTTTCCTGGTGGCAAAATTATCAGAAGAATATTAAGGGCTTTTACTTGTGTAGGTATGTAGCCAAGGTACCAATAGAAGTTTATCTTTGTATCAGCAGAGGAGGATTTGAGAATTTCATCATACTTTCGGCTGAAGCACACCATGTTTTTTTTTTCTATTTTTCTGAAATCAGGTGAATAAGAAACACGTTAATACTGAAAAAGGCAGTCTCTCTGCATTTCAAACACAGCAATTTGAAAAATTCAAAGGGCCAAGGATTAAGTAAAGCTCCACCCAATATAGATGGATGATCCTGGAACATGTCCTTAGCTATTTGAAACTTACTTTGATTTGTTTTTAAATTGGGGACAACAAGAGTGTCAACTTCAACAGGTAGAAGGTAGTGTTAATATGGGCATTTTGTGGCATGCTTTGTGGGCATTAGAAAATCATAATGGCTCTAAACCTGACTAGGAGTTTCGAACCAGGGGATTCATTAATTCTTGAAGTTTTGCAAACATGAATGAGACAAATTTCATGTTTGTTATCATGTGCCTTCAACTAAAATGTAATACATCATTAGGAATATAGGTAAAATTGCTTTAGCAATACTAGCAAAACCAAAGGCTTTGTCACTAATATAAATAATGGCCTTTTACATATCATAGTGCCTATAGAGATCTCAAAACTAACATTTGTGCCTGTCGTTCCTACAAAATTATGACTGTTCTATATATGCTATTTGATTGTATTTAATACATTAGTAAAATAGCTTGGAGATTGCTATGTACACCCTTTTAAATTAACCTAACTGTAATTCAATATAATAGGTTTTCTTTATAAACCTCTGTGTCTAAGAATATTAAAACATATTCTCAAAATCCAAAGGTTACAGACTCCTGCAGCCTAAAACAGAGGGGCATATTTTTCCTTGTGGTCTAAGAACTACCATTCATAACTATTTACAAATGCCATCACACAGAATGTCTTAGCTGTGGCCCTGGGATTCGCAGACCAAGTTTTTTGTGACTGTGGGGTACAGCTCATTTAGAAGCAGTTGCCTGGGTTCTTCAAGAGAAACCCAGAAAGCAGAGCATGTTGGGGCTTCCACACAGTTATCTCCACCCCCTTTTTAAGTTTCATTTCTGTTGTTGTGATAAAATATCCGGAGAAAAAGCAACTTTAAGAGAGAAGGGTTTTGTTCACATTACAATTCCAGGTTACAGTCCATCATTGCAGGGAAGTAAAGGCAGGAACTTGAAGCAGTTGGTCATATCCACAGTAAAGAGCAGAGTGGAATTTATGTGTACATGCTTAGTGCATAGCTCCCTTATAATACAGAGTCCTGCCCACGAAATGGGGTATCATCTGCATTCAGGGTAGACTGTCCTGTCTCAATCAGCCAAACTAAGAAAAATGTCTCACAGGAAATGTCCACAGGCTAACACAAGCCAGAAAATTGTTCACTAAGACTCTTCCCTGGTTGATTTTAGGTTGTGTCAAATTCAGAATATATTGTAGTGTGTATATGTTTGGTGGTCAGGACACATCATGCTATATATAGTAGGTTTTCTCCTTCTACTATGTGGATTTTAGGGATTGAAATTGGTACCAAGTGCCTTTACCTGATGAGCCATCTTTGCTGGCCCAACTTCATAATTAAAGCTAACCATCACATCCACTATATTCAATCATGACTAACCAAGGACTGCTAGGATTGCTCTTCAGATGTTTCTGCTACAAATGCTTCAGGAAAAGTGGCCAATGGTCCACGACCAAAATGGAAACACAAACTGGTGGTTTGAATAGGTGCAGCCCCCATAAGACTCATGTGTTTAAATGCTTGACTCATAAAGTGGCACTATTAGGAGGTGTAACCTTATTGGAAGAACTGTATCATGGTAGGGGTGGGCTTTGAGGTCTCGTATGATCAAGCTACACCCATTGTGGCTTACAGTTTCCTTCTACTGCCTGCAGATAAAGATGTTGAACTTTCTGCTTCTCCAGCACCATGTCTGTCTGCTTGCTGCCATGCTTCTCACCATAATGATAATGGACTAAACCTCAGAATCTGTAAGCCAGCCCCAATTAAATGTTGTCCTTTGTAAGAGTTATCTTGGTCATGGTGTCTCATCACAGCAGTAAAACCCAAACTAAGACACAAACCAATGGTGCCCATTATACCAGCACCTATTTTTATTTATGGCTAGCAGTAGGTAGCAAAACTACTTGTCAGCAACACAGGTTTATGAATGAATTCCTTGGAGTAAATACAATATGTATGAGTTAATTTTATAATGAATGACTTTTACACTTGACCTTCCAGAAAAAAAAATTTATACTGACACAACTATTTATTCAAGTCAGAAGAGGAAAAAACTCTTTAGGAGCAGATAAACAGTGATATAGTGAATCCAAAATAAACTGAATTCTGAGTACTTGCAGATGAATGCTAACATAATATGAGACTTAAGAGAGTCACATCTTAAAATGCAAGTGGAAAAAAATCCAGAAGACTGACTGAGAAGATTTAGCAAACTAAGGGATATGTTGGAATACTTTTAAAAAATTATTTAATGTGACCCTATATGACGTGTTCAATCTACTGAGGAAGAAAGTCCAGTTGGTAACAATCAAAAGATAACTACAAGGTTTATTTAAGCTTCATAAATATCATTGTCTACCCATTTAGAAAACATTGAAGTGAACACAACTGTTTATCTAGAGAAATGCAAGCTGGTCTTATTTTTTTCAAGATCAATGCAAAGGGTACTCTATAATTTTACTCTTCTTGTATATGGTCAAAAGAGGATCAAATGCATGTAAGATATAAAGAACTTCAGTAAGATAACTGTGAAATTGTGCCACGTCAAGGTAAATGAACCTCCATTTATTTTCTTTCCTTATTTTAGAGCTCGCACAAAGCTCAGAAGTCACCCAATTAGTTAATTAACCCAGCAAGGTTAACCAGCTGACTCCCAGATGACGACAGAGCCCAACAAATCCCAGGCCTTTTCTCTCCTTCGCAAGAATTCTGGAAACTGTCACTTCAGCATAATTCTGAAAATCCTTAAATAAATCTAAATAAGATTCCCTAAACAAACAGGTAAGTGATGGTAAATTTTATGGTTTGTAAATTTTGCCTTAAAGAAATAAGATCCAAAGACTTAATTCACTTAGTAGGTACAGCATTATACCAATTATGTGGTTCTGACATTGGTCTTGTGATATTTAAGAGGTAAAGAGTCAATTTTTATGGTTTTTACTTCCTGACTACCCCTACACATAAGAAAAACAAGATCAAAGAAATGAGTCAAAAAAGGCTGTAACAGAGATTGAAGGTAAGGTAGAAATGACAGAAAATATAGAAATCTATTCAGAAGGCAGAATTTGTATGGGACTGATAGATATTCTATATATGTGTGTGTTAGTATGCCTACCACTCAGCTGTTTCTCCTCTAAAATAATTCAGGGCCAAAACACTGGGAATAGGGCCCCCCCCACACGCACATTTAAGCTGAATTGTCCCATATTAATTAACATAATTATGACAACCTCCCATAGGCAAACTTGTTCAAGACAATCCCTGAGATTAGAATCACTCTTCCCAGGGGGTTCTAGATTGCCTCTTGTTGACAATTAAAACTTACCATCACTATGTAGAAAGTAAAATTACTCATTCTCCATCTATTTGTGGGTTGTAGCCTTGCTTGAAATTGAACCTTTACTAAAATGAGTAGAAATCTTTACTTGAACTCAGATAGACCAAAGGACATGGAAAAGAAAAGAGCAATTTAATTTTTTTAACCAAAGTGTCCCTCAAACAATGTATATTAAGAATAACTTGTTGTTAACTTTGTAGAATCTAGAATATTCTGGGAGGTAACCTGCTGGGGGATTATCTTGATTGCATTGAGGTGAGAAGACCAGCTCACCTTGGGTGACATTTTTGGGTGGGTGCCTAGACTACATAAATGTAGAAAAGGAGCTGAATAGGAGCATTAATATGTCTCTGTCCTTCCTGACTGGATGCAATGTGGCCAGTTTCTTCTCTGCAATAACAGACTGCACCCTCAAACTGTGGGCCAAAACAGACCCTTTCTCTCTTAAGTTGTTTTTGTCAGAGTATTATATCATAGCAAAAGGAAAAGAAACTAAGATCTCATGTCTGATAATTCTGACTCCAAAGCCATGACAAACTTTAAAAGTGAAGAGGGTAAAACTAGGAAAAATTGAACATGAGCTTAACCATACCCATATGTTGGAGATGACCAGAACATAAAACAATATTCCCAATATTGTTTCTCAAAGAATTTTTAATTCCTTGGGATTATAAAGATAACCATTTAAACAGGAACAATGCGTTTCTCTAAAATCTTACTTTCCAGGAAAAAAAATCACCTACTCCAAAGGTCAAGAACTAGATTAGTTTTTAATAAAATGCTACTTTTTAATAATGTGATCCTAGTTTGGGAATTTAACATTTTTATACAAACAACTCAAACTTTAATGTTAGGACATACCAAGTGAATATAAGGTCTAGTGTTCTTTCAATAATTTCTTCTATGAACATACAGTGGAACATATCACCAAATAATTCTCCTGAGATATGGAGACAGTATAGTGTATTTACTCTCTGTTAAAGTTATGTAATTTTCAGGTAATAAACCCTCAATTCAACTGACAAAAATATATTTCTGTGCTTATCAGCCTGAGGAACGCATTCCTTACTCTTGAGGATCATATGACTTCTGTGCTTCTGTTTTTTTTCTCCAATTTAATGATTATAATGCAGTGCACACCCAGGTGCATTATCCAGATCCCCACCAACTGAGCTCTTCACCAGACCAGTTGTACTGTCAGATCCTTCGGGAACTTTTGTCAGTGACGAAATATACCTCACCCAAGGTTACAGCTATAGTATACTTACATATAATAAATAAATAAATCTTCAAAAAACGCAATCTTGATCTACCACAATATAAACATCCTTTTTTTAAGAATTATTTATTTTATGTATATGAGTACACTGTAGCTGTTTTCAGACATACCAGAAGAGGGTGTCAGATCCCATTACAGATGGTTGTGAGCCACCATGTGTGTGCTGGGAATTGAACTCAGGACCTCTGGGAGAGCAGTCAGTGCTCTTAACAGCTGAGCCATCTCTCTAGTCCCTAAACCTACATTCTTTTTTGTTAGTTTTTTTTTTTTAGACAAGGTTTTTCTGTGTACTCCTGGCTGTCCTGGAACTTACTCTTTGGACCAGGCTGTCCTGGAACTCAGAGATCTACCTACCTCTGCCTCCCAAGGGCTAAAATTAAAGGTGTGCCTCTCCACCATCCATAAACATGTTTTCTAAATTGATAAAATATTGAAAGTGGCTATCTTTATCTCTAAAACAACAGAAACAAGCACAATAATTAGTATAAATAAAAATACAGCAAAAGTGAAAAGTCATTTTCTTAGAACTCTGACCAAACAACCACCCCAAAACCAAAAAGACCTTTTAGTTTTAAAATATTTGAATCATGAGTTAAATGTGATATTAAAAATATTTTTGTGAAGGACATTTTTATAATCAATTTTGGAAAATAGATAGTTCTACTTATAAGAACAACCAAAAAATGTCTAATTGAATTTAAATCAAGGAGGTGAAAAATGTATATTCTGAAACCTATGAAATGCTGTTGGCAGAAATTAAAAACAACCAAAGAAAGTAAAGGGAAAGCTGGTCTACGCTCGTGGGTTAGAGATGTGGACTTAAGACGCTGCTTTATGTTTCACATTGCAGTTACAAAACACCTCACAAATGCATCTTACTAAAAGTCTTATTTTTGACCCATGGTTTCAGAACATTGTCTGTCATGGTGGCAAACATGTGGATGTGGAAAGGAGCTCCAGCTCCAATAATTTCCTGCCCGGGAGGGAAGAAGAAGAAGGACCAAGAGTTCAAGATCATCCTCTGCTGCATTGCCACTTCAAGATAAGCCTATGCTACCTGAGACCCTATATCAAATCAAATCAACAACAACATCAACAAAATAATTTATAAAGGCTCTGATTAGAGGATTGGTTACAAAATAAAGATCTTTTCCAACTCATAGTAAGTATACAACTCAATTAAAACTGTGGAAATTACTAGAAAGAAAATTTTATCACTAAAAAATACAAGCACCTAATACTAATAAGAAAATGAATATGGTCAATATCACTAGTCAGTATAGAAATGCAAATTAAAATCACAGATCTACCACTTCATACTCACTAGAATAGTTATAATGAAAAGACACACAAGCCAGACACCAGGAGTGGTGACACAATGAGGAAACTCACAGAGCCAGCTTAGAATCATTGTGACAATTAATATACATACAGATATTATTATTACATATATTATGATATATTATATTAACAGATATCCCACACAGAGATTTATTACAAGTCTCAGAAATTTCATTCCTAGTATCTACCAAAGAAAATGAAAACATGCCTACATAAACACTTGTACTTGAATGTTCATGGTAAAGTATTGTTCAAAGCCAAAAAGTAGTAACAACATAAGTGTCTATTTTTGAGAAATATAGAGAAAGATGTAGAATATCCACCAGTGGAAAGCTATACATCAACAAAAAACTAATTAAACTCTGAGTATAGTTACATCATAAATGAATTTTTAAATAATCATGCTAAGCAAAAGAAAGGCACAAAAGAATTCATAAATACGGTCAAATCTATAAAATAAAAAGGCAAATCTATAAAATATGCAGAGATTAGCAGTTGTTTGAGGCTGAGGGAAAGAATAGGGATTGTCTGCAAGCGGGCAGCTTGGGAAGTGATGTAAATATTCCAATATTGGATCAGTGCAATGGCTGAACAACTATAATTTATAAAAAATCACTAAGATAGACAGTGGTGCTTAGAACAAGTGGAATGTATGTGTACATTATATCTAAGTCAACTATAAAAAGAAAACCAAGGGCACAAGAATGCAAGCATTGTCCAATAAGGGGGTGAACATGAATTGTCCCAAAGAGCAAAGGAGCACATAACAACTGAGGATGTTACAGTCTGAAGACCAGGAATGGGCTTATCTCCTTCAAATCCCTACCAAGCGTTGCTCCTGAAAATGAAGACAAATGTGCCTCATCTTTCATATCGACTTGAAAGGAATACATTTTCAGACATAATTCTAGAAGCAACAAACCTCTCCCTGAAGACCTCAAAACAGTTTCATTTTTATTTTTATACACATTATTTTAAACATGACAACATGTCTGCATGCTCATAGTCTGGCATTTAGTCTGTACCTGATTTATAGAGTTTTATAAGTCACTACTTATGACTACAGGGGTAGTGGGGGAGGGGTGTATGTATGTTTAATCTTTCCAAAATGATCACATACACACAATTCTATCAGGCTCTCTCTTGTAACCTCTGATGTCAGATTACTGCTGTACCCAATTCACAGACAGAAGACAACTGAGCAAACTCTTCTTAAAATTCAACCCATTTACTTTGAAATTGTATTTTAATGTTCAATCACCATTAGCTGCAAGCTGTCCACTCTGCTGATGTAAACCATTCCACTTTGCCTTACTTCTATCCCATCTGGAGTGGAAAAATTGACGCTTTTATCACCAGAAAGAGGATAATAGAAGACTGAACATGGGTGCAAGCACTCCCACATTTATTTCCCTCGAGTCCTTCCTACTTGATGCTATTTGGTTTCCTTCAAGTTACCTTGATTGAAAATTAAGTAATTGTCTTAATTCTTCTGAATATTCTGAATCATTAGAATTCTAGGCATTGAATTCTAATGAAATGTCAACCGTAGCAGAAGTAGCTGTTGTCAAATCTTCTAGAATATGTCATCCCCAAACAAGCAAACCACACTGGAAGAATGAGGCTAAGATATACTTAGAATTAATACAAATGTTAAGAGAATTTCAGGGTGATTAGGAGGATATGCCAGAAAGGCATGTGTATTCCCTTTTTTCTGAAGAGGAACCGCAAAGCACTCTCATGTCTTATTTTCTAAAAATACATGTTTACAAATCCATATTCTAATGGTAATCACTTTGTTTCTAAAATGTCATCCTTGGGTGTGGAAGGAAGGTTCATCTCATGTGGGGAATTCTGTAGGAGTCCTGAGTAACTCAGCTGCTCAGTGGGACCCTTTGAAGAGGTAGTTACATAAAGCTCCCACTTGCCTAAAGAGGGTGCCCTGCTGAGACCTTCATCTCCTGGGCCCTTTCTACCACATCTCTGGAGGAACTCCAAATAGAATAGGAAAAGTGACACCAAAGCCTTCCCTTCTAGAAGGGCTGGTGGGAAAGAAGCCTTGATCCAAGGGCTTATTCCTGAGTCTGGGTTAGTTTCTCAAACCATAATGACATATACCAGAAGGTGGTGGGAAGCAGCTTGGCATATCTTCAACAGGTAGGGCTATAGAGATGGTTCATCACTTAAAAGCAGCAATTGCTTTTCAAAGAACCAATTCCCAACACCCACATGGCAACTCACAACCATGTTTAATTCCAGTTCTGAAAGACTGATACCCTCTCTTCCGGACTCCCTGCACAATGCATGATACACAAATAGACATGCAGGTAAAACAACCATATACATAAAATAACATTTGTTTTGTTTTGTTTTTTTGAGACAGGTTTCTCCGGGTAGCTTTGGTCATTCTGGAACTTGCTTTGTAAGCCAGACTGGCCTTGGGCTGGAGAGATGGCTCTTTCAAAGGTACTGAGTTCAAATCCCAGCAACCATATGGTGGCTCACAACCATCTGTATTGAGATCTGAGGCCCTCTTCTGGGGTGTATGAAGACAGCTACAGTGTACTCACATATAATAAATAAATAAATCTTTTAAAGAATCAGACTGGCCTCAACTCAAGAGATTTTACCACCTCTGCCTCCAGAACTCTGGAATTAAAGGTGTGCACCACCACCGCCGGACTAAAATATTTTTTTTAATGTAGGGTAATTTGGGGCTAATTTTTTTTTTTTTTTTGGTTTTTCGAGACAGGGTTTCTCTGTGTAGCCCTGGCTGTCCTGGAACTCACTCTGTAGACCAGACTGGCCTCGAACTCAGAAATCCGCCTGCCTCTGCCTCCCAAGTGCTGGGATTACAGGCATGCGCCACCACCGCCCGGCTTATTTTTTTTAATGTAGGGTAATTTGGGGACAATTTCTGAGGAGGTGATCTGTTGAAAAAAATTTTTTTTGTTTTTTTTCTGAGACAGGGTTTCTCTGTGTAGCCCGGGCTGTCCTGGAACTCACGCTGTAGACCAGGCTGGCCTTGAACTTAGAAATCTGCCTGCCTCTGCTTCCCAAGTGCTAGGATTACAGGCGTGCACCACCACGGCCGGCCTTTTGTTGTTGTTGTTGTTGTTGTTGTTGTTGAAATGTTTTTAAGGCAACAATTTTATTAGCCTGTTCAAAGCAACATGGTGATGAAATGATACAAGTACAGGAATTTGTTTGATGCAAATCTGGGGACTTAAAGAAACAGGTAGTACCAGAAGGAAATGGAATTCCATCCTGCTTCCTTTTGATCTGTGTCAAAGAACATCAGACTTGGCCTCCATATGAACTGGGGTACAAGTTCACATTCCTCCATTACCCCCACACCCCAAAAAAGACTTGTTGCCTGCATGAGGACTGACTCAACTCAGAAAGAAGCACCCAGGCTGCACCACATACTTGCCTGATCTGACCTCTTGCCCACTCCCTAAATGACAGAGTGGGTCCCATGCACTACCAATTAAGTTGTAGGACAAGTGGTTTCTTGTTGTTTTCTTAGAATCGAAATTAACAGGCATGATTTAGAAACTCACCTGTGTGGACTGGTAAGATGGTTCAGCCGGTAAAGGTACTTGTTACTAAGTTTGATAATCTGAGTTCAATCCTGGTACTCACATGGTGGAAAGAGAGTATTGAATCTAATATGCATTCCATGGTGCATGCCCCTACCACCCTGCCATACACACTCAAGAGAAATGCAAATATTTTAAAAAGAAAATCTCCTTGCTACTATATGATCAGCCAAGCATTTTACTAATTTAATAAATATGGCTTAAAAATCTCTAGATAAATCCATTTATAAATTATTTATGAATCACCCTCTGTGTAATAGGTACTATACATTTGATTAACAGTTGAAGTATTCCATTTATTCTCTAAAATATTGTTTTTAAATGAAAATATTATATATAAAAATAAATAAAAAATAAAATGACCAAAAAAAATCTTAAGATGTAATACTTACTATGTTTTTTTGAGTGACCATATCCTGAAAAGAAAAGGAAACATGATTATATTAATATAATATGAATATATAATATATATGAACATATTAAAGTCAATTCTCATAAGCTCAAATTCTCCCCATCTTAAAGGATTATAATCAATCATTTGGTTTCCTCTCTAAAAGCTTCAAACCAAATGACACTCAAATTGTAAAATTCAGATGCCAAGGAAAACTGATCATAATTGGTTGATTCTATAACTACTAGAGGAGATTTACACTTCTAAGAATGTTCCCATATGTATTAGACACTTAATTCATATATATTTTAAGATCTCATTTTGCGGTGAGTTCTTAACCAGTGCTCTGGTTCTTGCCTTGCCAGAAGAAAAGCATCATTCCAGCAAGGAAAGCACTGAGCTACACTTGGATTTGGAACTATTTCTTGGATGCACTAACATGAAGGCTTCAGGCCATGCCACAGTCAGCCTTCTCACAGAATGGCATTGCTCCAAGTAGTCCTGACAGCCGGCTGGAGCTGTCCAGGCATGTTCAAAGCATGATGACAACAGCATTTGTTAACTCACCATGAAGGCTATGCAGCACTTGATTGTAACATTTTTACACTGAAATCCTACATTTATTTAAACAGACTCCAGAATTAAATGTCTTCCCTATAAAACACATACTGTATACTGTGACATTTCTGTTATCTAGTAACAAGCACAGTTGCCTGCTTTTAGTGTTAGGTATACCTGGCTAGTCACTTCCATTTTAGAAAATATTTGTTCTATTGAAAATTCAAAACTTTGCAACCCCCTACAAGTTTAAAAAATTAAAATTTTTCTAGGTCATAGGATTTTATTGAAGGTTTTCATAAGATTCAGTGGAGGAAAATATTATACAAGTGGGAAAATACATCCTAACTTCATGTTTCTCAACATATAAATCATATACATTTTCATATTCATAATTTCTAGGGATTTCTAAGCACAACTAATTTAGTAAATGGAAATTAATATATACAGATCTAAAATAATTTAGATTGGTTTAAGGTCTTTGGAAACTATTCACATAAATAATTTATACTGACAAAAGTTTCTTTTCTCGGTCACATGAATCATTTCTATACAATACAGTCCTGAGCTCTAATTACAAAGCACACATTTATGCAAATGTATGTGTTAAATTTACTATATATAGTTTACACATCTGAAACAAGTAGCATTTCTTTTAGGAAATAATCTCTAATTATTATAGAAACCAGAAAAATCTGGTTTAATATTAAACTCAAGAAATATAAACATCTAATTTTGGTATTAAATTGTACTGTTACACACTCACATGTATTAGTGCTGCAAGAGCTGAACACTTAAGAATGTTAGCTGTGCTGGGCGGTGGTGGCACACGCCTTTAACTTGGGAGGCAGAGGCAGGCGGATTTCTGAGTTCGAGGCCAGCCTGGTCTACAGAGTGAGTTCAGGACAGCCAGGGCTACACAGAGAAACCCTGTCTCAGAAAACCAAACCAAAAAAAAAAGAAGAAGAAGAAGAATGATAGCTATGAAGTCCACCTCTCTAAACCACTGGTTCTCATTCCTGGTTGTATATTTGGGAGATTTAAACAAAAAGTGTCTGGGTCACACCTTTGGAGACTGTGATATAATTGATCTGGGTGTGACCTGGCCTTGGGGCATTTACCAGCTCTTTGGGTGATTTTAAATGCCAGTCAAGGTTGAGAGGTGCTACTATAAACAAATTAATACATTACTTTTAAAATGACTTCACATAGAGTAGGATTTCTCAGCTACTGCTAACATATTCAACACTATTAATAAAAGATGAAGTTTGAAATAATTCCCAATAGAAATTTACATTTTACCAATATAAACATTTTTGAAGTACTATAATATCCAATAAAGCATACATAAAGTTTTCAAAAAACACAGTTTGAAATTCTCAATAATTCCTGAGTTATGCAGGATCATACAGGTTTCCATAGTTTAGCTCTGTTTTGAAATTAGAGGAAAATAAATGAAATACTGGCTATGTCTATGCTTTTTTTTTTTAACATTTTGATGACTGTTAGGTGTCTTCATATGTTTACAAGCAAATTGCAAACTAATTTTTTGTTTTGTTTTGTTTTTTGAGACAGAGTTTCTCTGTGTAGCCCTGGCTGTTCTGTGGAGACCAGGCTGGCCTCGAACTCAGAAATCCGCCTGCCTCTGCCTCCCAAGTGCTGGGATTAAAGGCATGCGCCACCACTGCCCGTCGAAAAATAATTTTTATAAAGTGTTGATTTGGTTCACACTGTCCATGAGGGGACTGAGAGCCATGTGTTTGCATCAATGCACACTAACAGATTTCGCCTTTGCTTCCTTAAGTCTGAAGTGCTGAGTGCTTCTAAATGCTCAGAGTAGCAAGGATGCTGGAACAGCAGGCAGGAGTCACCTATGGAAGCTAGCAAGCATGGCAGGAAGAAAGAAAGTCTACAAGTAATTCTCTAGTACGTCTTCTAACATCCAATGCTGTGAGTTAGATTTCAACTGGACATATTGTGCTTCTCTAAAATTAAGTATCCAAAGGAAGGTAAACAATGTTCCTTACCTTCAATGACAGGGCAGTGTCAGCGTCAGTATCATAGTAGAGAATTACATTATTAGCCATGTCAAAACTCTCTCGGACTCCAAGATGGTAGAAAAGGGAAGGCTGTCTGGAGATATCACTCATGTCTACAATGGCAACATCTGAGATGAAGAAAGACAAGAGTTGGAAGTGAGCTGAAGTGATCTGTATACTTATTTCTTCTACTTGCTGCTGATCATCAATGAGCATTATGGAAATTTGTATTTCTACCATCATCTTTTTACATAAAATGGAGGTGGGAAACTATTTAATTAGGATTACCTCCTATGAACTATAAAACAAAACAGTAAGAATTTAAATAAAATAAAGAGACATAACATATGTATGCATGTGTGTGTGTGTGTGTGTGTGTGTGTGTGTGTGTGTGTAACAGGGTCTGGAAGTAGCCCTGGATGGATAGCCTGAAACTCACAGAGGTGACCTTGGCCCTGCCTCTTAAGTACTGGTATTAAAGATATGTGACATACTACACCGGTTTTGTTTCCCTTTTTTAAATGCTGAGAATATACACTCACTTAGAACTTGCTGACATATTTGTTCTTAGTGGTGGTTCTTCTTATGAAATATACATACAAAGACTACACATACCTGGTAATGAAAGCTAATAGAGTAAACCCACGTGCTGAGCATTCTAGCACTAATCAGACCCCCACATATCCCTCCATTCTGCCAGAGAAAACTTCCCTCATCTGTGTACCACTTCCATGCATATACTATAAGCTGAATGCCTGTATGTGTGTTCAAACCAGACCCCTAATGTGCCAGCAGCATTTAGAGATGGTGCTTTTGACAGGTGATGAGGTCATGAGGGCTGAATATACATGAATGAAGTCAGTGTCATCTTCTCTGAATCTCCAGAGAGTTGTGCTGTCCTTTCTACCCCAAGACGACACTGGGATAAATGCAGACTGACATCAGACATGGAATATGATGGTACCCAGCCTCCAGAATTGAGAGATAAATCTCTTATTTATAGACAACCCAGGCTATAGTATTTGGTTCCAGCCACCTGAAGAGACTGTAATACATACAGTATATTGTTTGGTTTCAATATACTATCTTTGAACTTTATATCCATTAATACTATCACAGTTGACACATTCTTTGACTTTGTAGTGTTTGATGTGACTTGACCAATTTGTCTCAGTATAGTCCTTACATTATGCGCTGGCTGGTTTTGTGTGTCAACTTGACATAGGCTGGAGTTATCACAGAGAAAGGAGCTTCAGTTGGGGAAATGCCTCCATGAGATCCAGCTGTGGGGCATTTTCTCAATTAGTGATCAAGGGGGAGGGCCCCTTGTGGGTGGTGCCATCCCTGGGCTGGTATTCTTGGGTTCTATAAGAGAACAGGCTGAGCAAGCCAGGGGAAGCAAGCCAGTAAGAAACATCCCTCCGTGGCCTCTGCATCAGCTCCTGCTTCCTGACCTGCTTGAGTTCCAGTCCTGACTTCCTTTGGTGATCAACAGCAATGTGGAAGTGTAAGCTCAATAAACCCTTTCCTTCCCAACTTGCTTCTTGGTCATGATGTTTGTGCAGGAATGCAAACCCTAAGACACATTATTACTTCTGTATAAAACTCTATTGCATGATGACTACATGTCAATTTCTTTACCCAGTCTACATATGGAGATTTTAATCAGTTTTTTTCTTTTTCAAAAAAAAAAAGGAAAAGAGGGAGGGAGGGAGACAGACAGACAGACAGACACACACTCACAGAGAGAGAGAGAGAGAGAGAGAGAGAGAGAGAGAGAGAGAGAATGAATGAATGAATGAATGAATGTGGAGAGTTCCTGAGGAATGACACCCAAAGTGTTGATCTCTGGTGTCCACATACATGCGCAGGCACCTTCTCTCTCACCTTTGGAAATGAATGTGGAAGAGTTACTAGGTAAGAAGTGTTAAAGGAGTTCCAAAGGGACTGGACAATACCTTGAGGCAATGAGGAGCCTATGGTAAGGTTCTTGGACTTTTTTATTAGGGACATATCTAGACTATAATGGAATTCCAATGTTCCTTATCTCACAAATAAGCTCCTGACCAACTTTTATCTCTACGACCACCCACGCCATACCCTTCTACATTCTTTCAAGCAAATACTAGGTGCCATATTATTTTCTTCCTAGATTGTATGGCTGAAAGATGAGAACTTGAAGGGAAAAACAGTATCAGTGTCCTACCTAGAGGTACTTTATTTCAAACTAGTCATAAGAGGTTTTAACACAGAAGTCTACCACATTAAATCTCAGTTTATAAGAGTTTATTGCTAATAAAGAACAGACTTATATGCTAAAGAAATATTTTACAATTCAGTTGGGTCACTTTATCTTAAATGGATAAATCTGTTCTCTGAAGACATATGCACAGAGTCAAAAATAACAGCAGTATATATTAGGTATTCTGCCTACTTGATTTTTTTCCCCTGGACTCCTCTATTTGTCAAAATTAATTTTAAGAGTTTCATAGTGATACTAGTATAAAAGGCAACAGTGCTGCAGATTCCAAGGCCACGGTGACTACTAACATTAATTAGAGGAAGGAAGCAAAGGGAAGAGGGAGGTGGGAAGAGGCCGAGCCCGGGGCTGAAGGCCAGCTGTCTTTTCGGCCACATAGTCCATTCCTGTAGGCAGTCTTGAGTCTGATGGAGTTGCCTTTTGCTAAGTGGATAAAGTTTTTATCCGATAACACAAATTTTTTCCTTCCTGTGCCCTCTCGATACTCTGAACTGGAATCTAGATCCTGGCCCCACCACCAGAAAGGTGGTCATCTATGTCTTTACCCAGGTCTTGGATAGAGACTCTCCAGTACCAATTAAAACTAGATAGGTAAATACTGCTGCTAAAGAAGCAATTCAGACTTAGGAGACAGTGGCTGGAGGATTGCAATTTCCAGGTCAGCCTGAGCTATACAGCAAAACTGTCGCAACAATCAGCCCCTCTCCAAATTCATGTTCAATTATAAAAATATTTCAAATTTGAAAAAAAAATTGGAGCAAGGTCTCACTACATAAACCAGGCTAGCCTTGAACTCACAGAGATATGCTGCTTCTGTTTCCCAAGTGCTTGGATTAAAGGCATGTACCACTATGTTGGGCACATCAAGTTTGCAACTTTTACCTGACTGACATTTGTCACTCAAGTGAATAGATGGAGTTAGCCTTGAGGTTTTGTGCCTAAAGAAGATTGAACTGGTTCGCTTTTAGAGCACCTATGACAGTAATCTAGCACTAGGTTTCTAAATGCTTGTTCTGGTAAGAAACCAGACTGATTTTTTTTAAAGAGGCCATCAATCCAAGTAATCACAGAACTCAAAAATCAAAAGGCAGGAGGACTGCCTCTGAGTTCCAGATCAGGCTAGGTTACAGTGTTAGACTGCATTTCAAAACAAAACCAAACAACAAAAAATCCCAAACAACTGAAAAGAGGAGAAAGAAAACAAGACAATCGATCACTTAAAATCTTTCCTTATCACAACACTTAGAAGCTTAACCAAATAGAAAATTCCTCTAGATGTCTCAGCTGGGTTTCAAAGGCCTCTAGAAGCCAGGTTTTTGGGGGGGGGTGTAGGGTTGGCTTCACTTTGCAGGTGGGGAAAATGAAGCACAAAGCCATTAACAGAGTCCTCACGGTCATTTAGCTAGGGCAGAATACAGACAGGGCTTAAACTCACCTCTTCTGGCCCCAAGTCTTAGGCTGGCCAGTGGGGTTCCGGTAGGTGAGGTTTACTGTAGGTGAGGTTTACTACTGTTCTCACTCACTTTCTAGAACTGAGCTACCTGGGAGCAAAACAATTTCTGTATCCCGGTAAATCTTATGTAAACAGATCACAGATTAAAAGGGAAGAGATAAAATGCAGGTTTTCATTAGCAAATGCACTGTGTGCTCTTAGCAACCATTGCCTTTCAGTTCCTTCCAGTTGGTTCCTAGAGATGAAGGCCAGCCTCGGTGGGAGGCTGGTCGGGAGGCAGGCATGTGCTCGACTGCTGCAGGTAACACTCTTTAGGAAGTCAATCTCCAGAGAACACTCCAGCTGAAATCTAAGCTAACAGGACATTGTCTGAAGTCAGTACCCCTCAATAGATTGATTATAATTATTCCAAAATGTGTTATTGTGAAATAAGATGAAATATATAGGATTTTAACTGATTAAAGTTTCTGGCAGTTGATGGCTGCTTGGGAAGGGGTAGTGAGTTTTCTTCAAGGATGTGGTCCCTGAGAGGCTACCCATGCTCCAGTAGACGGCCCTACACATATGCACATATTTAATAGCAAGTATTAAATAAACTCAGTCATTTTTTTTAAAAAGTAAAAATTGTTGAGAGAGAAATGAGGTAGGGGAATACGGGAGAAATTGTAGAGGAGGGAATAAGGGCTGGATTTGATTAGAACACATTACATGCACACATAACATCATTTTCAAAAGGCCATTTCATCAGTCTTAAACAGAAGTTTGTTTTACTTTTTAACAGACAGAGTCTCAGATAGTAAGGCTAGCCACGAACTTGCTGTGTAGCAAGAGATACTGAACTCCCCACCCTCCTTCTTTCACACCCATAGGTGCTATGATTACAGAAGTACAACACCGTGCCTGACCTTTAAACCTTCTGTTAAATATTTTATAGGTAACAAAAAACCCCATAGTTTATAGTGTGGTTTTAAAGTAGGGAATTTATGCATGATGCCATTAGTTAATGGTATGATAGCAAATAATTTACCTCGTAGAAAATTCTGTGCTCACACTGGCTCATGCCAGTCTTTAAATGCACTCCAGGTTGTCTGTAAACCTATATTACTACCAGTAGGAAAAAAGGAAATGATTGTAAATAAGAGTTGTTTTTCTCTAAACAAAGTGCTGGAACTCAGAATAAGTTTTCTGCCCAAAGACATTTAAAAATATAATTGGATGTATGGTAACTCTGGTCCCTTTAAAAACCGCCTTAAAAATAAAAAGCTCACCTTTACTGAGCAGAAGTCATTTCTAATGACTTCTACTGTAATGAGATCTGTCTTCATTCATTACCCAACCAACTTCAGGGCAGGCCAGTACAAAGAATGCTGTGAAGTGTCATTTCAACTAATTTTCCAATATTGTAAAAAGCAGAAAAATCTAGCCTACTAGTTCAGTGTCAAGAGGTCAGCACATCCTTACCGAGTGCTATTATCACCTGGGGAGCTTGCTTGGGGTTGCTAAGATTTAACTAGGAGGAAAAAGTGTAAAGATTAGGGATATGAAGAAACTTCATCTTTTGTCTCCTAATACCTAATTTTTAAGACCAAAATAAATCATATATAAGCAAATTATGTGTGCCCACTAATATGAATAGATTTGCAGTGCTACCGTTTTGCTCACAGTGACTTATCTGTAAAACACAACACGGCATGAATTAAGAAGGCACTCTGTCTTTTGCACATGCATGTTGCTTTTCCAACTAACAATGCAGAACAACATTGTGCCCACTTATACCACAAGCTAGGCTGCAGACTGAGTAGTGCCCATACCGTTATTATCATCCATGGTGTCATGTGTCTACACCTCCTACTCTGGCTTCCCTAGTACATAACTGCTTCAATGATTTCATCTTCATCACATGGTAGCTTCTTTCCAGATTTCTTCTACAGTTTTATAAAGAAGGAATTTTTGAGCCTTATTTCTTTGAAGGATTTTCTAAGCACAGTCTTAGAAAATCAATTGTTCCTTCACGATCACGAACATTGGGACTTCTGCAGGATTGCTGATTTCACCTATTCTGTGCTTTGTTTCCTCATTGGCATCTGTCTCCACAGCCTTTAAAGGCAACGGAATTCATTGGTGCTGGTGACTCTGTTGGATATGAAACCATCATTCTTTGTCCTTACCCCTTCTAGATTCATTCAAACAGTGCGTAGCATCACCTTTGAAATATATGCTATTTTAGAGCACAACTGGGATTGTGGTGCTGTTGCAGCATACCACCAACCATGAATAGGTGCATGAAGCTGTTCTTTTATAGTGACAAAATCTCAGGAAACAGGTCCTAGATTTATGTTCTTCTCTATCTGTCTCACTGAAATGTCAGTCAATGGGAAAAGACTCCAGGGTTTTACATCTATTTCCCCAGCAATCATCCTGCTATCTTTTACTGTGGAAAATCAATTGTTCCTTCATGATCACAAACATTGGGACTTCTGCAGGATTGCTGATTTCACCTATTCTGTGCTTTGTTTCCTCATTGGCATCTGTCTCCACAGCCTTTAAAGGCAACGGAATTCATTGGTGCTGGTGACTCTGTTGGATATGAAACCATCATTCTTTGTCCTTACCCCTTCTAGATTCATTGTATTGTCTCATATCTGATTTCCACTGCAGAATGATTGCACAGTGCTTATTATTATGTATGACTTATGGAGCATACATCCATAAGTCATAGGCTTTACAAAGACTTAGCTATATCTTAGGAACAAGCAGCATTCTTGATGCAGATTTTTTATTCTCAGGACAGAGAACACAATTTTTAAAGAAACCCTTTACAAGTTTCGAAATTTTGGTCTAGTGAAATGTAATGAATCCAATAGCCATTCTAAACATAAAAATGGTAATTACTCCAAGTTCATATGAATATTTGGAAGCCATGGTTTTATATATATGATTTGACTATGTCTCTAATTTTATGTGTTAGAATAGTTTATGTCCAGTGTGTTGGTATCTTTAAGAGGTAGGTCCTAATATAAAGTTGCTAGGCCGCTGGGAAAACACTGCCCCTGGAAAGGATTAATGCAGTTCTCACTAGATTCTAGGTGGCTCTACAAGAGTGAGTTGTTATTTGAGGGCTATCAGAAATAATCTAAAATTTGACAGTGGTGATGGTTATATAACTGTGAATATATCCAAATCCACTGTACGTTATAATTTAAATAAAAGCATTACATCACATAAAGTTGTCAAAATCCTAAGTACTAGACTATTCATAACAGCAGCACTATTCATGATTATCTCCAGACAGAAGCAACTCAAATGCTTATTTATAACAGAAAACAAACTGTGGCATCTTCCTGCACTGAAATACTATAGCAGTGGTTCTCAACCTGTGGGTCATTTCCTTTGGGGGGTCAAATGACCTTTTCACAGGGGTCACCTAAGACCATTGGAAAACACATCTATCTACATTATAGTTCATTACAGTAGCAAAATTACAGTTATACAGTAGCAATGAATTCTATGGGTGGGGGGTTTACCACAACATTAAAGGGTCACAACATTAGGATGGTTGAGAACCACCATACTATATGGCAAAGAATAAGCTATGACTACAGTGATGTCATAGAGGTACCCCACAACCTAACAGAAACAAAAGAGGCCAGATATGTAAAAGTACATACTATACAATTAAATTTATAACAAAGGACAAAACTAGGCAAAACTCACTTTTTCTTTTTTTAAATGATACTTCATGTATTTCCATTTAAAATGTTATCCCCTTTCCCAGTTTCCCCTCCAAAAACCCCTCTATCCCCTTCCCCTCCCCCTCCTTCTATTGGGGCGCTCCCCATCCACCCACTCCCACCTCCCCACCCTGGCATTCCCTTACACTGGGGCATCAAGCCTTCACAGGACCAAGGGCCTCTCCTCCCATTGATGCCTGACAAGGCCGTCCTCTGCTACATATGGGGTTGGTGCCATGGGTCCCTCCATGTGTACTCTTTGGTTGGTGGTTTAGTCCCTGGGAGCTCTGGGGGTCTGGTTGGTTCATATTGTTGTTCCTCCTATGGCTCTGCAAACCCCTTCAGCTCCTTGAGTCCTTTCTCTAACTTCACCTACTTTTTCTGTATATGCTGTATCTCAATTAAAAAGAGCACAACCGGGTGGTGGTGGCGCACGCCTTTAATCCAAGCACTTGGGAGGCAGAGGCAGGTGGATTTCTGAGGACGAGGCCAGCCTGGTCTACAGAGTGAGTTCCAGGACAGCCAGGGCTATACAGAGAAACCCTGTCTCGAAAACAAACAAACAAACAAACAAACAAAAACATAAAAAGAGCACAGTCAAAGCTAGGGTTTTTGCCTTTTTCTTCAGCACAACAAAGAATGGCATTGAGGTGCAGTCTTTAATCACCAAAACTCAGGAATCTCTTCATAAAAACTGCAGGAGACCATACTACATGATGATTGTTTAAGAGATTTAGATCAGAGTCTCTACTGCACCAGGCACATTTTACTCTGTACACCGAGGTTTCTGGTATGGTTAGTGGCAGAAGTTAGAGAAGAATGGTACATAGAAAATTGTTAGTAAGCACTTGCTCAATTCAAGGCATTGGCATTTATTTGGAGATATTTATATGCAGACATTTTAACAATATTCAGATATATTAAGTTATCCAGGGCTATACAGTCAACAGATGATACAGTATACTTCCAAACTCTGACGCATAAAACCATGGCATCACTAGCATTCCGAGGGTCAGTGGGCTATTATGATAGGATGTATGTTGGTCTGTTTGGGCAGATTATGTTTTCTTCAGAAGGCCAATAGGCATTTACCTAAAGAACCTAGACTTCTGAGCCTTTGAAGAATAAGAAGAAAGGAAGCAGCAAAGGTCCTGTTGCTAGCCTCCAAATGTCAGGCTTATCCTAGGCCAAGACTAGCCTCTCTAAACCTTTTAAGCCAAGGTGTCATTCTCAGAATGTCAATTTCATTTGAGATGATTCCAAGATGTAAATGTAAAAATGAAACCTGTAAGCTTTCAGAAGAATATATAAACCAGTATCTGCACAAATAAAACCTGCAGGGTGTTTTAGGTATGCAGCCATAAAGTACCATAAAAAGACATTCTAAGTCAGACTGCATCATCAAAAAGCACGAATACATGGGGATGAATTAGCAAGCCATAATATGGGAGATGCTCATGGTCCTGACAAATCATTTCAACACAAATTATATAAAAAGAACTGACAACTGAACAAGAAGGTAACGACAAACCATCATGTAGGTAAATGACTTCAGTGGACAACTTGCAGAGAAAAAAAAATCACATAGACAGTACATGACGCCATTACTTTGAAGGAAAGGCATATTAAATCCATCAATGAGAAAGTGTTATGCTTCTCACTAAAAAGGCCAAAATTTAAAAGATCAGTACTACAAAGTATTGATGAGGATATGAAACACATGCATATGTTGGTGCCGGGAATATAAGATGGCATAACCACTTTAGATAAAGGGTGGTGAGTCCTTTACACAGCTGAAAATATATCTAGTTCTTGTACTTAGCTATTTTACTTCTAGGTATTCCAAGAGGAAGGTAAAAATACTAGTCGTCGAACACCCTCAAAGTGGAAGCAACCCAATTTTCCATACCTAGAGAACAGTCTGAATATATTCCTGGGGGGTGGGGTGGATGTATATGGGGGTATGCATGCCTGTGCATATGAGAACACATGTGGAGACCAGAAGTTGAGGCATCTCCCTTGGCTGTTCTCTTCATTATCTGAAACAGGGTCGTTCACTGAACCTGGAGTTCAAGTTCACTAGTTAGCTGGACTTGCTTGCCCCACACCTGGTGCCTGCAGCGCCAGTCTTACGATGGACCAGCAGCATTAAAAAAGAAAAAGAAAACTTGCCATGTGACAATATGGCTGAATCTCAAAAACGCCATGCTGACTGAATGAAGTCACAAAAGATACACTATACGAGCCAATTTATATAAAACCCCAAGAACAGGTAGCTCAAATCTACAATGATGGCAAAGCAGTCATTCCGTGGTGTCAAGGATGGTGTGAAGGGAAAAGGAAGTGGGAGAACAGGTGGGAAGACAGCATCCTCCATACTGTGATGGAGTCTGAGCTCCGAGGGCTAGTCACTTTTCCTCGTTGCACCTTTAGTAACTATAGTATCAGCATAGATAGGTAAGGAAGAGAATAACAGGCTGAGAGGCGGGGATTAGAGCTCAGCGGTGGCACACCTGCCTAGCATGTGGAAGGCTCTAGGTTCAATCCCTGGTATCAAAGGAGGGTCAGAATGTTAATAATTGGTGAAGCTTCATTCTGTGCATCCGTGAAAAGTTCCATAAAAATAATTTAAGAGTGAAAGGGGGCACCAGTATCAGATGCGCCTTCTCTTTTCCTCCTCTCCCTGTGAGTCCCCTTCTGCCTGCCCTCTAGGCTACCCTCTCAAGACAGCCAAAGGAAGCCAGAATGAGATCTGCTTCCACGTCCTGCAACCTCTCTCCCACCTCCCACAGAAATCAAGCCCCACCACCCACTAGGCAGGTATGCCAAGCCTTGTCACACCCAATAGCTCAAACTCTGCCCCGAATACTGGGAAACATGAAGTTTTCCAGCCTACTCTGTAATACCCCAACTGCACGATTTCATTAGAATTTGCACAGCACCTATCTCGAAGCCTAATACCTAGACGGCTTTAAATATTAATTGCATATATACAAAAAACCTGGAAGTTGACTGCTGGGAATCAAAAATAATCCCTATTCCCTGGTAACAAATACTATACAGTAGGTAAAGCAACGGCCCAGCTCACGCGTCTGTTTAGAATGCACCCAAGGTGCGCAGCCGTGGTTGAGTTAACCTGTGCAGCTGCAGTGCTTCTCTCCACATGGCTGAGGCGCATCGCGGGCTCAGTGCCGAGTGAGTCGGGAGTAACAGCAGTACAGGAAGAGCGGGCTCAGGAAAGGACCCCCAAAGGCCTGCTACATCAGAAACCAGCTGAGGTCCGGGCCGGGATTCATGGAGTCTGCTTCCCGGAGTGAAAGAAATCATGGTTGCACAATGGGTCACTCTCTCCAGTGGGGATGGAGTGAGCCAGGCTGCTTCAGAGTTACAAACGCCAATTTAATCCCCTGATAATATATTATATATATAATATATTATATATACACACATACGTATAAGTATATACGTATATATGTATATATACACACATATAAATATATATAAAATCCTATTTATGTAGCAGTGAGTAACCAATAAGAAAATAGTATTGTTAGCATTCTCTTGCCATTTGATTGTCAAGGCTTCCAGAAACTGTATCTATCCAGCATTAAGCACATTTGTTTTCCAATATCCAGTCTTAAGTATGCTAGGCAGGTGCTGTGCCACCGAGGCACATTCCCAGCCCCAGTGTGAGTTATTTTAGATTGTTTTTTTTTCTTTTTCTTTTTTCTTTTTGTCCTGCAGCTCCTCCAATCAACCTTTTACTAATGACAGAAATCTAAGATACACACACGACCACAAAAATAAGACAGTATAAGAACACAATCGAACCAAACGCTGAGTTGCTATGAGAACAGAAGACAGGAAGTGCCTAATGTCTCACCTCTATGGCTCCCCCCCCCCAATACACCTGGGACAGTTCAATCTCGTTCCAAAGCAGCCATTGTCAAGGAGACCTTCTACTATGAGGAAAACATTTTATATCGTTGCCATCCCACATACAGAAGCTGGCTGACTAGCCTTGAAACAGGGCTATTCGATTCCAGAGATCCTGTTTTACTATAAGTAAGCCAACTGAAATATAAATGGCTACATATAGCCAGCAGCTACTCAATTGGACATCCTGGTTTTAGAGATTTTTTTTTTTAACACAACAGCCAGCGACAGTTTTCTATCTCCCCACCACCACCGAACCCCTCCACACACACACACACCCCCGTGGAAAATGCAAAACAAAACAAAACAAAAAATCCATGAAAACAACAACAACAAAAGGCTTGTAAGAGTGGAGATCAGGAAGCCAGGAGAGGGTAGGGATGTGGAGATCATCTATTACATCGAAAATTCCACTTTCTGCAGTGGCATCGATAGAAATTATTCCAAAGGGCAAAATTGACCAAAGGAGATTCATGGTGTAAAGCATGTAGAGCCAGAGTGAGCAGACGTGATGCTCTGGGTGCTCAGGTTGGAGCACTGAGATACGCAGCCTCCTCAGAGGAGCTGGCGCAGCAGGTGAAGACATGCCATCCAGGCATATGAACAGGCGCCACCGAGGCCCAGAAAAGCCAAGGTGCTGCACACAAACATGTTTCATCTTTCTGTCAGCCCGCAAGAAGGGAGAATTGTGCCCGGTGGCCTAATGAACATTTCACTTTTCAAAGAATCTGTTCAAACTCCATTTGGGAGCAGACTGAATAGAAGTTGAGAAAACGGGAGTGGTTCTAGGTGAAGTGGGCTCCTGAATAATTTCTCTGAAAAAGATGTGGTGCTCAAGAGCGTACTCAGCATGGTCAGAAATGTCAAGAGAGCGCGCTCACTGGCTCCAGCTGCCACTTGTTTGAACAAGCCTGATGCCCCATCTCTTTGCTGATGGGGGTGGGTTTGGCCATTTGCTGTGGAAAACAAAACAAAACAAAACAAAAAAAGTCCCCTTACATCCAGGGCTGCCTCCAGTAAACAAGGAACTGAACTGATTGGCATTTATGGGGTAGGGGTTGCTAGAACTTACCAAACATGCGAAAGCACTGACTTTTATAAACACAGCTAAGACACCTGTCCTGCTGCAAGACAGCGCACCATGAACACTTTGAAAACAACTCCCAAAGTCTCTGCTCCTATGCTTTTAGGTTTAAGGTAGACGCTGTTTCTTCCACTTGACCAGTGGAAAAACTAAGGCACAAACACCCCCTGGTCATTATCGTGTCTCCTGCAAAGCTGAGGAACACCGCCTAAGGTCTACAGATTCGTTCCCAAAAGGTTAAGTAAGAAAAGCACGGGAAGGAACGAGTGACCATGCTGAGTATGCTCTTGAAAACGGGACGGTTAGGTCACACTCAGTACAGCGAGCCTGGAACCAGTGTCTGGGTCCAGCAATGGATTGCATCAAGAGATTAGAACATCACAGAGCCGTAGATTACAGCGCACTCTAAGTATGGGAAAGTGTGCAACAGCACACACCACACGTTTGTCAGGCAGTAACCTGCCACTTTCTGGTTGTAGGATGGAATCACGGGGAGGAACTAAACACTCTGAGGGCCTCATGTTAGGTATCATCTGTCGGAAATGGATAGGATTTTTGTTCATTTGACGGAGAGTCTCACTTTTGTAGCCTAGGCTGGCCCCAAACTCAATATGTCGCAGAGGCTGGCCTTGAATTTGCAATCTGTCAGACCTGTCTCTGTCTCCTAGGATTAAACGAGTGATCCATTTTAAGTTAAATGAGTTTTAACAGCTCTCCCAGCTGACTATAATAACTAGCCTGCACTGGGGATATGTCAGAGACCGGACTCCACACCTTGTCAGTGCCTCGCAACCTTCCTAATGGTTTGATACAGTTCCTCTTGTTGTAGTGACCCCCAAGCATGAGGCTATTTCGTTGCTACTGCATAACTGTATTTTGCTCGTTATGAATTGCAAGGTAACAACTATCTGATATGGGACCCCAATGTGGGGAGAAGCGCCATCTTAGGCGAGCGATAGTGTATTCCGTGGGTAGTTGGCTAGTATTAAAAGGAGAAAAAAAAAAAAAGATGAAATGGGTCTAAGTGCCTAGGGTCTCTCTGTATCTGTCCAAGGGCTCCCTACACCTACCCTGTCCAGGAGGTAGAGCTTGGTCCTGAGCATTACCGATGGTAGGATGGAAGGGGAACTGGAGGAGAGAGCCAGGGGACAGAGTGGAGGGGTGGCAGGGCTTGTGAGAAGGCGGTGGGAACCCAAGGGTGGCCCCCCGCCCTCACCTGCATCGTAGAAGGCATCGAGCACGGCCGTCTCCCCGAAGTCGAGCTCCCCGAAGGGGACGGAGGTGAGGTGGGCGCCCTCGGCTTCGCAGGCCCGAAGCAGGCACTTGAGCGCCCCGGCCTCGGGGCCGCCGCCGGCTGCCGCCCCCTGCGAACTTTCGCTGCGCACGTATACAGCCCGCAGAGCCCGGCGCGGCCCGCGCCCGCCCTCGGCCTCGCCGCCCGCCGCGTCTCCCGCGCTCTCGGGCTCTGGCGGCCCCGCCGCGCCCTCGGGCCCCGGGGGCAGCCTGCCCTGAGGCGACTCGCCTGCCTCGGCCGGAGCCTCAGCGGGGGCCGGCCCGCCACCGCTGCCGCTGCCCTCCATGTGACCGGCCCGCGGGCTCGGCGGCTTCGAAGCCCGAGGTGCCGCTCCCCGCCCGAGGCACCTGCTGCAGAGGCGAAGGACGGAGGGACGGACGGACGGGCGGACGCGCGCACGGACGGCAGCTGCAGGGAGGCCGCCGTGGGCAGGTGACCGCGGGCTCCCGGGAGGCCGGCGGAGCGAGGCTCAGGGCTGGCGTGCCCCGAGCGCCCTTTGAAAGCCCGCGAGAAAGAGGCGGGGGCTCGGACGTCAGGACGGGTGGAGGGGGCGGTGGCGCGAGCCTCGGGGCAGGAACGCCAAGGGCGCCCCCTGCCGCTCCCCCGCGCAGCGCCCCCGGCACGGGCGCCGGCCGAGCCGGGGATTGCAGCGCTCAGGTTGATTGGGATTTCTTACTGGACACCCCCTCATCCTTCCCTTTACCGGTATAAGCTCTTTCCCTAGCTTCCTTCCTTCTTCCCTTCTTTCCTCCCTCGCTCCCTTCCTCCTTTTCTTCCTTCCTCCCTCCCTCTCTCTACCTTCCCTCCCCCTCTTTTTTTTTCTTTCACCTTTTTTCCTCCCCGCTCCCACCCCTGCCCACCAAACAAAGTTGAAGCTTTCAACCACAGTAGACTTTCAAGGCACTAGCTGAATGTTGGTAATCACTTCCAAACGAAATGCACATGTAGCTTTAGCTCCAGCTCAGGATGGGCAATGCCTCCTTGGGCACTCGCCGTTGCCCAGGACATAACCCCCTTGAGCTCGGTCTTGCAGCCTTATTTGGCTTGACTTTGGTAGTGACCTTGACAAGGTGCGGCGAAGGTGCCCGCAAGCAAGCCTTTGTCTGCCTGGGAAAGAGACCCCTGTAAAAGTGCGCTGCCTGCCTGCCTGCCCTCTGAAATACTAAGGCTCCAAAGAGGTCTGTCTCCACTGCATCTTCCACAGCTCATCATTTTAGTCTCCAACATCACGTTATAGTTAAACAATAGAATGCACTACAAGTTGTCATGTGGAGGTGGCGGGGTGTTGTTTTTTTTTTTTTTTAACAGCTGCTTCTCTATATAATTTACAAACCATCTAGAACAAAATGGCTGGATGCATCTTTAGTGTAGTCCCAGTTCTGTGTCCATCAGGACAATTTTTAGAATGACTGAGCACTCCACTCCCCCACCGCACCCCACCTGCACCCCCACTACCTTTTAGAAATCACTTTTCATTCCATCCTCTGAAATAACCAGCCCTTCGAAAACAACCAGCTCTGGCTCTCTATTTGTCTCGTCTGCGCATTGTATATACTGGACGGAATCAAAGTGTGAAAATGGGATCTCATTTGCCTTGCATTCAATGCTAAGAGGAGGATGGCTGGGTTGCATGGAGTATATGTTTAACCTTTGAGGAAATTCACTGCTTTCCAAAGTGGTTGTGTCATTTCACGTTCCCATGGGGGTGTAGAACGTTCCATTTCCTCCATAACCCCAGCAACACTTCTTACTGTCACTTTCTTCATTACAGCTCCTAGTGGGTATGAAATAGGAACTCGGTCTGATTTCGATTTGCAATTCCATGCTGGCTAAGGGTGATCAGCATCTTGTTCTACACTTCTGTCTCATTCATGTAACTTCCTTGGACTATTATCTATGTAGGTCAGCTGTCCACTTTTTAAATTGTTTTTGTTTTGCCTATGCAGGTGCACGCGTGCATGCCTGTGGAGGCCAGAAGACTCGGGGTGGATTTGTCAGGCACCATCCACACCATCCAATTTGGATTTGAGACAGGTTCTCCCTCTGGCCTGGAACTCACCATGTAGGCTGGTCTAACTGCCCAAAGGGCCTGCAGGCTCCACCTCACCTCACTATGGCTCACCCCGCCTCCTAAAAAAGAAAAAAAAAAACAGTACAAATATCCATAGAGATGCTTCAAGAACTCCTTCCCTAGTTCCAGCCTTAGGAGAAATCAGGAGCGTCATGAGTGGTGGCATTAGTGCGTTCTGAGGAAATGTGCGAGAGCACTCAGGCAGGACTTGGGAAAACTTTCAACACCTCTGTTGTAAGGATTTTTTTTTAAAGTATGGTGCTATACAAGGACACACGTGTTCTTTGCGACCATGCAATGCATAATAGTAGTAATTTTCCTAATGTGCTTGTTCATCTGAAATTACTCCAGTGACTGGCACAGCCTTTCAAAGGGCAAAGTCACCCATTTGAAACTCCCTTTGCTGGTGTCTGTTGTCTTCACTGCAATCTTCTCCAATTCCTCTCAGATCTCTCCGGGGCCTGGCTGATGGAGCGAAAAGCCCGGGAGTTGGGAATTATGGCTTGAATAACATCTTTCTCTAAATACAAACCCAGCTGAGAAAAGAACCCACCATTCACCCAGCTAACAAGCACCTTCCCTGAAGTTGGCATACACACAGCCACTATTCCATTTTCCCCAGCAATTTGTACACACGAAGCAGGCCTCACTGTCCAATGTCCTTCCAACCTCCTCTAGCCTCTCCGAGGAGAAAATTGCAAAATGCTGCCTTAGTCTTGCCTGTTTAATTGAACAGATGTCCTTTTTTTTCCTTGCTCGTGCCTTGCCCCTCACTAAGATGCATGTCCTGGAAACTTCTTTGTCCTATTGCAGAAGTATCATCAAATGTTCCTCCGGATATGGAAAAGAACTCTCCTCTTTGTCCCTTTTCCCTGTAGACTTTAATGTAATCCTCTCCTGCTGAGGCTGCTGCCCACAGAAGGGCTCCTTTTTCAGGTGATACCAGTCCCTGCCATTTCTCCAGGACATAATTTCCCCACTATTTTCCACCTTGACAATTTTCTTCTAGAAGATTCTCTGTCATTGTTGCTATTTTGTGTGTATAGAAGCCTTTCTTAAAATTAAGCTTGATTTTGAGATAATTGCATCTTCATATGTTAATATTGGAAATCGCATAGAGCTACCTAGTATTCCTTTGACCCCATTTTCCCCAATAACAGCATCTTGTTACATGAGTAGCGCATTATCCCAGCCAGGGTACTGCCATTGCTGTAATGAAGAGAGAAAGCAGCTCCATGCAAGGCTGCATCCTGTCATCCTTTGGCCTCTCTACCTCCACCTACTAACCACTAATCTCTTCTCCATTTCTGTAATTTTGTCATTTCAACAGTGTTATAGAAACTAATCATGATAATGCATACTTTCTAGCCCTTGGGAAGTAGAGCCAAGAAGATCAAGAGTTCGAGATTATCCTCCAAGCATACTGAGTTTGCAGCCAACCTGGGCTACATGAGACCCTGTCTCAAAATGTTATTTAAGGGGAATCATACAGTGTACAACCTTTTTAGATTATTTTCCAATCACCATAATTACCTTAGAATTCAAATAAGTTGTTGCATGAATCAATACTCCTTTATGTTGTATAGTTGTACCACTGGATCTTCAAGCCAGATTCCATTTGAAGGATTTATGAATTGTTTCCAGTTTGGAACTATTATGAGGAAAGCTACTAGGAATATCCATTCACAGGTTCTGTGAGCATGAGTTTTAATTTTCTGAGATGAATGACCAGGAATACAAGTTCCAGGTCACAGATGTGTGTGTGTGTGTGTGTGTGTGTGTGTGTGTGTGTGTGTTGCTTTATTTTTGTAAAGTTGTCTTCTGAAAGGCTATCCTACTTTATGGTCCTACTTACAACATGTGCATAATGTAGTTTTTCACAGCCCTAACAGCTTTTATAGTATTCTCATGCTTTTATAGCCATTCTGATAAGTCTATGGTGATACCTCATTGTGTTTTTTTCTTTATTTTGTTATCTATAGTTTTTCAAATTCTAATTAAAATCTAATTACATCACTTCCCTTTCTTTTCATTCCCTTCAATCCCTCCTGTGCCACCAATTCCCTCTCGTGTTGATATCCTCTTTCATTATTATTGTATACAGATATATGTATACATTTGCATAAATATATAAATACAACCTACTGAGACTGTTTGGAATTGCTTGAGAGTATATGATTTTAGGCCTGACCATTTTGTATTAGGGGAACATCCCTGGGAAAGACCAGTTCTTCCTTGTTCAGCAGTCAGTATTTGATTGTAGTTCTTTGTCTAATGGTAGAACCCTTGGGAGATTTTGCTCTCCAATGGTAGCATGTCTATTTTTATTATCATTGTTCGGGTCCTGTTTAGGCAGCCATACCGTTGAGGTTCTATGGATGTAGCTTCTCTGTTATTTTGAGAAGACACTATCTCACAGCTGATTTCCTGATCCTCTGGCTCTTACAGTACTTTGCCTTTTCTTCCACAATGCTAAGCCATATGTGCAGAAACTGTGTTGTAGGTGTATCTGTTGGATCAGGCAACCCGGGATCAGTGGATCTCTGCATTTTTTGTAATGGTCTCTGGGGTGAGAGATATCTTATTGCAGTTTTGATTGGCATTTTCCCAATGGCTAAGGATGCGGAGTATCTTCTTTTTTCTGTGCTTATTTGCCACCAGTGTACCTTTTTTGGCGAAATATTTGTTCCAATTTGAGACCATTTTCTAATCGGACTGCATTTTACTTTTTGAGTTTTGGGTGTTCTTTATATATTCAAGATCCTAATCCTTGGGCCAATGTGTCATTGGCAAATCTTTTCTCCAGATTTATAGTTTGTCTTTTCATCCTCTGATTGGGTCTATCACAGAGCTAGAGTTTTTAGTCTTGATTAGGAACTGCTTGTTGTGCAGCTATCTCCTCTGAAGTGAAAACATCTCACCTCCCAGGGAAGCTCCTTAGGAAGGTAAACAACTCAAATTAGCTTCAAGAAGTCCCTGAAACTGACCAGATTGTCCAGGTCTCTCCCTCTCAAGAGTAAACAAAAAAGGTGCTCAGAATCTCCCTCAGAGGAGGAAGGCTGTCAAGGAGAGTCTGAGGCAAGATGATCAGTCTGCAAGAAGCAGAAACCAGGCAAGCTGTCTGGACGAGGTTGAAACCAAATGAGTCGCTTGGAAAGGGCATTCTCCAACCCTGCTGTGCTGCCTGTCCATTGTGCAGAATGTGCCAGCCTCCCAGATTTTGTCACCCATGCTAGGCTGGGCTTTGGTGCTATAGCTGTCTTTGAATCGTTTCTCCCCCTCGAAGGGACCCCTCACCCGTATTTCTGTCTGTAAAGTGCTCACCAGGTCACCAAATTAGACTGTGGTGGTACCTGCACCTTAGTCTGCTGTGTGCCCTCTGCCTAAGGGAGTAGTAGACTTTTGGTGGTGTGTCTCCCCAGGAAAAACCTTGTCACACAACAAGGCCCAATTTGTTGACTTTTTTTTTTTCTGATACTGGATAGCATGTTTTTTCCAAATTAAATACATTTTACCTACCCGTCAGACCTGAAACTTTTCTCCCCCCCAAAAAACATTTTATAGGTTTTCATTTTACATTTGAGCCAATGATTCATTGGAGATAATTTTTGTGTAAGGTATGAGGTTTAGGCTGAAGTTCATTGTTATGCTTATGTATGTTCAGTTGCTACAGCGCCATTTGACCAATAAGCTATCCCTCCTCTTCTGTGTTTCATCCTTTGGCCAAATATGTGCATAGATCTGCTTTCCCCCTGTGATCTATTCTAGTGATGTGTGTGCGTGTGTGTGTGTGTGTGTGTGTGTGTGTGTGTGTGTGTGTTTTGTATGTGTTTGTATGTTTGTGCCATTCCGTAAGAACACATAGTGTCCATTATGTGTTTTTGTCCATCTTTGTATACAACCTATAGCTCTTAATATCTTACTAAGACTCTTGTATTTGTCTTTTCTGAGATTGTTTTAGCTCTATTAGGACCCGTGTTTTCCCATTTCAAATTCTGAGTAGATTTGACTGTCCGATTTGAAAGCAACTACAGTAAACGTGTAGGTAAGTTGGGGGGAGAGATGGCATGTTCATTGTGTTGGTTGAATCTTCTGAAGTGTGAACATAGTATGTCACTTCATTTACATAGAACTTATTGGAGTTCTTTCATTAGAACTTCCTGATTTTCAGTATGCAGATCCTCTCTAAAATTCTTTAAAGGGGATGGAGATGGGATACGCCTTACTCTTTAACTTCAGCTCCACATGTTCATGGCTAATATAGAAAAATGCAGCTTTTGTGTTGCCCCACCTTGCTGAGGTCAGTTATTAATATAGGAGTATTTCATTTTGTTGGAATGTAATCTACAAAGAGGGACAGTTTCATTTTCTCTTTCCAATCTGTATTGCTTTTCATTTTTATTGCCTTGTCACTGGATCTAAACTTGAAGCAGCATGCTGGAGAGGAGTAACGGCACCAAGAACCCTCACCTCATTCCCGATACTAGGGACAGAATTCAAGTCTTTAACTCTGAGTGTGCTCTTAGCTGTTTTGTTCTGAGTTTTGTGTGGATGGTGTGGAGGAAGTTACCTTCTCCTAGACTCCTTTATATTTATCATGCTGGATGATTGGATTGGTTCAAGTGTTTTATGCATCAATTGATATAATCATATGAATTTTCCCCTTTAGACTGTCCATACTTTTTTATTTCGATTTATTCCATTAGAAATTTAATCAATGTATATTGTACAAAATAATGGTGTTCATTGTGGCATCTTCATGTATGTATACAGTGTACTCTGATCATATTCATTCCCCATTACCCTCTTTGTCACTTCATCTACAACTTTTTAGTGCTATTTTGATATTAAAATATAATTGAATAATTTCCCCTTTCCTTTTCTTCCCAATATCTTTTCCTGTCTATCCTTCCCCATGCTCTCAAATTCATTCTCTCTCTCTCTCTCTCTCTCTCTCTCTCTCTCTCTCTCTGTGTGTGTGTGTGTGTTTATGTGTGTGTATACTGACCCTGTATCTGTGTATGTATGTATATGTGTGTATACATATATATATATATACATATATACATATATGTGTATATATATATATATATATATATATATATATATATATATATCCCTTCTCCCTTCTCCCCCTGGAAGTGACCCCTCACCTGTATTTCTGTCGGTAAGGTGCTCACCAGTTCACCAAATTGGACTGTGGTGGTACCTGCACCTTAGTCTGCTGTGTGCCCTCTGCCTAAGAGAATAGGCTTTTGGTGGTGTGTCTCCCCAGGAAAAACCTTGTCACACAAGGCCTGACCATTTGGTAACAGATAACCAACTAAAAGGGTTCATCTCTGGGGAAACAGTACTTCTGCTCTCAGATATCCTTACTTGCGTGTAGTTCTGTTTCTAGGGTTAGGGCCCCATAAGCTTTCCACCTTTCACAATAGCATATCTGTTGGTGTCTTCCTTGTTTGGGTCTTGTTCAGAGTCATGTTGAGACTTCATGGGTGTCCTGGCAGTTCTAGGAAACAATCTCCTGGCATACATCCTGCTCCACTGTCCCTTATACTCTTTCTACCACCACCCCCTTCTGAAAAGTTCCCTGGAATTGTGTCATAGATTATTCAATTGAGGCTGAGAAATACATGGTCACCTGTTAATGCATTTTGATTGGCTGCAGCTTTTCTATATTGGTCTCTGTATTTGCAAACTACTTTCCTTATTGAAGGGAGACCTACATTTATTTGGCTAGACCATGGCACAGGATGTGCCTCAAAATATTTTTCTTTAAAGATTTGTTTCTGTGTGTATAAAATAGGTTTTTATGTTTGTATTTTGCCTGCATATATATCTGTACACCATGCGCATGAATCGTGCACACAGAGGCCACAGTAAGGTGTTTGATGCCCTGGAATTGGAGTTACAGGCAGTTGTGAGCTGCCGAATGGATGCTGGGAATCAAACCCAGTCCTCTGGAAGAGCAGCAAATGCTCTTAACCTCTAAGCCATCTCTACAGACTCAGATTTATATATTTAATATGTATGAATGCTTTGCCTTCATGTATTTATGTGCACCACATATGTGCCTGGTTTCCAGAGGCCAGTAAGGGATATCATATCCCCTACAACTGGAGTTATAGATGGTTGTTAGCTGTCATGTGGGCACTAGGAATCAAACTCAAGTCCTCTGATAGAGCAGAAAATGCTCTTAACCTCTAAGCCTTTTCTCCTGCCCTGCCTTTCAAATAGCGATCCAGTCTTACATACCTGGAATAAATCCTACTTGGTTGTGTTTTATGAATATATTTACATATGGCTGATATTTACTTGCTAACTGTTTATCAAGAGATTCTGTATGTAGGTTCAACGAAATGTTGATCTGTAGTTTTAATTTTTTACTGTCTTTGCCTTGTTTGGGTATTAGGTAATACTCATTTCATGAAGTGGCTTAGAAAGTATTCAAATTTGGTGTAAAATTGATGTTACTTCTGGACTTGGTGGAATTTTCTAGTGAGCCCATTTCAACACAGATATTTCTTTTTCAGGGTCTTTTCATTTCAAGTTCAATTTTCTAACAAGACCTATATGGGTTGCTTAATTTATTCTGGTTGAGTTTACTAGTTTGTGGTTTTCAAAGGTTAGGTTCAGTTTCTCTAAGACATTGAATTTATAATAATGAAAGGTCTATCTTTCATCCTTTTGATGGTTCTGTAGTGATGCTGTTTTGTTCTTGATCTGTTGATTTAGGCCTTCTGTACTACTTTATCCACATAAATATTCAAGACTACTCATGTTCTCACCAAAGGTTATGTTTCATTTGTTTTCCTGTTTTGGTTTCTAGCCATTTGATTCTCACTCATAGTCTCCATCTCTGCTGAAATGACCTATCTTACACAATATCTACTTATCGCATGAGAGTTGCATGATTTTTTTTTTAGCTTCATTTCTCTTGAGACAGGATCTTATAAAGCCCAGGATGGACTCAAATTCACCAAGTAGCTGAGGTTGGCCTTTACCTCTCAATTTATTTGGATTATGGATGTACCCAGCTTTTAAATATTTACTTTTTGTCTTCGGAAGTGCTGGAGATCGAATCCAAGGCCTTTAGGTGATAGGCAAGGGTTTTACCACTGACCCGCATCTTCAGCCTTCCATAAAGAATTTTCAATGTAGAAATCGTAGCCACTTACATTTCTGACACTTCCAATAATTGTGCTATTTCTTTTCTTTTCTTTTTGTATTTGTGTTCCTCTCTGTGCTAATAACCAGAACAGTGTTTCTTTTAATGTTTACAGGTATTGTAAGGTTTTTTTTCTTCTTTTATTAGATATATTTGTTATTTACATTTCAAATGATTTTCCCTTTGCTGGATCTCCCCTCCCCGAAAGTCCCATAAGCCCTCTTCCCTCCCCGTGTTCCCCAATCAACCCCATCCCGCTTCCCTGTCACTACAGTGCTGCATCGAGCCTTTCCAGGACCGAGGGCCTCTCCTTCCTTTGAAGTCCAACAAGGCCATTGTGCTGCTTCTGACAGTGGTCATTGCTTTGTCTCATGACTGCTTTCACTTACCTAGTAACATGCCTTGTAAGTTTTTGTTGAAAGTTGCACAAGTCATATAAAGCAACAAAGAATGAAATAAATAAATCTTTAGTGTGAGATTTGGTGTTGATCCTACCAGAAGATGGGCGGTGTTGGTGGCTGATACTTGTTTTCCAGTGGCCATCAGAAATCACAGTTCCTGTGTGCCTCCTCCCTGCTTCTCTCTGCCAGAGTGCCGGCTCTCTATCCGATTTTGGTTTTAGACAAGGTTTCTCACTGGCTGATGTGGGCCTCACCAATGGACAAGACTCACTGGTCACCAAGTCCTTGGGATTCTCTAACTCCCCAGCTCTGAGATCACAGCACATACCTTTATGCCCAGATTTTGATCTGCAATCATGTCTTCGTGCTTAAGCAGTAAGCCTTTTACCGTATGAGCCATCACCTCGCCCCTCTTTTGTGACCTTTTATTTTTTGCCCTTCTCTCAACTTTGGATGTACCCTTTCTGCTGTCATCCAGCCAAAAATCTCTTGAGTTGTGCTGTCTTCCTGCAGGCTAGTGAGCATGCTGGTAGAGCACAGGGCTTGCTTCTCTAGCGTGCACAGTGGGCTTGTGTCACAGGAGTTGAGCTTTCCCGTGTGCTTTTGCCTTTCTCTCAATAGATCCCTCCATCTTTGCATCAGTGAGTGTTCACTAGTGCTTCGCTGTGTTAAACTTGAAGCCCTTATCCCTGCAGATTTCACAGAAAATGGCCGTGGCTGAGTGAGTTCTCTTGGCTACAGTAGTATCTCATCAAAGTCCTCACCCCAGCCCCCTCCTCAGCCTCTTGCTCCTTAAGGGAGCAGGGTCTGAATGGATTTCTCAGTGGTTCCCAAGCCAGTACCATGAGCTCCCTGTGGCTTCCACCTAGGACTCCAGGTAAGGCTTCTGCAAGAAAGTCCCTGAAGAGGTGGAGGTCCTCCCCGGCTGCTGCCCTCAGGAGTGCTAGGCTCTTGGTCAAGCCACACTCAGGCACCAGCATGTTCTCTAACTTACTTTTTCTACAGACTCCTGGGGCCAGTGGTTCTGCAACCTTTAATACAGTTCTTCACGTTGTGATGACTCTCAAACATAAAATTATTTCGTTGATACTTCATAACTGTAATTTTACCAGTTATAAATTGTAACGTAAATATCTGATATGCAGGATATCGGATATGCAACCCTTGAAAGGGTCCTTTGATTGCCCATCCCCCTCACCCCAGGTTAAGAACTGCTGTTCTGGAGCCTCTGCAGCAAATGCTTGGGTCCTCTTCTGTGGACTTAGGTGTCATGTTTTCATCCCTACAATGATTTGCTTATTTATTTGCCTGCCCCAACCCCCACTTGACCCCGAGCTTCTTGACAGGAGGCACTACCGTATCACATTGTTTGCACTGGCCATCATGATGGTTAGTGCAGCATAACCGCCCTCTACAAGTTCAATAAAAGATTGTCTCATCTTCTGCTATATCTATAGAGACTCTTTTTTTTTCTTTTTTCTTTCTTTTTTGTTTTGGGGGGCGTTTCAAGACAGGATTTCTCTGTGTAGCCCTGGCTGTCCTGGAACTCACTTTGTAGACCAGGCTGGCCTTGAACTCAGAAATCTGCCTGCCTCTGCCTCCCAAGTGCTGGGATTAAAGGCGTGTGCCACCACCGCCCGGCTATAGAGAGACTCTTATACAGCTATTAGAGTTTCTGGAAAAAAAATCATGGCCAAAGACTATAGAATAAAACTATACATTCAGAACCTCAATTTTGAGAGACCAAAATAAAGGAAACTTCTAAATGAGGCTGCATTCAACTTTCTTTCTCTGCATATTTTTGATCTTCTACTTTTGCTATAATACCACCTTCATAGTAGAGCAAAGGCTATTTAAAAACCTCAATGTCTGTGTTATATGTTTGAACCTCTTGTAATAGTCATTGCCCCGGCTCTCTAACCCTTTTGAAAAGATGGAAATTCAGTTGAAAGGCTCTTGCCAACAGCAAGTGAAGCACCACCGTCAGCACAAAACTTACCCCTCTCACTTCCAGCCTGTTTGGTCTAACCTCCGGGCCTGATGCTCCCTGTGAGACTTCTCCCTCTGTAGCCACGTGCTTTTCCTCATGTCACATCCACCTTTTCTGAGGAAATTACCCCGAGAACAAGCAAGAGCATTTTCAAAGCGCTCTCTGGGATCAAGGCAGGGAGAAGTGTGGGCATTTCTCATACAAGTTGTTGTCCTTGAACATTCAATGGCAGAACTAGCTTTGGCTCCTGCCAACCCTTGCTGTTCTCAGACTGAATGCAATTGTGAAGCTTGGAGTAAGAATCCTGTTCCTTTTGTCTAAGGCAGCCCTATTTTTTCTTTGAGGAATAACCTAAAAAAAAATGCCATTTTCTTGTGACTTTTGTGTTTGGTTTCAAGATGGTTCATCAGCTAAAGTGGCTTAAAAATTGGTAAACACCTTGAGAGTTAAACCTTGCATTTCTGAGCCACCTTCCCATCTTGCTAACATACCTTTTTTTTTTTTTTTGGAAGAACTAGGCATAGTCTATATAGGGGCAGGTAAGATGAAGATGCATTCAAGACTTCATATCTGCATAATTTAAACTTGTTCCCATTTAAACAGAATGGCCCCATTGAGGTCAACATGTGCCTTGCTCTAAGGTACTCTGTATTGCATAAAACTGGTTTTTCAGGCTGTGCCTTGCCCAGTGAGACTCCACTCTGATGGTAGAAGATAACTGTGCACCTGGAGGGAATATTTAAACAGCACCATCTGTCTGGTATCACCCACATAGCAGAGACTGATAAATGACTTACTCCCGGGAATATAAAAGGTGCCACCCTTTAATTTATTGGGTATGAATTGAGACTGCAGGAGCACATGAACATATTAAAATCATATCAGGGAAACCAGGTTCAAGAAATTATGAGAGACACTAGACCAAGGGGGTGGATGTAACTCCACATAAAGAGGTGACCATCTAGTACTACAAAGGTGATGGCCTCCACCAACTTACCAACTGACCATCACATAGTGTATGTATCAAGGACCCACAGAGAGAACCCTCAATTGTGAGAGAACCCTCAATTTTCACGGGGGCTTCAGCTGGGCCCCAGTCCTTGCTGTTGACACAGCCTAACCCAGCTGCCATCTTCCCATCCTCTGTTTGCCCATCTGGACATGCTGTTGGTCCATCTGCCCAGTCCTTTGTCTGAACCTGTTCCTGCTCTTACACCTCTGTATCTAGACTCAACTGCAATTTCATTCTGGAACATGTGACCAGCAGTGAGACTTTATACCTCTGAGCTTTCCTGCTTCTCATACCTCTCTTAACCCTTTACAACCATTTTGTAACCAACATATTTAATTATATTGATGTCTATATGTAATGGGTGATCTGAGAGTTAATAATTAAGACTGGAATATAAGAACTTGTATTCACCTAGGTCAGGATTGTGAAGGAACTTGAAAGTACCTGGTAAATTGCAGTCACTGAAACCACTGTACCTTGTGAAGTTATTTGATAAATTCTGGTACTATTGAAAAATAGTGCTGGGGAAAAAGCTCACTCTCATCAAAAACTAGATAACAACCAAATTTACATTGTTCTATGGTGTGATTGAAATACTCCTCACTGGACATGGTCACTGACAACCCTGATCCCAAGAGTACTTGGGAGGCAGAATTACTGCTGTAAGTTTGAGGGAGATACTGTCTTAAAGAAAATAATAGATAGATAGATAGATAGATAGATAGATAGATAGATAGATAGATACCCTTTGCATTAAATTCCAGATTTACAAGTGAATGTGTAATGCTACAGCTGTTAACAAGAATGGTCTGTCCCCATAGCCACTGCAATTTCAGATCAAGTAAAAGACACAAATAAAAACCTTCTCAAGGAACTGCACCTTCTCTATGGCTGGTCTTTCATTCTAGGAGTCACTCCAAATCCATGGCTTGACAACAAAGCCTTATGAACTCAGGCATGATAGATAGGTAAGGCTCATCTCCTTAAGTGATTTGATCTTTAACAGGCCTTACATGACTGGCATTTATTTCTGGATTAGAGAGAGGTTTCTTTGCCTGGGCCCTGCCCAGCTAGGTTTAGGAACATCATCTCTGTCACTCTGCCAAGTCCTGAGCACCCAACTTTCTCTCTGTCAGATGCTACCATCAGCCATGCTGAACACCCTGTCACTCATAAATGTGTTGTTTTGTTCCCGTTCTCATTTGTACAGAAGCAAAGGGAAATGCTTTCATCAAGTCCTCTTAGTGCAGAAACATCTTGACATTAGTTTGTACAAAAATAACTAAAGAACTAAAACCTAATCTCATGCAAAAAAAAAAAAAAGACTATGATGACCTCAGGTTATAATATAAAAGTCTTTATAGAAACTGGGGGTTATTTTTATACAAACCATGGCAACTATGGGCAATAAATTATACACCCTGTAGCTGACCATAAAGGAGCTACTTGTGAAAGGAAATAAAACCACACCATTACTAACCACGACACATGTGATGATAGATACAGGATGTTCTTATTGGAGAAAATGGATCGTGTACTTGAATGTGCCTTGAGGGCTGTGTATGAATAAAAATGGCTTTACACAATTATTCCAATAATGGTAATTTAATGGTTTTTACACTAAAAAAGAATTTATACCTAACTAGCATTTTATGCTTCGATAAGAATGTAAAGTCGAACAATTTAAAAAATGGAAGTCACAGGCACAGGTTTTAATGGATTACTTCCTGTCTTCTAAGGACATTTCTGTCAGAGTAATCGAATTGTGTAAAATAGAGAAAAGCGGTTTGTGTTCCAAGACATCATTCCTCTTGGACTATGACAACTTTGAATAAAAATATTTTCACAAAATTTCATTTTAATTCATCCTCTTTTACAAAGCACATTATATAAGATTTTTCTAAATACAACTTTAGAAAATGAAGCAAAAAAATCTCCATAGATTTCTGGCTGAGTCCATGCTGAATTCAAAGGAATTTTAATTTTTAAAAAGTGGACAGGATATTTCCAAGCTTTTCAATATTCTTGATGGGGCCATTTGGTCAAGAGTAAAGATGGTGACTGGGCTCAACCATTTCTGTGATATCTAATCTTCTTGCTGGTTAGCCCAAGGGATAAACCAGCTTATTTCTCTCTAATTACTCTCCTCTCTCTCTCTCTCTCTCTCTCTCTCTCTCTCTCTCTCTCTCTCTCTCTCTCTCTGTGTGTGTGTGTGTGTGTGTGTGTGTGTGTGTGTGTGTGTCTCAGTCTCTCCACTTACACATCTCCCCATCTCTCTAAGCCTAATGCCTCTCTTAGGGGAAGATATCAGCTCTCTACAATCCCTGTTATCATCACCCACTGAGGATGCTCTCATCTCTCAATTTCATTGTTAATGATCTCACTCTGTATGAACGTCCTATATCATCATTAGGGATTTTCTTGATAAATAAATGAGAAATGAAAACATCAAGAATCCAGTCCTCACTGTTGTAATAGGTGGCAGGAAGTGTCTGGAGGCTTCAAGTGTAAATGCAGAAAGGCTTAAGCACAGTGAAGAGGACCAGGAATGCTTTCTATCTCGGACAGAAATACTGTGTACTCCTGCCCCAAGCACACTGAGACCATGGCTGCTGAAAAGGCAAATATCTTCATATATTGGAATGAGGAATGATTTCTTTATACATTCCCTTCCTTTAATTGTGTCCCCCCCCCAAAGGTTAGGGCACTAGGCCTCTGGAAATCCTTGGAAGGAAACAACAGCCTCAAGCAGAAAGGACAAGTATGCAAGTTAGAACAAGGCATGGGATGGACACAGGAAGAAAAAGGAAGAGACATTTATTAGTTATATTTTCAGTGATGAATCATGGGAAGTCTTTGCATCATTCCTTCAGTGTCATTAATTCTCATCCTTTGTGGTAGTGAAAATCTATTAATGTTTAGTAGTTTCACTATAAAATGCAGGAGATAGACAAAGCAGCAGTTTAGAAACACATCACACATATTTGGGGGATCATTAAGGGACAACCCCTCCACCTCTACCCCATCAACAATCTTGCAGTACAGAATGCCCCCCCCCCTTTTCAGCTAAAGATGAGAAAACAGTTACATAGTCTAAGGCCGAACTGTTCATGTACTATAAAGAGAAAGCAGACAAGCAAACATCAGTTTCATTGGGAAAGAAAAAGCAATTCCATAAGTGCAGGAAAGATCCAGTAGCTACATTTCCACAAGGCCCTCCTCCCATTCTCCTAGATCTGAGGAGGGGGTTACAAGTGAGCAAGGCAAACAACACTGTGAATACAATTTAAACAATGACACACACACACACACACACACACACACACACACACCCCAGTGCAGGAAATAATCCAGTTCCCCCCTGTTTTCACTTGCATTTTATTTTTATTTATTTTTGCTTTAATAATGCATATTCTGTTCACGCAATAGGTGTAAAAGGCAAAAAGCATGGGTTTAACTTGGCTGATGATAAAACAATCAAGCTGGAATGACATTTCTAGTTTCGTGAACAACCTCAAAGCAGGAGAAACTGAAAAGTCACAGCTGGTACCAAAGAGCAGGCCAGACTTCTCAGCTGTCTCCTCTTAGGACCTTTGGCTAGGATGAGAGAAGCTGTGAAGACAGCGGCCTCTAGTGGACAGGGAGAAGTGGCTGATTTTTATTTGTTTACTTGGAATCATGGTAGCTGCATCACAAAAGCTCCAATCAAGAGGGTGGTAGAAAGAAGGCACAGATCATTGCAAATACCAGATTTTTTTTCTTTCTCTTTTTGTAAATATACCATCATCTATAAGCTAAAATTTCTTAGAATGGTGGGAGTCGGCTGGCAGGGAAAGGGATGGACCTCAAATTGCATATGTAATAGAATCCTAAAGGGGAATACAAAGCCAGGCAGCGTTTGTTCCATCTGCAGCAAGTGACTGAGACACTTGCTTCGTGACTAGGTTAGCACAAACACTAGGGGCATCTGTGACAAAACACGATTAAAAAAAAACCAGAAAATTATAAAGCCTAGAAACGAATAATCTGAAATTACACTTTGTTAATGGAAAATATCATCAAAATAGTACTACTATGGACTAAACTGCCTGAGTTTTCATTTCTCGGGAGATCTCAAGGTAGAAAAGCCTTTAGCACAATTGGCTACAAATCACAACCACTGCCAGACCCAGGACAACACCGTGGGAAAGAGTCTCCTCTTGGATGGAATTTGTGTTGTGCTAGTAAGACTTTTGTGCTAAACGTTCAAACAGGGACATGATGAATCAAACCTTTAATTTTTGGCACAAGATGATTTTGACTGGGGCAAAATTTTTGAGTCTTGGACTCAGGGTGAATAATGTGATGTGTCAATTATCACGTATTCACTTTGATTGAAGAGCTTTCTTTATGTCGTTCACTTCCATCTATACACAGAAGGGGGAAAAAGCAGCAAACATAGACATTATGAAATGGCTGCAATTAGAGAAGCTGAAATAATATACCTTTACCGATGCAAAGAAAAGACTCAAGCTGACAATTTGAGCGGTGAAACTGGCAAAATGACAACTGAATGAAGAATTGATAACAGTGCCAAAAACAATAAACCTAAAGACAGGCGTAGAGGCACAGGACCCTGACAAATGGTGTGTCTACTCATTCACAGATTCCTAGGCTCCAAAGTTTATCAGAAGCAACAATGATTCTAGATACCTTGCCAGAGGACGGGGCAGGCAAATAGGACCATCAGAGGGTGATTAAAGACAGTTTTGGGTGACCCCGAAAGGTGGGGGTGTCCACAGACCCACCAAGATGTTGAACCATTTCTATCCTCTTTTTAAGCAGGTTGGGTCCAAACTGAATAAACAGTAAAAGTCAGTCTTCTTCGGTCATTTGGAATGACTACCCCACAACATCCCCATCAGCGGCTACAGGTGGGGAGAGAGCTTAGATGCCTTGGAAGGAGCAACAAGGCCATTGGGTCAAAGTAAAAAGTTGAAATGAAACACTAATCCTTATATCCGTGGTCCCTGGATGGACCACATGATGGGACTTAGCAGCTAGCAACAGCGGCTCCCGCAAGCCATGTCCTCTGGTGCTTAACATGGATGAGGTATCCCATATCATCATCCTATAAACTAACTGAAGGGAATGCTTTACAGTGGATATGTTAAAGTAAATAAAGCCCAACTAAGTATGTTGATTCATCTCTTCCTTCCCCGAGACCTTTTGGAACTCAGGTAAGGACAGAATATAAAGATTCTTAGACATTTTTTTTTTTTTTGTGGCAGCAATCATTTTTTTTTCTTTGTTTCCCCTCTCTTCAGACAGAATCTCACTTGGTAGCTCGGGCTGCTATGCAAATCTCTGGATAGCCCAGTTTTGTCTGGATCCAGTGATCCTTCCCTTCCTCAACCTCCCCAGGGCTGAAATTAAAAAGGACAAGGTACCACGCCCACAGCAATCATTTCTTTTCAACCCGAAGCCGGACTCTGCCTCCCTTCCCAACTGAACTCAGGCCTCCTGGATGAGCGAGTGCTGAGGGACCTACCTGCAACCGCAGACGGATCTTTTTCTCTTCATCCAACTCTGACAGCAGCTGCTTAATCTCACGTCTGAAAAGCAAATGCCAATGGAATCAAATCAAAGCCCAGAGTTTCCCAATGAGAGATAAGAAAGTCTAGAATCAATATGAAATCCATCTGACCTTTTTCCAAAGTGTGGACCAAACATAATGTATCCCCCCCACCTCTCTTTCTTGCTCTCTCCTTCCCTCTCCCTCTCCCTCTCCCTCTCCCTCTCTATGCATGCATAATAGGGGGAGGAGCATGCATTCTACATTGTGTGAAGGTCAGAGGACAACTTTAGTAGAGCTGGTTCTCTTTCCACCTTTCCATGGGTTCCTGGGATTGCACTCAGGTCATCCCTGATTTGCACTGTTGGGTGGTGTGCTGGTTCATTAAGTTTTGGGCACCTCAGTACAAGACAGAGTCATGTGCAAAGAACTTCAATTGAGAAAATGCCTCCATTAGATTGGCCTGTAGGCAAAGTCTGTGGAGAGTTTTTGAATAATGATTGATATGGGTGGGCCCAGCACACTGCGCATGCCTAGAGCTACTCCAGTCAGGTGGGTCCTTTGAGCAAGCCAGTAAGCAACAGTCAGTGCTTTCTGACTTAGTTCCTGACTCTAAGTTCCAGCCTTGGTTTCTCTTGATGACAGTCTGTAACCTATAACCCAAACTAACCTTTTTCCTAAGTTAGATTTTGTCATGGTCTTTATTTCAGGCAAGAGAAAGCTACCTCAAATAGGTGGTGGCAAGCCCCTTTACCCACTGAACCATCTCACCACACCCAAACACATTTTCTTTGCACTATTACTTCTTAAAATCTCTTTTGGTCAGAAAGGTTTGCCATTATTTTGCAAGGAGTCACAAAAATATGTAGCCTTCAAATGTTAGAAGAGATGGGGATGACCTTAGTATGATCTCCTAGGTTAAATTTCTTCCAATAGGAGAAGATAGGGAGACTAAGGCACAGTGGTGACCTGGTTTCCCGAATAACTAGAGTCAAAGCAACGATGCTCATATTCTCTCATCTTTCCTCTAACTTCCTTTTTTATAACAGGACCACTGGGTGCTTATAGAAAATTTCATTGTAGACAAGTCTTGGTTTTGTTCCATGTTCATGGGTATGTACAAGTCCTTGTGTGTGCATTTTCATGTAGAGGCCATAGGTTGATGATATCAAGTATCACTCTCAATTTCTTTCTACCTTATTGTTTGAGACAGGTTCTCTCACTGAACCCGATGCTTGCTGATTCAGGTAGACTGGCTGGCCAGGGAAGACCTGAGATCCTCATTTCTGCCTCAAAGTGCTGGGATTACAGATACTTTATATGTGGATGCTTGAGATTTGAACTCAGGTTCAAATGTTCATGTTTGTATAGTAAGCACTTTCTTACTGGCCCATCTCCCTAGATCCATTGCAGAAATCTTTACCACTCTCTATATACTTCATTTTAATACAGAACTTAACAGGTTACTGGTATATTTTCAGTAATTCTCACAAAATCTTACAGATTGACTTTACCTTAAGATAAACTAGCTGGACCTTAAACACACAAATTAACAATATAGAAATGAAGTCTGAAAGAGGGCAAACATAGGATCTATAGCCTAATGAATTTTCCAACTTGAAATAATAAAGTTAAATGAAGCTACTTATTCTTAAAAGCTGGGACTCTGTTCTTTGGACTGGTCTAAGAGCTGTATTTCTTTTGTTTGAAGGTATTAGACATGTACATTTGTGAAATGAAACAACAACAAAAAGAGAAAGAAAGCTTCAGAAACAGCATGGTAAACACAGAACCAGCAATTGTGCACTAGTTCAAGTCCAAATGAATTCAGTGATGTTTCCCTATACTTGAGACTGTTTTAGCACTGCTGTTGACCCTGGTTATCTGATATAAACTAGCAGTGATTCATTAGTATAGTCATTTAAGTTCACAGTGCACATCCATATCTGTGTGGCTACCACTTAGGGCTTAGAAAAGCCATCAACAGTGAGGTCCTACACCAGCACCCAAACCCCAGGAAAACTTGGCAGGTATGGTGTTAAGTAGGCTATGGTCTAGGAAAGGAAGTCAGTTAGGGAAGGTGGTGTAAAGAAAGCCACTATGTCTTGAGCTAGGGCATATGGGTATCTGTCTACAAGGGGGAAAAAAGGAAATAGGGCAGTTGGGGGGAAATTCAAGGCAGAGCAGGGAGGTGAGCCTGCCTCTGAAAGCAGGGCACATTTAAGGAGGGACAGGCATGGATTGAATGCTACAGGGAAAGTGACATCAGGGGAGAAGGTACAAGACTGGAGGGAACTCACTGACCTTGGGCAGGATGGCCAAGCTAAGGAAGGCTATGAGACACAAGGATTTGAAGAGGTGATTAATGTCCTGGGGCCAATTAAATAAGATGTTGGCTAGGGAAGGAGTGTTGTGTCCAATTACAGGCTTTAAGGCACAGCTGCCTGTGTACTCAGAGACAAGGTCAGGCTATCAGAGTTGTAGGTAGCTTCCAGCCTGTTCCCTTCCTCCCATCAAGTATAAAGTTCCAAAGACCTGGATCCAGGCAAGTCATGTCCTAATCTGGTCCTGTCCAGAAGGCAGGATATCATGGAATCATGGAGTCACTGTCTTGGTAAATGACATGTGCTCAACTGGATATAGATGTCCTTTGGGCACCCGAACCTACACCTTCTAGAGCCATACAGGAACCAGGAACTTTAAGGAGCTTTGGCGAGCCTGGATGGCCCAAGGAAATTCTTTCCAATGTCATCTTAGCAGTTGTGCATATTTACATGATGAATCTCTTCCAGTCAGGACATGATTTGGAGAAGTCCAATTTTACCCATTGTCTATCTTGAGTGGAACAGAACCTGCTTGGACTTACACTGTCCAAAGTTAGTTCCTTGGAACTGTTTTCCTAGAACACATTAGAGTTCTGTGGTTACATTCATTTGCAAAACTGCAGATGCTGACTTCTCTATCCACTCAATGTGAGGTGAAGACTTCAAAGAGTCCTTCAGAGAACAAACTAACTTTGCTAAACCCAATTGTTCCCTGAAGTATCTGACCACAAAATACATCAGGGCCCTCCATCCTTGGAAGAGAGGCAAATGTCAGTCAATACCAACCCTAGAGCCCCTCTCCCAGGCTGTAGGATTTTGGCCATAGCTCTCACCATCACCTGATGCACCCTTCTGAACCCAGGTGGCCAGGTGCCCAGGGAGATGATGACCCACCAGGCTGTTCAGTTGAAGCTGCCTGCTATTCCTTCTGCCAAAAGTCCCTGCTGCTGGCCATTCTAGGTCATTTTTCAAAACACTCACGAACTGCTTCCCTGAGTAGCTCAAGGTTCTTTCCAGAAAGAGCTCTCAATTCATAGTCTCTGACCCTCAATTTCTGTAAGTGCTGCCTACTGCTAATCCTTCTACCAGCTTTCTCAAGGTAAACAGCATCCCAGGCAATCCAGTGGTAGGATATTTTATTTTTGTTCACAGGCTTTTCTTCTCATTCAAGTGCTCCCTGAGGATAAGAGATGTGAAAGTATGTATGTGGGCATGCATGAGGAAAGACCCCTGAGTCTCATGATGAAGACATCCTTCCGACAGCAAAACCTTGGGTTTAAAGAGTCTCTACATCTTCTTCATATGTTACAGCCCCTTGATGCCAGCCGGTTGTTTTATCTGTCATCTAAATTAAGAAGCTACATTTTCCCCCTAATGCTAGAGGAAAAGTTAGTGATATAGATGGTGCTAAAGAGGTGGCTCGCAGGTTAAGAATGCATATTGCTCTTCCAGAGGATGTGAGTTCTGATTCTAGTAGCCATGTTGGAGGGTTCACAGCCACCTCAACGCCAGTCCTAGGGGATTGTACACCTCTAGTCTCTCTGTGGTCCCTATGCACAAGTGCACAATGTTTCCTCCCTGAAACACACACGTAATTGAAAGCAAAAATCAAAAGAATTTGTACATGTACTGTCATTGTTTTGGCTGTTGAATGTTCCCCAAGAATTCACAGGTTAAAGGCCTGACCTCCAGCCTGTGGTGATACTGGGAGGTTGTGAACTTTTAGATTATTGGGTATATAAGGAATATTATGACACCTATGTCCCTTCCCGTCACCGTTTTGCTTCCTAGCTACCATAAGGTGATGAAGTTTTCCCCTTAACATGTTCCTTGCCATGATATGCTGCTTCAGCCTAAAACGTCAATTTCCATGAACTGAAACCATGGACCCACATACCCATTCCCTTTTCAATTTTGCTTTGATTTTGTATGTATGAGTGTTTGTATGCATGTATATGTGTGTAGCACGCACATGCTTGGCACCCACATAGGCCAGAAGACGACATTAGAGCCCTTGAATTTAGAGTTACATATAATTGTGAGCTGCTATATGCGTGCTAGGGAATGGACCGCTAGCCCTCTGGAAGAGAAGCAAGTGATCAGAGCCTCTGAGCTGCCTCACTAGCGTTGAGACTTCCCTTATTAAAAGTTGATTTTCTCAAAAGTCTGCCCAGTGATGAGGGCTGGTGAGGCAGCTGAGCAGGTAAGGTGCTTGCGGCTAAGCCTGATGGCCTGAGTTCAATCTCTGAGCCCTCACATTGAGGGAGGACAGAACCAACTCCTGAAAGCTAACCTCTGTCCTCTGTTCACAGTAAACACACACACACACACACACACACACACACACACACACACACACACGCCCCTGGATTGGGTGGCATGGATGCCTTGTTATCCATGGATGTGCAGTCCATACCCACTTCCAGCACTGCCAGTAGGGAAGGCCTAGCCCACCCTCTGGGCAGAGTGAGCTCCAAGCTTTCAGAACTCGGCCATGGCTACCCAGTGGAGAGCCACGTGGAAAGAGCTGTGAAACAGCCCTGGCACTCACTTCTGCTGGTCCTTCATAGTTTCAATGATGGTCCTTAGCTCACGGACTTGCATCTTAAGTTCCTCAATAGCAGCCTGGCTGCTCGCTGCAGGCTCCATCTTTGGCTTTCCATCTGGGCCGAAGAGAGATGGAGAACTGGCCCGTTGTCCAGCTGTTCCCAAAGAGGATGACATGGGGGAAGATGCCACAGAAGAGAGAGAAGGTGGGCCACTGCTGGCAGCTGCCATGGTCCCTGGCTTGGGTGGCAGGGATGCCTTGTTATCAGATACCTGTGAAAATGGAGGGTGGAGAGGCTTCAGAGCCAGGGATCTGTGCAGGGATTGCCTCCCTGTTCTGGTCACTCAAACCTTCCTTTTATACCCAACCCCACACCTGTCTCTACACACTCTGTTTATTCCCTCATTCATAGGCCATCTATGGCCAACTTGGTTCAGACAGATCACTGCCCAAGGGCTACTTGTATATATTTTAAATTTCATTTTCTTTCTAGACAAGGTAGTCCCAGATTGGTTTCATATACACAGAGATGCAAAACTGCTTGCCAGGCCCTACAAACCCTGAAGTAAGCAAGACATTTGCATGGTACCTAGGACCTTAGAACTCACCGGGGGCTCTGGCAGACAGACAAGCAATACACTGCAGCACAGGAAGAAGACTGCACAAGAGGGAGGAAGCACAGAGAGCCTCAGAAACACACCTAAGCATCCACATTCCAGGATGGAAGAAGCAAGCGGCCAATTGTCCCCTCTTTTCAGAGGGAAGAGACTATAGGAGAAAAGAAACTGGAGGAGGGAGGAGAGGAGGGGAGGGCCTGACAATGGCCTAGAGACCAGGAAGCAAAACACAGTGGGAATCACAGCTCAGATCAAGGGAGGAGGAGAACGTAAGGCTGGCAGTAAGGAGAGGAGGGGCAGGTTCAAATGGCTCTACACCCTGCTCGTGGTTGCTGTGGGGGTAGAAAGGCCTGAGAGTTGGCAAGCCTGGAGATAGGCAGAACTTCTGAGACTGACACAATGCAAACTAGAAGAAACAGGTGGTGACCTAGAATGAAGACTGTTTTGAGAGATGTGGGTAAAGGCAGGTCCAGCTAACAAAGGCCATTAGGTATCACTCCTGGGACTGGAGGTGGGGACTGGATACGGCCAATGGCATCCCTGCCCTTGTAGATCACACTACCCACTGTCAGGGAGATGAGGTCTGGACAGCCTGGGGACAGAGGGGGAGAGAGAGAAAGAGAGAGAGGGAGAGAGACACAAGAGAGAAACACAGGGTCATAGGAGGGGAGGGGAGAAACACACCACGGTGGTAAGTTTCATTGAGGAGGGCCCAGATAATCATTTTGGTTTTGAATTTTAGGAATCAGAGGGATAGCTGAGAAGATATACCTAGTAGGCAGAGCAAGTAACTAATATAATAAGATTGGTCAAAGGAAATGGAAGTCATGGGTGTGGGTAAGAGATGAGAAGATACCCAGGGTGGAAGCTGGGGAATTCTAAATCAATAAAGGAGAGAAGGGAGAGAGCTCTTGACCACTGGGAAGAAGTAGTGGGAGAGGGAGTGAAGAAAGACCAGTGGAAAGGCCAAGCTGATGGAAATCCCCAGAGGAAAAGAAAGGCTAGATAAGTAAGTGTGTCAGTGGAGCTGAGAGGAAAATGGCAGGGAGCTGGAGGGGTGTGCGTGTGTACCTGTGTGCATGTGTGTGCGCGTGTGAATGCATGTAGCAGTTTCATGAGGAGATAAGAGGGAGGAAAGGAAGTTTGGTTTGCCTTCACAGACGAGTGAGACCCAGAGCTACGTGAGATGTTAGGGGAGAGACGGGCAGGCTGAAGATGGAGAGGCTGGAAAGGCCTGATGGAGAGGAGAGGTGTTCCGAGGAAGGCAGGAACACACAGGCTGGGGATCAGTCTCGGGTGAGAGGGAGCACAAGTGCCTGGCAGGTCTGGGGAGGAAACCCTAGCAGGGGAAAGCGATAGGCGGATGTGGAAGAGGCAGAGTAGTGGGATAAGGACTTCGGGAGCAGAGGAGGTGAGTGAGAGGGTGGAAACCGAGGCTGGTGCTGAAGCTTGGCCCGGCAAGCACAGGATTTCCTCCAGCAGCAGGCGCTCAGCCGGCCATCCCAGAGAAGGCGCCAAGAAGGGGTTCAGCTGGCACGGCAGCAAGGAGGGAGAGTCTAGATTCAGGCTGTGCTAGAGGCAGAGACTGGGCAGAGCGTGCCAAAAGCAGATGGGCCATCGTTCCTAGTCTCTCTGTTAGCCTTTTCTCTGCCAAGTTACCATTGAGGAAAAGCACTCTCTGCTGCCAGGGAGAGCACACACCGCCAGCCAGGGCTTTGTTGTTAGTACGAGTTAGAGGACGGGGATGCTGACATCATATAGAACTGACATTCACAGAGCTGGGGCTGCACCATGGACACCAGCTTACAAAGTGAACGGATCAGCTGGCACACACACTGTACCAAGCAGGAAACTGAGGCCTATAGGGCAAACTCCCAGAGCCTTGGAACTAATCACAGGCAGGACTGATATTCAATTCTCCTTTTACTCCAGGACTCAGGCCTTCTTCCATTGCCCTTCCTTTCTTACCTCTCACCAACCTCCAATGCCTTGGTCAACCACCAACACTGGCTTCAGGATGCTTCTTAGAGCAAGAGTTCTTTTGCCATTTTCTGAATGATGGGCTCTCAGAGTAGCTCACTGCAGCTAACACGGATGCTTTTAGTCTCCCCACATAGTCTAGGTCACCACACTCCTTGATCAAATTAGTTCAAGTGAATTTTCCTGAAGGAGTGAAACCTACAGCCTGACAACTCCAGGGAACCGAAATAGGCTAATGGAATAGAGCCATGCAGACCAGAAACGTGAAAAGCCACTATCTGCCAGTAGGTGTCACTGTAGAGACATCTTTGGGATGTCAGAGAACAGGAAACTGAAGTTATGCCTATGGTCATCAGAAAACTAAACAATAAAACTGGCCTGAATCCAATTTCAGTAAACAGAATCCTTTGAAAAGGAAGACTGCCTTGGCTTTGTGGGGAATTAAAATTGATCTGTTTTATAGGATCATGTTCTGCTTACTGTATCAGATTTTCAAGAAAATCCGTAATGCAAACACTCAAATCTATGAGGAGAAAACCCCCATCCAACCTTTGATTTCTTTGTGCCGATGACTGCTTCAAATGACTGTTTTGTGCTTCTAGATATTAAAATGTTGCTAATGTTCCAAGAAAACAATCTGACTTAATGGTTTTCTCAGTAGAAGAAGATGGAATTTAAAAGTCGTCATTTATTTCTAGGAAGATCTGAGTGCTCATAGGATGCTTCCTCTTCTAAGCTGTGTGCAGTAGCTAAACAATGCTATTTTTGTGGTGGGACTCTCACCCAGGGCCTTGCACAGGCTAGGCAACTGTTCTTCCACTGAGACACACTTCTGCTTGCCACCCGCTTCTCTCCCTTGGTCTCTTCCGCGTCTACCCTCTAATCCCTGCGTGCGTCTATCTCTCTGTGTCTCTTTCTTGAGATGGGGAGTATTCATTCACTAAGGTATCTAGGCTCAAATTCCTCAAATCAAGCCATTCCTCCTACTTCAACAGGTGGGACTGTAGGGGCTTGCTACCACAACAATGTTTTCTTTGTTTCTCAGAAACGAGTAACTTAAATCAGCATTTACCATTTCCTGGGCACTGCATAAAATTAAAATACTTTAGAGTATAAATTTACTCTAGAGCATGAATCCAAGTCCAACTTTTCCTTAAGAGATAATGTAAGTATAGAGAGAGAAAGAGAGAGTTTTGAATATAAAAGACAAAGTCTATGAGCAGAGAGCACAGCATGTAATGTAGTCTATCTAGATACAACACAGCTTTTTAAGTTGATCAGGCGACAGGCGTGTCTAAGGGATCTATTCTTATATAACTGTGACAGGATGAAGAATGCCGACTGTAAGAGAAACTGGAAAATACACACCTCTACGCACAACTCAAAAGACTCTGCAGCATGTCTTAGGAATTCTGATGACTACAGTAATCACTGCCACTAAAAGATCACAAACATCCATACCCATTGTCCGTTTATCTGTCCTGCTTGGTTTCTAACCCATTGTTAGTATACTCATGGAAGGGCAGGGACACTGCACCCTGGCTGGTCACTCACTTGGGATATGGTAACAGTCTTGGAAGTCTTCTTTGACACTTCTATTCCTCTGTGCGCAAGCGAAATGTGTTCCTCTTTATCTTCTTCGGGACTTGGGGAGTCAAAGATATCGGGGCTTGAAAGGGAAGACTGGATAAAGCCAAAAGAAAATGCCTTCGTCAGAATCATACCTTAGCTGACACAGCTTTGTTTATGTGATGCTGTTAGCTTCTCAAAGCACTCATCACTCCTATTTGATCTGTCTCTATAACCCTGTGAGGCAGAAAGTATGCTGTTATCGTCTTACAACAGATAACCAACCATATGGCTACCTAGCAGCAGGACTTGGACCAAACCACAAGAAGCTAAACTAGGAGCTGCCCCTGATGACCATCAATCACTTTAACCATGCAACCATCTGTTATATAGCTTTTCCTAGTCTCTCTGTTCTCCAAACATTTGATACTGTGCGCCTTACATGGAGGTGATAATGCAGGCTCAATGATAACATGCAAAAAGTGGTTCCAGCTCTTTTGGGGCTAGCAGTGTGGTAGGAAATAATCCATGGCCAGTAGGAGACTGCCTTGTAACCTCCTCTCCGTCACCCTCCTCTGTATTCTTCCTAGTCCTTGACTCTACACGTGGTATACATGTCTTGAATAATACATCTGCCATTTCTAGAGGCAGGGGACCAAGAGTAAAGAGCATAGCCCTGCCCACTAGCATAAGCTCACCTCTCCTTGGCATTTGCTAAGGTATATTTATTTACAGAAAGGCAGTACGTTGGGCAAAATATGGTTCAACACCTCTGCCCTTTCTCCCTCACTGTGAAATCACTGTAAAGACCCCAAAACTGAATGAATGGGGAGCAATTCATCAGAATCCTCTTGGTCACAAGTAATTCCTTTGCTACAATGTCTCAAGCTTAGAACAAACCAGATGAAATCAAGAGTCCCTGTTGCAAGGATTCTTTGTAAAATAGTCTTCTAGAAGCACACTGGAACAGGCTCAAATTCAGCTTTGCTTTCTACCCTGAGGTAATAAATGGTTCTTTTTAGAATTACCATTTGAAAATGAAAAATTATGCTCACAAATATTTTTCCTCCTTTTATCCTGCTTACTAAGACAGAAACTTAAAAAGAAATGGGGAGGGATTTTAAGTCAAGGTTTTGCTTCAAGAGGTCTTACTTGTTAATCTTCACTTAATCTGAAAATCCAATTACCAAAAATATGGCCTCCCACACCAAGCATTCTTATTAATGGAGGCTTACCTACTCAACCACTATGCAATACACAGATCCTTTCAAGATTCAAAAAAGCTTCCTTCTATACAACCCATGTTGCATGTGGTTGCTCTGTAGGGTTTATAAACATAACCATATCCAATTAGTGAGAAAGCATCCAGGCCAGGGAACCATAACTAGTTTTTCTTCAATTATTCCTCCACTAGCCTTTGAGGAGTATGTCCTTATCCACTAATCCCATTTGTTAGGAAAACCCCACAGGTGCTACTCTTAAGAGTGAACAAGAAATTCCGGGTATACATCCAAATGGGGATGGATAAGAATGAGAGACAAGAATATGCACACGATACATCACTAAAGCACCAAGGTATTCTGTTTTAAGTCCAAATAAAATCACTCTCCATAGATGTCAGGATTTAAGTCACCAAAATAAGCTTCTCGAAAGCTTCTCATTACCACATGTACCTTGGTACCTGACATGGTGCCCTGTAGCCGGGAGACAGATGTCTATGAATATATGTTGACCGAGAAACTAAACAACTGTGTAGCCTTAAAGTAGGGTGAAGATGAGCTACCATGACTTGGTCTCCAAAATAATACACAAATCTCTCAACCCAGGATATATGAACAAAAGGGGAATAATTTGAACCACTTAATACTTAATTCTGGAAAGACACAAGGCTCCTTATACCTTAAAAGATTTATGAAAACTAGGAAGGAAAACAAAAATGATGAGGGGTTTATAGAGAAGACACAAGTGGAAGAATTGAATAATAGGAATGCACACATGCCAAGAAGCGATTGGATAGGTTGGGTGTGGATGTGAAATGTTGGCGTGGGTAGAGTGAGCACAGGAGAAATAAAAGAAGGCGAGTTGCCACAGAATTCTAAAGGGATTTAAGGAAGCCACTTCTTCAGGTCTTTATCCCAAAACACCATGTATCAACACAAAGTTAGGTATGGCTCATACAAGGAAGGAAAATGGGATAATCCAAGCCATGCTTCCAGACTCAGTAGATAGGAGAGAAGAACTCAAAGGAAGTGGCGTCTCCCACCCCCAGATGATAAAAGCGCAGGTGGCATTGGTGACGAGGTGACAAGAGAAGCACCCTGAGAAATCTGCAAATGGTTAAATCCCTCGGGATATCTGGAGGGAGATTATAAGGCCTTAGAACTGCAAAAGGACAAGGCAATGTGACAGACAGACTGAGAGATGATCAATAGACAGATGGACACAGACACACTGCTGTGGAGGGGAAATGACCTCGTGGAGGGGAAGTCTGTAACTCAGGGCAACAGTGAGAAACAATGCACTTCCCAATGGCCCGCATTCAGAACACTCGCACCTAACAACATGAAGCTTTGTTGTTGTTGTTGTTGTTGTTGTTGTTGTTTCTTTCTACATACATTCTCATCAGAATGGCTTCTAGCAGACTTGGAATCATCATGAAAAACTGATAATAGTACAATCATTCGACAAACTCTCACATACTCACACTGTAGTACAGTAGGCAGTCATTGAATATGTTGAGGATTGGGAATGACTGGGGAGAATGGGGTACAGTTAATCCAAACCAATGCGTATTATGTGATCCCAGGTTTGAAAAAAGAAATCAAAGTTTTGAAAAAGCAAAGGATATACAGCAATAGGTTGCAGCAGTTCTCTGGTCTCGTGGCAGGACTACAGAAAATTTACTTTTTTTCTTCTGTATCAGGTTGCTCAAGTTTGGCACAACAAATATAGCAGGCTTGTAAGAAACAGTTCTTTAAAACTACCCAAATTAAAAAAAAAAAAAAACAACCATCTGTGGGTTATCACTGAGTGGTCTCAGTGGCCTCTCCTATAAACCATGCATTTTTTAAGAGTAAATACAACCTCTTGGAGGTCTGCATGGGTTTCTCTGTAGGGGGGTTTGGGAAGATATAGGCCACTTATATAGGGAAATAGGGGTCTCACAGTGCATAATGGCAGATCTTTATTGAGTAAAGCTTTGTCTTTTTAATAGCCCAAACAAGGCTCAGTCTCCTTTTCTATATTTTGCTTACCAATTTCATTTCAGGTTCAAACAGTAACTGGTTTAGGAGACAGGAGGAAAGTGGGAAACTAGGAGTGCCATCTTGCTGGCAGAAACACATGAGCAAACAGAAAGCAATCCTGCTTGATTCAGAAAGTCTCCCAGGATTTTTAGCTGGCGGTTTATCTGGTGGCCTCCCCCCTTCCCCTCTTCTGGGGGTATCTCCCATCATCTGCTCGCAGAAGAGTGCTTAGCCAGAATCTCCAGTCCGTTTTGCCTTTCAGCTGCGGGAAGTAGACACACTTACAGATGTGAGCGACTGGGATGGAGGTCGTCTCCCCGTAGCCTTTGGTCTGCTTGTGGTTGGGTGGCTGAGCTTCTCAGTAGACGATATCACAGAGTCAAAACCTTCTAAGTCTAAAACAAAATGAAACAGGGTTTTAAAAAGAAAATAAGAATGACAAAGGGTTCTTATAGTATGTTATGCGAGCTTCTTTCCCTTAATAAGCATCCTGTCAATCTAGAGGATGCTTTGTCTTTTTAGAAAGGCCATTAATACCCTTGGGTCATTCAATAAAGGACTCGAATGGAATGCATTTTCTCTCAGTTTAGCAAGCTTAGGATGCTAGCAAGCAAGAGAAAACAACTCTTGCCTTTTCCTCTTCAAGTCACATTCATAAATCTTTCAAAAGCTACAGAACAGGAATTAAAGGAGGATTCTTCTCTCTCTCATAAATCTAACCATTTTAGTAGACAGAACACTCTTGGAGTCTCAACACAAAAGATAGTTACCACAAGGCATAACAGCTATGGCGATGTGAATGCTGGTTGCTGTTGATTCTAAAAGGCAAGATGTCAGATCTGCCTCATCTGTTTGGACCACAATAGTTAGGCCATCAGGTGCCACCCTGTTAGACAAAGCTCCTAGGCAAGGGGATCAGGCTCAGATAACTCAGTGAGTCCAATTCTGTTCTGTTTCCAGAATCATCATTCACTGGTGACGTTATCTTCAGCAGTCATCCATCCCTCCATCCATCCATCCATCCAGCCCTCCCTCCCTCCCTCCATCCATCCATTCCACATGTAAACATCTTAAATATACCATTTAAAAAAATAAATTATGGCCTCCACAGCACTACCCCCACCCCCCAGCACTGGGCCTCTCCACAGCAGTGAGCAGCGCTGGGTCTGTGCAGCACTGGGATTCCTGGTATGTACTGTCACTCTGAACACCTACTATCAAACAACGACTCTGTGCCACACAGGGTAAAAGTTGTTAAGATGACATAGATAAACAGAAAGTCATATGTGTCCTCATATGTCAGAAGGAAAGCCTTTACTTTGACAGTCATTAAGTGCTCAGGGCAGAGGGTTCTGGTATTATAGCCGCCTGGGATTTCCAGACCAAGTGTGATAGAAATGAGAGGCTCAGAGGAACGAGCAGTGATAAGGAACCAAGTACCATTATTGTCATGATGAGAGCAACACCTTCAGGGATCGTAAAAAGAGACCTTAGCAGCCGAGCTTTGAGGCCAGACGGGAGCCCATCAGCATGGAGCACCAGAGAGGAGCTCATAAAAGGTCTCATTTCTCCAGCTGACTCAGCAAGGAACCAGGATCCTGGGCTGGCGGAGGGCACAGAGGCACACTGCTGGGACATATTTGTCCAGAGGTGGCTGACTGGGTTGGCCCCCTCAGAAGCCTTCCCTTTAAATAACAATCCCATTATCTAAACAGGTTCCTCTCTGGGCTCTACCACAGGACTTAATTCTACGAAGTATGTGTTGTATGAAATGGAAATTCCCTGTTACACTGCTGGATTGATGTGAAAAACGCCATTATGTGACATTAACATACCAAATCATCTTTTTAAAATCAGTTTTTCTCCAGAAACAAAAGTAATACACGTTTCACAGATTTTTTTTTTGATGTGAAATTGTAAGAAAAGCAAAAAGAAAGTCAATGATAATCTCACCACACTGAGACAACCACTGTTAGTATTTCAGTATATTTTCCTCCAGGCTTTTTGAAAATAAGACATTATAAGTCATGTTATATATCATATTGTACTCTGCTTATTTCATTTAACCTTGGATGTCATGTCTCTAAAAATTCTTCATGCTTTATATAATCTTTGGTGGCACTGCAATTCATCATTTATTCTATTCCCTACTGTTGGATAATGTGTCTTGAAATCATTCCTTCTCCTATTTGTTGCTATTATTGAAAAACTCCACACGAACACCCCCAGCATGCACTCCGTGTGCAGTGCTTTCAGCAGGTTAGCCAAGCAGATGCTGGGCTGCTCTGGGAAAAGGGAAAGGGGCCTCGGACGACAGGGTGGTTTGCTGGTGGGGTGAGGGCTGGCTGCGGAGGGCAGCGGCACAAGGAAGGGCAGAGGAAGAAGCCTCAGGGGGGCAGAGCGAGGAAGCAAAACAGAGGAGCAGATGCTAAGCAGACAGCAAGGACAGGGAGTAGAAGAGAAGACTTGAAAATTCCAAGGAACAAGCCATTGCCAAGGGCCCTGGCTGGCAGCTCCAGGGACTGAGCTGCCCGATGCATATCATCACCCTGTCCAGGAAACCAAAAGAAGCTCTGGAGGGAAAAAAAAAAAAAAAACCTGGGCAGGGCGAAGTGATTAAAGAACAATTAAAGGCCAATTGACTCCAGTTCTCTGTTGGATAGCTGGAGCTGATTCCTGCAGATAATTCTTTTATCAGAAGGGGGGGCGGGGAGAAGAGGAGATGGAGAGCAGAGAAGGAGGTAGAGAGAGAACGTGTAGGGAGATGGAAAAAGAGTGTGGGGGTGTGGCGGGGGGCACAGACACACATGGAGGCCAAGCTGATGTTGCCTCCTGCCTTATTTCTTGAGACAGGGTCTCTCACTAAACCGGGAGATCATGGATTCAGCTAGTCTGGCTGGCTAATGGAGGCTCTTTTTTTTTTTCCACCACCCATGCTGGGCTGTTCCAGGGGATTCTCCGGGAGTACACAGCCTGCCAAGGCAAGTTGTAGGGAGTAAATGTCGTCAGTAAAGTGGCTCCTCTAGCACCTGGTGAAGGAGTGTTAGCCCCACAAGCAAAAGCTACAGAGACGTGGAAGCTCTTGCCAAAAGCATTTGGTTACAGGCTCAAATAGTTGACAACAGATCAGACACCCTTAGGGCTGGGAACAAGAGGCGGAGGCTCAGTGATGCAGCATGCAGAATGGAATAGGAGAGCGATGCTGGAACTGCAGCAGAACACCTTGGGCTCACCATGGGATAGGCATGGCGTACAGACATGACTAAGTTCACACCAGGAAATGTCTATTTCTATTGCAGGTGCTTGAGGCCATGCTAGATAGTTCATGCTAAGAAAGGAACTCATCCTTTCATAGATGGAGGGATTGGAGAGAGTCAACAGGTCCTCGCCCAAGAGTCTAGCTATGTCCTCATGTACCTCCCAGCCCACTGTGTGGGATTCTGTCCTAATAACATAGGACCTCATATCTGGAGCTACTAGAGTGTGTTCAAAGCAAAAGATTAATTAAGGAGGGCTCCACCTACACAGCTACAGAGGGTGAGATGTTTTGGTGGCATGGCTTCTGGAGGACCACCCATGCTTCTTTACGTAGCCCCTCATCCATGTTGTATAAGGCCAACAAGCCCACTGGTCCCGAGTTGGATGTTATCAGAATCATACTCCGCTCTGCCTTTGGTGCCCTATTTTTTTTTCATGTTTCCCAGGGAAAAGTTAATGGGACAGGCTCTAATGTTCTTAGAATGACTTGGACACATGGCATCCACTGCCTACAGCATTTGGACTGTGAATCACAGGAAAGCGGGACCTTATCCTCAATGTTTCCCTCATTCCTAGGGTGGGAGAGGGGCACGCTTGCTAGTCTGTGGAGGTAAGAAGGAGCAAATGAATGAATGAACTATCCCAAGGAACACTCCTACTCTAGAGGCGGCTCTCAGCAGGATTCGGGATGGCGGCTGCAGGACAGAAGGCGGCGCTCTGTGCCATGGCTCAGGGAAGGAGCTTGGCCGGCTCCCTTAGCTCTATTGGCTGAGGTTTGTACTAAAAAGACCTAGGCAAGTTGGAGCCTAGCCACATTCAGCAAGCCTCTCCATGACAGATGGCCAAGAAGTCTGCCTCGTTTATGTCACTCATCAGTAAGAGGAGGGTCAGAGTCCCTCCTGGGAAGCCACTTTTAGCTCTCTTAATGCACATTTCAGCCAAGTTTAATTTTCGATAGTTTTAGCTTATAAACAGTTAGTTTTGAACACTAACTGAACTGAAAGTACCACAAAGAATGATATCCCAAAGATGAGGTTTCTTGCTGCAAAGGGAACCTCATCTTGGTATGTTCCCACAGACTGAAAACTGCCACATACTTCTGCTTTCTGATGGGGAAGGGGACACACTCTTCAATATTGTCACGTAAATTCTCAGTGGCCTGGGGTATGCTCCTCATGATTGTGGCCATGGTAGCTGTGATTAAGGAAAAAATTCCATGACTAACTCATTGTGGTGTGAAGAAAATGTCCCAATTTTCATGGCGGTTTTGAAGTGAATCAAGCTGAAAGTTGATATGTGCTTTCTCAGCCTAGCTGGGAAAGGTTTCCTCCTAATGTAAAAGGTTTGAAATGCCCATAAGCTAGTCCAAAACGATTAAGCTGGCTAGCACTGAGGTTGGTTTTTTTTTCTTTTTAAGTTTCATAAGGGTAAGAGGCTCTTGGCTTTTGAAACAATTGGAAGAGGAACCCTCTGTGGACATCCGTGGGTGATTCATATTGGACATGATGGAGTCAGCTTGGCAAGGGCTGAGCCTTTTTGTGGCACCAGGAACTGCCCATTTTCCATAAACTTCAGTCATGCCCTATTTAGCTCAATTAGAACATGTAGCCTCGTTTTCCATGGATGAGAGGAATGGTCCCAGTGACCACAGGTGACCTAAAGGCAATCCACTGGAAAATAGGAAAAAAAAATCGTCAAAAGTTGGAGACAGGTCAGCTGTCACTAAGCGAGCTGTGCAGCCCATGGCGGGCTCTGTTTACTCACTGCTGCTGCTCAAGCTGCTCCCCACTTGACAGTGGAAGTCTGCTAAGGTTTAAAGTTGTCACATCACCATCCCCCGGTCTCTTTAGAAGCCACCCTATCTACATATCCCCCACTTATCATTAAGGCTGAACTCTTGCCTGGAATCCTGGTAAATGCATCTTTCACTTTAAGTCCTCGGCCATTCTACATATTGCCACCAGAGAGAAATGTACAAAGGACTTGAGGTTATCTGCCTAGCTCCCTCCTTCTGTGTTGTGGCCCCAATGACTTGGCCCCTTTTTAATGGGTCACACTGCACCTCAAGGCCTGCATTAGCTTCACTCTCCCACTTATACATGCCTCCCAGTCTCAGTATTTAGCACCCTGCATTGACTTTCCATGTTGACTTATTGTGGCTTTTCTCTGTTTTCCCAGGCCTAACATCATTCCTGGCTTGTGGATGAGTGGTCAATAAATGGTTCTTTAACAGTGTGACAAACAACATTGATAGCTGGGTTTTCCAGAGAGAGAAGGGGAGGGTAAAGGAAAGACAGAAAGGAAAGAAGAAAGGGAGGAGGAAGGGGAGGGGACAGGGAAGGAGAATAAGAATGGTTTATTTGAAGATCTTTTCCCAATTTGTTGGTTGCCGATTTGTCCTTTTGACAGTGTCTTTTGCCTTACAGAAACTTTGTAATTTTATGAGGTCCCATTTGTCTATTCTTGATCTTAGAGCATAAGCTATTGGTGTTCTGTTCAGGAACTTTACCCCTGAGCCAATGTCCTCAAGGGTCTTCCCCAGTTTCTTAGTTTCAGTGTGTCTGGTTTTATGTGAAGGTCCTTGATCCACTTGGAGTTGAGCTTAGTGCAAGGAGATAAGAGTGGATCAATTCTCATTCTTCTGCATGCTGACCTCCAGTTGAGCCAGCACCATTTTTTGAAAAGGCTATCTTTTGTCCACTGGATGTTTTCAGCTCCCTTGTCGAAGATCAATTGGCCATAGCTGTGTGGGTTCAATTCTGGGTCTTCGATCCTATTCCATTGATCCTCCTCCCTGTCACTGTACCAATACCATGCAGTTTTTAACACTACTGCTCTGTAGTATTGCTTGAGGTCCGGGATATTGATTCCCCCAGAAGTTCTTTTACTGTTGATGATAGTTTTAGCTATCCTGGGTTTTTTGTTATTCCAGATGAATTTGAGAATTGCTCTTTCTAACTCTATGAAGAACTGACTTGGGATTTTGATGGGGTTTGCGCTGAATCTGTATATTGCTTTTGGCAAGATTGCCATTTTAACTATTAATCCTGCCAACCCATGAGCACGGAGGAATGGATACAAAAAAATGTGGTATATATACACAATGGAGTACTATTCAGCCATTAGAAACAATGAATTCATGAAATTCTTTGAGAAATGGATGGAGCTGGAGAACATCATACTAAGTGAGGTAACCCAGTCTCAAAAGAATACCCATGGTATGCACTCACTGATAAGTGGATATTAGCCTAGAATCTTGGGACACCAAAGACACAATCCACATATCAAATGATATCCGACAAGAAGAAAGGATTGGACACTCGTGCTAGAAAGGATCAAAACATCAGTGTAGGGGAATACCAGAACAGGTAAGTGGGAAGGGGTGGATGGGGGAACAGGGGGAGGGAAAGGGGCATGTGGGACCTTTGGGGGATGAGGAACCAGAAAAAGGGAAATGAAATTAAATATAGAATATATCCAATTAAAAAATAAAAAAAAAGAATGGTTTATTTGAGGCATCAGCTTCACGGGGTTATTCTTTCATAATGAGAGGGAGAGCTTGTGTGATTATAGCACACAGATGGAATTTTGTTTTCATATGCTATTAATGATGGTATAGGATTTGAGGATGGGGATCCGAGACCAAGGCTGGCAATCTAAACTCCCTTCCTTGGTTTTACAAGACTTAGATGGGAAAGCACCAAGCCTGCAGGACTGCAGATGCTTTCTCTGCAATGAAACAACATCCTAAGACATGGTGGGAAGAAGCAAATCTCATTCCACATCTCAGCCATTTGATAGCTGAGGGAAAAAAATCTGCAAATTACAAACAGGGGCCAATTTTCGAGCTCAAATTAAAACCCGTGGCAGCTGAGCCACCAATGGAAAAATGAGCAGCAATTAACATCTGCATATCCAGAGTCCATAAGGATTATCTACTTTGTTTGCATTTATAATCCAGGTATGAGGCTCACATGACATAGCTGCCAAGAGGATGTGTGTTTTAAATCCATTTACCACTATCCCACCAACTCCATGTTTCATACACTAATCCATTGCTCCTCAGGCCACGCATCTCTTCAGATATTTATATGCAAAGTAAAAGCCAGAGTCAGTCTCTCCCCATCTATGAACCCACAACCACTAGGTAGAAGGTGGGGTTGCTTCGAGCCAAATAAATGCTACATACAGCCTGAGAGCTGAGGGACACCTCTTCCCTGCCTGCTCTCATATACATCTTCAGCTCAATGGCTTCCGTGGATGTAGCAGAGGCTATGATACAACTATGTTTGCTATGAAAGACGTCGTTGTGCCCCCAAATTTGTAATGTTGAGAATGAAAGTGTCTCTATACATAGCAAAGACAGAGACACTTAAGGCACCAGGCTAGATATAGACTAGGAATGCCCTGTCTATAGATAAGAAGTGATAGAAATACCTGGCGAGGAATTCTGGGTCTATTTGCAAATCCAATATGGCGAGTAGGCACTGTGAATCTTTTCCAAGCTTAGGGGTGAAAATGACTGAATACTGTACACATGTATGAAATTCGCAAATAAATAAGGAAAACCAGTGCCACCCTAAAAACAACAATAAAAAACTAATCTCATTTTAGGTTGAAGGTTTTATGGATGGGTTGGTGTCCTTATCCCTCTACTGGGATCCCTTATCCTGCTTGGCTACAGGAAGTGGACATTTTAGGCTCCATATCCCCCATGAGAAGGGGGTGGGATTGGGGGAACAGTTGTGTGAGGGGGGACTGAGAGTGGGGAGCTTCCATCAGGATGTAAAGCGAATAAATAAATTAGTGAGGAAAAAAATCTAATCATAACTAGATGGGTTGCCAAAGCCAGGAGTGCCCTATCAGGGGTGCACAGGAGGAGTGATTTCCTTGTTTCTAATGTGAACCAGTAACAGTAAAGATCTGTGAATGGAACCATAGTTAATAGCCCTTTGAAGGACCAAGTGGAATCCCATCATTGGTCTACTTCCTGTAGGACTCAAAGATGCCTTTTGAAATGAGTGTCAGTGGTCAGGCTGACCTGGTTTGTTCCATGACACCCTATGCTGTGAGCTGGAAGGGGGAGGCACTTGGGAATGGCTCAGAGTGAGGTAGGGGGAGGGCCATGCCTAGATGCTCTTTGGAATTAAACACATCTTCAGAAGCCCCAGGCAGCAATGAAAATGCTTATGTGTGGGCAAACGGGAAATCTAGCAGACGTAGGCAGACGTATTCCTCTTTTGCTTTGAGGAATAGAATGTTTGACCCTCAGACCAACCTCTTTTCTTTCTGGCACACATTGAGAAATGCAGAGTGTTTCTCAAATACCCATGATAATAATTTCTATTTGATCTTGACTCGTGACCCTAAATGGCAGCCAGAGTGGCACACATATACATGTGCACCCCATACTGTCCCACATACTAGTTAACTGAGTGAAAACCACAACTGCACCTGCCAATCTTTGGCTCGGGTAATACCAACCATATCCATGGTCCTGAAGGCTGTCTGAAGGTCACTGCCAAGGTGTCAGGATGTGCAAGCTGTGCCTCTCAGATGAAAAGTTCTCATGTCTGAGCAACTAACCCAGAGAGAGCTGGAAAGTGGGGTGCAATGTTCACACATAACTCTCAGCCAGGAGACTACCTAGAAGTCTAACAAATGTCAGTCATGGTGTTGCCTATGACAGAACACCATATCCCATAATGTACGTGGAAATTCCTTGAAGACCTGAAATGCTTCAATGACTAGTAGCAGGCAGCGCAGTTCTGAAGGAATCTTAATATGAATGGATACATGGGAAACCTTTAGTAGACGGGGGATTGAAAGGGCGATGGTTCAAAGCTAGATGATCCAAGTCTTTTCTCAGACTCTGCCTACAGAAGCTTTAAAAAATGATTTCTTATAGGAAAAGGTAGATATTGCAAAACAAGGCAAGAATTTAATCACTTATTAACCAAAGATACAAAAAAAATTGAGTTAATGGTCGCTATTAAGTTGCTTTGTGTATGCCTTGCATAGTTTTACTAAAGAGATTTAGAATCTAGTACTGATTAAATTTGATGTCTGTTTTATTGAATATTTTAGACATTAGCTATTAAATCAACAGACAATAATATTGATTCTCAAAAGTAATGTTTTCTCTCTATGTAAAAACAAGGTGTAAATGGTATCACTTTTTCTAGGGTACGTAACTTGTCACAAGCGAGAGAGAGAGAGAGAGAGAGAGAGAGAGAGAGAGAGAGAGAGAGAGAGAGAGAGAAAGGGAGGGCACACAGGAGTGCTTTCTCTATCTCTCTGTCTCTGTCTCTCTGTCTCTTCCTTCTCCTCCTCTTCTTCCTCCTCCTCCTCCTCCTCATCTTCCTTCTTCTTCTTCTTCTTCTTCTTCTTCTTCTTCTTCTTCTTCTTCTTCTTCTTCTTTCCTTCTCCTTCTCCTTCTCCTCCTCCTCCTCCTCTTCTTCCTCCTCCTCCTCCTCCTCCTCCTCCTCCTTCTTCCTCTCTCTCTGTCTCTCTGTCTGTCTCTCTCTCTCCCCTCCCTCCCTCCCTCCCTTTTGTCTTCCTCTCTCTCTTCCCTTGTAACCACACTACTGGTTGATGTTTAAATACATTATTCCAATATTTATTTACTTTTTGTGTGTCGATAGTCACCAGCTTCTAAACGCTCTAAAACTGCTTTTGAAAGACATTTTATGGAGATTCTCAGGAAAATTGGGAAACTCTAAGAAATGCAAGGTTACATTTGAGGTGTGTGTGTGTGTGTGTGTGTGTGTGTGTGTGTGTGTGTGTGTAGCTGCATCCTTAGTCCAGTTCCCAGATTCTTAATCAGCTTCTCTAGCTGACCTCTGTGATACTGATATGTGAGATGGGGTCGTTCCTGGTCATTTATGTGGCTGTCCTATATACTGTAGGATATTCATTGGCATTCCTGACCTTTACTTGCTACAAGTATTGCTTCTATTCCTGTGACCTGACAAAAACATTCCCAGACACCACTACTACCTGTCCTTTGGAGAGAACAGTTTTGATTACTGGTATAGATCCGTTTCATGGAAATCTGGGCTCCCAGCTGCTTATTCCTAGCCAGCGAGTTAACTTTGCCAAAATACTTGGCCATCTCTATTCACTATTTCTTTGCTCCGAAACCACATAATCATCATATTGTTCCTCAGGGATGCTGATGAGAAAAATATGTAAGACAGGTGGTAGGCACTCAGCACCTGCCAGTTCCTTCTTTCCTGCTTGCTTGCTCCCACTGCTGTAATTTCAACACTAGGTAGAAGAGAGAACAAGAAAGGAAGGGCCTACCTTCCGTCTCTACTGGAGGAATGAGCTTAGCAACGCCTTTATACACATAGAGAGCTATATTTCCCTAGAGGCAACCACCTGCAACTACACCTCGGAGAGGAGGGAGGGACAGTAAGGACATGCTTTATTTCATGTGAAAAATGTGCAGATTTCATGGCCTAAGAGGATGACTTCCCCAACCCCCAAACCCTGTAGAGGGTTTTATGGGGATTTCAAGAAAGCTCGAAAGCTCTATGTATAAGAAAGTTCTATGTATAAGAGATTGGTTGACATATTAGTCAGAAGCACCAGGACAGTATTGTTGGTAATGTTCTACACAGTCGGTTATTTTGAAAAGTATGGAAGAGAGACATTTCCAATACCACACTTACACAGGAGTTATATATGTGTTTTTGTACATATGTTTGTGTTCATGCTGTATGCATGTGCACATGTGTGCAGAGGCCAGAGGACGATCTTGAAATCTTGTGTCCTGTTCCTCGGGATCTGCCTAGCTTTTGATGTTTTGGAGACGGGGACTCTTACTGGCCTGAAACTCACTGAAAAGACTAGGTTGGCTAGCCAGTGAAACAGGGGGATCCATCCCTCTGTCTCTATGTCTCCTGTGCTGAAATTACAAGCATATGGTACCACATTCTAAAAACATGAGTCCTTCAGATTAAACTCAGGTCCTATATTAAAAAAAAAAACCCACTGGGATTTTAATGCAAATCAATTTACTCTTCTTTTTTTAGCAGCTTTACTGAAGAATAAATTATAAACCATAAAGCCATCCATTTTAATTACACAACAGTAATTTGTAGTAAATTTACAGAGCTATATATCACCACGACTGAGTTTTCAAGTGTTTCCAACTGATCCTCAGATTGATTGGCTCTTAACAGTATTCCTAACACATAGGAAAGTACTCTTCTATTCCCTGGCCCAAAGGAAGCGTAGTCACCAGGCATCCATGAGAGATTCATCCAGGAACAATCTGAGGATAAGTTGAAGATGGCCTTCAAATCCTTTTAATCATGTCTGCCGACTTGAAAGTCCGCGACTCTTGGCCCTCAAACCGACTACAATGTGATGTGTTTGGTGGGTCAAGCTCAAGACTGAGAGGAAAATAAAATGTCACCTTCCTTAAGTGAAGAGAGTGGTGGTGGCACAAAGAAGTGGCAACCAGAAGCTTAAGTGGACTTGAACAGAATGGAACAAAAACAAAGATGCCAAGCAACTGGGAAGGAAGGAGTTATAATTGCTCTAAGTCAATTCATTGAAGCTCTCGGTGGCTTAGTTCATAGGCTGCTTCCCACTGCTATGCTCTTCAGAAGGAAAACAACTGAAAATCTCCTGATTGTATTGAAGTATAACAATAAATCTCACCATGCAGTGGGAGCTACAATATAAGGAATAATAAAAGTAAATGTTATGGCACTTAACTTCATGGCCTATAATCTCCCATTCAATCGGGACAGAGATTCTTCCATCACCAAGAGAGAACTGGACAATTTAATTTTCATTTCTATTCATGCACAAGCCTGTGTTGGAGTGCTTCCATATTTTCTATTATGCTATTTGAAAAATGGCTGCATAGTTTGATACAAACAATATCTCAATCCGACATCAACAGCTTAGTTTTGGACCAATTGATTTCATTCTAAATGATCGTTGGCTGACAGATGCTGAGAGCTGCCCACACAAGATCTGAAAAAGCCATGTTCTCTAATTTAATATTATAATAATTTTAAATTACAGCTTTATTAAGAGGAAACAGATTTATTTATAGCGAACACTGATGGCTTCTAATGATGTTCGGGGCTGCATTATGCTGTGCACTGCAGCCCACATTCGGACAGCTTCAATTGTTGGAATCACTAACAAAAAACATTCTGGTACAAAAAACATCCTCCAGCCGGGCGGTGGTGGCGCACGCCTGTAATCCCAGCACTTGGGAGGCAGAGGCAGGTGGATTTCTGAGTTCGAGGCCAGCCTGGTCTACAGAGTGAGTTCCAGGACAGCCAGGGCTACACAGAGAAACCCTGTCTCAAAAAAAAAAATGTCCTCCTTGGTTCAAAGCAATGAAATCCTACAACAGCAGTCCCAGAGAGAGCCACCCCTCCTCTGCAATATCCTTTTCTCCTTGACCAATCTACCTGCAAAGAGCATTTCTGTCTTTGGGTTTAAAGACATTTTGTTTAAAAATCTACTTCTCCCTTGGCTTCTGTAAAGTAGCAAGATCCTTTCTTTCCTCCTTGAATGTGGATTTGGTTAGGGTATGATCTTCACCCCTAAGTGCATCTCATCCCTTTTTATATCTCTTTGTGGTGTGTCAGGGTGGTAGGTTTTTGTACTGTGCATGTGCACAAGCACACATACATGAGTATTTACGTGGGTGCACACATTTCATGACATGGTGCACATAGGAGGGTTAAAGGGACAACCTTCGGTGCTGGTCCTCGTCGTCACTGTCTACTTTGTTTTAGGCACGGTCTCTTACAGGTCAGTGTCTGCAAAAGCAGCTTAAACTTCAGTGGATTTTCCTGTCTTTGCCTCCCATCTTGCTGGGGGAGCACTAGGATTACAGATGCTTGCTACTATGTCCATTATATGGGTTCACTCGGGTCCTTTTTACCCAGATGCATTTCTCCAGCACCCCCTTTAAAACTTTTTTTGATCTCCTTTATGGTACATTTTGAATTTATCTTCCAAGCTGGAAAGACAACTCTAAGCAAGCAATATTAACATAAATATGATGTCTATCTGTTTGCTGACCACCAAGTATTTTGGCATAATTCTGGGAGACAAGGTAAGGAAGTTGACTGAGTTGATGAATAAGCAAGGGAAGCCACCCAGGCCAGAAACAACAGCTCCTGCACTCAGCCTTGTAGCCACCAATCATGCATTCTCCTCCCCAGCAGTGTTTATGCAAAACTCAACCTCTACCTCCAATCCCTGCCTATCTCTAAATCCGTGGCTCCATCCAGCACTGGCATGGGGCATGTGGACAAATCTCAAAGTCAACATGCTTAACTAAACCCATCCAACTTATTGACATCGAGCGTTCATTTGTCTGATTGGTCCCATCAAGCTCCAGAATTTAGTATACTAATTTTGAAGTTTGATAGATCACTTCAGAGTTCCCATCAATGGCTTCCACTGTCTCTAGAATAAATTACAAGTCCACCCCCCCCTTAAATTCAATTTGGTCCCTGCTTATATTTCCAAATCAATTCCTCTACTCAGCCCAAACATTCTACTACAGTCAGGCTGATCTATCTAAGCTTTTAGCACTTCCCCATGTGATTTTCCTGCCTGCCCCTACCTCTGCCTAAGCAAAGCCAAGATACAGATAACTCTGTGCTCTCTTCGAGAGCTTGTCCCAGCCTGCTGACACAAAGGAGCACCCTGGTCAGTATTGTGTTTTACTACTTAGTTGTTACTCACACCTCTAGGGTCATTTCATTTGTTATCCAGTATCTTTCAAATCCACAGAAGAAGACATGTGTATAGGGGTGCTTGGATAGTGGATATTCTAGTATTTCCTGGTTGATAACATAGCTGCCTAGCAGCATTTCTTAAAAGTCAAAGAATCTACTACACTTTAGGTTAACTTGTTCAATGATACTCCGCAGCAACATCTCTCTGAGTTTCCAAATACAACTAGGAGTTAGTTTCCACAGTATGAAAAGTACTTGGAAGAATTCTTCTCCTGTCCATGACACCAATATTTCTCAACTAGTTGGTCAAATTAGAAAATATGCTGGTCATACATCTGCAATAGCCCTCCCAGACAACTCCAGACCCAGCAAAAGCAAGGATCAAAGAAAGGGCAGTGCTCTTCGAAAAGCTAGATACTTAGCACTATGTATTTTAGAGAGAGAAAAATACCTTATCTTCCAGTGTGAGGTCCTACACAAGACCTGTACTGGTATTCCACCAATCAGTTGTTCTAGCTGAAAACACAGACTGAATACCAAAGCATGGTGGGAGAACCATAATTTAGTCTGGCCTTTCTATCAGTATTCACTGCTCTGCTCTTTTCCGTTCTTTTACCCAATGAAAACCCAGAGCTAGCCAGTTTTTACTGTTAGGTAGCACTTCATGACAGATTCTCAAAGGCTGGACAAGGATAGAAAGTAACTTCTGAAAGCAGCAAATGTATTTTTGGTATTTACAGTCACAACCAAGTATCCTACACACAAGGCCTCACAAGGTCAGTCCAGAGACTTCAGGTCAGCAGGTTGTAAAGATGTGACACTATTAGCAGATTGAGAAAAACAAAAACAAAAACAAAAAACCAGTATCCAACCTTGGGGGTCATATCAGGCAGGCCAGGAGATTGCTCATGTCAGGCATTCTGCTGTTCTTGTAAGGCCTGCCAACTGTTGGGCATTTGTTTCTAAATTAAGTGGCCAACACAGATGATTATGGAAATCTATCTTCTATGTCAAATCAATCCCGCTAATAAGTGCCAGATGTTGGGCGTGAGTGGAGGAAGGTGGGTGTGGCTAGAAATGAGCCACAAGTCCTGGCACGGCGGCCTGTAATCCTGGGATTTGGGAGGTGAAGGCAGGAATATTGTGAGTTTGAGACAATAATATTATACTTACTAGTATATTAGTAGTATTGTATTTATTATAGTAAGGCCTGGGCTACTCCAGTGTGATGGCTAGTTGTAATTATCAATGGGAAAAAGTCTAGAGTCTCTGGAGAAGAGTGTTTCAATGAGGGATTGTTTAGATCAGGTTGTCTTAAGGGCATATCTATGGGAGATTATCTTAATTACACTGAGGTGGCAAAAGTCATCCATTGTAGCTGGCACCCATCCCTAGGCATGGGGCCCTGAACTGTATTATAGTGGAGAACACGAGCTACATTTTATTCTGTTTGCTCTTATTAGTGGATATGGCTGGCTGCTTCAGGCTCCTTGCTGCCTTGATTTCCTCACAATGATGGACTGTAGCCCAGCATTATGACCTAGCCTTGTGACTCTTCTCCCCTAAGCTGCTTTTTTTGGCCAAAGTATTTTACCACAGCAAGTAGAGAGGAAAACTTGGGTGTTGGGTCCCTACAAAGAGACCCAGTCTAAAAAGCAAAGCAAAACGAAGCAAAAAGCAAAAGGGCTAAAATAAAATAAAGGAAAAAAACAAAAATAACAAAAAAAGAAAAGAAATATGTTACATAAAGAATCCTGGTAGTGACAGAGATCCTATGAATCTTGACTATGTTAGCAGATACACACAGAATACAATTGTAGAGACACATACACACATACCAGTAAAACTAGGCAAGGTTGAATAAGGCTAGTGAGACGCAATACATCAATGTCATACAGCACTATAATTTTGATAGATGTTACAGTGGGCTGTGCAGGAGTACCATTTCTAAATTCTGACTGTGAATCTGTAATGAACTCACAACCAAACATTAATTAAAATAAGGGCAATTTCAAAATGTAATCCTTTAAAGTAGCATGCAGGAGAATGCTACCTTATGACAATAGGTATAAATAAAAAAGACGCTGCACTTCAAAAAAAAATCTGGACTTGAAACTTAGCATCCTAAAAGGGTTGTTACCCAGATCACACTACCAGCCACCTCACATCCATCCAGATATAGCCCCCCCAAAAGGACCTTTGACTTTTGTTTACTCAAAGTGAATTTAGCACCCCCCCCAGCCCCCCATTTACCACATAGTGCTGGTTTGACCTTGGGAAAGCGAGTCCCTCCAGTTTTGTGGTAAGTGGCAATTACCATACACAAAAAAGCTCATTTTAACTTAAAGTCAAAGTACTTAGTGCCTTTTCTACAGTGAACCCTGACATTTTGCATTTGCACCCTTTTCGAAGCTGGAAAACACGAACTAAATGTCTGTGCTTACTTCTACAAAACCTTTCATTCCTCATTGTTCTTCACTAGCACTTCTAAGGACTTTTGCTAAGGCCTGGGAGGCTAAAAACCCAGGTACTTCATTTTCAGGTAGAAATCAAATCATTTCCTTTCCTTGTCAAACAGTGACACTTCAAACCCAGCGAGGCTGAGAGCCTAGCATTTCAGTGGCCACAATAGAGCCCATCACACTGCTCCAAGAGGCAAGGCAGGTCCCGCAGTTCTTTCCTAACAATGCAAAGAGAAGCAGAACAAGTTAAGTCTTCACTCACCAATGTCATTGCTGCGGTCTGGGGGGTCCTTATCCAGGATACCAGAAAGTGTGCTGCCTGCCAAGTCAACTTTTGGACTGTCACTCCTGCATTAAAAACACAAGTCCAGACATTTAATGATCAGTGTGTGTCCTTCTCATTGTGTCCCCTTTCTTGCCGCTCACACATTAAGGAGGGGAGAATGGCACTGTCGCCTGCGCAGGGAGCCAAGGGGAGGCAGTGAGACCCAGTGAGCTGTCCAGCCACATGGGCTGTGATATAAACTGGCCAGCAGACTGGATGTCCCTCGGTTCTGTACATATGTTCTAAGATGGCTATTTTAATAATGACCCTTTGCCAATGTACTTCTAGCCACAAACCGTCCCGCTGTCACCACAGGATGCAGCACAGGCCTGTTCCTGCCCCATGGCCAAATAAGCACTGGCAAATCGGCCGCTTCCCTTTTAAGGAACACAGAATTTAGCCAGTGCTTCTTGTCAAAGGTCAGCTACTTTTAACCTTGAGAAAAAGGTTCTCTGGCCTTGGGGCTGAGGCATTAGCCAGGTTGTTGACAGGCACAAGGTGTCAAGTTGAAACCTGGCAGCCCGAAGGCTGGCACTGGGGCACAAGTCTATAAAATTAGATAGCTTCTGGGTGGTCATGCCCCGCCCCAACACTATGCCCATTATGACACGAGTGGCTCTCAGAATTTGGGCTGGAAGAAGCCCACATATGGGATGGGAATAAGTCTCCAAGCTAAGGAAAGTAGGTTTCTTCATATACCAGCCTAAGATTCCTCCATATTCCCCGCAAAGGGCAGTGCTTTGGTCCTGTTAGGGAGAGGAGTCCTAAGTAAAGTTATTCAAGGGCTGATCCTCACCATGACATGAGAGAGCTGAACAGTTGTTCCTATCAAAGCAATAGAAATAGTCCATCTCACAGCTTTTCAAAGTCACCATGGCCTGAAGTCAAACTTTACCAGGAACAAATTTATTCCCCCAAACACTTGTCTAATGGCTACTCTTCTGGGAGTATGGAGAGGGCTAAAGTGGGAAGGAACTACTCTGGAAAGGCTCATGGTATGGGATAGACATACAGACCACTACAGGTCCACAAGACACGATAACTACATGTCATAGTCCTGAGTAAGGCAGGGGATTCTACAGGGTACACAGACACGGGGCATTATAGTTGTGCTTTGAGCATGTATGTGTGTATGTGTGTAAATGTTTAAATTCAAGCTGCTGAGCTAATTTAGCATCGTTTATATATGTTTAGGGCTACACTCTAACTTGTTAGAGATACAGGGATTGGCTAACTTATCACGGGGTTCATACCTGGAGAGGACAGATTTACCTTCTCCCAGCAACCCTCCATTCCAGTAGTTCTTATTCTAAGAGTGAAACCCCGTGAGAATCCCTCCCCCCAACACATTGGCATACCAACAGATTTGTGGAGAATGACCCATCGATGGAGGTCCCGTTCTCTTTCGGAAGGGAAGCATTGGATCCAACTCTCACATACTCCTCACTACAGGGCAGACAGCTGCGAACTAGTCAGGTTCGCTCCTCTGCTGTGCCTCTAGTAAGGGTAACGTGTCATAAATGCTACGTGTCATAAAGTCTGCTCTAGAATGAGCATCATGGGACTTGCTGGAGCATTGAGAGCTAGGTTAGACCAGAAGTCCAGGAAGAACATGATCTACTGTAGAGCTTAGAAGGGAAAATATCTTCACAGATGGGTGGGCCTTTATTTACCTCACCCAACATCCTAAGGCTTTGCCATCCCCAAGCCAGGGTTCATCTCAAGACTCCTTTTCTATGTCCTCCACCAACCAAAACTCAGGGTCCTCAAGGCCGCTGCCTCAGGCAGACACCAAGCCATTTGGTGTGGTGGAATGGAGGGGATTTATTTTGAAAACTTCTGATTATCAGGACCTCAGCGCCCACTCTTGATAGTCATCTTTCACAAGTTCTGCACATATAGATTCAACTAACTGTGAACATTACAGCACAACAATAAAACCCCCAAAGATCAGTTAGGTATTTCTCAAAAAGATATACACATGGCCTACTAGGTACATAGAAAACTGTCTAACATCCCCTATAATCAGGATAATGCCCACAACTGCAATGATGTGTTCCCTTACACCAGTTAGAATTGCAAGTACCAACAAGAAAACAATTAACTGGCAATGGTACTACATACCTATAATTTCATTACCTTGGAGGTGGAGGCAGGAGGATTACAAGTCTGAGACCAGTCCAGGATACATAATGGAAGCAATGGGATTAGAACATTTTGGTACAAGAGGGGGACAGGAGGGGGGCAATGAGCGGGGTGTAAAGTCAATAAGTAAAATAATAAAATAAAAATTTAAAAATTTAGTACAGCCTGGGCTATAATAGAGACCCCTGCCTCAAGAAAAGAGGGGAGCTGGAAAGATGGGTAAAAGACACTAGTAATGATATCCTAGTTACCTGAGTTCAATCCCTGGAAACCACATATAGAAAAAATAAAAAAGACTAACTCAATAAAGTTGTCCTTTGACCTCCATACACCTACACACGAGTATTTTTTAAAGAACAAAAATTAATGCTGATCTCAGAAGGACAGACAGACAGACAGACAGACAGACAGACAAAAGAAGAAAGAAGGAAAGAAAGGAAAGTGAACAGTGATCTGCAAAGCCAGAGGAGAGTACAGAGAAAAGAGAATTAGGGAGATGATAAATCAAGGGCCACAGATGGACATAGGACTTCTGATGTTTTATAGTCTGACTAGAAACTAATTGGTGGTTGACAGCCACTAATTGAATGTTTCAAAGCAGTTAATAGGGCTTTGAAGATCTCCAACATAAACAAATAATACATATCTGAGGAGGCAGATATGTCAATTATTCAGATAGGATCAACATGTACTATATATATGTACTGAAATGTCACACTATAATCATAAATACATACAATTAACTATTTTTCAATAAAAAATTGTGCTGGAGTTGTATACTAGGCAAGCTTAGTTCTTGTCTAGTACATGTGAAGCCCTGAGTTCAATGGATAATACTGCAAGAAATAGAGTTGTACTTTTAAAAAGAAACAAGAATCCTAGAGAGATGGTTATGGGATTGTATTGTTCTTTGCAGAGGACCTGAATTCAGTTCCCAGCACCCATGCTGGGTGGCTCATAACCACCTGTAAAGCAAACACCAGGCAATCTGACATCCTCTTCTAGCCACCGGCAGCATCTACATGCATATGTGTGTGCACAAGCATGTATATGTGCAGGCACACAGTTAAAAATACATTTAAAATAAAAAGAAATGAAATTACTAGGAGAGTTACCTGTTGAACTCAGATTTTTCTTATCACCATTCCTTAAAGACTACAATATAAGAAGTTTAACAAGAAGGAAGGCCCAAGAGAGGATGCTTTAATTCCACTTAGAAGAGGGAGTGAAGTAATCATGGGAGGCGGAGGGAGGACGGGATCTGGGTGGGAGAGGGGAGGGAGAGGGGAAAATGAGAACAGGATCAGGTATGGGGGGGCAGGAGAGTGAATAGAAATATGCAGCTTCTGAGGATGGAAGGTGGGGGGGACCCTCTAGGAAGCTCCAGAGACCTGGGAGGTGAGAGACTCCTAGGATTCAATGGAAGTGAAATTAGCCAAAATGCCCCACAGTGGGGAGATGGAACCCAAGGAGCCCACCTCCAATAGATAGACAGGGCCCCCAGTGGAGGGACAGGGTTACCAACCCACACTCAAAATTTCTGACCCAGAATTGTTCCTGTCTTAAAAAAAAATGCTGGGAAGGAAAGGCAGTCCAGTGAGTAGCCCAACTTAGGATCCATCTCATAGTGTTGGGAGGCCCCAAGGCCTGACACTATTACTGAGGCTATGGTGTGCTTACAGACAGGGGCCTAGCATGGCTGAGCATAGCATCCTCTGAGAGGTCCAACCAGCAGATGACTGAGACAGATGCAGATACTTACAGCCAACCATTGGACTGAAGTCGGGGACCAATGGGGAAGGATTGAAGGAGATGAAGGGGAGGACAACCCCATAGGAAGACCAGCAGATGCAACTGACCCGAACCCCCGAGATCTCTCAGGCACTGAGCCACCAACCAGGCAGCATACACGAGCTGGTCTGAGGCCCCAACACACACACACACAGCAGAGCACAGCCTCATCTGGCCTCAGTGGGAGAAGATGCACTTAATCATGTAGAGACTTGAGGACCCAGGGAAGGGGGAGGCCAGGGGAGGAGGAAAAGGGGAGCACCCTCTCAGGGGCAAGGGGGAGGGGGAATGGGATGAGGAACTGTAGGAGGAGGAATGGGAGGGGGGATGGATGGAATGTAAATAAATAAAAGAATTAATTAAAAAAGAATGTAACAACGCCACAGCAAGTTGTCTACACTGAAGCATTATTATAAGTAACTAATAAAAGCAACTCATCAAAGTACAGGGGGCCACTGAATAAGTTATATACTAATATTGTGTCAGTGTATTTGAAGAAATTGAGCAGACTCGGCTTTTGGTATCCTGGAAGGGAGGCTTCTGAAAGCCATCCAAAGGCAAGATGGTTTGACATTCTCATGGGTAGCTGAGGAGCACATGAGAGGGAGAAGTCATTGGTGAGGACGGAGCTGGCTTTTGTATTAATTACATGTACCTCAAAACTTGGCTGTTTCAGAACACAGGGTCTCATGATGTATCTTGATTAATGTCAGTCTTGGAGCTGCTGTGTACTTTTGCGTTAACATTAGAAGTTCATCAAATGAGAGCCCATCTTAAGGGACTGGAGATGACTCCATTGCCCATTATTGTGCTCAGGATATCTTATTTCCCTATTAGAAGACTTGACCATTTTATCCATATATATATATATTTTTTTTTCTTTTGGATATAGCTTTCAGCCTTTTAGTTTGTTTTACATATTTGTGGGAAGCGTGCATGTATGCATTTGAGTGGGTGTATGTGTGTTATGCATACATGTGTGTCCATGTGTCCATGGAGGTTGGTAATATAGGGTGTCTTCCTAGATTACTTTCCGTTTATTTCTTTATCCATTTATTCATGCATGTATTTATTTGGAGACAGGGTCTCACTATGTAGCCCTGAATGAAGCCTCTGCAACTTAGAGAGACGCTTGGCTCCGCCTACTTAATGCTAGGATTAAAGGCATATACCACCACACCCAGCACACCTCACACTGAACCTGGAGCTCGTCAACTCAGCTAAACTGATTAGCCAATGAGTTCCAGGGATTCACTTGTTTGTTTCCCTAGCACAGGAGTTAAAGATACATACCACTGCTCAGATTTGACATGGGTTCTGGGGTTCTGAACTCAGGTCCTTTTGCTTGCACACAGGTACTTTACTGAATGAACAATAAATTACTGTGGTGATTTAAACTTTTAAAATTATTTTTTACAGAAAGGTATTTATTATCACATTATTACCATTCAAACCCAGCAACAATTGAAATACGATTGTAGGTATATTCCTTATGATTTAAATATGTTTTAATTTTCCATACAACATATTTCTGTCATTTTTTCCTCTTCCCCAACTCCTCCCATACCCTCTTTCCCTACCTAATAAACTTAATTAAAAAAAAAACTTTAAGTTGGAGAGGTAGAAAATATGATCAAAATATATAAAGAAAAACTTAATAAAATGAAATAAACATCTTTGTACAGGCAAACAGTAATTGTTTACATTTATAAGCTGCAATATGATGTTTTAATACATGTATCTACACAGGCTGATCAAATCAGGTTAGTTAGCATATCTATCACTTCATTTATTATCTCTGTGGTAAAAACACTTAACCATCCTTTCTTTTAGTTGTTTTGAAATATACAACACATTATTATTGATTATCATTACCATGTTGTGTGGCAAATCACCAAGACTTATTCCTCTTATCTGATTAAATGTCCCTTTTGACCAACATCTCCTATGCCCATCCAGCCCTCCACCAGTTGCTGGTAACCACTCTTCTACTCCTAAGAATGGGATGCTTTCAAATTCCACATGGAAGTGAGATTGTACAGAGTTTTTTTTTCTTTGTGTTCCCAACTTATTTCACCTGCCATACCATGAAAGTTTGAAAAATACTCAGATCCTCTGAGGAACAGGACAGGATAATTTTTTTAAGTTAAAACTAAAATGAAGTTATGAGATTAAGGTAGAGATTTTAAGTATTCATGTGCACAAAAGCCAGTTCTAAGACATGGAAACAGTCTGCAATAAATGGGTTCCATGCATTGCTGTGTTGTTTACAATGAAGAAAAACTGAAAAAAAACCACCAATGGGATATGTTAGACCTAGGAAAACATTTGAATAGACTGTGACATTTAATGGGCTTTTATGAGGCATTTAAATGGCACTTATAAACAGGTTTATTCTGACAAGAATGAATGCTTATATTACAATGTAGAGAGCAAAGGCAGGTTAATCGTGACACACACACAACAATATGCACACACCCACATGCCTCCCTTATGTGTTAGGAAGAGGAATTCTTTTTCTTAAGACTAGAATATTTATGGTAGTTATTCCTGGGAAGTCTGATGAGTGATTTTCATCACCTAGTGCAGTACCTAAAAAAATACCCATGGAGTCCAGGAGCAATGGCCACATTTTCTGAAATGGGAATGTCTTATACATCTGTACAATAGATGCATTTTCCCCCAAGTTATAAAGCTTTATCATCCTCTATATGATGGTGCATATGTAAGATTGACAAAAACAAGCTGAATCATACACAGAAAAAATATGGGCAATGATTTTTTTTTAAAAAAATGTGAATAGTATTTATCTTCAGAAAAAGCCTATAGGGGATTTTCCCCTTCAAATTATTAAGATTTATTTTACTTTTTATTCACACACCCAAAGATAGCATTGGATTCCCTGGAGCTGGAGACTTAGGCAATTGTGAACCACCTAACATGGGTGCTGGGAACTGAACTCAGGTCCTCTGGAAAAACAGCAGGTACACTAAGTGCTGAGCCATCTCTCTGGTCCCTTTTTCTCTTATTTACATTTTGCATTTATTATAGAGCTGGAGACATGGCTTAGCATTTAAGAGGACTTATTGCTGTTATAAAAGACCTGGTATTGGTTACCAGGACCCACACATTGGCTCAAACCATCCATAACTCCGATTCTAGGGGATCCAATGTTACCTCTTCTGACATTTACAAGCAGTGCATATCCATACACGTGGGCAAAACATGCACACAAGTAAAATAAAATAAATAAATTTAAAAGAAGTGTGAAGTTTCCTTTACCAGTAGTGATTAAAGACTTATACAATACAGCCAACAGTATTGTCATAGCAAAAGGAGGTACAGCATGGTCTTTGCCCAACAAACTCTATGTTTCTTGAACACAGGTAGGCACATGTAGCCATCTCTCCTGGGAATCAGTCAAGATGTGTGAAATTATGAATCCTATACTTACAGGTCCAAGCCAGGAGTACTACATCTGAACTCACTTCTGATTGCCTATATGATCTTGGCCAGGTTATTTAATCTCTCCTGAGCATGGTGCTTCATCAGAATGACTGCACAGCTAGTTTGGGCAGGATTGTCCCCCATGGGACCATCAAGAGTTCCTTTGCTTTTCCTATTTTCATTACAATTATTAGAACAGGATGTAAGGGTAATTATTAAGCTACAGACAATTGCATCTATTCAAATTGTGGAGTTGTTTTTTGTTGTTTTATTTTTTATTAAGAAGTCCATATGTATTTCCCCTTCCCACCTCTACTTCTCTAACTAGTTCCGTGTCCCCTTCTTGCTCCCTAATTTAAACATTAGAAATGGTTGAAATTACAACAGGAGTCAGGCAGGGGGAAGATGGTCCTGTGAGCTGTCCTCAAATTCTCAGACTTTTATCCTCTCCTTTGTCTTCAATTCTCCATGTCTTGAGGTTTGGAATGATGTCCCTTCCTACTCTACTGGAGTGAAAGTGACTCACCTTTTAGCATTCAGAGATCCATCTCTTGTTTTCTCTTGGTTCTTGCAGACCATACCTCTATTCCTGCTGTCATCACAATATTTGATACTTGATGTATAAATCTAGAGATCCCTACTTATTATTCAAAAGAGAATTTTAAATATTTACTTATATTTATGTGTGTATATGTGTATAATTGTGGAAATAGCTTCTGGATATGTGTATATGCCCATAGAGGCAGAAGATGTTGTAAGAGTCCATAGAGCTGGAGTGACAGGCAGTTCTGAGCTGTCCGACATGAGTGCTAGGATTTGAACTTGGGTCCTTTGGAGGAGGAGTCAGTGGTTTTAAACTACTAATCCAGTTCTCCAGGCCATATAGAAGAAAATCCTATCATGTCTTCCTCTTAGTATAATTCTTCTACAACTATAATAAGTGTCTGTTGTTTATACTACTCAGCCTATAGTATTTTGTTATAGTAACCTGTGAAAATTAGTATAGCATTAAGCCTATAGCATTAAGAACAGAACACATTCTACCACAGAGGTCAACAATGGAGAACATTTGCTGTAAAGGTCATTTGGGGTTCATAACCACTAGAAATATAGAGTATATCACAAATGAAAAATACCATTGTAAGTTGCATATAGCTAGTAGTGACTCTATCCCCAGTTTCAGGACCCTCCATTCTGATGGTTTGATAAAAGGAAAAAATAATGTTATGTTCCAGTTGTCAGGGTGGCTTCTTTTCACACGGCATTTAGTATGATATGTAGTGAATTTCTGCCTAAGGGAGAGATAGTGTTATGTTTCTGAGATTATCTGCAGACTCTATAGGCTGAGGCATGAGGAACCACCCTGAAGAAATAGAAACTAACCATTCCCAAGTGACTCTTCCCCAGATTCTAGAACACACACCACATTTGTATAAGGAAGCAGGGATATTGGCTCTTCCTTCCAATTGAGCTTTCTGATCCCTCATGCCAAGAGCTAGACACAGGTTTTAGTTGAAATGCTCTTCTATCTAGGGCCAGAAGCAAGCCTATTTTGAAAACACAGTAGGTGTAGTTTAAAAAAAGTTCTGATCCTTCCAAGTAGGGAAGCTGCAGCTGGTGTTTTGACAGTGCTCAGACTGTGGGTGTGTAAGCATTTTACAATGTCTATTTGTAAATGCCTTTCACTATATTTATAGCCTCTTTACAACAATGCTAATGAATTTCATTTCTGAAAAATAGAAGAATTTCTGAAATGTACTGAAGCACATGTCTATAGTGGCTGACACTCAATGGGGATGTGGCTCTGTGGTCTCCATTCTACCACAGGGATACCATTCAATACAAGGATACCATTTTTTTTTTCCAGAAAGAGTGTTACTGAACTCTAAAGAAGAAAAAAAGAGCTTACCCCTTCATCATTTATTGGATCCTGCCAGAGTTTTTTTTTTCCTCTGTTAAGTTTCTATTTCTATAACAATTAAATAAAAGGAGAATGTAGGAGAAGGTTGGCTATCCATAGCACCATCTGCCCAAAGACACCAGAACAAGGCTGCCCAGACTCACGCTTCTTCCTTCTAAGGGTTACTTGTGGAAGAGGGTACAGAAAGGTTGTAAGATCCAGAGGTGGTGGATGACTTCAAGGGAACAGTGCTTTCTGCGAAGGCACATATGTGAACTCAGAGCTGTTGTGTTAATATGTGTGAGACTCAAGCCAAACCAAATCCTAGCAAGGAGGGTTAGTTGGGCATGAATCCCCACCACCATCTGAGCAGTTGTTGGCACTTGATAGCTTCTAGGAGAGGATGAGTCAGCTTTCTTTAAGAGTGTGGCCCCTGGTAGGTTGACCACACTCCAATGGGAAGTCACTCATCCAAGAGAATATAAACAGCACAAACAACTTAATGGGTTTAAAAAAAAAAACATAGGGCACAAAATGAAATAGAGAAAGGAGATAGATCTGAGAAGAGTTAAGGAGGGAAGCGAATAAATATAATCAAAACACACTGCACAACATTCCCAGAGGACTAATAAAAATGAAAAGAAAATATGGAGCTAAAAATGAAGTTTAAATTTGAAATCAAAATGATTCTATTCTCATATATTTTTTTGGAAGTTTTAGTTTGACTCTTTCATGACAGGTAACTGGATATCACAGAGGTCCCCTTGCTTTCCAACAGACAAGAGTCTGAGCAAGAAGAAAATAGGTCCCATGAAAGTAACAGCAACATCTACTGCTTGTGCAGTGGCAGAAGCAGATTACCTACTAGGCACTGAGGCAGAATCCTTCATGCATGAAGCATTCCACCCCCACAACCTGCCAGGAAGCCATTCACTATGCCCTGAGGGTCCCTTGCAGTGGTAGGGTGGTCACTCCTACTACTAAGAGTGCTGTCATGGGCAGTTTCCAGCTTTCAGTCCTTCTAGAGATAGCCTTGGCTACAGAGAGCCTCATTAGCCAACATGGGACAACTCAACTGGGCTATTTTAGCTACAGAGCTCCTTGTGGATCTCACAGATACTTGTTGAACCAGTATCACAACTTAACTTCTGCTCTGCCCAGTCCTCCTTCTATGGTTATGGAGCCCCCCCCCCCCGACATATCTTCGCATTCTGCTGAAACAGTTTGATTCTTGAGGAACTGCTCTTGTGATATCATGCTTTTAATTATATAGCAAAAGGAACTGGGGCTAAGAGAGGCTAAGTCACTTGCCAATGTAAAGTCACCAAAGTACTAAAGTGACAGGCTCTAGATTTGAATCCACTAAGTCTAAGTGCAGAGACCATCTTTTAAGATGGCTTATTTATTCACTCACTTATTTTAGACACAGGATCTCATGTATCCCAGGTTGGCTTAGAACTTTCTATATAGTCAAGAATAACCTTGAAATTTGGATCCTTGTGGAGCCACTGAAGCTGTTTTATTATTCAGTCTCTTGGTCTTCCTAGTAGAGAATCTGGCCTTGTGGAGAGCGGGTCACCAGGCCATCTGTGTCACCCCAGTCCTCTCCCAGCTGGCTAAATAGTTATTGCTTCCCAAGTTAAGAAGAGCCAATAATAAAAAATGTGCTCAGTGTCACCCACTCATCCCCCTTGGACCTGGGACATAACATAGGGCTCATGCACAGAGGAAGATGTGGAAGATGTGCAACAGTGTGCAGCTCTTGAGAACATGAACTCAGCCAGGGGCACGGCCTAATTTAGCCTGCGCTGGGACAGTTAAGCCAAGACATGTGGGCTGGAAACGGCGGTGCTGAAGTGCAAAGAAAGCCAAAGGGAGCACACTAACAAATCTAAGACAGCATCAGCAGCATTAGGACAGAAAGCTACCAAGCAGACACCAATCTTCTCGAGGTATGTGGGGATGAAGCAGCTCCCTATCCTCAAACCGATACGCTACCATGATGCACATGTTTCAACCTTTAGATGCCTAAAAATATTATGAGGTAGTGGGGAGAGGTAAGAAGGAGTAGAAAATATTTAAAAGCACAGAGGATGAGTCTTCGAATCTTCACCACCTCTCATTGCACCTGGGAGCTGGAACTGCATACAGACGGCTGCACCCATCAAACGTGAGATCACAGAGAAACTGCTTGAGGTGCCTTCTCTTCTTTCTTTCTTCCAACCAGGAAATCTTTTTCATTATCCCTTTTTAGTGTAAAACATGTACTCACTCCTCGCTCATCCCGACAATATCTCGGTCCAGTGATGCCCCCCCAAAATCTAAAAGCTGGCTAGTTTCTTTCAACTTGACACAAACCTAGACATATCTGGGAAGAGGGGATCTCAGCTGTGGAACTGTCTCCTTCAGAGTGGCTGCAGGCAAATGCGTGGAGGCATTTCCTTGATGGGTGATTGATGGGGGAGGGGTGGGCTCGCTATAGTCAAGACCACCGATGGGCAGGTGGTCCTGGATGCTGTAAGAAAGGAAGGTGAGTGAGCACTGGGAGGCAAGCCAGTAAGCAGCATTCCTCTTGCTCTCCACTATAATTTCTGCCTCCCGGTTCCTGCCTTGTCTTCCCTTCGTGATGGACCTTTAAGCCAAATAAACTCGTTCCTCCCCAGGTTGACCTTGTTCGGGGTTACATCATAGCAACAGAAAGCAAACTAGGACAGCAGGTGAACTCATTTCCCCTCCTCTCCTGGCTCCCTGCTTAGTATCTCAGGCCTCAGCTTCGACTGTGACTGTGAATGTCGGGCAGGGAACACCCAGCTCAATTTCCCACTTTGTTACAGGCTTTGCTTGTTGTGTTTGTAGGTCCTGAGTGATCACAGGGTAGAAGGAATGTGCTACCATGTTGGTGTACAAGGCTGGGGAAGCTGACTGATGGCAGAGCAGGAGCCGGATGGAAGACGCCTGGGGTCTAGCTCTGTCTTTTCCTGTCATACATGAGATGGCAATAATACAAAGGAGCCTCACAGGTGCATCTTTTATTCTTGAGGGGAGCTTTCTGTCTCTCAGATTAGCAACTAAAACGGGACTTTCATGTATGAAGACAGCAAATGTGGAGCGCATCCTCCAGTAGCATTCAGCCCCACGATATAGCAAGCCCTGGAGATGGGCCATTCCATAAAGAAGGGAGAAAACAGGTTTCCTTGGTCCATCAAAGAACAGCTTCCTGTCCTTTCCCAGAAACATGCATCCAAATGCCCTGCTGAGATCCTGGAGTCTCCACATAACAATCTTAAAGAGAAAGCATATCCTAGGCACCACAGACTTTGGGATTGAAAAAGTAGTCCCACTGAAGTATGAGAATTCCCAATTAATGCCAGGGACATTAAAAAAAAAAACCAGAGCAATTTCCCTAGCAGCTCTCTCCTTGCAATGCATGTCTTTCACCCAGAGGAGCACAAACAAGCTCTGCTATTTATAGCTGGTGAAGGCATGTTGGAAGGTGATAGGGCATTTCTCATGCAATCTCTCTCCTAATCTCGAGTCTTTGTGCAGGCTCCGTAAGGACACCCGGAAGTTGGCCTCCCTCCAGATCCCAGAGAGGGCATAAGAAGCCCAGCAGCCCCAGAAGGGCAAAAGGGCAGACTTCATGTATAAGCCCCCCGCTTGGTGCTTCAAAAGCAAGCAACAGGCTTGGAAGAAGCCGAGCCCAGATCCTTGTCAGTGTCAGGGAGAGAGAGAACTCATCGCTGTGAAACTCTGAGAACAGTCTGTAGGGTGCCACTTAGAGGAAATGCAGTAGAAAGAAAATAGCAGTAGGAACAGCGAGCCAGAGAGCAAATGGCACTGTGAGGCTTCGATACTTCCTAGTGTCTTCCTGCCTTATTCTGACGACCCAGGGGCGGGAAAATCAGTGTGACTCAGTCAGGGCAAAACCCTATCACTACTGCTGGGTTTTGCTACAGAAAATATATTTCACTGTTGTGTGTGTGTGTGTGTGTGTGTGTGTGTGTGTGTGTGAGAGAGAGAGAGAGAGAGAGAGAGAGAGAGAGAGAGAGAAAACACACATACCAACGACATTCATTCTGTACCAATGTAGGCATACCTACAGTATGGGAGGTTTCCCTTGAACCTGCTGGTATTCCTTTGCATCATACATTCGCTGCCCTCTGTCCATTCCCAGACTCTTCCTGACACGGACCCTCTCGGGAATAACTATGTGTTTATCCCTGGTGGTCTTCTGGTCTACTATCTGAGGGTGTTTATGATTCTATCTCCTCAGGGGATCCAGAACATGACCTGCTTTCTACTATATTAAAAAAAAAAAAAAAAGCTTTCCATTGAATTCATTCAAAGGGCAGGGGAGAACTGGAACAGATTTGGTGATATCTATAAAGTTTCCATGCCAAGAACTAGGGTCTGACATACAGTGGTGTGCTTAAACTCTCTCCACAAAGCTAGAGAGATGACTCAGAAGTTAAGAGCACTGGAGGACCTGAGCTCTAGTCCCAGCACCCAAATGGCAAATGACAACCTTCTGTAACTTCATTCCCAGAGGGTCCAGCACTCCCTCTTCTGACTTCCTGCAGGCACTGCACATACACAGTGTACAAATGAACATGAAGGCAAAAACACCCATATGCATAAAATTAAAAACAAAACACACACAAAAAAACTTTTCTACATTTTACCTTAGAAATTTGGAAAGGAAAAGGTTTATTTCATCTTACAGCTTTTCGTCCATCATTCAGAGAAATTGGAAGAGGAAACTGGCAGCAAGATTGAAAGCAGAGGTCATAGGAGGACTGTTTAATGGCTGGTTCCCTCTGGCATGTTTATCCACCTTTCTTATACCACTCTGGACTAACTGTCCAGAGTTAGCACCGTGCACAGTAAGCTATTTCCTCCCACCTTGATCATCAAACAATAAAATGCACTACAGGCTTTTTGGTGGGAAAATTTTTCTCAAATTAGGTTCCATACTCTAAAATGATTCCAGTTGTGTCACGTTGACATAAAACTAGCCAGCATACCCTGACCCAAACACGCATTCAATTCATACACATAATTAAAAATAATTGAAAAATAATTTTTTAAAAGCCATGCCTTCATTCCAGCTTGCAGAAAAGAAGGAAGGCACTAAAAGGATCGCTTAGAGCATCATTACACATTTTCAAAAGAAAGCACTCCAGTAATCCAAATCCAATGACCTAAGCAGCCTGGTGCATCCTTACAGGCCAGCACACAGAACAGCTACATGGACTCTTTCACTAGCTTTTTTCTTCCTTCTAAATCAATAATCTAAATCAATGGGGTCATCACTTATAGCCATTGGTTTACTTATACCAAGGGGGGGGGTCTTCTTAATGCTTTCCTTTGGTAGATGCAGAGACACACGCCTCATGCCAACCAGTTCCCAGAAGCTTATTTCCTGCTAAGTTGTAGCCCAGGTGCAAAAGCAACCACAATGCATTAGTCAATCTGACAAAAATGTTTAACTTCTCTACTGGTAAGTTGTTCTCAAGAGACATAACTACCCTTCTCTAAACACTTAGTTTACATTTGGTACATAAATGATTACTTAATGTTTGCCTCAGCCTAAAATGTCCCAAAGAAAAATCAATCACTATTGCCCATGTTTCTCTAAGATCCAGGGTTCCTGAAATCACTACAGGTGGGAAAAATGCAACTCCATTGCATTGTCCTATCCTGTTCTATAATCCTCTCAGCAGAGCCTCTAGTCCTCCACAGGAAGACTGCGTAGTATTATGGTTTGGGTATGACATGTGCCCCACAGGCTCATATGGTGAACACTTAGTTCCCACATGATATTGCTTTTTTGGGCAGCCTATGGTAATGGAGAAAGATGGAGTCTACCTGGAGGGAAAAGGTCACTGAAGGGGTAGCTTGCAGGTTATTTTATATTCTCACCCCCAGCCAGGTCTTTCTGCCCCAACATTCCTGTTGATACAATGTTCTGCCTAAGCACTTAGTGCTGAACGATCACGGAATAGCCATGTCAAACCATGAGCCCAAATAAGTTCCTCCTGTCTTTATTCTGTTTTGGTCACATATTTGGCTACAGCAACAGAGTAGCGCTGGTTTGGGAGGTCATCAGACTTCTTGCTCACAACCCCACGCCCAGCTTCTAAGATCACTTCTCTTTACATCTCAAGCCAACAGACAGCATCCTTTGAGAGAGTTGAGTCTCAGTAATCAACTTCCCTACATCTACCACCAACTCCCGGAAGGGCCTGCATTGACATCACTCTAGGTCAGAAGCCAGAGCAAAGGCTGTTGTTACCTTAGCACTTCCAGATACCAGACAGGGCCTGAAGGTTATGTCCGCAGGATCATACCTCCCACCATCTTTCAAAAGTCCCATCATCCTCTGGAGTTCACAGTAGCTGCCAACAAACTGCTAAATCTGTATCTCAGCCTGCCATCAACAATCCGCCATCCCCAATACAGTGAGAACCATCTGGGAGGACACTAGCTTGAAGAGCCCCAGCCTTCTCCCTCTTCTCTTGTCGTCTTCTTAAAACCCTCTCTGTGATGGCCACCTGGGTGATTCATCCCCAACACTGCTTTTCTGTCCCCTGGTCCCTTTAATGCTTACAACCTTCATTCATTCGCCTTTAGCCATCCACTACCACGGCCTTACAACACTGTGGCCTGTGGAGAGATTCCTCTCCATAATAGTCTCATCTCTAAGACAGACGGCATTAGTCTCCTCTGGCCACAGACGCCTGTTCTCCCTTTGCAGCTCTTGACTTTCCCCACTTCTCCCCTGGCTGCCTGCCTTGCCCCTAGCGCCTCGTGTCTGTGCTCTGCTCCCTTGCATCTGCACCCTGTGTCTATGCCCTATGTTTCAGGGTACTACCTGTTTCCTCCAGTCGGTGCCCATGAGCTTCAGCAGGCAGCAGGGAACTCAAATCGTCCCCTCTCAACTCAGAGTAAAAATCCTCCTCTAGCTTCCTCATTCTTTAGAGGAAAAAGAAAACTGATTAGGTCTTAGGGCAGCTGAGTCGGCAGGGACTGACAAACCTGTTTTTGTCTAGCCTCTAGCCAGCTTGCTTCTACCTCTCTTCCTTGGAGGCAAACGCCTGCTCCTCGGGTTTCTGCCTTCTACTAAAGTGAATTTCTGGAGCAGATGTCAACCTGTTTCTCTTCATCAAGTCCTCAGATTCCTTTTGTTGTTGTTGTTGTTTTGTTTTGTTTTTTCCTTTGGGGCCCTTTCGCAGAGTCTGAGGCTCTCTTCAAGCCTAGGTTTCTGAATCTGTTTTATTGTTATTAAGTTGGTATTAGAAACTATTAAACCTATAGCCCCACATCACTGCATGTATAAGCACCTCTCTCTCTCTCTCTCTCTCTCTCTCTCTCTCTCACACACACACACACACACACACACACACACACACACACACACACACACGATGTAGGTAGAGGAAGCTAACAGATCTATGCTGAAGTACCGTGACAGGGTAGAAAGGTTGTTCATTGGCTCATTAGGTTGCATAAGGTGGGCAAAGCCAGATTAACCATGAAATAACAACTGAGGGATCCCCAAGGCCCAGAGGACGACTGAGGTGTCACTTTTCGCCTATGGAAAATTTCTTATTATCATTCAACTTTTTTTTGTTTCTTTGGTATTCCTCCCTTCCCCCGCCTTAATTTAGAGTCTCACTACAGAGTCCCAACTGGCCTGAAATGAGTGATATTCTTACATCCATTTCCCATGCCAGGATGATGACACGTGAGTCATCACTGCGCCTGGTGCTCACCATTTTAAGGTTAACCCTGGTAATGGTTTTTGAAGCAGTTTTTCATATTAAAATTAAATACACACTTTCCAGAAATTCGAAGACCATTCTTACCAGTGCTAGGGGACGTAAAGACCTGAGGAAGACAGCAATCACTGTCTTACAGGCCTTACAGTGGGTTTCAATTTGTTCAGACTAGACACAAACGTCTTTGGTGGTGCCCTTCTGCTGTCCCTGAATAGAATTCTTGAGAACTGAACAGGAACACTAAAGCCCTATTCTCCCTAAGATCCGTAACCGTGCCCAGCACACAGGGGGCCCTTGGTATGCTTTTCCTTCACAGAGATCCCTTTCCTCAGAAATACTTACTCCTATTAAAAGACATTAAAAACCTCTTCTAGAAGTGCCACATGGCAGCAGCTTGCTGGCTGCTGAAGAGCCCTAGACTGGACCCAGCAGCTGACGCCACAATGCTTCCTTGTCCAGTAGGACTTGCCAACAAGGACTGTGTGTCCTTTCGCTTGATCATCTTGTCTGTTAGCCAGCTGGCCATCTGGGCAGGTAAGCTTGGTGAAGATTTGTTTCTTGCATCACACTGCCCTTTCTGTAGAGGGACACTGGCCCAGAACTGCTTGAATACAGTTGGCACACTTCTACCACAATTTGGCAGAATAAAACAACTTTACAAACTATTATGTGCCACTATATATAGTTTTCTAATGTAACTACTTAGCAAGAAGTATAAGATGCATTAAATACTAAGGGGCAATGAGATTTTCTTTATCATCATCATCATCATCATCATCATCATTATCACCATCATCATCATCATCATTATTATTTTGCTTCTTAAAATCCATGCCATACTAGGCTACTCTGAATATAAGGAACACATGCTAAAGAGCTTGTACAGAGGCTGAAAAGGAACACAGAAGAGGCAAATGGAATAAAATATAAGCACTGGCACCCTCACTTAAAGAACTATGGTATTCAACAAGTGTCTGTTAAATGAGCCGCTACCATATGCTCGGCACTGTAAGGCATGTGGCAATGATGAAACACACTCTTGATCTGCTTTAAATCCAGTAAAGGAGTCCGTGGGTGGGTACATTCCAAGTGGCATAGTATCAGCCCCAGCACCACGCTAAACATGAGGTGTCAGACATTTCAAGAAGAGAGCAATAGTGAAAGATAATACGTCCAGGGGACGACATGCCACAGAGATCAGGCTGTACCAGCAGGGGCATTAGAGGTAGTCAGAGGATGATGGGCAAACAGCAACACCAACTTGGGAGAACCTAAAATCGTGGTTCTCGGGGTGCAGACCACCATCAACAGCAGTAGCAGCACCTAGAATCTATTTAGAAATGCAAATTACAGTACTGGGGATATGGTTTAGTTGGTAGTGTACTAGCCTAGTATACACTAACCTTTGGGTTCAATTCCCAACATAAGCCAGGTATGGTGCTACATGCTTGTGATCCCAACACTAGGAATGTGGAGGCAGGAGGATCCGAAGTTCAAAGTCATCCTTGCACTCACAGCATCTTTAAGGACAGCATGAGTTCTATGAGGCCTTGCCTCAAAAACAAAAACAAACCAAACCCAAAACCAAACCAAAACAAAGAAATCAAAATGCACATTTCCGAGTCTATTTCAGGTCTACTGAGTCAGAACCACAGGATGGAGTCCTACAATCTGTTTTGTTTATGTGATTCTCGAGTCTGCTCAAGTTTGAGAACCACAGAGTCAATGCCCTCCTTTCAATGGGTTAAGCAAGAATACAGGGCCTTTCCCTCATCACCTGACCCTTTTGCAGAGTAGTGCCTTGGGGGTTTGGCAGTCACAGGGTGAGTAGGGGGTTAAAGAATCTCCATCTTTTTATAGCCTACTCAGGTGGCGGGACAATGTTAAGAATTTATGCTTCCCACTAGTTTATATATATAGAAAGTCCTTGTACACCCTCCTTGGTAGCCTGCCCTCCTACCTCACAAAGTAGATTTGAGAACTGGAGGCTGAGAAATGCTAAGCAGAGGCAGGAGGCAAATGTGACCTCTTAGGCCTGCTAGCTCAGTGAGGATGACAAGCTTCACCCATGCCATAACCACAGTGTTGAGGGTAACTCTCAAAGACAAGGATGTAGTGCGAATACTACTGCTCGTTTGATTAGATCATTATAAAAAGCAGCAGGAGTATGTTACAACACGGTATTGACTATATTGTGTGTAGTGTAGCCCTCGAAGACCAACAGGATTTGGCAGCGTGTGGCCTCGGCTGTCCTTTTGCAAGCTACGACATGATTGGTGATCTTTCTTGCTCGACATCCTCTCTCTGTTCGGACAGCTCATATTCTCTACGGCAGCACTCTGTTTGCATAACCTTTTCCTTCTGGTGTGTTAGCTTCTGGGATGAGCACAGCCCTCGTGTGGCTGTTGCTCAAGTTATTGGGACTTTCAGATGGCCTCATCACACACAAAGAGCTCTTTACCATCCATCAGAAGAGGGTATGACACATAGGGACCTGACCAGAACATCGGAGGTCATAATCCAATTCATTCTCACAAGGGCCATTTCACAGAGGCAGCGTTTCGATTGAACCTTGGTACAACAGCTACAGAATGCTAACTCACATGCTCTAGAGATGCCCACAGCTCTGTGCTCAGCTGGGCAGACTACCTCCCAGAGACAGACATGTTTTCTGTATCTCTCAGCCATCTAAGCCATGAAGTGTCTCTGTATTTGGTCAGTGTTGGGAGGGCACTTCTTACTCTTATTATTGTAAGTAAATGGGCGTGTGACAATAAGGATGAACACTGAGGAAGTACATGGAGCAAAGTAAAAACAGCCATGCAATTGATTCTACTTATTTGAGGTACACAGGGGTCCAAATCATAGAGACAGGAAGTAGAATAATTGCATCTAGGACTACAGGAAGGCAGCCGTGGCGAGCCACTATTTAATGGGTATAGAGGTGCACTTTTTTTTTAAATTTTATTTTCTATATTCTTTGTTTACATTCCAAAGGCTTTCCCCTTTCCCAGTCCCCCCCCCCCCGCCGAACCTTACGTCCCATAAATTAGAGGTGCACTTATACCAGAGGGGGGGGAACTTCTGGAAATGACTGCACAAAATGATGTGAGGATACTTAATCCAAACCATGGATGTAAAATGGTTAAGATAATAAATTGTATTTTATGTGAGTTCCACCACATTTCTTTAAAACTGTAAGCAAACTATTGTCTTACTGCTGTTTGGGCAGTTTAAAAGTTAACAAGGAGAGAATACTGTTACTTTATAAACCTGTGCTACATACTTCAATATTATATCTAGGTGAATTTCAGTGTCTCCCTCAATTTACAGACGGTGAAAGGTAGGTTAGAAAGACAAGTTTGCAAAGAGGTGGACCAAGATTCAAGCCTAATGGACCACCTGCTTTCAACACAGCACACAGTGCTTACCACACAAACAGCTTATAAGAATAGAGTTAAGCATGTTGACAGATACAGGTGAGGATCTCAAGGCTATGACTTGCTCTGATATAGCACAACAACATGTATTATGCAGGTATATAATAGTAGAAAGTTCTAAGTAAGAACTAATAGAGAGAATTCAATAGTTTCTTGTCTATACAATTCTGTAATGCACAATACCAACTCTGATTTTAGATTACCAACACATGTATCAGACAGCCAGTGAAGAACTTGACAATGAAGAAATTACCGTGTTGCCAGGCATGTCTTTGAGGGTCTTAGAGTTCAGAGACACATGCCCCAGGAAAATCTGTAATGCAGCTCTTGCACTCTACACCAAGCTATGAGGAGTAGACAGAGCCTAGGGTATAGCTCAAGGGACCACAGAATAGCTAGATTTAGAAGACACAACCATAAGAGAGGCATGCAAAGATGTGTAAAGTCATCTAGGAGATGAAGAAGAGTATACCACCTGCATCTCCAGTCTGCAAGGCAACTAGCCTTGTTATGACAAATCCCAAAAAAATGTCCTGGCTTAGAGCAGGGTCCACGTGACATGTGCCCAGTTATCTATTAACCCTGAAACCCACACCATGCTTGCTCTCGTTCTTGTAACCACTTCCTCACTGGAAAAAAATAGCTGGAATCTTTAGACAAAGCTTGATTCCCATCCCTTGGCCAGTTCCCGTGATCGTCCCATGCCCACGCGCCTTGGTGAGAACATGGCAGTACCTGGTGTGTGTCAGTGGTCCCACTGGTCGCTCAGGTCTTCTTGGGGGCAACGCACCAGGTCTGTTCAGAGAATTGGTCTTAGGTGGCCGAGGCTTTTTAGGTGGGATGGCAGGAACAGAAGGCTTCTGTAAATCCAGTTTTGGCTCTCTCTCTGGTCTTTCTTTAAGTCAGTTTTTGAGGAAGCAAGCATGAAGAAAACAGACAGACCTCATGTCAGTGACAATATTTGGATATGCATTGCTTATTCCCTGCTTTAAAACACACACACACACACACACACACACACACACACACTGATGCCATTTCTGAGAGCCAAGTTGATAGCAAAGTGCATCACTCACTACTTAGTCATAGTCAACTTAGAAGGAGTCAGAACTCAATGCCCTCTTCTTCCTGTTTCCGGTAGTGCTGGTCCTTCCACCACTGACCTCTAAGCAAGCTCCTACTTAACCTTCAAAGCATGGATAAAACATCTCCTTAAGATCCTGGGCAGTGCTGGCTTACAACTTATAGTCCATAGATAGTTGATAGGTTTTACTATATGGCCCACATGATCTTTTACTGGGTAGAGGGAAAACGTTGCCCTGATACTTCTCAGATTAACCTCTGAGAAACTCATCAGAGAATAAGAGAGGACACTGCTCAGCAAATAACTTGTTCAGGGATCTCTACACAGATTTTGACCTTGAAAGACAAAGTGGGACTTCTCAGATTGTGGGGTCAGTTTCTGGAGTCAAGGAGCTATTAGGAAGAGCTTGAATCCAGATCTGGTAGTCAAATTGGGTGGTGTTCAATGGCAGCTTCAATTTTCCCATTCATATTCATATTTTACCGTTCTTTTGTATGGTAGAAAAAGCATAAACCCACATTCTTACTAATAAAGACTGAACTGCCATGTGTTCACAGGTAAAAATTCCTGTGTTTGTCTTCAGAACACCTTTCATTGGCAAGTGCAGGCATGAGACCATGTTGTTTGGGCAACTGGAATAAGGGGCAACAACTTTCAGTGCCACCTAGGGTACTATGAAGGCACCACTGGGCTTGTCTTTACTGTATTTCTAAAGGAACACACCCAATCCTGGAATTATATGAACTCAATTTCTGGCACACTGGGGCCAGAAAAGGAGGGGCTAAGCTAAAATGCTGAGGAGAGCTAACTTCTTGGCTGTAAAACAGGAACAGTAACGTGCAAGATGGCATGATATGGATTTTGGTGACATCACAGGGATGCTAAGACTCAGACACTGGTTCCCTGAAGGGTCTATTGCTTCTGACTAGGGCTTCTGCCTCCCTGATTCACTGTGGCAATAGGACAAGGACTCTAGGAGAGGGAGAGTTCAGGCTGTGTGGCTACTTCTTGGTCAGCCAAGGAGAATGGCTGTTCACACACCCATCTATAAGTTAGTCAGCGTGGGACAGGAGATGAAGTCTCTTCATCACAGAGCCTAGCTAGGGTACAGATATTAGAGTCCTCCATGAGGGCAGAGGGTAGGTGTTCAGTTATTTCATAGCACATGCTTTTAGCAAAGAGTTGATGGGGCATACACTGAATAGTAATTTTTCCCACTGATCTCTAACACAGGCTTGGCCTTCACAATGAGGTTCTAATGGCTCAAAATTTACCTGCTCACCAAGAAAGAAAGAGGCATAGATCTTTAACAGCTTGCAATGTTGGCAAAACTTTCAGTAGGCTGATGTGAAGTATTAAATTCCTCAATAAAATTTCATGAGGCCACCAAGGAGCACCTCCAGATAATTATATTCATTAATTCAGCATTTCTCTTGTGACTTCAAAATAACTGCTTTTTAAAATAGAATTTGCTTGGCGTCCTGTTCATAATAACATAGCACTTTCCCATAAAAAAATGTGTGATCAATCAAAACTTGGCCACCTAGTAAAAGGAGCTCTTCCATGGCACGCAGCTTTCTCTGGGAAGGACACCCAGAGTGATGGGAATCAAGCACATCTGTTAACCTGTGTGAGGCTTTCAAGAGACCTCTCTGCTGATGGAATTTCTAAACTCTCTCTGACGACTATGAGACTGAGTTGCTTTTCCCAGTATGATCATTTCCCCTGCCCCCACCCCTTCGATATTCCTGACCAGGAATATGGGTCTGTAATGCTATTAGCCAGAGTCAAGGGCCCAGCAGTGACCAAATATGAGGGCTTTCATTTGCCTGAATAGTAATTTCAGCAAGCCAAGACCACCTATCAATGGTGCATGGACCCCTCCCCCACCCAGATACCGACAAAAGTGGAGAGATTAGATAGAAAGAAAGCATCAGCTATGTGCAGGGCCCTTGATGTACTGACAAACCACCAACTCTGGGGTACAGGCAAGATGGCAATAGTAGACACATCATGGAAAAGCCCTAATATGGTCAATGACTGGGCTGGATGGTTTTTATTTGATGAAAAACTCTGTCTCTGTAAAAGTGCCACATAACCTATCATATTTCCTTCGAAATGAGACGTTTGGAAGCAGTCAAAACAAACCTGTAATCACATATTCCAAAGAAAAAGTAAATTGTGTGGGTAATCGGGACTAGCGTCAGGACAGCTTCACTGCTCGCTATTCTAGATGTGCCAAGGAAGAATTGATCTCATACCTTTCTCTTCTGTTCTGTTTGGAAGTGTTTCTGGTCTTTCAGGAGGTATCTTTTTAATTTCATGTTTTCTCTCTGTGGTACCTAGGAGGGAAACGCTAATTGCAATCAGAAAATGTTTTCTGTATTTATTTAGTTGACACATCCGCATTTAAATATTTATCAAGTATAGCAAAGGCAATAGATTTTTTCCCCCATGAGATGGTGGCTGGTGTTATGCAGATCTTAATTGTTCAGAAACATAGCAAAACTCATTTCTAGTCTATGTCACGAAATTGACTTGCATAGCCAGGTGTCGTGGTAGATGCCTATAAATTTGGCACTTGGGAGGACAAGGCAGGATCACTACAAATTCTAGGCCAACTAGGGATCTCTCTCTATATATATATCTATGTATACACATAGATATATATACATAGATATATATACATACACACACACACATATATATATACAAATATGTGTTTAAAAAGAGTAATGGTTGTCTTTATTAATTAAATATTTATAGGCATGAAAATTCATTTTAAAGACATAGTTTCTCTCTATGTATATATATATATATATAATCTGCATGCCTATAAATATTTAATTAATAAAAACACCATTACTCTTTTTTAAATATTTAAACAGTTTCCTTGGTCATTAAAAGTCAAAGACTATAATGAAGTAGGCATGCAGAATATGTAGAAATAATTTACTCATCTAAACATCTAAATAAGGAATCATAACAAACATATTATATCTTATAAAGAAGAACAGGTTTCATAAGGATCTAGACTCTATCTTGTAATAAACTAATACGGTCTGGAATTGTTTGATGGACCTTGTATTGTAAGGTAAGGTCTATATTCCCTTGGCTGGAATGGGGCCAGCCTTGCAAATGTTTTGACCAGTAGTTGAAATAATTCTACCCTATTTCCAAGGTCACATTTTGAGGCCATCTTGCTTACACTTTATTTGCTGGAGTACTGGACATCCATATAAGAAGTCAACTACCGCAGAGAAGCCATGCAAACATACTCTGGCCTCCAGCCCCAGCTAAGCCCAGTCCTGACATAGGTAGCCACACATGTGAATGAAGCAGGATATACCAGCATCAGCTAGTTCAGCTTTCCAAACCACTGTCCCAGGCCTAATGGAATAGAAACTAACCATTCTGGTCATGTGCTATTCACATACTTAGTCCACAGAATCTATGGCTCTATAAAGAATGTAATTTTATACCACAAAATTTGAAGTGGTTTCTCATATACCAACAATATCTAGAATATAATTTTGAGGAATAGGCAGATTTGTTACAGTGGTTTTTCCCTAAATCCTTTCTCTGTGTCTGAATTCTTCAAGTATTACATATTTCCCAATGCATCACTTTACATTTCTCCTTTGCTCTTGCCCTGCCACTGTTCCCTCACCTGAGGGTCTCATCTTTGCTATTGGCCCCAGGCATACACGAGCAGTGGGAACTAGCTAAAGCACAAAACAGTCCGAAGTACTCTCTGATAGACTTGTACGAGCACCTGACTGCCCACCTGGTTGGCCCCATGAGTGGGTGTTAGGCATTGAAAACAGAATTATGAGGCCCCAAGAGGTAAAAAAAAATGAAATTTCCATTAAACACATACTTCATGTGACAACCTTTAACGACACTATACAGCCAACATTGTTTCTGATTTATATTATTTACATATGTGGGTTCTTTTGGTAAAAGGAAGTTGATCACAATGGGAATATGAATATCTATGTATTTCCTCATTACAAAGCAATTCTCAAGATACTTCAGGATAAAAGAGCAGGAAGACAAAACGCTGCTTTGCTTTACCCAGGAGAGAATCATTGCAAATGTGGTCAAATTATTTCAAAAAGAATTTGTCTACCACTTACCATACAGTCTCATTACTAAAGACAATTCTACTATCTCTAAGAATTTGGTCTTATTTACTCTATTCTAGGCTGCCCAATTCTCAAACTGCTCAGTTCGATGCCTTGGGCTCCAACTGATTACTAAGGCCTCTAGAGAAAAGGGTCTTCAGAGAAAAAACACTTGACTAGTCTATTTTAATCTTAGCACAATAAAATATTTATATAGCCAGAGCCACTAGGTGGCAAATGGAAACTGTTCAATGTTAGTGGGCATTGGGGTAGAATAGGAGGTGGAATTAATACCCAACGCTGGGCCAATCTCTGTAATTCTTAATTAGAGCCAAATAAATAAGAAAGAAATGGAATCTTAAATGGATTTTTCCTCTAAATTTGTAGTCCCTTAAAAAACTTTGAATTTTTTTTTTTTTTTGAAAAAGTTACTTCTTACTTGGAAGTCAGCCTGAACTTCATAGTGAGTTTTGGGCCATCCAGGGATAGAGAGGCCCTGTGTTTTACAAAACAAAATACTTCTTAATAAATGTGTGAAAAAAAATCAAACCTGACCATTTTTATCTATTCTTTTATTATGTGCCATACATATAATTGTGGATTTTTAAATTAAAAGCAGCCTTAATTTTATTTTAGTTGCTTCTTGTTTTTATATCCTCTTTCCCTCCTCAATGTGTTAACAAAACACTTAGTCGTTCACAAAAGGGATTTCTCTCCACAATTAAGTGTGACTATTCTAGAGAGGAGTTCCACTGGGAAGCATGATCCATCACAGGCACACACAATCCACCATGCAGTGCCGCCACATCTTCCTAGATTTTTCACCCTTAATATCTAAACTACACAGAAGGAGTAAACGAAATTTTGTTTTTAAGACTAGAAAATACTCAAGAGGGAAAGTATCTATGGCTAGAAAATCATCTTTTTGTTGGGGGAAGTGAAGTAAGTGCAAATTTTGGCTAACCACATAGGACAGACAAGCGAATCCCCAACAACTCTGTTCATATACAATGACGCAATCCCATGGGAACCTGACCTTTGGTAAGGACAATAACCGGGTCTTTTCGCCAGAAAGTACTATAAAATGAACTGGATATATAGAGAGGTTTCATAAGGATCATAAGGATATATATATCCAGTTCATTTTATAGTACTTTCCGGCCATGAGAATCTCAATTTCTGCACTGTAATAAGTGGAGACACGTTTTAGTGATGTGGGTTCTTTCGTTTATATGTGTTTAGGAAAAACGGCAGCTCATTTAAAACCTGCATGCTGAGACCAAATCACAACCCCCAAACTAGCAGCCTGTGGATCCAAAAATCTTGAATTTTAACAAAGAAAAGTTTGAATTTGTGCAAAAGAAAGATGAACATCCTGTTTGCTGGACCTGAAAGGTACATTACCTGCCGCTTGTTTGATGACAGGAGCCGATGGAGGGGGCGGTTTCTTGGGTCTCTGAAAAATCAATCAAAATGACACATGAGACTGTTGGCAAGCTGTAGTATCATAGTCAGACCTCAGACATTGTTTTCTATGTGCAGCATGGAGAATTTTGAGAACCTCTCCAAAAAAAAAAATTGAGCAATTCTCTCTCTAGAGACACCAGCTTTCTCTTGGCACCTCTAAATAAACACTGAAGCAAATTCAATCGGCACAACAAAACTCAGACCAACAAATGAAACACAGTTTCCCCCTTCCTAAATTTACAACAGCCTTCCAGAAAAGCTCAGTTCAGCAAAAATGGCCTGAAACCAGCAAACACAATGGTGCCCCTAAGCTGAAGCCACATTTGCAATTAAGATTTAATCGGCTGAATAACAAGTGGTTCAACAAGAGTGACCATGAAGACTCAAAATCAGATCTGATAGGGTGTATGGAACATTCAACTAAATGCAGACGAAGAGTCTGCTGCAGCCTGGCAGGTCCCCCCTCCCCCCACCTCCCCGCGGGGGGGCCCCCCCCCCCCGCAGCTTTTGCCTCTTTTTATGCTGAGGCAGGTCGTTTGTGAGCTCTTTCATACAGCAGTTGTACCTTACAGCATGTGCTAAGTTGGAATGGATGTGGGGTTTTTTTGAAGTGGCTCACTATTTCTTTTACACTATTTCTATTACACATTGTTACTCCATAGGTGATAGAAGTAGCAATGCAATCAATAGTATTTCATCCCTGAACTAGTTTCAGAGTTTGTGGGCTTTTCTTTGCCATCCAAGATTGATTATGGGGGGGAGATGGGCAAAGATGAACGGGGTAAACATTTCAGTGGTCAGAGAACACAGCCAGACACCATCTTGTACTGTGATGCTAAGGACATGGGGAGAAACATCCAGTGTGATAGCGCTAAGGAAGGATGTGGGGGACTGAGAGGAAGGGATAGATGCTTTGTATCACCATTGACACGCCTTACTGGCTCAGGCACCATATATTTGTGGTTCTAAGAAACCTACAAAGAGTAAGTTCTGCTTTCCAAATATGTTGTGGTGTGACATTACTACAAAAGGCAGAGGCCTAGCCCCTACTCTGGCTTACCTTTCTCTGACACAGTACTAGACTGCGGAAAGAATGTTTCCAATAAAATCCAGAGTATACAAGACACACAAGAACATGTGTTCTTGTCTTTATGTGTTTATGTGTTTTTATCTGAGGAGGGGGCATCATAGCATTCAGGCTCTGGATTCAGTGCACTTTCAGCCTGATTCTTCATTAATTACTGATTCCACCAAATTACTCTGAGCAAATGTTATAGCATAGTAGGAAAGACAAAGTGTTCTGAAAACTGACAATCAGTACAAATCTCTGTTATTAGATGATGACAAGCAATCTCACATAGCTCTCCTTTCTCACTAATAAATGGCCATTAATATTATCTTTCAACTTGGGAAGAGATAGTTTTGCAAGAAGAGTTAGTAATCTCTGACTTGGGTAACTCGTGTAGCAACTCTACGAGGAACTGGTATCAATATGCCCATGTTGCTGTTGAAATAATTGAGAGAAAGTCATTTCTCAAGGTCACCAAGCTATTAAATGAAGCAACCTATTAAATTGGGGTAGAGGGGACTAGGAGTAAAGCCCAGGGCTGTTTGACCCGCAGCATACTGTTAACCACTATGAAGGTCCAGTGCTGGAGAACAGCCACGAGGTAGGCATAATAGCGCGCATACACACGGAATTCATCAAAGCACAGGCAATAATAGTACAATGGTCAGATTGCAAGGAGGAAATAGTTATCAAACTGCAGCTACAGTATGAGCTCACCTATGCTGTAACACATAAAAAACTAGAAAGAGTAAAAAGAAGTAGGTTTAAAGTAGTGGTTCCTGACTAGCAGGATTATGTGTGTACACACTTGGGTATGTTTCCTCCTCCATATTTCCCTGTACTGCATGCATAATAGCAGACAAATGAACTTTATTAGGAAAAAGCAAGATGCTCCCAGGGCCTCCTGCCCTTGAATAGAGGCTCTGCACTGAGTGGGTGTGTTTGTGACTCAGGCTCTCCCAATACTCCATTCCCTTTGTCAGCTTTTTCCAGTTCCCTATTTACTCTGTCCTCCTTCCTTCTCCGTCTTGGTATAAACTAGTTTGGGAATGGATATAAGTTCACCTGATGAAGCTATTGCTGAAACCTTGCCATTTAATCTTCCTTTACCTCAGGATCTGAGTTACTGCTTAGTCACGAAACTGACAACACCCTATGGCCTAATTCTTCCGCGCCAAGTCCCAACAATGCCTATTCCTGGATGTCTTTCTCCATCCTTGCTGGCTTGAAGTACTCTTAATTTTTAAAATGTGTTTGTTTTTTTGTTTGTTTGTTTGTTTGTTTTTTTACTTTCTCTTTCTACTCTGTGGATCTTGGAGATCAAGCACTTTTCCTGGCTGAGCCATCTCTCTGGCCCTAGTTTAAAATAATCTATAAACAATCTCACAGAAGTCTCTGTAGAAGAAGCTTTTACCCCTGAGGCATTGCCTCAAAATACGTGGGGAGGGGGGAGGTAATGACAATTACAAATTATCACACTTTCTGTGATTACTGGGCCATGAAAAAACCAAAGCAAACCAAACCCGAACTCTCTTGATGTGTAAGGTTTGGTCTGTAGCTGACACATGAAATGTGACAGGGAAGGAATGGGTGGAAGAAAAAGAAGAGACAGGAAAGGCGGGTTCTCGAGAGAGAGGATGGGAAATTTTGTAAGAACAGGCTGTGTGAAAAGTGGTCCCGGAAGTATGCCTGTGAGTGTGGCAACAGGAGGAGGCAGGGGTGTGCACTGATGACGAATGTCATGGCCACTGCAGAGGCAGTCAGGACACACATTTAAAAGGAAGAGCTAGTTTTCAAGCAGTGAGCTGTCTGTACTACACTGGGTAGGTAGCAGTCAGCAGAGGGAGTTTATTCTCCCTGCCCCACCCCACCCCCACCCCCGCTTTTGGACTGAGTCCACTTTCTCTGGTCCCAGTAAGTTAAACTGATTATAATTACGTCATTTCTCTCTTCCCTTTCCCCCTCTAAACCCTCCCACAGCCCTTTCCTTGCTCTTTCAAGACCCACAGGACTCTAGACCACCTCCTCAAAACTTGGAAGTACTGCCCATGGGCCTGCTTTTATATTTTAATATGCCAAACTGGGTGAGGAGAACAGAGCAGACAGAGTAGCCAGTTCCCAGCACAAGTGTGGGAATAATAACCACAGCAGTTGCTGATTCTCCAAGAACTAGAGATGAGCAGGCCCAGAGTGACTTTTCTTCTGAATGCCCAAGTGTGGCTGGATGCAGGCAATGGCCTGAGGAACCCACCAGGTTCTGCGGCAGGCCCGGGGTCCTCTGTGGAGTCTAACATCCACATACCACCTAGCTGCTTCGACTCCGGCGAGGATCCAAAGTCCTGCATTTTTAGAGCCGACCATTCCATTTCTTCTCTCATCCCTCTTTCCATGGTAAAAGAACAAAACCCCAATTCCAAACTTGGGTGGCTTTAGGCTGCTTGACTTCTAGGTAAGAGCTGAAAGCAAAGCAGTGGGTGTGGGGCCGTGAGTTACAGGAAGAGGAAGCCCTCTGCAATGGCGATGACGTCCAGGGGGGACTGCGGCAAGCAGCTGGCAGCCAAGGGGCTCTGGAAACCCTACCACTCACGGTCCAGGTATCGAGAATTGATTTTTAAGAAACCAACAAGAAAATGCCAGTAACAATAAAAACCCAGAGAGCCAACATTTCCTGATTTGTCAGAGTCTAAAGCCTTCTGTGAGCTCATGGGATATAGGGCACATATATCTAAGTATGTGCATGTTCACCTCTGACTGCTTATGCTTCAAGCGGAAATAACCTGTCATCCTTCAAAGGACAAACCAGCTATATTTGGTTATTACCATTACAGTAGGAGGAAGGAAACATATCTGAATGTTCCAGAGTATGGATAGCAGGAAGGCAAACTGCTTCCTGCTGAAGGGATTTCAAAACCAACTCTGCCCCTTGTTTGACAAGACTTGCCTGTTCCAACCCAAGGAGGCTGGCTCAACTGCCTTTTCCTGGCAGGAACTGTCTGTCATCTGCGGCTTTGCTTTCTGAACCAGTTTATGGTTCCTCCCCTCCAAACCACTGAGATGTGCTTTGTTAAAAATAATCCGAGGACAGACCCTGGTGGTTAGTGAGCGATAAGGAGATGGCTTAGCCAGTTTGGTGTTGCCTTGGAAGAACACCTAAATCAGAGTAATTTATAAAGAAAAGAGGTTTATTTGGGCTCTTCATTTTGAAAGTCCAAGAATGTGGTGTTAACTTCTGATCGGCTTAGGGTTTCCTACTACTTCAATTCATGCCAGAAAGTGGGAGGAGCAGAAAGTACAGGTAGAAGCAGCAGATGTACAAGAAAACCTGAAGTACGGTGCCAGGATTGCAACCTATTTTCATGAAAAAACGAATTCAGTCTCAAGAAAATTAACCAGGTTTCTTCAGGACAACAATCTGGGTGACAGTAATGTGTATAACTGCTTCTCTGTACCTTGCAGAGTTCAAACAACTAGCTGCACTGTCATCTGCACAGGAGATCCCAGGAAGCCATGATATAACCTCCTCTTGGGAGAATCTCTTGCTGGCTTCCTATCTCGGTCTCTAGCCTCATTATAGGCATCTGTAGTCTCTCTTATGGTTAAGCCAATCACATGCATGGCCTATTAGGGTCATCTAGGCTCTGGAATAGAGCTTCCTCCTAATAGGTTATCTCAGCACACCCCTTCATTCCATTCGGCCCACCCTGCAAGTAAGAACTCCATTATATATCCAGATCCCATGTCTAGTGGAAGGACTTGGGCATCCCTTTATCTAGAAAGTGGATGTGACAGGAGCCAGCTTAATGCATCCCCCTCCCTTCTTGCTTTTCTTTAATACTAGTGCAAAAGGGAACAATGGACAGGAAAGGAAACAAACACAGAAGAAAAAGCAGGCACATTTGACACAAGACCTAAACACAAAGAGATCCTCTTTATCTGCCAGTTTTATGCCATATACACTATAGTCATGACGAAGGAGAAGCTTGGGCTACCAGCTCAAAGAAGTTCCAACTGGAAAATGAAATACCAGCCCTATAGATAAGGATATGACAAATGAGATGTCCAACTGGGAGAGCATAGGCTGTAAATACTGCCAGGGAAGGAAGAGGTGATCTCATCTGGGTGGCCTGGGGAAAACCCACTGAGGCTATATCAATAGGCCAAACTTAGGTGACATAAAAAGCTTGATAAGCTCAATTCCTGTGTATGAGACCACCCAGCGAAACTAAATACACGAGACAGATATACTGTAAGGGGATTATTTTCTTAAAACTGGTTATTTGGGAGCATATATATTTTTTTAATTTATTGGCTACATTTAGAACTTAGAAAAAATATAAGAGATCTCTGAGGGCTAATGGACATGCCTAGAAATGAGAAAAATATTGGCTAAGAACAAATTTATAAACTGGGCTGTCATTATATGGGAGCTCCTAAGAACTTGGGCAAAGAGAAAAGTAGTCAGAAGTAATGCTATAAAACTCATCTGTGGTGGATTAAGCATCATGGAAACTCCTTTTGTATGAAAGGTGGAAATCTGCAAAGTTGCCTGATCTACAACAAATTTATGAGGATGTACAGGCACAGAGCTATAACTGAGAATGTGGGAAGTCAAAGGATCATATCAGAGTGCCTAGAGGTTCGTATGAACAGGAAGGATCTGTTCAGTGGTTATTATAAAGGATTTATCCATTCACTTATTTGTTTATTTATTTGTTTGTTTGTTTGTTAATTCTCTGCCTGCCTGTCTGTGTGTCTGTTTCTCCCCCCAGTATCTCACACAAGTGTACACACATGTGCAGTCACATGGAGATCAGAAGAGGTCACAGGGTGCCTGCTGGCATCGCTCTCTACCTAGTCCCTTGGAGATGGAGCCTCATGTTTCCTTGGATAGGTTGGAAGCCAGCAACCTCTTGGAGATCCTCTTGTCTCTGTCCTTCTCAGAATTGGAGTTACAGGCATGTGAAAGATGCCTGGCTTAATTTTGTCTGCTTTTGTTGAGACATGGTTTCATGTATCCTAAGCTGAGTTCAAACTCAACATATACCCACAGATGAACTTCCGATCCTCCTGTCTCTATCTCCTGAGTGCTGGGATTATAGGTGTACAACACCTCATCCAGACTATGTAGGGTTGGGGATCAAACTTAGGACTCTGTCAGTAGTTAATATGGGAAAAAAAAAACACTGCTGTCAAAGCCAACAGAACAGTGCTCTTGTAACAACTGGGTTTAGCTGAACTCAGCATATGGCTCCCTTGGCAAGCCTTCTCCTTCCATGTGTGAAGAGGGCCTCAAGCCATACCTGCCTGGCTTTTTCCAAGAAAAGTTCACTCCTCTCACATGATCTCTTTGTCTTCCTGGAGAAATCTAAAGTAGTAGTAGTAGTAGTAGTAGTAGTAGTAGTAGTAGTAGTGAAACCTGGATCCTAAGAAATTAGACCCACAGTGGTGTGAGCCCAGGGCAGGCAGAACCTTGTCTTCAAGACTGGCTAGCACTTCTCAGTTCCAGTTGCAATTAGTAAACTGGCAGCCTGCTGCTTGTGTAAGCCTGGGAGTAGGCAAAGTGAGGCTGAATCACAGTAGCAGAGACAGACATCTTCAGGGCAGGTTTCGAAGTCCCTGTGGCTGAGAAGCAAATGTTTCACTGTGGTATATTCACTAGGGAAACCCTTGGGGGAGCCTTAGAGGTGTCCCTTTGGACATGGCATCAACTCCAAAGGCCTATTCAGGGAACCTAGCTGCACTAGAATGCACTAGAATGGCCCTGGAGCTTCTGATGATCTGCCTTCTTCTCTTAGAAGGTACACAGCCTGAGATGTTCCTGAAATGCTATCCTTCAAAGGACAATCTTTCCAAAGATTGATCCTAACCTTTGTCTCTTTCTAATGACATCAGGATGTTGTTCCTGCTATTCTAAAAATCAGTCCTAGCTCCCTGTTACACTTCACTAACAATGACAGCGCACGCACCTTGCTTCATTAGAGCTCTCGGAATATTTCATCTTCCATCCTGATGTTCAATTGTACTGTCAAGGCTCAAAATAAAGTGATTGCATCTAGGTTCTCTCCTAAATAGCTTACATAATTGCTTTAAAATATGCACCATGAGATCAATGAGCATTCTCTCCTAGAATACCTTGAGGAAAAGCCACAGAACTCTTGTCATGCTGGAGAGAGAATCTCCTGAAAGATCTCAGGAAGAAAGTCCACCAGAAATTGCAAAGGGCCTGATGGTGGACTCTCTTGAGTCCACATCCTGGCAGAACCGATGCCAGACTCAGAAGCATGCCCTGATGATGCCTGCTGAATCAAGAAGCCTGCTGTGGAAGACTTGCTTCTGTCTATCCTGATCATTTGCAGACTGTCCTCTTTTCTGGGTGAATGATTATAACCCCAGTCACTGGCGAGACGAGATGACATCTGCTGAAATTGCTGGCAGAATGTTTCAGACACCGCAACCCACACAGCATCTTCAAGTTAATAATTCTAATCACCTTTACACTGTCAATTCAGCAAGTGGCCTCTTCTGGCTTGACCATATTGTCACCAACTCTCCGGTATTCTAGGTGCAGCAATAAAGGCTGGCATAGCAACGGGTGCACAGCTATGCCATTGGTTTTGTAAGCCAGTGGGGATAAGAAAGGGATTTTCTACTTTGAAATTTCAAAAAACCTAAGTGTCACATTAGACAATACCTTTTCCGCTATCTGAAAATTACTTTTCAGTTATCTGACAGGTGTGACTATTGTATCCCTAAAACTGAGTTTTCTTCTTTGTGAGGATAAAATTTAAAAAAAAAAAAAAGAGAGAGATGATGGCTGCTTGTCTGAGGTTGCAGAGATGCCCATGGGACGCTACAAAATATGCACGCCTCACCAAGGATGCCCTGCCATGCCGTGGTCTCTCAGCACTAACACCTTCACTCTCCTGTGGACGTTACTTCCCTTAAGATCTTATGTAACAAAGAGCTTCTAGAACAGACAGTCTATCTCGTATGAGTGAATTCATGGTTCCAGCAAAATAAGACCAAGAATTTAAAGGCAGAGCACCACAACAGAGCCAACTGTGGGTTTTCCTCATTTGTCAGAAAAAAATGGTCTAGTGTTTACCTTAGTCTTCAAAATCATGTTCCTATCATCATAAAATGACAAAACTATATGAAGGAAGGCATATGTTGCTTAGTCATAGTCATCCCATGATGTAAATACACAATAACCTTTTGGAATCTGTGTTTGAGTGGCTACATGATCCCCTATGGACACAAAAATCCACTGTACTATGTTCCTTTATATAATGGTATACTGCTTATACATAACCTACGTTCCTCTTCCTATTTACTATAAAATCACATTTAGATTACTTATAAGTGGCTGTTACAGGGTATTGTTAGGGAATAATTCTTTAAGTTTGTGTAAGTTCAGCACACATTTTTAAAACCTTTCCAGTCTATGGCTGGTTCAACTCTGGATATGGGGGTTTGTGGATACTTCAAAACATTATGTTACATAATCAATACCTGCAATTTGATCTTCCAGCTTTCCTTTAAAAAATGTAAATCCTATCGCCTAAGTCTGAACTAATAATAATGAAATATTATTGAATGAAAGCTAGCAGAGTGGCCAAAGGAGGAGAATCACAACAAAGGATTTTCCAGACTTAAAGATGGGTGAGGAAGGGGACCGCAGTCCATGTGGATGAGCCTGTGCCCCACTCACTGAGGCCCAGCCACAGGGAGAATCCTTCAGGAAGCCTTGCAGGACAGCTTTACTCCCCAATTCTGAGTCAACAAGGACAGCAACTGAATGCTTCATTTCTATTTATCCACCATGAAGGCCAGACCAGGAAAAAGTTTCCAAAAATACTGAGGGAATGACTAAAAACTCAAACACAATTGTCAGGCAAAAGATCCAGGGAAAATATGAGAAACAGCATGAAGAGTGTGTGAATCTTTGCTTGGTTATCTCTATAAATGCATTGATATCTTTTTAATGGCTACTCATCAAAATTTTTAGCCTCATTTAGATTCCCAGGGAAATTAACCAAGATATCAAGATACTGAGTTGATTTGGTCAGCTGAAGCAAAAAAAAAGAACCAGAGTTACTATTTTGGCATTATATCATAGTTGTGGCTAGTTCCCCCTACCCTTACAGATAGTAATTATAACTACTAGAATGGTTAATGTGTACAGGAAAGTTTACCTGCTACTGGATACACTTTGAGGCATCTCCCAAGATTATGCCCTTAGATCATCAAATGAGTTTGAAATCCAAGGCCATGCTTTTAATACACTTTAATAGCTTGCGTTTTTTTCTGTTTGCATGAGGAATATATTGTAGTCTATACATGTCAATCCCTCTTGGTATTTGAACCAGAGCTCTGGAGAGTCTAAATCCTGCTTCTTCAGGCCTTTTTGGAATCTTGATGCTCAAAGTGTAATCAATGGACCAGCAGTGTCAACATTCCCTGGGAGTTTGTTAGAGATGTTAGAACAATACTACCTTTTTAAATAAATACACCCATTCATCTAAACAGCATAGATACCATTAAGTGGTGGTGTGACAAACTACTAGCACTGTAGCTATCCTTACCAAATATCATCTCAGGAATGGTGATGTATCAAAGGCGATGTGATGGTTAATATTGTCGATTTGATGAGATCTATAATCACGTAGGAGACAAACCTCTCCAATCACGTAGGAGACAAACCTCTATGCATGTCTATTAGGAAGTTTCCCTTTAGTTCTTGGCATGCCCTTAGACCAGCTGTTGCCATGATAGACTGTAATCTCCAACTGTGAGCCAAAATAAACCCCTTCTTTCATAAGTTGCTCCTGTCAAACACTTTGTTACAACAACCAGAAAAGTGAATAATACAGTCAGGTTTAGCCTGGTCCAAGAACAGAACCCTCCCTGGATCTGAAGAGGCTCTAGACCAGAAATCAGGCAAAAGCTTCAGTAAAAGGCTGTTAGGTACAGAAGAGGATAGGGAGATGAGATCAAACAGCTGTCCCTTCATACTGTAAAGAATTTCCAGTTATCACCACTTTTTGTTACATCATTAGCAGAGAAACAACACAGAAGGAGTAAGGCAAACAGAATGGGTCATCTAAACAGCATCCATCATCGAACCAGTTCCCACAAAGAAAGAGACAACCTGGGTGAGATGAATAAATATGCATTTAAGTATATGTATACACATATGCAAATATAATATAAAATTAGTAAGCTGTGCTCTCCATTCTTAGTCTCAAAATACAATTTTCAGCAACTTTAAATATTGGCTACTTCAGCACCCCCAAAGACTATGTTATATAAAACAGGAGGTATTTTCTTACTATGTAGGACATCCAGGGTTCTGGCAGCTTTCCTGAGGATTTCACTGTGCCAGGTACTGCTTTAAGTACTCTATATACATGAAACTCTGGATAGCATTAACCAGCCGGTATGATGAGCTGGTATGATAGCAGCCAGGGGCTCAGAACACAAGCCCGTTAAACATTTAAATGTCACACTGCTCTTTTATTTTATACCAAAAGTTCTCTACCTCCCAAGTCTTATTATCATGGAAGCCACAATTCTGACAGAAAAGGAGACAATGAGATCAAAGCCAGGGAGACTTACATTCCCTTCCTTGTCAAAGTCCGGTGGAAGTAACTTCACGAAGTTGTCTGGAAACACGCCTCGTCTGCCATTGAGCTCTCCTTCCCACCAGCCTACATCGATGCAGTCCTAGAAACAGCGCAATAGAAAGTAAGACATGGCGGGCAGAAAGCTGTGGTGTCCTGTTATGGAAGAGTAGACGCTCTTTTTTTCTTTCTTTGCTTTGTGGTACTGGGGATGGAACCTAGGAATATATACATACTAGGCAAATGTTTTACCTTTCATGTACATACCTAGCCCAAGGAACCCATTTCTTCAGGATACTATCAATGTGACAATTTACTAATTTAGCATGGAGTTCAAAATCAGGAGGGATAACACACGGTACCCACTAGGTTTCAAAGTTCAGCTGGCATTTCAGATGGCCTGATCTAGTTCTTTTGTTTCTTTTTAACTTCATTTTTTTTTTGTTTACTTGTTTTTGGAGACTAGATCTCATATAATTCAGATAGGCCTTGAAGTATTGATCCTCTTGACTCCACCTCATGAGTGCCAGGATCTCAGGTGTGTGTAAATCACCATGTCCAGCTTAAAGTTGCTTGTTTTTTTTTATTTCCTTAAAGATGAGAGAATATGCATTTTTTCATTTCAATTTTACTGAAACAACAGTATTTCATTAATTACAAACGTGGCTTAGAAAACACCACTTACACAAACATCCTCTTTGATAGATTGCCACAATGCTTGTCAAACTTAAAAAGGGCTTTGTGACAGCCACCAAGAATAAGAAGAAAAATGTTACATTTTACTCGAGTTCATTAGCATACAGGTCTCCTTCACCTTCTTTTGACATCAACAGGGCACAGATGCATCTATAACCTAGTCACCATAACCTACTCATTCATTTAGATCTCGGAATATTTTCTATTCCACCCACCAATTAAATGCTTCTTCAATAGCTATTTTGTGCTGTACACTGCACCACACCAGTGGCTGTGTAGAGGGCACTGAGCAAGATTTGTAAGAACTTCACCTTTTCCAGGTTTCTACCTGAAACCCCTAGGCATGCAATCTCAGGCCACAGAACCACTCCCCTAGATCTTTTGAGAACCTCTCCCTCTAGATCTTTTGAGTACAATGCCCATTCTGTGATCTAAACCAGGACAGCCTACAGCAAAGATCCCTATTGCTTTCCAGTGCATGTATGAGATACACGCCACTGTCAAATAAGTATCATACCCTTGAATTAAAATAAAACTGCTAATGTCTAGCTGAAACTAGACAGTGAGTGAACATTTTTTTCAGAAAGTACTGGCAACACAGACCTTTAGAAGTTATACTCAAAGTAAGTTGATGGTCAAGAAAGAAGGACTTCTGCTCAGGAGCCATGGAGCTATTCCATCATCCTCTAAATCAGGGATAGAGACAAGGACAGGAGGGTCCAAGAACTAGAGGGCCGTGGATTTGTGGTTCACATGGGTCTTGCTGGAGTGGACACTCCAACACACCATATTTTTTCACTTTTATGCTCTTCAGCCCCTTGCACAATGGCTCCCCCATGATGAATATGCACTCAGATCTGTAACCTCTTGCAGTCTGACATTTAGATTATGCAGACAATTTGGCCTAACCCCACTGCAGGTGAAATTACCATCTTCCCTACCCTTGTGATATTGGTGACAGAAGTCTCCTTTTAGAAGACAGTGCACATTTTGGAGATCATCTTTGGTCATAAACTGAAGCACCAAGTTCAGATTTACACAGAGCAAAACACTTGCAACAAGAGAGAATGCTGATCTTTCTAGAAAGTTACAATAAAATCAGGTAAATAGTTTAGTTCTTATTATGTCAGCCTCTAAACAATCTAGCATCAATCCCCAAAGAAGAGATTGTGGTAGCATAGCATGATGGCTTCTAAGGACATTATAAATGTTATCAATGACACCAGAAAACCCTACAAAATAGGTAGGGGGTTAGAATTTCTTTTTTTTTTTAATTTTATTTTCTATATTCTTTGTTTACATTCCAAAGGCTTTCCCCTTTCCCAGTTCCCCCCTCACCATATGTCCCATAAGTCCTCCCCCCCTACCCAACGCATTCCCCAATCAGCCCCCAACCCCTTCTCTGTTCTGGTACTCTCCTGTAAAACTGGAACCAGTCTTGTCTGGACCAGCGTCCTCTCATTCCTTCTTCTTGGGAATATTTTGATTTGCTAATTGTGCCTTGAGTATTCAGAGCTTCTGGGCTCATTAATATCCATAATTATCAGTGATTGCATTTCATGTGTATTCTTTTGTGATTGGGTTAACTCACTTAGGATGATATTTGCCAGATCCAACCATTGCCTACAAATTGCATGAATTCATTATTTTTAATTGCTGAGTAGTATTCCATTGTATAAATATACCACATTTTCTGTATCCATTCCTCCTTTGAGGGACATCTGGGCTCCTTCCAGCTTCTGGCTATTATAAATAAGGCTGCTATGAACATAGTGGAGCTTGTGTCTTTACTGCATTCAGGGGACTCCTCTGGTATATGACCAGGAGTGGTATGACAGGGTCCTCTGGAAGTGTCATGCCCAATTTTCTGAGGAACCGCCAGACTGATTTCCAGAGTGGTTGTACCATCTTGCAATCCCACCAACAGTGGAGTAGTGTTTCTCTTTCTCCACATCCTTGCCAATACCCATTGTCTCTTGAGTTTTTAATCTTAGCCATTCTGACTGGTGTGAGGTGGAATCTCAGGGTTGTTTTAATTTGTATTTCCCTGATGACTAATGATGTTGAACATCTCTTAAGGTGCTTCTTGGCCATCCAAATTTCTTCTGGTGAAAATTCTTTGTTTAGCTCTGTACCCCATTTTTTAATAGGGTTATTTGGTTCATTGGGGTCTAACTAAATAAGGACACAGTGAAACTAATTGAAACTTTGGACCAATTGGACTTAGAATATATATATATATATATATATATATATATATATATATATATATATTCTAAGTCCAAAAGAATATATGTTTTTCTTAGCACTGCATGGTACCTTCTCCAAAAATCAATCATATAATTGGCCACAAGACAAATGTCAACAAATACAAGAAGATCGAAGTACTCCCATGCCTCCTATCAGATCACTATGGAGTAAGAGTGGTCTTTAATAGCAATAAAAACGACAGAAAGCCAATATAAACATAGAAACTGAACAATATTCTACTCAACGACACCTTAGTCAAGGAAGAAATAAAGAAAGAAATCAAAGACTTTTTAGAATTTAATGAAAATGAAGGTACAACCTACCCAAATATATGGGACACAATGAAAGCAGTGCTAAGAGGAAAACTCATAGCCCTGGGTGCCTCCAAAAAGAAACTGGAGAGAGAATACACTAGCAGCTTAACAGCACACCTGAAAGCCCTGGAACAAAAAGAAGCTAATTCACCCAGGAGGAGTAGAAGACAGGAAATCATCAAACTAAGGGCCAAAATCAATCAAGTAGAAACAAAGAGAACCATACAAAGAATCAACAAAACCAAGAGTTCGTTCTTTGAGAAAATCAACAAGATGGATAAACCCTTAGCCAGACCCAAAGGGCACAGAGACAGTATCCAAATTAACAAAATTAGAAATGAAAAGGGTAATATAACAACAGAAACTGAGGAAATTCAAAAAATCATCAGATCCTACTACAAAAGCCTATATTCAACACAACTGGAGAATCTGGAGGAAATAGACAATTTCCTAGACAGATACCAAATACCAAAATTAAACCAGGATCAATTAGATCAGCTAAACAGTCCCATAACCCTGAGAGAAATAGAAGGGGTTATAAAAAGTCTCCCAACCAAAAAAAGTACGGGACCAGATGGTTTTAGTGCAGAATTCTATCAGACCTTCAAAGAAGACCTAACACCAATACTCTTCAAACTATTCCACAAAATAGAAACAGAAGGAACACTGCCCGACTCGTTCTACGAACCCACAATTACGCTGATACCAAAACCACACAAAGATCCTACAAAGAAAGAGAACTACAGGCCAATTTCCCTTATGAATATTGATGCAAAAATAGTAAATAAAATTCTTGCCAACTGAATCCGAGAGCACATCAAAACGATCATCCACCATGATCAAGTAGGTTTCATCCCAGGGATGCAGGGATGGTTCAATATATGGAAATCCATCAATGTAATCCACTACATAAACAAACTAAAAGAAAAAAAGACATGGTCATATCATTAGATGCTGAAAAAGCATTTGACAAAATTCAGCATCCTTTCATGCTAAAAGTCCTGGAAAGAACAGGAATTCAAGGCCCATACCTTAAGATAGTAAAAGCAATATACAGCAAACCAGTAGACAACATCAAAATAAATGGAGAGAAACTTGAAGCATTCCCACTAAAATCAGGGACTAGACAAGGCTGCCCTCTCTCTCCATATCTGTTCAATATAGTACTTGAAGTTCTAGGGAGAGCAATTAGACAACATAAGGAAGTCAAAGGGATACAAATTGGAAAGGAAGAAGTCAAACTATCATTATTTGCAGATGACATGATAGTATACTTAAGTGACCCAAAAAACTCCACCAGAGAACTCCTACAGCTGATAAACAACTTCAGCAAAGTAGCTGGTTATAAAATAAATCAACTCAAGCAAATCAGTAGCCTTCCTGTACTCAAAGGACAAGCAGGCTGAGAAAGAAGTTAGGGAAATAACACCCTTCACAATAGCCACAAACAATATAAAGTATCTTGGTGTGACTCTAACCAAACAAGTGAAAGATCTATATGATAGGAACTTCAAGTCCTTGAAGAAAGAAATCGAAGAAGACCTCAGGAAATGGAAAAATATTTCAAGCTCTTGTATTGGCAGGATCAATATAGTAAAAATGGCCATCTTGCCAAAAGCAATCTACAGATTCAATGCAATCCCCATCAAAATCCCAAATCAATTCTTCATAGATCTAGAAAGAGCAATTCTCAAATTCATCTGGAATAACAAAAAACCCAGGATAGCTAAAACTATTCTCAACAATAAAAGGACGTCTGGGGGAATGAATATCCCTGACCTCAAGCAGTACTATACAGAGCAATTGTGTTAAAAACTGCATGGTACTGGTACAGCGACAGGCAAGTAGATCAGTGGAATAGAATTGAAGACCCAGAAATGAACCCACAGACTTATGGTCACTTGATCTTTAATAAAGAAGCTACAACCATCCAGTGGAAAAAAGATAGCCTTTTCAACAAATGGTGTTGGTTCAACTGGAGGTCAACATGCAGAAGAATGTGAATTGACCCACTCTTATCTCCTTGTAGTAAGATCAACTCCAAGTGGATCAAGAACCTCCACGTAAAACCAGACACACTGAACCTAATAGAAAAGAAACTGGGGAAGACTCTGGAGGACATGGGCACAGGGGGAAAGTTCCTGAACAGAACACCAATAGCTTATGCTCTAAGATCAAGAATTGACAAATGGGACCTCATGAAATTACAAAGTTTCTGTAAGGCAAAGGACATGGTCAGAAGAACAAAACAGTCATCAACAAATTGGAATTTCTTTATAATGAATTAATCCTTAGAAATTAAGTCTTTCAATCCTGCTTCTAAGGATATCCCTGGAACATCCCCCATCCTCTCTGCTTGTGTCCTTAACCTCAAAAACTCAGCTTGAAATGTACCTTTAGGCAGGCAAATATGATGACTGTCTTTTCTGTGCTAATTCATACTTCACCATACTCCATTCAACAAATAGCTATTAAGTGCTAAAGCACATTAAAATTCTGTAGTTATTAAACTTTAAACATGTAGTCTCATGATACCTACTCCCAGAGCCTAGAGATGCATGTGGAAAAAAGACATGCAGTATCCCACAGTGTCGTTTGGGTAAGAGTCCTTAACCATATGCTCTGGTAGGAAACAAAACAAAAACAGGATTCATTATCTGCTTTTCAAATCATCTCAAATCTTTGTATGTGGGGAGGGTTTGCTTATTGTGAGGACTGGGCTTGTTTTCTCTGATTTTGGTTCATCTGATACTGAATCATATCCATCAAAGACATGCAAATATTGATTAGTGCTACATTTCTTAAAGTTCCTAAATGGTATGAAACCATTTTTCACTTCAGCTTCAATCAAACAGTACCCCAACAATCATTTTATTTCTTGTGTGAGAAACAAAAAGTAATATGCAAGAGCCTATCCAGCATCACTTGAGAACTCAAGCACCTCTACATGGGGAAAGCAGTACATAACAATGGCACGTTTATCATGTCTTCCAGGAGCAAAGGGTTCAATGGCTTCAGTGGGTTATCTAAACTCTGCTCCTAAAGGAAAGTGCTAGCACATATTTATCATGTAATATAAACCAAGAGCCAGAAAGTGCAAAGGACAGACACAATATGTCTATTGTTCTGATGAGTATAAGAAAAAAACACAAGATCCAGAGATGAGATCAGCAGAGACATAAAAGAAAACGGCCAGGGTGGCTGGGGAGAAGGAGAGCCAAGGGAGGAGGCTGCCACAGAACAGACACCAGGCACAGGGTCAGGGTCAGTTATGCAGAGGGGCTTAGCGATTTACAAACAACCAAAGCATTTTCCTCTAGCAATGAAGCTAACTTACAAGAAACTGGGGCAGGGTGTGTGTGTGTGTGTGTGTGTGTGTGTGTGTGTGTGTGTGTGTGTTGGGGGGAACTGATGGCAAAGTGACAAGTGAAAATGAGTCCTTCACCATACGGCAGACAAAAGAACTAGGGTTTTGATGGCAGTGATGAAGAGAGAATTATTCATATGAGGTCTGCACTTCCAGAAGTATAAAACAGCAGAGAATTCTATTTATTTGAGGACCTAAAACGTACAAGATAGGAGAGTAATTCTGGAGTAAGAGGAAAACCATCTTGTCCTCACGGGACTCTCAAGCTTAGAGCCTCATGGGAGAAGCAGACACAGTGAACCCAAACATCAAGGAAACACTGTCCTGGAGGTTTGGCTGGATTTAAGACTAAGTAGGAAGCTGGGAAGCCTGGGGGAGGGGGCAGTGAGAAGTGAGGCCATGAGAAGGTTAATGACTGGATCACTGAATGTGAAGAAACGGAAGCAAGAGAGCAGGAAGCTGATCACAGCAGTGAACATCCGAGAACCGGCAGACCAGAACCCACAGCAGTTAACTGAGAGCGGAGGCAATGCGATTCTTAGTAGTGACAGGGACAGAATAGGGAAATGGGTAATCCAGAACTTCTTCAGGGTGAAAGTGGTTATGTCCTCAAAGTAAGAACCTAGTGAAGTTAGGAATTCAGGCAGTAGCTGACCATTGAGGAAAGAGACAATGTGACCAAAATACTGTAATTTCTTCCCAAACCAGAGGCACTACTAATAGTGAAAACAGGCATAGACCAAGATGCCAGTCACTCTAGAAGATTTTCGGTGTCTAAGAAGAAGAGAAAGGACAGCACAGGCCTGCGAATGAAGCAGATGGTAGAAGGGAAATAAAGAACAGCCACTATCAGATGTGGCCCACCTATGCATCCCAGGATAGCTATGAACGCAACCCAATGTGTTTATATGTGACAGTGCCATGTCACCATGTCAAAAGGTTGGTCCCACAGGACAGATAAAAGCTTCTGGGAAAATGATGTTCAGTAATACGCTCTACTGGCATCAAAGATGTGGCAGGGAGAACTGAGGCCTTAGGAAGACAATGAAAAGATATTCTAGTTCTGACAAGAACGTTCACTCTTCCGTGATCAAGCCCTCAACAGACTGTCAAAAATGCTTTGTCTATTTCTCATAACCAGGCAGAGTATCCAGTAGAATAGGATATTCTTCTTCATGAAATGCAAATGCCAACTTTTCTTATAAGAACAACAGTCTTGGGAATGTTACAGCCTAGTGCTATGCTTTGGGTTAGCTGCAGATCACTAGGAATAAATAAGGAAGACATGCTAGCACACAAACTTGCCATGCCACATTTTGTCTGATATGTTTTAAAATTTTTGAATTAAAATAGGATTCTATCGCTTTCCCCTTCCCTTTCTCTCTCCAGCTCCTCTTGGGTGTTTTAAATGGAACAAGAGAGAAAAAGAGAGTAAATAAGCCATGTGGTACAATAAGAGCTCTCTAGATCTATTTCTTCTTACGTAAGATCTTTGTAAAGTCCAGTGTGCCGATGGTTGTTGTAATCATTACTGGGATTGTATAGGCTAGTCTAACTATCTAAGGGATAATACAGCCATAGCACTTCTTGAGACAAGGTCTTACATGGTCCAGGTCAGCTTCAGACTTAGTATGTAGCTGAGGATGACCTCTTGATCCTCCTGCTTCAAACTCCCAAGTGCTAGGATTACAGATTTACACTACACCCCCTGATTCACATGAAACTGGGGATTGAATCCATAGCTTTCAGAAAAATAGGTAAGCGCTCTACCACCTGAGCTGTGATCCCAGCACAAGGACACGTCTTAATTAAACCCCCATGCTATTACCTTGTGAAGCCCTGCCACTCACATCATTTGTGAGCACGGGTACACCACTCTTACTCCCTTCTTCCCAGGATGAACTAATTCTAGACCCTGGCAAGAGCTCATTCTTGGAAAAGGGACAAAGGGATGTAAGCCAAGGCCCTACAGTGTGTCTGAAGGAGGAGGCTATACCCAGACTCTAATATCATGCCTCAGTCTGTTCAGGGATGCCAGCACAGCCCCAGGGAACCTGGACGAAGCACTTTAATGCTCCACACAGCTATTGTGCCAGGGACCAGCTGAGAGCGTCGGAGACAACCTGATGCCATAGTGAGGTCCATCTAAGCAGGGAGTAGAAAAGAGACTTGATATATTTACCTTGGGCTAGTCTCTTGAAACCTTGAAAAAAGACAAATTTGCAACCTGGTTTGTAATCCGATTAAAAGAATATACTATGATCTCATCTTGAGCTCCTTTGTTAAAGTGCAAAGGGATCTATCAGACAGCTGGCTCTCAAATCTGGCTGCACATTAAAATTATTTGGGAATGTAAGTGCCCAAGGCTTAGGCCAAACCCCACGTCAGTTACATCATAACTTGGAATAGAAGAATGCAAAAAAAATCTTTGCTTTAAATAAAGCTCCTGGGGATTTCCAAAAGTAAGCAGAGAAGTGTCTTTCTTGTTTGGAGATTTTTTTTTTAAATGTCAATTCAGATTTTAAAATTCTGGGGCAAGTTTGAGATCCAGGACTTCTAAGAGTTTCCCTGATTGCTTGACTGCTGCTATTTTGTGGACATACATTGAGTTCTCAAAATGGGTAAACTTTTTCTTTTTTTAAAGCAAGGAGCCATCTTCACACTGCAGCTACCAAAAACCCAATAGAGTGTATGGGTTCTGCTCTGGCTAAATGGATAAGCAGGTGGATGGCCTAAACTTTCTTTAAAATGCACAAAGTATAGCTCCTTGGGTCCTTTGTAGAAAGGGGAAAATACCCACAGAAGGAGATAGAGACAAAAGATGGAGCAGAGTCTGAGGGAAAGAGCATCCAGAGACTACCACACCCAGGGATCCATCCTATATACAGTTACAAAACCCAGACACTATTGCGGATGCCCACAAGTGCTGGCTGACTGGAGCAGGATATAGCTATCACCTGGGAGGCTCTGCTAGTGCTCGACAAATACAGAGGGGGACACTCTCAGCCAGCCATTGAACTGAGCACAGAGTCCCCAATGGGGGAGCTAGAGAAAGGACCCAAGGAGCTGAAGGGGTTTGCAGTGCCACAGGAGGAACAACAATATGAGTCACCCAGTACTCCCAGAGCTCCCAGGGACAAAACCATCAACCAAAGAGTACACATGGAGGGACACATGGCTCCAGACACATAGGCAGCAGAGAATGGCCTTGTTATATATCAAAGTGGGGAGAGGCCCTTGGTCCTGGAAAGGCTTGATGCAGCAGTGTATGGGAATACCAAGACAGGGAAGTGGGGGGGGGGGTTGATTCGGGAAGGGAAGATGGCTCATGAGATTTTCAGGGGAGGGGGGACCAGGAAAGGGGACAACATTTGAAATGTAAATAAAGAATACATCTAATAAAAAACTGAAAAAAACGTTTTATCTATACCCCTCAATTGTCATTTTGTTAAAATTTAAGTTCCTAATTTTCTGAGATGTTTATACAAGATGTGCTGCATTTATACCATTTCAACCCCTCTCTCTCCCTCTCACTCCTCTTATGCTCCTGCTCCCTCTCAAACTCATGAACCCTCTTCTTTTGAAATTATTTTTACTGTATACATATGTGTACATACATGAACATCCACACACAGCCTACTCGCACATGTGCAACAGAATTCCTACACCTAAGGCTGAGGGAATATTGCACAAGAGTGATCAGGAATTTTGTAAGAGCGAGAGGACATGGATGCCTGCTGTTTGATAGTATATAGTTGATATAACAAGGGAAGTTGTACCCATAACATTTCAACAAGATGGTTGCCTAAATAACACCTGCACAATGACAATACCAATTAATATGCCTGGGCTGGAACCTTCACAAGGCCTGCTCCTAGATGGAGAGCAACAGGCAATCAATGGCAGCTGAGAGCAGGGTTATCAGTTTTCGTCAGGAATGAGTCGCCAAGTGGTCAGCCCTGAACACATGTACACTTCCATTTTCCGACAACGGAAGTGGAATCAAGTTAAACAGGATAGTTCTCTAAGGTAAGCTCTCTCTCTCTCTCTCTCTATATATATATATATATATATATATATATATATATATATATATACTGATCCTTACTTAATTTTAAAGTATCTATAGTTACAAAAAAATTAAAAAGCACCCTCGAAAGATAATATCACATTTTCTCAGGAATTATAAAGGTCTTGTTTGAGCTCAAAGGGAATTATGCAGCTTAGGAAATGATATGCCAATCCCCAAAATGAGAAGGTAAGAATGGATTCACCACCTTGTCCTAATCAAAGAGAAGACCTACATCAAGCCTGCCTAGTGATCAGCTGACTCCCTAGCACCAACTTTCTAGAAATTATCCAGCACGGCTACTTGTATAGCATCTCAGTGGCTGAGTAATGCTTTGAGGAGAAGCCAAGTGTTGACCAATTCCAGCAAGGCTGTCAAGTGGGCCTCAGAGTACCTGAGGAGAGCTTCACGCTCTCAGTTCACTCACGAGAAAGAATTGCTGTCAAAGATTTCCTAACGAGTGTCTTCTGCACGGAGCTCGGGAGAGAGCTGCATATACGCTCTGTGGAAGCTGAAGCCCAGAAGCAAGTCTGCTCTGCTTTCCTCTGTTAACACCTCCCCAAGAGATGCAAGGATACCGTATGGCTGGGACTGCTGCTCAGAATCCCCTGAGCCCAGAAGCCAGCTACTAAAGTAGCCTCATCCACAGCAGAGTTCATGAGGTAGCAAGGAGAAGAGAGGACAATATCCTGTCTCCATGTTGGAAGAAATGCTTGCAGACCAGAGATAATTGAGAAGTAGGACCCAGAGATACAAGAAAATGACACATGTCCACTCAGGAAAATGCCATATTCAAATGGCAATGTGCACTGGGTTAAAGAAGCTAGTCGTTCTTCTGTGATTCTAGGAAGCCCATCCACTCCTAAAAACTGGCCTTTTCAGGCAATGATTTATATACTTTTCTATACCAATGACTGAAGTTTTTTCATTTAACATATTTATTGTATAACCAAATGAATAGCAAATAAAAGTTTGCATATGCTGGTGTCTGAAAACTACACTTAGAAATGCTGTAACAGGTATCCAAATCAAAGCTGCTTCTTTACATGATAAGGTTATTTATGATTACAGGCTCTCAAAAGAGCCTGGGTTTTGTTATCTTCCTAGAAAGAGTACTGAGTTTTATTATGGAGGGACAGATAGTTACTTACTGATCAGCCTGACCGGTCCAAGCTTGGTTTGGGGCTTTGTTAGACTAGGCCCAGGCCTGCACGATTCCTAGGTTTGAATTTCCTAGCTTCTCAACTGAATGCTAGAGATGTTCAGCATCCTTCACTTTTCTACCATGTGTGACCAGAACTGTGATGTCTCTGACCACTGGTGGGCTCTGGGAGGTCTGCTCAGCTCATAGCCTTCCAAGATCTTTCTTTCTCCACAGTCTAATGGAGTCTTGCTGTGGTGTGACCTAGTATAATATTGGGATAAAATCCAAAGAGAGTCTAGATCCAAGATCCATAGACTTCTAGAATCCTTTCTATGCCTAGCTTCTCTACAGTGCTGCACTGAGCAAGTTTGAGCCTTCTCCACAGCTTGTATTACATTTTCTGTTCCCTCTGTCCCATGAGACTGCTGTTCCTTGTTTGGGTTCTGCCTGTGCTGTAATTTATAAAACACCCCAGGCAAAAAGTCACGGTAATGCTCCCCTTCTCTCCAAGATCATGCCTATGTATTATACACTGTTCAATGGCTCTAAACAGCTGCTCTGAGTATTTTGTTAAATTTCAGAGTTCTCTACAGCGGGGGAATAGATTTATCTAATACGCTTCACTCTGGTGTTGACACAAGCAGAAGTTATATTCTTTTTAAAGGACTGGCTCTTTAATTGGAGTGAATTAACTGTATTTGAGGCATGAGAAAGCTCTAAGGTTTATCTTCCCTAATCTGGGCTATTGCAAGGGAGGATTCTAGCGTAGAGTTCCCTCTTCCATTTTCTAACAAAGAAGATGAAATACTCTCTAAGATAAAGAGGAGCCTCTGTTAAACATCTTAATATGGGAAAATAAATGTACTACCCGACCCTTTTCTGGCAATGCACACATAGAAAATGATACTGCGTGTGTAACAGAGTGCTAGAGGCCAAAGGCTGATGGAAGCCATCATCTGGGGCTGGAGGAGGGAAATTCCAACCACCTTTGAATGTGCCTTCGCAGGCTGAGCTGATCATTTCCTTACCCTCTCACAGCCTGTTCACAGCACATGGGTTAGGAAATGCTACAGAACTTAACCTTCAGTCTAAGGGCTCTAAGAAATGAAGACAAGAAGCCCAACCTAAACCTCAGTCCTCACAGAGCAGTGATTCTCAGCCTTCCTAATGCTGAGACCCTTTAATATAGTTCCTCATGTGCTGACTCACAAGGATAAAATTATTTTCACTGCTACTTCATGACTGTAATTTTGCTACTGTTATGAATTGTACGGTAAATAACTGTCTTTTCCAGTCATCTTAGGTGATCTTTGCGAAGGGTCATTTGATCTCCAAAAGAATCGTGATGCAAAGGTTGAAATCCACTGCCATAGAGAGACCAGAGCTCCCACATGCACGAAGAGTCACAGACCAGAATGATGAAGGCCTAAAGATTTAAATAGAAGATTATCAAAAGCAGAAGGCCCAAAGGTCTCTGTGATCACAGCTACCTTCCCTCTCTTGCAAAAGGTGCTTGTTCCTGGAGCCTCTTCAGAGACCAGCATCTGACAGAGGCTGTCCTGTTGTCCTAGCTCCAGGCTCAGTGCTCTTATTGGGCACCTCCTGGGGTTGTCAGGGCTTGGCTGTAGAGCTGGAAGATAACTGAATGAAAATGAGGACCCGACCGGTCCTAGGTATGGTTCAGGGGAAGGGTTTATTGAAAATATTAGGGAGAAAACATTCAGAGGCATCTGGAAGGGTCCAGACTGAACATGGTCAGGAGACTGAACCGGGCCATGAGAGGAGACAGAGGAGGGAGAGTGAGAAAGTGAGAGAAGGGAGGGGGGCAAGAGAGGAACCAGGAGTCAAGAGAGCATATAGTCTAAATGATGGAGGTATATAGGAATCAGAAGCTGGGGATAAATGAGGTCCAGCCCCATGGGCTGGAGAGGTTGAGGGTATGAGCAGGGTGAGAATTGCTGGAAAGAGCTACAGGTATTGAGAGGCTTCTCTGAGACCTAACAATATATATATATAAATAAAGATTTTTTGCTTCATCTGAGGAACATATTTTTAAGTCTTCTCAAAAATGTTTATGCTTTAGCCGCCTTTCTAAATAACAATAAAATACCTTCTCTCTCCATAAGGTTGCTTTTCAATGCCAGAGCTCACATGGAAAGAAGATGATATAGACAGGGTCTTCCCCATGTCTTCGTGATCTGACTTTAAGCATGGAAAGCAATATAAACTGCATGAGAGCATGAAAGTAAGCCATTCACAAGATGGAAACATCATTTAGGGGCACTTTTACATTTCTTTCTGCCCTTTGAAACAAAAGCCACTATTTGAACTTATGTAACAGTAAGTTTTCACAGACAGTCTTCATTTTTTTTCCTTTGCTTGGTAGTTTATACTGAGATGACTGCTATAGGGTCAGCCTTCAAAGTGACTTCCAATGGCATCTGTACTTCCCCTACAACACACAGCGAAGTGCAGCTTACTTCTCAAGGACACACATCCTGGTGCTGAGTTTTCATCATCATTCATATTTAGAGAAATCTACAGCCACTGCACTCAAAAGCATGTCTTCCTTCCATGAAAAGCACTGCGGCCATGGCAGGAAATCATTTGCCACGTTGATAAGGACGGTGCCTTTCCCACAGCACCTTTCCTTACATTTTGAGAGACTGTCTTAGCTACCCCATCACCTTGAGGACGGGCGAAGAGGGTGGTAGATTGGGACGAGGTGTTTATACTCATTGCACAGGAAGGACTGGGAAGGAAGCAGTGGGATAAAGGGCACAGGCATGCTCATCCTGGAGGTCAGAACCACCAAGACAGCTGTGGGAGCCAGGAGGAAATTCCTGCTTTCTGTTAGCATTCTCCACTGGGACCAATCTGCATTTCTTTTAGAAGTTTTTTTTTTTTCCTTCCCCATTTGGAAAGCTTATTTGGTGGCCTAAAAAAAAAAAAAAAAAAAAAAAAACTGTGCGCAGCAGCCTTTTTATCTGCACTTAGATGATTTAGCCAGTGCAGTGGGTGAACATCACAGATCTCAGGCTGAACTCCAGCTCTCTGCTGGGTTTACCTTCATCCAGTGGATTGTGACAACATCTGCTACTCACCATGGGGGAGAAAGGGCACGGGGGGGGGGCAGAGGCAATGTAAGAGATTAATGACTTCATACTACAGAGGAATTTCAGGAAGACTTCGGATATAACTAAGGTCTTGCAACATATGCAACTATTTACTGGCCAGAGACTAGAAGAGCACTGTGACTCTGACGCCTATGTAGTCAAACCAGAACCCACACATAATTCACTTAATGTCTTGGAAGAACCAAAATTTTCAATTTTGCTGACATCCAATTTTACATTGTTTTTGTATGTGTAGACTGTCTAACAACTCTCCTACATGTTCATGAATAACTGTTTTGCATTTCATGTGTCGATTTATCATCTATTTAGAATTAAATTTTGCATAGCAGGTTGGGTTTAGATTAAAGTTCATGTTTTACTCATGCTGACTCCATTGTTTGAAAATATTTAAAATTTAAAAAGTGTGTGTGTGTACACAGCATGCCACTACACAGATGTGGAAGTCAAAGAGCCTGAAGAGCTGGTTCTCTCCTTCCACCATGTGGGTCCCAGGGATCACACTCAGGGTGCACAACTTAGAGGCAAGTGCCTTTATCCACTGAGCCACCTTTCTAGACCAAGATTTAAACTCTTAAAAGTATCTTTGCATTTCTGTTGAAAATTAATTAGCTGGGTTTTTATGGGTCTATTCCCAGATACTCTTTTTTCAGGGGTCAGCAAATTACAGCCTATGGGCCAAAGGCTAAGAAAAGCTAAGAATAGTTTTTACATTTTTAAATGTGTTTTTCTTTTAAGAGAATACATTTTCAAGGAATGTGAAAATTACATGATATTCAAATTTAAATGTCCATAAAGTATTATTGGAACTCAACCAAACACACTCATTTACCTCTATGGCCGCTTTTTCTCTACAGTGACAGAGTAGCAGTTGCTAAAGAGACTGTGTGGCCCACAAAGTCTAAAAATACTTGCTTTCTGGCCTTTTACAGAAGTTAGCCAAGCCCTCGTCTAGGACAGGAGGATCCTTGTAAGAATCCATGCAGGATCCCAGGGGCGCTCTAAATGCCAATATCAGAAATACCAAAAGGGTAGAAGCTTTAAATAGAACCTTGAAAGCCCTGAGGAGAGCAGAAAAGGAATACATTTAATCGCCAGCTACTCTCTCTACCTAGGGCTCTAAACATAAAAGTCTTAAGTAAAACTCGCCTTAAAATGATAAATTTTACTTCACTCTACAGTTAACTATAAAATGAGGAAATTGTGAGTGTAAAAGGTATTTATTTTAATGACTTTTTACTTAAATATCTCCATGAGTCATAAACTAAGAAAAAAATATTTGCAATATGAAAAAAATTGACAAGTTAATGGCATGCATATAGAATATTTTCTAAAAATCAATTGGAAAATGATGCATAAAGATTTCAAGCTCAGTAATAATTTTAGAGTGCCAAATTAGCAGAGGTTAAAAGATATTAGCAGAGAACAAAAAGAATGGTAATATCCAGGGATGACAAGGATTAGGAAACATTTGCACATATTCCTGTGGGGAGACTAAATTAGCACCATAGCTTAAATGCCTTCAAAATACACTGATGCAGCATTACATTTAGCAATTTATCATCAAGAAATAATAGCTGCTAACGTTTATATAGCAGTTACTATTGGCCAGGCTTTCTAAGTGCTTTGCCTATTGTGTTAGTCTGTTTTGTACTGATATAATAGAATGCCTGACACTGGATAAATGACAAAGAACAGATTTAGTTCTTACAGGCAAGATGGGACACCAAAGACTGAAGGGCCTGCATCTTGCAGTGTTATCCTAGGGTAGAAGATGGGAAGGCAAGAAAGGGAGGGGAGTCTGAACTCATCCTTTTATCAGGAATCTATTAGGGCAATAAGGAATCCATTTCCACAATAAGGGCATTAACATAAGCCTGAAGCAGGACCCCGCATACCCTAATCATTTCTTTTAAGTCCCTTCTCTCAATCATTGCTAGTGTTGAATGCAGGAACGTTGGGGGATAGATTCAAATCGCAGCACTCACTTTAATTCATTTTCTCTTTGCAACACCAGGAGGGAGGGGGTATTATTGCCCATGATTTACAGATGTAGAAACTGAGGCAAGGAGAAATGAGCAGTTTACCCAAGGTTGTATTTATCTAGGAGAATGTGGCAGGGATAAGGGCAACAAAAGGGCTCAGTGGGCCCAGTGGATGAAGGAACTTGCTGTCTAGCTTGATGATTTGGATTGGAGTCCTGGGACCCACAGGGTAGAAGGAAATGACTCCTGCAAATTGTCCTCTGACCTCCACATTCACACTGAGGCAGACCCATGCCTCCCATACACCAATAATAAATAAATGCTATTTATTTATTTGTTTGTTTGTTTATTTATTTATTTTAATAAATGCAATTTTAAAAATTAAGAAAGTGATGAGAATCATTATAGCTTGGCCTAGAAAGATGGGCACAGTATGCGAGAGCAGTTCTTACTCTCACAGAGGACTAGAGTTCAGTTTCCAGCACCAGATCAGGCAGAACACAAGTACCTGGGACTCCTGCTCCAGACGGTCTAACCTCCTTTCCGCCCTCCATGGGTGCGTGTGCATTCACATAACGAAACAAATGTTAAAACAGAAATAGACAACAGAAGTGTTTCATGATGCTACTGCAATTTAAGATTAGCACGTTGGAGCATGGCAATCAGATTGAACAAATAATTAGAGGCCTTTTCGGACAGTTTCATATAAGTAGTGAAGGCTTATGAAATGGGAATTTGTGTCATCCATAAACTCATTTAGCCACTATAAAAAGAAAGGAACTATATTAAGAGCTACCCCAATTTGGGGTGGCACGGTTTCTTGGCTATCAAAAAATTAAAAAAAAAAAAGTATTTCCCCCCCCCCATGCCTTAACTTTTCATCTCATTTAAATTTGTGTCTGAAGGGGTTCATACATGCAAGCAGGGTGAGGAAGAGTTTCTATGAAATGCATCTAGAGACTCACGATCCTCTTATCCATCCCTGTATCCTCTTCACTTTTAGGAGGAAGAGAGATAGCAACAAGCAACTTTCCTTTGAGTTTTTAATGCTCTGAGGGATATATGCATTGTGACTTATGCCTCAGGTAAGGGCATACACAGTGGGTCGTATGTAAGGAAAAATATTCTATGATATAAACGAGTCCTTTGCTGAACACTGACGATTTTCCAATGTGTGCAAACCCAGATGATTCCAGACCTGCACCTAACTTCCTCGTTCACTCATAAAGCATGTCCTTCTAATGGTGCTGCCAAGCATGTCATCTTCTTCAGGGTGACACGTGCTAATTTACTCCTCACCCACGGCCCCTCCTTTAATCCTAGCATTTTAGCTCTGCTAAAAGCCTCAGCAGTTCTGAGAGAAAGGGTCAAGGCCAGCAATCTATTTAGTTGAGTGGCTTTTTATACCAAACTAAAGATCAGATCCCCAGGACTACTTACATCTGTCAAAGCAACCTTGCTTCTTGTAGAAAGCCAGGGGGCCTAAAAACATCTTCCCTGCACATAGACATTTCAGTTAATTAATGGGCTAATGAAAAGAGATGGAGGGAGGAGAAACTAGGCATTAGGCATTAAAACATTAGAGCATGTCAACATTGAAGGACTCAGAAAGATCAAGCCCTGAGTCTTTCTTTCTTGTCATAGTAACAGCAAACAGAGAGCCACAACCCCCAGACCTAGGATAAAAGGATGCCACCAAAATATACTCTATATGGGAAGAAAACAGATGACAGCAAATGGAGAGTATGCTTGACACACAGAAAGGACTGACATTAGGGAGTGTGGGTGTGGTGCAGTTGGTAGAGTGCTCGCCTAACATTCACAAGGGTCTTGGTTTCATCCCCAGTGCCATGTAAAGCAAGCGCGATGTTAAATGCTTACAATCCCAGCATTTGGGAGGTAGTAAAAGAAGCATCAGAGTCAACCTTGCGTACATAACGAGTTTGATGTGAGCCTAGGCTACTTGAGACCCTGTCTTAAAAAAGTAATATCTCATAACTGGCACTGGATATTTTATTTGCTAGCCTCTGGAATCTAGTAGGGGCATTGTTACACTGTTACAAGATTACAATTCTGTGTAAGTGTAAGTGTCTCTCTTCCTGTCTTCGTCTCTCTCTCTGTCTATCTGTCTTAGTCAGGCTTTCTATTCCTGCACAAACATCATGACCAAGAAGCAAGTCGGGGAGGAAAGGGTTTATTCAGCTTCCACTTCCACACTGCTGTTCATCACCAAAGGAAGTCAGGGCTGAAACTCAAGCAGGTCAGGAAGCAGGAGCTGATGCAGAGGTCATGGGGGATGTTCCTTACTGGCTTGCTTCCCCTGGCTTGCTCAGCCTGCTCATACTATCCCAGAGATGGCACCACCCACAAGGGGCCCTCCCCCCTTGATCACTAATTGAGAAAATGCCCCACAGCTGGATCTCATGGAGGCACTTCCCCAACTGAAGCTCCTTTTCCTATGATAACTCCAGCCTATGTCAAGTTGACACAAAAAAACAGTCAGTACAGTATCCTATCTGTGTGGCTTAGAAGATCCTATAGTTTGTGTGTGTGTGTGTGTGTGTGTGTGTGTGTGTGTGTGTGTTTGAAGTTTCTATAGTAATAGGTTTCCATATGTCTTTTTTTAAAAAGGCCTTTGGCATTATTTATCCATAGGTGTAGAAGTTTGGCCTGGTTCTTACTCCCAGCCCCAGGCTCCCAGAAAGAAGACTCAGACTCAAAATATATTTACAAATTTCTTGGTCACATAGCTAGGCTCTTCTCTGACCAGATCATAACTTACTATAACCTATTTACTGTAATCTATTTTCTGTCACATGGCTGGTTGCCTGAGCTCTGGTCCATCCCATTACTTCTTGGGTGAATTTCCCCATGCCTGGTACTATCTCAGAATCCTTTCTGCTTCCTGGATGTCCTATTTCCTGACTAAGCCATAAGCCATCAGATTTATTATTGACAGGTGCCACATTCATATAATAAGGGAAATTCTCTCCACAATATTCTCTCCACAGTAAGGGAAAATACATACCACAGCCCCTTCCCAAGGCTTAGGGATCTTTGTGAAAAGGGAGGGGAGGAATGCAAGATCCTGAGGTGGTGGATGACCCTAAGGAAACACTATGTTTTGGACACAACATGGCAGCTGTGTACATGAACTCACCGCAGCGGCAACAGCATGTATGAAGCCTGTGCAAGCCCCAGCCAGACCAGAGAGCAGCAAAGAGGAGTTTCACGCAGAATCGCCCCTCCCCCAAGCTGTGGGACTACTAGCAGTTGTCAGCTACTAGAAGAGGGAGAGGCGGTTTTCTCTGAGAGTGTAGCTCTTGCTATGTCTCTGTAGTAAACGGCCATAAATCCAAGAAGATTTAGATAGTACAGAATTAGCATTGAGGGACTTTAGAACATGGCACAAATGGGAGGGAGGTGAATTGCAGAAGGGTTGGAGTAAATACGATCAAAACATCTTGAATTAAACTGTCAAAGAATGAATAAAAAATTTTTTTCTAAGTAATTGACATTAGCCCTGGCTGGCTCTTCCTTTCTTTTTGACTGGCTAGCTGGAAAGTGATAGATTCGAATATGTCAGAAACATGGCAATATTGTGGCAAGATTGTTGTTCTGATTAGTAAGAATACCATTAATTAAAAAGGGAACTCCAGATGCTAGCTCTGGATATCAAGCCACACTGGTTGCTTCTCAGTGAGTGGATTATAGTTATCCCTGAGACTGGATGAGCTGTACCTACCACAAACATCTGACAACCCTACAGGAAATAAACTGTGTCTAGAGATACCACCCTGTCTGGCCCCCATATCCAAAAATCATTTGACAGGGAGTCAGAAGACATGTCTGTCCCAATTCTTCTGGTGTCTTGCTGGGGAGGTTTTTGAAAGAACCATTTCTACGCTTTGGGTCTTTGTTCTTCTGTGCTCTGGAAAGGACACTCATCATCCTATGTGACTCCTGTGCCTGCTGTGAGGATAAGGCAAGATGCTTTCTTTTGGATAGACCTCTGAGGAGAAAAGAATAGGGCTGAGGAGTCTGAACTTTTGCTAATGGCTTCCCAGGATCCTGCACGGAGAAGCTGTGGCCCTGCAGGCACATCTAGAGAGTATTAAATGTTCGAGCAAACGTGGTCTGAGAAAGAAGGGAGACATGGAGACATTAAATTAAAGTAGTAATGAAAGAAGCCCGGTAGTTAGCATTTAATTCTGACTCTAACGTCACAGTATGCTGAGCTCCAAATATTTAGAACTAGGGGAAAAGCAAAGCTCCCCGTTTGGAACTTCTGTTGTTCCCCTTTGTGACCCCATCACCTAGTATAGCTTCTAGCACATCACAAACCTATTTCATTAAATGAATTGATGAATGAGGGCTGTAAAGGGAAGACGATAGTGTATAAATTAATAAATTGGATAAATAAAATAAAATAAAATAAATATATTAAAATTGCTGCCACTGAGCATCAGAAGATAATCCTGATGATGCAAGGAAGCTCTGTACACGTCTGCAGTGGCCGTACCAGCGGCCACCTTTATGCAGGTCCATGGCTCTCCCTTCCTCCTTAGGGTATATCCTGGTTTTCTTCTATGGACATCGGTGCTATTTTACATCATCTATCTCTATCCCCTTCCTGTCATCCCCACCACTTTGGCCAACAGCACTGAATTCCTAACCTCCGGTTTCAATGTTTTCAAATAGACTTCTAACCATGAAGAAGAGTGCATGGCAGGGAAACTGGCTATCCACGAAAGTTGTTTTATGAGCATTGTTTTCAAAGGGGCTAGGGGGAAACGCTTCCTCCTAAATTCAGAAAGGGGCAGAGGTATTGAGAACATAATCATTGTTCCAGTAGGGTCTACTCTACCCCCAGTCCGTGCCTGCCACAGAAAGCGCATGCTCCAGTAGCAGCTACCTTTGCTATGGAGCCACAAACTCGCTCTCTAAAGCTGCCCTTAGCCCTTCTCCAGGGAGCTTCTTCAGGGAGAAACCCAGGGCTGGCTGGGTGTTATGGGACATGCCTGTAAACCTAGCACTCTAGCAACAGAGGGGGACAGGAATCAGGAATTCAACACCAGCCTCAGCTGCATAGTGAGTTTAAGGCTACCGGGTGCCACAAGAGACTCTGCCTCTAAATTTAAAAAAAAAAAAAAAAGGAGCCAGTAGGTGGTGAAGCATGTCTTTAATTCTGACACTCAGGGAGACAGACAGGCTGATCTCTGAGAGTTGGAGGCCAGCCTAGTCTTCATAGTAAGTTCCAGGACAGCCAAGACTGCTACACAGAGAGACCATATTGATAGATAGATAGATAGATAGATAGATAGATAGATAGATAGATAGATAGATAGATAGAGGATTTTAAGAAGGGAAAAGAAAATGAAAATCAGAAACCACACCCAGCGGCTCTAACCCTTCCCGAGCACATTTGGAACATCAATCAGAAAATGGGCTGGAGGCGGCAGAACCGCAGATGCAGGAGCTATTTTTAAGGGAATAGAAATAAAAACAAAACAAAAAAACAAAAACAAAAAAAGCCTAAACACAGGTGTGTTCTGCACAAGTAGAAATGTTCCCAAATCCACAAGCCTTCTTTCTAAAACTAAAACCAAACCTGGTTGCCACATCTCATCCTAGTATTCAGGGGCACGCAAATAGTTCAGGTCTTTGCACTCTATTTCAGGAACCACAGAGGGCTCCCAGACACCCACTAAAGGTGTCTGGTTCCTTTTCTAGAAAGCCATGCAAATGATAATCTAGAGCTGAAAAGGAGGCCTGTGCCTTTTCTGTGACTCCCGCCATGGCGCAGCAAGCAGGGCAGAGGAAATCACCTTGGCTGACAGCAAAAGGAAGCATCCACAGCATGTGGGGACAGTGGAGACTGAAATAGTAAATGGAACTGAGATGACAAAAGTCACACTTCAGATCTTTGACCTCAACTCACAGATACAATAAATAGGCACATCAAAATGCATATTTAGCCAGTTGTGATGAATCTATTGAGTTTATGATAGCTTATAATCATTGAAATGCATTTCTGGGTGACTCATCAACTTAAAAGAAGAGGTAAGAATTTATAATGTCAGTAGTATTTTTATAGGCACAGAATCCATTTTTACCCTACTTTCAGCAGACAAAAAAAAAGTGTGGTGTATATTCTTTCTAAATTCTTGCTGAAACTGCCCCACTACGAATTCTTAACTATTGCAGGTGGGGTTTTAAAACCACCTTTACCTACTTAATGTCACCAGTATTCATCCTTAACAGCAAACCCAGAGCCCACAGTTCCTTTTGCTGACATTTGAGAAGAAAAAGCCAGACTGGAAGTTGGCAAGAGCTAAAGATGATGGTTACCATAGGCAGATTCAATCCTGAGAGACAGGCCTCATGCTCAACGTCTTAATGAATAGCCACACTAGGCCGATGGCATCAGCTTTAAGGCCCTTGCTTAAGGGAGGAAGCCGAGGAAACTGAGGCTCCGGGAGGTCAAGTCACATGTCCAATGAGACATAACCAGAACCTGTGATGCTGGGAGTCCAACCTTGGTTTCTCTGAGCTAGAAGCCTATATGACTCAACATCTTACCATGTTCCTTTCATGGTCAAGATTGGCAGAAATTTTATGACAACAACAACAACAACAACAAAAACCCATCAGTATCAGGAGAGGATAGTTAGAGACCTGTTTTCTCAGAAGATCATATAAAATAATAATACAAACGAGATGATCAAACACAAATGATCTTGGCTAAGCAGCAAGGTCATAATGTACTCTATCAGTGTGAGTCAAGACTGCCTCTGACATTAGCTATCAAGAAGGCAACACACAAGCATACTCATGTCCAAACACACACTAAAGAAAGAAATGCTTTGGAAAGAGCAGGAATTCAAGGCCCATACCTAAACATAGTAAAAGCAATCTACAGCAAACCAGTAGCCAACATCAAAATAAATGGAGAGAAACTTGAAGCATTCCCACTAAAATCAGGGACTAGACAAGGCTGCCCTCTCTCTCCATATCTTTTCAATATAGTACTTGAAGTTCTAGCAAGAGCAATTAGACAACATAAGGAAGTCAAAGGGATACAAATTGGAAAGGAAGAAGTGAAACTATCATTATTTGCAGACGATATGATAGTTTACCTAAGCGACCCAAAAAACTCCACCAGAGAACTTCTACAGCTGATAAACAACTTCAGCAAAGTGGCAGGTTATAAAATTAACTCAAGCAAGTCAGTGGCCTTCTTGTACTCAAAGGACAAGCAGGCAGAGAAAGAAATTAGGGAAATAACACCCTTCACAATAGCCACAAACAAAATAAAGTATCTTGGCGTAACTCTAACCAAACAAGCGAAAGATCTGTACAACAGGAACTTCAAGTCCTTGAAGAAAGAAATCGAAGAAGACCTCAGAAGATGGAAAAATATTTCTTGCTCCTGGATTGGCAGGATCAATATAGTAAAAATGGCCATCTTGCCAAAAGCAATATACAGATTCAATGCAATACCCATCAAAATCCCAACTCAATTCTTCATAGATCTAGAAAGAGCAATTCTCAAATTCATCTGGAGCAACAAAAAACCCAGGATAGCTAAAACTATTCTCAACAATAAAAGGACTTCTGGGGGAATCAATATCCCTGACTTCAAGCAGTACTACAGAGCAATTGTGTTAAAAACTGCATGGTATTGGTATAGCAACAGGCAAACAGATCAATGGAACAGGATTGAAGACCCTGAAATTAACCCACAGACTTATGGTCACTTGATCTTTGATAAAGGAGCCACAACCATCCGATGGAATAAAGATAGCCTTTTCAACAAATGGTGCTGGTTCAACTGGAGGTCAACATGCAGAAGAATGCGAATTGACCCACTCTTATCTCTTTGCTCTAAGATCAACTCCAAGTGGATCAAGGACCTCCACATAAAACCAGACACACTGAAACTATTAGAAAAGAAACTTGGGAAGACCCTGGAGGACTTGGGCACAGGGGAAAAGTTCCTGAACAGAACACCAATAGCGTACGCACTAAGATCAAGAATCGACAAATGGGACCTCATAAAATTACAAAGTTTCTGCAAAGCAAAGGACACTGTCAGAAGGACAAAACGGCAACCAACAAAGTGGGAAAAGATCTTTACCAACCCCACATCCGACAGAGGGCTAATATCCAATATATACAAAGAACTCAAGAAGTTAGACCCCAAAGAAACAAATAACCCTATCAAAAAATGGGGCACAGAGCTAAACAAAGAATTTTCACCAGAAGAAATTCGGATGGCCGAGAAACACCTTAAGAGATGTTCAACATCATTAGTCATCAGGGAAATGCAAATCAAAACAACCCTGAGATTCCACCTCACACCAGTCAGAATGGCTAAGATTAAAAACTCAAGAGACAACAAGTGCTGGCGAGGATGTGGAGAAAGAGGAACACTCCTCCACTGTTGGTGGGATTGCAAAATGGTAAAACCACTCTGGAAATCAGTTTGGCGGTTCCTCAGAAAATTGGGCATGTCACTTCCAGAGGACCCTGCCATACCACTCCTGGGCATATACCCAGAGGATTCCCCTACATGCAATAAAGACACATGCTCCACTATGTTTATAGCAGCCTTGTTTATAATAGCCAGAAATTGGAAGGAGCCCAAATATCCCTCAAAGGAGGAATGGATACAGAAAATGTGGTATATTTATACAATGGAATACTACTCAGCAATTAAAAATAATGAATTCATGCAATTTGTAGGTAAATGGTTAGACCTGGAAAATATCATCCTGAGTGAGCTAACCCAATCACAAAAGAATGCACATGAAATGCAATCACTGATAAGTGGATATTAATGAGCCCAGAAGCACTAAATACTCAAGACACAAATAGCAAGTCAAATGATTCCCAAGAAGAAGAAAGGAGAGGACCCTGGGCATGTAAAGATTGCATCCAGTTTAGTAAAGAAACCGAGGGGGGAGGGGGAATTATTGGGGAATAGTTGGGGGGGAGAAGAACTATGGGAACTATGGTGGGTGGGAACTGGGAAAGGGGAAAGCCTTTGAAATGTAAACATAGAATATAGAAAATAAAAATAACTAAAAAAAAAAAAAGAGAAAACAATTAAGGAGGTAGACAGAGGCCATCTCTACAGGAATGTACACGCCCAAGGTCAGTTGCATGAGGGCACAGTAGTAAGATGGGAACAAATGGTACCAAAAGTTAATGTACCAAAGCCAAATGTCTGAGGGAAGGAGAAGTGTCCTGTCTCCAGACTGGATTTTGCCATCAAAGAGAGAAGAGCCATTGAAGGCTTTGGTTGGTCCAGGGGTCACAAATGAAGCACTGTTGTGGAGTAGCAAAAAGGCAGTGCTGGGGTGCTAAGGACGGGTGGTGGAGCTGGGGAAAGCACCCCTCCATTCTTTACCAACCTCGGGGCTTTTCTCGGGAGCTGAGGCAGTGGCTCAGGCTGTTTATCAGGACAATAAAGCAAGCCTAGACTCACTTGCATACTCAGGAAGTCAAGTCTGAAGAGAGTTTGGAGGAAAAATTAGAGACGAAGTACCCAAATAGTATTTATATTCTTAGCCTGAAGTACAAATGTGCAATAGAGGAGCTGGCAGCATCACATTATATTAACAAACCACTTCCAAGTTCATTAACCTTTGAAACCAGAGAAATGGGGTGCAGCCCTCAGAGGACAGTCACCCGTTCGTGGTTACCTACTAAAAGATTGGGCCTGGTAGCAGTTGCTATTCAGATCAAGCTCTCCCTTACCCAAATCAGATTCTTTTTATGGGACTGAATCATAGGCTGAAACATTCAGGGCAGAATGTACACCAGTGGTGAGGCCTGGAGGATAGAGTCTCAGAGTGAAAATCACCATCTTCAGGTAAAAGAGAAACCAAGGTGGTATTCCCTTTTCCCAAACCGTCATAAACGTTATTAACACTCTGGGTTTTCAATTAAAAAGCTTCCCCTCCCTCTAAAACCAAAACAGAAATACAGTGAGTCCATTCCCTACTGCAAAGGATGGCAGTTACTTAATCCCCTGATTCTCTGTCAGTATAAGGGGAAAGTGCTCTATTCCTTTCCCTGCATGACTAAAACCAATTATCAGTGCTAATTATTAAAGTATTTGCAATATGCTTCACGCCCATTTAACAACTTGCTTATCCCATTTGTTTGGTTACAGGACTGATTAAAAATAGGAAATGCACTGTGGAGAGGAGAGCCGCCTCCTTAGGAGAGGTGGTGGTGAGGAATGGGAGCTGCCCCTTGCAGAGGAGCAAGGAGGGCATTGCTCCCTGCTCTCCTTGCCTCCTGCCACATTCAGCACCCACAGACTTACACCAAACTAAGTTAGGGACAGGGTAGCTCACAGGTTAAAAAGATAGATGAGGGGGCTGGAGAGTGAGTTAACCCAATCACAAAAGAATACACATGAAATGCAATCACTGATAAGTGGATATTAATGAGCCCAGAAGCCCTAAATACTCAAGGCACAATTAGCAAATCATATGATTCCCAAGAAGGAAGGAAGGAAAGGGCCCTGGGCCTGAAAAGACTTGATCCAGTATTGTAGGGGAGTACCAGAACAGAGAAATGGGGGGGAGGGGGTGTGTGATTGGGGAATGGGCAGAGGGAAGAGGACTTATGGGACATATGGTGAGGGAGGATCTGGGAAAGGGGAAAGCATTCGGAATGTAAAAAAGAATATAGAAAATAAAAAATACTAAAAAAATAAATAAATTATATAATTGAATAATAAAAATTATAAACTAAAAAAAAGATAGATGAGTTCTTAGAAGGGGCAATAATTTATTATTCCAGAAAGGTGTTTGCCTAGCTGTACTGTTGTTCTGCATACGACATACAGACTACATTGTCCGTGAGAGGGTCAATGTTTTCCCTAAAACACAAACAAACAAATAAAACAACAAAAAACCAACAATCACTAGATGGTTGAAAAGCTTCTAAATATCTGGAGCTCTGGGACACTTCTTTCACTGACATCTAGGGGTAGCAACTGGCGACACCACAGCAGTCCCCTCTCCTCCTCTTAACAGCCACGGGGCCTTTCCCCATTCTAACTCTCTGTTCCCTTCCCCAACCCCCTGCATCATGCATCCTTTAGACTGACAATGCTTCCCCATCCCACCAGAGCTCAGGTGACTGTGGCGATCTCTAAGTCATTCCAGTGTGTAGAGAATAACTAATGCATTTCCAGCTACTCACCTGGATTAAAAAAACAAAACAAAACAAAACTACTTTCTTGAAGACTGCCTGGCTTCTCATTGTACTCAACCATCATAAAATCCCTGTACTTCAGAGAAAAGCACTGTTTGTTCTAGAAACCACTTGACTAATATGACTTTTAGCTACCAGTGTGGTGAGTAGCACTACATGAAAGGAAAAACAGTGTGTGGTCAAGACCTTAGCAAACTGCTTTGCTTCACACAGATTTTACAGCTCTCTGGGTTTTCACAAGAGTCTGGCTGAAATGATAATGAAATCATCCAACCTTTATAGCCCAAACAAGACAAGCAAAATTCTCCCAGGCACTCTATCTGTCTTTGATCTGAATAGCAAACATTCTTTAAGAGTTTGCTGCTTGTGAGGCATGACCAGCCTTTTAAGAGCCCCTCCTTGAGTCCCTGTTGACACAGGCCATTCAGCCTGGGCACTGTAGAGGGCAGAACCCATAGTTAAATAAGCTGCCTTCTGGGTCACTCCTTCCAGGACAGAATCTTCTTCAGGGTCATGTAGATGTGCATCTGGCCCTGAGTGAGGTACACAGAGATCTATTGGAGTCTCAAGTAGGTTTATTTGCCAGGACTTCACCTGAATAAAAGGAAAGATGCAAAAATTTCCCACAAGTGCAAGACCATAAAACCGAGTGTTAAAAGGTCTAAAATAAGCCAGGCATGATGGTCATGTCTGTGATCGTAGCACTTGGGAGGCTAAAGCAAAAGGATGGTAAATTCGAAACCAGCTTGGGCTATATAACAAGACTCACAAAACAAAATAAAAGGGCTAAAATGAAAGCTTGTAGTATATACACACTCCAAAGCACTTGACAATTTAGAAGGTGGGAGAAAATGTTTTGTTTACCTTATTGATGAGAGTCACTATATCTCCTTCCTTGATTGTCAATTCGTCATCATTCTGCGCCTCATATGGAAATATTACTTTGCAGTAATCCTTGGCTGTAAGAAGAACAGAAAATACAACCTTTAAGGTGTTTCATCTAATGAGCTGACCCAGTTGAAGGAATTCCCTGCCACATTAACCTCAAGAAAAAGGTATGTGCAACAGAATCTTACGGCTGCATAAGGGGCCATCCTCCGAAAGAGACCTAGGAGTGCTTATGGTAGGCTCATGCATATTTATCTCTGCATTTTACCCTCACGAATAATAGAACACCATGCAGGCCATGGAATTATTTGCTTTTCTCAGATAGAAAGGCAAAAGATTTTTCTTTATCTTGAAAAAGGAAATGTGAACTATCTGATATTTTCTGAAGATATATATGTGTGTGTGTGTGTGTGTGTGTGTGTGTGTGTGTGTGTGCGCGCGCCAACTTGAATTTTTTTCTCATTGCTTTGTTGAACATATTATAAAATCAGAAAGAGGGCCTTTATATCTGTTACAAAGCCAACACAGCAAGTAAAACAATGAGGAATTACCTCTTACACCATAAATATTAAATACCAATAATAATAAGAGATAAATACCAATGTATTTTCATGTAAAAAATGCCAACCACAAGCAGCCAACAAATACTACCAAAACATTTTTCTTTTATTCTTTTCTCCATTCCTTCCGGTTCCTCCCCCACCTCCCCTCTCCTCCAGACCAACTCCTCCTACATTTCCCTTCAAGTAAAAGAACAAGCTTCCCAGGGATCTCACCAAACATGGCATAACAAAACACAAGACGACTAGGCACATACCCTCATAGCAAAGGTGGATGAGGCAACCCAGTAGGAGGAAAAGGGTCTCAATACCAGGTAAAAGAGTCAGAGACACCTCCCCCCCCCCCGCCCACTACCACTGTTGGAAGTCCCATAAGAATACCAAGCTACACAGTCATACAGTATATGCAAATGACCTAGCTCAGAACTATACAGGGTCCACAAAAAGTGCCAAAATGATTTTATGCACCTCTGTGTGGGATGGGTGGACTTATTTATGGTCTCTGTGTAAACACACATGCTCATTGATGGTTTTTTTTTTTATAAGCAAGAGAACATATAGTCCTCACTGAAGAAAGAAAAAGTACTTTGGCCATTCAAAATCAATTTAAGTATTACTGAGTAGATAGTAATGATTTTAAATTAGCTCTATCAAAAAGCATCAGGTAAGAAGCCAGTGAAACATTTTGTAATGGGTTTGGGAAATGAAGACTGGGCAAACCAAGTTTCCCTGACTCAGGACAGAAAATAGAAAGAAAAACTCAAGGAAATTAGTATCTCCTAGAGCAGACATTTACTATATTCTCTAGCAGAGTCCAAAAGTCTCATGGTTCTCTTTGAATATTCTCAGATATTTCCTAAGATTTAGGCTCTTTCCTGCATCTAGATCATAACCTACAACTCTATGCCTAAGTGTCAATTAAATTGTCCCTAGTATATTTTATACATCTCTCTTTAATTAGAATAGCAAAACTTTCCCAAGCTCGAATAAGTTAGATGTTCTAATGGGAGGGAAAAAGTTAAACATCTTTAAATTGGATAATGACAATTCTTTACCAATTTTCCAATTGACTGTGCTAGTGAAATATGACTTCCAAACCTCAAAACTTCAAACATGAACACACAATATTATTGAAGAACTGTCCTGCAAAATCCCAACTCTATGGAAATCATAGACACTGTTTGAAAGAAATATCAGTTACTCGTGACCAACAAAGCAAGAGCACGCCATGTTTTTCTGTCTTTCAGTGAAAAGGTTAATAAAATGCTACCAACCACAGTGGATTAACTTCCCAGTAGCCATTCCCAGCCCTTCATGTCCTACTTGACAAAATACTCATTTGTTCAGGTTTATTTTGCCAGAAAAGTAATGTTAATCTTCCGTCCAGATACTAATGAAGACCAACCCTGCTTAGCTTCCGAGATCAGGTATATTCAAGATGGCATGGCTAGATAACGTTATCTTACTCCCCTTTGTTGCTGACTTGTTTAGGGGCAAGACACAATCTTCCAGTCAATGAAATCTATAAAAGGAAATGTTAGAGATGGCACTGCTAGATTCTGTTGTCTAGAAATGTAAGGCAAAGAGTTGCCTGCCTTTGATCATTTTGTTTTGTTTGCAGTGCTATAGACAGAACACAGAGCCAGGGCTATGCTAGTTGAAGACTCTACCACTGGGACATATCTACCTGCTTCCTTCCTTCCTTCCTTCCTTCCTTCCTTCCTTCCTTCCTTCCTTCCTTCCTTCCTTCCTTCCTCCCTTCCTTTATTATTAGATATATTCTTTATTTACATTTCAAATGTTGTCCCCTTTCTTGGACCCCCCCCCAAAAAATCCTATAAGCCATTTGCTCTCCCCCTGTTCCCCAATCAACCCTCTCCCACTTCCCTGTCCTGGCATTCCTCTACACTGCAGCATTGAGCCTTTCCAGGACCAAAGGCCTCTCTTCCCTTTGATGTCCAACAAGGCCATCCTCTGCTGTCTATGCATCTGGAGCCATGGACAACTCCATGTATACTCTCTCGTTGATAGTTTAGTCCCTGGGAGCTCTGGGAGTACTGGGTGGCTCATATTGTTGTTCCTCCTATAGTGCTGCAAACCCCTTCAGCTCCTTGGGTCCTTTCTCTAGCTCCTCCATTGGGGACCCTATGCTCAGTTCAATGGCTGGTTGAGGATGTTCCCCTCTATATGCACTAGCAGAGCCTCCCAGGTGACAGCTATATCTGGCTCCAGTCAGCAAGCACTTGTGGGCATCAATAATAGTGTTTGGGTTTTGTAACTGTATATGAATCCTTAGGTGGAGCAGTCTCTGGATGGTCTTTCCCTCAGACTGCTCCATACTTTGTCTCTGTATCTCTTTCTGTGGGTGTTTTGTTCCTCCTTCTACAAAGGATCAGAGTATCCATACTTTCTTCTTTGTCTTAATTTGATATGTTAATTATGTCTTGGGTATTCTAAGCTTCTGGGCTAATATTCACTTATTAGTGAGTGAATACCATGGATGTAAGACCCACTGTATGAGATGGATCCCATATGACACTGATAAAGTAGTCAAGAACACAAGACTAGATAGGTCCTGGGCACTAGGGGAAAAGCAAATACTATTGTTCTAGAATGGCATACAGGCATATCCATGGATCAATGTCTCATTCAACCTTCATCCAAATAGCCTTTTCTTGCAGCATAAGGTTATTAACACAGAGATCCACAATTAGACAATGTACAGAGAGCAAGAGACTTGGGAGCATTCAGTCTAAAATGGGTCTTCATCAAACGTTTCCTCTCAAGGCTCAAGGATGTGTGCAGAGGAGGAGGTAGGAATACTGTAAGAGACAAAGGTGGTGGATGACTGCAAGGAAATATGTGCACATATAAACTCACAGAGACGGTGCCAGCAAATACAGGACATTCACAGGTTCAAGACAGAGAGGGTCCCAGCATTGAGAGGGGGAAAGTAGACATGGGGTCCTACCCCTAACCAAGAAGAAATGTGCAAGTGATACCCACTGGCAAAGGAAAAATCAGTTTTCTTCAATGACGTAATATTGTGTATATCAACCACATTGTAGGGCAAGTCATATGTCCAGGAGTAGTCGGCCAATGTAAAACAGACTCCATGATATTTTTTGTTTTGATTTTAAGGAGAGAAAGGACATGAAGTTGGATGGGCAGGGAGATGGGAAGGAAATGGGAGAAGTTTGGAGAAGAAAAATAATAGGACTGTAGCAGTTTGGTCCCCATAGAATTACGTGTTGAAATGTTTGGTCCCAAGTAAGTGGCACTATTAGAAGATGTGGCCTTGTTAGAGTAGGTGTGGCCTTGTAGGAGGAAATGTGTCACTGTGGGGGAGATTTGAGGTCATATATATACTCAAGCCATGGCCAGTGTGGCAGTTTCCTCTTGGCTGCCTATGTGTATTCCCAGAACTGACAGAAATCTTGCATATTTCTTGATGATCACTGAGTGATGCCTAAGAAGTAGTGGAACCCTCAAGGGACAGAAAGTAGTCGAAGATTCTGGGTCAAAAGTCAGGACACTTGGAACTGGGCTCAGTCCCAGCTGGATTTTTGTGGACTGCATGACCTAAGATGGCATCCAACTACATGACAAGTGCCACCAGGTATAAAATCAGAAACCACCCAAGGAGAAGAGCGGTTAGTTTAGGAATCTTCAGCAGAACATCTTAAGCACATTTAGGTGTATTCAAAATCTTTAAACAACTCAAAACAATGCTATTCTTTTATTATTTATTTATTTATTTTTAAAATCTTCATTGACTTTATTTAACAACTTCATACATGTATTATGTGCATTCAGATTACTACACATATAACCACTCCCTCAATCTTGTTCCCATACCTACTATCCCCCCCCAACCCCATACAATTCTTTATCCAACACCCAGGATTTTACCATTTTGTTGTATTTTTTTCTTGAGACCTATAGAGTTTAACCATAGGATTATGATTTTTTTCTTTTTCTTTTTTTAACTTTTTAAAAAATTGGATATTTTATTTATTTATATTTCAAATGTCATCCTCTTTCCCAGTTTCCCCTCCAGAAACCCCCTATCCCATCCACCCTCCTCCTGCTTCTATGAGGGTGCTTCCCCACCCACATACCCAACCACTCCCACCTCCCCTCCCCACCCTGGAATTCTCTGACAATGGTGAATCGAGCCTTCACAGGACCAAGGGCTTCTCCTCCCATTGATGCCAGATAAGGCCATCTTCTGCTACATATGTGGCTGGAGTCATGGGTCGCTCCATGTGTACTCTTTGGTTGGTGGTTTAGTCCTTGGGAGCTGGTGGGGGGGTCTGGTTAGTTGATATTGTTCTTCCTATGAGGATGCAAACCTCTTCAGCTCCTTCGGCCCTTTCTCTAACTCCTCCATTGAGGGCCCTGTGATCAGGCCAATGGTTGGCTGTAAGCATCTGCCTCTGTATTTATCAGGCTCTGGCAGAACCTCTCAGAAGTCAACTTCTGTCTCCTGTCAGCAAGCGCTTGTTGGCATCCACTATAGTGTCTTGGTTTGGTGACTGCATATGGGATGGATCCCCAGGTGGGGCACTCTCTGGATGGCCATTCCTTCAGTTTCTGCTCCACACTTTATCTCAGTATTTACTCTCATTCTTCTTGAGCTTCATGTGGTCTGTAAACTGAATCTCACAGACCACATGAAGAGTTTCTGGGCTAAGATTCACTTATGAGCAAGTACATACCATGTGTGTTCTTTTGTGCCTGATTTACCTCACTCAGGATGATATTTTCTAGTTCCATTCATTTGCCTAAGAATTTCGTGAAGTCATTGATTTTAATAGTTGAGTAGTATTCCATTATGTAAACATACCACATTTTCTATATCCATTCCTCTGTTGAAGGACATTTGGGTTTTTTCTAGCTTCTGGCTATTATAAATAAGGCTGCTATGAACATAATGGAACATGTGTCCTTGTGATATGTTGGAACAAGTTTTGGGTATATGCCCAGGAGTGGTACAGCTGGGTCCCCAGGTAATACTATGCCCAACATTCTGAAGAACCACCAGACTGATTTCTAGAGTGATTGTACCAGCTTGCAATCCCACCAGCAATGGAGGAGTGTTCCTCTTTCTCCACACCTTTGCCAGCATCTGCTGTCTCCTGAGTTTTTGATCTTATCCATTCTGACTGGTGTGAGGTAGAATCTCAGGGTTGTTTTGATTTGCATTTCCCTGATGATTAATGATCTTGAACATTTCTTTAGGTGCTTCTCAGCCATTTGAGTTTCCTTAGTTGAGAATTCTCTGTTTAGCTCTGTTCCTCATTTTTAACAGGGTTATTTGGTTCTCTGGAGTCTAACTTCTTGAGTTCTTTGTATATATTAGATATTAGTCCTCCATTGGATATAGGATTGGTAAAGATCTTTTCCCAATTTGTTGGTTGCTGTTTTGTCCTATTGACAGTGTCCTTTACCTTACAGAAGCTTTGCAATTTTATGAAGTCCCATTTGTTGCTTCTTGGTCTTATAGCATAAGCTATTGTTGTTCTGCTAAGGAAATTTTCCCCTGTACCCATGTGCTCAAGGCTCTTCCCCATTTTCTCTTCTACTACTTTCAGTGTATCTGGTTTTATGTGGAGGTCCTTGATCCACTTGGACTTGAGCATTGTACAAGGAGATAAGAATGGATTGATTTGTATTCTTCTGCATGCTGACCTCCAGTTGAACCAGCACCATTTGTTGAAAATGCTGTCTTTTTTTCAACTGGATGGATTTAGCTCCTTTGTCAAAGATCAAGTGACCATAGGTGTGTGGTTCATTTCTGGGTCTTCAATTCAATCCCATTCATCTACAACACAGCTGTTCTAATTGGAGAACTGAGTTGTTCTAGCTCCTACTTAGAACCTCAAAAGCTTATCACTAATGTTCGGAGATCACACAGTACAATCATAGATTAGACCAATGTTCTTTCCAGCAATGACATTTCAACATTCCAGTCACAACCACTTCTTAGCGAATATGGCAGCCATTAGACTCATTCTTAATTATAGTCTATTTTTTTAATTCTTACTTATGAAGCATTTTATCCATTTAAATAGTATTTAGCAATTGAGCAGTATCATAAAATAAAAACATATTGGCTTGTGTTTCAGTGGCTTTTAAGATACTTGTTCAAAAATAAATACATACACAGAATCAATATTAACTTCAAAAGTGTGATAGTAAACTTCTGTATGCTGTTCCCTATTTCAGTTCAAATATTTTCTGACCCACTACCATGCAAAAGATGTTGCGAACCAGTTCTGGAGCCTGACCCTTTAATATACAACTAAGACAAAGTAGAAATTCCTGTCCTTATATGGAAGTGATAATCTAATGGTTAGATAGAGGGGAGGGGAGAAGAATGCCAAAAGGACAAGACAAATACACACATCAGTTGATGGTGGGGGTGCTGCTACCCTGTTTCACAGAATGGCAAGTTCATGTGCATGCAGAAAAATGTTCCATAAACAAGGGGCATTTAATATCCTTTAAAAGAAAAGGATAACCCTAATTCGTTTTTGAACATGAAAAGATCATAAGTTTTGAATGAGTAGCAAACAGATAAAGAAAAAAGGGCTGAAATTAATTTTTCCAAGCAGGCGTTTTCCACCAATTCATTAATTTGATCCATGTAGATAGTCTGAAATCAAGTAGGAATGGACCTACACTTAAGCAGAAAGACACAATTTATATAGTATTTGAAATGACTTTGTTGATACTTTTTCCTTGAATGATTAAAATATGTCAGTGAATTAGCTCACCTACATCTAGATTCCTAACTTTCTTCTTAGAGCTTTTTGTCTTACCGTCTTTAAATAATCTGATAAGAAAGGAAACAAAACAAACCATACAAACACATTTCAGAGAGTAGAGAAAGTGTATACAGCACACGAAGGTTCACAGCCTCGCTCCACATTACTCCCAGATCAAGAGTTCCTCATGCCACTTGAATTACCAGCTTTAAGCTTTTTACTTTTTAAATTTAATTGCATGTATGTATCTATCATCCATTCATACATTTGTGTATATGTGTGCAAGAAAGTGTGTGCACGCGTATGTATGTATGTATGTATGTATGTATGTGCACATATGCATACTGAGCACATGCTATGGTCAGAAAACAAGTGGTATGAGTTGCTTTCTCCTTCTGCATTGTGATCCCAGGATAGACCTTATGGCTGGCTTCAGGCTACGCAGCAAGTACCTTTACCCAGTGAACCATCGTGGCAGCCTTCTTCGCTTTGTGAGAGAGGATCTCATCTAACTTAAGCAAGCCTCACATTTACTATATAGTCCATGTTGGTCTTGAACTTTGTGGTGATTCTCCTAACAGCCTCTAAAGTGCTGGGCTTGCAGATGTGCACCACCACATGTGGCCAGCTTTCAAGTTTAAGAAACTTGCTCAAGTAAGAATTGCAAAGAACATCAAGTATGATTCATCCTCCCTCTCCTAAAACATTATTTCAGTCTCTAGACATTGGGAAATTGACATGTTATTAAAAACAAACCATTAAAGGAGCTGAACTCACTTGCTCCCATTCCATGACTCCCTCCATCTAGTTTTATAATGGACTAAATTTAAAAAAACACCTTAAAACAAACAAATAACCCAAAATCCTTCTGCTTAAAACATAAAAATAAAAACAGAACAAACAAAATAAATACGTTAGCAATCTGAACACATACATAGAAGGATCTAACTTTAAATCCAGAACACTCACCAGGCTCACTTTCAACCTCTGAAGGGGTTCTGAGCTCACCTTCAACCTGTAAAGGTTATGAGCCCATGCACCCAGACTCTGGTAGAACGAAAGCTCTCCAGAACTTTTTGACAGCAGTGCAAAGGACAAGGTCATGCCTAAAACTGGACTTTCATTTTCCCTCAAGACATTATAAAAGAAACAGTGTCATGGGCTAGAGGGATGCCCAGTGCAGAAAAATGCCTGCTGTGTAAGCATGAGGACCCAAGTCAGATACCCAACACTTACATAAAAATTGAACAAAGTCTCATGCATCTGCCTGGAAACCCAGTGCTGGGTGGCAGTAGGAGTAGTGGGGACAGGTGGATCCTAGGGACTCTCTGTCCATTCAGTCTAGTTGAAATGGTAATCTTTAGGGTCAGTGAGACTCTGTCTCGAAAAGCAAGGTGGGGAGACACTCAGTATTGTCCTCTGACTGCACAGACACAAGCAAGCACATTTTCATCCATGTGCATGAACACAAACACACACACACACACACACACACACACACACACACACACACACACACACCAACTCAGTGATATAGACTTTCTCTAACATCATAATTCTGCCCTTCAATGAATAAGTATTATCTAAAACTCTACTAATTTGTAGTTTTAAACAGAGCTCCTGAGAACAGAATTATTTAAAATTTCAAAGAAATATGCTTCACATGCCACATCGCATGTACCACATACTACTAAGACCTTATGTTATTATGCCCAATTATTAAAAATCTGCAGCAAATGGGTGAGCTGTCATCCTAAGTAAGAGAAATAAATAACAAACATGCATATGTCAGCCCAGTACAGGTTTCATCACCCTGTGAACACTAAAACATTTTCATTCTCAGAGATTTTAATACTTTGGGACTACGTGTAGGGGTGGTATTCTATCACACTCTATGGACAACAGACTAAGGTAAGTAAGACTAGTATCTGGCTCTCAGGGATCTTACAATCAACTGGCAGAAATGAAGAATGCATAAATCTAGTTCTTGACAATGTGACAACAGGGAAGGGATGAGAGCCACACAGTCAGCTCAAAGCATCAGAATGTCAGAAATGGGATAATGACCTTCATTGTCAGAGACCTAGAACCCTGTCCTTTGGAGGTAAAATGGCAGTGAATTTGCCACAATGCTCTAGAGAACTGACTAGAGGAACATGACCTGGGGGGTTCACAGCCATTGCCCATGGTCAAAGTTGTGTGGGACATCTGCTCCCACCACTTCTTAGATCCCTTTCCTGGTATCTGAGTCTTCAAGTCTGGGTAAGATGAGGATTCTATCTACTAAATAAGAACTCTGCTAATTCCCATTACCAGGGAAGCTTAGATCATCCTGGTCTCAGTCTGAGGTTCTCATACTTGAGTGGGCAATGGCCTCAGACATGGGGCTTGAAGAAACAGATCACTGACCCCACCCTCAGTGTCTGACTTGGGGTAGGACCAGCAGATTTGCATTTTGGACAAGGTTTCCAGGCTATGTTTTTGCTGCTACTATCCCTGAAACACACTGTGAGAATCATTGTCTAATGTTGTGTTGTAGTAGGAGTCTGTTAAGAGCAAAGACTGGGAGGATGGACCAGTGCAATAGTGGTACTGGGGCTGGTTGTACTACATGCTATATTTAGACAAGGCTTCCAGATCTGTATATTTTGAGCACCCAGGGGTAGCAGGAGGGGTCAAATATATATTACTTTGCTATAAAGTCAATAAATGAGTATCAATTGTGCCATCAAGGTGGAGGGTAGTTGTAATAACGCCCTAACAGAACTCAGTATACAAACACACTAGTAGTTCAAAACTGGGGCTTTGCTGTGTAAATATGTCCTCCAAAGGCCATGCATTTGTGAACTAAATTACTAATGCAAGAATGTTGGGAGATGGTGCTTATTTGGAGGTTTTGAAGTAATGAGGATTCTGCTCTCATAAATGGATTAACTGTGGTTATAATAGGGCTAAAGATTATGAGTTTAATCTCTTTCCTTTACATGAATATGTGTGTGTTTGTGGAACATGCATATGAATGTGTAGGTATGTATGCCCATGGACATGCAAACAGATACTAGGATAGGATGCTGGGTACTGTCTTCTATTGCTCTTTGTCTTCTTGGAATAGGGTCCCTCAATGAATCATAAGATCATTATTTTGGGTAGGCTGGCTGGCTGGAGAACTATCTGAACTACTAAACTCCCAAGACTCTCCTATGATTATTCATCAACACTGGGTTTACTGGAATGGGTAACCATACCTGACTTTAAATATACATTCTGGAGATTAAAGCTCAGGCACCTATACTTGCAAAGTATGCATTCTTACCCACTAAGCCCTCTTGCCAGGCCTGTTTTGTTTAAGGTAGCATCTCATGCATCCTGAATTGGCCTCAAACTCATATATAGCTGAGGGTGACCTTGAACTTCTGTGTCTTGTCTGTACTTCTAGAGTGCTATAATTACAAAGACATGTACCACCATGCCAGTTGTATGCACTACTGACAACTGAATCCAGTGTCTTGTACACAGTAGATAAGTAAAGTACTTTACCTGCTGATGTACATCTCCAACCTCTTATTCTTTCTGGCCGATGGGATACTTTTCACCATGTTATAAACAACTCAACATCCCTCACCAGATATGTTTCCTTTAATCGCCTAGCCCCCAGAACCACAAGGCAAATGGATTTCTACCACCTATAAACTGTTCAGTCTGTGGTATTCTATTATAGTAACAAAATACAGAACAAGTTAGGCTTTCTAAGGAACATTATAAATACCTTGAGACAGTTTTGATTGCCACAACAGGAGAGGAACAGGTTCTATTGGTATCTATTGAACAGAGGGCAGGGATGCTGCTAAATACTCTGTGACATACACAGGGCAGTTCCCAGGATAGAGAATGATCTGGCCCACATGTAAGTACATTCAATCTACATTCAGACCGAATTCAAGCATGGAAATGAAACCTGGAGTGTACATTACCATATTTGTCAATTCCAACCCAACAGATTCCCTTCTGAAGAAGCTGACTGTTCAATTGCCTTTGATCTTAGACACTGCTAGGAACTTGTCTTTTCAATTATGTCCCAAGCAGTAATTAGAACACCCTTTCACTTTCGTGTTTAAAAAAGAAGCATTGTTTCAAAAGAATAAAATGAAAACCTGAGAAGCAAAGCCTTTCTGTTCCGGCTCAGGGTAGAGGCTGGAGCACTGATCTCTCATCGGTGGCTTTATCTGCTCAGATGAAAAGCTAGGAGACTTTGCCAGCCATCAGGAAAACAGGAAGTCTTTCTTCTCCAAGAGGACTGAAGTTGAAAGGTTGATTTTCAACAACCTAGGTAGCTGGGTCCCATCATAGGAAGGCCCTCACTCTGAATGCAATGAGCAGATGTATTGGGGGTGATGAAAGGTGCTTCTTAGGAAGAGAGAGGACTTTGGGGAGATGGAACATGAGGGCTCTAGTAGACAAAAAGATATCAGTGGGTAAAAAGGAGATGTGCCAGGGACAGTATGGGTGAGATTTGGGTAGAGGAAGTAAGCCAAAAATAAAAAAAAAAAAAACCCACAATGCCAGAAGTAATTTAAAAGTCTCCATTTGCTCAACCTCCACTCACTGTATATCCAGTGAGTCTATGGTACTGTTCTAGGCTCCATGATAGGAAAATCAAATGCAGAATCTGTCATAAACCTAGAGGGATCCACAATCTAACAGTACCAACGAAGCACCACGTGTCACTTCTATAAACGGTAATTTCTAAGAGGCAAGTCAATGGTCTCAGGGATGGTGCAAATGTCCAGTCACTAAGTGAACGAGCTGTACCATGGAAAACTGTCTGCTTGCACCTCTCTTCATGCTCTATCCAGATTTCCCAAACACACTTGCTCATCTGGAGCAGTGGTTCTCAACCTTCCTAATGCCGTGACCCCATAATACAGTTCCTCATGCTGTGGTAAGCGCCAACCATAAAATTATTTTCTTTGCTACTTCATAACTGTCATTTTGCTTCAGTTACAAATCATAGGGTAAATATCTGATCTGCAGGATACCTGATATGTGACCCCTATGAAAGAGTCATAACTAATTTTATTACTGTCCTAAATCATAATGTAAATATCTGATATGCAGGATATCTGACATGTGACCCCGTGAAAGGGTTATTCGACCCCAAAGAGATTGTGACCCACAGGATAAGAACCACTGATCTACAGTGTTCTGCATCTATAACATTGAATAGTTCAGAATGAGGCTAAAGAGGCCTGTCTTTGGGGCTATTTTTCTATCCTACAGAGACCACAAATCTATACCAATTGCAATAAGAAAAAGGGAGATACCAGATGTGATAGGCTGAAGGTACCTCGAGGCACTTTGTAATGAATATTTAGATAGTTTTCCTCTTGTTATGAAAATTATGGCAATCTGTTCCCCAGCAGGAGTTGCTGATGAATTTCAGCATCATGAAAACCTTTTGTTTGGGGGTAGGGTGGGGAGAATCTTCCCTGCTTAAATAAATCTGGATCACTCCAAAAAAAAAAAACCCTCACATGAGTATTTTTGAGTCATCATAACTCTGAATCCTGATGTGGGCCTGTGGCTGAGTGTGCTGAGGAGACAGCTGGCAGGAAGAAGCAGCTCTCCTCTGTACCGCCGGGCATCCTTTGCCATACGTTTCTATTTTAGGTCAAAAGGAAGAAGAAAGCAGGCTGCCTGGATGTTAAAACTCCAGGTCATTTCCAAAGATTGCCCAACACTCTGTGACCTTCTACCTAAACACAGATGTGGCATTAGGATCCAGAAACAGGGAACTGGTCCAAAGGTCGGAAGAATTATCCTGGCTTAGCATTCCACTAAATGGCAATCATAGGAGAGCAATTACTCTAAAATTTACTTTTGGCAAGAAAAGCCAAAGGGAGAAAGTATACAGTAAAATTCAACTGTCAAAGTTCTTGTCCCTAAATCCATGGAAAATGCCCAATAGCAAACAATAAAACCCTCAAGACCTTGCTGACCCGATGCCCACCCACAGGCATATTAATATTCATTCCCATCAATATCACATTTTCTCATAGAACTGCTCACCCACCTCTTGTCTCTCCCATCAGAGTGCTCGATGTTTTGAAGTAGAAAAACCTTCCACACTGAGTCCTAAAGGTTTCAGGACTGAATGAAGGAGGATGAAGATGTTGGGAGGTAACTAAGAGCTTTTCTTTCTTTAGTGCAACATTCTAAATGCATACATAAAGCAGATCATGACACTAAAGCCCAGAGAGGTTAAAGCAAGCTATCTGTCTGAGGCCATGTCAGTAACTAATAATAGTTGGTCCTCCTAGGTATTTAAGACAAACTACTCTATCTAGTCACTATAAAATCCCTTCTTTGCAAGTAATCAGTTCTACCACCATGATGATTTGGGAGAGCCAGGCACACAGATGTGGTTCATGGATATTTATAGGACTGAACAAGGCATGCACTAGGGGCAGGATTCTACCACATGCTTTAGGTAGCTGAGTATCTGCAATGGCAGACATCACCTAGCCCAAGGAGCCCATCTTAGACCCCATGAGGTTCCCAGGAAAAATGCCACATGTATCCTGAAGACTCTACAAGGATGACTGACTTTCAAATTTTGACTGAAGAGATAGAATGGTACAAATCTTTGAGAGTCAAAATTATCTTGATATATCTTCGTTCCTCTCAGTAACTATTTATCAGCCACCTCTGTATCAGGTGAAGCCTTTGAAAAGTATACTGAGTAGATCACTAGTATTTGCTAAACCAAAAGCTAAGACTGTCATCAGAGAACAACTGAAACCTATAGCAGACACTTCTCTGATTTGCCCGTAACCTTCTGTTCCCACTGAAGTCTTGTGTAAAAGCTTTGATTTATGAGGTTGTTTTGTTGTTGTTGTTGTTGTTGTTCTGTGGCCATAAAAAAGTTCATGTAACTGTTTCTATATTGGAACATGTCATGCAGATCAACCTAAATGCATGTTCCTGTCCATGATCACTCATTATCATGGCTCAGCAGAGACTCTCTCTCTCTCTCTCTCTCTCTCTCTCTCTCTCTCTCTCTCTCTCTCTCTCTCTCTGTCTCTCTCTCTCTCTCAGAACTAGGGTTTTCTGTCAAGGGCTTCAGCATTATTCTTAAAATACACTGTCTGACATGTTCACCAATTGACACATGTGACTCCTGAGCACTAGGAAATGTGGCTGCTACTCTAAACTGACATACATAATACATGTAAACTACATATGGCACTGTTGAGGATAGCACACTGAGAAAAAGTACAGCATCTTATTAATAATTTTACAGAGATTACATATTTAAAAGGTTGTTTGTACATACACTGACTTAAATACAATATATTAAAATTAGCTTCCATTTTTTAATGTGGTCTCTAGAAATTTTTTAACCATATACTGGTTCATGGGCTAGTCCTATTGGATCACACTGTTCTAAAATGAAACTAATCTTTTCCCATCTACTCACCTAATCCTTCTAAAAGGCTTGAGTCTGCTGCCTGAAATATCTAAGGAAAGGTATTCTATAGGTCTGAAAGCTATGGAAATATTTTTAGGTATTCAAGCGAAGATGTTGGGCTGGAGCGATAGCTAAGTGGTTAAGAGGGGTTAAGCACTGCTCTTCCAGAGGACTGGAGCTAAGAGCCTAACACACCCACAGGAGGTGGCTCAGAAATGTCTAGTATTCCAGTTACCAGGACTCCAATGCCTCTGATCTCTGTGGGTACCTGAATTTATGTGCATATATAGAGATGTATAGATGTATAATATGTGTATGTAATCTCCATAAAAACATCCATGCGCACACATAATTAGAAATAGATTTTTTAAAAGATGTCTTGAGGAGTCCAGATAAGTAAAGCAAAAGTAATGTTAGTTTAGTGGCTGTTCCTGCAAGATCCAGGAATCCCTGATGTTTTTTAGGTAGCATTCCTGAGGCTTTCAGCCGCCTACCCTGTGCCAATATGAACAAACTCTAGCTTTGTATGTTGGCACAATGCACATGGCAGGGAAGAATCCAACCGCCCATATGAAAAACACAGAAGAATTCTGAGTCTATCTTGTGTTGCCAGTCTACTCATGGACAATCTAAGGAGACACATTTGTGTGCTTTTTTTTTATAGAAACACGAAAGCTTTCCGAGGTATATAAAAATGTTGGGTAATTAAGGAAACTCACTCTTTGTCCTGCTGTCCATCTCTGTCTTCGATGGCTCTGGAGTTGATGTAGCTGCAGGTAACTTCTTCCCAATTGTCTGCGGACAGAATAAGGTGATTGACACATCAGGATGGTTCGCTTCATTAATCAACGGAACAAAATCAAATTCACAATGAGAAAATCCCCAGATGTGACTCTAAAAACCACAGCCATTAGTTGAGGCTGTTCTGTGGATAGACTGCCACATATTAATGGGCCTTCTCCACAGTGACCAACAGGGGGATAAAATAGGTAAGAGAGGGGTAAAACAATTGAGAAGGCTCTTGGGACCTTCTATTTCTCTTTTTCTCTTGATACTTTTTTACAAGTCTGTTATTATTTTTAACAGATAAAAAAGTACAGTTTCCTTTATGACAACCTTATAACAGTTACGGAGACCCAGTGTCTGGCCCGGCACAGATGCTCCAGAATAACCCCACAGGGGAAGAATGGAAACGGGTGGGAAGAAAGGAAGTGAAGAGAGGGAGCACAGGGACAAGAGCTGGGGGGAAAAGTGGAGAAAGGGAGGTGGACGGGCAGGCAGAAGCGAGACTGTCCAGACCCGCTGGGCCTTAGATTAATTCCATCTTACCATCTGGGACTCCACTCACTATGTGTAATATGAGCAACATAGTCCAGTCCTTTTTGAAAGAGACCACCTATCTCCCGAAATAAAACTAAGGAGGGTCTTCATCTCTATTTCTACCAGTTGGTTAGTCCTCCAAGGCTAGGCACAATGATTTGTTTTATTAAAACACATGTACCCACGCACACACCCTTTGTGTTTGCTCTGACTTTTCTATTATTATTTTTGAGTCATCCATAGGAAAGATTGAATACTGTCTCTGCTTAAAGATGTTCCTGAAACCACAGGCTACCCGGCAGTTCAGACCCCAGATCAGACACATGAGCACACCCCGCAGTGCAGAGGTGAGAGCTGTGCCCACTCTTTCCTGCCATTGCTCCGGTGTAAACATGATTAATTCCCAATAAAAAGTGTCCACTGATAAGACAGAAACAGTTGTCACAACCAAATAGCCAGGGAAACTGACATCCCAACAATGAAGTCACTGGAAAAGCAAACTATTCTATGTCCCTCAAACATAGGAAGAGTAATAAGCTGTGTCATTTAAAAACTGCCATGGCTGGAACTTTTTTTTCAAATGAAACTCAATTGCTATTTTTTTTTTACTTGAAAAGGTTCTTCATGTTTCCAACATTGAAACTAGCATTAAATATGCATAAATCACAGAAAGAGGAAAAGATAAACCAAATCTTTTCAGACCTTCATGAATTTTTAAAAACGTTTGTGACAGAAAGCCTTTCCATTTTACACGGTGACATTTTTATTTAGTGCCGCAAGGCTCTCTATATTGGGAAAAAGAAAAAAAAAAAAAAAACAGAAAACCCCAAATAATATGCCACCTTCCACCACTAAGTACTCAGCTGAATAGTATTTTATGGTTCTATGAAATTGTCAAGAAAGATGGAAAAAAAGGTTGATGTTCTGCTAGAAGGTCACATTTTGTGAAGAAACAGTTTGGGGAATCTTACTGAACAGTGAGGAGGGAACCCGGAAGCTCTGAAACCATTAGTCACTGTCACCCCCGCCACAGGGCTGGAAGCACACATGCCAATCTCCTTGCCTTTCCTTTTGGGCAGGGAGGGCTGGAATAAAGATTTCCACCTATGACCACATTGGAAGAAGCAGCCAAAACCAGCCTACCTTTGCTCACGCTCCGAGAACAAATGAGCCACCAAAAGGAGATAGGAAATAAACGGCTGGGGCTTTAAACCCGAAATGCCTTCTCCTGGAGAGAGTCTAGCAGACCTTACGTCCTTATTAGTTCTCCATTGGTAAGCACAGAAAGTGCTGCCCTCACACCTGATGTCCTGATTTGCCAGAAGGTTCAAAGTTATCAAACACCAAGAAAGAGCACTGGTTAAAGAAAAAAAAAAAACCTAATGCTCACTCTAGTTTTTTCTCTTCATTGCTTCAGAAAAATCCAGTGTACTGTCTTCCATGGGTCCCAGCAACACGGTGAAGTCCATATTACGCTTACCCTCTGGAGAATGGGGAACCTCAAACTCTTCATCTTTGCAAGTCATGATAAGAAGTCTAGAGGTATGCCATGCCATGGCCCTCTCAACCTAGTCTGGTCCCATAGGCATTCCAAAGACAGGAAGCACAGTGGTACTTCTCCATTTGCTAGAAGCAACACTGGCTAGTTAACTGGCCACGCCTGAAAACTTGTCAGCCGGGTCCATTCTCAGGCCCCGCCCCAGACTTTCCCAATCAGAAACCCTGGTGATGGTGCCCAGCAGTCTCTGAGAAAACACACTCACCATACGACTCTGCCACATGCTCCAGTTTAAGAGCCATTGAGCCTGATGTAGCAGGAACTCTATTGGTGAGATTAAATGTCCTTACTGGATTAAAACTCAGTGCCTGTTGCCATTTCAAGATTCAGCATGAGACACTTTTAATGTGTCCTCCCCTCTCCTTTCTCTCCCTTTCCACAACATGCTCACCGCTTGCTCTTTTCTCACCGATTTAAGAACTTAATGTCACTATTTAGACTACACATAGGCATATATGTCACATATAACTGAAGCTCAGCTACAAAGCAGTCACACATACACAAGTCCAAATAAAACAGGGACTCTCATGCATACCTACTACTGTCACTGGAAGACATCAAACGTTAGGCTTATTCTGGGCTGTGCCAGACAACTCAGGCCCTCCTCTTGAGGCCTCTTCCACAGAATGGCAACTTCTCCCCCTCATGAGTATCATAAGAAAGATAATATGTCCGGGATAAGCAGCAGTGAGGCACATGGGGGCTCTGCTGATACGGCACAGGACAGCTCCTGAGAGGTCAGCTAGTGGCCTCATTTCAGAAGGACTTCAGAAGGAACCCTCAACTTCTAGTCTCTACCTTGGCCTGACATTTCCTTTTTCTTTCTGCGCAAGTGCCTAAACATTTGCCAGCATGAGCACCCATGTTGACCTTGTGTGCTTGTGCCCTGACCCAGAAGGAATGGCAGTGAATATGCATATAGAGAAACAACGCTGAGTACACCACAAATAGGCTAGCACTTTGGATATGCTTTAAGACTCAGTAATTATCATACTGGTTTCACTTCTTGTCTGTCTTACCTACATTCCAAACTCCATTTAAAATCTAATATAAGGGCTAGAGTAACTATAAGGGTTAGTAATTAAGAGCATCTAACTGCTCTCACAGAAGACCCAGGTTTGGTTCCTAGCACCTACATCAGGTGGCTCACAACTTCCTGTAACTTGAGTTGCAGGGAGTCCAATGCCCTCTGGAGTCTGAGGGTATCTGCACAAATGTGATACATATAAATTCATATAGGTGCACAATGTATGCATAAATAAAAATAAGACATATTTTTAAGAAACAAAACCAGGAATGAAGAGATGGTTCTGTGGTTAAGAGCACACACTACTCTTGAAGAGAACACAGATTCTAGTCCCAGCATCCTCTGAGAAGCTCACAAATATCTGTAACTCCAGTTCTGAGGGCTCTGATGTATTCTGCTGGCCTCCAAGGGCACTGTGCGAACATGGTTTACGTCCATGCAAACAAAGCACCTAAATGTGTGTGTGTATGCATATATATGTATACATATATGTATTTATAAAACTTTAAAGGTAAAACCTAACTTCTAAAAACAATCAGAAAATCTATTCCTTTGAATAATGATATTAATCCATCTCTCTCTAATTCTTGCCAAGATCACTAAACAAATTGGGTGAAAAGAAGTGGCAGGAATCTTGTTTACAGTGGGAGTTTTCATACGAATGTGTTCCTAACTCCATAAGATCCAGCAAGACAGCATCAGAACAGATAAGGACCATATGATTTCAATTAGTAGAGCAAGTAACTTTTTCCCTTTTACATGCCAAGATAAAGACAATCGCTGATTTGAGTCCAGGGAAATCCAGTTTCCAAGTGATTAATGTAACTGTTTCTCTTTGTGACCGTGGAATATAAACACAGCGTGCTGCTCAAATAATTGGTATAAAATCGCTCCTCTTGCTGTAATAATTCAGACGCAAACTCCCCTGAGTGTAAGAAGCTTCTAATTACGGGACAATACTTAAATACCACCTCTAAAAGTCCCCTTTCTGAAGACCACCACATACAACTCTTGCAATCCATAGACAGCCAGGATCATTGGGGCAGGGGTGGAGGCTCCCTGCATCCGAGTAGTTGGCAGAGCCTCCCTGTCCATAGGTCAGGCTTTCTGGCACGTCTTCTAGAAGTATATGATGGTCTGAGAAACTACACATAGCCATTACTCATGCACCTCAGACAAATCCAAACACACGGGTAAGACCCGAGATCAAAGATAGCTCTTCCGTGATGTTCTTTATACAACACTACCATCTGACAGTACTCTTTCTCTTCCTGTCCATTATGGATTCATTAGGGCCTAGTCAATATGAAGCAAGAAAACAGAGCAGAAGGCAGGAAGCGGTCAAGCAGCGAGACAACAAAGTTTTGGGGCTGGTTCTCCACAGCACTGTTCTGAGGAATACCCAAGAGGGCACTAAGGTCACCTTTATCCTACTCATCTCTAGGATATGGAGAGATAAAAAGTGCAGGACCAGGGACGGAGGGCAGCACAACGCAATAGCTACACGGAACTGGAGCTGCAGCTTTGCAGTTTTTGTTTTCCACCAAAACTCTCCTCTTTATTTTCACACAGTCCTTTCATGAACACCTATAACTGATGGCATTATGGAAAGTCTTCTTGGCTTTCAGTAGGAAGGGGGTGGGAGCCAAGCATGTTAAGAGTCAGAAAAGAATGAGTATAAAGGACTGTCTTTACGATGGAGTGCCTTGTGGGCTCCCACCAGTCGGCTTCTCGGTTGCATGTTTAACTGTCGATCTGCCTGCATTTGGTGGACCTCACTTCATCTGCGTCATGTCAACAGAAGATATGCCACAGTAAAACACAACTTGGAGTTTGAAAAATAAAAGGCATGGACCAGTACAGTGAACAAGAGCATTCGCAGTTGTAGGCCAGAGTCAGGTTTGCCTTTGACATACCTCCTCTGCTGGACATTTGGGGGAGCATTCTCTGAAATCTATATTTTTAAAGTTGACTATGAAAAAAACAAAAGGTTAGGGATAGTCTTCTGGGCATGGTGGCACATGCCTGTAAATCCCAGCCCTTGGGAAGGCTGAGGCAAGAGGATTGTTGAATTCAAGGCCAGCTTTGGAAGCACAGCAAAACCCTGTCTCTAAAAAGCAAAATAAATAAATAAATAAATAAATAAAAGTAAAAGCTCAAAGATAATTCATTTTTTCTAATTATGAAATTGAGTATAAGACTTAAGAGATACTCAGATATTTTCATTTACCTGAGTTGTCTTAAAATTTTAGAATATAAATTCTGTCGAAGGTCTTTGCCTGACCACAGTTAAAACCTTGTCTGAATCACAGCTGCTTTAGAAGCACTTGTCAACTATAATAAACTTGGCAGTATAGTACCTTTGTTTCAGAAACTGAGCAGGACCTAGATGTGCATTAATCTCTTATTTAACAAAATCTGAGGTTAGTATGTGGTTGCTGGGTAAAGCAGGGTGCTGGGCAAACCATCTACTCCCCACTAACCCTAGCATAGGCAACCTATCATGTCAAGTACAAAGACAGGGAATGTCCTTCTTGGCAAATCAGAGGATCCCTCTCCTTCCAAGAACCCCACTGTTTTAGTCATTGTCATACATCAGTATTCCACAGCTTGGTCAATGGTAACAGCACTCTACCGACATTGATCAATCAATGTTTTCCTGGGCTCCATCACATTGGTTTTAATGCACACACATATGCACACGCACATACACACACATTTCATCCTGAAATAATCTTCAGAAGTGTGTTCCCCTACAATGCTCTACTTACCAACTAACCACCAAAACACCTAATCTCTAACTTGGTAAATTTGGAAAACAGTGAATACTGTTTAAGTCCTATAGTTATTATTTAACTTTATCCTGAAGTTTCTCTCAGTGTGTTCCAGTCTTCGCTAAGCATAGAACTTCTTTTGACAGCCAGTAAGATACCACAAGAATGAGTAGTCTACAGAACTAGTAGGTGAACGCCATCCTTTTCCTAAATTTTCTTCCCTATCTTCTCTGTATCCTAGAATCATGACTTGAAACTGGCCTTCGATGGCAATTGTCATTAACCCTCCCAGCAGAACCAACAATAGAGTTTTGAGTGCATATTCTTCCCTTCCTCTTTGACTCTGATCTAGAGCCTGTAACTTGCTCAGGGATTACATCAATCATTTTTCAGACAAAGATCCATTGATCTATTATAAGACAATTTTCAAACACCTTTTACACCTCTTAACGCACCTGCATCAAAGCAATCAGAACATGTATTGCAATTTTATTACCTCTAATGGAAATCCATGAAGAAGAAGTATGAAGATTTACTTCTAATTCTTACACCATGCTATACCTCCTAATAGCTCATATCTTCTCTTACCTCTAAAGACTAGTAGCAAACTTTCTCTAAATACAGCATGACCTCTTGACTGAACTTGCGAGTTTTCCATCAGGACTTCCAGAATTTCCTCTTTTAATGTGTCCACAAAAGGCTTTAGTATCTATCATTCTACTATACGTGTGTATGTATTTTGTGTTTGTGTTTATATATGTATAAGTATATATACATGTATATATGAATGAGAGAGAAAGAGCACAAGAGTGTTGCTCGTGTAAAGAATTTGAGCCAGGCTCTGTTATTTATCATTGACTCTATTTCTGGCCAGGATGTGATTTGGCTCATTTGTCTGTTTATTGAACACCTCTAAAAGCACGCCTTTCAAAAGTAAAAGAGCCATCCAAACAACAGGAAGAGGAAGGGTGATGACTGTCTCTTTGTGAAATCCAAATAACGGTTGCAGTTAGCTGAGGCTTCCACACAGGCTTAAGTGCTCAGTGAAATGCAGCATGTAATTCAGAGAATATTAAAATCATAGGCATTGGCTCTCCAAATATCTGACAATATATGAAAATACTGTTTGTATTTTACCCACACTGTTCCCAGGAGAGGCCCCTGCATGCCAGCTTGTTACAGAATCATCTTATTCAAAGTATAAGAGCAAGTCAAAGGGAATGCCCATTCACATGACACTTTTACAACATACAACATGTCATTATACTTTGGGAGACTATTTTTGCTGTTATAATAGATAAAAGAAAAATTATAAAGACTCCTTCTCATTCTCCCAGAATGGCGCCCTCTCTCTCTCTCTTTTTTTTTTTTTTTTTTTTTTTTGATTAACAATGCCTTTGTTTTATATCATTTAGAGACTTTAGGAAGAGACTAGATAGGTAAGGGAGAGAAAGAATGGTATGGTAGATGTGGAAAATATGTATGGTTTGTTGTGCTTTAACATCAAACATGGACCAAGTCACAATGTTCCCAGGAAGCAGTTAAATTAATTCACACACAAGGGTCCAATCTATTTTATGTGTTTGTTTATACAATCAAATTATAGACCAGGCTATCCCTCTCACCAACCTGGGGATGGCATCTCCTTCCCCAGTATAACTGGGTACACCTCACCTGGAGGATTCAAATAAAGCCCAGTAGGTTATGTATCAGCTTTAACTAACATCTTCTATAGGCACAAATCCCATACATACTCATGATATTTTTCTATGTAAAACGATCTTGAGGGCAAAGCCACATTTTATTCAGTTTTCTTTTAGAACACTAAAAAGAACACTTGCCTTGGTAGTGAATTTCTATTCTGCTACTGCATACATAAACATGCAAGGCTCAGAGTCCTGGATCATCAATAAGTTTTTAGATTAGCAGTAGGGTTCGGCTCATTAGATACACACCACATAGTGCAAAGAGATAAACAGTACAATAAAGGCATGTACAGAGAGACAGAAAAATAGTTGTTTGCCAATCCACATGAGGAAATAAGCCTCAAAGATAGTAGCAGTGAGGCTCGTGCTAAATCCAGAAAGAAGAGTAGGAGATGGCCTAAGAATGAAGTAGAAAGGCTGTTTTACTTGAATAAAAAGCAAGGAAGTAAGGCAAAACTGGATGCAGGAGTTGGGTGTAGGGGGTGTACTCAAGAGACTGAGACAGGAGACTCACTTGAGTCATGAGCAGATGTTCACAATGTGATGTGGGTGGAGGCACACTCACTGAGGGGGGGGCTTTAGGCCCACAAGCCAGCTAGCTAAGTTAAAGCCAGTGTTACAGTAGTGGCTTATTCCCAAGACATCTGGTCACCAGGAAAAGTAGAGGTGTGATGATCCAATTTGGGACCGATGAGGAGTGATGAAGAAACAAAAGGCCAAAGTAAAGCAACAGTGGCAAAGTGACACTGTCCTCTGCTTAAAGCCCCCAAACCATGCTGGCCTAGCTACAGCTCACAGCAGCTACAGGCACAAAGCAGTGACTGCAACCTGGTACAGATACGGCAGAAACAGTTCCGAGGTTGTCATGCTCTTGAGTCTATGTGCGTGCATACCACATAGTGAGTGCCAATCCCATGCAAAACAACAACAGTAAGTTCCCACTCAGAGGAGTGGTCACTGAGACAAGTCCCAGAGTTCAGGAACCTGATAGAAAGGGTCTAAGAAGATGTATTTCTCTGTGCTCTGCTGCTAGTGCCGAGATTAGTGGTAAACTAATAGGTCTGTAATAGCGTCGAGCATTTCACTTCCTGTGAAAACACCAGCCAATCTCCCATTTGAAAACTAAAACATTAAAAAACCATATAGACACGTGAGAGGCTCTTGACAGATATAAGAACACCATCATTTTCATCTGACAAATTGAAAGTAAATTGTTTAATCAAGTTTGACTCCAAAATTTTTTCCCAGAATGTAATTCCAGAGAAAGCTTTCTGTTCTTCATAGCAGGGAAGGAAAATGAAGCAGCCTCAGATCAAAACCAGATTGCACTTAGAGCCATAATTTGTTGCATTGTTTTCAAGTAGAACCACAATCTGAAAAAAGAAAAAACGCCTAGAGCACACAATGGAGTACTATTGAGCCTTTAAAAAGGCAATTCTGCCATATAACATGAATGATTCTGGTGGAGATTATACCAGGTGAATTAAGCCAGTCATTAAAAAAGAAAGAAAGAAACACAGGGATGGGGGAGCAGAAACTGCTGTATCTATGGATTCTGCATCCATAGATACAAATACTTCAGAGTGAAAATACTTGGAAAAGGTACTGCCTCTGTGTTAAACCATCAGATCCTCTTGTCATCGTTTCTTAAACAATGCAGTATAACAACTATTTATATTTTATATAGGAGATGAACATCACATATTTTTTTCCATCAGGGGACAGTTCCTATAAACAATCCCCCATAAATATCAAAGAATGACTATATCATCTAATTCTATTTATTCTGTGGAGCCAGGAGTCCAACCCTAACATTAAAGAACAATCCAAGCTATCTTCTATTTATATACGCGATCTATGCTTTATTCTGTCTCAGTCTTAGGTGAAATAGCTCTATAAAAGATAATCTACTGATTCCATGAAGCCCTTCTTCAAATGTGGCTAATAGTAAAGTACTGCTGGCCTTAATGCTGTAAGATTCATTCTTTACTTTCATCACTAGCTACACAGACTTCTAAAGAATAATGCTTGTTTTAAAAATCATATGAACTCCCCTAACTTACAGAAGAGCGGGGGAAATACACATAGACTTGTTTTGAGGACTGAGGAGATAGCTCAATCCATAAAGAACTTGTTGTATAAGCAGGAGACCCTGAGTTCGACCCTCGGAGGCCATAGAGAAAGCCAGCTGGGGTTGTGCATACTTGTAATCCCAGCACTGAGGAGGCAGAAACTAAAGAATCCCCAGGGGTTCAGTGTCCAGCCAGTCTAGCCTAATCAGTAAGCTCCAGGTCCCTCTGAAATTCAGTCTCAAAATCAAGGTGAACATCGATCCTAAGAAACAATACAGGAAACTAGGCCCCTGGTCTCCAGACACACATGCACAAACATGAACACACAAAGACACACAAGATATTTTAAAAAGCCCTTCTGGTGTTATTTTAGATATTGCTTTTTACTATGAAAAGATGAATTTAGGTCATATATGGACTGAAAATAGGAGTTGCTGGTGGTCAGGTACACAACTGATATGTCTCCTGTGTACATAGCAGTGTATTTAGAAAGGTGACTTCAAAATATCTCAAGAATAGAAATCCCAGTGGGACATGTTGGAAACATACCTGCAATTCTAGAATTTGGGAGACTGTTGGATGGAGAAGAACAGTGAGCTTGGAGCTAGCTAGAGCTATACAGAGTTAAAAGAAACAGTGGGGTACAGGGAAAGATATCTGTCTATTGAGAGGCTCTGCCAGTGCCTGACAAATACAGATGGGGACACTCTCAGACAGCCACTGGACTGAGCACAGGGTCCCCAATGGAGGAGCTAGAGAAAGGACCCAAGGAGCTGAAGGGGTTTTGCAACCCCATAGGAGGAACAACAATATGAACCAATCAGTACCCCCACAGCTCTCAGGGACCAAACCACCAACCAAAGAGTACACATGGAGGGACCCATGGCTCCAGCTGCATATGTAGCAGAGGATTGCTGGTCATCAATGGGAGGCCCTTGGTCCTGTGAAGGCTCGATGCCCCCAGTGGAGGGGAATTCCAGGACAGGGAAGTGGGAGTAGGTGGGTTGGTGATCAGGGAGAGGGGGATGGGATAGGGGGTTTTTGGAGGGGAAACCAGGAAAGGGGATAGCATTTCAAATGTAAATAAAGAAAATATCTAATATTAATTTTAAAAAGTATACACTGCTCTTGTAAGTGGATCTGAGTTTGAATCCCAGAACTGATGTCCAGCAACTTCCAACCACCTATAAACACTGCTCCAAGGGTATCCAATGCCTCACAGGCACCAGTAGTCACATACACATACATGTATGTGTGCATGGACACACATACACACACACAATTAAACATAGTAATGTAAGTGATTAAAAATGATAAGGGATTGGAGATATGGTTCAGCAGCAAAGAACAACAGTGGCTGCTCTTCCAAAGGACCCAGCACCTACATGGTGGCTTAAAACATCTGTAATTCCAGTCTCAGAGGATCTAATAACTTCTTGTCTCTGCAGGTTCCAGGCAAACATTGGTACATATACATACAAGAAGGCAAAGCGCAAAGCCAGGTGGTGGTGGTGGTAGTAGTGGTGGTGGTGGTGGTGGTGGCGGCTGCGGCGGCACACGCCTTTAATCCCTTTAATCCCAGCACTTGGGAGGCAGAGGCAGGCGGATTTCTGAGTTCGAGGCCAGCCTGGTCTACAGTGTGAGTTCCAGGACAGCCAGGGCTACACAGAGAGACCCTGTCTCGGAAAAACAAACAAACAAACAAACAAAAACAAACCCCAAAAAGGCAAAACGCCTATACACATAATGAAATACAAATAAAAATAAAAGAAACAAACATCAAAATATACAGTTAAGAAAAAAAATGAAGGTTCTGTAAAGAGAGGCCAAATTAACTTAAAATGAGGGCATTCTAGTCACAAGTGAACAGGACATATTCAACAACAGGAACAAATCAAACCCATATTTTGTGCCTTTGGTGGCAAAGACAGAGGTGTCCTCCCATGCAAGGGGAGCTCTCATTGTCCACAACCTTAGCTTAGCTTTCTGACTACTTCTTTCTGGGTTTTGTTTGTTTGTTTGTTTGTTTTGTTTGTTTGTTTTGGGGTTTTTTTTATTTTGGTTTTTTTCGAGACAGGGTTTCTCTGTGTAGCTCTGGCTGCCCTGGAACTCACTCTGTAGACCAGGCTGGGCTCGAACTCAGAAATTCGCCTGCCTCTGCCTCCCAAGTGCTGGGATTAGAGGAGTGTGCCACCACGCCTGGCTCTCTGTTTTATTAACTAGAATGATGACATGATGGGAGAGGGCTGCCCTGGGCACCTCTAAATCCTTCCAACTGCCTCAGGCATTAGACAAGCTTAACATAATACTTTGTCAAACCGCCATTTACCATCATCCATGAGAAAACAGTCTTATGGTGGTGCTAGGGACATCATAATGACACAAATAAGCCAACCTGTCTTTTGGCAACTAGTGGTAAGTTTTGTACTGAGGATAAATAGTCTCTAAAAGCAACTTTACTGGCTATGTGATCTTGGGCAAATTCCTTCACTTCTCCACATGCCAGTTTTCTTTTCTAAAATGAAGCCAATGATAAAATGTCATGGATTTTTCTAGAAGGATACAATGACAGGTGTGTAACGTCCTTATCATTAGATTTTGCTGAATTAAAAAGTCAACCTGGCAGTACAGATTGCTCAAGGGCTAAACAACTTGCCAAACAACTTCAAGAAAATAAAGAAAACATCTAATAAAAAAGAAACACTGATAATCTTTTTTTAAAGTAACCTGATTGTTAGACAATGTACACAGCTATATAATGCATTTTGAGTACTCTCACAGGATGCCAGATGGTATCATATAAGGGCTTTTCAATATATTTCTTTTTTGATTGTTTGTTTGTTTGTTTGTTTTTTCCGAGACAGGGTTTCTCTGTGTGGTCCTGGCTGTCCTGGAACTCACTCTGTAGACCAGGCTGGCCTTAAACTCAGGAATCCGCCTGCCTCTGCCTCTCAAGTGCCGGGATTACAGGCGTGAGCCACCACGCCCGGCTTGAATATATTTGTTAATGATCAATTTTTAATATTTTATGCTCTTTTACTATGCTTAATTCTCAAAGAATTATTTTGTAGGTCTTAAAACAATTTAGCACTCAACATTAGATATAGGATCCTGTTATGGATATTATTAAATATGCATTAATGATACTTTTAGGATATGAGAGGATATGAATATAAAAGCTGAACAAATTTGTATGTATTATTTGATTCTCAAAATACTCATTATTATTAATATGTTTGATGTATAAAATGCATTCGAATAATAAAACATTTTAAGGGGAGAAAAATGACATAAGTTCCGACCCCAGAAACCCACATTAAATGCCTGGAAAGCTGGTAGTACTAGTCTCACAAGGGGCAGATAGTGGCCCCCAGAGCAAGCCTCCTAATAAGACTAACCATATTGATGAGGTAGTTTGTTTGAAAGACCCTGTCTCAATGAAGAAGTTAAAGATCAATAGAGGGTGATTCCCAACATCAGCCTCAGGCTTTCACATGCATGCTCACCATGTGCACAAATAAGTTCATAAAAAATACACGTATATATACATGGACACACATGTGCAAAATGGAAAAAAAATCAATTATCAGAATACCTTTACGTGAATTCAACTTTGAAGGAGTGCTCTATTAGACAGTCTTTTTCTAATAGTAGGTTAGCCACCCATTAACCATCCATTCCTTTGCTTAGAGGTTGGAAAACAGCTTTTAGAAGATAGTCACAGAGAAAAGACATGCCTAGAGGACACTGATAAATCTGGAAGCTGGGAAAGGATTAAAAGTAGCATCTATTGGTACAGAGTTGCTGCTCGGAGATTAGTGGGGGAGAGGCCGAAGCCCACAACCCACAGACATTAGCAGTCAATAAAGGTGGCACGTCCAGTGAGTGGTCAGAACAACATCCCGGAGGACCCTCCAGTGTATGCCCATGCCCTGCTTCTGGCTGCATCCAAACTGTTATCTACTGTTGATGATGGAAAAACAACAAGGCGTGTGTCTGGGGAAAACAGCCTGTTGTCTGAGAACAGAAAGCCTTTTATTGAGAGCTTTGGTACTCAGGAGCAAACACACCACCATAGAAAACTATCCCAAGCCATCTTTTTCAAAGTTTGGCGCCCATTCAGGAACAGATGAAGAAATTCTAAATTACTGGACCAAACAGATACTCCTCCCAAGGTAACGGGCCAAATGAGACCACACAGTCACACTGTACAGATTTTTAAAGCCATTTGGAAATTACTCACAGATACTTAACATAAACCGTTGAATTTATAATCCTCTACCTGGAAATGGCCATGCCTAATGCCAAAAGCAGCACTGAAAGGCTTCTTTCAAGACTAGCAAGGGGGCTAGTGAGATGGCTCAGTGGGAAAGCTGTCTGCCGCCAGGCCTGCTGACTGCTGACTGAGTTCCACCTCCAAGACACACATAGTGGAAGGAGAGGACTGACTCCTGCAAGTCATCTACATGTGCACACATGCATAAGTGTGCACACACATATATACTCACACATGAGACAGAGACACTGAGAGAAGCGGGAAGCATCAGCAAGAAAGTGCTGGAACACGTTCAGATCCTATGTAGGATATCAGGAACTCAACAAACCTTGTAAGCAATGCAGACCACTGTGTAACTCCCCAGGCCCTGATTGTTGTAAAGGAAGCATTTGATCCTCAGTTGTAATATAGGAAATGTCAATACAGCATTGATAGGAATCAATGCAGTCCACCAATTCTAGTTCTCTGAGATCCTCCATGGATCTACAGCCTTAAAACAGAACCTGGAGGGCCAGTGAGATGGCTCAGGGGGTACAGGTGTTTGTGACCAAACCTGACTGCCTGAGTTTTACATGCTAGAAGGAGAGATCAAACTCCCTCAAGTTGTCCTCTGATTTCCACACACTACGCCAAGCATATGCCCCCCCCCACACACTATCTAACACACAATAGGGGAGGGAAAGAGAGAAAGAATATGAATGTGTGAATACAAAATAAAATAAATACATAAATAAATGTAATTTTAATTTTTATTTATTTATTTATTTATTTTTTGTTTTTTGAGACAGGGTTTCTCTATGTAGCCCAGGCTGCTCTAGAACTTTCTCTGTAGACTAAACTGGCCTTAAACTCAGAGATCCATCTGTCTTTGCTCCCTCCCAAGTGCTGAGATTAAAGGTGTATGCCACCACTGCCTAGCTATGAATGGAATTTATAAAAAGTTTTCAAACATGGGCTTGGGGGCTGAGAGTATGGTCTGTTGGTATAGCCCCTGCTTAGTATGTGTAAGGTCTGAGGGTTGAACCACAAAAGTTGAACCCCCAGTTCTTCCACAAAAAGGAAACCAATTGGGCCCTCGAGCAGTTAAAGGTACATTTCTAGAAGGCTATAATAATATGTGAAATTTTATAGATATCTAAACAAATAAAAATATCTCAAAATATTCTTGTATGTGGAGACAATTTTGTGTCTGACATGATCTCAACCAGTTAAAAATATATGGCCAAACAACTGAAAGCTAATATTTAAAAACAGTTAACAGTGGTTGCCCCAGGGATGTTAAATTATCAGTGCCTTTTGTTTCTTTATCTTCTAGGATTTCAAAAATCATTTTATAATCAGAAAAATTAAGTTTTGAGAGGTGTAATAACGTGTTAAAATGGCTAAAATTTATAATCTACCTCTTGAAGATCTGATTTGATTTGCAACTACTCCTAGCTAGCAGTCACATGAAGCTTTCTAAGTCATTAGTAAGGATGTTAAGATCGTCAGATGTAAAATGAATCATGATGGTAAATTATAAGACGCCACTTGGCCATTTGTCATCCCCTTCACTTACAGTTCTTTACTGGCTCATATCTTTAGTGACTAAGTGCATAATGTAGACTCATTTCTAATTAATGTTGTTCCAAATAAAGTATTGGGACATTTTATCACGTTTTCAATGCCAAGAATGGGTTTCTTATTCGTCTAATTAAACTCATGAATTCCTTATTTGTATTTCAGAAAAGGCCTTTGTGTATAATTAAAGACCATGTTTACAGGGATGGCTCAGTGGTTAAGAATGCTTTCAGATAGCCGGGTGGTGGTGGTGCACATCTTTAATCCCAGCACTTGGGAGGCAGAGGCAGGCGGATTTCTGAGTTCGAGGCCAGCCTGGTCTACAGAGTGAGTTCCAGGACAGCCGGAGCTATCATCATCTGTAACTCCACTTCCAGGGATTCTGGAGCCCCGCTCTGACCTCCACTGCCACCAGGCACACATGAGATATACATTTATATATTAATATGCATTAAGGCATCATTTAACATTAATAATGCAAAATATTAATGCACATAAAATAAAAATTAAATTTTAATCTTTTTAAAAAACACAACGCTTACAGATTATTTCTGGTCTTTAAAGAAGTATGGCTTCAAGTGGTGACAAGTGTGATTACTTAAAGGATTACCTACTACTGTTAGAAGTAGCTATTTGTGGGCTGAAGGGATGGCTCAGTGGTTAAGAGCAGTGGCTGTTCTTCCAGAGGACCTGGGTTCAATTCCCACTACCCACATGGCAACTTGTAACTGCTTGTAACTCCAGTTTCAGAAGATCCAATTACTTCATATGGACATACATGCAGGAAAAACATGGATGCACATGAAATAAAAATAAATCATTCAAAGAATTAAAAGTGGCTATTTATTGAGGAATATCCTAATTTTTATATTACATAGATTTCATAGACATTTGCATTTCTTTAAGAAACACTTCGAATTAACATGATCTTGTCCTTTTTCAAAAAAAAAAATCAAGACTGATTTATACTAAAATAGGATTCTACCTAGAGGTGAAACAGATTGAAATTTTTTCTTCTTCTTAAAAAGTATGTGCACACATGCACATGCAATGTATAGATACATGCTTATGACTGTGTTTGTTTGAACAAATGTATTTGGGAACATGTACACATATATGCGAGTGTGTGTGTGGCAGCTAGAGGTTGCTGTCAAATATTTTCTAGGGCTCTTCACCTTTAATTATTTAGTTTTTTTAAGGCGGGGTCTCTCCCTAAACCTAGAGTTGGTAATACTAGCTTAACAGTAAGCTTCAGATATCCTGTTTCTACTTCCCTAGTGCTACAGTGCTAGGACTGCTAGATCGTACCACCAAGCCCCACCCCCAAACATGCATGTTGAAGTCCTCATACTCTTGTGGCAAGTACTCAACTCAGCCACCTCCCTAGACTCTAATAAACACACACACACACACACACACACACACACACACACAAATTGTATGTTACTTTAAAAATATTTTAAGTGTGTGGTTATATAGCATATGTATACATATACATACATTATATATATACATATGTATATATAAATATACATATGTATATATATATATATATACATACACATACATATACAAATAGATACATAGATGTGAAACCAGAGGCCATAGGAGGAGGTAAGTATAAGAGTATTCCTTTAGTGTTCTCTACATTTTTGTTTGTTTGTTTTGAGACAGGTTTCTCTGTGTAGTCCTGGCTAGCCTCAAATTCAATCTGTAGACCAGGCTGGCCTTGAAATCAGAGATCAGCCTCCATAGTACTGGGATTAAAGGCAAGTGCTGTCCAACCTGGCTACTGGTTTTTAAACATGGTCTTCCACTGTCCCTGCAGCTTGAAGTTTTGGCTAGGCTGGCTGTGTAGAGAGCTCCCAGGATCAGCCTATCTTCTCCCCCTAAGGCTGGAGTTACAGACATGTGTAGCCTTGCACAGGTTTTACATGGGTGCTAGAAATTTGAACTCCACAGCAAGTGCTCTTACACACTGAGCCATCTTCCCAGCCCCATCCGTAAATGCACTTTAATAAAGATGCTTCTTTTGTTGTTTCTCGTCTTGTAGAACAGAAATTTAATATGGTCTGTGCCTGGCTGTTTTTCACATTCATCCATCATTTCATTCATTTAACATCAATTTAACAGCAAACATGAGGAGAAGCCAGTTCTCTTGAGGCTGTAAATTCTAAGAAGCCCGAGTTTTAAGCAAATTAGATATGAGCAAATGGTAAATGTTTTACCACTCGTTTTGCAAGTTTTAATTCTTCTGTGCTAAAATAACACCCTCTCTCCCTTCTTTATCTATAACAAATACAAAAACACAAAACCACACAAGACATGGATGAAGAAAACATGGAATCCCTAATTTTACACATGTGCTTTTCTTAGTTGGCTATGTTTTATTTATTTGTTTGTTTATTTATTTTAATTTGTTTACATTTCAAGTGTTATCCCTTTACCTGGTGGCCATGTTACTTTTAAATTTGGTTTTTATTTTAATTTTTAGACAGGCTCTCATTATGTAGTCAGCTTGCATGGACTGGACTGGCCTCAAATTTGCAGAGATCTACCTGCCTCTGCCTAATGAGTATTAGAATTAAAAATATGCACCACTACAGGTTTTTTTTTTCCTTTGGAGATGGGGTCTCATGTAGCCCAGGCTGGTCTTAAACTAGCTATGTGGTAGAGGATGACCTTGAGCTCTACTACTGAGATTGCAAGCATGTAGCAACATGTTTGCTTCTGTTATTTTTTAAGGAACATTTGTAAAGGATAAATAGACAAGACAATGTATCTAGTAAAATGTGTTCACTGATGTGTTTTCTTCACTGATTCCATGTCCTTTTCTGTCACAATGGAGAATGCTTGCTTCAATGTTTGCTTGTGTGCTCCCAGAGCAGCAATTCCTCTTTGTGCCTTACACAAAGACTTGCTCTAGACTTCACACAGGGAAAACACAATACAGATTCATGGAAAACGGTGACAAAGGGGGACAATGACCAGGAATGATAGTTTTTGAATGAACAATAGTTTCATTACTTCTGGGTTTTTCTATTATATTTAGTATGATTCTGGCACACGTGTTTCATCCCAAATTTATAGGGATTTTCAGCAAAAAATTCTGTATTCTTACCCCCATAGCACAACAAAGTGAGTTTATTAACCCTCACCACCAGCTGCTTATCCTTTATTCCCAACCTGATCATCATGATTTGAATTACAGGGTTCCTTTTTGTGCCATTAGTAGAATCAAGGAACAGTATCAAGCTCTGTGAAGTCTAATTTCCTCATAGATATTACTAAGCCAGCTCTCTTTGCTGTATTGACTAAGTTTTGTCCATAACTCCTGATATCTAGTGTTTGGTTGAAACTAGTTTTCATGGAGGGTAGAGAGATAGCTCAGTAGTTAAGAGCACGTGCTACTCAGGTTCACAACCATCCAGAACTCCAGTTCCAGGGCATCTCATGCACAAACATGATACATATACCCATGCAGGTCAAATACTCACAGACATAAGATAAAATATATAAATCTAAAATAATCTTTGAAGACGTCCCGAATTTTTATCTATTGGCTTGCTCAATTCCACGGCAAGGTCAACTACCGTAAGATTTCACAGAGTTGGGACAGACAAAATTCGAGGCTTACATGATGCTTTAGAGCTTATGAAGCCATTTTTTTATTACAATACTTAGAAACTTAGTGATCCATCCATGACCTAGATGCTTCTCTCAGCCTCCTAACTTTCTTAAAACCTCATTTCATTTCTACCCATACAGCTCCTACCCTCTTGGGCATAACAACTAATAACCGAAGGTCACGAAACCTGTAGGTTTTTTTTTTTGAACTCTTTTTTTTCTCTGCTTCTAATGATGCTTAAAAGTAAAGGGGTTGGATAGGTTAGAAGCAAAATAAATCCATTATAAAATCAGATATGTGAGGTATATAGCAATCCCAGTACAGGAACTAGACAGGGATAAGCATTGTGCCTAGAAGAAATACCTGAACTTCTCCAGGACCTATAACTATGATACTTTTAGCATCATCACTTCATTGATTATCAGCTTTTAGTCATAGCCTAGAAAAGGTACCAGAGAAGCTGTTTCCTGTTGGAAAGTGAAAATAGCCCTGACTAAGAAGGCAAAATAAAAAGAACAGACTGAACAGATGCTACCAAAACAAATGGAGCAAAACATTAAAATCACTGGTGAATGAAAATGCTTGGGTAGTGAAAGAATAAGAAAACCAAGCAGGAAATGCGTCCTTTCCACCTCTAAGTTTCTCATTTTAAGTGAACAAAGCAGAAATACAACTTTGCAGTGATACAGACCTCAGCTTCCTGCCATCACATTCCCAAACCCTGACTGCTGGAATTCTCCAAGTGCAAGAAGTTTAATGGCGATAACACTTCCGAATCATAGGCCTCATTAAATAGCTTTAAGGATGACCTTTTGATAAAAGGGAGCCATTTACAGAAATTCTGATGCATGAGTTGTTGATGAATTGTTATTTTTTTTAAAGTTGAGTGTGAAGTGCCTATTGGAAGTACAGAAGTGTAGAATCGTAGCTTATGCTATTATTCATATCTGGAGTGCAAATTTATTTGAGGATCTGGTTTTCAATATGGAGGGCCGATGCTTATTCCTGAGCAATTCTATATGGTAGAAAATAAGAGACAAATCAGCCATATAGCTAACTTTTTCTACAAAGAGGAAGTCACTTAGAATTAACAAAAGCACACAGAAGAAATTTTAACCTTCCAAGTGAGGGGGCTAAACTATATGAAAAGCAGGCATTCAACCAAGTACTTGGATTCTACTACCTTTTTGTTCCTTCAGGGAGTGCGGAAGATGGGTTCTTCCTTCAAGCACTTTGCAATCTTTTCCAGTTGTGCAAACGTTCAGCTGGTTAATGGTAACTTTGAGGCAGAAGACCTTTTACCTGACCCTTTTAACTCCCTAGTTATCAGATGAAAAAAAGTGCTGTCCTCCTTTCACGATGGCTGACACCTGTTAAACACCTGACATTTACTAGGACAGCTGCCATCAAAATCAAAACAAAGGCAGAAAATAGTATGGACAAGTGAGGATTTGGAAAAGCCAGAGAACCGTGTGGATGGCTGGTGAGAAGGAAATGTGGACCTTCTCTGTAGAAAGCAGGATGAAGGTTCCTCAATACTTTACAATTAGAATCATCCCATGATCCAGCAAATAAACTCATAGACAGCCAAATGGAGTTTCCTAGCAGTTTAGGGGAGGGTGTTCTTGTGGGACGAGTTTTGCAGCATGAGGACATTCTAGAGACTAATAGTGAGATGGAAGCAGGATGCCAGAAATGGAGTTAATGCCACAAACGGTTTACAGAACACTCTGGAGCTGTTGGGGTTTTTCGTTCTGTTTTGCTCTGGGTTTGAGACACAGTTTATCTCTGTAGCTCAGAGACCAGACTTGCCTTGAATTTATGGGAGACCCTTCCTGCCTTTGTCTGTGCCATGCTGGGACTGCAGGTATCTACTGCCATGCCCAGTTGACAAAAGCTTTTCAGGGTTATTTCTATTAAAAAGTTAAGCTAAGTGTGAAGGATTACAGAAATTGAACTTTTTATTCCACAGGTAGTTAAGAATCCATATATTCAGGTTATTTTCATTTAAAACAAAAGTAATGTCAGGTCAGCCATTAAACCTGGAAATTTCTTCTTTCAAAATTCAGCTGAAGGAGCCAGGCATGGCAAAGTTATAATCTCAGAATGCAGGAGGTAGAAACTGGGAGAGGGAATCAGGAGTTCAAGATCATCCTCAGCCATGTAGCAAATCTCAGGACAGCTTGAGCTACATGGAACTCTGCCTCGAAGTAAGAGAGAAAGAAAGAAAGAAAGAAAGAAAGAAAGAAAGAAAGAAAGAAAGAAAGAAGGAAGGAAGGAAGGAAGGAAGGAAGGAAGGAAGGAAGGAAGGAAGGAAGGAAGGAAGGAAAGAAAGAAAGAAAGAAAGAAAGAAAGAAAGAAAGAAAGAAAGAGAAAGAAAGAAAGAAAGAAACAGAAAGAAGGAGAGGGGGGAGGGAGGGAGGATAAGAGTACTTATGTTGAGGAAATAAACAGGTGAGATATAATGATACACAAACGTGTGTGTGTGTGTGTGTGTGTGTGTGTGTGTGTGTGAGTGATCAGCCATTAAACCTGGAAATTTCTCCTTTCAAAACTCAGCTTAAGCAGCCAGGTATGGCAAATTTATGATCCCAGAATTCAGGATGGATGTGTGTGTGTGTGTGTGTGTGTGTGTGTGTGTGTGTATGGATATATATACACACATGCATACACACATACATACATATATAATACATACATACATACATGCATACATACATACATACATTATTGGATTTTGCTGTTGTTGTTTGAGACGAGGACTTATAGCACATGCCTGGAACTATGTAGCCCAAAGTGGATTCAAATTTATGGGAATTCTACTGCTTAAGCCTCCCGAGTGCTAGGACTAAAGATGTGAGCCATATGCATAGCCTAAGCAAACATTCCTAGTTTTTAATATTAAGGGTATGGAAAGGTATTAAATACAGAAATGATCTAAACAGTTATCAAGTGAAGTCTAGTTCAATAAATGGTATTGTATTCTTCTGATGGGTTGAGACCTTAAAATACCATGTAGTTATCTAACAGAAAGAACTGGGCCATAGCATATTAAGTTTTCCAAATAGCAAGGCAGTCAGTCCACTTGGGAGGCAGAGGCAGGTGGATCTTTGTGTTTGAGGCCAGCTTGGTCGACAGAGTGAGCTCCAGGACAGCCAGGGCTAGAAGTTAAACAACTAAGTCTGGGTTCATTTACAAGTCAGTAGGTATAGAAGGACTAGGAAAGAAGAAGAGGGGAAAGGAATCAACCAGAGCAAAGCATGAAGACAGAAACATATGAAGAGGCCAAGAGGAAGCCATTTACTATTCTGATCTGAAAAAGTTAACAACAAACGAACGCAGAAATATTCCATCTAGACAATCAGACAATTTCAGACCACTTTCCCTAGGGGAACCTCCCAAGCTACTGCAACTGAACTTTCTTCTCGTCAATACCTGAAGCTTTCTCATATATCTGCCTGTCTTAAGTAAGCAACAGATGCTGTTCAAAGAAAAAGAAAACTTCTAAGAAACTCTTGTACTCTTAAATAATGTGCTGAGACAACTAGTTTCATTCCTGCCACATTATTTTCCCTTTAAAAAAATGTTTCAAAAAATTTAAGTTATAGCCGATAGAAAAAAAGATATAAAGGATCATATTTTGCAGACTTCGTCTCTTCCTTAAATTCTTTTTTTTCCCCTTTCAGTGAGACACAAGGACACGGAAGACACACAATAATCATAAGCCTTTACTTATCCTGTGGTTTATTTAGGGAATTTTATTTTGTGTCTGGAAAATAACAGACTTCTGCTTTTAGGTAGGCAAATAATGAAGGACTCAGAGAAACATGCCCACCTTAGTTTAACTTTTAGAAAGCAAGTATTCCAGGCTTACTCTATATGAGTACACATATATAAATGCTCAGCCCTACAAAAGTAAGCTAGTCTCTTCATCTTTAAGAGCACTACTCACAGTTTCTCCATTCACAAGGATGACTCCAAATGTTTGTGATCCCCAGGGGTGAAATGCCCCACAGCTGGCTTGCTCTGTGGAGATGTTCTTTTCTCCTAAACTAACCTGAAGAGCAAGCTAGATTTGTAGACTGCACAAACATCTGTAATTGCTAAACATCTCTGTGACATGGTGTAACAGTTAGTTACTGCTTGTGCAAACTGCCCATCTAAATTACTCTCTGCTGTATGAGCACATGAATACTAAGGCACAAAGAAATTGGAAACATCTGTAAAAATTAATGGCCAAATTGACCAAAGCCTTGGGATGGGATGGGGGAGGGGCGTCAAAAACAAGCTAAATAGCTCTAGTGGAACATTTGAATTTAGAAAACCACCCTTACATTAGCAATGTTCTTTCTGAATACATCCAAGAGTGACCCCCCTCCGCTGTGGGATTCCAGTTAGCCCAAACATCATCATTTTAACACACCCGTTTACATACAAAACCAGGCCTTTATAAAATGCTATAGATAAGATACACAGGTTTAAAGGATCTATTTCTTCTCTAAAAGAAAAAGGAAAGAAATACCTCTTCTCCCATCGTGCAGCCGGCCTCGTCTCTTCAGTTTGTAAAGGTCCCAGAACTACCCTGAAATCCTCCCACTTCCTTCAAACAGCCAAAGGCGCGGAGCCTGAGGACCCAGCCTAATCCTGAGTCATACTTGGGACCAAATGAGGAATAGGGAGAACAAAGCTTGCATTTGTTTATGATTCAGGAAGCCAGGGCCGATTCATAGCTTGGGTGGCTTCTCCAGAAGTCCTCCTCCCTCGCCTACATCCCTGCCGTAATATAGGTCGCCTCCCAGTGCCCAAAGGTGTGACCACACAGACAAGGAACGCACTGAGACTATTTATTGGCAGGACCCAGTGACCACTTGTGTGTGTGTGTGTGTGTGTGTGTGTGTGTGTGTGTGTGTAAATGCCAGAGATGAAATAAAAAGCTATCTTTCAACAGATTATATGCCTGGGGGCTGGGGATATATAAAATATGGCATGTTACAAAAATTACAAAAAGTACAAACACTTTTACAGAAATAAAATTAGTCATACTACACAAAAATTTAAAAAAAAAACTAAAGGGAAAATAGCACTGACTTTATGGATATGCTTCCCTTAGGACACATCATGTCATCAGAAATATCCCAACAGTCTGGAAAGAAGTATTTAAACATCCATCTTGTTTCCCCCTAAATGAGATACCATATGTATCACCACTTAAGTGACTTCAGAGCCCACTGATAGAGTTCAAAACACTGGAGCCAGAACATGATGTAAAAGTTGCAAATAGGTCATTCCCAACCTATATAATCTTGAACACATTAAATTTTGCTCACCCTCATTTGCTTATCTATAAAATGGGACTAATGGAACAATGCATGTGCAAGGTTCTGGGTTCAATTCCACGCATCACAGAAACAAGAACTTTAAAAGAGTCATCGCAGTGACCACAGACCTACTTGGTTGTCTAGGTGACTAAATAATATATAGAAGCCCAAACGCTGACAGAAGGATCTGGCACACAGGAAGTACCATATTAGCCACTATTACAAGTTCAGGACTTCACAAATCAACAGTGTCTTCTTTTTGCCACGTTTCTTGTAGTCTTAGATCTTGATGTCCTGTGCAGTTACGAACCATGGCTAATTTTTAAGTGTTTTAATTAAACTAACTTAAAAATAATATATTCTATACTTACTTACTAACTGCCTGCTTTGTGGCTGACCCTGGGATGGCTTTAAATTAGATGCTGCCTCAGTCCTCAAGAAATGTATAATCTGAGAAAATATGACCCAGATGAGTTTATACACAACATACCTAAAACAAAGGTGGGAGCTATTACTGGGTGTGAGTGACAAATGTGATGCAAGGGGTAGGGAATTAGCATTTGAAATGCAGATAAGAAACCAGCTTATCAAAACCTAATTAGGATGAGAAAGGACAGTCAGGGCTGCCCAGAGGAATTTCAATTCATTTCTTTAGACTCTCCTCCCTCAGTGAAGTGCAGCATAACTCCCCACAGGGTTTGCAGAGTGACTTCTTCCAAAAGAGTTTAGAATGGAAAGAAGGCAAAATGAAATAAAACATGACAACAAACCTTCCTGGGGACAAAACTGTCCAACCTCACCTCAGTCAAGGTGACCAAGGTCAATATTGAAAATGAAGTTATTTTGATATCATGAGCCCTCGGCATCTGATGTAACATGAATGAGTCTCAAACATGAAAAAACCTTCAGAAAAAAAGGCCAATTTATGAACATTCTGCAAAACTCAAAAGTGCCAAGGTCACCAAAACAGGAGAAATCTAAGGAGATAGGGTGATTAAATACAATGCAGTATTCTGAATGACACCCTAGAATTAAAGAAAAGGGACAATGGATTAAAACTAAGGGCACCTGGATAAAGCTAGGGCTTTAATTAATAATCACATAGTGACATTGGCTCACACATTGCAACAGATATAATATGAACAGAAGCTGTTAACAATAGTGAGAGCTCTGCATGGGCTATGGAGAAATTCTGGCATTACTTTCCCACCTCTCTATAACCCTAAAATTATTCCACATGAATAGCTAATTTAAAAACTAATTAGAAAAGCAACAAACTCAAAGGTGGGCCTGGTGGCATACGTCTGTAATTGCAGTCAGTACTTGGGAAACAGACAGGAAGCTGAAGAGTTCAAGGCCATCTAAAGCTTCATAGTGAGCTCAAGGCCATGTTGGGCTTCATGAGACCCAGTTTCAAAGAATCTGAATAAATAAATACTAATTAGGGCAGGTAGGTGTACACAACGACACACACTTACAGTCTCAGAGTTTGGATGGTGAGGCAGAAGGATTATAAGAGTTCAGGGCTAGCCTGGACTCATAGTGAGTCTGAATCCAACCTGGGCAACATGCCAACTTATTTCAAAAGAACAAAAGTAATTAGGAAGATGAATTCGTTGAAATGCATAGGTGTTATTTATACGTATACACAATAATGTATGTGCATACACAAATACAAGTGTATTTAAACAATACCCTCCTAACTTACTCCCCCCCCCCCCCGCATGGCTAGTTCATCTATGAGCAAAGACAATAGAATGCTGACTCTTGGCTTTTTGGTTCCCCAAACACACAGACCAATTTTCTTTGAAAGAAAATTTGGCTCATCTGTCAGTTCTGCTGCCAACCGAGGCAGTGGCAGCCTGGCTGAAAGTGGGTGCATGAGGTGGGCCCATCTGCCCCTTTCCAGGAGCTACTCGAAGCTCCTGGTGCCTGGCCAATTAGTCATCAACCACAGAGCCCTGGGCTGGCAACTCTCCCAGCTGCTTCCTCTTCAATCTCTAGGCCACATTCTCAGGCACCTCCCTAGTTATCTCTCTAAAGCGTACAGTTGAATTCCTCCACCAACATGCCCGCCCACCCAGAGAATGCACACTGGCAAACTCCTGTGGAAAAAGGCACCACTTTCTTCCAGCTGCCGACCACCATCACCACCTGACCGTCCCTGAGCTCCAGTCCAATCTACCTATTTGCTGCTTCAATGTAAGCATGCTCTTTCTCCCGATCCACACATACTGTCAATGCTGTGACTTCCCATCATCTTTGAACACTCTTTTCCTTGAAAATATCTTTGGATACTCCCTTACTTTTCCGCATCCCAGGAAATTCCCTGCGGCCTGATTCTCACAGATACTGTGGACACAACTCTGCTAGGTCCTTTATATATACAAGTTTGTCAGTTCAAGGGGCAATCCACACAGGCATGGAGGTATATGGAAGGCAGAAACAGGAGCATCAAGAGTTCACTCTCATCCCCACCTACATAGTGGGTTAAAAATGAGCCTAGGGTCCATGATAGCCGCTTCAAACAAAACATAAATAAAACGTTGTGAGATAATCCATGGTATCAGATGAGAAACCTAGAAATAATGACGGCGCCAAAGTATGACTTTGGCACAAAGTGTTAAATTCCAATTACCTAGATTATATCTACCTGACTCCTAATCAATAATCATGCAGGCAAACAAGCAAAAACACTCTGCACCTAATCTGTAAATACAGCATCTAGACCAATTGTTTCTCCACTTTCCTAATGCTATGATTCTTTAATATAATTCATCATGTTGTGGTGAGCCCCCCAACCATAAATTTATTTTCATTGATCCTTCATCACTATAATTTTGCTACTGTTTATGAATAATGTAAATATCTGATATCCTGGATATGTGATGGATAGGACAATCACGGGTTGAGAACCACTGATCTTCACACCACCCAGTGATCTCCTTTGATGTGGATTGTCACCCTTGCATTCAGTTAGAGCGAAATCTCAGAGTGCCACTGATGATCTGTACAAGAGATTTGGTGATGCTTCAGTAAATGAATAAGTGCGGCAATCAATGAATAAATGGAAAAGGAATTTTCAGCTAGACCACAAGCATGCCAGAAGCACAATGAGCTTTCCTTTATAATTATAACTGGATTAAGACAAAACACAACAGTCTTCACTTATCTAGTCCACAAACAATTACTGAAGACCAGTGATACATAGTAGTTTTAACAATTTTTTTTCAAGGAATTGTAAATACTGTGGTGACTAATGCAGACAAGGTCCCAAATTATGGCATTTACTCTCAGAGTGGCTGACATTTAAGACTTGGTAATATGAAACAAATATAGCAAAATTGGAGTCTACTTCTTGGAGTTTCAAATCTTCCATAATCAAAAGTTAAAAAAAAAAAAATCAGGCCGGAGAGATGGCTCTGTCGCTAAAGTGTTTGCCATGCAAACGTGAGGAATTCCTAGCACTCAGGTAGAACCAGGCACAGCACAGCGGGGTGAACCTATAATCTTGGTGCTGGGGAGTTACAGGCAGATCGATCCCCAGAACTCATTGGCTAGCCAGTCTAACCAAACTGGTAAGCTCCAGGTTCAGTGGGAGACCCTGGCCCTACAACCGAGGTGGAAGCCAGGCAAGGAAGCACTTGCCTTTAATCCTAGCACACGGGAAGCAGAGAGAAGCAGATTTCTGTGAGTTGGGAGCTAGCCTGAGCTACATAGTGAGTTCCAAACCAGTCAGAGCTATACAGTGAGACTGCTTTAAAATGAGACAGAGAATAACTGAGGAAGATACCTGGTATATGAATTTATACACTACATTAAATCTCAATCTCTCTCTCTCTCTCTCTCTCTCTCTCTCTCTCTCTTTTTCCCTCTCCCTCTCCCTCTCCCTCTCCTTCCCTCCCTCCCTGTCTCCCTCCCTCTCCGTCTCCCTCTCTTTCAGCAATGGTACTAGAAAAGGTTCCTTTCTAGTAAAAAGAACCTTAAGTGATTATTATGTAAGTACTTTTCTAATGATTGTACATATTTACTTAATCCTCATACTACCCCTAAGTGACAGATCATCTTGTTATTCCAATTTTAAAGATGAGGAACATAAAGCACTGAGTCACTAACTTGCCTTCTAAGGAAGCAGAGTTAGGATTTGAACATGTCCTATCTGACCTGACTGTTTAATAACTTGTGCGTGTATGTGTGTTTTGAGGTGGGACTTCATATAGCCTCCAGCTGACTTTAAACTCACTCTGTATCGGAGGGTGATCTTGAACTGTGTGCCTTACAGCCTCCACCTCCAAGTCCTTGAATTACAACCCTGCGGGAGCACACCTGGCTTATGCAGTGTTGAGGTTCAGTGCCTAGGCTCTCTGCACACTGGGCAAGCACTCGACCAACCGAGCTCTATCTCCAGTCTGTAGAAATGCAATAGTAGGAGCTTCTGAGACTGTAAATCTTGGTAATGATCTGGCTGCAGTTAAATATTTCTTGGAAAATACATTAGGCTGAGTGTTTCACAAAGTACACGTCAAGCATGCATAAATAGCAGAAAACATCCAACCTGTCAAAAAATAAACCTTGGGGATAAAGAGATGGCTCAGTGCTTAAGAGCACATGTTGTTCTTCCAGAGGACCAGAGTTTCATGCCTGGCTCCTACATCAGACACCTTACAACCACACGTCACTCCAGCTCCAGAGGATCTGATATGCTCTTCTGACTTCCAAGGGCAACTGCACTCACATGGGGAACATGGCTTGCTTGCATGTGCGAGAGCACACACACACACACACACACACACACACACACACATTTTAAAGTAATAATAATAATCTTAACAAAAACCTGTAACATTGTTTCCTATTCCCTACCAACCCTTCCTCTCCTTCTCCTAGACAAGGAAACATGGATACAATGGGAATAAATAAAGTCTGAAAATCCCATATGCTTCATTTAGCCAGTAAGCATCGCAATACCATCTGCTCATTGAAAGCCACATAGTTTGCAATCACTCTAAAGATGTCTTATAATGTTATCCTTCCATCCAACTGAGGAATATTCAATAATCTAAGTCTTAAAAAACTCATCTGAGTTTTTTAAAAATCTTACCCAGTTGTATTTTATTAGCCAAAGAATATATTAGCTCCTGGGGCTCACCAGAGCTTATTTCTCTTCAAAGGATTGGAGATTATGATTGTTTGAATGAAAACAGCCCTTATAGACTCATATATTTGAATACTTGCTCCCCAGTTGGTAGAACTGTTTGGAAAGGATTAGGTGTGGCACTGCTATAGGAGTTGTTGTCACTGGGTTTGAGGTTTCAAAAACACACACCATTTCCAGTTCGCTTTCTCTGTCTCAGTCTTGAGGATCAAAATGTAAACTCCCAACTAGTACCCAGCACCATGCCTGTCTGACTGCTGTCACGTTCCCCAACTCTTTTGTAACTTGACTTGGTTGTGGTGTCTTGTCACAGCAATAGAAAAGTAAGTAACAGGCATAGAGATTTCTTATTTTAAAATTATTAATCAAAATAGAGAGGAAAGAGAGAGAGAATAGTGTGTGTGTGTGTGTGTGTGTGTGTGTGTGTGTGTAGTATACATGCATACATACATACATACATACATACATACAAGTGCCACAGTGCGTTTTATAGAGGTCAGGAGATAGCTGGTAGGAGTAAATTTTGTCCTTCCACCTTAGGGGTCCTGGGGACCAAACTTGAGTCACTAAGCTTGATGATGGCAGGTACTTTTACCTGATGAACAATCTTCTTGGCCCCAGATCTCTTATTTACAATAGAGATCATTACTTTGTTTGTTTGAGATACAGTCATGCTATATAGCACTAGATAGCACTGGGAATTATATAGACCAAGCTGGTCTTGAATTTGCAGTGGTCACCTGCCTCAGCTTCTAGCGTTCTGGGAATACAGTCATGTAAGACTATATTCAGCTAAGACTGTCACTTGATACTTACCTGGTTTAATTCTACTATAAAGTTTAATGAATTTTTACTAGAATGGATAAAAAGACTATCAGAGATATGAATGAAAATATTAAAATTCTCTTAACTGCAATTTGGCTGATTGAAACAGTTGATTTGCAATTTCTATTTACATACAATTTAAATTTTAATTCTCTACCACAAGCAAATGTTTCAATGTTGATACCATTAAAGGCATTAATTCAAGTGACTGTAATTCTATAAATAAGATTCAAGTTGACAGACATTAAAAACAGAGACTGCTATAAATAAAAACCAGTGAAAAAATAAAAACAATAAAAACAACAACAAAATCCTTTCAAGAAAGAGATATTAGAAGTCACTAAGAGAAATCATCTAAACCAGGAAGGCATAGGAAAAAAAGTTCCTGAAAGAATTCTCTTTAAGAAATATTATATACTACCAACCTGTCAAACCACAATGCCTCAAGATATCTTTTCCAACCAGTCTAAAAAGACTGGTTTCCAGATGATTAGAGGAGCCAAGACTAGCCATGACTTTAGAGTCCAAACAAGGAATAAGTTGGCACAAAAAAAGCAATGATTATTCTGTATAGAAAGCCATACCACGTTAGGTCCTGGGCCTCACCCAAATATTTGCAACTTACTAACAAGTATATCCACAGCCACCCCTCCTTTACCTAAGTGTTTGATGCAGAGTAATCATCTGAGTGACTCACCAACAAGTTCTCTAAACTGCTGAGTCATCTCTCCAGGTCCTACGGCCATATTAACACTTCTAATGGAAACATTTCCTCAAAAGTTTCCTTTCCTGTAATCTCTATTAAATCGAATTTGTAACATACACAAAAAATGGAATATACATCAAACTCCCATGAATATGTCACTTGCTTTCAATTACTATCAACTCATGAGCTAGATGGTATATGCCTGTAATCCTAGCATTTGAAAGGCAGAGGCCAAAGGACCAGAAGTTCGAGGTCATCCTTGGCTAAACAAAAGTTTGAATTCAGCCTTATGTACATGAAACCCTGCTTCACAAAACACAACAACAAAAAATCAATTCATCACCAATCTTGTCTTCTCTACATCATTTCATCTGTAAATATTTCAGTTAAATAGTACATTGCACAAATTATTCATACACATATCTGTTTTTTAGTATTAGATGGGGTCCCTCTTTATATCTTAATAAGAGAAGCAAGAATAACAATATGCACTGGTTTTGGTTTGACTGGTTGGTTTGTTGTTTTGAGACATAGTCTCTGTATAGCCCAGGCTGGCCAGAACTAGCTAAATGTATCAGACTAGCCTTGAGTTTCAATTATAGTGCCTCAGTCTCCCAAGTGCCAGGATTAAGGTGTATAGCATCAAGCCTGGCTTCACTATTTCTTTCTTTCAGGGTTGATAAAGGGCTTTTCCACCGACATGTAATATAATCATGAACTTTGTTATATATTAAACTTATATGTATAAGGGCTTGGGAGATTGCTCAGTTGGCAAAATGTCAGCCATGCAAGCATGAGGACCTTGGTTCAGATATCCAATGTCCACGTAAAATTCAGACATGGTAGAAAACATCTATAACTCCAGCATATGGAGTTTACTGGACAATCAACCTAATCAGCAAGTGAGCCTCAGGTTCAGTGAGAAAGTCCTGTGGAAAAAATATAGTGTAGAGAGATCAAGAAAGACTTCTAGCCTTCAAGTATATACAGCCCCATATCCATAACCCCCATGCATACAGAGAGAGAAGGAGAGGGAGGGGGAAATGGAGAGGGAGGGGAGGGGAATAGGGGAGGGAGGAGGAGGGAAAAGGAGAAGGAGGGAGAGGGAGAGAGAGGGAGAGGGGGAGGGGGAGGGGGAGAGGGAGGGAGGGAGGGAGGGAGAGAGGGAGAGAGAGAGAGAGAGAGAGAGAGAGAGAGAGAGAATGAATGAGAATGAGAATGAGAATGAGAATGAGAATGAGAATGAGAATGAGAATGAGAATGAGAATGAGAATGAGAATGAGAATGAGAATGAGAATGAGAATGAGAATGAGAGAATGGGAGAATTATCTACTGATCCAGAGAACTGGGTCTTAATATTTTATAAAGTTGGATGGAAATTATAAATATGGTACTTGAAGTTATTAAAGATACTTGGATTCCTCTTTTCCTCATACAAATGATCAAGCTAGCCACGTCAGAAGATAAACTGCTCCACCCTAAGTGGGAGACAATGTTTCACATACCAAATTTTGTCATGCAGGATCTAATTTGTGCTTCTGTAAAATGAAAGCAACAAGCCCCATTTTAAAAGGAAACTTTCCTCTTTAAACATAAATATTGAACACAAAAGCACCTCAAAAGTGAAAAGAACCAGACGGTGCACTAATAAAACGTATCACACTCATCAGCTCTCAAGTCAGATTATGTAATAACACAATAGCTCCATAAATCAACACAAGTACCCACTGCATCAACAGCAGGGAGTGGAGATCATGTTAACTCATTTCAGATGTTGAAAATGCTGCCTGCAGCCAGTCAAGCAAACTGGAAAGTTTATGTTTGCTCCCAAGGCTTGACACTGGGTTAAGGGAACTTCTAGCACATGGTTTCACTCTGCAAGGAATCAGAATACACACACATACGCCCACATGTATCACACACTTCTGGTAAAGTTGTTATTCCATGTCACTACTACCAATGCACCGAATTCATTTCACAATGAAACATTTAAGCACACAACTGGCTGATTTTCAGTTACGGATCTGCTCTAACTGTTCCACCCAGATCCATCATTCTACTAATGTCTGCAGTCTCCAAAGGACCATGTTAATACATTTTGGAACCTTCCACCTTCCACAAATCATTATGTTTCATATACACAGAGTGGAACAGTGAGAAGAAAGAAGGAGCCCTATTAGGGTGATGAGATACAGATAGGAGGATGCTAGACACAGTTAGGCCAAGGTGATGGAGTTTCCAGATCAATTAGTCAGATACAACCTCAAGGGGAAAGGGAAAGAGAACTAGCACTACCTTTATCTGACTTGGGCAAAGTTGTGGGAGGAGAAGTTGTTGGGGCTTGGATAAAATGACATGAATTAGAATCTCTAGGTGGATCATGTGTCCTTATTGCATGCTGGGGAATCTTCTGGGTATATGCCCGGAGTGGTATAGCTGGGTCCTCTGGTAGTATCATGCCCAGTTTTCTGAGGAACTACCAGACTGATTTCCAGAGTGGCTGTACATAGCAGCCCTATTTATAATAGCCAGAAGCTGGAAAGAACCCAGATATCCCTCAACGGAGGAATGGATACAGAAAATGTGGTATATATACACAATGGAGTACTACTCAGCTATTAAAAACACTGAATTCATGAAATTCTTAGGCAAGTGGGTGGAACTGGTGAATGTCATCCTGAGTGAGGCGACCCAATCACAAAAGAACACACATGGAAAGCAGTCACTGATAAGTGGATATTAGCCTAGAAGCTCGGAATACCCAAGAAACAATTCACATATCAAATGATGCCCAAGAAAAAGGAAGGAGTGACCCCTGGTCCTGGAAAGGCTTGATGCAGCAGTGTAGGGGAAACCAGGACAGGGAAGTGAGAACGGGTGGATTCGGGAACAGGGGGAGGGAAGATGGCTTATGGGACTTTCCGGGAGGGGGGGGATCCAGGAAAGGGGAAATCATTTGAAATGTAAATAAAGAATATATTGAAGGAAGGAAGGAAGGAAGAAAGAAAGGAAGAAAGAAAGAAAGAAAGAAAGAAAGAAAGAAAGAAAGAAAGAAAGAAAGAAAGAAAGAATCACTAGGTGGAAATGATAGAGAGGCATTCCATTCTTGGGAGAAATGTGCTATGACATAAACTTGGGAGTACCTGGCATGAAGGCACATACTCAAAAGTCTTAGCCCTTGTGGGGTTGGGGAAGTGGCTTGAGCTCAGGAGTTGAAAGGTCACACGGTGAGACCTCACCTCAGGAATAAACAAACAGGGGCTAGGGAAATATCTCAGCAGTTAACACTTGCCACACAAGCAAGAGGATTGGGATGCTCACTCTTCTGTAATTCCAGCCTCAAAACACAGAGCTAGGATCTGCAGAGCATGCTGGCTAGCAAGATTTGCTATATCTTTAAGCTCTGAGTTTGACTGATAAACCCTGACACAATGAATCTAGTGGAGAGAAAAGAGATTCCTGAGATCCCCATCAGACTTCTTCACGTGTACACATGTGAACATACATATAAACACACTCACACACATGCAAAAACATACAGAAAGAAGGATCACGTTTGATACTGATATGATAACTCAATATATTACTGTCAGCTAAAACAAATGTTCTTAATCGTAATAATAAATCACACATACACACATCATGTGCCCTGGATTGAGCCGATGATTGTATTCTTTTCAAATACTTGAATAAAATGGAGGAAAAAAAAACTCCATCCATCATTCCTTCTCAAGATGAGTACTCACTTTTTTTGTGGCTACTTCACAGAATCTGACTGTGGCCATGAGAAAAAAACTCAAGTTCAGACACTAACAGCATAGTTTTCAGATCATAGGCAACATCACATATCAATAATTGAAAAAGAAAAACTTTTTCAGGGACACTTCAACAAAGGAGTTTAAGTGAAGCATGCTCCAATTTCTTCCTTTGTGCCTTTTCTCTAAGGGACTAAATGTCCAAAATGCCCCCACTCCATAAAAGCCATTTCCAATGCTTGGTGGCACTGGGGAAGGTTGCTAGGATCGTGCAGGTTCTATAGCTGCAGATGCTGATGCAACCTATAAATGTTGACCTCATTGAGTAATGAAAACCACAAGACAATGCTAGACACGAATTAGAAATGTTGCCAGTGCCCTATCCCAAACCTGCTGGCAAAAGCGTCAAAGCAAAAATCTTAACACTAAATCAAATTAACAAACATTTCTTAAACACAGCACGAGTGTAGCTTATTATAATTTGGAAAATTCCACAGTATTTATCAACTCCTAAGGAAGGCTATGATGCTGAGAAGTGTACCACAGTAGACGTCAGCAGTAGCCACAGAGCTATGGCTCTGGGTGTGTTGTCATAGCAACCGCATACTCAGCAGCAACATGCTGTCTGCTTCTCACCAGCCCAGAACCAGAAGCAGAAGAAAACAGCTAGCTTCCTGATGGGAGCGACCCAGGGAGTCAGAACACAAACTGTCTCTATCATTTGCTCACACGCACACAGGAGACTTCCTTTGAAGAGTCTGAAATTCTCTCTAACTCTTAGAAAAAAAAAATCCATACAATTGTTTTTTTCCATTATAGAAAAAAAAAACCCAACCAACACACATGAACACAAAGCATTAGAGAGAGATTTGGAGGGATCTGAAGGCTTTTAGGATCATATATTTAGCTGGGTCCAGGTATGAGTGGTTTCTCTTGGAGAAATGTTGAACCATTTGAAAAGTCATCTTGAGAAACATTCTTTAAAAGGGGACTCATATAGATGAAGTTCTATGTGTTAGACCTGATCCCCAGAGCAGTACCACCAGGAGGTTGTAGAACCTTTGGGATGTGAAACCTGGTGGGAGATCCTTAGGTCATGGAACTTAAAAGGGATTATAGGATTCCAACCTTCTCCAGTTCTTCTATCCAGGCTATGATGTAAGCCATTTTGTCTACCAATTATCTCAAGCCATCTTTGGTTATAACTGTGGAAAGCTGACCAACACCAGAGAGTGGTAAGAAATCAGCGGCAGGGAGACCATTCCTGCAGAAAAGGGGAACTTAAGTGTGTGGGCTGCGGGGCAGGAAGATATGGATCAGAGGCACCAGAAACATTTGAGGTTGAAGCCAGGGCCCACTTTCAGATATTCCCCATTGCAATGAAATCAGACAGAAATGTCAAGCGTACCTTTTCTACAGGCAGAAAATCATTTTCCACTTCAATCGATCTTGGTCTTAGTTTAATTGGCTTGTCTTTGAAAATGTCTCCAAAGCCCACTCCTTTAACTTTCTTGGGTTGGATGGCTGCAGTTGCCACGGTCCCGTTGGCACCTTCCGACTTGGTACTGCTGGAGTCGCCTCCATCACTTTCGGAGCCTGTGGTTTCTCTTAAGCCTGTCCACAGTGGGGATGAGGAGAGAGAGAGGAGAGAGCTCAGAAATCAGCCAGAGGCTACAATAAAGAACTTCACAGCTGGCCAGATGCCATCTCTCACAGTGTGCCTGGGCTTCTATCGTCAGGGTGTTGAGCGTGCTGACTCAGGCTGTCTGAGTTTTGTTTGGTCTTCCTACCCCAGACTTTAATTTTAAGCAGTGAATCAAAATAGCTTTTCAGAAACTCTACTTTCTTTGTATATGTGACATTTCACATGCTTCAAGCCAAAGCCTACTTCAATCCAAACATTTTCCCCATGGTTTGTATAATACCAACCCTCCCTGCCCATATCTGACTTTTCCACTCAGTCACTACCAATACTGCACCTCTAAACTCTCTGATTCATGTCAATTAGAAATTAGCAACGAAAGTATCATTTTCTAAAGGGGAACTGTAAAGCTAAAAGTGATTTAAACAAATTAGCAATTAAATCACACAAAATCATGACTGCCAACGACTTAAATGTCTTTGGATGGCTTTACAGGGAATAAACGCATACAGGCATGTTCCTCTAAGGGAGCATTAAACCAAACTTGACATTAAGACAGCATTTGCTAGCAGGATGGTGGTGCTTGTTAATGATGGGAAAAAATACTGCCTACCCAACGGCCAGAATCCCAACCCCAGGGTTCTTCCTTCTTCCTCTAACACCACCACCTTCCCAAAGCAGAATCTGTTTCCAAAGAAAACACACTGGGAACATGACACATTCCCTTGAACCTCTTGTGCTGTGTGTTGGAAGGTATGAGAGTTATCAGCAAGACAGCATGAACATTTACCTCCCGAGATGCTTTGCCCCTAGGCTCTGCCCACACTCATGGTTCTAAAATGGAGATCCTCTTTGAGTCTACTTACTTTCAGGGCATACACTCTTCCTTTGGTGTCAGGACATTTAATTATAACAGCAAAGGGCACGGTTCAAATGATATTTTTGGAATACTAAGTTCTGTCGTTAAACTGTATTCTTCAAGGTTCTAGATGTGCAGGGTAGGTAGGTTTTTGTCTATTTTAGTTTGTATCTCCTGATCATACAATGCCTTTATGGCATTGTGGAAATTTGGTGGAAAGAATGCCACCAAATTTCTTTTGGTAGTGGCCAATTGTACATTAGCTTCCTGTGGCCACCTAGTTCATAGGAACAATATACCAAATAATTGCTCATACACGATACCATAAAATGTTAAAGCCATTTAAGTGAGGAAGTGCCAGAGTGGGAAGAAACTGTTAAATGCAAACTGGTAAAATATAGAAAGGTTGTTATAGATTGCCAACAACTTTCAGAGTCAAACCTTAGAACAATAGTTTCCTTTGTTGCTGCCATTTTCCATAGAGCAGTATTTCTAAGCCAACAGGGTGGGGGAAGAAGGAGGTTGCTGGTGCACATTTTAATTAACTAAAGCACAGCATTTGTGAGCAGAAGCACAGGACAGAAGGAGGAGGGGGCCAGCTGTACATTACAGGACTGGATTGGAGTGTGCAAACATGGTGAAGCCCTTGGATTAGCTATCCATTCGTGTGTTTATCTACTCATTGTTTCTGGGAATACTAATGCTGGAGATATAATTTTGGAGTCTAAATATTGTGTCATTTCCCCTTTAACATGTTCTTATTTTGCCGTATGGATTCTTTCTATGTGATAAATGGCTTGCATATTCTTCTCGTGTTTGGGAAGAACCATTGAGGGTGAAATAAAGAAACAGTAGGAAGAAACCACATCACCTACCTCCCACCACCACCTCCATCACCATCACCACCACCACCATCACCACCACCACCACCTCCCATCACCACCATCACCATTACTACCACCTCCCATCAACACCACCACCAATTCCACCTCCCACCACCACCACCACCACCACTACCTCTACCACCAGAAGGCAACAGGGTAAATGGATTAGAGTGTATCTGTTTTAGTTTTTCAGAAAGAGGAAGTCAGGGGGCTCTTCTTGTGCTTCACCATTAGCTACAGCCATAATCTGGTCTCACCTGCCATTCTAATTTCATCGTTTCCACTTGTAGACATTTGCTGCCTTCAGGTTCATTGTAATAACAATGTATTAGTCCTTGTAAGAAATAATCTATTACACAGAGAATAGACACACAGTCACTCAGCCACACAAGCATGGGCTGGGAAGGAAACACACGGCAGATTTTTTCTTCCAGAAATTCTGGCATCTGGCTCTAACATTTTTAAGAATGTAAATTATAGTTAAATATTTGCGTTGATGTAATAACTCAAAAAATCTAGTTCTTTCTCTTTGGAAGGGAAGAAAGGTGACTTAATTTTCATGTGTGTTGGGTAGACTTTTTGCTACTTGAGCCAATCACATATATCTTCCTATAAAATGTCCCCAGAATATTGGATGGCACTCTCAGGCAGTTCAACCTACCAAGTAGAATGGAGGCTGGGGCCAGTTTAATGAAGGGCACATTACTGGTCCGTGATGAGATAGTCCAAAAAGGCATAAGAGTTTGGAAATGACTTGTGCATTTCAGCATTCTGCACTGATGTAACTTCCAGACACATGGACAGGGCAGGGCATGGAGGTGAACATGGTCAGATCTCCCCACTGAGCACAAGATGCACACTGCATGCTAAGTCATATGCGGGAGAATTGTGCATGTGTTCAGAGTGGAATAGAAAGAAAAATACCTTCGCTTCAACCATTGGAGGAGAGTTCTGGTGCTCATCATGTCTGAGCCTCTTTTATCACAGGTGTGTGTATATAATTCATGTATATGTGTGTATATGCACCACAGTGGATGCTCTTCCCTCCAGATGAAAGCAGAACGAAGCCTCCTAAACTTTGCGTCAGTCCTGTGGCTCTCCCCTGTGGTGAGACTCACCCTAGCTTCAGCACCCATCAGTTTGACGGTCTCTAAAGTGGCGCATGCGTGTGTCATGTTTCTGATGTAGCAAGAACTGCTCTAAGAGCATCATGACGTTAATCCATACATCTCGTTTCTTCCACTCTTGGCAGCCTAATTTTTACAACACAAAAGGCTGCAAATGGGTCTTGCCAAAAGAAGTCTGCCGTGTGGTGATTAGCTGGATGAGCAAAGCAAAACACTGTGTCTGGCATGGACTTCCATGCCAAGATCTTCTTTCTTTGAACCACGCAAATGATGAATGACCCATTTGGAAAAAGCAGTAACCAGGAGAGGTTGATGTCTCCACCAGAAGCCATCTCCCGCTGCCTTGATAAAGGCTACTGCTTCCTTCTCTGCATACATGGTTCATGCACACATGTCACGCATGAGAAAGGCAGAAAGCGAACGAGAAAGCGCCAGGAGCTGGTGGCGAGAGTGCTCTTGCAGCACACACCAAGGAAATGACACTTATCGTAGGCAAATAAGCCCATGTCCTTGGTTCAGAAATTCACACAGATACTTGGCACAAGCATGGGCAGCTCAGGAAAAGCGCAGCTGCATCAAAGCCCACAGGTGCCCAGATCTTAGCTTTATGATTGCCTCCTGCTGTTAAGGTCACTCACTGTAATAGCGTCTGTGGCCCTCCGTCTTTCCTGGTGCGGCTCGGTACAGAATTGTCCCTTCAAAGGTAGTCTTTCCTGACAGTGAATGAGAGAAGAGAAGGGGAGAGAAAAACAAGAGAGGGGACAGAGGGGAGCAAATGATGGCAAAAGAAGGAAGAGGGAGAGTCTTTAACTGAACTTGCCTTCAATGACTCCGCTGCAAGAGCTTCATCCATGCAATTAATTAAAGACCATTAGGTAGAGTTTCAGAATGTTACAGAATGAGCCCAAAGTCCCCAGGTGACCACAATGGCAAGAAATATCCAGCTTTGGTGCTCGCCTCTCACATGACTGACATGGTTGTTCTGCCCAGTTAAAAACCTGTAAGCCATTTCACATTTCAACTTAAGAGTAGGAAAACCTCAATTAATCAGAAAGAATCCAATTCATAAGATTATTCCATTAACTCAACTGGGCAAGCAGTCTTCTCTTTGGAGAGTGTGACCTGGACATAAAACAGACAGATCTGGCCCTTCTGCCTGTGTCATGTATTCCTAGAGCCACACAACGCTGATGTTCAAGCCCCAATATTCTAAACATGGCAAGGAATCCTCCTGAGAAAAGTTTACTGGGCATAGGGTGTGGCTGAGTAGTAGATTACTTGCTAAGCACTCATAAGGTGCTAGGTTTGACCCCAGCACCACAACATGAATAAATAGATTTGTCAAGGCAAGATATTAACAAACCACAGGGGATATTTTAGTAATGAGATTTGAAACCAATAGTGAGCGGCACATATACCACCATGAGGAGATGGTTTGGGTTAGCACCAAGGATATAAAAAAAAATCTGTTCTTGAAACATCTTAATTGAGGTTTCAATGCATCAATAATGAGTCTGTACTTAAGCATTGAGGACAGAGGACTCATCCAGCTCCAATATCATATTTTTGATACAATATCAGACATAAGACTGAACATGTAGCTAAAGCCCAAATATCACTGAATCATAAATGCACATATTGTTCCAATTTAAGTATACACTTACCCGCCCACCTTCCCAACATACATGCACACACACACATATACATACACATACACACACACACACCACAGACAATATCACAAGATGGTAAAATGATTTGAAAAGTAATCTCAATTAATAAATGTATTAGTAAAAGAAATGAGTTCTGTTATATATAGTTCATGAGCTCAATATTCAAACAAAGAGCCAGGCTTCTCCTTTCCTAGTAAATTGAGAGGTACCATTGAGCTAGGTTTAGAAGCAGGGAAGGTAACTAATGAGGAAAAAGCAACTCCTCTCACTCCTTAGAAAGTCTCCACCATCACAATAGGAAGCCCAGTAGGGTCACTGTCTAGGCCTTGCCAATTCCAATTCATGACACCAATTATGAATGATCAGCTCATTCTAAGTGAATGAAGTCCTGTCATTCCCATGTGTAACAGGAATGGTAATATGCCCTGATTTGGAAATCTGTCCTTGTGGGCTTGGGTGCTACAGCTGACTAGAACAACAACAATCAAAAGAGAATTAGGCATTCAAGTCACGACTTATGTATAGGCTCGAGTGGTAGGTATAAGCAACCTCAGTCACTCAGGAAGCTGAGGCAGGAGGGTCCTAGAAACCAGTTTGGACTACATATTGAGTTCCAGGTCTTGGGATACAAGGTAACACCATGTCTCAAAAAATAATCACTGTCTATAAAAGAGCAACCTAGTGAAGCAATAGAGTTTTGCAGACTTGCTTCTTAGACTCTCTGCTTTCCATGCCAAAAGCAGAGCCAGCAAGCAGTTAGTTTTTATTTGAGTGTATTTTTACTCCAAGTATGTCACCATTACTCCTAAAGCACAGCTGTTGGTGTGAGAACAGGTCCTCTACAAATGAATAAGCAAAAGTCTTCTCAATGTCAGCAAAATGGAGATATAAAAGAAAAAAAGTCAATATTCCGGGGATGCTCCTGAGAACAGCAACGCTTTCATGTGCTCTGCCCCAGAAGCAAGTCTGAAAATCCCAGTGGGAGGCAGACCATTGTGTTGAGATCTGCATTGTCAGTCAAGCCTATCTGCAAAGTCTCCCCTGCCCACTGGCAGCAAGACAATCAGAGAGGTAGCCTGGGATAGGGCCGGGCAAAGACTCACGGCACTTACTTGAGTGAAGAAGAGACAGGCAATCAGAAAGCGTCTGCATATGAGCAGTGTTTATCTCCCTGCAGGGGAATACTGTGCTATGGCCATTACATATTAGTTCTTGAAGGCAGCGAGCACTATAGAGGGGACAGGTTTTTAAATTTAGACATAAAAGTGTATGCTTATGTTAGCTTCTAACTTTGCCTAAAATTCTGTTTTATCTATGGGTAAACTGTCTTTCACTGCCAATAGAACACAAAGAACCAATGCCACTAAACAAGAATACTAAAGAAGAATACTAAAAAATTACTAAGTACTTAAAAAGAATACTAAAAAAGTGAAACAGAAAGAGGTCTAGTGATACTGTAGAATGGAGTTTTTCAAGATATGTTGGTATCACTGAAGTGTTTTGCCACAATTTCTAAGATGCCCTCTTATATTGGTCTTAGCTAGACAAGTCACCAAAGCATCACAATCTAAACCTTTTAAATAAGAAATTGAGAAAATGAGAGCATCAATTCAAAATGAAAATTGTAGCTATATACAAAAATATAACTTTTTCTCACTCAGATGATTATGAGAAATAGGTGAAGATATTCCTGGAGCTATAGGGCTGTCTTTGAGTCAGGGTCTCATCTATCTCAGGCTGACCTTAGACTATCTAATGTGCCCAAGGATGGCCTTGAATTTCTGATATTTCTGTATTCACCTCCACAACACTGGGAGTACAGTGCTGTGCCAACATAACTAACTTATTCAGTGCTGGGGGTCAAATCCAGGGCTTTGTGCATGCTTAGCAAACATTCTAAAAGAACTGTTACAACTCTGGCCCAAGGATTTTTAAAAAAGTAATAATTATACTTTTACAACATTTATTTGAAATTAAGCAGTATCAGAAATGTTAAATATGGAAGATTCATATATATTTTAAATATAAGGCAAACATACTGAAATGGGACCACAGTCAGATACAAAATTTGTCATCACTAAGTCCAAATAAATTCTACAGAGTCAGGATAATGTGTGATAAAAACATTTGCTGATTAGCTCCATTTCACATTATTTAGTCAATGGGAACATATGTATAATTATATATAAAAAGACAATTAATTAATCAACATCTATGATTGTAGTAAGAATAAACCCAATGTTAGTCAGACTTGAAATTTGCCAGATGTTCCATGAGAAGCTGATCTGTTTGTATAATGGCGCTGCTGCCACAATATGTGTAGAAAAATGGCATGTCATTTTGGTTTCCTAATACATAAGCCAAGGGCACAGCTGAAAATGTCATTGCACCAAGCATTCATGTTGCTGTTTGACAGCAGGTTGAAAGACAGGAAAATTTCTGCCCGCCCATAGTATACCATAGGCGTATAGACTGTCTATGCTGTTGGTACAAACATTTCTGTGTTCTGTTTTTGAACATCTGAGTTTACTAAACCCCTTTTTGTGTATATTTATTAATGTGATATGTGGGAGCCCATTTCATTCTTTTTAAAAAAAATCTTGTTTGGTACCAATCTGTAAGCCATGTCTGACTGATGATAACAGGTAAGCTTAAAAGGAAAGACAGCCAGACCTTATAAGGATCCAGGTAGAGCATCTAGTAGCACTGAAAACAAATACACACACACACACACACACACACACACACACACACACCATAATCTACTCGAATCCCAGACCTAATTAACAACTTACAGAAAGGGAGATTAAATGACACAACAGTGATGAAACTATCATAAGCCGGACAATGAGAAACTTAAAAAAATAAACAAAAAACAAAAACAAAACTTTGCTTCCTTAGCACATAGATTGCAAAGAGGGAGGACCTATAACTTCAGATGTAGTTTATTAGAGGAAAGTAGACCCTGAGCATATGTTTAATTATTTAAGGAATTGCTGAAAATTTTGTGTGCATCTGGCAATGGTACTTTAAGAAACCCTTTTATTGATACATATTGAAATATTTATTGGTGAATTATACAATACCTAGGGTTTTCTTTAAGAATGTGTAGAGCCATACTGTTAATAAATTTTCCACCAGCTGAGAACAGGTACATGTGGATTCATTATACTATTCTTTTACCGATATTTGAAATCATCTATAATTAAGGACTTATAAAAATCTGTTTGAAAACTACATATAAGGTGTCACAAGATCCAAGGATGGAAAAAATGTTTTCAAATTTAAATATGCAGAAAGTTTCTGCTACCACTTAACAGTGGGCAAACCCATATGATTATTAAATCTCTGTCCATGACAGACAGAGCAGATTGACATGAAGAATGATCTATGAACCAAATGTCATATGCAAAAGTACATGAAAATCAAGTGCTAGCAATGTTTACCTGTCATTCAAGAAAAAATTCCTTCTTGGAGTAATAATGGGCTGATGAAGGGATTATTAACACCTACTATGTGACATGTAGTCAATGGAATATTCGTTTTAAGGTACACCACCAAAGCTTCCTCTACAGAGGCATCTATTAATATACAAATGTTATAGCTTCAAGTATTATTTGCAAGGTATTGTATACAAATAAGAATGCATTCAAAGGGAGGAGTGTTTGTGTCCACGTGTGAAGCAAAGGTGTATAGGAATTCACTGGACACAGGGCTCCTCTATAATTAGGTTATAAATATTAGCTCTAGTCACAAAGAAAAGCCTCAGCCTAAGGTCTGGTAGCACTTAAAAGGATATTTAGATGATACCACTGTAATCTCTAAATATTACCAATAGTGTAGAAAGATTAGGATTTAATTTAGCCCCAAAGTCATGTATTAATTAAACAATCATTATGGAAATTTTACCAAGAGAATTAAGTGGGGTGGTCAAACAAAGGCTCTGATTAAGTACATTTTGGCTCATAGCAGAGAAAAAGCTAGAAGCTGTTTGTACACTAACTATACTAGTATCTTTCAACTGTAGGACAGAAACAAATATGCATTTACTGTAATCATAGGAGATGTAATCACTGGGGAAACGTGGATGAAGGTACACATGGACCCTCCCTATATAGTTCATGTTTATTTTAACAACTTACTATGAATCTTAATTACTTCGAAACAAAAAAAAAGTTTTGTTCCCCAAAATGCTAAAGCATATCCAAAGCCCTAACCTATTCTCTGGTGAAGAGAGTAAGCAGATTATTCTAAAATCAAAGGTCCAATTTGGATGTATCTTATTATATACACAATCTTTACAGCAATGTGATCTGGGTGTACATACATTTTAGGATAATCTTATGATGAGGCAAATCACGAGTGTAGACAGGTACTGAAAACACCACCACAACATTGGAAGATGCTACTTCTCTCAGGGCATGGTTACAATTCAGAAAGCAACAAATACATTAAACTCACATCTACTCTTCTATGAAGCCCTTTTGACTGCTACTCCCCTACATCACCATGGGACTGGCCTCTCTGCCTTTGTACCCTACTCTCACTCAAATGTCAGCCCCTGGGGAAGGTTCCTGAGTCTCTGGGGATATGTATGCCTCATTTCTGCAAGCTGAGTTGACTGAAGGCAAGGTCCCCTTCTGCACTTCATGTGTCTCTGACTCTTCAAGGCCCCAGGAGACATCTTAGTAACTACAGGAGCTCAACAGAGATTTAATTAATGACGACTAGAAGAAGGAAATAAAAGAGAAGACAAAGGGAGTGGACAAATACAAGCAAGCAGATAGGGCCATATTGGGCCTTGCTTTTTTTAGCTGTATACTTAGGAAGACTACAGCAAACACTGTTTTGTTCTGTTTTCTGTTTATCAGAACCATCTATCCTTGTTAGAAAAACATACTTCTCCAGGGACCTCAAACCCTCTCAGCAATGGACAGCTGGACTCAACACAGCTACAAAAACTACTGGACAGTTCTTGTTCTGAAACAGATGACTAGTAGATGAGTTGATGTGAGGGGTAGATAAAGGATGGCCAAATGATTGAGAAGACCATCCCACGGTATAGTGTGTTTTGATAGTTCCCAAAACTATGGGATCTATTCTAAAACTCTTCACTTCTGAGACTATATAACTAAAATTAGGTAACGGCCATGAGGTCAAGTGTTTCCCCAAGGGGTTATCCCCAATCTCCCTCTCTGCATCAGTAAAAGAATTATAAAGTAATTTTTAAAACATAAACATGATGCTTCAGTTGCCATGGTAGCAAAGAGAAAACAAATAGCTAAATACTCATCGGTCATGTCCCAAGTCTATCTTACCAATGAGAGCTACCATTTACTAAGGACCTTCCTATGTGAGGTGGTTTCTATATGCTATCGCTGTTAGAACTTAGATTTCATTTCCTCATGAAAATAGTTTTTCCAAAAAAAAAAAAAACCCTAAAAACAAACAAAAAAATCATCCACAGTGTTGTGTTCCAGAGATATAGTATTAATATGGGACCTAGTTACCAGGCATGATACTATTTTAGTGTATAAAAGAAGATTCCGGAGCAGTTAAAATTCTACTGTGGATTGGGAGGAGGGGTAAAAGAAGGCTCTCACTGTTCTATTCATTGAGCTGGCCACATTAGTGGAGAAGCACTTGTCCCAGCTCACAGAAAATGACAGGAGTTCCTCGGTATGTCACTTGTTCTGAACAGCCATCCCAAGCCTTCACATCCAGGACTTGAGGATAAAATGGAATTTGGAGCAGGGGATTCTCAAGTTTTATCAGTGGAAGGAAGGGATCCAGCTGCAGACACTAAGTCAATCAGCCAGTACAGTTGCTTCTATTTGCGGCCAGCTGTACAGCCCAAAGCCACTGCGGAGACACTACCACCCGGCTATAAAAAAAAAAAAAAAAAAAAAAAAAAAAAAAAAATAAAGTCACCTAAGTACATATCTGGAAATAGCTTCAACTTCAAAATTAAACATTTGTTCAATTAAACTATTGAATGAATACAGGGATACCAAGCCAATAGAAATCTACTGTTTAAATGTAACTTTTCAAAATGGACAGTGAAGATATTTGAGAATTGTTTTGGTAAGACTGGGTTGTCCTCCTCTTGTCAGGAAAGAAAGTCAGCAAGTAGCATCACACTACTAATGACGTAGCTGAATCTCCTGCAACATTCATGCCCATGACCTTGGCTCGACACAGCACAAGATAAACACAGACGCCCACGTGGGAAGTTGGGTTAGTGACTGGGAGAACAAAGCTTCCCGGTCCTGACCTTTTGCTCCATGAGCTGGAAAGGGCAGCAGAGAAGCTGGAAGGAAACCTTCAGGCCCTGGAGAAAAAAAGACCTGAAGTTCGTTCTCACCATTACCAAAGGGAGCTACTTCCTCATCCAAGGTGAGGCTGGACTATCTTGTCATACATTCAGTGGAACTGGCATGCATTTATCTTGTACACAGTATCTTGCCACCAATAATTGTTAGTTTTTTTTCCCCTAAGTTCATCAGAGGACATTGGGGAATACCAATCATCTCATTGTGCTTATTTAAAAAATAATTACACGCTTACTGGGAAAAGACATGGAAGCACAATAATATGTGCTGCCCAGGAGCCAGTACTACCATGGCTGAGGGCTGGTACTCACTTATCCAGAGGCATATAGAATATATAGCTATAGGTCACATCTATACAGTGATAAACTTAGTAAATCATAGTAGGCTAAGGTGTAAAAGCCAGCACAATACCCACAAACTTTTATCATACCCTTTTGGCATAGAACCACAGTATAAGGGAAACTACGGCAGAGTCCACTGGTCTTAAGCCTTTCTGTTCAGTATGGTAGACATCCTTACTTGACTTGGAGAGCTGTTCATCCTGGGAAATGCCAAGCTCATCTGACTCCCCTGACAGTTCCTTGATGAAGTTGGAAGGAAACATTCCGGTCTTCCCATTGAGTACACCTTCCCACCATCCTTCCTCTACCTGCGTAAAGAGAACAGAGGTACACGATGAGGTGGGCATGTCTCCTACTTACATGGTACAGAGTAGAACTCACACAGAAGAGGAAGGGATCCAATGCTTTAAAATTACCAGGAAAACAGAAAGCAGGACATGTGGTCTTATGATTCCAAAAAGTAAAGGGAGTTAACCTGAAATCCAACACAAAGAGCCAAAAATTGACACTTCATTTTAGTCAACTTCTAACTGAAATTTGGCATTTCCTTTTGTTATGAATGTAGAGAGCACACCAGTATTAGCAGAACAAGTGGTTTATCGTGGAATAAACATGAATATTTTCCTATTACACCACAGATGCTGTACCTCAAAATATCATTTGTGCTCATTGGTACTTTGAAATGTACCTGCTGGGTAGCATTGGTTGTTTAAGGTATTAAGCTATCACATAAATTACTGTATCAAAATTTCCGTTTGTTTGATTCTGAGTGATTATGGAATTTTATGCGTTTTGTTTTATGAAAACCACTAGTAAAAAAATATACTCTGTGACTATAAGCAGGCATGGTCACACGCGTCTGTAATTCCAGCACTCAGGAGAGACACGGCGAGGAAGATGAACGGTACTGTGAGGGGAGCCTGGGCTATCCAGCCAGACCAAAGTGCTGGAAGCATGGCACCTTAGACAAGCCCTTGTCTAGCAGCCACAAGGTCTAAGTAACAGTTTCAGAACCACAAACAAGCAACAGAAACAAAGAGGAGGAGTGGGAGAGGAAGACAAAGAAGGGAGTGGGAGGGGGGAAAAGGGAAGGAAGATTTTGCAAGATAACCCAAAACTAGACAATTGAGAGCATAATCTATTTTCAATGGGGAAAGGAGAAGTTGTCTAAAGGATTTGAGATGGATCTACCAACAGCAAAGGACAGGTCTGAGCTTTTAGTTGGCTTTCTGGAGAGAAAAATAAGGCCATTTTGAGGACCTTATTTTTGGCAAGTATGACATTACCAAAACATGTGGGACAATAGAAAAAAAAAGAGCTAGAACCTTTAAAGATTTTCTATATGTATATACTACCAGTGCAAGCCAACAAATACAATTTAAGAACTTAAATAATTCAAACAAATTAAAAAAAAGAAAACTAAAACTCAAGCCCAGTTCAAATTCTACCTTGAAACTTAGCAGTTATGTGACCTTATTCATTTTCTCCTGCCAAATTAAATTTCCATTTCCATATCTATGTAACTGAACTGGTAATTCATCTCACATGCCATATTTAAGCATGATCTTTGTCTCTGTTAAAGGTATATGCATTATGGTTCTTTACTAGAATTGGGGAGTGCATAATTATGACAAGTTCCAGTTTTCTCTAAAGAAAGTGAGGATGTACCAAGATAATGTGTGAGTGAAGACTAAGGCTAACAACACAGGATCAAGAAATGAGTTAGCACAAATCAGACTTGTTACATTGAGTTGAAGCCACTTAGATCTGGAATGGTAAAAGACAGATTTGAGAAAAGATAAGTCAAAATTAAGATAAGCCGTTAAGAAATTAGAAACGGTAGCTAAAATTAGGGGATGTATGTTCAGAGCATTCCAGAAAGGGGAGAGGACCTGATGAACACCAGAGAATGGAGACAACCAGATCAATATCTTTACAATGGTTATTAGAGAACTCATAGGGTACAGATTTGTGGAGTAGTGATTACATTTGCATAGCCATAAAGCCTTAAGGGAAAAGTGCACACAATAGCATCTAGGTATGGCTGTCATGACGACTACTCAGTATCAGTTCACTGTATTTAAAATCCTTTCCGCTGACTAGCATTTGCATGTTTCTATGCTACTTCAATTGATGTACATTATTCCTTCAAGAGAGTTTTGATAGGATTAAGATAGTTGGAAGGGCCAGGTGTGGTGGTGCACGCCTGTAATCCCAGCACTTGGGAGGCAGAGGCAGGCGGATTTCTGAGTTCGAGGCCAGCCTGGTCTACAGAGTGAGTTCCAGGACAGCCAGGGATATACCAAGAAACCCTGTCTCGAAAAAACCAAAAAAAAAAAAAAAGATAGTTGGAAGGATTCACTGGGATTCTGTATATCAATAGTCACAGGATATGTAGCATGGGGTCCTTATGCTAGCCCTGAATAAAGACTAGTAAAATAACCTCTTTCTTCTCAGGAATCACAGGGCAAACCAAGGCCAGGATGCACAACTGAGTGATCTGTGGCACAATTCCTGGCAGCAGAGGGAGGCTGAGCCAACTCCATCTATTCAGTCTGCTGATGTCTGAAATACGCATGTTGCCAATAAGCAGCTCTAGAGTGAGACTGCAGGAAAGCACTCCTGATGTGTAGGATCGGCAGCTGCCTACTGGGAAAACAAAGGCATCTTCACCCTGCCACACCCCCAGATGCTAGCATCACTGTCACTGCACAGCCTGGGAGCCTGTGGGAAAACAGCAGAGGTCTATCATTAGCTACACAGCAAGTGGAAGGGTTGACAATAAAACCATTGCTCATCACCTGGGGGACACTCTTCCAATTGCAGCTCCCATGGACACAAGGGGTATTTCTTTGTGACCTGAGCCCTTCCTGGCGGAAAGCATGGTACCAGAACCACTAAGAGCTAGCTAATACAATTTCTTCCTAGAGTCTGCTGCTTTAGTCTCAAGACTGAGCCTGGAGAGACGAGAAAATATTATCCTTATATTCACACTTGCTGTCTTCTGAGATCATCTCGTTTAATTTCCCACATAAAGACAAAGGCACTGAAGCCCAGAATGATGATTCCCCCTATTAAGCACAGTGCCAACACATTCATGACAGGCAAATCATTAAAAGAAATCCTCTATGACAGCCTATCAAGTCCTGATTGCCTCATAAAAAAAACAGGAGTGGTAGGAGGGGGGCAGAGTTCCTTCCTATGAGGAGCAGAAGAGAACAAGAGATCCTGATTATGTTACCATTGTTCTTAGTCAGATCTGCAACACCAAGCCTGTGTGGCTATTCTAGTGATGTCAATATTTACTAAACATTTATCCTGTACTCTCTTATGACCCTAGGATAGATTCATTAGTGATCAAAACCAATGAAGGCTTCATCCCAGAGTTTAAGAAATGGCCCCATAGATAGAGTGATTGCCATGCAAACAGAAGACTTGTATTAGATCCGGTACCCATGTGAAACAAAACCCAAACATGGTAATTCACACTAGTAAGCCCAGACTGAGGAATCAGGGACAAGAGAATCTTTGTAGTTTGCTGATCAGCCTCATTAGTCGAACTGATGGACTGTAGGCTCAGTGAGCTACTGTCTCATAAAATAAGGTAGAAAGTGATTAAGAAAGACACCTCTGGCTATCACTTTCAAACCTAAGCACAAGCACACATATGTGCAAAAGCATACATTCGCATGTCCAAACATGTACATATTCACCATGGAGAAAGTTCTAGAACAATAGAGGAGAACCTGCACAGCTTACACACCTTCTGCTTAGAAATTAAGATGGCCTGTATTGACACTTCTATATTTGAACACAGAAAAGGGAATGTGTGCCCTTGCAATAAAGTATAGACTATAGGTGGTGCCAAAGGTTCGCAGTTTCTCCTCAGAATAAGAAAGTAAAGGGAGATACCCACCTTCTTCCTATGCCCACCGGATCATTTTTTCTGTAGTTCCTAGATCTAGGCTGAGAACAAGCCCTAGAGGTCCCTCCCTGTAGCCAATGTGGCCACTTGAAGCCCCTTACTGTGCCCCCAAAGCAAAACCTACCAATCAATGGCTTGTAGTTAGGAGCAAAGCAGTTTACTAGTGCTGTTTGAGAAAGGTATTTTCCATCCCAGTAGAATTTTCATGCCTTTACAAGAAATAGCCTTTAATGGGTTCAGGACTCAAGGAAGTAGTTCTCTCTTTTAGCCCTACTGGAAGCTGAGGAAACAACAGAGTGATTTGAACACTCACCCTCTTAGCTGTACAGACATCGCCTACATTTGTTAAGCAGGGAAGATGTCCAGGAACGAAAGGCTGGCATGTTCCCCCCGGATACTTACCTTGGCTGAACAAGTCCTGTGTAACGTCCTTGATTTTGTTGTTTTTTACCTGTCAGTTGTACAAGGAAGGGAATAAAGGTTGACCACATCTAAAGCCTACCTGAGAGTAGAAGCAGCCACATAGGAAAAAATCCACTTAGGGCTGCGATCACTGCTTTCAATCAGTGACTACTGTGTTCCTCAGATCCCCTTCAGGGGCACACTGGGAGAGTAAATTTAGATGGAGCAGGGCAGGAGGTAGAAAGAGATCCACAGAAGCCAATAAAATCAGTTTCACTGTTTCAAGGGCAGTTTTCTTTAAGGAAGGAGGGAGGGAGGGAGGAAGGGAGGGAGGGAGGGAGGGAGGGAAGAAAGAAAGAAAAGAAGAAAGAGAGAAAGAGAGAGAGAGAAAGAAAGAAAGAAAGAAAGAAAGGAAGGAAGGAAGGAAGGAAGGAAGGAAGGAAGGAAGGAAAGGAGGGAGGGAAGGAGGGAGGGAGGGAGGGAGGGAGAGAGAGAGAGAGAGAGAGAGAGAGAGAGAGAGAGAGAGAGAGAGAGAGAGAGAGAAACAGGCATATAAAACTCTAAGGCTCATACTTAAACATTTCCATCCTCAATTTTTTTTCCCCAAAATAGGGGTTAGGGAGATGACTCCGTGGGTATGAGTGCTTATTCTACCATCATGAAGACCTATGCTAGAATCCCTACTACCCAAGTAAAAAGTCAGGCACGGTTCCATATAACTGTAAGCCCAGCATTTTAGGAAGAAGATAGCAAGGTCCCAAGAACTCTGTAACCTAGCCAACACACTGTAAGCTTCTAGTTCTGAAAGAGACTGTCCCAAGGCAGTAGGGTACAGAGTAAAAGAACATGACATCTGACTTGATGTTTTAGCCTCCACACATGTACCCACAGGCATGCACACATGCATAAACACATACTTCTCAGAAGTAATTACACGGAAATTTTAACACTAATGATGTCTCCTACCTATGGAAGGAAGTTCAAAGTATTGTGCATAATGGCACAACATTGGAAAAACAGACTATTTATCAAGTTTCTTTAAAGTTGAGATATAATTTACAAATCTTAGGTCAGTTTTGAAAGCTATATCTTTATAAACAAACAGGATATTTTCATTACTTGAGAAAATTCCTATGTGCCCTTTCCCAGTCAATCATTAATCTTATTTCAAGCACTTTTAATTGGTTTTGGTTGTTCTACAACTTCATATAAATACACAATGCCATAGTTTAATTCCATGAATAGTGTTTAAAAATAAACTTTGTTTCTAGAGAAGACATTTTTCTATCAGTGAAATTAATGAAGAAATATATAAAGGGGCTACTTCCTGAATATTTAGACATATACATTATTTTCCATTGTAGTTGTTTTAAATAACTGCCTCGGTAGAAATAAACATTATCTAAGTACTAAATTCCTTGTCAATAATTTCCCCTAATTCCTGCGTAATTCACTGCTTTCTAGGTAGGCTCAAAGAGTTCATGCATGCTGGAGGGTTCGCTCTTATTCCTTCCTCCCTTTTCTTTAGAGAAAGCCTATTTAATAAGAAGGGGAGTTGAAAAGAGAAACTCATCGTATAAATTGATAAGGAAACAAGGTTTTTAAATAGAATAATAAGGCTTATGCAAGATGGAGCAATATCCATGAATTTCCAATGGAGCAGAAAGGGTTCTGAATGCTTTGCTCCACACCTTTGGAATGCCAGCATTCAGCTAGTGGAGGCAATCGGATCTGAGATCCAAGACTAGCCTGGACCATTCAGCAAGTTCCCAGCCATGCTGAAAAATAAAGTGTGTGTGTGGAGGGGGGGGGAGGATTTGGCTTCTGGTAGAGCAGTCGTTTTCAATCTGAGGGTCAAATAACCCTTTCACAGCAGTCATATATCAGGTAGCCTGCATATCAGATATTTGCATTACAATTAATAACAGCAGCAAAAATTACAGTCAGGAAGTAGTGATAAAATAATTTTATGGCAGGGGGCCACCACAGCACAAGGAACTGTATTAACGGGCTACAGCATTAGCAGGGTGGAGGACCACTGTGGTAGGGCTTCTGGAAGCATCCTTCAGCAGGGCCACGGTCTCCCCCTTCCCAGCAGTCACAACTATTCTACAGACCCCTCCCCCAGATTCCTAAAGAACTCTGATAAGGCCTTACCATCATTCTAACTTGGAAATATGAACAAAGGAAACTGAACGAGTAAGAGAACCTTTCTGATGAACCAAGAGAGTACAAGTTTTATCTGTGGTGATTGCCTGTGCTTTAGCAAAACCCCAGGGAGAGAGCTTTCAATGATACGTCTCCCTGAAAGTTCAGGGGTAGACATCCTGTAGTTCTTCTCTGTTCCTGGGTGGCATCTTCTTTACCCCCATGAGGAGCTCCAGTTTTCACTTCCTTGTTCATTTGTTAATTCCATCATCTGGCACTCTTTTTAGAGTCTTAGGTTCTTGTAGAACTCTCCATGACCAAACTGAGCCTATTTCGGTGTGCACACTCTGTCTATAAGTAGTTTCGCTCATAATGTAAGCATTTAAATATTTGAGAAAGTTCATAGTTATCCAAATCTACCATCGATACTTTCTTTTATACAGCTGTAGCCTGCTCTGCATGCTGACGCTTCAAATATATCTATTTCGTTCCACACTTTTTGGTATTTGACCTGGAGTCTCTCACAACAGCCTAGGACTGCCTCAAACTTACTGTTGTAGCTAAGGATGACCTTGAATAATTGATCCTCCTAACTCTACCAACCCAAGTGCTGGGGTTCCAGACACACATCATGACAGGACAGCCAGCTTCCCTTCCCTTCTAAACATAGCGTCCCTCGCCATGGTATGAAAACTTCAGTACCTCTATAGACTAGGAAAACAGATGTGTTCAGCACTGTGTTAAACAGAGGAGAATTAATTGGATAACAGCCTGAGCTAGCCAGATGATCAAATTCCAACACTAAGATTTTTCTACTAACATGTCTTTAAAAATACAAAACAGGAGAAGAAACTTGTTTCTAAAGTAATGCAGTCTTAATGGGGCGGGGGTGGGGGTGAGGGTGGGGGTAGGGGTGGAGGTGGGGGTGGGGGTGGGAGGAGGAATGAAGGCATGCTTGGATCTCCCATTAGCCGATCAGCTTTTAAACAGATGCCAGCAATTTTTAGTGTATGTGCTGTGAAAGACATCACTGAACTTGACTTCTCCGGAGCAAGAGTGAAAGGCGGAGGATGCGCCCATCCACCCACACAGAGGTTTGTCTGCCTGAGTGAAAGCTTTAAAGCATTTCAAGAGCCTGCTTAGCCGGAGATGAGTGCAGCCAGTCCCTTCTATGGGCATACAAAGAGTGCAGAGTGTTTGAACATGCAAGTTATCATTTTTGCAAACCACAAAGCCAGGTCAGGCTTTAACTCTGAATGTGCATCCCTCGGTAACCAGCCAGCCTAACTGGGAACCACTGAGAAATGCCTCTAAAATTAATCACAAAAAAAAGGACATGAAACCAAAAATTTCAGAACATTACTCAAGATTTGTTGAGACCAGCCTCATTTGACACAGGAAGAAGGAAAAAAAACTCCTTCCTTAGATTCCAGATAACACAGTGGAAAAAAAAAAAAAGAACCAAACCCAAACCAAACTAAAACAGAAGCAGTCCTCAAAAACAAAAAAGGAAAATTCCAGAGGACCATAGATTCTGCTCCTGGTAACCTTGTCCCCACAACATGCTTGTTCCTCTGCATTGAGAACCCCACTAGCATTTCTCTGTCTTCTTCACTCTGAACCAAAATGGCCCGAGTGTATATTCACAATGACTTCTTTAAAAATCACAATGTGGAGGGGGAGGGGAAATGTCAATCAATCTAAGAATTTAGAGCTTGCCGCTCTCTTTCCAAATTGACAGCTTGGTTTCTTTAAAGTTGCCATGATGGCTTTTCTTACAGCCAAACTGATTATGGCCCAGCCAGGAGGCAGGAGGGGGATGGGAGGCTCTTAAGCACAACCTCCACTTTGTCCAGGACTACCCCTTGCTCTCTTCCTTCACCAAGGCTGAGGGCTGCAGGCTGCTAGTCAATTTCTGCCAAATAAGTACCTGTTATTTCTCCTAAAGGGGCCCAAAGTTATTTCTTTCTAAACCTATTAGGCCTGCCAGGGGTTTTGCATAGAACAAAAACCTGGGTGTGTGAAGACAAAGTTAGTGCTAAGAAAGTATAAAGGTAACAAATTTAAGGTGAAAAGAAAAACAGCTGCCAAGTTAAGGGAAAACATCTGGGGCTGGGGAGAACATCAGAAGAACAGTATACTTCTGTTGCTTCATTTTCATTGCTACTGACGCACTTTAAAGAAAGTGCAAAATCAAAACCCTGAGATTTCACCTCACACCAGTCAGAATGGCTAAGATTAAAAACTCAGAAGACATCAGGTGCTGGCAAGGATGTGGAGAGAGAGGAACACTCCTCCACTGCTGGTAGGACTGCAAGCTGGTACAACCACTCTGGAAATCAGTCTGGCGGTTCCTCAGAAAACTAGACACGATGCTTCCGGAGGACCCAGCCATACCACTCCTGGGCATATGCCCAGAAGATTAACCACAATGTAATAAGGACACATGTTCCACTATGTTCATAACAGCCTTATTTATAATAGCCAGAAGCTGGAAAGAACCCAGATGTCCCTCAACGGAGGAATGGATACAAAAAAAAAATGTGGTATATATACACAATGGAGTACTATTCAGCCATTAGAAACAATGAATTCATGAAATTCTTAGAGAAATGGATGGAGCTGGAGAACATCATACTAAGTGAGGTAACCCAGTCTCAAAAGAATACCCATGGTATGCACTCACTGATAAGCGGATATTAGCCTAGACTCTTGGGACACACAAGACACAATTCACATACCAAATGATGTCCGAGAAGAAGGAATGAGTGGACCCTGGTTCTGGAAAGGCTCAAGGCATCAGTGTAGGGGAATAACAGAACAGGGAAGTGGGAAGGGGTGGATGGGAGAACAGAGGGAGGGGAAAAGGGCATGTGGGACCTTTGGGAGGCAGGGAACCAGGAAAAGGGAAATGAAATGTAAATAAAGAATATATCCGTTTAAAAAAAAAGAAATCAGTGCAAGTCACAGACAGTACACCATGGACACACAAAACAAGGAGCTCAAACCAGCAACCCATACTTTCAGAAAAGACCTTGGCCATACTCATACACATACATATGTACATACATACATACCTACATATACATATATATGTACATACTTACATATATATACATATATAAATATGAATACAATATTAGATATAGCCCTGACCCTGTATTATGACATTATAGTGAATATAAACATAGATTGTGATATTTTAAGTTAATATTAGATATTAAGATACACATATCATTTTAAAATTCTGTGATTCAATTGTTTTCTAGAAAATAGCCCACATGGTCAAGATCCTAAGAGCTGTCTGTTAAGAACAACAACAACAACAACAACAACAACAACAACAAAAAGGTGTGAAGTATCATGTATATAACTCAACACTATCAATCAATAGATATAATTATAATATGTTCATTTATAGTATGTTATACTTTTAAATATTAATTTTATTTATTTATCTGTATGGATGTTGTATCTTCACATCCTTGGAGGTCAGAAGAGGATACTGGATTCCCTGGGACAAAGTTATAGATGGTTGTGAGCCACCATGTGGTTGCTGGGAATTGAACCCAGGTCCTCTGGAAGAACAGTCAGTGCTCTTAACTGCTGAGCCATCTCTCCAGCCCCAATATGTTATACATTCATTAACAGGTTGGTTGATTCAACAGTAACATAGAGCTTTTATTGTTTTCTTACCTTCATCTGTACCTATGACTTAAAGGATTTTGTTTATTCAGAACACTTTTCATTTCAGTCTAGTCTAGTAGAATCATAGAAGGGATGCTTATAAGCCTATATATGACATTCATCATTAGAGAAAAAGGCAGATCTTTATACACTGATAATGGTAAAAAAAAAAATCTGTGAGATCTCAAATCAACTAAAAAGTAAAGAAGCTTTGATGTGCTTTTGAAAAAAAAAACCTATAATAAAAACTAGCCTCCAGACTCTATGCTTCCCCACCCCCTTTCCTGATGAAGGGACCAGCAAGTGCAGTCTAGAATCCAGCTGCAAATGAGCAGAAAAGTATTGCTGGTGGGGTCAATGGCTTGTGTCCCTTAGGTGAGTCCGATCACAAGTGCAGCAATTATTCCTCTCCAGTGATCACTTTCCTCACAGCTGACAGGTAAACGTGCTCAGCATTTCCCAAGAAATGTATTGGTCATGTGTCTTGTTCTTGATTTGTGTTCTTAAAGCATTGTTATGACAGTAAAGGAAAGCATTTTCTATGACAAGGCCATTTTCAATTCTTGTTCCCTTTCAATCCTGGATCACATGCATGTAGATCTATTTCACATGATTCCATCCTGGTTTCTGCAATTTTGTGTTCTGATCTGTTTGTTTATTTTGCAAAGCAAAAGCAAACCCTGGTTTGTATAGTTCCATTTATTCATGTACTTATTCATGCATTTATCAAGGTACATATTAGGATTCATGCACTAGTCCAGGTACCTCAAATATAAAGACACATAAAGCAGGGTCTTTGCATTTCAAAAAACTACCAACTGAGAGGAATATAGCCAATAATTATAATGCAAAACATCACAATAAATACATATTTAAAGGGCTCTGTGTGAACCATTTTAATGGCTTCATGTCTTCTAGCTAGATAATACAACTTCTTTTCCTTGATTTTTTTCATTATTATAAACACTGTTCCAATTAAGACAGTCTCTGTGTGCATTTCTGTTAACCATTTTCTACAGATAAATTGTTAGGAATGAGAAAAAAATTCTTAAGAATGAGATCAGAGTCATAGCTTTATTCATATTTTATAGCTATTGGCATACCTTCATATAAATATCATATAGCTAGACAAATTCACCACTTATACTAGTCATTGCCAACAGTCCAACCAGTAAATATTTTTTAGTAAGCTGAAATCTAATTATTATCTTAATTTATACTTTAATAATAGCTATATTCATGGTGGGCTATATTCACATAGTTCAAATTTTTCTCCATGGCAAGACATGGTAGGTAATACATGCCTGTAACCCAACAATCTAAGGCAGTTTCAGCCAGCAGGAATTCATGCTCAAAGGATTCACTGGGCTACCAAGAGAATCCATGGCTCAGAACAATAAAATTTTTTAAAAATTTTAAAAAGCACTATTCTTCCTTATGGGATTTGCATTTCTGGAAAATTCCTATGTCATTTAGTATTGATCTAACAGCTTTGTAATATTTTTGTTCTTTTTTAAGTTTTTTTTTTTAAAGTTTTTTAGTTTTTCGAGACAGGGTTTCTCTGTGTAGCCCTGGTTGTCCTGGAACTCACTCTGTAGATCAGGCTGGCCTTGAACTCAGAAATCCACCTGCCTGCCTCCCAAGGGCTGGGATCAAAGGCGTGCACCATCACTGCCTGGCTGGTTTTTTGTTCGTTTTTGATTTTTGAGATAGGTCTTACTATATTGCTCTGGCTAGGTTGGAACTTGCTATAGACCTGGCTGACCTGGAACTCAAAGAAATCTGCCTGCCTCTATCTCTAGAGTACTGGGATTAAAAGCATGTACCACCTTGCCTGGCAGCTTAATATTTTTTTTATATATTACATTTATAACATTTTATAATAATACATTTTCCCTATGTGTTGTTCTCTTTCTTTGTTAAATTACCTCAATATACACCAATTTTAACATTTTTATTAGTCATGTCTACTTTTTTATCATAGAATTTCTCCCATAGGTCTGATCTTAAGAAATCTGTCCATCAGTAAATAGATGTTCTGCTCAGCTGTCCATTCATTTCTTATTCATCTAAGTTTCAATAAGTGCCCTACTTGACAGCAGACATTCTTAAAAGCTGAATAATATATTAGCACAAATTATCCAAAACTTAGAAACAGACAAAGGGGGCTAAAGCACATTCTCCCAGTGTCATGCTGGGAACCTCATTAGCGGCTTCTCTAGGGACACACACCTTTGTTATACAGATTAGAAACCTGAAAGCACTCAAGATATTCTTATCAGACTAGACTACAAACTGACTTGCAGAGATGCCAATGACCCGTCCTCTAGAGAAGCTAACCGCAAAGGTCCCAGTTTAATTGCTGTGCCCGTCACTAAAGGGTTTGGCATTCAAGTCAGCCCTCATCAAGTTACTCATCACCTGCCCCAGTCTTTATCAAAGCTTTGTTCTTTCACAGTTCTCTTGGAGCAACCTTCTCATATTACAGATTTCTTAGTGGGGAGTTGAGGGCAGGTTAGGTTTCAATGAGAATCTGGAAACCTGACTTCTGCTGGCAGACCTGCCAGTACTACCCCGACCATAGCTTAGTTCCAGACCCCTCAACTTCCATCCTATTTTCTATAAACCATGAGCACCTGAAATGTCAACTGATATCCAGAAAACACATGCAAGTGGCACTTTACTTCTTTGTAGATAAAAAGGCAAATGTTGAGCCAGAATGGATGATGAAGTTCTAACAATCCAAGGCACAAGCTCCCCAAAGCATGAGAGAGCAGAGTGCAAGCAGCCCACCCAGTGTCTCTAGGAAACATTCTACCACTGCTGATAGGAGCAAACATTCAGGGGAAAGTGTCCTGGGAAACTGAGAGTGTCACTATTCAAGAGCTTTGCTCCTTAGCTCTGCCTCTGCTACCTCTTGAGGTCTTTGCTCATCTACACCATAAAGTAATCAGGTTGAGAAAGTGCCCTACTGTGGGAAGACCTTCCTGGTAGAGCTCAGAGTGAGGTCTTGGGTTCCACAGTGGAATAACCAAGGCACTGTAGGGAGCTCTGAGGGAACGTGTGCTGTTGGCATGAACACAGGCATCTCAAAAACCCCCAACAGCCCAGCCATGGATGTGGCAAAACATTCCCTAGCTGAGACTCATAGAAACGACAATATCGTCCTCTGGTCAGAGAAGAAATGTTGATAGTATGTACAGAAATGACCACTGTAGCTTTCTTCCCCCTTGCCCATGCAATGGACTCAAGACTGGTCCTCTACAGAGATTGCACCTATTGAGATGCTTAACCTGTCTTCTTGCTCAGCTGTATAAAATAACTCTGCCTCCTTCTTTATCTGTATGTAATAACCCTGCTTCTTATCTGTATATAATAACACTGGTTCCTTCTTTATCTTCAATGTAATGACCCTGCCTCCTTGTTCAGCAGTGTGCAATAATCCCACTTCTCTGATCAACTGTGTAGAATAAATGCACTGAGTTTTGTTTTGTTTTGCTGTGCTTTGTGTTTTTTGTTTGTTTGTTTGTTTGTTTGTTTGCTGTTCTTTTTGTTTTGTTTTGTTTTGTTTTGTTTTGTTTTGTTTTGTTTTGTTTTTGGCCAGGGGTGGGGTGCAGCTACAGCTTCTCCAGAGAGTTCCCGTCTATTCAATCCAAGATTATACTGCAAGTCTTTGTGTTTGCCATTTCTTCATCCCCTTGCCAGCTCTAGCCAGGGTCCTAGCATCCAAGTCATGCAAGAAAATGGCAAAGAAAAGCCTTTATCATACCTGTCACATACTTGGTCTTCGAATAAACGCCACATGCCACTTTCATTCTCTCTAAACTCACTATTCTCCACAAGGAAAGCTGAATCTCTACTCTAGACAGAGATGGATCCCTACTATTGTGATCTCTCCGAATCCATTGTTAACTAAAGTAGACAGGGAAGCTGATGACACAGCATTGAAATTTCAAATTTGTGTGTTATGGCACAAAGACAATGACTTCAGATGGCCACACATCTGACCTCCCCCGACACCTGGTCTGAACGAATTCCTCTGAAGGAACCACTTTCCCTAGGAGACTCAATTAGATGATCTTTAGAGTCTCTGAGTTTGACTCTCCATGGCTAAGGTCAATGGGCCTGTGCACAGGCTCTTCATGGCTGGGCACACAGGAGGGTCTGATAGCCACACAAGGCAACAGCGTCAACTCAGCTACTTGCTTACCTCTCCTACAACCTCTATGATGTCCCCGACTTTCAGCTCAAGCTCATCATCATTCTGGGGCAGGTAGCTGAATGCCACCTGGCATCGGCGTCTCCGTCGCTCTCCTGAATGAGAAAAGCAAAATATTTAGATACAGTTTTTCTCCCACACCCCATACTAAGGTTTTAAAGAGAGGCTTCCTAGGCATGCAGGCAGAGTAAGCTGATTTGTCTCAAATATGCTTCCCGGGGCATAGCTAGAGGCACAGCAACCCTGGTCTCTTAGAGAGGCGTTAGAAAGCAGAGCAATGCTTCTTGGTGTTCTGAAAAGCTGCTGGGTCAGAAACCCATGGACATGAGAAACTGATCCATTGGCACAGAAGGCAGAACCCCCACCCTGGAGCACTGGAGCACAGTGTTGCCTTAAATGCACTTCCATAGATGGCACTTTCCATTTGCTGCTGTTGGTTTGTAATGAAAGCTGATGTGATCTGCTAAAGAAACAAGGATCGTCTACTTCTGATGCTAGCAAGGCAAAGAGCACTTCCCCACCCCACCCCCCAAGTGTGCAAAGCAAATGAGAAAGTGGCCTGGCCTTTCTCTTACTAATCGTCGCCCTTTCAACACAGTGGACCTCAAGCCTGATAACCCAAAGCCAATTGTATTTCTGCTACTCTTGGTACAATTTCAAAAGTCCCACAGGGTTCAGCATAGCCATTTGTGTCCCAGGGGATGCATTCGCGAGATGCCTAGCTACTTCCACAGAAGCAACCCAGGCAAGTCAAGGTTAAAAGTCAGAGCCATACTTCACTTAGAGGACACTGACTGTTACGCCACGCCATTTATACAGTGGGTCCACCAGGGGGGCCTCTGACTTGGAGCTGGTACAAATACAGACACTACCATCCTACGGACATCCAATACTGCCTGTGTGCATTGCGGGAGCAAAAACCATGCATGTGGGATGACGTGCAATAGTGGTGGTGGAAGGCAGGGAGTGGTGTATGAGGGCTACGAACCGAGGTGGGCATTGCTCAGAGGCTTGTTGCTCACAACTGAACACCTCACACCATTTCTTCACGCCACTACATGGCCTAGAAAATCAACAGGATCAACGACTTCAAAGAAGTGTACTTAGAAAGGCAGCATTATTTCTGGGTGCTGCCTCTGGAGACTCATTCTTTTCTAAGCTTTTCCCTGTAAAAGGAAGTCCCTGTCGGGATGATTACAGGGCACATTAGCCATAGTCCCCCACCCCCACCCCCGAAATGACATCACACAAAGAGGAAGGGGTTGGAACTACATCTATGGACGTCCTAATCAATATTTTTCAAAAGCTAGTGGCCTGGTTTTCACTTTCATTTTTCTCTGTCTGTACCACCTCCCTAAGGAAGAACACGGTTGAACACAAAGAAGAGGGCAGAAGCTCAGAATCAATATCTCCTGTCTAATCGCATCTTCCTCCGCTACACTAATGATCTCCACCTTTTTGCACAAAGTCACAAGCTACTGAATCTTGATAAGAACAAACTCAGAGCTCACAGGCACATACCAGGCTAGCAATGTGTCCTGCTAGCTGACTGTGTCATGTAACCTTGTAAGGAGAACGTAGCTCTGCTTGGACAAGGCTAGAGGACTGGGATTCCCATGCAATGCATGCTGTCAAAAAGCTGATGGGGCATATCTGCAGTCCTATTGATCAGAGGGCTGAGGCAGGAGGATCCTAAGTTTTGGGTCAGTGTAGGCTATTCAGTAAGATCCTATTTCAAAAACAAAAATGAAAAACTACCACTATTGCTCTAGAGCTCCCAACAATACAGAAGGCAAATCAGGTACTAGTTACTAAATGACACACAGCTCTCATTCTAGCAAAGAAAATCCGGGTGACAGGGCAATCATAATCCCCTCCCCCCACTTACATCCCTTGAGATAAAGTTTTAGGAATTTATAAGTTTTCATTTTCGAGGGTTTGTTTTTATACATTTTATTTAATTTCTGGGAGTGGGAGAACCAGACATGCACTGCAGAGTGCAGGAGGTCAGAAAACAACTTGGGGAAGTCAGGTCTCCTCTCACCGTGTAGATCCTAGGTGCTGAGCTTAAGTCGTGAGCTTAGTGGCAGGTGCCTCTATGCACTAAGCCATCGAATCAGGCCCCCATTATCTATTTTTATGTTGAAATGAACTGAAAATACAACATCGAGCATGAAATGAAATAACAAATGTCTGGAAACTGATACAATCACAGAAGCCACCAAATCCCGACCAAGGTGAAATAACACCAAAAGGCCCAGAGGGTTCTAACTAAAGCCATAAAGTTTAGATATAATTGATAAAGGAAGTAGGGGGGGACGTTGGTTATATTTAAAATGAAGCAGTCAAGTGGAATACTGCAAACAGAAAGGCTTAAGCGGGGAGGCACGAGGAGTAGAGAAACCAGGGGGTATAGGGGAAGTTAACTCATGAAAACGGTATCATAGGTACTCATAACTCAACTTTAAAAATGAGCAGGATAGTAAAATACATGGGGAATAAGAGAAGACAGGGGAAATAAGAGATACCAAGGGTTAAAAGGTTAATTGGGGATGGGGAGGAGGAACAGGAGAGAGCAGCAGGACTGAGGGTTTTAATCAAAACTAAGAATCTATGAAAAAGCCTTATGGAAACTCATTAATGAACAAATTTCAAAATATAACATTTTTTGAAAAGAATTGTCCTGGATGGGTGGATGATATAACTGTCAGAAGACACAGATTATCAAATGAAAATCACAGTATAAGACCCAACATCATCTTCTGGCCTTCTCAAACACCTGTATGCACCCCAGTGTGCATACACACATGGACGCACACACACACACACACACACACACACACACACACAAAGCCACACAAATAAATGTTTTTGAAAATATGAAACATAGCACCTAGCTTAACACTGTACAAACAGCAAAGGCCAAGGTGATATATTCTTAGGGAACAGATTATTCCAACAGATTTGGGACCTGGAACATACTCATCTGACTTCACCTCATCTAACTCTGTGCACTGGAGACCATAAAAGCTTACATGGTACCAAAGGAATGATGCATTCACTAATCTCTCTGTGTCAGGCTAGCCAATATTTCCTAAATGGTTCAGAGGTTACTTAACTGGTGCCATAAAAATCTTATAATGCACACTGTCAACATACCAAGAAAAACTCTAGAGGACAAAAAGAAAGATTCAGAGGCAGCTGGCGCTAAAGGCGACCTGACTTGAACCCATGTACAAAATCTTATTTTCTCTACAAGAGGATAGCTCAAAACCATCTCTTCCTCTGAGGCATTTCTTTAGTTCTTTGAGCCAGGGTCTCCCAAGGTAGTCCAGACTAGCCTCAAATCTATGACCCTCTTGACTTTGCCTTCCAAGTGTTGGGATTACAGGCATGGGCCATCACAACTCCTGATGTCCATATCATTATATCTCAACCCTGTGGGTTATAAATAGAAGAGTTGGGATGAGCAACCATTTTGCAAAGGAGGAAAAGACCAGTGATTTACTCAGAATCACTAAGCTAGTAAGTGGCAGTCTTTTCCTTGCCTTGTGTTCAGAGGTCTCTCTCCAGTCCCAGATGAAGTGAATCAATTCACTAGTCCCAAACACTCTGCATCTGTATTCACTGCTTCCTGTAACACTGTGACACTACACCAACTCTTCAGTCTTTCATTTAAAAATGCCCAAGCTTTGGCTTCCTGCTTCTCTGGACCTCAGCTCTGCACAACCTTGACCTGAACTTGAGTGTTTGTTTTACAACCTAGTTTTGGTATGAGGACGAACACAAACTGCATTCACCTAGAAGAACATAAGAAGTTCCAGGATGTCTCTTACCACTTTTTCTAGACCTACTATTTCACTGACATTTACTAGTGAATCATGGTCTTCCTTGAAATGGTAGTACAATGACATCACTTCCTTTTGAGGTTTTTTTTTTCCCCCTGATGATTGGAAACAAACACGACTTGCCTGCACCTGGGATTTGGAATCTCTTATTTTCAGCCACCATCTTCTTGATCAGACCAACTTGTGACACACATAATAAGTATGACCAACAATATACATCATCTATATTCGGCAAGCTAGAAAGTGGAGCATCTGTGTTTTTTCCTTCTTCGTGGCAACACCACCGCCACTGTTTAGGTCACTTCTGTGTTTCCAAGACAAGGCCACTTTAACTTCTCATGCATAGTTGAAAGGAGAGGACATAATTCACATGCAAGTATGTATGCATACATTGCTTACTCAAAAGTAAAAATAAGGAAAATATCACAATGCATATTTGCTACATCTCTACTTAATATCCTGATAGCACGTTGGCCCTAAAATATACATGCACGAATATGAGCCCATATGCAAGAACATGGGCACACACATATAGCAAAGCAGGCACAACCTCAAGTTTCTCACTAGAACAGCCACATTGCATTCCTAACAAGCTTGGTTAATAAAATAACACCAGCTAACATATTGAGCACTTATACTCAATGCTTAAGACTATTAGGTACATTACCTGTGTTGTGCCATTTCATTTCTAGATTGATCTCTAGGTAAATTATAAACATTGAATTTGAGGAAGATGTAGCAATCAATTATTTCGCCCAGAGGTTTTATAGTTTATAAGTAGAAGACTTTGTATTCACACCTGGTGGCATAATTCTAAAGATACTGCTGCCCATCCAGCTGGCTGTTCTTAAAATAAACCTCAGCTCTATGTTGAGGCTTCTGAAAGAATCATGTATAGGGATCAGAGAAATAGTCCAGTGGGTAAAAGTATTTTGATCCTTAAGAATCCACATAAAGGTAGAAGGGGAAACTGACTCTACAAAGCTACACACATGCCACATACCCCAAAATAATTAATAATAATAATAATAATAATAATAATAATAATAATAATAACTGGATTAGCTTGTATAGTGCATGGCTAAGAGTTAAAACCAGAAAGTAAAAAGACCCAAATCACAAAACTTTCTAGCAGCTACTAGGAACTGGGGCCTACAGGATTCTCGCATAAAAGAAATGCACCAGTTATATGGGGAGACATTACAGTATGCTCCTCTTCTCTAAGACTAAAGTTGTTGAAATCAGAAACCACATCATGACTCCCATCCCAGAATAATACCCACACCAATGTCTTGGACCCTTCACCCGACAGTCTCATGGCATGTGAAAATTTCACTAGACCAAATCTATTCACTGGCCACAAAAATATAACAAATAACATCAGGAACAGAAAGTCTTTGGGCCAAATGACAATATCTGACACTCACAAAATCTACGTTTTGAGAGTCCACATCTTTCCCAAAAGCAGTAAAGTATAAAAGCTTAAATTATTTGATATTTGGGTACTGAGGATGGAGTTCTATTATTAGTGTGCTTGCTTAGCATGCAAATAGCCTTGGTGTGGTGATACATTAACACATGCCTGTAATGCCAGACAGAAACAGAGAGAGAGACACACACAGAGAGAGATAGAAAGAGAGAGACAGAGAGACAGAAAGACAAAGAGAGCTACTTAGTAACCAAATTATAGAAGAGAAAGTACTGTTAAAGTCAAAGAGAAAAATTAGAAGCCCCCAATTTCCCATTTCCAGGGTTACTTCAGGCATTTTTCCTAGATTATTTTGGGAACCATATGTACCAGGATCTTAAAGCACAGGGCAGACCTACTGAACATAACTTCTGTGGTAGGGTCAGAAACTTGCTGTTTCTTCACATGATAATGCTCACAAAAATCTAAACCTGAGGTAACGACTCAGTACCACACATTATAGATAATAGAAAAACACCTCACAAAAACAGGCAATCACTCCTTGGAAGATGTGAACCCATTGATTCTCAGTCTTGGCTACACAAACTCCCATCTCTTTGGGACCTTTCAGGAAACTACTGATGCATTCCTAAATGGCAGGCAGTCCCTGAGGAACTAGATCTCCACAGAAAATGTTTTCACTCAGTGCTGACAAAAACAAAATACCAGATGCATCAAAATTTATGAAAGACCACAGCATCAGCTTTGCGGGCCTTCCCGTGGCACCCAAGGGACCAGGGGCTCATGTACTGAGGAGTGGTTACAATTTGTCTGACATGTTCCAACAGGTGGCAACCTAGATAGGCAGGTAGAGAAGACTAGAGAGTTAAGGAGTGAGAGGCAAAAGCTCTGTCTGTAATGAAAGAATATTGACTAATAGCATAGAGCAAGATAAACACACATGGTCTCCATTTTGTAGACATCAGAGAAACTTGATTCTGGCAAGAATGAATGTCTCCTGAAACCACTGGGTGAATCTTACTGAGGCCTGGGATATTTTCAGAACCTCCAGGTATCTCCCTCAAATTACCATTATATATATATATATATAAATAAAGAAATCCAGGTCCTCTTGATTGCTTCACCAATCAAGAAGCAAGCTGGTATGACTCCTGAGCAGCTGCAACTACAGAATACTGTGCACAAACCCGAGCTTCAATCTAGCCATCAGGAAAACAAAGTAAGGAACTGCAATCTACAAAAACGGGCCTGATTTTTTTCCTTTTATCAAAGTCTGTGTTACAAAATATTTCTGAAGGGGAAGAAACCATTCTCAAAACACAAAACAAAAAACAAATTTGATTTCCCACAAATGGGATTCCTGTATGTGCATCTCTCTCTCTCTCTCTCTCTCTCTCTCTCTCTCTCTCTCTCTCTCTGTCTGTCTCTCTCTCTCTGTCTCTGTGTGTGTGGGGGGGGGAGAAGGGAGGGAGAGAGAGAGTTTGTGGTGTGTATGTGTGAGAAAGGGGGGAGAGAGAACATGTGTATGTATGTGATGTGCATTTTTCGTGCCTTTTCTTTGGCTGTTTTTCTTGATTGGTGTTGCACTCTATTCCAATTTGTTTGTTTTTGTTGTATATTATTATTATTATTCCTTAAATGCCTGTTTGTTCTCTCATGAGAGACAGAGAGGGTGAGGAGCCAGATGGGAAGAAAGGTAGGGAGGAACTGGGAGAAGTGGAGGGAAACCATTATCCGAATATACTATGTGTGTATGGGGGAAGTCCACTTTAAAACAGAAGACTGAAAAATCAAAACAAGACCTGGGTATCCCATAAATATAAATATACATAAACATTCTATGTAAACCTGTAAAAGACTTATGATATATGCATAGTCCTTAATTTGGTTTTTAATGCTTTTAAAGCTTAGCAGTATGGGGAGTATTGGGGAAAACCGAGTCTCGGCTAATTCTAACTAATTTTTTTACATGAATATTCCTTTTTCTGAGCATGCTAAGTCTATTACAGTTATACAGGACAATGCCCTTGATTTTCACAAATGTATGCTAAAGTATTTAGGGACAGTGACCTGATGTTTGTAACTTACCCTGAATTTATTTAAGAAAACGTAAAAGGGGTTGACAAATGGATTATCTAGGTGAGTCTATCAATGATGTTAGCTTTTCTGTAATTTGAACTTTGCACAAACAAATTTTTGAGGGAAAAGGAGAGAAAAATATCAATGTTGGGGCTCCATCTCTTGCAATTCAGATATCAATTGTCTAAAATGTAGTCTGGCCATCTGAACTTTTGAAAGCTCCCTGGGTGAGTCTAACATGTAGCCAATGTGGACAACATCTAGACAGAAACGTCAAGCCAAATGGGACTTTTCCATTATTACTGTTACTGTTGCCATGTTGGGCATCTTCTCCAACAAGGAAAAGGAGTCCTGTGACTAAATACCTGACAGTATTATCCTAACATGTAACCCAGGTGAGCACTGCCATGGTGGTTTTATTTCAGGCCTTTGGTACAGTTGTACTAAGTAGGTCTGAGCTCTGAAGATGTATTTCTGGGAACAAAAGGATGAAGAAAAATTATCTGGCATGGAGCATTATCAGACACCAGCTGATGATCTGGGAAGTGGAGGTTCCAATAACTCCCCAAGTTAATTAGCAGCATGTAGGCATCGTGCTATTAAACTGGGAGTTTCTATATAAGCAAGCAGACTTCTTATCTCAGGGTAAAAAGGCAATATAAACCAAACACGGCACATTGGACATCAAGTGAATTCCAGATGAAAGGGAAAAGGTGTGGACTCTGCACCATGCCATCTACTAAAAATACTGCTGCTTATCAAGACTATTTGAATGTGGTGTATCCCAGAGTAAGAGAAGGGCACTTTAGAAGGCGAGCAGACTCCGGAACAAAAGGAACTACCTAGGTCTTTCTTTGTAAAGCCCTCCTGGCTGCAACTGGACTGTTGCAAGGGAAATACGGAGTGGGTAATCAGCATTGCCAGCACAGTGTAGTCCCCAGAGATGAGCCTGCTTTGTTCTCCAAGGGGTATAAACAGTCAACAGCTTTGTGTGACAGAAACCAGGAATCCATTTGCCTGCTACTTCAAAGACAATGGTCGTGAAGAAAACAGTGAAAGCTATACTAGTCCTCACTTTGTTCCAAGAGAAAAATGTAAAAGCCACGGGGATTCATTTCTTAGGGCCTTTGAGGAGGTAATAAGGGAGACAGACAGAGCCAATCATTATATAAGGAAAACCAACTTCATTGTGCTGGCCATGAAAGAAATGAGCACCTAACATCTCCTATGTGATGTATTCCCCCTCGAGGCCTAAGTGCCTTCCCTCAGTTCCTCATACAAACCATTTGAAGCTCAGGGTGTTGACCACAGCTTTGGGGACAAGCAGTGAAAGACTATTTAACTTATCTAAGGGATGTGAGCTAGGTATTAATCCAAGATACGGTTAAGAAGGAAGAATAAGACAGAATCTCGGTGGGCCACTCTAGGTGTCAAGTATAAGGATTTCATTTTTGGAACATGAGAATTCAGAGAAAAAAAATCACTGGATAGGGAAGCATGGAATACAAGGTAAAAAGGAAAACAATTCAGAAGAAAATAGCTAGTATAAGAGATGTGGGAAAGGCTTTGGAGAGATAGCCCTAAATCAGCTGAATGGCCCAAGAGAAGGGAAGTGCAGACATAAAGCATTAAAATATAGTGGAGGAAATACTATACCAGGTAAGAAAGGCTAATATAATCAAGAATGTAGATATATCCATAGTCCCATCACCAATTGATGAAATCTACTGCCTCCTTTGGAGCCAATGACCCCCTCTTACTTATCCTTGATGCCCAACATATAGTCCAGAGTGTGTTGGACAAATGAACGGATCAATCAACTAATGAATACTTACAACATATATTACCTCTGGGACCTGGTTTTGTGAAGGCAAATTGCCAGACAGTGCAGGGAGCACGAGAAGGACAGGAATGGTGGAGAAAAGGGAGAGAGAATGCTTCATTGTGGTGCTAAACAGGGAACTACTCTATGTCTGCTTAAAACACAATGCCATCAGCTGAACACAGCGCACACACCTCTAATCCTAGCAGTTTGGAGACAGAGAGAGGCTGCTGCAAGCTAAAGGTCAGCTTGGTCTACACTGTGACTTCTAAGGCAGCCAGGGCTGCTTAGTAACATCCTCTTTAAAAAAAGACAAGGGGAAAAATGTAAGTGGCATCTTGAATTGTTGACACTATGGAGATGGAAACAGGGCAGACACTGTAGTGTCGCCATTGTGGGAGAGGTCACTCATTTGCCGCCAGCATGTAGCACAAAGCCTCTGCAAACTTATATAATAATCTATTTCTGTTTCCTCTCATGAATTTACAGTCCACTTACAATTATTCATACTAAACAGTAGAACAGAGATTTCTATAAACAAAGAAATCACTCATAGGTTCTCCAAAAGGCAGAAAACATTTATTTTAGATAGCCAGAACACATGTTTAAGAAGGTTTGTGGCAACAATGTTTCTAATAGCTCAGAGATCTACATGTAAAGCATCCTAAATGTCCACTAGGAGGGGAGGGCCTGAACAAATCATGGCATATTTAGTAATTAAATACAAAGCATTCCATGAATAATGATGTGAAAATGCGTCCATTACTATCAAAAGACCATATACCATGTGGATACATACTATCTTACTTATGCCTAATCACCCAGGTTATAACATGGAATATGAACTCATCACATGTTTATTGACAGATAAATTAATCCATTCAGCCGTCAATCTGTGAGGACTTAATACAATCCCACAAGTGAAAAAGTACATATACAAAGACCCACAGTCAATGGATGCCAGTAGACGGAGTTTGGAGACTCTTATAGAATAGGAGGAAGGATTGTGGAAGAACAGAGTCAAGTAACCTGGAGCCTTGGGGGCTCCCAGAGACTGAACCATCAATCAAAGAACATACATAGACTGGACCTAGCAGCCCCCTGTAGGTGCACCTACATATGTAGCAGATGTGCAGCCTGATCTTCATGTGGGTGCCAAACAACTGGAATGTGGGCTTTCCCAAGAGCTGTTGCCTGTGTGTGTATGGGATGTGTCCTTCTAGCTGGGCTGCCTTGTCTGGACTCAGTGGGAGAGGAAGTGCCTAGCCTGGCAAAGACTTGATGTGCCAGGGTGTGGGGGATACCCAGGGGTGATCCCACCCACTTAGAGGAGAAGGAGGGAAATTCTGGGAGGGGCTAACTGGGGAGGGGGGAAGTGAGAGGAATGCAAAGTGAATAAATAAATTAATGAAAAAAAAGAATGCATATGTATACAGACATGTTTGTGTAAGCAAGTAATGATAGCAGTTGGGAGTGGGGCATAAAGATTCATTTAGGTATGTTTGCATATCAATTTGATTTTACAAAGAACATAATATGCTGAAATAGGTTTCATTTCAAACAACATCAGTAATGTGCTAAAATAATTACCTTGTTCTGTGAAGCTCATCTTCATAGATGCTTAACATGCTGAACATGTTTCAATTACATTAATGGCAAGTTCCTATTTCACAAGTAAATAAGTGCTAATTGAATCAGACAAAAAGATGCACTTATTTCATGGACTGAATGATAAGGGGGTACTGGCCACCCCATGACAAGAAACCCATCAAGAAATCAGAAGACATGAGCTCAAAGAGCTCCACATGTATAGCTCGTGCTAGTCAGTATTACAATCATACTGCTGTTAGTGTCCTAAGGAGACAATAAAATTCCATTAGGACCATTCCAAGATTGCCTTCCCTGGCCTGACTTCTCTCCAGGCTACATGCCCAGGCCCTCACTGTGCAGGACAGGGGGAAATCCCTGTCTATCTTCTGAGCCTGCTTACTCACTCATATTTTTATGATAACAGAGATGGGGGGTAGGGGGAAAGGGGCATGGAGGAGAGGGAGGAGGGGGAGAGAAAGGGAGAAGAGTGAGGAGAAAGAGGAGGATGGAGAAGAGAAGAAGAAAGCGAGGGGAGAGAGAGAAGGAGGGAGGGGAGAGGAGGTGGTGGGACTGGGAGAGAGAAGGGAGACAAAGAAAGGGGAGAGGAGGAAGGGAAAGGGGGAGGGAAAGACATGGAAAAGAGAGGAGAGAGAGAGAGAGAGAGAGAGAGAGAGAGAGAGAGAGAGAGAGAGAGAGAGAGAGAATTTGTGGTGGTTTAAATAAGAATGGGGCCCCATGGGCATATTCATATGAGTGCTTCATCATCTGGAAGTGACATTATTGAGAAGGATGAGGCCGTGTTGACAGTGTGCCACCTGTCTCTTCCTGTGGATCCTGGCAGAGACCTCTCAGCTGCTTCTCCAGCACCGTGTCTGCCTGTGTGCTGCCACAATAATGAACTAAACCTCGGAAACTGTGAGCCGATCCCAATTAAATACTCTCCCTTCTAAGGGTTACCATGGTCATGGTGTTTCTTCACAGCACTGGAAATCCAAAGTCAGATTGGGAGGAAAAGAGAGGAAGAGACAAAACTTGAACACAGCATAAGGACACTTTTCTGCGTTTCCCCCTGCTCTGTTCTTGCGCCATTGTATTGTCCTTATTTGAAAGCATCAGTTTGTCTGCACCCTTTCAATATGACACCTCTTGGCTTTTTTGTGCTCACCTTTTTCAATAAATTTGACTCATTTACCAAACTCCCACATATGTCTTATTATGGCTATGATGATTCTACTTCTTCACAAATACCCACTCATAACTCAGTATGTGGGCCCAGGTGCTGTGTATCTAGAAAAAGAGGAAGAACACAACTCCAGGATCTAGTCCCTCCTCAGCCCTACAAATTAACAGATTGAGATGCCCTGTTTAACAATGCCACTGTAAATAGCCTTAAAGCTGGCTGATTAGGCGCTGTGGATGGAAGTTAATTGGTCCAGTGCTTGCCTGCCATGCATGACGCCCTTGGTTCAAGCAAGCCCCATCCTCACATAAAAAAGGGTATGTTGGTACCCAATCTGTAACCGTAGCACTGAGAATGTGGAAGCAGGAAGATAGGAAGTTAACGTCTTCTTTCACTATATCTCAAGTTCAAGGCTAGCCTAAGCTACGTGAGATACCATACCCACCTCCTAAATAACAATTGGCTGAAAAAAAAAAACCTGAGTGGCCAGAAGAATATAGAAAGGAGCAATCTCCTTGAACTGACATTCTCCAATTAACAATTTTGCTTGATCTATCCTGGATTTTGTTTGTTTAAATAATTTTTTAATGTTTACTTGCTTTTAAGGCAGGGTTTGACACAGCCCAGTCCTTATGATCTGGAACTTGCTGTGCTGTTAAAGGCAATGTAAACAAAGAATATAGAAAATAAATAAATAAATAAATAAATAAATAAATGGCGATCTTGAACTTCTGATCCTTCTGGCTGTCCATTACAGGGACTACAGAGTACACCATGCTACACTCTTGATGTTTAAAAGCCACATCTCTAGTTCTGGTGTCACGGACCTGAAGAACTCATGAAACGTCTTCCACCTCAACTATCTTATAAAAATGGTGTGGAAAATACTGTAAAAGGCCAATATGAGCTGCGATTTTCGTGCCCATAGATACATAGTTCACACTGGAAGCCTGATGGTCATGTCAAACGGCCCTGCAGCTCAAAAAGATAGAAGACACACAGAGCCAGAGGGCTCCCACGCGCAACTGCTGCGGGCACTGGGCATCAGTTTTCTTGTGTACAACATGGGTATGATAGGCAGAGACCTACTTTACAGGAGGGCTTCCTTTAACTTGACTCCATCCTTTGTAACATTTGGTTTTACATTCATAAAGCTAGTAGAAAGCAGCTTTGTTAAATTACCTATATCAGCTCGACCAATTTTTCTTTTCACCAGCCTTTTTTCCCATCAGAGAGACATAAAGGCATCACACTGAGAAACCATAATCAGCGAGGTCTCTAAGCACACCAGTTCTCTTGCTTGCCTCTAGCTACTCTCAGGCCCTGGCTTTACCCTTTCAGTGCACCTCCCACTCAAGAGGCTACTTCACCAAGGCTTCCTCAGCCTAGGCTGCTAGTCTTTGGGAAAAGAATTCTTAATTTTTGCAGAGAAGAAAATCCAACATATTAAAGCACTTTGCTCTTCTCTGCTTTAGCAAGGCTGATTTGGGCAAAATGCCCAAAAGAACTCAACATATTTATAGAGTTCTGTTTGATCTACTTTTAAATGCTCCATGCAGAGTCATTCAAGCGAAATGAGAATACAGAATTGAAAAAAAAAACTGAGGAAAGATTCTAAATATAGATTATTCGTTGGGTATAAGCAAGACCTCTTCCTTTTCCCCAATCCTCTGCCCTCCGACACATTTTTAAGGTGTTTTCAATCTTTGCTGCTGATAAATGGATCTGTCAGACATCAAACATTTATGGTAAAAAATGGAGGAAGAGGAGGAGGAGGAGGAGAAGGAAGAAGAGGAGGAGGAGATGGAGGGAGGCACAGAGGAGGAGGCAACCGAAAAGATGAACATTTTAAAAATTGTAAAAAGGCATCTAGAAAAATCACACGGACCCTCATCTGGGATCTATATCTCTTTCTGAGTCTTAGAGAAGCTGAGAGGGAAACATCATAATCAAATCGAGAATGTCCCAGTTTTTAAAGTCCCAACAAATGGCACTGTGGTAGGAAGATGACTGAGAAGGTGACAGAAAGTCCCACTTAAGCATCTCTTGGAGGAAAGGAAGATCTCTGCCACAAGTAGCGGCAACTGTTTTTATTTTTGTTTTTATTTTTGTTTTTGTTTTTGTTTTAAGCGGACTCATTTTTAACATAGATTCCCTTCTAATCCCTATCAGAACAAAAAAAAAGTAGGGTCCAGAGAGTGAGGAAGACCTAGGTGCTGATGAATTTTTTTTGGAACCAATAAAGGCTTAAAGCTTCACAATTCATTCCTTGGATCTAAGGAATAAACAGAGGTCCTTCATTGGAGTCTTTACAAAGGGGTCTGTCATCAGAGGTGGCCCAGGGGGTAAAGGTGCTTGCTGCTTACTGCCAAGCTGGAGGGCCTGGGTTCAATCCCCAGGAAGTATGTGATGGAAAAACAGCGGTCTCACTCCCTCAAGGTAACTGCTGACCTCCACACGTGTGTACTGGCTCAGCACACTACCAGCACATACATGAATAAATGTTATTGAGTTGTCTTACAAATGATTCAGGGAAATCTGAAATCTGGATAGGGGCTTGGACTGCAGCTCAGTGATGGGGCACTTGCACAGCATGTCCATGACCATCTTTAGCACTAATAAATGAATAAACTTAGACAGGAAGAAAAGTGGTACCGCCCTCAAGCTAAAATGAGGCTTTTTATTATCCCCATAAACTAAGGCAACACACTACATGGAGACGGGCAGACCTGTGAGTGTTTCTTTCTTTCCTATTCATCACAGACAGTTTCAGTCCACAACTGCAGTTCTCTTGAAACGTCAGTTCACTCACCTCTACTTTTGATAGAGGTGATACTTTTGATCATGTATACATTTGCATACATGATCCCTTCTAGGCACACTGGGCTCTTGCTTTTTAACACATCAACAAAGACTACTCATTACATATGTTTCCGCAATGTTTGGATGACTAAACTGATGTGGTTGGTTTCCTTTGCAAACTAATAGATTCAATTACTTTATAAACGTCATCTTTATGAGAGGAGGGTCTATAGGTTTACTAGTGAAGAATCTTTAATTCCTGCTTTCAAAATTATGGTTTCCAAGGAAATCCAAAAGAAGATTTTTCTTCTATCAAATAAAGGAGTAAACATAGCAGTTGGAGTCTGTTCATTGGAATGTCTCATAGGTTCAGGGAGATGCACACTACAATCAAAGAACCACTTCGGGTGACCTCACAAATTGTGATCAAAAATAGCCTCGTGGGCACAGTGTTCATGAGGCCACTTGCCAAGTATCTTATTACTCAGGTCAGAAGCTAACGGGGGACCACTCTGTCAAGTCTGATAGCCATGCTCCCTTCTTCTAAGGAGACCAAAACAGCTCATTTTCATGCTGACAATTGTCACTGTCCCCATACAACTCAGCCCAATCCATCATTCCCTTTTCTATCTATTGAAATTCTAGAAAGCGCTAACTCTATGCCTGCCATTCCCTTGGGGATCAAAGAGATATCAGGGCTTCTGTATACCTAGAGGGCTTGAGAAACCTGTGGCTCTTGGCCCTGTTTTGCAGGATTGTCATTCTCTGCATGGGGGATCCCTGCTGCATGTCAGACAGTGGAGATATACATCATCCACAACGGAAAGAAAGTTTATTTCAATATTTACAGCAGGATTTGCTGGAGGAACTGTCGAACTACCATCAAGGCATTATCTCCTTGGTATCACTAGAGGGTAAAGGGTTTGGGGAACAGTAAGTTCAGCAGAGACCAAAGGCCTACTTCTTTCAGGAAAAAAATCTAAAAATTATAATTCCACTTTTAAGAAGTTATACTCTAGATAACTCACTTAGAACATTATCTTTGTTTTCTGTTGCAGTGATAAAATACTGACCAAAAGCAATTTGGAGAGAAAGGGGTTTATTACATCTTATGAATCCATCAAGTAAAGACAGGAACCTGGAAGCAGGAACTGGAGTGGAAGCCATGGAGGAACAACATTTACTGGCTTGCTCTGCCTGCTTTCTTATATACCCCAGGACCCAAAAGTAGCATCCCTCTAGGTGGCCTGGGTCATTAATCAAAGAAATGTCCCACAGATATGTCCACAGGCCAATCGGATATCCTCGGTTCTTCAATTGAGGTTCCTTCCTCCCAAGTGACTATAATTTGAAGCAAATTGACAAAAAAAAAAACCTAACTGCCACACATATAGATGGATATGTGCAAAATGTTTACTACTAAATTATTCAAAACAGTGAAAAATCAGAAACATCCTAAATGTCCTCCTACTAGGGGACCAATTAGTTAAATCATAGGTATACTACATAGAGTACTAAAGAAATGGTATAAATCTAAGTGGACTGATAGAAAAAGACTTTTAAGAGTCTATGTAATCTAATAAAATATTATAATTAAAAAATGAACAGTAGGATTTCCCCATCTGTGCCTAAAAGCAAAACAAAACACTGCCATGTTTCTTGGCACACAAGAAGATGGAGAGGGAGGATCACACAGAACAAGACCCTGTTCTTAAACAAACACAAAAGGGTATCAGTGTGTATGCTACAGTGCAGTGAAGCAGCCTGGCTTGGATGCAACTAACACGCTTCCTTACTGGATACCCACAGCTTCTTAGAGCCTATATCAATGTAACTCTGCAGAGATAGCTAGCAGCCTATAGAGATAATCGGGAACCTGATGTTCCCCAGGAAGTCTGACTAGGGGGAGGGGTTGGAAATTATTCTTTATACTGGATCTACCTAAGAACATCTAGGATGAGTCTAAAAAGAAAATATATAAACTCAAAGAGAAAGAAAAAATAACAGTGTAGTCTAAGTGACAAAGCACCAAAGCTGTTGGATGGAGCGCCTGCTTGTGCTGCTCAGAGTAACAAAACCATGCAGAACTGGGGCTTCCTTTAGGGCTGCAAATAGGTTTCCTCCAAGGCCCCTCTGGAGTGACAGCACTAAGAACAGAGAGGGCTTCAAAACAACTGAGTGAGCCGTGAAGGTGGAAGGAAAGGGTTGTCTGTGAATGGAGTGTTGGTTTTTTTTTGAGGGGGGGGGGGGACGTTCATTAAGTTTTTAGATTAACATACAAAGGAATGTGTCTCCCCATGCCATCCTCACTCAGATGAGTCCTTATGTCTTGTTCTCACCCCCCCCCTATCTTCGGCTGGCTCCCTTTCTTCCCCACGGAGTTCCCCTTTTTGCTTTCCTATCGCCCTCTCCCATCTCCTTTGCTGTCTTCTCCTTGTCTTTCACGGGCAGTGAAGGGTTCTGAGCAGACGATGGCCCAGCAGGGACAGACCACCTATTTGTTCACAACAAACAGATTTTCCCCTTTCTTTAAACAACTCCTGATTCCTTATAAGTACAGGAAAGACCCAAAGGTGTGCTTCAGAAAATGGTAATGCGCATTCAGACTTTTCAGTTTTCCCAACTGATCCTGTACCTTTACCCCTCAGAAGGAGGGAACCGGGTGTCAGGAAGAGTGTAAATTTAGAATTTGTGCATCGAGGAAGTGTCAATCCAGAAGTCTTGAGGCTAGAAAAGCAGCAAAGATTCCTTCGTGGAACAGTAAAAAGGAATAACAGAGGAAAACATAAAAGGGACAAAAATAAATGTACAAGTATTTCCACAACGATACTATTTTTTGTTAGCACTTAAATAACTTTTAAACAGTTAAATGTCTTTACTTCCACAGGCCAGATTATACAGTCATCTCTACATTACACATGAGTATACATCTTTTTTTATTTTTTTATTTATTTATTATTTTTTTTTTTGCAAAAGCAAACTTTCTGGAAGGCAGCAATTGAGTTTTTCTAACAGAGAGGTTGGCAAATGTGATTTGTAAAGGGCCAGAGATTACTTGAGGCTCTGTGGACCAAGCTACATAGCTGCTGATGTAGTGCAAACAATTGTACATACTATACCAACTTCTGGCTAGGGCCAAGTCTAATAGAACTTTATTATTAAAAAGTGGGGGCAGATTTTGCCACATTAGACCCATGGGTTTGCTTGCCTGATCTATAAGACATAAGAAGAGTCTAAATTAGAGACTGAGATTTTTATTTGTTTGTTTTTGATATTTTTAACAGAAGACCAAGAAGCACTACTAAGACTGAATCATCGGCTTAGATGTGACATCCCTCTCAAACATCTGTCCTCATCCCACCCCACCCCAACCCCTGCCAGCAAGGAGCGGCCCAGACCCAGTGTCCAAAGCTCTCTTCAGCTTGCCATGCTGCCCAGCACCTACTTACTTCTTAAACTCTAGATTCTCAAGAATAGGATCCTAAGAGAATTTCCTCGCAAGTAAATACAGCAGTCCAGAGCTAGCCCCAAAGGAGTGTGATGGCCAAGCTTCCTCAATTTGACAGGATAGTCAGTGGAAACTCATCTCTGGCCTGTGTCTATGATGGTGGTGTTTCTAGAGAAGTCTGTGTGAGGAGGAACTGGGGGCTGCCCTGTGTGGAGCAGCTACTGCTCCTGAGCTAGGGTCCCCAGCTGAGATGAAAGGAGGGGGCAGGTCACCAGTACTGAGTGAGGTCAGAGAAGTGGAGCCGGTTTCTTGTTTCTTACTTTTTTATTTGTTCCTTGAGAATTTCCCTCACTGATCTCCCATAGCTCCTCCCAGATCTTCCCTACTCACACAACTTTATGTCCTCTTTCTTTTCTTTTTTTTAAACCCATTAACTACAATGTGTGCTGCCCATTTACTTTTGTAGAATATAATTAGAACACTTCTCCCTTCATATCTTCCCATAGAGCCCCCCCCCCTTGCTCTCTTTCAAAGCCATGGCCTCTAATGAAAATTAACCGTTATTACATGCATATATGTATACGTATATACATATATATTCCCAAATATAACCTGCTCAGTCTGTATGATGTTACTTATATGTCTATCAGTTCAGAGCTGACCATTTGGCATTAGATAACCAATTGGTGTACTCATTCCTGGGAAAGACCATTTCTCCCACTCTGAGCATATCTTACTTGTCTGTAGCTCTTTGTGTAGGGTTTGAGGCCTTGTGATTTTACCCTGTCCATTTTTATATGTCTACTCGTGTTGTCTTTGTTCAGTCATATTTGGGCAGTCATATTGGTGAGACTTTATGGTGGTAGCTTCTAACACTATTAGGAGATATAGTCTTTCAGCACAGTGCCCGATCCTTTAGCTCTTAGGATCCTTTGCAGCCCCCACCCCCACCCCTTCCTCAACAGTCCATGAGCTCTCGGTACAGGAGTTGTTCTATGATGTATCCATTGGGACTGGTGACCCTGGCTTTTATATAAGGGCTGAAGATACATACTCAAGTCCTCATGCCTGCATGGCAAGAACTTTATTAACTAAGCTTCTCCCTAACCGCCTCAGAACACTAATTTTAAAGGACATAAAAGCATTATTTTCATAGAACCAGGACTGTCATTCTATTGACAAGGTAAGAATGCTTGTCTAGCATACATGAAGCCCCAATTTTGATTCCCTGCACCACATAAATTGGTCGTTGTGAAGCACTTCTGTAATCCCAGCACTTGGGAGACAGATGCAGGGGAATCAGAAATCTAAGGTTATCTTTGGTTACAAACTTACTCAACAGTAAGTTCCCACTCTGAGAACAGGTCCTAGAAATTAGCATTCCGGCTCATACCTCCATGATTTTGACTAATCTGGGAACTTCATATAAATATAATCATTTCATGTAGCTGGACTACATGAGATCCTCACTCAAAAAAAAAAGTTACTAATTTTCTACTAGTAGTATATTTACTTTAGCTACCTAATACAAACAAGAACTTAGGAAATCTCTCCTAGCACAGAACTCCCACATCATCATCCTTATATCCTCCCATGACATACACAATTCAGTTGAATAAGAAACATGACATTATAATCATTGACAAAATTTCTTAGCCCGTGGTAGTGGGTAGATGGGTACTAAATATTCATGCTACCATTGATTCCATGGTATCCATATTCGATAAGGATATCATTTTAGTCGTTTGCTTTATATATTTTAATACTAAGTACATTTCCACTCTTGTGTCCTTACTACCATCTATCTAAGAATCTTTCCCTTCCATCTTCCAAAACTGAAACTGCATATCATCTACTCAACAGTAAGTCCCCACTCTGAGAACAGGTCCTAGAAATTACCATTCCGGCTCATACCTCCATGATTTTGACTAATCTGGGAACTTCATATAAATATAATCATTTCATGTGTGACTTTAGGGGCTGGCTTATTTCACCTAGCATAATGCCCTCAAAGTTCATCCATGCTGTAGCAGGCGTCTGAATCTCCACCCCTTTAAAGATTGAACAGTATTTAATTGCATGTATCAGTCCCATTTTGTTTATCTATTCATCCTTGAAAAGACATCTTCTGTCTACTGTGAATACTGATCTGAATATGTATGCATGCATGCCTATTTGAGCTCCTTCTCGCTCCTTTCCTGTGTGTCTCGTACAGCTTTAGTTTGAAATAGTAAATGCGCTAAAGGAAACATATTACTTACCAACCCACCCCCAGCTATCATCTAACAAGCTTGAGGGACTGGATTGGCACATAGCAATTCAACCCAATTCCCCATGAATAATGTTATCCCACACCCAATAAGCACGGAGATGGTGTGGAAGTCCTCTCGAGGCAGCCTTCTGAAGAGTGCAGAATGCAAATAGGATGCACATTTCTCCCCCTGTCCAGCCGTGTACAATAAAGCAGAATAGACAGTGTGTGGCAGAAGCCTCCACTGCTATGCAGCGAGCAAAAATGGGTGTTTTATCAAAAGCAGAAACACCATTTTAACTTCATTTCTCAACCAAAACTCCCAATTAAACTGTCCTAGAAATCTCCAATGCTCTCCAAAAGATTCAGAGAGGCCATGTAGATGCTCAATTGAGCCAACAAACCTTTGCTCCCTGTAGCAGGACGTGGGTAGCATGGTATCTTAATGTTCCTTCCTGTAGATGCTGAGAAGAGTTTGCAAGATGAGGAATGGGACCCTCAAGCTCCGGAACATTTCAAAATGCTTACTAGACCAGACTGAGGGCACGTGAGTTAAAGTGGTTTGAGACCTACAGCACCATAGTCGTGATCTGCTGTGCTGGTTCTGCTCAACAGAGACAGGAACAGAAAGTAGAAATGGCCACCAGGTTTAAAGTTATTAGCAACTTCACCGCCAATTGTAAGGATGAAGAAACTGATACTTGCATTCAAAGGTGAAGGGAGGGGCTAGAGAGGTGGCTTACCAGTTAAGAGTACACACTGTTCTTACAAAGGACCTGGGTTCAGTTCACAGCACCTGTATCAGGCCATTCATCCACCAGGAACTCCAGCTCCAGGGAATCTGATCCCATCTTCTACCTCTGTAGGCACCTGCACTTATATGCATAACACACACACACACACACACACACACACACACACACACAATGTTTTGTTTTGGTTTTTTTGTTTTGTTTTCAAGACAGGATTTCTCTTTGTATCCCTAGCTGTCCTGGTGACTCTGTAGACTAGGATGGCCTTGAACTCACAGAGATATACCTACCTCTGCCTCTTGAATGCTAAGATTAAAGGTGTGCACTACTACTGCCATGTTACACACAATATTTTTAAGTAAACAAAAGGTAGAAAAGATGTCACTAGAATCCATGACCACTGGTAAAATGGAGAACTATATGCACAGATATCTCGTGTCCATGCATGAAGGTCTCTGGACAAACTTAGGTAGAAGTATGAGTGAAGAACAGTAAAATATGTAAATGAGTTTCTAGACTCACAAAAGTTCCAGTCTTATTCTGAGATTCTGAACAGAACAAGATATTTGCAATGTTACCCAGCCTTGCTGGTTCACCTAGGTCTGATGGCCTATGGCCATGTAATATTGAAAGGGAAGGCATTCAGATCTCTGTGCTTTTGTTTTGTTCCAATCCAAAGCTGACACTCATCAGTTATAATAAATGATCATTTTCCATTTTCCATTTCTTTTGGGCTTTTTGCAAAATGAGTTCATACATCAATGTGAATGGATCAATACAGTTGATAATTTATGATGATGTGTACATGGAGAGATTGATCCTACAAACCACCCAACTGATCTCTGCCTCCCTTCCTTCATGCTGCCTTGGGTTTAGTCATTTTTAAATTTATGCACACTTTCTCCAGAAACGATCAGTGGGAAACAAGACCAATATAAAACAACATCATATGTAAGTATCTCTAACAACAGACTTAGAGCTACACTACAAAAAATGCTTAGTGGGTCATCTCTGGATTTCAATGGTTCAGATTATTTCTGTGATCTCTATACAGATGCAAATAAGAGCCAATGAGACAAATAAATACACACAAGGAACACACTATCTAACAGGTTGGAACCCAGAGGATGAGTTAAGGAGAAAGAAATAGAGTAAGACAGAGAAGAAAGAAGAATGGCATACTGCCAAGACAGAAAGCAGAGAGAAGGAATCTTTTTTAAATTTAAGCCATATGTTATGCATAGCAATATAGTTTACATACTAAGTGACAGGATTCTTTCAAATATTACAGTGACCTGAACATAGATACCAAACAAGAAGGACAGAAGGGAAGTATAAATTGTTACAACTGTGTGTGTATGTGGTGTGTGTGCATGTGGTATGTGTATGTGTGGTATGTGTATTTGTATATAAACATATATATTACAGCCTTTTCATTTCTTACATTTCATGCTTTTTAATCTTTGTTCATAGCATGTCAGACACTCCAGAAAATTGGGTAATTTTTCCCTTTTTGTATATAATTCCAAATGTCTTACCTTTTATCAAAATGCTTTAGTCAGAGTGAATTACAAAGGAAACTAATTTATTCAAAAGAAACAAACACTATTCTCCTGGTGATATTATCAAAGATTGCTTTAAAGTTAAAAGTCAAGTATAAAACAGCTGGTATCATTTCTTTTCTTGAACAGTATTTTAAAAGCAAATGTTCCTATGAAGAGTGTGCTATGCCATCTGTTTGTTTTACTCTGTCAAAAAATGTGCCCCAGAAATGGATTAAAAGAAACAAAAGGTGATCCTTTTGTTTTTTAAAAAGAAGTTTTGTAAATTATACTTTTTTCCTTTGTAAAGAATGATTCTATTCACCAGGCAGTGGTGGTGCACGCTTGTAATCCCACCACTTGGGAAGTAGAGGCAGGCGGATTTCTGAGTTCGAGGCCAGCCTGGTCTACAGAGTGAGTTCCAGGATAGCCAGGGCTACATAGAGAAACCCTGTCTCGAAAAACAAAAAAAAAACAAAAAAAAAACAACAAAAAAAGAAAGTAAGAAAGAAAGAAAGAAAGAAAGAAAGAAAGAAAAGAAAAGAAAAGAAAAGAAAAGAAAAGAAAAGAAAAGAAAAGAAAAGAAAGAAAAAAGAAAAAAAGAACGATCCTATTCAAGAATCCATCCAAGTTATCCCTAGGGAGAAAGAAAGACACAGAAGGGGAAGAGACATGGGGAGAGGGTCAGGGTTCCTGGCATCATCCCCCACAGAGGCTGTGACATCCCAAATCTTCAAGAAGCCAACTGCAGGCAGAAACACCAGTTATTAGAGTTGGCTGCATATCTCAGTGGTCCTAATACCAGACTCCTGACAACTAGAGCTGTCATATCATATCACATGATCCGGCCACCTAACCTGCTCTTGCTTACTATTGTAACTTTCCTTCTCTGTACTGAACCTATACATATCTGGGAAGAGAGAACCCATGAGGAGGAAGTTCCTCCATCATACTGACCTGCAAGCAAATCTGTGGGACAGTCTCTTGATTAATGATTGACGTAAGAGGGATCAGCCCACTGTGGGCTCTATCACCCCTAGGCAAGTGGTCCTAGGTTGTAGAAAAAAAGGAAGCAAACCATTGAGAGCGAGCCAGTAAACAACATTCCTCCATGGTTTCTACCTCTGCTCCTACTTGACATCATGTCCTGGCTTCCCTTGATGATGGATTATTATGTTGAAGTGTAAGATTAAATAGACTATTTCCTCCCCAAGTTGCTTTTTTGCTATGGTGCTTATTGCAGCGATAGAAATTAAACTAACACACCCCCTGTTCCTGACAAAGGTGATGTCAAACACCACCAGGTCAAACATTTGAGAGGGAGAAGCTCAGAAAAGAAAGGGGATATCTACATCTGACCCATAAATTCCAACAACAACAACAAAAAAAAGCAGAGTGTACGTGTAGCTGTCTATAAAATTAAATGAACTATACACATTCATTTAGAATGCCCTGGGAGAAGGAATAAGATCAAATACACATTAAAAATGATGATAAGGACCTGGGAAGACGGCTCAGCTGGTAAGGAACCTACCACACCCACACTCGAGGACCTGAGCTCCGACCACCTATGTAAAAGCTAAGGTCAGTCGAGCTGTCTGTAGCCCCAGCCCCAAGGAAATGGAGATAGGCAGAGCAGGTGGCTCATTGGCCAGCCAGCTGAGCCGAAGTGACAAGTCTCAGGTTCCATGAGAGTCTGTCTCAAAAACTAAGATAGGGGGCCGGGCGGTGGTGGCACACGCCTTTAATCCCAGCACTTGGGAGGCAGAGGCAGGCGGATTTCTGAGTTCGAGGCCAGCCTGGTCTACAGAGTGAGTTCCAGGATAGCCAGGACTACACAGAGAAACCCTGTCTCGAAAAAGAAAAAAAAAAAAACACAAAAACTAAAATAGGGAGCAATCAAGGAAGACTTCCAAGGTCGACTTCTGGCATCTGCAATGTGCACACCAGCATTCACACACTCACACTGATATATACCATACATACACATACACAAAATCATAACAATAGCAACAAAATAATGGCATGAAGTTAAAGCCTTTCCTTGCCCTAAACACATTCTCCCACTAGTATCTTGAGGTATAATGTGAACAAATTCTGGTGTTGCCTCTTCAAACATTCAGCAGATCACCGGCTCCAATAGCCATAACATGACTCCAGTGACTTGACTTCCAGTTCAGACTTCCTCCTGTGCAACTGCATCGGCCTTTGCACACTCTACTAACCAACCACCATTCTCATGATCAGGCCAGGAACTAAGTTCGCTCCTTAGCCTCATGATCCACTTTACCAACTATCTGCTTGTTGAGTCTCCCCCTCTCCCCCAGCACGCAGGGACCAAATACCAGTTTTCTGAATGGCAGAATTTTAACAGCTTCTTTTTAAAAATTTTTTTAAATTATTTTTAAAGAATTCATATATGAATACTGCATCTACATCACTTCTCCCCTTCCCAACTCCCCCGTGCTCCCCACTCACTCTCCAGTTCACAACCTCTCCTTTACTTGTCACACATACACACATTTCCACACACTTATGCAGATGCACGTAGAAATGCATATACCTGGTGAGTCCAGTTAGTGTTACCCTTTTATCTACGGTCAGAGCTGATCACTGAGATAGAACAACCCACCAGAGAGCTCGCTCCTGGAGGAGACTGGCTCCACCTCTCTCAACAGTCAGGAACTGCCTTAACAGCTTCTTTTCTACAGAGATAGTAAGACTGCTGTTCCTCTGAAATTTTTTTCCTTCTGTTAACTTTTCCCAAAAGAATTGATGCATCTTAGTTTCGGTGCACAATTCCTTCAGTGGGTCAAGTTGGCTCCAAGAGGAATGAACTGTAACTTTCTCCTTCAGGGAGCTTAAGATCAAAGTAGGTTTAAAATGGATCAACTCTGATACTTCCCCTTAACACTCCTCATGGGGTTTTAGTAGATGGCGTGCAATGTGCATGCATGCGTGCACACAAGCACACACACACACACACACACACACACACATACACACACACGAAATTAATTTGCACATGTGTATTGTGTATGCATATGTATGCACATTGCAAAGTTCTATGCAAGCTAAGAGATTTTTGTTTCTAAAATGCTCTCTTTCAATTTCCAGCATTTGCTGGGCAGTAGTGGTACATGTCTTTAATCCCAACATTCAGGATCAGAGGCAGAACCTCTGTGAGTTCAAGGCCAGGATAGCCAGGACCGCATGTAGGAATCCTATGTTGAATTTTTTTTTTAAATTGAAGTATTTTATAATTTTTACTGACCCACCTTCTAAGAGCTAAAACTGATATATACTAACTCTACCCTTACTAGTTTCAACTCTAAGATTGCTTTACAATGGTATACTACCATACCCTTTTCAAGTATATAATTAAATGGGCTTTATAATTCATAGAATGATACAGCCAATCCAACAATCTAATTTTGGAACATTTCCATCATCCCCAAGAGAAAGAGTCAAAAGTTAAAATCTACATATTAACAAATCTTATGTAGAAAGAGATTTCATTTAAAAAAAAAGGCAACACTGTTTACAACCTGTTAAAGAAAAACTATCAGAAGCAAGCAAGAAGTTACAGGTAAAACTTGGGTACTAGACTGAAGTGGATGGCCAGGATCAACTGTTTAGAATTCTGGGGTGCAAAAAATTCTGGGTTTTGTTTGCAAGGATTAATTTATCACAATGCTTGAAGAGTAGGGGAGAGAAGAATTCCATTTTTATACTTGTATCTAAAGATAATTTTATGCTAATACAAATATCATAAGCAAAAAAAGTTGGGAAAATACCAATTCTTTCAGTATTGTCCTCTAATTTTAATAAGACTAAAATCAAAATTCTAATGAATTTTTAACTTGATGACACTAATTTATCATAGACAAATAGAAATAGTAAAACTTTATTGGTGTGTGTATGTGTGTTCATGTGTATGGGGAGGCCATACATGTACATGTGTACATATGGAAGTCATAGATCAACCTTGTATTTTTCAGGAAAGGTCTCTCAACAGTCTAGAAGGCACAAACTAGGCTACACCAGAGGGTCCAGGGGGATCGACTTATTCTGCCTCCCCAACACTAGGGTTACAAGCGCATGTAACCACATGTGGATTTTTTTTTTTAAATCTTGGGTTTTGAGAATCAAACTCAGGTCCTCCTGTTACTGACAAGCCATTTTCCTCAGCCAAGATCAAAGTCTTTCCAAATGAAGAGTGATAACACAGAAAAGATCAAACTGGGCTGCACTGTATACCGAGATGCATTATAAAGCCTTGTAATTAAGGACAGGATGCAAGAATGTTGAGGCAAGTTAATGGCATTAAACTGAAGGTCCAGGGAGAAATGAAGTAACAAAGACCCATAGGGAAGAGCTGTGCTCTAAATGATTCTGAAAAAGGTGCCTCTTCCAAATTAACAATCAATTTGTATACTAGTCCCATATATTGAAATTTCTATGCAGATAAAATTTGAAATTAAAAATGAAGCTACTACAAAGAAGTAGCTGGGAATTTACTTAGAGGAACTATAAAAGCATTGCATATACTTCTCTATATGAGAAGTATGTCTCTATAGATTAAATGCATAGAAATGTACTGTTCCTATAAAATCAATAGGAAAAAAATTGGTAAGTGATCAAACTAGGAAGCAAAATGGGCCATGAGTGAGAATGTGATATTAAAAAAGAAAACTAGAAAGATCTCTATATAAACAGCAAAGACTACTAATAAATGACTGAAACAAAAACATGCAAACACTACCAATGAGAGAAATGCAAGCTTAAAGCTTTACAAAGCATCCCCCACTGCTGGTGGGGGCAGTAGAATAGTTGTAAGAATCAGGAAATGAATTCGATAATAATGGGTCAAAGGTCCATACAATGAATGCATGCTTTTGTCTGGTTATTCCACATCTAAGCATCTTTCCTAAAGAAATCATCAGTGCTGCAGATAACGACTTATGAGCACAAATAGTGCAGAGTTAGGGACAATGGCAAGAAAAATTGGAAACGTAAATGGGATTCTTGCCTTTCCGACACAGACTCTCTCCAGGAAGCGCAGAACGTAGACTATAAGAGGTTTGGCTTTTGATTTACAGGCAATCTCATTTTTTTTCCTCAAGAAATGAACAATAGGAGGCCACAGTCAGTTCTCTACCCTTCCCGAATCGATTATCTAATATTTAGGTCATCTCTAGCAAAACAGTGTCATTTTGATCCCCTAGACTCACTATCTCCTAGGCAACTGATTGAATAAAAAAAATATAAAGCCTCACTGAGAAATATATTATTTTAAAGACTTAAATAAAAGAAACGGCATATTGCAGCCCTCCGCTGGGGAATGGGATGTAGCAGCACAGAAACCAGGCAGACAGACAGCCAGGCATCACCGAGGAGCTGCCCTGTAACACCGCTTCATGTGCTGATTTCCATTTTTAACAGCTTCATTGAGATATAATTTATGTAACATAAAATTCGCCCTTTTCAAGTATATAATTAAATGGGCTTTATAATTCATAGAACGATACAGCCAACCCAACAATCTAATTTTGGAACATTTCCATCATCCCCAAATGAAACCTCGCGTTCATTAGCAGGTGTCCTCACTCCCATCCCCAGGGTCTAGGCCAATATTAATCAACTTTCTGTCTTGAGGAATCTGTTTATTCTGGGTAGTTCACATAAATGGAATCAAAGAATGTGTGATCTTGTATGTGTGTGTGGTTTCCTTCACTCGGCATCAGCTTTTGGAGGTTCATCCATGTTTTAGTAACAAAGTTTCTTCATTCATTTAGGCATCAGCTGCTGAACATCTGTGTTGTTTCTTCTTGGGGATAATTATGAATAATGCTACTAGGATTAATCAAGTACAATGCGTGTGTGTGTGTGTGTGTGTGTGTGTGTGTGTGTGTGTGTATGAATTTGTATCTTCTCCTTTTACCTGGGCAACAATTTCTGGATTACATAGAAGTTAGAAGTTTAAAATCTATGCAAATCAATCTGCACTCAGGAGGCAAAGGTAGGATCATTGTGATCCACATTATTTTTTCAAACCGGTTATTCCACTTTAAACTTCCATCAATAATGTACCAGTTGTTGATACTAGTCCCTTACAATCCTTTTAATGTCTCTTCAGATTGACAGGTATGTCCTCTTTAATTTCTCATGTGGGGATTTAGAACTTCTTTCTTGATCATTAAAACGAAACATTTATCAATTGTGTCAACTAGTCCATAGAATTTCCTTTTACTGTACATGTTTTGCTTATTTTGTTTGAGACAACATCTTATATAACCCAGGTGGCCTTAAACTTAAATTCTCTAGGTAGCCCAGGATAACCTTGAAGTCCTGATCTGCCTGACTCTACCTACTAAGTACAAAGATTACAGCTATGAGGCACCATATCCAGCCAAAACCCACCTCTGCATTATTATTTTCTATGTTGTTTTTTTCTATTCTCTATTTCATTTCTTTCCACTGTAGTCTTTGTTCATCTTTCTGCCTGTTCATTTTGATTTTCTCTCCTCGTTGTTTTTTTTCTTTCTTTCTTTTTTTCTTTTTTTCTTTTTTTAAGACAGGGTTTCTCTGTGTAGCCCTGGCTGTCCTGGAACTCACTCTGTAGCCCAGACTAGTGTTGAACTCACAGAGCTCCTCATGCCTCTGCCTCCCACGTGTTGGGAACAAAGGCATGTGCCACCACTGCCTGGCCGTCCTCGTTCTTTAAGGTCCAAAGTTAGGCTACTTATTCAAGATTCCTTCTTAAATATAGATAACAACAATACTAATCTTCAGGAAATTCACTTTTATTTTTCATTCATTTAAAATTATTTTGGAATTTGTGAATTCTTTGACTCATGGGTTATTCAGAAATATGCTGTTTAATTTTTATAGATTTGTGAATTTTCCCAATTTCCTTCTGTTGTTGATTTGCAATTTAATTCTATTGTGGTCAGACAACATGCTTGGTATGATGTGAATTTTTTCAAGATTATTGAGATTTCTTTTACAGCCTAGCATCTGGTCCATCCTGAAGAGTACTCAATCATTGGCTGCTTTGTGGCCAACACTCTATTACTATTTTCCACATATCTCTAATCCCTTCCCAACACTCTGGAGGTCTTACAAGCAAGTAATCACATTTAGTAATTACTACTACTATATCTTCTGAGCAATTCTACCTTATTTCATGCCTTCTCCCTAATACCCATTCATATTCTCATTCTCTCTCTCTCATTCTCTCTCTCTCTCTCTCTGTCTGTCTCTGTCTCTGTCTCTCTGTCTCTCTCTGTGTGTGTGTGTGTGTGTGTGTGTGTGTGTGTGTGTGTCTTTGTGACTGTGTGTACCGGTGCATGTATATATGTACATGTCTGAGTTCATGTGGAATTCAAGTATATGAAGATCAGAGGATAATCACAAGCATATTCCTTGGGTGCTAGCTACCTCATTTTAAAAACAGGCCTGGAATGCTCCCTGACCAGGAACTTTTTATGTAGGTTAGGCTGGCTAGTCAACAAACCCCAGGGTTCCACCTATCTGTTTCCCCAGCACCAGCATCAGAAATGGCATGCCACCATACCAAGCTGCTTTACATGGTGGGTTCTGGGAATTGAAACCAGGTCCTTGTGCTTGAAAGGCAAACACATTACTGACTGAGCTATCTCTCCAGCCTTTGCCCTTAGTTTCAACACTCAGAATTGCCCAGGGAATTAACAAAGAGTAGTAGCTTTGTTTTAATCATGGGAAAATTAGAAAACAGAATTCAAGTTTCACAGAAACTGCCCATGTCACAGAAATGGAGGGTGGGGTCTTCAACAGCCATTCTGCAACAAGGCCCTGCTGCTGCCGCCGGATTTATGCAGGTCTAGAAACATAAATGGACCATGCAGGCCAGTCTCACCCTACTCCACCCTCACACATGTTCCTTTCTCATACACAGGATCACACAGGGGAAGCTGCTGGCTTCTCTCTTACTCTTTCTGATGGCAACGGTAATGGCAGCATCCATGACCCAACAAGTTACTGAGGGGGTAGGGACAGAGTCCTTTCTGCTTGTCACTTGCCAAATATAAACCCTCAGTTTAAATCCTACTTTCACATTCAGAGACTGTCCTCTCCAAATGACATCTAACTCCAGTTTCATGGCCACCAACCAGCTTTAGAAGTGCTGTCAGCCACTTTTCTCTTTTCTACTCTGACTTAAAATCCCTCAGGTCTTGGTTTATAGATGATTAGCAAACTCTACCCTGCTGTGGAAGCCCAGCACATCTCACAGGGGAGCGCTAGCTAGAGTGAACCGGTCACAGATGTGCAAGTTTCTTTTCCACAGGGCATCAGAGAGGACGCAATATGTTAATGTGTTTGCCAGTCCCTAAGAGGGTGTCAGTCATACAGCTGAAATACCATCAGACAGGTAATTTCCTCCCCTTCACGGCATCTCATGCCTCTTGTGTGAAGCATTTTCTAAGGTTGGAACTCTACACAACACTCATTAGAAATGCTAGCCTGGTTTCTGTCTGAATATACTTGGTGCAAGGTTGCCTTCCTACCACATGGAAACACACAACAGTACTACATTTTACAATAGAGATGCTCTATGGTTGTGTGTGTACCCACATGTTCAGGTACACATGCACATGTGTGTACGTGAATATGGAGGCAAGAGGTCAACATAAAGGAGTATCCTCCATCACTGGTTCACCTTGGTTGGTTGGTTGGTTGGCTGGCTGGCTGGCTGGCTGATTGAAACAGGGTCTTACTATGTATCCCTGCCTGGCCTGGAATTCGCTATATGGATCAAGTGAGCCTCAAACTAATACTAACTTTTCTGCTTCTGCCTCAGAAGTGCTAGGGTTAAAGGCAGGTGCAACCATACTCAGCTCCATCTTGCTTTTCGACACAGCATCTTTCACTGGACCTGAAGCTCACTGACTTATGCAGACTAACTGGCCAGCAAGCCCCTGAAATCATTCTGCCTCCAGCACTGGAATCACAGGTATTGGCCACCGTGGGTGCTCTGGCCCTCAGACTTGTGCGGCAGGCACGTCACTGCCTGAGCCTATTTCCAGCTGTAACACGGCTTATTTGGACAAACTTGAGTGCTCAGGTCTAAGAAAACTAAGAACTCTATATGATGGAACAATGTAATGTAAGGCAGTCCTGCCCCCGGAGCACGCTGTTCTGATTGGATTCTGCCAGAGTCTATGTTGCTGGGCACAGCTGAAGTTTGCTCTTGTGGCAGAAGAGCTGATAATCCCTAATGACTTTCCCAGGCTAAGGCTTTATTGCCAGAAGACTGAAAAAAAATCAAACAGGAATTTAGATGTCTGCTGTGCTTTCTGCAGAGGGTTAGGAACTCTAAATGAATATTCCCACAGGAACTACGTTGTTCGTGGTCATTAAGTTCCCAAACAGACCAACCCTCGGGTTCAGCTGAAGTAAGGCACATCAGCAATTTTATCAACAAAAAACAAAAGCAAAAAGTCATGAGATTTAAAAACAGACATTTTTACTTATCAAAATAATCATGGTCCCTAACATTCAAATTGGGGATGATTCGAACCAGGCAAGAAGAGGCTGTGCACAGAATTTACGAACCAACACGAAGCCAGCAAAGATGGCTGGCCTTTCCCTTCCCATCGCCTGCTGGCAACTGAAAACAACATGAGTAATAAAAAATATTGCTCCTTGGAGGAAACACAGGTTCAACAAGATGTGAAGAAGTAATTAAGAGTACTTGGAGCCATGAGAGGAGGCTCTGGCTCACCTACGGGGATTTCAGCATGAAGCTTTGTTTTGTCTAAATTAGTATACCTAAACTCATGCCTATAGGTGTCTCTGTTTTGTTTTGTTTTGTTTTGTTTTTAATAGCTATCAAAAAGAGCTGGGTGTGATAGCTCATGCCTGTAATGCCAACACTCAGGAGGCTGAGAGAGGAGGACTGTCATAAGTTTGAAGCCAGCCTGGGCTGCACAGTAAATTCTAGGCCAGCTTGGAATACATTGTGAGATCTTGTTCCAAAACATAGAACCCAACAGAATTTATTAAGAATACTGATTAATATATACATATAAACACACACAGAGGAGAGAGAGAGAGAGAGAGAGAGAGAGAGAGAGAGAGAGAGAGAGAGAGAGAGAGAGAGAGAGAGAGAGAGAGAGAGATCGCCTGCCTCTGCCTCCCAAGTGCTGAAATTCTGGCTATATATAATTCTGCATTGAAGAAAATCCTGGCTAGTAGAGGAGGAATCACAGAAGATAGAGCAAGGATCATTGCAGTGGAAACTTAAGGATTCTCTGGAAAGTCAGCTGTGTTGGATTGTGTTCTGTTTCAGTGAAATGTTCCTTCCTAAGTGTGTCTTAGCCTTTCACCTATATCTACTTCCGGAAAATACTCCTTCACTTGTTTGCCCCAGCAAAATGCCATCCAACACAGCTGACTATCCAGAGTGCCCTTAAGTTTCCAGTTGAGATCATGAAACAGATTCCGAGTCCAGTTAGAAAGTCTTAGACAAGAAAGCAGAGGCTGAAGGGGATGTTTGCCAACAAGGAGAAGCTGTGGGTCTGAGGAGGAGGCAATGAGAACTCAGGGTCTGGGGAGCCAAAGGCAGCCTCAAAGGTGAGCCAGGGGAGAAGTTTCCTCAGAAAGCCACCAGGTGGCGCCACTACTTCAAACCCACATCAAGTGTCTTTTAGGGACTGACTTGGTTGGAAATCCAGTATGAGTGTGGTGGGATAACTGTTACTCTACATAGTGTTAATGTCTTCCGGACAGGAAATGGGTTAAAGGGATATATAAAATAGAACAATTCTGAATACCAATTATGCCAATGATTTACACACACACACACACACACACACACACACACACACACTCACACACAAAGCTCAGATTACAATAGCTACAGCCCTCTACAGAGCTCTTTTCTATCCCTAGGCTGGGCTGGCAAGACTATTCACTAATGAATGAGCAAGAATAACACATTATACACCATCAACCTAACACAGGCTCCCATAAAAGCATCCTAGAAATATGGCCAGGGCTATTAGTTACAGGGTCTCAGGACACAGGCCTGTGGAAGAAGTGCAGATGCGGACACAGACATGTGTGCCCGTGTGCATGTTATCAAGTGACTCTTTCCTACTCCCTCACTTCCAGCTTCTCATTTTCCTTCGGAAAAATCAGCTCTGGTGAGAACTGATATCTTCTACACAACATTGATATCTTCTGTTAATTCTTCCCCTGACAATCCACAAAAGCTAGCTCTCCAGGTGAGATCAACATGGGATTTTAAATGGATCAAGGGGAATCTGACACAAAATGCCATATTTTCAGATACTTAGTCAGCCACAGGGAAATTCACATTTGAAAGGAAAAAAAGCCTCCTCATTTCTACCAGCAAAACCCCAGGTAGACCTTAAACCTTTGCATAGTCCTTAAATAACAGATCACCAGGAAGCCAAATGAGTTAGTCTGGTTTTGCTTTGTGTTTTTTCCCCCAAAGGGAAGGACAGAGACTCGCATTAAGCACTCCACCACTGAGCTAAGTCCCCACTTTTTGTATCCTTTGTTTACAGATTATGTTCAACAAAGAACTCAGGGCCTTATAGACTCGCACGCCAGCCAGGCATGGTGGTGCATGCTTGGAATCCAGGCATTGTGCATTCAGGAGACTGAAACAGGGGAATTGCTAGTGAATCGGAGGTGGGCCTGGGCTACACATAAGGAGACATTATCTCAATTTTTTTTCCATGCCATTGAGCCTCTGAGCCATGATGTGCTTTCCATGCCAGCATGTGCATACCTACACACGTGCTCTCCCCCTCCCCAGATTCTCAGGAGTCAGTCCAAGGGACAATTGGTCCATTGGTGTGTTATCCCAGGCAGCCAAGATAAATGATAGAGAAATGGAAGCCTTAAAAAAAAATACATGTCCATTTCATGAAAAGTGACAGGAGGGAGTAGCCACTTGGCCAGATCTGTTTAGGGACTGAAATGACCATTGCTGATATAACAAGGAAAAGAAGCCTACACATTAGTTAAATTCTACGGATAGCTACAGGTAGTGGTCTCAAATGGAGAGCACTTCTGTGTGGCTAACGTGAGGCCCATATTAATGTGAAGTGCATGCAAGTACCACCCATCCGCATGCAAAATGAACTCTGAAGGTTTCCATGCGGATCTTTAAAGCAACAGTGTGTCACCAGAGGCAGAGCATTTAGTGGTCCTTCCATTAAGGAAGGCTTTGAGTCAGATCAGTCAGGAGGATTAAATGTACCAGAACAGAATCCACAGAGCAATGTTCTATAAAGCCAGATCCCCATATCAGTACAGGGAGCAATCCTCCCCACATCCTCTCTAGAATCTCATGTGAGACAGATGATCTCACCCCACAGCATTAGAGCTAGACCTGTTACCAATAACATCTTTAAAACTGTCAGATCCTTGAGCATTTATCTCCGGAAAGGGTACTAAAGTGCAAATGCATAACCTTAAATAAAGATGGTAAGAAGCAGTTTATCTTTCAGAAGGCAGATGCCAAAGTAGCAGAGCGGCTTAAACAGATGATTATTAAATACATTTTGAATCAGAAGAGCATAACAATAACAGTAGTAATAGCAAAGAATAAGGAATGCACAAAATACAATAGACACTTACCAAACACTGAATTCATGATAAACTGGAAATAGAAACAAGGACACATAAAGCCAACCAGAAACCCACGGAGTGGCTTCACATTAAGAATGACAAAAGTAAATTAGAGATATACCCCCACCTTGTCTTTTAAAAAGCTATAAGGAATGGACAGTGCTTTCTCAATGTTTCCCATGTGGCATATAGCCTGAAGGGCTTGCAGGCGGGCTGCCTGCTGATTTTCTAGTCTTTGTACAAGCACCAGGCACTAGACGGGGTGCATAGTTGGCATGCGATAATCACATGTCCAACTATGTGAACAGAGTGTTCACTGGTGTTCATAAAAATTTTTTTTAAAGTGTCCAAAATCACAGGCAGAAATGAGGGGAATGCAAAGAAAGACACAGCTTCCCTGTCTGGCCTGCTAATAATAGAAGCCAGAACCCTGGCATAAACCTGGTCTTCACCTAGGTCAGTAAAGTATAGACTAGAGCTCAGATAGATAATTTGTCACATGGAGAAAGCTTATCAGGGGTTCCTTCTGCAGATGAAACCAAATGATTTTTATTTTGTTTTGGATTCAAGTAGAAAAGAGCATTCAGATGTTCAAAACCAACTGTTCATCTTTGAGAACATATTTGCTTGTAACTGTTAAAACTTCCATTGTGTTCAATTTTGCTTCTCAACTCACGTTTTGAACATTGAAAAAAAAACCTACAACAACAACAACAAAAAACATTCCCTTTATCTATTTGCATTCTATTTCGGGAGGGCCTATCCTTTTCTGTATGGGCTTAATGACAAAAAAAAATACAAGATAAAAAGTCATATCTGGACCAAAGGTTCTGTTACCTGTGACCTGAGGAGGAAACACGGTTCACCTACCTAATATTCAAATGGGCAGCTGATGGCTGCCCCGCCAGCTGGGATGGCTGGCCTTCTCTCTGAACTCTAGCTGCAACTCCCTTCTTCTCAAACAATAAATCCACGGAATCATCTCAGTCCCTCCACAGATCAGCCTTAGTAACTGCAAATGTCCCAACTAATGTTAGCCATATCCTAATACTTGACCTCCCTGCTCCTACCCCTTTCTCGGGGTTTATGAAGGTTCTCCCTTAGTCTCTGAGTTCTTCTGCCATTGTTCAGAGGAAGGCAAGCTTACTCCACATTGTCAGGTCCTAAAACCAGTCTGTCTGCAATTGCCACAAAGTGAGGAATATCACAAAATACAGGAACAGCTGGATACAAGTGGGTCTTCAGCTAAGTCTGTCTCAAGTGCGGGGGAGGGGAGGGCTGGGAGGGGCTGGGGGTGGGCAGTGACAGGGTTCAAGTTCAGAGTTAAAACCGGATTAGAATGGCCTCTTTCCTCATTAAACCAATTCCAGGCCTGAATCAAATGGCCAGGCTCATTAAAAGAAAAGAGCCCCTCCCGTCTTTAGCTACATTGAAGGGAATTTGTTTTCTGCTAAATTCTCACAGGGTCCAAGGTAGGATTACAGGGTAGATTTCATATACTCAAGGAAAGCAAATCAAAACAGACTATCAAACCCTAAGAAAGAATTCCTCTTTTAATCATAGCTAAGAAGATACTGACAGACTGAAGCATCCTAACGGTTTTAAAAACAAAGCTTGCTGGGAAAAAACAGGGGGAGGGGTGGACTTCAGTAACTTAAGTCCAAAAACTTGAAAAATTTAGGTAAAAGTTTAGGAGGAATTAGAATAACTTTACAGATTTTTTAGCCTCAAATCTTTGGCTTTTGGGGGGGGGCATTTTGTTTTTGTTTTTGTTTTTCATTGATCAGGACAATGAAGTCTTTATCTGGCCTAAGAAGGCCAGTCAGTCTCCACCACACACACTGTTTATTATAAGGAGGGGCAAAATGGTGTTAGTCTTGATGGGGTGGGGGAGGACCAAACAGCACCCATCCTGGTACACAATGGCTCCCTTCAGCTGGGAGCTGATGTTTGGCCCAGGTGACCCCAGAGGTCAGTGTGAAGCCTGGAGCAGAATGGAGATGAGCTGTTATGTGCCCCCTCCTTACAGGATGCCTTTGCCTGTTCAGGTCTATAGTTACTGGCATTTAGCACACAAAAGCCCCAACTCTAAGTTTTGTCTTAACCCAGCTGTAGGGCTAAGGTAGAAGCTTAAAAAAGTCAAATAAAGCACCCCTTGGAATTCATCCTTCTGGTGAACAAGAGATTCCATTTGGGGAACTCAAAGGCCAGAGTTTCGGTTCTAAAGAAACAATTATCTGAAAAGTTCTATTCTTTAATTGAGGTAATTTCACTGAAGCCACGCAGATAATTACCTTCATTCTTGGCCTTAATTATTTCTTTATCTTGTGAAATTAATTATGCTAAGTCTCATATTGGCTTGATAAAATACCAGGGGTGCCCAGAAAAACCTGACTTAGTAGTCACTATGTATGGAATTGCTGGGCCCGCTGACTTGAGAAGAGCCATATGCAGGGGACAGCTCACAGAAGCCACAGGACGACAACTCTTCAATCCATAGTAGAAGTCTCCTCTGAGCTTTAAGAATTTATATGCAAGGATGGAGAGCGGAGCTTGTTAGTTCAGGCTCTGCATGGTGTCGTAGCAGCACTTTGGAAGTTGAGGCAAGGGGGTGTTCAGGACCAGGCTGGGCTAAGTTTAAGACCAGTCAGACTGTTTATGACATAGTATGTGAGACTGTGCCATCAAATATATTTTTAAAAAGAATTCAGGAGGCACGTTGGGGAGACTATAGTTTTATATAACACAAGCTAAATTCTTAAAATGGGAAAGCCCCAACTTTGATACAATGAGATTTAAGAGAAGAAGGGGAAGAAAGAAAGCCCTATAGTTGCTAACCGACTTGGGCGTCTAGCCAATATTTCATGTGAATACTTCAAAATAGGAAATGGAACGCAGAGCAGCTGGAGGGGGCAGCGGAAGGGCCAGGACGGGAGACACAAAGCCCATGTTACCAGCACTCGGATCAATGGGTAGTTTATTGGGAAAATTCTCATGCTGTCTAAATTTTATGAAAGATTAGCTGTTCTTCCCTGTGGTTATGTAAACTTGCATTTTTTCCCCTTGTTAATGGAACCCTTTGCTAATACATTTCTTCCTGCTGGTTTTGAAGAGCTCTCAATTCCTTCTGAAGGATATATTAAGCCCAGGAGTGCAGCCGAAGTCTATGCTCAGCTCGCTGTGGGCCCTGGCTGCCCCAAGGTCAGGAACAGTCCAGAACTGAGTACAGTCCTGTCTGAAATCTTAGATTTTCTCTCTCTCACACACACAGCATTCAAAAATAGTTATTACCAGGGCAGGTGGGGAACAAAGCAGTTTTAATAAACTAGTACCTGAAAGTGACTTAATGTCTCAACAAAGGGGAAAAAAGACTGATAAAGGTTTAGGGGTTAGATGATATACTAGCTATAACGTTGAACATCCCTCCTTAGAAATACAAGGAGGCAGGGTCTGTGTTGAGGGAGTTGTCCAGTTAAAGAGACAGATGCTAATAGAGTGAATTACAATTTGAAGGAGGGTATGGACAGACACTCAGATCACCCTGCATCGTATCATTCTGTGGACTCACCTTTCATCTATACAAATAGCTATGAAGGTTGAAGTTAAACCTTTAGAAAAAGCATTTACAAGTTTGCTCAACTTTCTTCTGAAAAAAAAAATCTTTTTACTACTCTTATGTGTGTGTGTGTGTGTGTGTACAAAATTTATACTGAAAACTAGAAAGACAAATTCCTCAGCTTTTCAGTAATGTTCAATTTGACATTATGCATACAAGGATTTCCAGATGTGCCCATGTGTAGGGAGAAAGGTCTCCCACTTTGCCATACCTCGTTTATTGGTTCTTAAAATGGTTTCAGAAGAAAGCAGAGAGTTTCCACTGGATACATCGTGCATGGGCTTCTCTGGAGCTTTGTTAGACAGAAGGTCTTTCTTCATATCTTTCCTTATTTCCTATGAGAACATAGAAAGAGAAGAAAGAATTTATAGGTTGAAGTTTTGGGGTACCTCTTTATCTCTGGAAATAAACCATAATAATGCCACATAACCACAATACAACATTTGACAAACACCATTGTCTGACTTTGTGTAAGTTCCTTCTTATATTTGTTAAAGAAACATCAAGTCCTATAAAGTGCAATAATGCCTAAGTGTAGTAAGGTTACCTTGTACAACTGGAGCCATTCCATGTGAACATCAGGAGAAGGACTGAGATGTGAGTACTACCATAGAGCTCTAAATTATGGCTTCTTTTTACTTTTTTCAATTATGTCAAGCCTCAACCAAGCATATGCACTACTTCAAAAGTTCTGATTTCTATTCTTCTCAACAAAGGTTTAGCAAAACTATATCCACAAACCATCACCATGGTCATAATTATACTAAACTCTATCTGAAAAGATAATTTAAATGCATTTGTAGTCCTTAAGTTCCTCAAGCATATTAATTGCTGACCAGAGAGGGGATGTAGAGGGAGGGGGAGGATAAGAACTAAATGACAGATAAAAATAATGACTATCAGCTACCCCCAGTTCCCCCCCCCTCTGCTACACACCTCCTTTCAAATTCCTGACCCTCTGTACTTCTCCCCCGTCTCCTCCCATATCTGAACCGGGCCCCCTTTTCCCTCCCCCCTCCTCTCTCCATCCCAGATCTCTCGCTCCCTCTACTTCCTGTGATTATTTTCGCAGGAGTCTGTTATAAGCTGTGACCTGAGAAGCTCTGCCAGAGCCTAACCAATACAGATGTGGATGCTTGCAACCAACCATCAGGTTGAGTGAGCATGGGCACCCCAGTGGAGGAGTTAGGGCAAGGACTACAGGAGCTGAATAGGGTTTGCAACCCATAGGAACAACAATACAAACCAACCAGTACCCCCAGAGCTCCCAGGGACTAAACCACCAACCAAAGAGTACACATGGAGGGACCCATGGCTCCAGACACATATGTAGCAGAGGATGCCCTTGCCGGGCATGGATGCGCCCTTGGTCCTGTGAAGGCTTGATGCCCCAGTGTAGGCGGGAGCACCCTTATAGAATCAGGGGGAGGGGGAGGGGATAGGAGGTTTTCGGAGGGGAAACCAGGAAACGGGATAACATTTGAAATGTAAATAAAGAAAATAACCAATAAAATTCAAAAACAAACAATGACTATCATTTGAGGTCAGCAAACTCCAGCCCACCACTCTAGCATATAAAATTTCATTATAATACAACAAATGCATTCATGTTTGTTTTGTATGGCTGGTTTGACACTCTAATTTCAGAGTTAAGAAGATGCTACAGAGACAAAGCCTGAAATATCTGACCTTTACTAGTAAATGTTGGCCGACTTTCATCTAGGTGGACTCCTACCAAACTCATTCAAGATCGGGCTCTTGGGGCCAGAAAGATGGCTCAGTTGGGTAAAGGAACTTGTTCAGTGACCTGAGTTCAGTTCCGAGGACACATAAGGCAAAGGAGAGAACTCCAGAAAGTTGTCCTCTGACTTCCATATAATCAATGGATAGATGCCATTCTAATAATCTGGATATTTAGATGTGTGTGTGCTGAGGCAATGGCTCAACGAGTGAGAGTGAGAGTGCCTGCTGCGTGGGCAGAGCTGAGAGAGGCCCCGGAACCCGGGGAGACATCTGTTGTAGCATGCCAGCCAGGAACTCCGGCAACACATTAGGAGTTGGGGAAGAGACAGGGCAAGTGATGGGACTGGCTAGCCACCAGCCTAGCACCGGGTTCAATGAGAGACTCTATATCAAAGGAATAAAACAGGGGACTGGAGAGGGGGCTCAGTGATTAAGAGTATTGTCTGCTCTTCCAGAGGATCCAGGTTCAATTCTCAGAACCTACATGGCAGCACACAACTGTCTATAATTCTATTTCCAGAGGATCTGGCCACCCTCACAGAGATGTGGGCCAAACATCAAATGTATATAAAAAAATTTTAAACGAATTATTTTTAAAGGAATAAAACAGTGTGTGTGTGTGTGTGTGTGTGTGTGTGTGTGTGTGTGTGTGTCTGTATAAAGAGAAACCTGATACATAATATAGTCACAAGCTGAATGTTCCTTTCATAAAAAAGAACTGCTCCAAATGCAAAACTTTTTGAGCATTGACATAATGCCACAAGTAGAGATTTCCACCCCTGATTCCATGTGATCAGTTACAGATAAAACCAGAGGTGAACTGAAAATCATGTATCAAATTGTTTTCCATCTATGTATATATAAGAAACATAAAGTATTTTTGTGTTTGAGATTTGGAACTTAACTGTATGATATCTCATTAGGTATTATGCAAAGACCTCCCCTCTAATCCTAAAACTAAAATGGTTCCAGTCCCAAGTACTTTCGGTAAGTGATACTCAACATATATTTTATATTGCTTTAATAACTTAGAGAATTCTCTGCAAAATCACTAATTGCCCAATGTCTTAGTCAGGGTTTCTATTCCTGCACAAATATGACCAAGAAGCAAGTTGGGGAGGAAAGGGTTTATTGAGCTTACACTTCCACATTGCTGTTCATCACCAAAGGAAGTCAGGACTGGAACTCAAGCAGGTCAGGAAGCAGGAGCTGATGCAGAGGCCATGGAGGGATGTTTCTTACTGGCTTGCTGTCCCTGGCTTGCTCAGCCTGCTTTCTTATAGAACCCAAGACCACCAGTCCAGAGATGGTACCACCGACAAGGGGCCCTTCCCCCTCCCACCCCCGTGATCACTAATTGAGAAAATGCCTTATAGCTGGATCTCATGGAGGCATTTTCCCCAACTGAACTCCTTTCTCTGGGATAACTCCAGCTTGTGTCAAGTTGACACACAAAACCAGCCAGTACACCCAAAATCCAGCAAGTCATCTCTATACTTTTCTGAGCCCATGATCATACTAACTTGGGTACAAAACTAAAGCTGAGAGGGATAGACCTGAAGCAAGGCTGAATGGCAGGAAAGACTCAGATAAAGCATGTGTGCTTTCAAAACAGTAGGGTAAGAACTTAGGTTGGTCCCCTTGGAAAAAAAAATGAGTCAGAAGCCTGAGGGGGAAAGAAAACAACAATGCTTGTCAAAACATTGCCTCTGCCCCTAAGCCAATCACTCTCTTCCTTCACAATAGCCTCACCCTCTGTTGCTCCTTTAACAGGGCCCCACCGGAAACCAGCAACTGGGCTAGGGCTCTGCTGTGCTGAGAGCTTGGGCTGACATTCCTGAGCCCTGAGGAGGCAGAGCTCAGCCCCACACCAGTATCTGCATATCACACAAAGCTGCTCATGTGTGCTTGTGTGCATACGTGTGTGTGTGTGTGTGTGTGTGTGTGTGTGTGTGTACAGGGCCACCCACCTCAGCTGCCCCCAGCACCTGCTACAACAGCAGTTGCTGGTGTTTCCTGTAGCCTCACAGGCAGATGGCATCAGGGGACAATCTGCAAACACTGTCTGCCTAAGCCACATGATGGCTGCCAGCCAGCTATGGCTCTTGAAGACAAGAGAACAAGCCATCAAACACACTTATTCCTCTAATGGTTGCTAACAACAGCCATCCACGTTCACCATGGAGGAATTCTAAGATAGTCAGTGGACCATGTTAGCAATATTCCCCTTCTGTCAACGGCACCTATCTGGGATGAGGTAACAAGCAGAACAAAGATTGTGCTGCTAAAATGATCAGTAGAAGTCTTGGAAGCTGTGGATCTCAACAGTGCACAGCTCCCAGTGCTGTAGGGCAGCATAACACGAAACCTGGTTGTGAAGGACTAACCTATCAGAAGCAAGTAGAACAGAAAGAAAGAACTAGAAGCTTGCCTAGAGACACCACATTCCTTTGCCTCCCCTCCCCCACCCCATGCTTATTCCGATTTGACTAAAGTTCTTACGTTGTTTCTTAGGTGAAAGATACTTGCTTTTTCCAGAAAACAAAAACAACTAGGTAGATGATAAGGCGGTGAACTCAGCTAGGTAGACGATAAGGCGGTGAACTCAGCTAGGTAGAAGATAAGGTGGTGAACTCAGCTAGGTAGATGATAAGGCGTTGAACTCAGCTCCTAACGTGGACAATGCCTTGGCTCAGTGCAGTCCGTGGAAGTCAACACCCTCCTCCAACCACCGCTTCTCATACGGGGAGGTCTAGTCTATTTGGTACCCCATTATCTGCCCACTTACCCAGGCTGAAAAAGTCAGCATTTATCCCCTACCTAGCAAGTCTCCCAGTCTGGCTTGACCACTTCCTCTCTCTGTTTCTCTCCATCCTTCCTCTATTGTCTTCAAAACAAAGATTACAAAAACAAAAAAAAAAGCGCCTTAGATAGTTCTCCAAAGGAAAAGTACAAACGGCCGATAGGCTTGTGACAAGATGCTTGATCATTAGTCATTAGGGAAATGGAAATCAAGTGCACAATGAGGTACCCCTTCAAACTGCTCAGACACTTTGCATTGAAGAGGGAGGGGAAAGGGGAGAAAGAGAAGGAGAGAAAGAGACTACGGGAACTGGCAAGGGTTCGGGGGAAATGAAGCCCTTCTGCACAGTTGAAGAAAATACAGAATGGTGAAAGATGCTGTTCCTCAAAGTTAAACAGAGACGTCCACAGGACCCAACAATTCTACTCTGAGGGATATACTCACACGAACAAAAAAAAAAAAACCAACCCTGAAAGCAGCCGTGCAGACAGACAGTCACAGGACAGTGCTTATCACAGCACTGTTTAGCCAAATAAGGAAGTAACTCAAGGGTCATTAACAGATAAACGGATAAGCTGGCTGTTGTACATCTATACAGTGAAATAGTACTCAGCCTTAAAAAATGATATACAACCCAGCACAGATGAACGTAAAACGTGCCAAGTGAAATACGCCAGACACAAAAGGATAAATACACGGTTTCCTTTCTATGAGATCTTTAAACTATGTAAATTCTGGAATTAGGTTAGAGGTTACCTAGGAGTCAGGAAAAGGAAACAGGCAGCTATTATTTAATATTCATACAGCTCTTGTTTGGGGCTTTGTGAATAGTGTTAGCTGTTGTATGGCATTGTGAATATTATCATCACCGCCAGTTGTATGCTAAAAGTTAAATGACAGATTTGATCTGACTGTACACAATGTGTCAAAGCCCACCCTAGAGTGTGAATCTAGTTCTCAGTGTCTCAGCTCTATATGAGTCCCAGTCACAGAACAATACACTATAATAATCCTAAATAAATGAGGAGGAGGATTAGAATCCCAATTGGCTAGCCTCAAGGGTCATCTTTCAGCCACACTTCTCTGAGCTCTGCTTCGCTTACATTGGGAGGGAGTCTCTCCCTCCCAATTTAGTCTCCACAGCACAACCAGGAGTATTTCTAGAACAATGTCTGATGTGTCATCCTTCTGAAATCTCTAATTGCTTCACAAAGGACACAGGACTCAACTTTTTCATTCAAAAAATTTAAAATCATAGCAAGCTGCATGTCTCCATGGCTACTTCTAGCTAGAAATGTAGGGTGTGCATCCTGCCCCCGTGGCACCAATTACCATGCAAATGCAATTGGTCTATATTGTACCTGCGTTGGATTCTGACATCACAGGTGCCTATTGGGACGGTCTAAAAACAGATGATGAAGGTCCCAGCAACACAACTTTATACTTGTGAAGTTCTTTCATAGATACGTTTCCATTTGCTCCTTTTGAAACACAGGATGCAAGAGCAGACCAAGGCACAAAGGTGCAAAGTAGTCATCTGTGGACACAGACCGGATGTACGATGGATGACACTTCCGGCCTCCCCTAAAGAGCCAGTGCCGGAAACTATAGGGAGAGCACGTGAGGCATTCTGCCTGAGGCTCTAGAGAAGAGTGAAGCTTCTCTGCATGCTTAAAGAACTCACTCTACCTCCACCCATAAACCTGAGATTATCTAGGCCACAATCTACCAAGTCCTTTGTCAAGCACAGGAAAGAACTCCTTCCTGAACAGGATGGTTCCCTTGGCCCTAAAGCAACTCCAGTCTGCCAGATGGAGGGGGCCACACCTGGAGCTCTCTGAGGTTCTGAGCCAAGTTTGCAGGATGCTAGATTTTCCCCAGACTGGGTGTTCATAGTCCCCCATCCTCAGTCTCAGATTTGTGATCATTAAGCCCGCTTGTTAAAATGCTAGTTACTAGCATCTCAGAGTTAGAGGCTACACCCTGGTGTAGAACTGTGGGCTACAAAAGCTCGTGCAGATTTATATGCACATGTCATCATGTATAAATTAGCTATTACAGTACCGCTTAAATACAGTACAAGAGAGAGCGTCTATCAACAAACCTCTTTAGGTAGAAAAGGAACCCGGATTCTCTTCACCTTTCCTTAAAGTACTGGCTGGTTTTGTGTGTCAACTTTACACAAGCCAGACTCATCAGAGAGGAAGGAGTCTCAGTTAAGAAAATGCTTCCACGGGCTGGAGAGATGGCTCAGCGGTTAAGAGCACTGACTGCTCTTCCAGAGGTCCTGAGTTCAAATCCCAGCAACCACATGGTGGCTCACAGCCATTTGCCCAGGTACGGTGTACTCATACACATAAAATATATAAATAAATAAATCTTAAAAAAAAAAAGAAAGAAAATGCTTCCATGAGATCCAGCTGTAAGGCATTTTTCTCAATTAGTGATCAGTGGGTGAGGGCCCAGCCCATTGTGGGTGGTGCCATCCCTGGACTGGTGGTCCCAGGTCTTACAAGAAAGCAGGCTGAGCAAGCCATGAGGAACAAGCCAGTAAGCAGCATACCTCCATGGTCTCTGCATCAGCTCCTACCTCCATGTTCCTGCGCTCCCTGACACACAAAAGCTAGAGTTATCTGAAAGGAAGAAATTTTAATTGGTAAAACACCTCCATAAGACCTGGCTGTAAGGCAGTTTCTTAATTAGTGATCAGTAGCGGAGGGCCCAGCCAATTGTGGGTGGAACTATCCCTGGGCTGGTGATCCTGAGTTCTATAAGAAAGCAGTTTGAAACAGTGTCAACAGGCCAGACCACCCCACCCCCCACCCCTGAGGTCATGGGGACTGGACCAACAACCAAAGAGTAGCCATGGAGTTACCCATGGCTCCGGCTGCATATGTAGCAGAGGATGGCCTTGTTGGACATCAAAGGGAGGAGAGGCCCTTGGACCTGTAAAGACTCAGTGCCTGGAAATGCCAGGACCAGGAAGCAGGAGTGGATGGGTTAGTGAGCAGGGGGTGGGGGAATGGAATAGGGGAGTTTTGGAAGGGAAATGAGGAAAGGGGATAACATTAGAAATGTAAATGAAGAAAATATCTAATAAAAAAAAAAAAGAAAGCAGGATGAGCAAGCCAAGGGGAACAAGTCAGTAAGCAGCATCCTCCATGCCCTCTGCGTCAGTTCCTGCCTCCAGGTTCCTGCCCTGTGTGAGTTCCAGTCCTGACTTCCTTTGCTGATAAACAGCAGTGTGGAAGTGTAAGCTGAATAAACCCTTTCCTCCCCAACTTGCTTCTTGGTGATGATGTTTTGTCACAGCAATAGAAACCCTAGTGAAAACACTTAACAACGGAAATATGGCACGTACAGTAAAAGTAAGGCAATCAACAAGACAGCACCAGTGCACTGATGTCTGAGCCATGCCTCTGAGCCATGCCCAGGAGAAGGAAACAGAACTCCCCAGACTGCCACTGCTCCCCAGAGGCACTGGGCTTTGCAGAGCTGAAATGGCCAACCCATATTCAGAGAATAACATCCTGACTGTGTTAATATAGTGAAAATCTTTTCCGTGACATATTTGGGGGCCTGCAGAGAGCTACCTCATTGAGCCAACACATAATCTGTATGCAACTGGGTGCAGAGCCAGAATGAATAGTCTACTTTCCAATGAGCAGAACTGCCTGGATGTGGCTGGCTGCCTAGTTGGTTCTCCTTTTCTCTCCCATCCATGGCACAGGATTCAAGTACTTGGGGTTACTAACCTGACTCTCTAAACTGCTTGCTCAATCTTGAGCCAAAACACTACATGGTCAAACGCCAACCAAAGGCAAATTCGGGGAAGGACTCTCCCCTTCTCACCCCTTTCATTCTCTCATTGTGTCTTCTACCATCCACAAGAGAGGGTAGGGCACGGGCTTCATGATGACCAAAGAGACTGAATGCTCCGAGCCAGAAAGCTAGAAGTAGCCCTGGCATCACTACTGAGCAGGAGCTGGACCTTGGAAGCAATGCTTCGAATCTCTAAGCAGCCCTTTCACCATCTGCAAAAGTTGTGGAATGATAAAAGTGTCATCAGAGAGGTGTATTGAGAAAAATTAATGTATTGAGGACTACTGTGCAAATTATTATTTGCTATCATTATTAAATAGTTCAGTGCCATTTTAAAAACTACACTGGGACTGAGAAGACAGCTCAGCGGTAGGAGGACATACTGTGCAAGTGTGACGGCCTGAGCTACAATCTACAGCACTAGCAAATCGATGAGTGTGACTGCATGGGCCTGGGAGCCCAGAATGGTGGTGGGATGGGATGGAAACAGGAGAATGACTGGGGTCTGCTGGTCACCACCCTAGGTCCAGACTCAGTAAATGATCCTGTCTCCAGGGAATCAAGATAGGGACTAATACAGTAGGCTACCCAACATCTTCCTCTAACCCCATCCACATGCATGATGAGTGCACACACACACACACACACACACACACACACACACCCCACATAATACCACAAACGAACCTCACAGTAATAATGCTGAGTGTAAGAAACCAGACACAAAAGATTGCATGCTATAAAATTTCATTATAGTCCACCAACAGGCAAAGGTAATCACTGGTTAAGAGATCTTAAAACAGTGGTCATCTTTGTAGAAGTTCCTACAGGGTACGGGGGGGGGGGGAAGAGGCAAGAACAGCCTGTTGGGAGGACGGAAGGTTTTGCAGTTTGGATTGGGTGACAGTGAGCTATATGCAGACATATAAATACTAAACAATTCACTGAACTGCACTTCTGAAGCCTCTGTACTTTCCTGTAGGTTATTTCAATTAAAAAGAGAGAGAGAGAGAGAGAGAGAGAGAGAGAGAGAGAGAGAGAGAGAGAGAGAGAACGTGAGCACTCAAACCAGAAGAAGATAATCTTTAATTCTAAACATGCTAATATTTTGTTTTAGAAGGCCAGAAACGTGACAAGTAAGTACTTGCATATTTTAATGCTCCTCTCAGGCGGTGCAGAGCTTTCTGAGATGAACATTAAGGTAACGGATGGTCACACTAAGCCAGATGCAGCATATTGAGTGAGTGAGCCAAGACGTGTCTCATCTTATTTACACAATCAACTGAATAGATCCTCACTCTCCACCCCAGCTGCTGGCTGTCCCCCTAGCTTACATTTCCTACTCTCGGGTTGCCAGTAATAGATGCAAATAGAGCAAGCTGGTGCCATGGACACCAGGGGGTGCTCAGGAGCTCAGCATCCCACTGACTGGCTCAGAATGTGTGTACTGGGACTTCCCTTTGGAAAGGGAGGGCTTCACCGGGTTGGGAAGGGTCCCCGGCGCTCAGAGTTGACAGATAATGAGGGAAACAGGCATCCCTGGTCATCTTCCTTCAATTCTATGTATTTCTTCCTGAAGGAAAAACTTCCTTCTGAGTCAGACATGGAAATGGGATCACAGCTGTGTGCACCACCCCCAACACACACTGCATTAGTTTGTGGAAACCACAGTTCAGAATTACCTACTGGGTGGAGGTAAAGGGGTTCACTAAAAACAAACCATGACACCCAATGCACTAACCAAGAGAACTTTAACCAGCTAGATAATCCTAGAAAGAGCACCCTGCTCCCTACCATGTGGCTTTCACCTCCACACCAAAGTCTGAGGAGGCCATCCTGTCACTGTGTTCCTGGCATGCAGAGACTGTTTTCCCAGTGGCTTCCCTCATCAAATGCTGGTTGTCTCAGCACACTTGGGGAGACACAGCAAGGACTCTTAAGAGCAAAAGCAATAAGACAGGGAAAGCTTCAACTAGATTAGAAAGAGTGTTTCTTTAAAAAAAAAACTGTGGGGAAAGGAGGAGGGAGAAAAAGAAAAGGCAGGAGGTATTCTATCAAAGCATGAATATATAGGTTTCATTAGAGAAATATACGTGATGCATATGTATCTGTAGATATGCATACATAAGTAAATATGAGGGTTTGATATGACAGGATGGTGGGCACATTGGTATTTGTTATTTGTTGAAACATTTCAACATTTCCCCTAAAAATTACATAATGAAAGCATGTTGATGTCTCATCCCACCACGGCTTTCTCATATTTACAAAATATGCTGCCACTCAGAGAAGCACTTTGACATGTAATTATAAATGTACCAATTTCATTTTCAGCTTAAAGCTAACAAGGAAAGACATTTTGATGCAGTAGGAATACCTACTGTCATGTTTCTATGTCAATTTTCAACTGGGTATTTGTGATGTTATATATTTACAGTATTATTTTTCCCCAAATTACCCTGGACAGGAAAATGACAAGATCGGAGAATCTCTTTACCTACAGGATGGCAACATATGTTGTCACCAGGAGGAACAGTGCTAGATACTGAACAAAGATGTAAAGAACTACTTTTATGTCATGAAGAGAATACTGTTCCATGATGTACAACACAATGACCTGTGTGAGAACTAGTATTTTTATGTTTGTCCACAACCTGCCAGACATATAGGATGATTACCACTGTATCAAAGAGTGTCAATACTAACCAAATGTTAGGAAATGCAGTAGAAGGCTCTTAATGAATACTTAGCAAATTAATAGCCAATTAACTACATTGTTATGGGCATAGCAACTATCCCCAAATGGCAAAGATGGCTAAGTTCATCTCCAAACCTGAGAAAACATGAGATCTGTGTCATCTACACTGACACATAACTATAATACACTGAAACACTTTCAGTATCTCACCTGACAAGATGCAAATTTTACTTAGAAGTGATAACAAGGTAATATGAATAAGAAACTCCCAGTGTCTCATTTTTAAGCAAATAATAATTTCTTCAACTGTGATCATGGATTTATGCATTCTTAAAAATACATCTTAAAAGCACTAAAAGGGAACATGAAGGGAATTGATTTTTAATTCAAACTAGGCAAGGCAATTTGACACTCTGATACAGAATCCAGATCCCACAAAACAAAGGGCTGAAGAATCCAGATCCCACAAAACAAAGGGTTGAAAACTGTAAACACAACACAGAAAATGCAAACAGAAAGTTCATCAACTAAGGCAAAAGACAAACTGGTGAATATTACCTGTCACATAAAGAGAAATCCTTCTACAAAGTAGTGGCAAAAGGATGAATAATCCAACAAAAGGGTAAAGAACAGCTCTTTGTGCTAGGGGTCAAATGATTCAAACATATCAAAAGATGCTTAATTGCACTCAAAAGAGAAATGGAGCTCACACTGTCATGCAGTCAACGATACATTAAGCGTGTTCAATGCCCAGGAGGACTCACTATTGTTCTTGCTATTTTCTGACACCGACAGCTGTAGCCCCCACCAACTGCACTACAATAATGTTTACATGTCTTCCCACTATAGTCTGCCATTCTCAGGATACTAGCTGTTTGCATAGCGTGCATCTCAGTGACTAGCACACAGCTGGTATTCCCTTAAAGAACTGGGGATTTGGGAAACTGCAAGTACAAACCTCTCCAGAAGTTGACAGTCTAGACAAGTATAGACACAATTTTAATAACAATGAGATATTTTTATCTATCAGATAGGCACCAACCAAAAAAAATTGACAATAGCCTGTTGGCAAGAGTACAGAAAAGGAGTGTCTCTCATACTTCTCAATGAGAACATAAATTAGTATATAAATCATCGGAACTTCTGTGGGAAGCAATGTGGTAATTATCTATCAAACACTTAAATGCCTATGACTTTTGACATGGTATTTCCACTTGGAAGGGTTTAAACTACAAACATACTTTCACATGTGCAAAATTGAATGCATACAAGGTTACCTGATACAGCATTGTTCAAAGTAGCAAAAGATTAAAGAAACATAACTACATGGCAGTAGACAGGTTGTGACCATGACATCTCACAGTGTAATTTTCTGCAAGAATGAGGCCTGCTTGAATTTACCAATAAGGAAACTTGCCAAGACACACTGCTAGGTCAAGAAGCATGAGAATGCACTGTGGCATTTAGATATATTGGGGCACACACCTCAATGTGTAATACAGAATCCACAGAAAGTAAATTGATAGCCAAGGCTTCCTCTAGGGATGAAAAGAAGAAAGCCAAGAGACAAATAAAGCATACATTTCTGTCCCTTTTTACTGGTGACATGTGCTAGTTATGCTGGTGTGTCTGTCTGTGTGTATCTGTGCATAAGCTAGAAGTCAGCATTTCTATTGCTCTCTCCCTTATTTTATGAGCCGGGCTCTCTTACTGAACGCATGGTGTATTTATTGGTGAGGTTGGCTGACCAATGCACTCCACAGATCTGCCTGTCTCCACTCCACCCAACTGGGCTAGGAGCTCAGGTCCTTCTGTTTGCACAACAAGCACTTTACTGACAGCCATCCTCTTTCTAGCCCCTAGCTATTCCTGTCATCAATAGAAAAATTAGATAGCTGAAGCAGGGCCACTGCCATTTCTCACGCAGTCTATGGAATGGTACCTCCTTTTTTTTTTTTCTGGAGACAAAAATTAAACTAGCCCCTCATAGGTTTGGCTAATCACTATGACTCTAGATCTGTTGTTTCATTTTTAGTTGATTGCTTGGTTAGTTGGTCTGTTGGTTTTAATGTCCCCCCAGGGGAATGGTTAGATCAAAGTGGGGGCTTCAGGACTAATAGACAGGCCATCTACATGTAAGCTCCGCCCCCTGCCCCAGCCTTCCACTGCTCCTGTTACACAGCAATCACCCATAGTGTTAACAGTAATGATAACAAATACACAGATTTAGAGAAAGTTCTCCAGTTGATACATTTCATCAAAAAGAAGAGATGTGATAACTGAGCTGTGAGAAAAATTACAATAGGTCTGAGAGTCAATTGTTTTCTCGGGAGTATAACAAAAATATTCAAGATAGTTTGCTTTGAAATGGGGCTTGATACACATATCATTCTGACCTTCAACTTGGAAGCCTCCTGCCTCAGATGTCTGAGTGCTAAAGATTACAGGTGTGCAGCACCAGACCTGAGAAGTAAGTAAAACTAGTGGCTTAACAGCAGTCTGGGGAAAATAAAATGACTATAAAGAAGTGATACTAAACCTTAACTATGGTTTGATCACTGATACAACAGGGTTTCTTGGGTGCTCAGAGTTGAACCAAGAACTAAACAGTTTGGTTAATTAGGCTCCAAAAGATTAATTACATGACTTCAAATTGAATTAAGGTATGGACACTTTCCCAATCAATGTTACATTTTGGAAATTTTTGAAATGTGTCATATAACATCATACCTGGTCCCTGAAGGTATCATCTCAGATGCAGGAACTAATAGATTACATTTGAGAATAAAATCTTGCTTTTGGAAGAAAAGGAGAAAGAGGAAGTATCAGCCAGGGTTCAAGGACCACTTCTATCTCTTTACCAGCTTTAATGATGCCAGCCTGTGTTCCCATGGGCCCCTCCCCCCCCCCCCCGTGGTGGAGCCCCTCTCCCAGACACGGCCTGCGTGGTAAATATGGAACCTCATGTCCATCCTTTAGGTACTCTGTCAGTACCTAAGGGGAAGAAATAGTTCTGAATCATCTTTCATCCCCTCTTCTTGGTTTGGGGCTGGTTGGTTTTCTGAAACAAGTTAGCACTGTGTAGCCCTGGCTAGCTGAGAACTCACAGCGATCTGCCTGCCTCTGCCTCCCAAATGCTGGGATTAAAGATACACAATGCCCTATGTGGCCTAATAGGGAAAAATAGTTACATTAAAATGAAACTGAACATAAGCTTTGTTTTTCCTGTGTCTTCTAAAGATGAGGGAGTATGTTTGCAATTGTTAAGAATGAATTATGAGGGCTAGGAAGATGACTCAATTGAGAAAACGTTTAGCCATGCAAGCATGAAAACCTGAGTTTGACTTCCCTCCCTCCAAGCATGTTCAAAAGCGAGGCACAGCAGTGTGTGTGTGTGTGTGTCTGTGTCTGTAATCCTCACACAAAGCTAAAGGCTGCAGTGTGTGCCTATAATGCTGATTGGTACTGGGTAGGCACAGGTGGGTGGATACCAGGAGCTTGGTTGGCAATCTGGCCCAACTGCTGACTCCCAACTCTTGTGAAGACACCCTGTCTCAAAATACAAACTGAAAAATGAAAGAGAAAGACACTCAAATGTTGACCTCTGGCCCCGACATGCACTCACACACATACTCACACACACACACACACACACACACACACACACACATGCACACTGAAACAAACAATTGCATACTACGAGCGATGTACTGTTCTAAAAGCATACACAAAATAAAACAATGCTCACAACATCACTAAGAAGTAGGGCCATTATTGTGTGGTTTTGACAGATGTAGAAAGTAAGTTCCATGCAGACAAGGAGTTAGTTGGTGAGGGAGTCTTATAGCTGAATCCCTGTGCTAGCAGCCACAAACCATGCTCTGCACACATAACTCAAAAGCTTCTACATCAGCTCTTCTCTTGCTCCATAAACCAGTACTTGAAACGGAAGAGACAAGGAAAATTGTAGTATAAACTTGGAGCAGTGGCCAGCGCAATGATGAGAACCAATGAGTTGCAAACCACTCCCAAGTAATTAAATTCTTGATTTTTTTTTTTTACCAACATAAAAACACCTGTTTACTGTTTGGTGAAAGAATGTTTACATACATTTCCACCCAGGATAACTCAATCATCAAGAATACATTCTTTTGATCCCGTGACAAAACAATACCATTTCATGCTCATTTCCTGATTAAAACTTTTAGACAGCTGGGCATTTTCAGTTCTCAAAGCTGTAGGGAGCCAGGCAAATTTCCACCCAGTGACTCTAGGATCATTAATCTAAGGAAAGTATGTGCCAACGCAATACTGGGTTTTCCATTGTTTCAGTAGGGGAGGGGAGGAGTAGGTTAATCTAATTACCCTATGTGTGGTCAGTTACCCAACTTCACTGAACAAAAAGACCAAATGCTGAACTGTACCTCCAAAAGCAAACTCCTAAGTAATGAAGCATGTCCTATCAGCAAAAGAATGGAAGGGATGCTTATATTGCTTGAAAGCAAATACAGTAGCAATAAAAACAATTACCCTGAACGTGTACACACACACACACACACACACACACACACACACACACACAAAGGCAGGACATTTTAAACATAAGAAGGAGCACAGAATATAAATATCTCTCTCTCTCTCTCTCTCTCTCTCTCTCTCTCTCTCTCTCTCTCTCTCTCTCTCTCCACATCTACATGCACGCATATGCACAGGCAACAAGAATGGAAAAGTTTTGTAGCAAAGCATGGTTAACTGCAGCTGTCTGGACCTAGAAGTTGTCAGGAGCCAGACACAGATGAGGCCCTGGAATCGGGCTCGCTCTGCAGCCACGGCTGTGCGCTTGGCACGCGGCTCAGCACTTGGAGCCCACCACCGGTATTTCTCTCTCTGGTGAGGAGCAGCTGTGTGCAGAAAGGCAGCAGCCTGGAGTTGGCAGCTGACACTTGACTTTAAGTTCTGGCTCTACCACTGCTGATGTGGTAACCTCTGGGCCTTGGTTTTCTTGGTTGCATGGAGAAACGAAGGGAATTGTGAAGAGCAATGAGGTCATGAGAAAGAAGGCACAACAGACGGAGAACCTCACTTAGGAACAGGGAGGTAGCCTGCAAGAGAGGGTTTTTTTTTATTACATATTTGCTTTATTTACATTTCAAATGTTATCCCCTTTCCTCATTACCCCTCCGAAAGCCCCCTATCCCGTCCCCCCTCCCCCTGCTCACCAATCCCCCTCCCACTTTCCTGACCTGGCATTCCCCTATACTGGGGCCTCTCCTCCCATTGATGTCCAACAAGGCCATCCTCTGCTACATATGCAGCTGGAGCCATGGGTCCCTCCATGTGTACTTTTTGGCTTGTGGTTTAGTCCCTGGGAGCTCTGGGGGTAGTGGTTGGTTCATATTGTTGATCCTCCTGTGGGGCTGCAAACCTCTTCAACTCCTTGGGTCTTTCCCCATTGGGGACCCTATGCTCATTCTATTGGTTGGTTGTGAGCCATGGATATTCTGATCCACCTTCCAAGAAGGATCAAAGTATCCACACTTTGGTCTTCCTTCTTGAGCTTCATGTGGTCTGTGAGCTGTATCTTGGGTATTCTGAGCTTTGGGGCTAATATCCACTTATCAGTGAGTGCATACCATTTGTGTTCTTTTGTGATTGGGTTGCCTCACTCAGAATGACATAGGTCCATCCATTTGCCTAAGAATTTCATGAATTCATGGTTTTTGATAGCTGAATAGTACTTACTCCATTGTGTAAATATATCACATTTTCTGCATCCATTCTTCTGTTGAGGGACATCTGTGTTCTATCCAGAGTCTGGCTATTATAAATAAGGCTGCTATGAACATAGTGGAGCATGTGTCCTTATTACATGTTGGAGCATCCTCTGGGTATATGCTCAGGAGTGGTATAACAGGGTCCTCCAGTAGTACTGTGTCCTATCATAGGATCTTAGGCTTGTAAAACTCTCAAAAATTGACTTCTGTGTGTCCTTTCTCTCTCTCTCTCTCTCTCTCTCTCTCTCTCTCTCTCTCTCTCTCTCTCTCTCTCTTCCCCCTCACCCAGGGATGCAGGGATGGGAGGAGTGTGAACGCAAGTAAATAAAGCAAGACAGAAGGATGCTAGACTCAAGACAGTCACTATAAGAGAGAAGACAGGAATTTCCTGGCTACCAGCTAGGCAACACCTTAAAAAGCAGCCAATTCAGAATGGAGCAGAAGCTGGGTGGGTCTCATGCATCTGGTCCCCCCCCCAGAGAAAGGAATCAGGAGATAGAGAAAAAATTCTGGATGAAGAGTATTTTATTTTATAAAGCTGTTCAGTTCAATAAGGTTGACCTGATGACAGCAAGGAAGACCCAGATGACAGCAAATATGAGAGTGAGTGATTCTCTCTGGAGAAAGTTAGAAGTTACATGAGAAAATTAATTACAGAATAGTCTTGCTTTCTAGTTGACATGGACACTACTACATTAAAAATAGTGAGGAAAGAGTCTAGCAGAATCCAGGTTAGGCGAGTCTACAGAAGCTGGGTATTTAGAGAGGAGAACCAAATCTTCAGCTTCTGTTAAAACTGCGCAGGTGATAGTCAGCATCAGCAACGTCAGAGACAGCAAGGTATCTGTCTTCCTCAGAACCGCAGCAGCGCGTACCAGAAGCCACAGCTAGGACAGGAGAGTGGCTGCTTCAGAGAGGGAAGGTGGAAATCCAGAGAGATGGGACAAGCCACTGCTCTCTTTCAGCGGTCTATGATCTATGCACATGTCCATAAAAACCACTCAAAAAGTTAATAATCTGCAAGGTGTATTTGTTCCTGAAAGTAAACTATCAAACAGTAAAGGACAGTCTGCTGCCAGAGCAAAGTGATTCCCTGTGGCACCCCAGTTACCTTCCCTGGCAAGCATTCATGAATTGTGCACAGGCAACATGGGTTTGTATTTGTGGGAAGGGTGGCAGAGAATTATTTTTAATTTCTTTGATTTGATTGTGTTGTTGTTGTTGCTGTTGTTGTTGAGTCAGGGACTTACTAGTTAACCCAGTCTGGACTCAGGGTCATTACTGCATAGACCAGGTTGGACTCAAACTTCCAGAGACCCACATGCCTTAGCCTCCTGAGTGTTAAGATTAAAGACACTGGCTGGAGAGATGGCTCAGCGGTTAAGAGCAGTGACTGTTCTTCCAGAGGTCCTGAGTTCAAATCCCAGCAACCACATGGTGGCTCACAACCATCTGTAACAAGATCTGACTCCCTCTTCTGGAGTGTCTGAAGACAGCTACAGTGTACTTACATATAACAATAAATCAATCTTTAAAAAAAGAAAAAAAAAGGCCAAGCTGTGGTGGGGCACGCCTGTAATCCCAGCACTTGGGAGGCAGAGGCAGGCGGATTTCTGAGTTCAAGGCCAGCCTGGTCTACAGAGTGAGTTCCAGGAGAGCCAGGGCTATACAGAGAAACCGTGTCTCAAAAAGCAAAAAAAAAAAAAAAAAAAAAAAAATTAAAGACATTGAGCCAATACACCTGACCCGTGAGTTCTGGTTGGTGCTGTCATTGTTTTGGTCTGGTTTTGAGACGTGGCTTTGATTTGTTATCCCAGACTGCCTTCAAGCTGACCATCCTTGTACCTCTGCCTTCCAAGAGGAAAGGTTATAGCAATGAATCACCCTGCCAGGGTTTGTTTGTTTTTGTGTGTTTGTTGTTGCCGTTGTTTTTGGTGAGTGAGTGTGTGTGTGTGTGTGTGTGTGTGTGTGTGTGTGTGTAAGAGAGAGAGAGAGAGAGAGAGAGAGAGAGAGAGAGAGAGAGAGAATTAGAACACACACAGTTCCTTTAGCATCTACCACAAGCATGTAACCAGTTAGTGAAGCTGAACATCTTGTCATATGCCTGTTGGCAATGTTTAGAGGACTATCTCTTTTTGGGGGGGACAGGATCTCAGGTCAGCTAGGCCTCAACACTGCTTTGTAGCCAAGGATGACATTGAACTCCTTCCTAATCCTCCCTCCTCCACCTTCCAACTGCTGGGATTATAGACATATTTTACCACACCAGCTAGAGAACTATCTTTTAATTGGGTTTCACTGTTATTGTTGCTGCTGCTGTTCCTGCTGGTGGTGGTGATGGTGGTGGTGGTAGTGATGGTTGTGGTGGTGCTGGTGGTGGTGGTAGTGATGGTTGTGGTGGTGCTGGTGGTGCTGGTGCTGGTGCTGGGCTGGTGGTGGCAGTAGCAGTGGTCGTAAGCTGTATGAGTTCTTTACATATTCTGGATGTTAACAGCTATCAGATTTTTTTCTATGCCAGGGGTTACCACCTCACTCTGTTCATTGAGTCCTTTGATATACAATAGATTTTGATGTGTTCTAATTCAATGTTATCTTTTTACTTTTCGTGCCCACGTTCATCTCTTTTAGAAGAACTACTGTAATTATAATGGTTTATTATAATTATATATGTATAATGGTTTATTATAATTATAATGTTTTATGATTCTTACTTTTAGTACATCTGCTAAGTCCTTTCCATCATGCATGGTCACATGTTCAGGGGATCTACATATGGGCATATTGGCAGACCATTCATTATTCATCCTACAATGGTTCTGATATTAAAATTAGAATAATGGTATATTCTCACTCAAAGGGGTGTGAGTGAGATGCCCTGTCTGTGGCTTCTAGTGCTTGCTGCCAAATTTCTGCGTAGTACTTATGTGCTGCTAACAATGCGCCGCATAAGCCAAGTTTAGCAGAATGCCTGGCATATAGTAAACGTTAGTGATTTTTATTACATAATATGAAGTGTGACGGAGAAAGGCAGGTGTGGCTGTGCGAACTGGGAAGAACACACACTGTGCACCACTCATCCTGCCTGGGAGAAATGAGGAGCAACATGCCAACTCGGTCACAGGAAATGAGGAGGATTTGGAAACTATGGAAAGATTAGGTCAGGAGGGGGAAAATGCAATTTTCTTCCATCCCATCATGGGTGTCAAAATCTCAAAAGTGATGTCCTTCCTAAAAAGTCACATCTGCATTCAGACAGTAGGTATGAGGTGATTTAAAAAAACAAACTGTTTTTGATGCTTCCCTTTTACTTTTGTTGTGCATCTATGTGAGGGGCCAGATCTCCTGGAACTGGAATTAGACAGGTGTGAGCTGCCACGTGGGTGCTGAGAATTGAACCCAGACCCTCTGGAAGAGCAGTCAGTGTTCTTGACCTCTGACCCATCTGTCCGGCTCTGGTTATTTTTTTATTTATTAGAACACATGTTCAGCTGAACGTCTAATTCTCCCTTTAATAAACAATTCACGAACTTTTTCCCAGCACATTATTTTTAGAGTAAAAAGGGTTTTTTTTTTCTGAAAGAAGCAGCAGAAACTCGTATTTATAAAATTTCTCTTCAAAGCTTAAAAATAGATGTAAAAGTTTCCTGTCAGCCCCGCCTCACCGTCTCTGAACAGTGGGAGAAAGGCAGACATGGCCTTCTGGGATGCTGGGTTACACGGTTTAAATGAGTCTCTGATAAGCTCTCCTCCCTGGCATGTTCACCATAAATAACAGGTGAACAGAACAATGAGGGAAAATGTCGCTACCCATGTTACTCTCCTTTCTGCCGATGCCTGGAAGCTGCAATAATTAATCGGCTGAAATGTACAACAGATTTTCAACTTGTCCTCATCCTCTAAGGATGCCTACTCCCTGTTCCCACAGTAGTCCTTCCATTCATCTGTCTGTCTGTCTGTCTATGTATTTTACATCCCTATCACAGGTATCCCCTCTCTCCTCTCCTCCAAGTCCTTTCTCACTTCTGTCCACACCCAATCCACTTCTCCTCTAATTCTCTTCAGAAAATATAAGTCCTCCCATGCCAGCAGCAATGGCATATCAAGTTGCTGTTAAGACTAGGCACCTCCCCTCCTCTTAAGGCTAAACTGCATAGCCCAGTAGGAGCAAAAGGGTCCCAAAAGCAGGCAACACAGTCAGAGCCAGCCCCTGATCCCACTGTTAGGAGTCCCGCAAGAAGACCAAGCTACACAACTGTAACAAATGTGCAGAGGGCCTGGGTCAGCCCCATGCAGGCTCCTTGGTCGGCGGTTCCACCTCTGTGAGCCCCTATGAGCCCAGGTAATTGATTCTGTGGGTTTCCTTGTGGTGTCCTTGAGCCCTCCCTCTGGGTCCTACAATCCCTCCTCCCCTTCTGGAAGAGGGTTTTAAGTTGGAATGTGCTCTGAACCCTAGAACATAGATAGGGGAACCTGAAAGAAAAGGCAGAATGCCTTTATATCATACACAGGACCACCACAGTTACGAATTTTCCAGCTGACTACAAACATATAATACATAAAATATACACCACCTGTAATATATAATATAGCGTATATCAGATATTAAAAATATTTATATATTTAAAACCCATCCCAAAATTTGCGCAAACACAATCAGGGAACTGAATACCCCCATCTTAGTGTTCTGTCTTCTTGGGGTCCTCAGCTATATATACCCTACTTAGCCAAAAGAGGGCACTTCCAAAAGCTTAAATACCATGTAAGTATTTTAAGAGTCCAAGGTGGCTTAAAGAAGTGTGCATGGCAACATTTGAGGTTCAATCAAAATTAAGAGCATCACTGTCTTATGTTGAAATCTCAGCACGTCCCCTTTATTTCAAATATAGATACCACAAGCAAGTGGTTCCTTAAAGAAGAACACAGAGGTTTCCCCCCTTAGTGCTGGGAAATGGAACCTAGCTCTTTGTCCTTGCTAGTCAAGTGCTCTACCCCTGAGCCCCTAGCCCAAGAAGCTAGTTCTTTGCTTCTGTTTGCTAAGCTCTGAGGTAAGTGCCTGCTGGTATCCATTTGTTGTACCCAGGAATGTCCACAGAATGTGTTATCTGGTTGTATGGTGCAGTCAGTTAAGTAGCTTTTTGGCTATACCTTAAGTGACAATTGGGGTAGTGTCTTATCTCTAAGATGGCGGATGGACTTTACAGTGATGCTCTTAATTTTTTTGTTTAAATGCTTGCATAATACTATGACCAATATCGTAGGCAAGTCACACTGTGTTAAACTTTAAAATTGATTCCGATTTTCCATATATTTACCACACTTGAAACTACAGAATTATAAAATACCACCTATAGCTTGGTTCCATTTTGACAAAAAAAAAAGGGGGGGTGAACAAACATGGGATCGGGGCTGAGAATGAGATTGGGGGAGGGGCAGATGAGATCACTTGCTGTGAGTTGCAAGCACATGGCCCTCAATTTGAATCCCTGGCACCCAAGTACAAGCTGGGAAACTTGAAGAAAGGCATGTAGGTCCCAAGAACTTGGTGGCCAAGCAGCCTAGCTGAAATGTCAAATTTCAAATTCAAAGATCCTGTCTTGAGGAAATGGATAAGGCATATGAGACACATAGAGACACAAAATCACCTGTCTCTAGCTACAACAACTAAATAGAAAATGAGTTCTCAGCTGGGTCTGTCTCTAGGCGGTAGGATAGTGAAGTCTTCATTTCTATTTCAAGTTCTTGAATTCATCTTGCAAATGTGAAATACATACATTATTTAATAAGGAAAGGATCTCTATGGTAGAAAAATACATTCCATATATTGATTAAAGCGAAGGAAGGGTAAAAATGAGGGAAGTAATGAGGAAAAGTGCCTGCAGAAGTTTTGGGATTTTGTGTGTGTTGTTTCCTGTTTGTGGTATCGAGGATCAAACCCAGGATGTATTCTAGTACTGAGCTGCACCCCCAGGATACTTCAGGTTTTAACTGACCCATAAGTATATAAAAGTTGAACATGTCAATGAGGCATGATGTGGTATTTTGATATATGTCCATATCCTATAATCATATTTACAACTTTTCTTCTCAGACATTTATTATTTCTTTACAGCAAAAGCATTCAAAGTCCTTTATGGTTTTAAGACACACAAAGCCACCATCTATTATAGTTACCCTTGAAACTTATGTTCCTATCAAACTGCAGCTTAGTGCCTCCTGATCACTGTATTTCCACCCTCCCACTTTCCCTAAGCCTTTGAACACCACCACTCTATTCTCAAATTCTGTGAGATCAGCCTTTCCATATTCCATGAATGAGTGAGGGCCTGCAACGCCAGTGTGTTTATCTATGACTGGCCTCTTTCACTGAGCAGTAATGATCTCCAGGATCCATACATGTTGTTATAAATGACAGCACTCCGTTGTCTTTTAAGGCTGAGTAGTATTCCATCATGTGTATATAGCACTTTTTCGTTTTCCATTTATCAGTTAGCAAACACTTAACTTTGATTCAATATCTTGCTACTGTCAACGGTGCTGGAATGAACACTAGAGTGTAGAAGTCTCTTTGATGTGCTGATTTCATTTCCTTTAGATATATACCCAGGGAAGGAGGGCATCACTGGGTCATACAGCAGTTCTATTTTTAAGTTTTTGCAGGAACCTTCCTCCTCATTTCCCTGATGTCTATACAAATTTACATTCTTCTGAACTGTGTACAAGGGTTCCCTTTTCTCCACATCAACGCCAAAACTTCTCATCTTTTATCTTCTCCATAAGAGCTGGCATCAATTTGCATTTCTCTGATGGCCAGCGATGTTAAGCATTTCTTTTTCAAATACTAGACATTTTGTATGTCTTTAGAGAAGTAGCTGTGTCATTCTACTGCCCATATTTTTAAATTGAGTTATTTGGGTGAGTTCTTGGGGAAGGATATTACAGTTTTTGGAATTCTTTATATAATCCAATTATTGACCTCTTGTCAGATATAAGAAACTCAATTATCAGTGTTAATGTCCTTTATCAAGCTTAAATTCTGGCTAAGGGTTTATCTATTTTGTTGATTTTCTCAAAGAACCAACTCCTCCATTCCTGGTGGGATTGGAAGCTGGTAAAACTACTCTGGAAATCAGTTTGGTGGTTCCTCAGAAAATTGGACATAGTTCTACCTGAGGACCCAGCTATCACACTCCTGGGCATATACCCAGAAGATGCTCCACTATTTTTATAGCAGCCTTATTTATAATAGCCAGAAGCTGGAAAGAACCCAGATGTCCCTCAATGGAGGAATGGATACAGAAAATGTGTTATACATACACTATGGAATACTACTCAGCAATTAAAAAATGATGAATTCATGAAATTCTTAGGCAAATGGTCGGATCTGGAAAATATCATCCTAAGTGAGGTAACCCAATCACAAAAGAACACACATGGAATGCAGTCACTGATAAGTGGATATTAGCCCAGAAGCTCTGAATACCCAAGACACAATTCACAAATCATCAAATCATTCCCAAGAAGAAGGAAGGAGAGGGCCCTGGTCCTGGAAAAGCTTGATGCAGCATTGTAGGGGATTACCAGGACAGAGAAGTGGGAGGGGTTTGATTGGGGAAATGGGAGAGGGAAGAGGGCTTATGAGACTTATGGGGAAGGGGAAACCGGGAAAGGGAAAATCATTTGGAATATAAACAAAGAATATAAAGAATAAATAGAGAATAAAAAAAAGCTTAAATTATGATTGACAATATGAGAGTCACTTCCGCTTTGGAGAGTACTGTAAGTAGAAATGAGCTGAAATAGCTAAGTTGATAGGGAGTAAAGAGTCGCCTCTAACAGCTTTGTAAAACGCTGGGACCCTCAACAGAGAATCAAAGAAAACAGAAAGTAGCCATCAAGATAGAAAAAAAAAAAAAGCCAGCAGTCAAAAACAAGGCAAAAAAATCAGCCTGAGGCCAGATCTTTTCAATTCCAGAAGATTTTGTATCTACTAAGGGCCATCCCCCTCTCCCCCAGCTTCCTGAGTCACCACCCACGCACACTGCCGTATCTTCTTCTTTGCAACAATGAACATGAATATGAACATTAACTGAAATTACAATAATAGCCCCTGGGAGAAATGGATTTTTCACAAGAGAAAGCCAAAAGAAGTCTTGGGAATTCTGGGGAATACCCCATGGAGAGGAGCAGGGATGGAGATAGTACAAAAGGAGAAGTGTGCTTGTTTGGTAGATGTGAGCCCTCAACTAAAGACCAGTCCACAACTGCCAGCTCACCCTTTCTCTTCATTTTCCCCACACGCTATGAGGGGCATCACGTGACCATGCAGTAGTATACAGTACTGGCTTTCATAATGGAACATTTAACACAAGTATGAAACCCATCTCCCCTCATGCCACAAGCTCCCCTTCCACTCTCTAGTTAGTCGTTTTTTGTGTCTGGTCGGAAATCAATGTGGCACTGTCTCAGCACAGTCTGCTCTGTCTGGCAAGTTCCTGGGACAGCCCATTTATGGAGAGCAAGAGGCACAAACCCACCAATAGACAGAAGGACAGACAAATCCACCCACAGACAGAGGCACGGTCAGGAAAACAGATACTGTGGCACTGACACAGACACACAGTCAGACACATAGACTAGAAACACACATGTGGAAAGGAGAGTCATACATAAGGACAGAGGCCTTGGGCCCCAAGGCCTACAGCACAGGTCACCCTAACAGCTGTGCTCCAGTCCTATTCCCACCTCAAGCTCTTCTAGCTGCCACTCATCAGAACCCTCTGAGCCTAGATCACAGCCTACCATTTGCAAGTCTACCTCACATTAACGTATTCAAACTCAGTAAAAAAAAAAAAAAGATATGTTAAATTTTGATAACTAGCAAGTCACAGACTCAGTACTTAACTGAGTCATCTGCCTTCACTAATCGTTATCTGTTGCTTTTGCAAGGCTGGCTCATACCTCGACTCAAATGCAAGTTTTATCAAACAACTCAGTCTGGGCCCTCCCCCATACCTACCTATGCCTCTTCCAGCCCTGGACAAATCATTTTCAGATGAATTAAATAAACAGCCAGACTCTGGCACGGTATGCAGTCCCCAAGTCCCAGCTGACATCACTACCCCGTGTGGCTCCCTGCAGCATGTGGCTCTGGGGAGCAGCTGATGTCCTAAGAACAACCTGTCACCCAGTGCTAGCCTTGCATAGAAAGGGGAATTAGCAGCTGTTCGGCATTCACAAATGGCACATGAGTTGAGAAGGCAGACTCCTGGGAACTCAGTAGTCACATTGTCATCAAGGTCAAATGATCCTCCCAATGCGAAAAGTCACAGGCAATTTAACTGTACTTTTGGTTTGCTTGTTTGTTTTTCATTTTGAGGTCTTGATCATGATCTTAACTTTTCTCCCATTTTTATATAAGAAAACACTGATTTCCTACTCTATAGTATATGCCCTGAATGTTTATCTTACCTGTTATAAACGATCATTTGAGAAACAAGAAAAATAAATCTCTCTGCATATCCTTTGAGTGATTGTCAGTAACACTCACCTAACATGTAAGAAACCTGAGCAAATTCTAGTTTATGCCATCTTTCCCAAGTGAGTTTGGGAATTTATTAAGCTCATTACTACACATAAATAAGTGCTCATTTTTACAAATTTAAAACTATATAGTAATCACCAATTATTTGAGGTTTCATTCCTTGAGATTTCAGTTCTCAAAGTCAACAATAGCCCCAAATGTTTGATATAAAATTCCAGAAATAAACAAGTCATAAGCTTTAGACTGCACACTACTGTTTAGTAACATGATAAAGCAGGGTACAAGCCATCCCTTTGTCCAGTGTTCCACACTGTATATCCTACGTGCACTTCAATCACTCAGGAGCAATTTCAGATATCAAATGGACTGCATAGATATCATATACTTATGTTCAAGTAAACCCAGTTTTACTCAATAATAACTCAAAAGTCCAAGAGTGGTGATGTTGGCAATTCTGATATTTCAAAGATACGTTACAAAGTGCTTCAAGTGAAAAGGTAAGACAATATTCACATAATAACTTTATCAAGGCATGTATATGTATGTGTATATATATACATATGTATGTATATTAATGACAATATATGTTATATAGGGTTTGAAACTATCTGCAGCTACAGACATCCATTGTGGTCTTGCCTTGGCATACATCCCATAGAAATAAGAGGGGCTAATATATTCTCAAACTATAAAGAAAATCTAAATGACATCACCAAAAAATAATTACAAGGGCCATCCTATTTTACAAAGGTTGACCTGCTAGGAGACCATCTGTCTGCAAATGTATTCATGCTGCCTTCTGAACATGGTAGGCAGTGAGTAAATCTACAACTCAACAGTGGCATCCTCTCTGTGACAGTCGCTCTGTCTAGCACAGTGACAGAATTTTCATTAAGAATTTGTCATCTACTAGGCCCGATGGCACATGCCTTTAAGCCCAGCACTAGAGGCAGAAGTAGGCAGAGCTCTGTAAGTTGAAGGCCAGCCTGGTCTACATAAGAAGTTCCAGACCAGCCAGGGATACATATCGAGTACCTTCCATGCACCACAAAAAAAAAAAAAAAAAAAAAAAAAAAAAAAAAAAAAACCTGTAAGAAATTAAAAGAAAAAAGAATGCATTGCTTGTCTCGAGAAAAGCACTTCTGAAATTGATGCTTACCCTGCCCCCTCCATTCCTACCAGCCTTATGGAAATAAGTGCCTCGTCACTGTCAACAGCTCCAAATACACCAGGAAAGCAGATGCCACATGGAACATTCCTCTCCTGTTCAAGTTGGCTTCTAAACAAATGTAGATATTCGGTGTGCTTGATTTGCTTCCATTGATTGCTTTTAAGCCCATAAGCCTTTTCTGGAAAGTTTTACCTCACATTTTCATCTATTGATTTAAACATCATGCCTTGTTCAATGTTTCTCCTGAAATATTAGCACTATATCTTAACCTGACATGCCAGCTTACTCTAAATCATTCATTACCGGAGAAAATTTAGTGTGAACATTAACTCTAAGTGGAAAAATTAGCTGTATTAGTCCAGTGTCAACTCCAGTCCATTAATAAACCTAGCAATGAATTAGTCCTGGATCTACTCGGAAAACCTGGGCCCAGGCTGTCACCACCCAGCTGCAGCCACTGCTGCCACTCTGCTCTGCGTCTACCCATCCTTTAGAGAGATGCGCCCCCAATTCATGCTTCTTAATGCCCCAAAGACACTAAAAATTCCACTTAAATGGCCGTCAAGAAAATTACCTCCTCTCTTACAGCTAGAAAAACATCTTAGAAGCTATGTTTTCACTGCAACCACTATGATATAAAAATATTTGCAAGCTACTTCACATTTATTATCCCCCATTGATATTTAGTAATTCTACCCCGTGCAAGCTAGCAAGAATAAGACTCTGTCCCTGCCCTACAGTGTCTACAGGGACTACTGCTAGTATTTAGCACAAATGGGACTAGTCCAGAGGTTGATCAAATGTGCCAAGAGTCCATCCACCCCTCCCCCCAAAGATTTAGCTATTCCCTTTAGCTTACAGGAAATAAAGGCCTCGGGATAATACTTTCTTCAAAATGACCTAAAGCCAGAAGTTTTAAAATAACAGTATATTTATAAACCTCTATATATCTAAGCCATAATGGCCTTGTGCTATTGAAGGAAATCTGACACAGGCTTAGTATGTGACCTGGGCTGATATGTTCTTACTCAAAAAATATAAGAGGGCCTAAATGAAGATGCTGGGGGAGAAATGAAAGCAGAGGGTGTGGCTGCTGATGTAGTTCTCTTGGTATTGAGCCTGCTCTGCATGCATGAGACCCTGAGTTCAGTCACCAGCACCAAAAAGAACCAGACACAAAGCGAATTAGGAGAGGGCATGCAGTACTGCCTCATAGGTGGGAGGGGTGGACACAGGGATGAGTTGTCCACCAAGTGGCGATATCCTTTGGTCAAAGGACAACAGAATTAAGTCTAAATCTAGCCTGATAGCCTGGCTTGTTGGATCTCCCTCCCCCTTTTCACAGAGGCCCTTGTTGTTCAGCATATTTTAACTTTGCCAAACTACCAACCACCTGCCACCAAAATCTGTATTGAAACAGCACACAGCCACCACGAAGACTGGAAAGACCCATGGAGAGAGCACTAAACAAGCACTAAACCCTGAGCTAAGTCAAGATTCTGTCTCCCAACCTTCATCAGCTAACATTACTTGTTCTTATTAAACCTTTGAAGAGTCAAAACAAAAGTCCTCACAAGACACATTTTGAGGAAGCACAGTCCACCCCCATTTCATTAAGGACCGCAGATCCCACCAGCAACTGACAGAGATTTTGTGCTACAAAGCCAGAGGGGAGGGTCAGGTACACAGCAAGGGGCCATGGGATCCTTTTGAGAAGGCTGTCCTGCCCCCTAGCAAGACTGGAAGCAAGAAAGTCATCACAGAGTCAGGGCTTAAAGGATACAAATGTTCAGAGCAGCCCCATATGAACCAAAGTACAAGGGTGTGCCGCCAGCCCAGGCCTTAGAGGGCTCACACCTGCTAACTCGCTGGCTGGGGCTCTCTTTAAGCCAGGGGTTCTCATTCTTCCTTCTGCTGTAACCCTTTAATACAGTTCCTCCTGTTGTGGGGACCTCCAACCATTGTGTTGCTATTTCAAAACTGTAATTTTGCTACTGTTATGAATTGTAAATATTTTTGGAGATGGAGGGTTGCCAAAGGAGTCATGACCCACAGATTGAGAACCACTGCTAATCCCTAAGGATCTGGATCTGTTCTCCCTAAATTCTCCATTTCCATAAATAACTCAAAAATCACATCCTCAATACCAAAGGTTCTCCCTTATCAGAGGAATATGTTCCAGTCTCTAATGGATACTCAAATCCATGAATAGTACCAAATCCTATATATTCTGTGGTAATCCCATACCAAAAAAAATTACCAATGACAGAACTAGTTTTGAATTCTGGCTCAGTAAGAGATTATTGGCAATAACTAATATAAAATAGCATAACTGTAACAGACTGGAGCAAAAGTTTGGTGTTTGAGGCACATTATTCAGTGAAGGCAAGGTTCCTTGAATACAAGTCCCGTGAATCCATGGCAGGCAATCTGATAATCAATACCACAGTGACTAATGGGGAGGTAGCAGCATACACAGTGAGAATAAGCTGGACAAAGGGATGATTCATATCCCAGGCAGGGTGAAGCAGGATGGAGTGGGATGGTGTGAGATTTCATCACGCTGCTCAGAATGGCATGCGATTTGAAATTTATGAATTGTTTATTTCTGGAGATTTCCATTTAATATTTGGAGACCACAGCTGACCACAGGTGAATGAAGTTACAGATGGGGGAGGGTACAGTAATTTGGATGAGCTTCTATTCCTTCTGTATTGAAGGACCCAGCTAAAGCCTCCTTCACAGATGCAGTTGAGAGAAGAAGCGCCCTACCACTGTCACTCCTGTGCAAGAGACTGCAGCCAGGGTCGGGACAGAACTGCTGGCCCCCACACCTCCACACGCACCAGTCCTCCAGCACATTACACCGATTTAGAAGTAATTTCAGGGGGGGGGGAGAGAAAGAATATGAGGCAGTCTAAGGCAGTTCTCAAAGTGGAGATTCACTGCTGCTGGTGGGAATATAAACGAGTTCAGCCACTATGGCAATCAGCACGGAGGTTCCTCAAAGGACACTCCCCGATGACCCAGCTACCGCACTCTTGGGTATATATCAAAAGGCTTCTAAATCAGCATATTTGCACGTTGATGTTTACTGATGTACTACCATTCACATCAACCAAGATATGAAACTCACCATAGTATCCACCAAAAGAACAATGGGAAAATATGTCACACACACACACACACACACACACACACACACACACACACACGTCACAATAAACACAAATGTGTGACTTGAAAGAAACTGGATAGAACTATGGGACATCATGTTAAGTAGAATAAACCAGATTCAGAAAGACAAATATCACCTTTTCCCTGATATGTAGAATCTAGAGATAATGTACACAAACACAAACACACACACACACACACACACACACACACACACACACAGAGAGAGAGAGAGAGAGAGAGAGAGAGAGAGAGAGAGAGAGAGAGAGAGAGAGAGCATAAAAGGTGACAATCTGGAGGAATCAATGGAACAAAAATATAATGGATAAAAAGCAAATAGTATATTTCCCTCATATGTGAAAGCTAGATTCAAGTACATGAATATATGACATAGAAGTAGAAGGGGATGGACTATTTGGGGGGAAAGAAGAGGACCAGCAAAGGAGGGAAGGGGGGATAAGGTGGGAGGGCGGAAGCCACAGGAAGGCAAATGCAAGTAAATTACAACTCTCTCTCTCTCTCTCTCTCTCTCTCTCTCTCTCTCTCTCTCTCTCTCTCTGTGTGTGTGTGTGTGTGTGTGTATGTGTGTGTGTGTGTGTGTGTATAAAAATGTCAAGATAAAGCCCATTTGTTTATATGCTAACTCAAAGAAAGTCCTAAGGTAGCAGCAGCACCAGAGAAGCTGTTGCAAAGCAGATTCTCTGGTGTCAAGCCAAACCTACTGAATAAGAGGCCATAGGCTAGACTACAGTCCTGGGGTGTGACGAACCCTAAGAGAAGCAGAAATGGCTACCCACAGAATGAGGTTACAGGAGGTCCCAGGCTCTTGAAAAGCAGCTGGCTAAATCTGAGTTCTCAGGGATGAGCACCAGAGCAGAGGCAGGATTCTTCTACTGCCTTCTGGGAAAGAAAGAAGAAATAGGTCTCCTTGGGAACTATTAGAGCAGTACAAAGTTCAAACAACACGGTAGTATAGAAAACAGAAAGAGAAAATTAAAGTTCACCTTCTAAGACACACTCAGTTCCTCCTTGACCTAATGAGTCAAGAGAGTGAGCAGATGTGAGGATTCCCAAGTCCCAATCACACCCATCCATACTCCCCAGGAACCCAGGGCTTGATGTGCTTAGTAACTATTGAAGAAACTATGATCCTTATGACAAGTGGGAAATCTGAATGTTAGCCGTATGCTTTGAGAAAGATACATTGCTCCCATAGCCACAGGTTTCCTTCTACCTACAAGGTGTTCACATAAGCAGAAACAAAATAGATGGTTGCTTGCAAGAGTAGAACTAACTAATGGAAGTTTAGGGAAGAAAGAACAGATCAGAACATTATTATCCAGATCTAGCTCTTTGGCCCTTTTATAATTCAGACTGATATTGATATAGAAGGTCCCTCTGAGTCTAAGGATGTGAGTCAGCCGAAGCACTACAGGGAGACCTTGTCTCAGAACAACTCTATTCTTCCCTTTGTGGTACCATTTTCATCCATTAATTTATTTCCCCAACAATGAAACCACTTCTCAAGGAAATGAGATGAGAATTAACCAGATGCTCTAACATCTCTGGTTGGGGATCAAGATTCTGCCTGATCTACAACTCTGCTTTAGGTCCAGTTTCCAGAAGAGAATGGTGCTTTAATTGACTGGCTACCCTGATCAGCAGATATCTGTGCTTTCTAAAATTTAGTGGTATGTCTAGACATATTGCTCTAGAAATCCTAGAAGTGGAATCAAAATTTCCATAGACATCAAACTGTATATAGCCATATAAAGATGAGGATTCGTACTTTTTATTTTGAAGAGCAAAACAGATGGAAAAACCAGCATCTGTCATCAAATGGCTAATTAAATAGAATATGGCATATTCTAACACTGGGATTTAAAGTGTTCTCAAAAAAGATGTTATGATAGCGGGACTCTCATAATACATTACATGGACAAGGGATCAATACTGTATCGAGTGCATTGATGCATCCACGCATCTCATATGCACAGGAGCCAATCCCCTGGGATAGCTTTTAAAATGTGATGTGGTATGCCTGGATCCTGGCTAGACCTGTGTTTCCAACAGATTCCGGGTGACAGGATTTGTGTCTTGCAATTAAGAAGAGATGTTTCCAATTTAAATAAAACTTTATAAGAAACAGTTCCATGAAAGGCAGATCGATGAAAACATACATCAAGCAACTGAGCTGGGGATAGGAATGAGAATTCACTATAAATGACAATAAAGGATTTCATGCAATGATGTTCTAAAACACTTTATGATAATTGGGTATGTGAATAAAATTATTAATAAATAAAAACATATACTTGAATGCATTATGTAATATTTAAACAAGCTTCCAGAAAGATACTTTCTAAAAGATTTTTGAATGACCAAGAAGATTTTTTTTACTCTTCATACAGCACTTCTAACTAAAGACATTGAAATAATTTTAAAGCAATACTTTGAGCTATAGAAAATGAGGAGTTAGTACTTAATGGGCATATTTTCAGTTTGAACAGATGAAAATATTTTAAAAGAAAATGGTCTTGTTGGGTTTACACTATAAATATACTTACCGCCATAGATCTGTTCACTCAAAAATGGTTAGAATTGGGGCTAGCAAGTTGGCTCGGTGGTTAAAGTACTTACTATGAAAGCATGAGAAATAGAGTTTAGATCCCCAAAGACCTATGTAAATGCCAGGCGGCAGCCCACCTGTAATTCCAGCCTTGGAAGGTGGAGACAGAGTCTCTCCAGAGCAAGCTAGCTAGTAAAACTAGCGATATGGGTGAGCTCTGGTTTAGAGAGACTGTTTCAATGATGAAGGTGGGGGGCTCTAAACACACATGCAGATAAGAACGCTAAATGAACTCAGCAGGTTGTATGTATGACTTTATACATCAAAGTATATATGTCAAAATAATAAAGAAGAGGGCATGAATTTGATAAGGAATGGGGAGCATGGGTAAAGATGGATGGAGGGTAGGGAGAGGGGGAATCATCTAAATACAGTATTCATATGAAGCTCTGAAAAATAAAGATAATTTTTAAAAAGCAGATGGAAGAGCAATTGAGGATGATCCTAACATCAATGTCGCCTCCATAACATGCATGCATGTGTGCACTTGCACATGTGTGCCCACACATGCAAACTTACACATACATATTGTTGTTGCGAAAATAAAATAATCAGAATGCTTATGTGTATTTTATCACAATAATAAGTGAATAAAACAAGCACAAACTATTTTCACATATTTCCAGTGAAGGATTTTTTTCCCCTTCTATTTCCTGCTCAAGGCTCAGATGACATCCTAGCACTGCCACAGTGGTAGAGTGACTGGAAATGCCCTAAACAGATATAGCAATATCCTATGTGATTCCCAAACTCCAGACATGGGCCCTGATTTGGAGAAAGGGTCTGTATGATCCATTTAAGGATGTTAAGATGAAAAGAGCACTCTGAGTCACCTAGGCAGTTCCTAAACTCAATGACACGTATTCCTAGGCAATACACGCAGAGGAAGACCATACACACAAGAAGGTGATATGAAGATGGAGCAGGGCTGGAGCAACAGACAAGCCAAAGAAGCCAGCAGAGCTTAGGTACATTCGTCTTTGTTTTTGTTTTTTCTATTGCTGTGATAAAACACTGACCAAAACCAACCAGGAGAGCAAAGAGTTTGTTTCAACTTACGGGTTCTAGTTCATCACTGAGGGAAAGGTAGGACAAAAACTCAAGGCAGGAATCTTGAGGCATGAACTAAAGAAGAGACAATAGATGGATGCTGCTTACTGGCTTCTTTGGCTACCTGTGTTATAGTGCCCAGGTCCACCTACTTTCTCATACAGCCAAGGACCCACTTCTCAGGGGGTGGCACTGACCACAATGGGCTGGGCCCTTCCACATCTATCACCGATCAAGAAAACTTCTGCACGCACGCACGCATACACACACACACACACACACACACACACGCACGCACGCACGCACGCACGCACGCACGCGCACGCACGCACGCACGCACATGCACACACACCTACGCGCGCGCGCGAACACACATGCACACACACATACACGCACGCGCACACGCACACGCGCACACACACGCACACACGCGCGCGCACACACACACGCACACATGCACGCACACACATGCACACACACATACACGCACGCGCACACGCACACGCGCACACACACGCACACGCGCGCGCGCACACACACGCACACACGCACGCACACACATGCACACACACATACACGCACGCGCACACGCACACGCGCGCACACACACGCACACGCACACACGCACGCACACACATGCACACACACATACACGCACACGCACACGCACATGCACACACACGCACACACGCACGCACACACACGCACACACACATACACGCACGTGCACACGCGCACGCGCACACGCGCGCACACATACACATGTCGACAGGCCAGACTGATAGAGACAATTCCTCAGTTGAGATTTCCTCTTCCTAGATAACACCAAGGGCTGTGTCAGGTTGATGAAAATGAAAGAGCATTCTTGGGGCATGCAGGAGCACTCCTCCCCCTAGAACAGTCGGAAGACAACCTGGTTTGGGACTTCCAGCCTCTGGACCTGTAAGATTTCTATTGTGTTTAGCCTCCCAGCTTATGGAATTTGTCGTGGCAGGCCGAGGAAACAAAACCAGCCTCCAATAGAACCCAAGTATCGCTCCCACCAAATTCTCCACTCAGATTCCAGGTCACACCCCACATCAGCCAGGGATTCAATAGCTATAGTGGCGGGAGTGGAAAGGAAAAAAAGAAAGAGAACTTGGCACAAGCAGACATCAAACAGAGAGCTCCACCCCAACCCGGTGTCCAGTGGTACACACTCTGCAGGCACAGTAGCTGGGGGCGGGGGTGGGGGAGGGCAGAAGGAGAAAAAAATATAAAACCTACCTGAGCAACCCAGCAAGACTGAGTCTTGACAAACACACCAGGGTGAGGAGAAAGAGCTCAGTCAGCAACATGCTTGTTGTACAAGCGTGAGGCCCAGAGTTATATTTTCCAGAAGCCATGTTTTAAAAAAAAAAGCCAAGCATCGTGGTATGCTCTCTTGTAAGCATGATGCTGGGCAGGCAGACACAAGCGGATCTCTGAGGGTCTCTGGCCTCTCAGCCTAGCCTAATTGCTCAGTTCCAGGTCAGTGAGACAACCTGCCTAAAAAAGACATGGTGGACAGCAGTTGAGCTGTGACCTCTAGGGCTTGGCCTCTGCTTTCTGCATACACATATGCAAACATGAATGTGGGTCCACAAACACGGTAACCCACAGACGCATGGACATACGTATACATTAAAAAAAATAGTAATACGTTTATTAAAAAATACCAGAGTAGAGAGGCTACAGAATGTTTTTCAAGACAGAATTTTCCTGGAGACACTCACTAAAAGACATTCTATAAAATATCAACCAATTCGAGGGCCATCTGAAAGGATGACTTTGCGCAGCACAGCTGTTCTTTGCCACTGTCTTGTCACCGTTCTAGCAGCCATATTGTGAGGGAGCCTCACTAGCCCATGAGGCCCTCTCACTCACATTCAGCTCAGCTGGCCTCCTAACTGTTTTCAACAGCCCAGCATGCCAGTCCGCCGGCACCCTCCGATAGGCAGGCAGATTGCTCCAGTTCAAAAAAAAAAAAAAAAAAAAAAAAAGCCTGCATTTTAAAAAGATTGTTTTTCACTAAAAAGAACTAATGACACGGAGAATGTCAGATCCTACAGTTCTGAACTAGACTACAAGAAATGAGGACTAAAATCAGATCAGTGTGTTTTCAGGGCCCAGTTTTATGCATTAACTCACCTTAAAAACCAAAGTGTGCAAATCTTGCACACCTTAAACCAAACAAAACTGTCACCAAATTGAACTCCATCTGAGGCTGGACATTTATAATTTACATAAACCGTATCCATGGCTTTAGGTTTTCAACTCCAAGTACATCATGCAACCAATTCTCTGTTTCCAATTTTCCAGGGGTTACTTCCAAGACATTAGGGAACTCAATTTCCAAGAGTATTGGCATTCAAAAACCAGCAGGATTAGTAAATCCTTCTACTGGAAAATCCAGGCCACTATGTTCCCCAAATGGGTTTAAAATGAACCCAGATCAATTATTCGACGACCATCTGGCTGCTAACAGGAGACTTTTGGAAACTAAGCTCAAAATAAAAATGCACAAACTGGCACAAAGTTCAGCAAATCAATGAGATTTAAAACCCAGATCCCATCTCCTCCAATGCTTTCTATCCAGCATTTCAGTGTTTAATTCCTGAATATTCATTTTCCCAGCTGTTTATTATACATTTGACTCTTCATCATGTGAGGTCTTTCATGGAAAATCCTTGGTGGTGGTGGTGGTGGTGGTGGTGGTGGTGGTGGTGGTGGTGGTGGTGATGATGATGATGATAACGAGAGGAAGCTTGTTTTCTTTCTCTGTGTATCTAGGAGATGTGGTGCACAATTAAAATGTGCTGTCGATAATTTATAGATGGCAACTTTGCTATTACACAAAGAATAGTACCACCACATAAAGAGGAAATACAAAATCCAAACTAGTGAGAAATAGCATATTCTGTAATGGTTCTATTTGGGAATGAGCCCTTCTGTGGCACCAGTTGAGGCACACTGAGAAGATAGCTCTTCAAACGTCTGTGCCTCATCCCTCAACTCATCCATCTTCAAGAGAGTCTGAAATGTCCATCATCAGATTTAATAATGGACTCAAACAAGACTAGGACCAAAAGGAGCCTAAAAATGCACCTGGTTCAACTCCCTCACTACACAGGCACATACCTTGTCCAATCGGTGCAACCCTGTTCCTATAGCAAGAGTTTACTGAGCATGAACTCTACATTAAGCACTGTATCAGATAACAAAGGTAGGTTTGCCCCATCTCTCCAAATCCATAACCTCATGTGGTGAGACACTTACACTTTGAGATATAGGGCTTTGAGAGAAAAGGATATCTTTGATCAAACGAAGAAAAAAATGAATGCTTTTGGTTTAACTTGAAATATTTGGTACAAACATTTTCAATCTGGCCAGGCATGCTGGTATAGGCCTCTAATCCCAGTACTTGGGAGGCTGAAGCAGAAGGATTGGCATACTTTTGAGGACAGTCTGGTCTACAAGGAGAAGTCCAGGCCATCCAGACTTACAGAACAGCACCGTTATCTAAAAGAAAAGATAGTTTCTCAAACTCAGTCATTATTGTCACTGGTGGATCCTATCATGCTAATAATACATTCTCATTGGAATGCATGGAATTACTTTAACCATAAAGTCTATGGAAGGTGCCCATAAGCTGGATACACAAGGCACCGAGTATTCATAAAATATTACTCATCCTTAAAAAGCAAAGCACATTCTGTCACATGCTTCAGCAAGGATGAACCTAGAAGATATTTGACTAAATTCAGCCCAGCATACAAACCAAGCCTACCTACTATGATCGCTCTGTGTGAGGCACCTACAAACGGAAAAAAGAAGACTTTTGGCTGCCAAGGGCTAGGGTACAGCACAGGGGCTTGTTCAATGGATACAGTGTTTTGGCTTTATAGAATGAGAATGCTCTGGAGATTAGAGGCACAAAAAATCATAGAATACACTTCACATAACTGAACTGTACACTTAAAACTGGGCAAGACTGCTCATTCTGTGTATTTTATGAAATTTTAAATATTCATATCAAATCATAAGACCTTAATGAAACAGGCCAATTTCCATTTAAAAGAGGAGGGAGCTTTTACCACCTCGAGCATCAACCTACTTGTATGCCTGGAACCAGAGTGAGACTGTGCAGGCCAGAGTAGTAATTCTAAATATAGATTTGTATCCCTTATCCAAAATGCTTAACACTTGCATATACACAACAAAATGTGATGGAGATGGTATTCTACTCTAAACACAAGATTCATTTTTTTTGACAGGATAATGAGGTTGATTTCAGAACAAAAGCTTTGTTGGGCTTCACTTGTATTTATATACTCCTGTGGCCACAGCCTGAAGGGAACTTTACATACTTTTAGTGTACCCGCATCTAGTTGCATGACATCAGTGGAATTTTCCACTCATGACATCACAGTGACATTCAGAAAGCTTCAGATTTTTAAGAACTTTATATTTCATGCTTTCAAACCTTTAACATAACTAGCAGATAGGGGAAGGCTAGAGGAAGGAGCGCTGGGGACTCCAATATGATTAATGAGGCAGGGGAGAGGGCTAAGGTGGCTCCTTTTGACTAAGTTTTTTAGTATCTATTTGAAATATTTATAGTGAAAATCAAAAATGAAACAATAAAAAGCTAGTTAAGGGGATCTAGGCAAAAGAGATCTCTTGTATTGTTTATTCTAATTCATTATATCCCAGTCACATAGAGAATCTGAGACCCTCAAGTGAAATTAAGGGTAGCAACAGTATGACCAAATCATTTTGACATCATCCCTTTCTTTTTTAACTTTTCAGAGAGAATACATTTACATCATTCAAATAATGTACATCTAAGCACTAAAACATACACACACATACACACACATACACACACACACACACACACACACACACGGTGTTTAGTTCTTATTCCTTTATCTTAGTACTTTGGGGAAAATTACTACTGCCACTTCTAGATTTTTTAAAAAGCTACTCCTAAACACTAGCATATCCTTCACACTGCCCCACACCTTTCTTTTCTCACTTAACAGCTTCAGGAGGTCTTCTCATACTAATTTTTAAAAAGTATCATTTTTCTTGTTTGGTTTTTGGTGTGTGTCTCAGTGTGCACAGTGTATGACGGTACATGTACATGCATGTATAGAGATGCATACATCCACATACACACATGTGAAGGTCAGAGAAGGGCACCAGGTGTCCTGCTTTACCTTTTCCACCTTCTTCTCCTGAGACAGGCTCACTCTCTGAACCTAGAGCTAGGCTGACAGGCAAGAAATCCCAGCACTCCTCTCAGCTCCACCTCCCATAGCACTGGGGTTAGAGGCACATGCTACCAGACCCACCTCCTTTTGTGGATGCTGGAGGTTTGAATTCGGGTCCTTGTGCTTATTCAGCAAGTGCTCTTAGCACCAAGCCATCTCCCCAGGCCCTTTCATTGTTTGTTCTAATTGTTGAGTATACCATTATATGGATGTACTATAATTTATATATCCCAAGTAAATGTATAATGTTTATAACATGTTTCTACCATGCAAACCTTGTAAGAAAACCAACTTTATTAAAAACAAGATATCTGGGTATAGTGTCCCATGTCTATAATCTCAGCATATCCCAGGCAGATGCAGAAGACCGGAATTCAACATTAGTGGTGGCTATATAACTAATTCAAGGGCACACTAAGCTACCTGAGACCCTAATCTCCAAAAGAAACAACAAAAACAAAGTGAACAGGAAAAATAAAAATAGCTCACTATATACCACAACTTTGCCATGTTAGTGTGATATCATTACACTGAAACTGGTATTCTCCCATCTCTTCCGGAATCTTTAATGTACAAAGTACAATTCCAACTAAGTTATACTCTTCTACAAAGCCATTCTAGATGATTCTGGTCCCAAACTAGTGTCAATTCCTCATACTCTACATATTTTCATATAACTGGCCTTATGCTGTGGCCTGATATGAACTCCATGCTGGAGTCCACGGCTATTGCCCATATTACTGCATTTTGCATATTATATATTATATATTATAGCAGCTATAATAAGTGCATGATCAGTAAATACTAATTGACTAGCATTAGTAAATGCCTCCCTTGCTCAAGATTCAGTTTTTGTCAACCCACATGTCCCTCAGAGAAAGTTCTAGCCAGTTTTGCCCTTAAAATTATCATCAAATCATAATCAAATTGTGATTCAATGCCAAAAAATCTAAATCCAACAAATTGAATCCTCTTGGCATGCTCTATACACAGAACAGGAAACATCATGACATTCGGAAGGTGCCCGACATCCCAATTCACAGGCACAAAATGATATTTAAATAGCATCTGTGGTGGGGACACAGCCAATATATACAAGAGAGTCACAAGCAACACTGATGTGGAGTAAAGAAGAGCTCTTTCACATTTGTAAGGATAAATTATGTTCACCATAATTCTCAATCACATTTTAATTTTACTCTGCAATTTATTTCATTCATCCAATCAATCTATATTGAGAGTGGTGTCTGAGCTGAAACCTGCACGTCAAGCAGGGGTGGCCAACCAGGTAAGAAACCCTCCAGACACAGGCAGAAGTAAACAGATGGTAAACTGGGATGGAATACAAACTGTCGCAGGCTGAACTGTATTCTTCTGCGAGAAGTTCAAGTCCATGGTGCCTGGGAATGGGACCTTATTTAGAAACAGGATATCGCAGATGATAAAGTTAGGATGAATTCACTAGTGTGGACCCTAATCTGTTAATGTATGCTTTTAAAATCTTCACAAAAAGAGGGAGAATTTGAGCCAGGCATGATAGCTTAATTCCTGAAAGCTCAGCATTTAGGAAGCTGAGGCAGTGGGACTGCTATATGTTTAAGGCAATCCTAAAGTGAGATTCAGGCAAGCCTGGGCTACAGCCTGAGACCCTATCCAAAAAAAGGGGGAGACAAAAATAGGGAAAGGGGGATAATGTGGACAGAAACATGTAAGTGGGAAGAATGGCACATGAAGACGAAGGGAGAAAGAGATATAAGCTGGAAGACCAGGAAAACAGTTGGATCTAGGGAGAGATGCGGTGCAGTCTCCTGAGAGATTTCAGAAAGAAGCAATCCCGCTTAGACCTTGATGCCAAACTTAGGCCTCCACTAGAAAATCTGCATTGGCTAAGCCACTCAGCCTGTGCTGTTTTTAAAACTATGTGGACAAAATAGTTATCATGGCTTGGATAGGACAAGATGTCCATGGACTTATGATTTGAATGTTTGTTTTCCAACTACAAGGGCTGTTGTGGGGGACATTAGAGTCTTTAGAAGGTGTGGCCTAGTGCAGAAAAATTAGATCCCAAATATTGAGCCTTGAAAGGATACCAGTCCATCCCCTAGTTCTGGCTGCTCTCTGCTTTGTGGTCCACTGCCATGTGAACAAGGGTCCTCCATAGTCTTCCTCTGCTATGGACAGAGCCACTCTGTGATGCCTTCTCCTCATCATGATGGACGGCAACTCTCTGAAACCATGAGCTAGAATAAATCCTTCTTCTCTAAGTGGGACTGCCAAACCTTTTGTCACAGGCTAACACAATGGGTATTATATGCAATGAGTATTCATGCCACAGCAAAAGTCACTTTCAATCAATTTTAGTAGCCGAATCTTTGTCCTAAGTGAAATTTTATCTGGAACTTCAGTATGATAACAGAAGAAAAGAGTAAAAAGGGTTACTCAGAGAAAAATAGAAAAATATGTCACTGCTTTCGAAACCCATAAAGGACCCGCCTTCTCTGATCCCATGAGTTCTTTGAGTCCCTGTTTGAAAAGAACTTGAAAGTGCAGAAGGGGAAAAAATCCAAACCTCAAGCCAGGCTGGAGCCAGAAGAGCTAGGTGAGGGAAAGGAGCGCCAACTGCCCCAACAAACAGAGCAGCTAGGGACTTACTGCATCATCTCCCAAATCAGGAGACTGAGATTGACAGATCAAAGGGTTGGTAGACTTGGCTTCTCCTACGTTCTCTTTCCTTGGATAATAGATGGCTGCATGCTGGTTATGTCCTATATGATGAACCCACAGTGTGCTCCCACTCTCACTGTCCCTCTTTGTGTCCTATTCTCCTCTTCTCAGAAGGACACTGGTCATCTTATAGCTTGAAATTCCCAATTATCTCTAAATGCAATCCCAATGAGATACTGGTGGCCAAGACTTCCGTATGAATTTAGAGGAACCTGACCTAGCGCAGAACATACATCTCTTTAAGGAAAAAGGTCACAGAGCCCCACAGAGCACACTGGAACCAATTAGGTCCAAAGGTCACTTTGCTGGGATAATACTTCCTGCCTTTCTCATTCTTATGTAACCCTTACTTTAACAGTAATAAAAATCTTTTTAAATTTTCTTTGTGAAGAGGTTATCTTATGGTTTTAAGCCAGCCCTTTGGAAGCTCTTGAGGGAGTTGTGTCAGCAGGTCTCAAAGAAAATCCCTCAGAGGGCTAACAAGGAGAGAAAAAAAATCTCCTTAGACCATTCATTAGCTAGGATACTAGAAAAGAAGATATCCCTAGAAGTGGCACAATTTCAGGATCACTACCGTAAGAGGCACTCTGAGACCTGATTCTTCTCTGTATCTCAGTTTCGCTTTCCTGGTACTAACTCAAAAACTCCTCACCAACAATATATTAAGCACTTCCATTGTCAAGGACAGGGCTCCAATTTCTCAGAGAACATGGGCCCTTCACAGTGTTAATAGGGCTTCTGGTACCTGCTTGTGCACACTGAAGCTCAAGAAACCTTCTCCAAATCTCTACCATCCAAAACCACTTCAAATACCAACTCATTGAAACACAGTCCTTTCTTGTGCTCTTCCCTGGGCAGGAAAGCAGTACACCGAATGATAAGATGATATATTTTTATTATAAAATATAATATAAAATAGACACTATGTCAAGTACTATTCTAGGGAGCAAAGGAGGACATCTAGGAGAGTCTTCCTTTACGGAGCATAGAAATCCCCAAATAAGGAGAATTCTGGAATGAAGAGCCAATCAAAACACTCATTTACCAAGCCCTATGTTTCAGTGTTGAAGACTAAAAGCCAGGTGTCACTGAGAACTTGATAGGGGTTGGGGGCAGTATGGCTCAGTAAATAAAGACATTGGCTGTCAAGCCTGATAACCTGAGTTCAATTCAGAAAAACCCACGTGGTAGAAGGAAAGTGACCCGTTGAAGCTGTCATCTGACCTCCATATGTGCTATGATGACTGTATGTGTGTACCTATGTGAACACACATACACATATTAATAAAAATATAACTTTAAAAAAACTTGATCGGGGTACAAATCTGTTTTCTTTTTCATTTTTGTTTTAATAAAAAAGAATAAAGGACCTTACATGCAACAACAACTATAGCAATCACTTTCTGTGAAAGAACAGTGTAAAAGTTGTCAACATGGAGTGGGAAAAGCTAGAGAATGGGGAAATATCAGAAAAGACTTTATGGAAAAGAAAGTACCAGAACTGAGCTGGTAATAACACAATCATACCACGCAACATTACACTAAATTTCATTTACAGTTTACAGTTGGTATCCATTGTAAAGACATGTAATGTCTTAAGTTATGTGTCCATTTTTAACTCCTTCAAGGCCAATTGAAATATTATCAAATACTACCAGAAAAGTGACTCTCTAGGCACTGACCCCAAACTTTATACATGTGATTCTTTTTTAAAAAAATTATTTACACTGTAGCTGTCTTCAGACACTCCAGAAGAGGGAGTAGATCCCAATACGGATGGTTGTGAGCCACCATGTGGTTGCTGGGATTTGAACTCAGGACCTTCAGAAGAGCAGTCAGTGCTCTTAACCGCTGAGCCAGTTCTCCAGCCCTCATACATGTGATTCTTAATGGCTTTTAAAGTCAAATCCAGTTTCAGACCAATCTCAGAAGAAAATCAGTAAGCACACATCCCTCTGAACACGTACAATACTGCAAACCAATCTCTATAGGAGTCACAAAAATAAATGTTCTCCCCTCCTAACTGGTTACACAAAGAAATGTCTACCTCTGTGTTGCTAATTTATTCACCAACAGCTATGGTGGCCAGAGAAGATATGCCATGGAAAGAAGTTGAGCTATAGATACACTATTGGTGGAAATGAGAACTAATACTACCGAACACAATTGCTAGGGATACGGGCTCTTAATCTACCAACTCCATCAGTACACACCCCTTGGATAAATTAGCATAAAGGATAATGATTTGTTTCAGGAGGAAAAACTTTAAATGAACTCAACTAGGGCACTGATTAAATAGAAGGTTCCATAGCAGGAAAACATATTAAGTGAAAAAAGTCAGCTGGCTCATACCTTGCATACTGCTGCTCAGTTCATGAATTTTAAAACTTATTTTTAAATATAGGAAAATTCTAGAGAATGAAAAATCAAGGGATGGAACAGTAGGAAAATTAAAGCTCTTGTATGCTTTTGGATGGTTTTGCCATGAATTTATAATTTCAAACAATTTTAAGAAAAATACATGGGCAATGAGGATATAGTCTTAAATTTCTTTTGTGATGTGCATTGTATGTAAGTGTTTTGTCAGCATGTATGTCTGTGCACCACACAGATGCCCAGTGCCCTCAGAGGCCAGAAGATCAAATCCCCTAAAACTGAAGTTCTAAGGCACTTGATGTAAGTGCTAGGAATTGAACCTGGGTCCTCTGGAAGAACAGCAAATTCTCCAATCCCCAATAGTACTGTGCATGCTTTTAATTATTTCCCTCCATTCCTCCCCTCCCCTCCTTCCTCTTCTTTTCTTTTTCTTCCTTCCTCCTCTTCCTCCTCCTCCTTCTTCTTCTTCCTTCTTCCTCCTCCTCCTCCTCCTCCTTCTTCTTCTTCTCTCTCTCTCTCTCTCCCCCCTCTCTCTCCCTCTCTCTCAGAATGTATGCATTCTTAAAGGCATATAGGGAAATATTTGCCGGGCTGACACTCCTCAGGAAGTAGCATATTACTCTAACGAAGGTTTCATGAACAGGGCATGAATTCTCAATGGTTTTTTATTAGTCATCCTTTAATTAGAAAAGCAAAGAACTTTCCACAGTCCATTCTTCAAGTCTAGTACATAATCATATTTTTCCAGTGGTGTATGTATAGCATCATCAAAATATAATCTGGAACATGATGGATGGGGTACCTTTCTAAATGGATCTTAAAATTTGCAGTGATAATAATTCCTTTATGGAAAAAGAAGCTATGAATGACTTAAGTCTGTACATGAACACTTCACAATGTTGCTTGAACTGGTAAAAACATAATTGGAAACAAATCAAATATTCACAAGAGACAAGGTGAATTAACTGTATTGAGAACACAATGAAACATGTTGTAGTCATTATAAACTCTTATGTTATCCTACAGATACAGGAAGAGTATTATTTGTGGCCTATTCAACCTTAAAAAGTTGATTTTTATAGCATTTTATACAAGAGTATTTGAAAAGTTGCATTCATTAGTATATAGTCATGAATGTTAAAAAGACATTAAATATAAATTGTCATTACTTCTAGACAGTAGAATTATAGATTTTTATGTGTTGTATTTTAGCTGATCTCTAATATTTTTAGTTGTACACTTTTTAACCTTAGAAATATGTTGATTTTCTTCTTCCTACACAGATATAATCTTTCATCAAAGGGAATTCAACAAAAGATGTGTGCCACACATACACACACACACACACACACACACACACACACACACACACACCAACACGACTCTCCTTCCCTTCCTCCTTTACTATTGTTTTTAAATGGCTTTTCTGATACTTTAGAAACTGGAGAGCGGCAAGGAGAGCAGTCTTTTCAAGCATTTGCAAGATTGTCTGTCTCTCCTCTTCCAAATGTAGTGATTGCCAATCTGGGGCAACGGTGTACCACTGAGAACACTTGCAAATCTCTACAGACACTCTCTGTGGTAACAACTTGTATGGCCAGCATTCAGCAGGTAGAGAGCAGCATGCTGCCGACCAGTGCTCAGGACAAAGGTCTCTCTTTCCCCAAATAAAAAGACTTAACTGTCTCCAAAAAGCCAACCGTGGCTAAGAACCCCTGTGTTGGGCTAATGAGTCTTCACACACGCCATACCTTAATGACTGAGATCATCTGGACGAGAGGCACATCTGGCACCAACCAGGGAAGTAGAACACCTGAGCTGACTCTTGATGGACCTGCCATTCCTTTTCTTGCTTTGCAACTGTAGACTGTCCCACACTACTGACCTCCCCCCTTCTCTAAATTGGGAATTTTATCATCTATTACCCAGAGGGTACAAGAAGCTTCAACACAATAAAAATAAAGGGGGGTGTATTATAAACTGCTAAGCATCAAGCACATATAAATGATATGGGTCATTCCAGGATCCTAACAGTCTAGGCTTACCAATGAAATGAAAGCTCACTGAAGATTTTAATCAGACTTTGCCCCGTGCTTTCTTTCTTTGGGTCACATCACCTACTACAGAGTCCAACTTGACCCCCCAAAAAAAGCCCAAAAAAACATACACTGAGAGATTTTTGTGCATATTCATTGGCTTAAATTGTGAAGCAGCATAATTTAGTGGTTCTGTTATGAACTCTGGAATCAGACTCCCAGGAAAGAACCTGACTTCTCCTAGCTAAGTGACTGTAGAAAGGGATGAGGCTTAGTTTCTCCTGTAACACATTTTCTTTATCTGTTTATCCAAACCAGAACAGCTCTGAATTGGACTGTTTGAGAGTGTAAGAAGCCACTGTCAAGGCTAAGACACCAGCTGTAAACTAGACCTGCCCCCAGACATAAGACTTAGGTTATTCTGAAGAGAAGAAAAATTCCAGTTTCTATCTGGAAGGCTTGCCATGATGACCTAGTCAGACAAACAAATAAGGCATCCAGCACAGTCCCAGTAAGTGTCAGCTATGGCTACAGCACTTTCTCCCTTGGATTCATTCAACAAGCCCTTCGCCAAAGCCTCATGCTCTGTGTAGAGCAGACAAGGCTAAGTCAGATGCCGTCATTCTAAATAGTGGATGTCTTCGCCTTGTTCCACAGCGTTTGGGTTGAATTCTGAAGACTTTTCTTACCTATATACACTGTCATGGTGTGCAGAATTACACACAAAGCCACAAGCCACCATTTGAGGTCGAAACCCAGGAAATCCAGACCAAGTGTATAACAGTTAGAAGTCTGCTTTGCAAACGTGAACTGAGAGGTAGAACTTATCTAATCAGCAGAGACAAAACAATTTATTACCCCACAGCCCCTGATGCAGAGAGGCTCTTTCAGCTCAGATAAAACATAGCTGTACAGAAGGAGTCTTGCAAAAGGCACTAATTAATAATACATTATAACCTAGTACTACTCAGTGTTTAAAAGCATATTAGAGTGTCAGCTCCTGTTCATTTCTACATGCATTCCATTACAACAAAGTCTATGCCGAGCATGATTATTAAAACCGTCTTACAGAGCCCCATACATATTAAAAGTCAAGTTTCTTTGACTTGCTATTAGTCTCAGATGTATTTGTACTTTTCGCCAAGAAATCAGTAGTTTTCTTCAGCATACTCAAACAATTTTCTTTAAAGGTCAGCACTTTAAAGGAGAGGTAAATGTTCCTTATTTTTATTCAGATGATTATTAACCTCTAGGGACTTGGGACTCTTAATCTCAAACCCTCTCTCCCTTTCTCTCTCCCCGACCCTCCATTTCAGTAAAGTTCGTCTCCAGTACTAGAAGCATAATTTCTCATACCCAAGTGCCTTCATACTTAACTGTGGGGCCTTGCCCTTTCCCCTTCCCCCTCATTCACGTTTTACTAGACACATCCTTAGTCCGCTCCTCCTTTAATGCCAATTTCAGACAGCCATGGGGGGGGGGGACTCCTTCAGCAGTTGTGAGATCTACAACGTAAGCCAAGCACCATCGCACCATCGCACCATCGCACCATCGCTGGAAACATAAAACACATACTTCCACCAAAAGAGGATCTAGCCAAGAAACTCTGCAGATAGAATTCAGAACGAATCAACAGACTCTTCATTTCGGTTGTACTCCACTCCTCTGTCTTGATTCAAAGAAGCTGGAGTCAGTAGCATGTGTTTTGATGCGGTGCTGGCTACACAGGCATGCTTAGTGTGTGAAAATTCAACAAGACATATGCCAGCGTGTGTTTTTTACATGCACGCTAGACTGTTGCAAAATAATTTTAAAGTGGCTTAGATGGTGCAAACCTGCACATAAAGTAAACATTGCTTATACCATTCTAGCAGTGTTTTTCAAACCGAGTTACTCGGTGGAGCAGAAGGCCACAAAATCAGTTTAAGAAGACCCAGACCAGAATCATTTTTAAATAGGGAAAGGAGGGGGCACACTGAAGGAAGGGGCACACTAAAGGAAGGTATTGTTTCAGAAAGCTAATTTCAGTTACATGTGTGCACATATGCAAACATGTGAAGCATATCATGGCCAGAAGTTTGCTTAAATTATAGGACATGAGCCAAAAAAAAAAAAAAAAAAAGTCTTAAGAAAAGCCAGGCCTAACTGTGGTACCTACATGTAATCCCAGCACAGGGAAGGTAGAGACAAGCAGATCGCTTCTCAGTCCATTTGACTTACTGACGAGAAGCGATCTTTCTATCTGTCTATTTGACAAACACGGCGGAGGGTGCTTCAGGAATGACACCCATAGTTGTCCTGTAGCTTTAACACAAAAGCACATGTGCACTTGTGCTTACCAAAATGGAGGCTCGGCGAAATCAGTTCTAGGGCAACTGAAACCATCTTCCGGCTCCCTCCAGGATCCAGGCACACAAGTGGTGTGCAGACTATCCATAAATTAAATCTTTTTCAAAAAAAGTATGCCAACAAGTAAAGTTAAAAAGCCAAACTGACTCAATTTTAATCCTAGCTGATTTCAACATATGTGCCCGGGGAGTAAGTCATCGAATTTCACCTAGCCTCCATTTTGGTAATTCTAGGGTAGGGTTAACATTATCTACTCCTAGAATTGGTGTGAGGCTGTCAGTGAGCTGGTGAGCAGACTCCAGCCTTAATTCCATGTATACAGTACCCTGAACTAGGTTCTTTACCAGCAGGGGAGAAACATAAAGGACTTATACGGAGAAAAAGGCAACACCAAGGCTGAGCTGCCACATGACCAGCTGACGCTGTGGGGACAAGAAACCAGTCACCTGTGTGAGCACACGGTGAGGCAGGGAAAAGCCATGCTGCCCCCCCTCCACGCCCCCGCACTTGGTGATAAATCATTCGGCTTTGGATTCTGACCAGAGGGAAAACTACTTTCCAAGATAATAGGGTTTGGCAAGAGATGGAGAAAGGCAGAGGGGGCTGAACGTAAAGACCTTAGAAAAGAAATGAAGAGTTTGTTTTAAGCAAATCACTTTGAGCACAGGTGGTTTTCATTTTGAGAAATAATAATAATAATATAATAATAATAATGCTTAAAACAGAGGGTGAGTCCACATACCCGCCAAGGGAACCTTGGGGAGCCTTGTCTCCATGTTCCCCAAGTGCCCCAACTGTGATGAATGCAGATTCATCCGTCAGTGGGGGGAGGGAAGGTCAAAGCTGTCTTGATCTGCTTGCAACAATCACAAACTAATTAAAGCTCCTTCACTAAATCACCATATGTAACAAAATGCTCGCTGAGTATTAACTGTACATCTAGGCCTGAGTTGGGGGGCTGGGGATACCCCTCAGGGAGAAAACAAACTGAGCTCCTGACTTAGAAGAACTGAAATTCTAGTCTGGGAGAGAGCAAGTGCGGAGTGCATCAACAGGTCACGAAAGCCTTGCTCCAAGGACTCCCCAAGAACTAACCATGCTGATATGAAAGAGAGAAAGAAAGGAAGTCCCTTCAGAGAACACGGGCCCAGCAGGGCTGCTGCTTCGGGTGACACCCAAAAGAAAAGTCGGTTCGACTAGTCAGAAACCAAGGAAAGGACATTCCTGACCTGGAGAACCCCGAATACAGGAAAGAACACAGTGGGAGCCAGGCACGAGGAGATCGCTGATGGAAGGGTATCTCCAAACAGGAAGGTGACCCTTGATAAGGCTGAAAGGGTAGGCAAAAGCCAGACACAGAAAATGACTCGGCTTCCAGTGAAGGCGTTCTCACGAACATTCAGAGAAAAGATTCTCTTTAAATCTTCACGTGCCAACCAAAAGTCCAGGCGGATGGTTCCAAAACTCAAAATTATCTCACTGACACACATTAAGTGGGGAGTCTCGAGAGCTACAGGCAACGGACCCCAGTTTAAATGTAAGACGAAATACAAGACATTTCAAAACAGAAAGGGCAGGGAAAACTTGAGCCTGTCAAAGCAACATATTATTAGCAATGAACTCACATTGGAGCAAATATAAACCAGCTAGTGAAGTTAATTAACAAGGCTGTAGAAGGCACACACACCCCCCACCCCGCACTCAGCTCAACCGCATTGGGAACTGATCCATGTGCCTGTCTAGAACTCATAAAAGAGGTAAACAGAAACAGCCTAAAGGACGGGCAACGAGACAGTGTACTTCTGATTCAGATATTAGGTGAACTGACAGGCAACAGTCATTAAGCTCTTTTTCTCGTTTATTTTCCTCTCCCTGAGTACCAGAGGCACTCCACAAGCTCAAAAGTCAAAGCCAAATCAGAAAGACTTTTGAATTCTCTCTCCTACTAGGGACTCATTAGATGACCCCCTAACTCAGGCCTCAGGCCCTAGGATTCACTGGTACTCTCTCTCCCCCAGGACCTTGATGGAGACTTTTTGGGGAGCATGGGGGCCACCAGACCATGAGCGAAAGCACAACAGCGATGGAGTTAAGCAAGGCAAAGTACCAGCTGCGATGTCAAACCTGCGACACTGACCAAGAGAACATGAAGGCCTTCGGGGCTACCCCTGATAGGAACCCGACAGCAGCACTGGTGACATCCCATGGGACCTGTCACACAGCTTGCACCTGTGAGAGGCCACCATCAAGAGCCAGGCCAACAAGAACCAGTGAGAACAGAGGAAGACTTGGAAGGTTGGTTTTCTTCGTAGCCCAAGGCTACTGTGCTACCTGAATGGGGATTCGAGATGGCCTGATACCTGATTAGCAGCTAGGAACAATCTTCCTGACTGATCCCAAACAGACTTTCCCTCCCGGTTCCCATCTTGTCTCCCTGACCCCCTTTAGCTCTTGACACCACAGGAAAGTCCAATCCCACACCTGCCTTGTTCCCAGACTCCCACATCTATCAGCAGACCCAGAAACGTTCTCTGCCCCCCAATCCTACCCCTAACTTCTTACTGCTGAAGAGGACACTTGCTAGTGCTTCCTGGATGGAGTCCATCTATACACGGTATCCCTCAAAGGAAAACACCTCAGCTCTAGATCATAACCAAAGAAGGCAAGACAGAGCAAACTATAGGATAAGTCAGTTTCAAACCTTTACAAACACTGCTACAAATAGAACTCTGTCAAAATAAGTCATGTCTGTCTGTCCCTGGGGTGACATGGGGAGGAAAAAAAAAACTTCCTTTTACCACAAACAAGAGAACTAAGACCTGGGTCTAAATGGCAGGAAGTACTAGACTACAGACCAGACTGCACACACACACACACACACACACACACACACACACACACAGACACACCATGTCTCCCTCTGGGCTTACAAAGTTGTCAGGCAACCAACTACAAAAGATGCAGACATAACAATCAAAGCAGACTTATGGCCTACTTACACTCTCAGGCAAGTCTGTGGGGCTCGGGGCTTTGGCTGCCGAAAGCTCCATTCTGTGGAGTAGGAAATGGTGACTTCTGTCGGACTGTCTGCACTCCCGGGCAGGAGTGAGTTCCGTGCACTCTGAGAACTGCAAGCCTCTCTGATTCACTTGGCGGCACAATTATTCTAAGCATCCTGTCCCATAGTCAACCCGCCTGCCCCTCCCACTGCACTCATGCTGGTGGGTTTTTGTTTTTTGGTTTTTTTTTTCCGTTTCTTTAAGTCTCTGCACTCGCTTACTTCTGTCACAAATCAAGTGAAATGCATTTTTCAAAACGTAGCCAATCTCTGGCACTGGAGAGAGTGGAACCTTTACAACCAAAGAGGAGGACGAGCCAACCAATGAGGAAGAAATGATAATTAACATCAGAAAGAAGCAAGCTGGGAAACTGCACTCTGCAGTAAGAGCAAGAGCGACGACGTGGAGATTATTTGAGACAGCTGAGACACTCCACCCAGACCTCCAGAAGGAGACATGCACGAAAACAAAGGGCATATGGTGTTTGCTTTCTTCGACATCCGTTCTCATCATTAAGAGCTGCAGCAGCGAATCTCAGTGCATGTGGACAGACCTCACCCTGAAATCAATTCTGAACTACAGCTCATAATCAAATAACCTACCTTTCCTTGTAAAGGCCACCCTTGTTGGTTTTTTTTTTTTAAGTACACACGAAGCAGAATTTAATAAAGTTCTAATAACTGGCAGAATGTCTATTTGGCTTAGAGATGTGTGAGCTATACTTGAAAGAAAGTCAATTTTCATAGTGTAACTGCAATACCGACATATTCAGTGTATTCAGAGTGTCTTTTCCCCCAAAGTGGAACTTCCAATAACTAGATACAGGTGCTTTTTTTCTATTTGCTGCTAGTTATGTGTTACTTAACTAGTTCTGTTCTACAGCACAAAGGATTCCCTAATGTGACTGAAAATATTTTTCCACGGGTGCTAACACTAACATCTTCCTCAATACTGCCCACACTAGTGACCTGTCCTGAGATAAAGCTCCATGTACTTGAACACCAGACAGTCCTAAATATGTAAGATCTCGACAGATGATTTCCAGAGACAGAAAGCTGGATTGACTTTAAGAAAAATGCTAACACAGTATTCTTAGTCTCTGACCTATTGAGATCACTGATGACCTAGGAGGAGCTGGGATTGAGTCTAGCTGTCCGCACATAACAAGTTTAAATTTGATTACCACCTTGCCTGTGCTTAACGTAGAAAGGACTCCAGTTAAAAGGAAGCGAGGGCCCAAGAATCCAACATGGCTGCTCAGTAACCCTCCGTGAAGGCTGCTGGCTGCCCATCCAAGGACAGTCCTCTTCCCACAGAGCGCTAGCCATTGGTCACAGGTGCCCATCATCCCTTGAGGAGCCCATTCCAAGCTCTGGGAGGGCAGCCTAATCAATCCTAAACCAAGCATTGATTCAGAGTTGACAAAAAAGGAGCAAAGTTGATCTAACTAGCCTACAGGAACTCCCCCCCCCACACACACACACATATAGGCTATGAATGAGAAACAAAGGGCCCAATTCCCAATGGTGGCCATCTTCTAACCATGTGATGATCAAGGGAACCCAGCTACTTCCAAAACAGTGTCCTAGAAGAGTGATAGCAAGCCAGGTAGGTGGTGGTGGCGCACTCCTGTAATCCCAGCACTTGGGAGGCAGAGGCAGGCGGATTTCTGAGTTCGAGGCCAGCCTGGTCTACAGAGTGAGTTCCAGGATAGCCAGGACTACACAGAGAAATCCTGTCTCAAATAAAAGTGATGGCAAGAACAAGGGTTTCCCCTTTATAGTATTGAAAGAGAATGTGAAGGACGTGCCAGCACACACTTGTAGATGTGCGGAGGGCAGCTCTGTGGAAGCAGCTAACTCCTTCCGCCTTACATGGAGTCCAAGGTTCAAACTCGAGTGTATGGCAAGCACTTTACCTGCTGAGTCAGCTCCTTGGACCCCAAACAGTAAATCACATCGCCCCAGGGCTCCACCCTCCTCTAGCATCTCAATTGTGCAAGAGAATAGATTTGTGTTAAGACAGTCCCAGACAGGCTTCTGTTGTGTGAAATCTGAAGCATGCTAACAGGGATGGACTGAGAAGTAACCAAGAAGCCAAAAGTAGAAGTTTATAATTTGTCCAAGAGATTCCTTACAGTAAATATAACAAGTCACCGAAAACATTCCCCTTAATGTTTTTAAAACAGAAATTACAAAAAGGAATCAATTGCCTAGAGTTGGGCATGGGAAATGGGCACAAGTTATCCTTTGGGGGTGGGGGCTGGAAATGTTTGAGAAGTGGATTGTGATGATCATTAGACAACTCCGAATATACTAAAAATCCAATGAATGAGGCACTTCAAATGAGTGCACTCTGCAGTGTGTAAATTAGATCCCACAAAGCTGTTTGAGAAGCTACTGGGGTGCAGATATTCAAGCAGGAGAGGACACAAGTTGCTGGAACTTTTCCTCCATGCCTGTATGAGAGTGGCCTGCATCCACTTTCTCCAGTCCTTCCCTGATTCCTCTGAATTCCTCACAAGGGTTGTATACTTCCTCTCATTTCCTGCCCCCATTTTTCCTACTTCCTATCTACTGCAGCTGGCTTTCTAGTGCCGAGATAAAGGCTATGACCAAAAGAAAGGTAGGAAAGAGTTTATTTCATCTTACAGCAGAGCCCAGGAAGACATGTGCTGCTGGCTTCCTTTCCATGGTTTGCTCAGCTTGTTTTTCTATACAGCCAGGGACGCCACCATCCACAGTGGGCTGGGTCATCCCACATCAATCATCAATCAAGAAAACAAGAGGCTGGAGAAAAGGTTCAGTGGTTAAGGGCACTGGATGCTTTTCTAGAGACTCAGAGTTTGATTCCCAGCAACCACTGTAACTTCAGTTCCAGGGGATCCAATACCCCTTTCTTAAAGTTTAATCTTCCCAGGTGACCCTAAGTTGTGACAAAAAAAACCTAAGCATCTTACCAGCAAGGCCGAATTGAAAACCCTCATGAAATTGTGGCCTTCTTCCTCTAGTCATCTGCTTATAATAAATCTTCCTCCTTAGAGGTTCATGTGGTCGCATTCCTTCATGCCTGCTCCAGACTCTTAGGTCTCCTCTGGGGGGACTCCCTTAGCATACTAGGCTCCAATAGGTGGGAAAAAAACAGGATTCCAGCTGTCCATCCTCCAGGCTTGTCTTCGGAAAACTATAACAGCATCACCATCACAGTACACGGGCAATAGAGACACCTGTACTATACTGCTGTGATCTTTATCTCTACAGGACTGCTGTTTGTCTCATGAGTCACTTGTGTCATTGAAGGTGTAAGAGCCAGAGCCACATTTTACACACCGTTGCTGACTGACTAACCTATGATGACCAGAGGCTCAGCATGGACACAGCCTGATCATATGGAGCCCAGAATGTCAAAGTTGGAGCCTAAGCAGAAAACCCTCTTATTTAGAGCTCCTTCGGTGCTCAGAGTCTCCATAGAGCAGACGTCCCCAGGGGCAACACACACACACACACACACACACACACACACACACACACTTGTTCTAAATAACAACCAACAACCTGCAAAAATCTGGGATTAAGGACATGCGTCCAACAATGGCTAACACTTGGCTTTAGAGACAGACTGCAAATTGAGAGGATCAATAATTCAGGAAAGGCACAAAAAGTGGGGAAATGAGTCCCTAAGTCTTCCTGCTTGACCTCAAAAAAAGAGTTGCAGGGAAGTTTGGGAAATGATGAAGAGCCTTGTTCCAGAGCCTCTGTTAGCAGGACTGTGGACGGTCAGACATACCCCACAAAACCCCACTGTAATATCCATGCTTCATTAGAACTAGGACAGCCCCAAGGTTTTCTTTGCAGCTACCCCTGGCTCCCCAACACATCACTACCATGAAACCGCCCAGCCCCAGAGCAGAAGCTGAATGATGTGTTCAACATTTGCAGAGATAAGTTTAGCTCCTCCCTCCTAGGCATGACTTCTTCTTTCCATATTTGGACCTTGGCTTCCCTGGATGAGCTCTGCAGGGCTTCACAGACATTAGCTAATGCTAGGCAGGTCAGCAAGCTAACTATTAAGCACTTTTTTTTTCTTCCATGCTTTCTGCTTTAAGCCTGTCTGGACAATCATAAGGAACTCCTCAACTCCTTTCTGAGGGGGTGGCTTGTAAGATTTCACATGTTCTTCTGGTCAAAGAGGAAACTCTTAGGATGCCAGAAAGTGCACATTTATATCTGACTCTTACACCAAAGTTTTCCAAGCTGTCATTACGCTCCTCCTCGCCGAGACCCCCAATAAACAAAGCTGACAGCTTTACTGCCAAATTCCTTAGTGGCTTCCTCTCAATCCCAACCCTCCCCCAAACCCAAGTATCTGATGGTTTCATTCCCAGAGTCTCTAACTCAATAGCCCTGGAAAACCACTTTTTAAACTCCCCCAGGTGATTCCTGGGAGCCCTGAGACTGGGTTAGAAGGTCATTAATTCTTTTCCAAGTCCAGGCCCCCATCAAAATCTGCATTTCCCAGGATCCCAGAAAGGCACATTTAGAATTAGGCAAATTAGGTTAGACCCTCCCTCATCAATAGACTATTATGGGGGGGGTGTTGCTTTCCAATTCACAAGTGGTAGGACAGCATCAAGAGGCACACCACAATGCCCTCTGGGAACTTTTTAATTATTTTGTGTGTGTGCATGTTTTGCCTGCACATATGTCTGTGCACCACACATATGCAGTACCTGCAGAAGCCCAAAAAGGGTGTTGTAAGCCCTAGAATAGGCGTTTCAGACTGTTGTGAGATGCTGGTGAGTGCTGGGAGTCAAACCAAGGTCCTCTGGAAGGGTAGCTAGTGCTCCTAACTAAGTCATCCTTCTCTCCAACTTCTGCCCCTTTAAACTCCTTTGTGTGTAGAGCTGGGGATGGAACCCAACACTCGGCAAGTACTCTACCCCTGAGCTACTCACTCCAGGCCGCTGGGATCTTGTCAAAAAGATGCAGGACTCAGTCCCACTCCATCATCCCTTCCCACCCTCCCAGGTTAAGCGTGAAGTAAAGATAGCCTGTATTTTTTTTAAATTAAAGTGATGTGTTTTTTCATTTGTGCTGGCATCAACAGCCCTTGCGTTACTACTATACATGTCAAAAGCCATTAGTCACATTCAAGTCCTAGACAGTCAAGGAAGAAGAACCTGAAAAATCTTTCAATATTAAGGAGCTGTATGTGGAACCAAGGAATGCCAGGATAAATAGTTCTTGGAATTAATGAGAACTACTAATTGCACCCATTTATTTTAAAAAATACTGGAAGAACCATTTTTAAAAAGTCATATGCTTATTTCTTTCCTTTAAGTAACATCATAAGGCATTCACAGGAAGTTGTGGTTTCAGTCAAGATGTGGCTGTGTTTGAAAGAGAATTCACAGCACCCTGTTACAGAGCTCAGCCAAAATTCCTAGTAGCTTATTGGAACCTAACAGCTCTGGGTAACAGGTACTTTTACCCTTATGCTAATTAATTGCTTTGGGGTTTGTCTTTTTAACATAGTCCAGGGCCCCCACACCATGCATGCTTTATCATGGTACAACTGGGGGGTGAGAGCACAGACTGGAGGTGAACTGCCCGCAGGCTCAGACCCATATGGAACATTTGCAGTCTGTGCTCCCCTGGGCAAGTTGCTTCACTTCTCTAGTTCATGGAAAGCACTAAAGAAAGCATTACTGTTCTTCCTCTCCTGCCTTGTAAACTCACTCCCAAACCATCCAGATGAGATATCTCAACTATGCATCCATTAGTGTTCGGTTATTCCTGCAGACTAGAGAACATACTACAAAATGTTGATTTTCTTCAATGAATAATATGTGATTATCAAGTACTAGCAGCTTTTGGTATATAAAATGGTCAATAAAGGTGCTTATGAAAAACCTTCTTCCGTTCCTTTTCTTTCTTTCTTTGTGGGAATAGGGATGGAACCCAATGCCTCATACATGCTAAGCACATGCTCAGTGAGCAACAATCACCCCCTTCATCCAATATGACTAGATCTTTCTCCAACTGTATCCTTAATGTGATTGGTTGGCTGACTGGCTGGTTGGCTGGTTGGTTGGTTTAGATTGTTTCATTTTGTTTTTGAAACAGGGTTTCTCTGTGTAGCCCTGGCTGTCCTGGAACTCACTCTGTAGACCAGGCTGGCCTCAAACTCAGAGATCCACCTGTCTCTGCCTCCCAAGTGCTGGGATTAAGGGTGAGAGTCACCATTGCCCAGCATGATAGTGAATTCATACCAAGACTTAAGTTCCAGAATGCTCTGAAGAGCAAAGTGTCAGTCAATGATGCCTTCACAGTACAGTATTGTTACTATGTAGAAATGTTTATCACAGGAAGATAACATAGGTATTGTGATGTTGATGTCATCAACCATTTTTTATTAAGAAAATTGAGGGGGTTGAGGGATTTTTTTAAATTTTTATTACTTTATTTTTTAAAGGTCAATCATTACTCCCTCCAATAGTGCCTATCCAGTTTCACCGATTCTAAGTTTTAAGGGCGCATGAGCAAGCCCTACACTGTTAAAGTGCACTCATTCAATCAAGTTCTCTAAGTGGTTTAGTAGTCAATGCTTTGACAAAAGTTAATTAACCATAAGAATTCAAGCAGATTTCTACAGTTGGGTGCTTGGTTATTTTCTTCCTCCAAGCCTCTACTTTCAAGAAAAGCCATCCTCCCAACTGGATGTGTTGGTGTACACCTGGAGTCTTAGCACTTGGGAAGGAGAGGCAAGAGAGCCAGGGTTCAGGCTGGCTTGACTACATAACAGGTTGGACATCAACATGAGCCTCTATCTCAAAAAGGGGTGGGGACTGCAAAAATGGCTCAAAGGTTAACAGTTTATACTACTATGGCAAAAGACCCAATTTTAGGCCCTAGCACCCAAGTCAGGAAATTCACAATCACTTATAACTCCAGATCACGGGGATCTACTGCTTTTTTTCTGGATTCCATGGGCACTTTCATTCACATGCACATACCCACACACATACATACGGAAATAATTAAAACTAAAATAAAACCTTTTTTAAAATGCCTTTCCTTGTATATAGTTTACTTAAATCCTGAGAGGTTAGGCTGGCAGACTTCAAATACTAAGGTGGACCCACGTTCAAACTCTGTCAAGCCAGGTCAGCTCTCAGGCTTCAGTTCCCTACCAGTAACGTAGGAACAGCCACTACCAAGGACAAGAGGATAGACAGGTGGTAAGGATCAACAGCTGAAGCAATGTAAATTCTTTACAGTTATGAAACGAGGCACTGCCATCTTAACGGCTAAATAAATGGTTCTACTTACAACTACAAGTTCACATTCCCAGGTCCTGAAGTGGTTACAAAGAAGGTATAAAATAAATCTTCCTCCTACACACACACACACACACACACACACACACACACACACACACACACAAAATACCCAGGAGCAGAGAGGAGTAATTCCTACATGCATTAAAAGAAAGACATTTAAGTAAGCAGAAGAAAAGCCACCCACTCCTTCCTCCTAAGGTTAGCTGGAACAGTGACACAAATGTGAGGCTGCTCTTGCCAGCATGCGCCCCTGACACCTTCAAAGGCACTCGTGTCATACCTGGAAATCCAACCTTGTTCATGCCTTGGCACTTGCTGTTCTATCCTCGGGTTGTTCTTAGCAGTGACAGGTCCCTCTTCATCACTTGTGTGATGGAGCATCATGTCCCCTGAGAGCTGAGCCCCTCCCCACTGATGGCCAAAGCCATTCCACCGGCCACTCTGCTTTTTCTCTCTTATAGTTCTTCATTGTATGTTTCAACTAAGCATCTCTTCACTCCTCTGTCGTTAAGCTCTTTGCTCTCTGTTTCCCTTTAAACTATGACTTTAGACCTTGTTATGCCTTGAAATTGGCATCCCAAACAGCACCTGGCACCTGAGCAGTATGTGGAGGACAGGGAGGCGATGCCCAGGGGTGTGGTTCAAAAGCTCCAACAGCTAAATCCTTTCTGCATCTGGTCTCTGTGACTGCTTTGATCCTTCAGATTTCCTTGCCATCCTTTGAAATCTGGGGTTGACTCTTGGTTATTTTGGATAAGGTAGTAGATGTTGGGCCCTGTTGAGCTCTGAGACATGCTTGTGAGATACAGAGGGCAACTCCCAATATTCTAGGTCTCAGAATCTGGCCTGTATGGTGGGCCTGTGAACCTTCCACAAGTGATTTTGCTCCTCCCCCAAGGCTACAGCACCTAGCCCATCCCGAATAGGACATGCCCACCCCTCCCCCCAGTGACCATCTACCTCTACTTAAAGCTCTATCTCCCTGCAGAGTAAAACTTTTTTTTAGGTGAGGCGGGGTGGTGGAGGAAAGGGCGGAGGCTGGGAGAGTTCCCTTCAGGCAGCTGCAGTGGCATTTCACCAGAGGCCTAGCACCTCCTGTCCTTCCTCTTCAGAAATTAGCCTCTTTTTTTTTCTCCTAAGGGAGAATGGATTTCTCCATAGTTCCCAAGCCAGCACCCCGAGCTTTCTGTGGTTTCTCACTGGTCCTCCTATGTCTCCAGGTGAGGCTCCTGCAGGAATGTCTGTGAAGGAGTAGAAAGAACCCCTCCCCCCAGCGGCTTCCCCTAGGCGAGGCAGCCAGCCCACACAGCCCCCAGCAGTGTGTTATATTTTCTAGCTTACTCTTCCTATCTTCTTCTAGGGCATCAGGAGGCTTCTGCCCCTGTAGCAGGTGTTCAGGTCCTGCCTCGTGCCTCAGAAAGCACCTACTGATCTCCAGATTTTAAAACGGCCATTTGCTCTGTGAACTTGGTTCTCTTGTTAAGTACCAGTCTCATTCTTATTGAGTGTGGGGAGGGGGCCATGTTTCCAGCTCTCTACATCTCTGTCTTGAAACTGGAAGTCTATTTATTTATTTTTCAAAGAATCAAAAATGTGTCAACAATGTGGTAACAATTTGATAAATCTAGGTAGCAAATAGCTAGATATAGGCTATATTGTACTCTTACTTAGTTCAACAGCTCAGAAAACATTTCATACTATGAAATTATGGTGCAAGCCAGGCAGTGGTGGCGCACACCTTTAATCCTAGCCCTTGGGAGGCAGAGACAGGTAGATCTCTGACTTCGAGGCCAGCCTGGTCTACAGAGTGAGTTCCAGGACAGCCAGGGCTATACAGAGAAACCCTGTTGAAAGAAAGAAAGAAAGAAAGAGAGAGAGAGAGAGAGAGAGAGAGAGAGAGAGAGAGAGAGAAAGGAAGGAAGGAAGGAAGGAAGGAAGGAAGGAAGGAAGAAAGAAAGAAAGAAAGAAAGAAAGAAAGAAAGAAAGAAAGAAAGAGAAAGAAAGAAATAAATTATGGTGCGGGTGACCAATGTACACTTAAATATAATACTTAGGTCCCGTTCAATAATTTACAAAGATCATCTAAACTATCAAAAATAACCTGCACATTTTAAAATTTCATTTTATTTAATGCATAAACATGTGTGTACCTGCATGTGCATATGTGCTTGCATATGTGTATGTGTGTATGTGTGTGTGTTGTGTATACAAAAATGGATGTCATAGCACTAATGTGAAGGCTAGAAGGAAACTTTAGGGAGCTAGTTCTCTGCTTCCACAATGTGAGTACTGGGGATAGAACAAAGGTCAGATGGCTTGTAATGGGTACTTTTACCACAACCTACACTTTTGGCAACCTTTGTCCTTATTCTGAAAAGCAGAAACTAGCTAACTACACTATCAAATTTTAGTGTCAATGAAATGAAAGTCAAAATAGACAAATGTGTCAAAGAGAATAAATTTTCAAATGCAAATTGCTAAGAAATCAACAATATGAAAATATCACCTGCTAATTTGCTCCTTTTGAACCAATAGCTAAGTATCACTGTCAACCTTCATAAAGTTGAAGGTTTAAAACGAACCTAGGCCAGCCAGCAAGTCTGAGAGCCACATGCAATACAGTCCTAGATGGCACCTAGTAACCATATGTGGGGCCAAGGAGCTGCAGGCCTGGAGGCGTGTCCAAACCTCTGAAATTTCATCTTGAGATCAACAAGAGTAGAGTCGTTCTGCCCCTGCCTGGGACTTGCATGTCCTGGTGTGCATAACCCTGTGTCCCCAACTTTTGCCCACTGGAGGAGGTCATATAGCTTATAGCCAGGTTAAACTTCCAGCATGTCCAGCAGCAACTGGAATTGCTCCTCAAGCAACGGAGGCATCCCCAGCTCCCTGGCCAATGGCATACATTCACCCCAGTAGCCCCTACTCACCTCCCAAAGGTTTAAATAGCTTTGATTCTCCCCAGTGAACTGAACCAGTTCTCTGAAGCTGTTCTCAGGTGTGTGTTCTTTGCCCATGTAATCACTGCTGACCAACATCGTGCCTGCACCCACCATGCCCAGCTGACCTTCCCTCCCCGAAGTCTAGCCTGATGCACAGCCATATACAGTAGACCTTTGGAGCTCCTCGGCCCTCTTAACTATATTTCTCATTTACTGTACTCAGCACCAACAGGAAAATGAAAGTGGCACCAGTTTGGTAAAAATCTACCTCAAGGAAAGAAGTTCCCCTTTTACTTAAATAATTTACTAGCTCAGGCAATGGCAAATAAATTATATGCTGTTAAAAGGGAAAGCATTTAATAACTCCAAACCTGCAAGTTAGTTTTGAGGATCAGGTGTTAAATTCAATTAAGCCAGATGAATATTTAGCGCGCTCATTCTGCAACCACATGCATGCTCATTCTAGCCAGTCTGGGAAACAAAAGGATGGCAGGAACCACCTACCAGTTCCTAGCATCAGGACAAACAAGGAAAAGGCTACAGATCACAAGAAACTCAGTGACAGCACAACCCAGGCATGGCAAGCAGTAAATTCATTAAAAGAAGAAAGGCTTCTAGTTATGTTTATAATTTAATATTCATTTGTATATTCTAACTAAAAAGGAAAAACAAAGAATATCGTTTTGGGTAAACTGAATCGCCATTTGCCTTTCAGTGCAATGAATGAGGGCAGGCCTAAGGTTTCTGTAATGAGGTAATCTGTAATCATCTACCAATGGTGGCTTTAATTATCCTCCGTGGCCCTGGGAGATGCACTCCACGTGGACTTGCAATCAGGGCAGCCATTTAGATAGCAAGATCACACACTTCACAGTGGCTTGTCAACTGTGATGTGTTGATACAACGGCTGTTTACAAATCAGCTACAGCTCTGCATTGCAGTTGCGACCAGCCTGAAATTGATTTCCTCTCCAGCTTAAGGGCTGGGGACTGTGTTCAGCTTCGAGCTGGCAGCACCCTAAACTTGATTGTCATTTTTAAATATCTGTTAATGGAACCCATTCAAATTCAAGTTTTAAAATAAAAGGATGAGTTAGATCGAATTTAAAAAGAAAAAAATCAGAGGCTAAAAAAGGAGTGAGGTACACAGGCTTTAACGACTGCCAACAGCAGCGCTCACACCATGATTGCCTGGATTATATGAAGGAACGGTATCTGCTGTAGTGTGACATTTTGAACTAAATAACAGTGCAGTGTTCGGAAGAAACACGAATGCATACAGAAAATGGTTCCCAACATTCGAATCCGCATGAAGCTGATGTCCTCCACATTCGAATCGTTCTGAGTTCATAGTACCTGCCTCAAAAGCCTGGTGTAATCCCCCATTGAACACGGAGGAGTGCAGACTGCATACGGTAACTGTATTTGTTAGCCGGCAAGCTGGCAATTACCGTGTTTTCAAGATCAGGACAAAGGACTTGGAGATGTAGCGCAGCTGTTTAGTATTTACCTACTGAGTACCAGGCTCAGAGTCCCATCCCTAGCACTGCCAACAAATTTTTTAGTAACAACCAAAACTACTGCTGAGAAAAAGAAAAAAAAAAAACTGTGGCGATACAGATGACTTGGCAGCTGGGGGAAATGGTTAAAGCTTGAATTGTGAGCATGAGCCAGGCCATTCGACAGCAATTACAGAGTAGCGGCTAGCAACCTGACTCCTTTCCCAGTGTGCCCATGGCCGCTCCAACACAACGCAGCAGCACGGTAAGGTTAGCAGCTATCACTTGATAATGTTTATAGTTTTAAACAACGGCAGTGTGTCTTTTGCTCACCATCTGTCCATGTTGATTTTTGGATGTTGTTTCTTTATTATGAACCGTATCTGGCCAGTCAGAAACTAAACCCTCATGACACTGCAGACAATGAAATACCATGTAAATGTGCACAGCCCAGCTCAGAACACACTCACACTTAACAGTTCATTGGTTCCCGTTCTAGTTTAGTATAACCGTGACCATCATGTACATTTAGTAATTATTAAAACATTCTTGCTGAAATTGATTTTCTACCATAGTACATTTTTAAAAGCCCATCTTTGGCTTCCAAGAGGCTCCCAGCATACTGATAACAGCAACTGCACTCAGACATCTCAGCCCTTGACCATGGGTTGTTTACAGCCAGCAAAGTACTTCCTCAAGAGCTGAGCGCGGCCACCTGTGTGCAGCTGCTTTGCAGCACAGCCACAGCTGGAAGCAGCCCAGCAGCACCATGGTGTTTACTGGGAACCAGGGAGCTGGGAAGCCTCCTGGAAAGAGAAGCTCAGTGTGAAGGGGACATGGTGACAAAAAAAAATCATTCCCATGCACCAAGCGCAGGGTTCACACAGTTGCCTGCCCCCCCAGATCTCCATCTGGGACCACCTGGCTCCTGAACCCCAGGGCAGGATGTGGTTTGGCTTGAACAACTTCTCAGCTTGCAAACTGAGCCCATTTGCTTTCTGTACCCAGACTCCCAGAAGCATATCATATCCTCCCCCCTCACAACCCACCCACCCCCCCATCTTTGGGAGCAAAACGTGGTACTGATGAAAAGCATGACCATAAAAAGAAGGATGGGGGTGCTATGCCTTTGACAAAACAGGCAGCTCAGAACAAAAAGAACACAATGAGTTCTTTCCACAAATGGTGGTGGGGCAGGAGGAAGAGCCTGGAAAGTGGACTTTATCCTTAGTGCATGGACTACCTACCCACTGGCGAGGCATCCACATCGTCAGCTGCACCCTCTCAGAAGTTCCTAATACCCACTCATCTTATCTTCCTCGATGGCCCAAAGATGATGAACGTTGTTACTCCTAGGCTTGTGGGGAGATTGGGACATCTGTTATTTCAGTTCCCCTTGTGACTTAAGAAACGACAGTGAAATCCACAGTCTGCTTTGTTAGCTCTGCAGCCATCTACACCACAGACAGGTCCTACGAGAGAGCTCGTTCTTACACGGCGAGCCTCAGCTTCTCTGTTTGTTAGCTGCGGCCCTAACTGATCACTGACACGGACAGGAGGAACTACGGCTGGACAATTTTTGCCACTTATTTTTTTTTCAGTTTTATTGATATATGACCAACAAATGAAAACTATATACAATTACAATATGAAGATTTGATGTATGTGTAGGTTATGAAATGCTTGTAGGCATCAAGCTAATTAACATATCTACCACTCCCACATGGTGGGATGAGAGATGACTCTTGCAGATTAGCCTTTAGCTTCCATAAGGAGCCCTACAACATGTGCACATACAAATAATATATGTGTATATATTCATTTTTAAAGACTATTTGACTAAATGTAGTAGCACATACACTAAACGCCAGCACTTGAAGGGTAGAGACAAGAGAATCTGGGTGAGTTCAAGGCCGGTCAGCTCTACATAGTGAGTTCGAGGACAGCCAGGAGTACATGGAGAGACCATGTCTCAAAAAATACTTTAGCAAGCAACTACAAACAAATGAAAATTTAGAAAATAGCAGTAAAAATGGAAGTAAGGAAGTAAAAAACAGTCAAATTTAAAAGTCTAGTGGATAAGTTCAGTAATCGATTAGGTTTGACACAGGAAAGAATAAAGATAAAAATGTATCAATAAAATGTATTCGGTCTGAATAACAAAGAGAAAGTAGCTTCAGACATTCATAGGACAAGAGTGTAAAGTCTAATGTTTGTGTCCTTATATTCCCAAATAACAAAAGTGTGAAAAGAGAAATTCAAATAATGTATGAAAACTCACTAGATTTTGCAAAAGACAAACTTCCAGAATCAAGAACTGTGAAGAAGAGATAAATAGAAAAACATGTTAAAATTGACAATTTTCATGGAAAATTAAAGAGTAAAGTGGTAGACATAAAAAACATTGCTAAATTAATTGAAAAATGAAATAGAAACATTTTATGGTAGAATTGAAGATAAAATGTTTTTACTTCCTTTTTCAATAAAGAACATGCTTTTTAAAAATAAAAAAATAAATAAAACTTCAGGTTCTCCCCTAGAAACAAACAAACAAAAAATATTGACAGATTAAAATCCCTGGCTTCGGGACTGGAGAGATGGCTCAGTGGTTAAGAGCACTGACTTATCATCCGAAGGTCCTGAGTTCAAATCCCAGCAACCACATGGTGACTCACAACCATCTATAATGGGATCTGACACCCTCTTCTGGTGTGTCTGAGGAAAGCTACAGTGTACTCACATATAAGAAATAAATCTTAAAAAAAAAGAAAAGAAAAGAAAAGAAAAGAAAAGAAAAGAAAAGAAAAGAAAAGAAAAGAAAAGAAAAGAAAAGAAAAAAGAAAAGATGGACCTGTCCCATTAAAAAAAAAAATACCTGGCTTCAACTAAAAAAACAACAAAAACAAAAACAAAACAAAAAACCCAGATTATTTCACAATCAAACTTATACAAATTAATAGCAAAGGAAAAACAAGTAAGACATTCCCCATAAGGAAAGACTGGAGACAGTGGATTTGCCATATAAAACCATAGACTTCAGAGGCTTGGGGAAATGGCTCAGTGGGCAAATATGCAAGCAGGAGGTCCTGAGTTTGGATTCCCAGTACACAAGTCTCAGCTCTTCTCACCCCACTCCCTACCATAAACTCCTCCTGCTCAAGGTCTTCCCTTCCCCCAGCTTCTGATCCCCTGCTATTTTGGCCATGTTCTCTCTTGGTTTTCTTGGTCCACACAAGACAAAGAGATTGGCAGCACATATCTCTAGCTCTAGGACAGGCTGGTGAGGGGAAACTGCAGGTGGATCTAGGCAGCTTACTAGACAGTCAGTTTAGCTTCCATAACGCTGAACATAGGAACTCATAGTAGTTGTGATAACATGCACAATACCCAGCAATGGAGAGGGGGATTAGGCATGAAATCCCACCCCTAGCTGAAGAGTTATTAGTAATCATTGACTGCTAGGAGACGGAGTCTGTATAAAGTGAGGACATGACCACTCCAAGGGATAATTGAGAAGTGTGCTGGTTTGAATAGGAATGGCCCCACAGGCTTCTGTGTTTGAATGCTTGGCCCATAGGGAATGGCACTATTAGGAGGTGTGGCCCTGTTGGAGTGGGAGTGGCCTTGCTGGAGGAAGTGTGTCAGTGTAGAGGTAGGCTTTCAGGTCCCATCTATGTGCTCAAGCTCTGCCTGGTGTTGGAATATGGTCTCCTCCTTGCTACCTGCGGAGCAAGATATAGAACTTTCAGGTTCTTCTCCAGCACTCTGTTGCCCAGACACTTCCATGCTTCCCACCATGACAATAATGGCCTGAACCTCTGAACTTGTTGCCTTGGTCGTGATGTCTCTTCACAGCAATGGAAACCCTAAGACAAGATTTTATTGTAGTATGAGGGAGAATAAAGCCAGAGGCGTCTGGGATGAGTCCAGAGCAAGAAGAGAAAGTAGTAGACTAAACAAGACCATCAGAATGGACCAGACCTTGATGAGGTGAGGAGCAAGAGAGGAAGAAGAGAGGGAGAGAAGGGAAGGGGAGGGGGGAGGGAGAGAGGAGAGAGAGAGAGAAAAGGGAAAGAGGAGAGGGAGAGAAGGGAAGTCCCAAGAGGATCAAGAAAACTAAGAGAGAACATGGCTGAAATAGCAGGGGATCAGAAGCTGGGGGGAGGGAAGGCCTTGAGCAGGAGTTTATGGTGGGGGTCGGGGTGAGAAGAGCAGCGACACTCAGGATGCCAGCGTGGACTCTGTAACAGATATTTTATTCACAATACTGACAGAACCTACGGACCAGCATGCTAATCGGCACCACAGTTTGCCATTTGTTCCCAGGTTCTTTTGGACTTGACGGAGTTTGAGGTTTGTCTAAGAAATGACCAATGATAAAGACTAGATGCCTCCAAGAAGATCTAACAAAACTCTAGGAACAGTAGAAGGGGAGAGGGATCAAAAAGAGCATAATGCAGAATATACTAAAAATATAACCAACGCACATTTTATGTATATAATCTATATATGAGATATGAATTTTAAAATTAAAAATGGAGCTTCAAAATGCAGATGATTCCTAATTTGTAGTGGTTTGCCTTACAATTTTTATTCTTTATGCAATTTTGAAAATAATAGCAATTCCATTGAAACTGTATGTCAGATCATGGAGTTGGATATTTTTCTGAGTGACATGTAGCACAATACTCTGTCACAAGATTGAGCAGTGGCAGTGAGCCACAGCTCCCAGTCAGACACATGATCATGAGGGTAAACGATTGATCCTCTTCAGTATTCTCGGTTACCGATGCTTTGTAAGTCAAGTATAATGACTGTATTTTTAACTTATGGTCATTTCAATTTATGGGGTGTTTATTAGGAAATAAGTCAAGGAGCAAAATCAGGCAGTATGAGATGAAAGACAGACAATCTGTAACTGCAGCTGGGAACCTTAGTACTTTCTCAGCACTTGCCAGAACTATTGTGTGGGAAAGCAGTGTAGATCTAGAACTAAACAACATGATCAACGAAAAGGTTCTGGTTGGATGTTACAGAGTACTCCACCATTACATAGCATAGTTCACATTCCATTTAAGTATTTATAGACCTTATCTTGGATGATGATGATCATCATCATCTAACCTCAACCTGTTTAAAGGACTTGAAATCATACAGAGTATATTCTCTGGTCATAATATAATCAACCTTAAAGTCAACAGTCAGAAGACACCAGGAAAGTCTCAAAACACTTAGAAATCAAATGACACATTTCTAAATAATTTGTGTCCAGAAATCAGAAGACTGTTTCTCTTACAGAGCAACTGAGAACGCTGTTTGGTTCATACTAATCAGTTGGTACACATGAGTTACTAAGCAAATAGTAAGGCACTCAGAGATGCTGCAAAAGCTCTTGGTGTTTGTCAGTTGGATACTCTCAGATGCAGATGCTATAGTGGAGTTAGGAGGCAATCTGGTTAGAGGCCATTCGTCTTCAAAATTAAAAGGGGGAGGGTAACAGGGTAGTATAGGAGCTGAGATGTCCATCAGTCCCAGACATCCTAATTCTGAGTTCCTGAGCAAAGATAGCCTTGTAGAAAAAGAGAGCTATTAGACAATGAGTATAAAATAAATTCTAGAGACCTGATGACTCTAGAGGCATGGTGACTCTAACAACAATGTACTGTATAGTGTTTGAAATCTGAGGACTGCCACAGGTTTTCCCCATATCACTCAATGACAAGAGTCAGTCTCCACTTACAAGGCCACTAGCAGGGAATAAGAACTTTCCTTCAGACAAATTGCTATCTGTACTTTAAACCGTACATTTTCAAACAACATCCATTTATTCTCTACAAGCTTTGAAGGTCAAAAATGCTAGCAGTCTCAACTCTCAGCTGTCCACAGCATTTCAAGCTGCCAAACAGGAGGAACTTTTATCGGGAGGCTCAAGGAAAGCATTTCTAAGTTCTCCTGGGGTTTTGGCAGAATCTAATTTTTTTTTGTCTGAGGGTCTAAAGCCTTAACATCTTCTGTGCCTATTAGCCAATGCCTATTTTCTGCTAGTACAGGTTGGTGTACTGCTCCTCCTTCAAAGTGGAAAGTCCTTCTCAAGCTTTTAGTGTGACTTCCCCTTCTATCACTTATACACAGAGAGCTCTCAAGGCTCATATAATAAATTAGGCCCAGCTAGATAACCTTCCATTGCAGATCAGCCATGCAATTCAGCAGAACACAATCACAAGTGATCAAGTGATCACATATCCACGGGATGTCAGGATTTGGTTAGAGGCTTGGGGATCATTTCTAGACATCTGCTTATTTTACTACTCCTGAGTGAGGAGTCAAAGAAAAATAAGGACTTGATCCAGAGATTTTGCTGTTTGATTATATTCATTCTAGTGGACTTGAAAGGAATGGTTATTTACATATTCCTATGTTCTTTATGTTGTATAGACTTTTCTTTTTTACAATATCCAACATGATTATACCAGTCACTCATAAAGCTACTTTGTAATACATATAATATTAGAGAGAAACACAGCACTTTCAAATATAAGTCACCAATTACCAATGTTCTTGAGGAAAGATATAGATATAAATGATGGTGCTGCCCTATCAGTACTACAGAATAAAATGAGTGACAAGTTTATGAGATAGCAGGATCATCTGAGCTGTTTTGTTTTGAGACAGGACAAAACAAGCTGGCTTTGAACTTCAACTCACTACGTAATGGAGGATGATCCTAAACTCCTAATCCTTTTGCCACTAACTCCCAAGTACTAGGATTACAAATGTGAACCACTATGCCTGGCTTTAAAACAAAACTTAAACAAAATAGTCTAAGTCTATTATGCTGACTCCTCCCTCTCCCCCAAGTGTCTGACAAGGCAACACACATGGAGCACTGCCAAGTAAGAGAGTAGCACTGGTTAGAGTCCTCAGCTGGAGACACACACACACACACACACACACACACACACACACACACACAAGCTTTAATATCCAGTAACGGTCATGGCAACATCCTACTAGACAGTTTAGATTGTCCTCTTCTAGAGAGCTGGGGTTAAAACACATGGTCTAAAAGTCCCTTTCTAAGCTAGGATTTGAGATTCTTGTCATCAAGGACATAAAAGATTCTATTATATATAATCAAGTCAATCAGGAGGACTATAATTCACTAGGGTCACAGCTTTCCCTGACTCACAAGATGCAACAGCCTTTCTTGCACTGTAACTGTTAGAAAGCTTGAGCTTTCAAATGATATGGGCTCTTCCATACCACACAAGCTGTTAATTACTCCAGGTCCTTCCTACTTAGATGCCATTGTGAGAAATGTCACTCCAACAGTTGCAGTTGTTAGAGTTATGAGTTTTTCTGAAAATGAAGTGTTTAATGATGAAAATGTAATTTGAGCTGGAATTGCTTGCTACAGGGGACCCCAAGGATAGAAAACAACAGTCACACTCCCACTTAAAGAGCATATCCTAAGCACTGAAAAATGACAAGTTTGCATACTAATTAATAAAAATGAAATATTTTCCCTAATTGCCTTACTTTGGAGCATGTAAGAAAAAGAGAGCAAGCCCTGAGTAGATAAAGCTGCCTTGTTACTGTTGTTGCTTCTTTGTTTTGAGTCAGAGTCTTATTAAGTGGCCCTGGATAGCCTGCAACTCACTATATAGATGGGACTGTCCTAAAACTTAGAGATTCACCAGCCTCTGCTTCTTGAGTGCCGGGATTAAGAGCATTCACTTCTATGCCCAGTCAAGGCTGCTTTTTTTAAAGGTTTCATATCTGATTTTATTCCTTTTGGTAAGCCATCTGGAGGAAGCATAATGCAGCAGGTGGTGATGGCATAGAGAGGAATGCCATCAGACATCCAGGTAACACTATCAGGTTGGAGGCTCAGGTTAGAGAGCCAGCTGTCTGGGTTCTAGAGTTGTGTCTGCTCCTGACTAGCTCCAGAAGCTATGGGTAAGTCCCTTAATATGGACACACTGCATTGCCCTTTCAGAACATTTTTTTTCCTAAATCAAAACAGTAACTATGTCACAGAATGGTACAATTTCATGAAATCATAAAATAATGCACACAAAGGGCTTAACTTCCTTCCTCCTGGCAAACAGCAAGTGTTCAATACAGTCTGACTATTGCACTGAGGTTTCATGTGCAATGCTAGGCCAGCAAGCCTTGAGTAGAATGCAGCCATTATAGCATTATAATTCCATGAAGTAGCCCAGCAATCAGGGCCCAAAACCAGTTTATCTAGCATGTTAAATAAGTGCCCTGTGAATAAACTCAGAAACTTCTTAAGTGACGTTTCAATCAGAAACACCTTTGTCAATCATCTTTGCAGGACAATGTTCTCCAAGGCCATGGCACAGGCACTGTACATTTTTTTTCTGTGAACAGAAGTTATATTTGTGAAAATATGGCACTCTGTTCAATGTGCCTTCATCATGCTCATACCCTTTGATGTTTACCCACTGGCTGGCGTCCTCTCTAGCAGACACCCTACAAATGTCTACTCTGTGAGTACTTATACCCAGACACTTCACTGTGAATGTGAGCAAAAAAGAGACTGAGCCCAGTGGTCCAGCATTTGCCTGGCATGTGTGAGACTGGATTCCATCCTCAGAACTGAAGAAGAAAAGAGTCTCTACCCATAATGAAAGGCACCTGCAAAATCCCCTGCTACTTTTTTTTTTTTTAAGCAACAGGGATCTTGAAAATAATCATTGCTATATGGCCTTTGTGTGGGAAGTGTAAAGAAAAGCAAAAACTTTTGAAAGGAAATCCAAGAACGGTGCTGAGTGCTGAAAGAGCAACGTGGAAACGCCTGCTTCATGCCACTCGATGAAGGAGATTCCTGTTCCTTTCCTAAACCAAGAACAGCAGCAAAACTCTGAGCTTTGTCTCAAAGTGACACACGTATGTAGAATATTGGCGTTTTGCCTCGTTTAGGGACTGCATTGGCCAATAGTTACACAAATACAAAAAAGACATCTCTGAATATGCCAAAAAAAAAAAAAAAACAGAGCTCAAACGCCTAGCGAGGGAGAAGTAAGGAGCTGAGAACTGTTACACTTCGCAGGCACAGAATGCAAACTGTAAGTAAGCACACTTCGGCTTTCAACAATGGCACAGGCAGCATACAAAGCTACTTCCATGGACAGAGCCAGGCCAAGAAAACAGCTCACTTCCTCACAGTGTCAGATGCATTTCAAGATCAACAACCATATTCTTTTAACCCCTGCCACAGCTTCCTGCTTTCTGCCTGTAAATTACAACATGTCTCATCCTGCTTTGCCTTCCCATGCATCACTTGGGAGCCCATGTCAAGAGATGCCAAAAATGGTCAAAGCACCATGTTGCATCCATCTCAGAATAAGGGTTTTAAAGGATGATATTGATAATTAAATCCAAAGAAAGAGCCCACATGTGTCTGTACAGCTGCCCTCTGTTTTATGTGGCAGTCTGAGGTCTTAGAAACGTTGTAGATTTCTTTATTAAATGACTATGATGATTCACTGTGTGTTTTTTTGTCGTAATATTGTAAACCATACTATGGTCTTTCGTGACCAATTCATGAGAACAATACCCAAACCTGGAAATTAGGCCAAAACAAAATAAAACAAAAACAAAAAAGCCCATGGTCACAATCATGGGACCTTCTAGTGTTATGTTAATACATTTTCTTAAGGGAGACTTCAGGAGGGACATCTGGTTCCTTGGAAATATAAATTAGACTAATGCTTTATTAGGACATTTTACAGCCCTACAAAAGTCAGCGAATAACTCATAGAAAACACAGTATGGCATTCAGCTTTTTTTTTCCCTCTTCTCCTAGAAATGATAGCTCCAAAGGTTAGGGTTTTATTGTCCTCTAAGACATGAGCCAGTTTTGAATCTTACTTTACAGTCTTATTTGAATATTCCACTGACTTTTTAATCAGTTCCTCATATCCTCAGTAAATCAAGTTTTGTTATTCCACTGGTTTCCTCATTAAATGAGTCCAACAGAGCTTAGATACATGCTCTCTGTGCGCATGTTTTTAATAATATAAGGATTAGTCTTTGATAGTCCCTGGCCCCCAATCAAATCAGCTCCAAGAAACTGAGCTCTGTGCTTCAGATTTCCTCACCAGTCAGACTCACCAGGATTCGGGGTGATTTCTTTCACTGGGCTTAACTAACCGACAAGAGGCTCAAAGTACATGCATAACACCTACCACCACTCCTTACAGATGCCCCAGCTTCTTTAGACAGAAAAAAAAGCCTAGTGGCTGAAATCAAGGGTGACATTCCATTCCTACATTTTATTTATGTGTGTGTGTGTGTGTGTGTGTGTGTGTATGTGAAATTAATACTTATGCTTATAAAGCATGCACAAGAATGTCACAAAAAATCTCCAAATGAAACAACCCAAATAGTCATCAACCAAAAAGGGGGATTGACAACTTATGATAAATTCATTACCATGTAAACTATATGGCAATAATTAAGTATTGATACAGCCAACAATTCTGTGACACAAAAGAAAACGCATAACCTAGCACATGTTCTTACAGCCCTACTTACATGACAATTCAAGTATGAGAACACTAATCTGTCACAATAGTCTGACTACCTGGGGAGAGGGGGGGGAATGTCGAGGAAAAGGCAAGAGAAGCTTGTGGAGTGGGAGATGGCAGAGACAGTATCGATTCAGATAGTGGTTGTAGAGGCACATTCTTATGTAAAAACAAAAATCATAATGGATGCTAATGACATTCATTTTAGTCTATGTAAATTTTATCTTTAAAATGAATTAATTTTTTTTGAAGAGACAAGATAAAGAAAAACATCCTAAAACATATATCACGGTGTGGTAATTAAAAGAGATCCAGCACCGATCAACATACAGAGTATAAGAGACTAGAGTGCTCATCCCCGAATGGCTACTATCACATTCTGTGGTGGTTTGAATAAAAATGGACCCCATAGGCCCATAGGAAGTGGAACCATTAGGAGGTGTGGCCTTGTTGAAGTAGGTGTGGCTTTATTGGAGGAAGTGGGGGTAGGCTTTGAGGTCTCAGACCTTCAAGCTTGGCTAGTATGTCACAATCACTTCCTGCTATCTGCAGATCCAGATGCAGAACTCTCAGCTACCTCTCCAGCATGCCACCATGTTTCCTGCCATGATGAAAGGGACTAAAAGAGTCAGCCCCAATTAAATGCTTTCCTTTATAAGAATTGCCACGGTCATGGTGTTTGTTCACAGTAACAGAAACACTAACTAAGACGCATTTCCTCCCCACAAGGCCTTAGGATCATCGTTGAAGGCAAGGCAGAAAGACTATAAGAGCCAGTGACAGTAGACACCTACAGCAAAACAGCATTTGCAGGATATGACAACACCATTTTACACATGAACTCACAGTAGCCATGACTGCATGTACAAAATCAAGGAAGTCTGAATTCCAGCATGGATGGAGGCCAGCTCATGAAGTCCCAGTCCTATTTAAGTATCTATTACCAAGTGATGGCTCCTGAGGGAGGGAGACAAGGTCTTTTTCAGGAATTCAGCCCCTGAGATCCATGTAAGCAGTTGTAAATGGACTCCATGATATTTTTTTAAGACAGGCTATATGAAGCTGGGAGGGGGAAGCAGTAAGGAAAGACAGGGAAGGAATTGGCAGGGAGGCAATGGGAGGGTGTATTTGATTCAAACATGATATCCTATATGAAATTTTCAAACAATAAAAAAGAGAGATTTTTAAGAAAAGAAGTGGGGTAAGAGGGAAGGTGGAAAAGAGAAGAATGATTTGCAAAGATTCTTCTGACCTATTTAATGTAAATGAATAAAACCAACTAAAGAAAAGTGGGACAAACAAACAAACACTGAGAGCTAGCAAAAGATCATCCTGTTCTTAACAATGACATGGGTGAGTACAGAGCACACACAAACTGAGAAAATACTTAAGGCAGCTCTCTGATGGTGAGAACATCAACAGAGGCACACAAATTAATGATGGGACTCCACAAGATTACTTAATTTGATCCAAGACAAATTATTTTTTTGTTGTTGTTGTTGTTGTTTTTGTTTTTTTGAGACAGGGTTTTTCTGTGTAGCCCTGGCTGTCCTGGAACTCACTCTGTAGACCAGGCTGGCCTTGAACTCAGAAATTCGCCTGCCTCTGCCTCCCAAGTGCTGGAATTACAGGCATGCACCGCCACCGCCCGGCCTGACAAATTAATTTTTAAGCTAAATAAAATATTCAAAACTAGCAGATGTATGCCAATATGATTATTATTGCTTAAAAACACATTTTCTTTTTAAAATTCGCTGCGGGAGTTTGAATTGTTGTTAAACTCCTTTGCATCCACCTACTGAGTTTTCAATAATAAGCCTAAGGGTGAAGACTTGAAAATAGACTCAGCCATCTGAAAGAATCAAAGTTTCCATAGACAGTGACAGCCACGAGCAGCATGGCCCCTAGACATTACTACTTCATCTACCGTAGATAGGCCAAGTGCCTCCCTAGAATGTAACTTCCTCTCACTGAACAAGGACTCAAGTTCAGGTTAGGGGACAACTGATTAGGAAAGACAAAGAGAGCAGCCCGTTCCTTTATGTGGTAAGAGGACGAAAGGCACACTTAATAACTGGCTGACACTATGCTCAATGGTTGCCAGGTCAGAGCCATTTAATCCCCAGAGCAGCCGATGAGGGAGTTGGGCTTACAAAAGAAAATAGCTTGTTCAGATAAACCTCGAGCCAGATTAATAAAGAGATTTTTCAATCAGATAAAGTAAAGAAAAGTCCTAAAGAAAAAGCCCCCAGGAAGTGCAGAGGGAAGGAAGAGGACTGAATGGGAGCCGCCAGTTCTCTGGTTAAGGAATAGAGGCAGCTCAGGGTCACCCCATGGATAGGAGCCTAAGGAGTAGGCCCAGATCTCTGTGCTCTCCCTCTTTTCTGTCTCACCTTCAAGCACCCCTGGAGCCAAAGCCCATCACATGTAGGGGTCTGCAGCTGAGGGTTCCCAAGCCAAGGCAATGAAGAACCACCTAGCCAAAAGGACCATATCACCCCTACATCACAGGGAAAGCACCTCTTGGTCAGCCGTACTGCCAAAGGGAGAAAGGTGGCTGACTAGACTGGATCATTCCTGCCTTGGTTCCTATCTGCCTTTCACAACCCCTCGTAGCATATGAAGAGTGAACTCAAAACCAATTCTAGAGGTTCACTCAACGCCTTCCAATTCAGTTCTATGGATCTGTGGTTGGAAGCCAGAGGGTACTAAGCTAACAAAGGACCCTAAACACTTTTAGAACAGAGCTTGCCCTCTAAACGGAAGTTCACAGCATAGTCTCTTCTTCCCATGCTCCCCCTCTTTTCCCATGCCCCACATCCTCCACCCTTTCCCAAGGCTCACTCTCCTTCCCAGGGTTTTCGGCTCTCTCTGCCACATCCTCTGCCCTCATTATTTCCTCCTTCATTTTCACCCCAAGCATTGCCCCCTCCTTTGGGAAACCTCTCCTTTCATACTCAAGTTTGGCCTACCTTCAAGAGTGGTCCTTTTCCAAAGTGGTAAGATTTGTTTGGAAAGGCACAAGAATTACCTCTTGGTTAGACGTCAACTGAGCCTCGATCAGTGCTAGCCCAGTTGTGCCTTCCTACCCCAAGAATGGGAGGAAGCACCTGATTCCAGCATAGTCTCAACATTCCTACCACACAAAGCCCAAGTAAGCTTTATCAGCATATTCCAGCTGAGCTCTGCTTCACTCCCCAGCTTTCTGTACACCAAAAGCAAAGAAAAGGAGAGGTTGGCACGGCCATCTGGGAGCAAGATTCTGAAGAAAAACTGAATTTGACTCCTATTCAGTTTAGATTCCCACAGGGTAAAGGTAGGAGGCCCAGGCATTGGAAACTTGAAGCTCTTCACATGGTTTCACCAACAAACCCCGTAAAGCCTTCCCACCCAGCCCTTGAGGCTCCTTTGAGGAGGATACATGTTTCTCTGCATCCAAGATTTCCCAAACAACCTGCTCTGTACAGGCATGACACACCCCGGAATATGGTCTGGTACCACAGAGAACTCAGCTACATGCCTGGGGATTCTCCATAAGTGGAGGGTAATCATCTCTTCTCTAGCATGGGACCAGAAGCTCGTGGTACCACATGTTTCAGACGTGGTTAATATCTCCCACAGGCAACCTCTTCTTAACCCCCAAACTCACTATTGTTTACAACAGCTGAAACACATCATTTATTAACAGGAATAAGAAACCTTTGTAATTAAGCCCTAAATGAGTTTGACAAAAGTCATAGGTTTCAAAATCTTTCTAGCAAAACAGATGTTATTCAATGCTTCGTAGACATAAACAAGAAAAGAAAAATAATACTGCTCCTGTGACAAAAGCAAGTCTCTGAGTAGAAAGTCGTAAAAAGCGTCATTTAGATTCTGCATTTGATTTGAAGGCAACCAATGCACATAGCCAAGACTGAGTTTCAAATTCCATTTTGCATGGAATATAAAAAAGGAACAATCTTCTCAAACTCTTAAAGCAGATAAAACAAACAATTTCACAGGCTTTATATTTTCTCAGCATTTTCTAAAAGGTGATAAACCATTGGCGGGGAGATGATTTTGGGTCTTAAAAAGAAGTCACAGATATCCCACAAACATGAGGCAAAATTATACGTGTTCCCTTTGACACCACCCAGGAGATCAAGATACCAGTAAAGCCCCTAAGAGCCCCATGTACTTTATCCTCATGGCCCCCACAGCCTTTTGGTCAGCAAAGCCCACATAGGAAATAAGAAAAAGGGTTTGGCTTTGTACTCACTCTTACAAAGTTGTCAGGGAACAAACCTCTCCTGCCGTTGATCTGTCCCTCCCACCAGCCTCCATCCTCCTTCCTGATGTTGGTGATGACCTCACCCACGCTGATCGTCAGCTCATCATCATGCTGGGCCTGGTAATCAAACTCCACTATGGCCTCCACTGAAAGGAAAAGAAAACAAAAGAGCAACTTAGGGTCAGCTGTTGTAGAAGTCTGAGTCCAGCATCCCCTGCAAGACCACAGACAAACTGATTTTTGGTTAACCTGAAGCCTATATAGCACAGAAACCACGAAGCACACTGGTCGTGGTCAGACGCAGGCAATTCTGTGTCAGGGCTAGCAGGGGCTTCAGAAGGGAAACCACACTGCGACAGTGGCCTAACAACACACAGGTTATGTGGCGTCATTTCTTCAAGTGCAGAGACCAGAGACCACAAATAAGAAACACTGAATCTTTAGACCTCTCTTCACCTGGCCAGTGCTGACTAATCCTGTCATGTCTTGGACTTTAGCTGTGCAAAATATGGATTATGATTCCCATGCTATACAGATGATAGCTATCTTTCATGACTACATATGGTAGTAAAGACACATATAGAATAGAGGGCACCACTGGTTGAACTAAAGTCTCAGATTGCCCACCTCAGAAGCACTGCTGCCTCAACAGGTAAGTTCACAGACAATGAGACCATATTACACTATCTTCACAATGGTAAAGGAACTGTCCATTAACTTGGTATGTGCAGAGGCAACAGATGCACAAGCTCTTTTGTTGACAAAGTACCAATGCAATTTGGCAAAAACTAACCAGAGTTTGGTTGACATCCATAGAGCAGTTACAAGATCCCTTTAGATTCTGAGGTCTTCTTTGTACACCTCAATCTAACACATCAAAACTTGTCTCTTTTCTATTTGCAACTTCATATAAATGAATAAATAAAAAAGATAGTGAAAATTAGATAAAACCCCAAGTGAAAAATAAGTAACTTAATGAGTTATGACCACATAAAGGTAAAGGCAAATGAGTTAAATATGCATTACAAACATAAATGTGAACACCCAAACAATATCTGTTTCTTTGGGGCTTGATTGTAACATTTTATTAACATGTAATAGTCATACACATTAATGGGGTACAGTGTGATATTACAACTCATGCACAGAGCCTGTACTTATCAAATGGGGTAATTAGCACTTCCGTTCCCTTGTCATTTCTTTTTGGAGACTTTGAGTTCCTATTTTGGGATCTAAGAAAGCATGAGAGAAAATGTTAATGACTTTGGTTTTGAAAAGAGATTTCTTACATAGAAAACTAAAATGTACAAATTGTTCAAAACAAATTCAATACACTGAGATCACTTTTTGGCAGGTGGGGGAGGTCAGTAGGTGAGTGGGTCTCCCTCACATGGACTTTCTGTCAGAGGTTAAGTTCCCACCCCACTTATGGTTCAGAATAACCTGTTCTCCAGACTGACTATTCATGAAGGCAGCGAAACCAGCCAGTAAGTTAATCTAGTAGCTCAGGATAGAACTGCCTTTTCCTAGATTGTTGTTTCATTATATAATCAGTTAATGTATTCTCCTGTCATAAATCTGTTCATGATGAAGTTGATTTGCAACCTATTGAAATCACTTATCCATGGAAAAGTGGATTATAAGCACATATACAAGAGCCCCTTCTGCCTTCTCATGTGTTCCTATATGCATGCAGGAACAATCCAATTTCTCTGTATCACGCTGTGGTCCCTAATATTTAAAATGAGCCATTACTTTGTGGACAAAGTGCTTCCTGTGCAATCCTAAGGATCTGAGTTTGAGTCCTCAGAACTCACTTAAAGCCAAACAAGGTAGTAGACAGTAGGCAGAAACAGGAGAATATCCTAGAAGCTCATGGGCCAGCTAGCCCAGCCATACACAACAGCACACAACAAAAAACGTGGCACTGTCTCAAAACAAAATGGAAACTGAAGATAGTCACCCAAGGGTGTCCTGTGACCTTCACACATGCACTATGGCATACACACACATGAACTCACAAACACAAATATACACACATGCACATTACACACACCCACACACACACTCATACACACACACAGAATTTGTTTTAATGAGCCCTCATAACAATCAATTTAGAACAACTAGGTCTGATAACACAAATCTATCATGCCAGTTATTCAGGACGACGGTGCAGGAGGATTGTGAAATCCAATGCCTGTTTGGGCCACAAAGCAAGGTCAAAGTCAGTCTGCTCAACTTATTGTGACCTGTGTCACAAATAAAAAAGTCAAAACCAGCTTTCATCTAGGCATAGTCACACATTCCTATAATACCAGCTACTCAAGGAGCTGAAGCAAAAGACCCAACAGTTCATCCAACACTTGGAGATCCTCATATCAATTTATTTTTTAAAGTTTACTTTAAATAGAGATTGATCTATTGAAATGGAGATTATAGTAACCTTTATTCACATGCCAGACTCTAAATTATCACATTTCCCAATTAAACAGTTTGATGACCATCTTCCCAGGAAACATGAAGCTCAGCAAGAAAGTTAAGTTCATTTTCTGATATGAGACACACCCACCTCAGGGATCCGCTGAGATGATGCTTGGAGAAAAAATTTAAAATGCCTCTTCATATTCATTCTAAAAAGACAAAATACCAACTTCCCTACTATGCCACTTACAGAAAGGCCCTGCATCTTCATCTGTTCTCTGTCTGACAGTCACAGCCCTCCAAGGAGCAGAAGGTAGCCTATGAGACAATTGAAGTAAGAAGTTCTGGGCAAGGAACACAAGCCAGCAAGCTCTGCTAGAGCAATCACCAGCTCCAGTAGCAAGGAGTGCACCCACAGCTCTGTGGTGCCTACGCCTCTTTATGATTCGCACCCCCTTTTAACTAAAATCATCCTCACTAAATGGATAAGCAATTTGAAAGATATGCATGGTGTAGAAACTGTAGACTATTCAACCCAAGGCCATGGAAACAAGAAAATGTGCAGCTGCCACGTCAGCTCCTGGCGAGAACAGCAGCTTAAGTCAATCATGTCCTACAGGAAAATGACCAAACAACTCTTAGAGAGCATCAAGAAAATTGTTTAATATGGGCTTACATCCACCCTTGATGATAGAGTTATAAATGTCGGGCTATCCAGGGATTAACAACATTTCAAAAGTAAGTACTTGACCCTTGGAGTAAATAGCTTTGTTTTTCTCCAAACTGTCTATGGCCATGCAAAACTCTTTGTTTCCCAAAAGCTCACTGTCCCTAATAAAAGTCTGGTCAATAAACCAATGACGATGGAGAGATGAAAAGACTGTATCATCCATGGTACCACAGCCATCTGTGTGTGCCTATACTCTGATATCCTCACAAAGAAGACATCACTTAAAAATGTATCCCTAACAAAATTTTAGATACAAAAATAGTATTCCTTTTTTTTTGGGGGGGGAGAAACCATGGAGTTAGAAAGGTGGCTCAGTAGTTAAGAACACACACTGCTCTTCCAGTGGAACCAGGTTCAATTCCTTGCACCCACATAACACCTCTAACTCTAGTTTCAGGGATCAGACACAGTCTTCTGGTACTAGGCACACATTTGGTACACCTACCTATGTATTTGCAAATGCACACACACATAAAATAAATAGTTTAAAGTGAAAAAACGAAGAAAGAAACGAGGTCTGAGAATACAGCTCAGTAGTAGAACTCTTGCCTAGCACGGCCAGAACACATGCATGAGACCCTAAGTTCAATTCTCAGCACTATGAAAAGCAAACCAACATACAAAACCATGAACTCAGGCTCCCCCAAACACATCACATTAGACCAGGCAAGAAAATTCCTGCTCTATTTTTTTCTGATGAGAGATATTAAAATGTTGAGGAAGGCAAACTGAAAGAACTCAAATTATAGGTGTGCCTGCAGGAGAGGAAGGCATCTCTAAAAACAGACAAAGGCAGCTGTCTCCCGGTTCACTTAGATCCTGTAAACTTTCAGGAGTTCCAGACCTGACTAAAATGTGGATCACACCCTTGCTCCTTCCTTCCTAAACAGCAGGTCACGTTTCCCTGATCTCTGACTGAACTTTAGCAAGGTGCAGCTGGAAGAAAACAAGTAGTCTGCTTTAAGGAGATGGCTACCAAAACGTGAGCAGCTGCTGCCGGGTCTCTTTCCATGTGCTTAAGGGCCTGCCCACCTTAGGGGATGCCCACTATGTATATTAAGGCTGACCACTCAGGTCTGGGGACTTGGAAAGTATAAATGCACAATGTTTATTTCTTTACAACAGACTGCCGGACTGCCTGCTTCTTCATTTACTCTTTCACTAAACTCCCAGTTGAAAGACAATTATTCCCAGATCAAACGGAACTTAACAGTCTCTTTAGCCGTAGGAAATTACACGTTCCCTCCCTGCCTTCCAGCCTCAAAGGGTCCCTGACGACCTCCAAACCACCTCCCTAGCTTCTCTAACCCCTAGGCCTCTCTGGCTGTGCCACTGAGTTCATCCGATGCTGTGGTGATGATTTGTGGGTCCTCCTGGTAAGCTTCTAAATGCTTTCTGGGTGTGGATCACACTTAGTTTGTTCTATGGTGACTACTGTGAGCAGTAGGTGCCCAGTGCAGACTTGATAATCCAACCACTCAGCAACTTACACTTTATATTGATAGATAGTTTCTGCCCAACAAAGGTACTTCTAAAATGTCAAGTGCCAATCTCATTTCTGCAAATTGAGTCATATTGTTCAGTGCACTAAGGGAGTTTGCTATTTAAAAGAACCTGTGGTTAATTCTTTTGTGACATGAATAATCACTTCCTGCTTTACCTTTCCTGTCGAGATGATCTTTTTTTTTTTTTTAACATATCAGGTTTCTCTTAAGGTAAGAAAGCTGTGCATGACTTTGTTAAGAGCTCCTAAGTCATGCACTATGTCTGTCTTCCTCCTTTTCAAAGGATTAGGATTTTTCTTTCCAATTTAATAGCACAAGTTACAGTGGCTACTGAGTACATGAAATGTGGCTTTGTGTGAACCAACATGTGCCATAAGAGTGTAACAAGGGTCTGGAGAGATGGCTCAGCAGTTAAGAGAACTGGCCGCTCCTCTAGGGAACCCTACTCCCCCTCTCAGGATCTACAGGTTGGCTTACAACTGTCTTTAACTCCAATCCCAGGGAGAACCTACTCCCTCTTCTGGCCTCCACAGGCACTTCATGCACAGAGTACACAAACACTTGCGAGCAAAACACCTACACATATAAAAAATACTTCTTCAAAGGTACAAGGAGCACTGTTTGTTTGTTTGTTTGTGACAGTGCATATGCAGCAGTCAAAGGACAGCTTCCAAGAGTTGGTTCTCTCTTTCCACCATATGGATTCAAGGGATCAGAGATTGTTAGGCTTGACAGCAAGCACCTGTGCCCACTGAGTCATCTCACTGGTCACTGGACAAACACTGAGAAACTGTTTGTGTTGCAAAGTAATGATGCCTCACTTGGGCCCACAAGATAAGCTAAAAAGCAGGATGAAAGTCTGGCCATCTGCCTTTATTTTGTCTCCTTTACTCTGGATCACCTGTTTACCTCTGCATGTAGGATTGCTAATCACTCAGGAGTATCTAGAAATCCACAACACCTAACCTATGTCATTTCCCTTCAAGGCTCAAGGCCGACTGCACGAAGATAGGAGTAACTGAGATATCTGACTGTTTTACAATGTCCTGTTCCACACACCAGAAGAGGCGTCTAAAGGTTTAGAGTCATTGTTGTGCATCTGTTGTTATCTTGAATTGTGACAATAGCAAAAACTCCCTGGACAGGCCACACACCCATGCTAAATGGGAACTACTGTGTGTTGTGGCAAGGCTGTACCATGGAACAGAAGTTATTACCTGTGGCAAGCCAGCCTTCCTGTCAAGCAGTGTGGCCTTCTTTGGGTCACCTTTGGAACCAGAACTGAGACGGTGATCACTCAGACCATGTGACCAGGACTGCTTAATGATGTGCCCTCTTGTCCCTAGCACAATTCTTCTTTTAGTAAAACCTAAAGTTCATATCAGTACCCCAAGGAGAAACTAGGAACCACCTAATCCTTTTATTGACTTTCCTTCCCACCTCTGTTTAATCTCTCTCTGTTCAGCACCATTGCTCATCTCTTGAACTGGAGCACTGAAACGAGTGCTCGAGCCTAGGCTGTGGGCACAGCTGGAGCTGGGGTTCTTGCTCTAAGACTCCAATAGCAAAGAACACAAAGTGGCTGAACACTTTTTGTCACATTGACTGCACTATATACATTATACTTTGGACTTACTGGAGTAAGTAAATATTGAAATGAATTTGAGCTATTTTAGCTTTATTAATGTGGCTGCTAGAACAGTTTAAATTATATGTGTGGCTTGCATTATATTTCTATTGAATAGCAATGGTTTAGAGCAATGCTTACCAAAAAAGCAGTAAAGACCTCATACTACACAAACGCGGCCAATATATTCACCAGACCCCAAGTCTGTGCTTCCAAGTGCATCTCCCCATCTACAGGAAGCTACAGGTAACTTTAGCAAACGAAGGTAAAACATTACCTACAATTTTTTTTAAATGGTACCCTTTGGGAAACTTTCTCTGCATGAGCCCAAAATTAAAGCACTAAGTGAAGTAATGTATCTCATAGGTGTAATTAGGACAAAAGTAAACAAAGTCCCGTATTTAAAGACTATAAATTACAAAATTTAAAAATGTCTCCCCATCAGAAAAAAAAAAAAACACCATCCTCTAGTTGCCTGCTGTGCCAAAAGCCAGCCTCCACGGGTTTGCTGTAACTACTGTCTGAAAAAAAAAAAAAAAAGCCAAAAGCTACAGTTAACAGAAAAGATAGAGCCCCAGGAGATAAGAGATCTGCTTAGAAATGTTAACACTTCAGCCTTCCCTATCTCTGCCTTCAAAACTTGCTGAATGGCTTCCCCCAAAAGACAAAATGGGTGGTTTGTTGTTTTGTTTTTTTAACTGTTAGGCTGGCTAAGCCAGCTGTCGAGCAGCTTGGTGGTGAACCTGACACCGAGGCAATGGTAAAGGCCCCCCACTGCGGGACTCAAGCACCCCTCCCTTGCCCTGGTACTTCCTCTATCTTTGTCCCACTTAGAGCAGCATTTCACATTGGCTTACCCCAAGCAGCCTGTAAGCCTCATCTGGGAAAAGTCCTTACGTATCCCAGGATTCTGGCTCTCCCTCCTAGGATCCTATGTGACTCAATACATATGTGAATGAACTAGGAAGCATGGAGGAGGATGGGAATTTCCAATGAACTTCCTTTGTTCTATACACATACACATGTTGTCATAAAAGTCTCAGTAGGTGTGACTTTAAAGCTTAAGCTTTAATCATTTCAGAAGTAGAAATGTCACATACTTGTGGGTTTACACTTTTTTCATTGAGCTCATTCTGATGAATACATTTTTAATTTTAAAGTTTTCTTTCCATCCTGTTTGATGACAGTATAGAAAAATCAAGAAGTAATTTTCACCAGAAAGGATCTCATGAAAAAAAGCATAATTGCTGATTGTTGATGATAGAAATAACATCAGATATCATCCTGTCAAATACATTTCCTAATTTTACAGATGAAGAACTGAGGTCTTGAATGTTCCATGACCAAGATTTGGCAATGGCTCTCTTCCAAATGACAGTTCTCAGGAGAGAAGGTTAAATCTAAAGTAAACATTAGTAGTAATTTAAACCAGCGAGACACAGACTTGGGCACCACTGGAAGGGCTTCTTCCTTGCCTTCCCCCATGTAGCAGAGTTTCTACAATACCCAGAAGTTATAGCAATCAGGAACATATAAAAATCTATTTTCCATTCTAAAGAGACAGAAAATAGATGGACGGTTGCCTGGGGCCAGGGATGTGGACTGATTAAGTGGGTATGAGGGGACTTTTGGGGTGATGGAAGCATTTTAGTCTTAAACTGTGGTAAGAATTGCACAATGCTTATAAATTTATATAAAAAATCACAGTGTACACTTCCATATGCAAAATGTTATAGCTAAATTGATCTTTTGAGGATAAAAGTGGAAACACTATGTGACCCACATTTAGGATCTTGTAACTGTAGGTATTTGTTCAAGTAGTTGACTATGCTGGTGCCCCCAGGGAGCCACTGCTCTCCCCATCCAGGGCTGAAAGCCATTTGGAGAAGCTTGTCCTCCCCCATGAGATACAATGTGATGAGAATGCAGCTGACATGGCCAATCCTCTGCCAGCCCATGCATGGGCACAGAAACTAACTGACTGCCAGTAATGTGACAGCAGCTGGAGACGGCTAGAGCGAATGCTCTGCCAGAGCTCTCAGAAAGCAGCCTGGTTGCCACTTTTCCTACACTTCTTCTTCCATCACATAAACTGTCCCAGAGCCTTTCCATGAATCATTTACTCTCTTTGGTTAAGAGATACTTGGTTTCTGTTACTTGCAACTAACAGACTCAGGTACCAACTTCTTCCCTACAGAAGGTCAAGTTCCCAGTATGCAGTGCTTTCTCATCAGTCTGGGCTAGGGGCTTAGGGATCTGAATTTTCCCAGCTCAAGGGCACAGGGACTATGGAGCTCTGTGCGCGCGCGCGCGCGCGCACACACACACACACACACACACACACACACACACACACAAGCTGATCTCCATTTGTTTTTTGTGATCTTGATGAATGCACAAGTAAAGGGCATAAAACCAATAAAGGCATGATTCCCAAGGCTTGACTCTGGTAGGAAATTAACAGCAGCTTCTCTGAGGAAGACCAGCTCAGAACTCAGATCCCAGTGACAAAACCACTGGGTATGGACTCTCTCTGAGCAAGAGGGAACTGAGCACAAGCCAGGATGGCTTCTTATAGGTCTGTCATAGGCCAGAGAACAGCTCAAAGGACTAAATTGGGCATCACCAGGGGATGGGAAGTTGTGAATCAACACAGAACAGAGAAAAGGGCCCACCACTTCCTGCCTGAAAATATTCCTGTCACTCACTGTTATGAATGATAACGCAAGGACTCCTGGCCTCCCAGGACACCAGTATCTTTTATAGATAATATGAGCTATAAGAAAACACCTGATAGCCCTAAAAATAAATTCTAGTCTACGTATTTACTATTTATGGCATGAGGCAAAACACCTTGCCTGAGTTCACATTTTTGTTTTTAATATTGGAAGAGGGTCTGGCCCAAGGGTAATGGATGAACACTGAAACCTTTTATATGCAAACAAAGGCTGCTCTACCAACTGGCAGCCACCAGTCTCACAGGCTCTTACCGTGCTTTATGGTGAGAGATTCTCTGTGCATCCACCTCCCTCACTGCCTACCCACTGGGAGCCCTTACAATGTAGATCTCAGTATAATCTCTTCCTTGCCTGATATCTAGCCTAGTAGGTACTCAGTCAATGCTGGTGATCAAGTATATCAGCTCAACTCAAGGAGTACCCCGAGAAGGCATTTATTTCAAACTATAATTCTATCTTCTCATTCAACAGAAAAAGACACAGTACCAAATGTGAGCTTTTATTTGACTTGAAGGCTAAAAGAGCCCACGATTAATATGACCAGGTATCTACAAAGTTTGACTGACCAATCTGGGAGTGTCAAGGGCTACAGTGATCAGCTTTAAGTCTAGTTCCTCCTCTGCCTAGATGATCCAACAGCAGAGGAATATCCAATCAAAGTTTAGATCACGCAAGGCAGAGTGTAGACAGGAAAGAGCTCATAAAACCCTAGGGCCTCTGGCACCTCACAGGCTGTACTCTAAAGCCACAAGCTCCCCAGGCCTGGCCCTAGAACACATATACCCAGGAGCATAGGAACAATGCATTATTAAACACTTCAGGGCTGAAACTAACTCTTGTAAACAGAGCACACTGCTCTTCTCAAAGATGCATTAGATAAACTGTGTAAGAGCAAGTTGACCGAAAAAAAAAAAAAAGACTTGTTTTAAGGGAAAAAGCACAGAAAGTGGGTACAGATGAATTTGAAGATTAAAAAGACAGTGTAGAATAAAGACCATTTGTTGTAGTAAGTATAGAGGATGGTTCTCTGCAGAAGCCATTCGGGGGAAAGTAAATAGCCTCTTACCAAACTAATTTAGTAAGAACGTCAGTTTTGTCAAAACACTTCAGACATTTAAGGAAGATATAATCTTTTTTATTCAAGGATAAAAAAGAATGCCCATGAACAGAGCTTTATCTGAGTAATATTTAAAGTAATAAAACAACTTAAAGATACATAGCTTTTCATGATTTTATAATGACACCCTGAATCCCACATTCCAAAGAGAGCCAGACAGCTTCCTGATTAGAGTACAATCTCCTATTTTTCACAATGAGAAGTGCCCAAAGGTTTGGGACACTTTAAAACAGAACAACAGACAGATGTCTGCTTATATTGATTAATTACAGGTTATGAAAAATAAAATGAGAAAACAGTGCTTCCTTTTCCACCACAGTATTTCATTTCATGAATAGATTTTATTCAACAGTTTAAGGATGGTTGAAATATATTTGATTGTGGTTAATACCTCTAAAAGGCTTTGCTTAAACTATTTTATTGTAAATACATCCATAGAGTCTGATAGTGGAAGAAACCATAAGGACTGGAACAATATGACTCTGGCTTTTCTGGAGGAGAGTATAATGGGGATGGGAAAAGAGTTTTACAGATGGCCATGTATGCCTCCGGATAGCTAAGCTCAATCAGCTGCAAGAGGCCACATCCAGGTCAAAAGGAGAGAAGTTAGGAGCATTTCAACAGGACGATGTGCTCAGTAGGAGCAACCAGAGCTAGAGCAAGGGCTGAGTCACAGAAGAGCCAGTGTTAACAAAAGAACCAGTGTCTGCTCAGAGAGAAAGTAGACAGTAGGATGAGAGGAAACCACACTGACCCCTCGTTGCCTTCCCCAAGCCCATTTAAAGTCCTCTTTCAAAACAAGTTTCATTACTACCTCCCCTGCCCCCAGCACGAACCCACTAGAGGAATTCTACTACAGTTGTGGAATTTTGCTACTGGAAGTCCCTAGAAGGCAGAAGATACCTAAAACTGAAGCTTGTGGCAATAAAGTATCTGCCTTGTAAGCAAAAAGACCAGAGTTAGATTCCCAAAACCCGCTTTAAAAAGCCAACATGGCGGTAGAGAAGTAGACCCCTAGGAATTGTTGGTCAGCCCAGTAGCCTACCTAACAAATTCAAGGTCAGTGAGATGCTTGGAGAGAGAGAGAGAGAGAGAGAGAGAGAGAGAGAGAGAGAGAGAGAGAGAGAGAGAGAGAGAGTTGGCGGTGCCTGAGGAATGACACTTTGGTGTATGCACATGTACACATGCAGAGAGAGCAGAGAGAAAACACAAGGATGGATTGGATAAAAAGTTAAGACTCCAGGAAAATGGAATCTGAGCCAAAGCTAAAAGCAGATAACAGCAAAACACTGGCTCTTCAAAGCAGCCTACAAATGCAAACTGTCATAAGCATTAACTACTTTGAGTTCACTAACATCTAATCAAGAAAGGACACTTAGTATTGTTGCAACTCTGTACTGGGAAAAGTTATTAGGGAGGACACACTGGACAGTTCATGGTAACTTTCATTAATGATGCGTCATAGTGATTGTGAGTTTATCCAAGTGAACTACTTCCAGTATATGAGAGTCATTTGGTTAATGTTTTTACTATTTAAACAATCTGAGCTAACAGTTAATAAGCAAGATCTGCTTAGTGTGTGACTTCTTAATCATTATTATTGTAAATGCTCCATCACTGTATGAGAAAATCACTTAGTAAATGTGCATCTCCTCAGAGTATTACAAAATAGAAGTGGATTGAACCCCAGCACTTTCCTTTCCTGTAAAGGGTGTAGTTTAAAGGTAGACAACTAGCCATGCCTTGGTGGTTAAGAGCACCAGATTTCAAGCCGGGCGGTGGTGGTGCACGCCTTTAATCCCAGCACTTGGAGGCAGAGGCAGGCAGATTTCTGAGTTCGAGGCCAGCCTGGTCTACAGAGTGAGTTCCAGGACAGCCAGGACTACACAGAGAAACCCTGTCTCGAAAAAAAAAAAAAGAGCACCAGATTTCAGTTCTTAGCACCCACATGGTAGCTCACAGCCATCCATAACCAAGGGATCTGAGGACCTCTTCTGACCTCTGCAAGGACATCCATGATTTATATATACATACAAACATTTAGGCAAAACATATATGCACGTAAGATAGATAGATATTTTTTAAAAGTTAGACAAATAGAGTAAGATCTAAAGAAACTGTTCAAACCATTTCCAAAATTGAAACACACCCTAATAAAAATAAATAGACCAAAGGTCAACAGCAGCACACCAGAGATTTCTAGAAGGGTACCTTTTTCCAAGACGATTTACATTTAAATTTCCCACTAAAAGGAAGTCAGGAAGTAGGAATGACTGATTTTGAGGAAGGAGCAATAAAGTCATTGAACTTTATTGGTCTTGCCACCACACCATGAAAACAAAGATGCTGTTAAAGGGGTGCTGAGGAGAAGGCTCAGTGAGCACAGGACTCACTATGGAAGCGTAAGGACCTGAGTTCAGATCCCAGCACCCACCTAAAAAGCCAGGTGCAGTGGCACATATGTAATACCCACACTAGGGAGGCAAATGCCTAGAGCTCACCAGCCAGCAAACATATATATGTATATATCATATATGTGATATATACATACACATGATATATATGTATGTATGTATGTATGTATGTGTGTGTATATATATATATATATATATATATATATATATATAATGATGAGAAAAGGAGGCCCATAAGTTTTAAAGAGAGCAAGGAAGCGTAGGTGAGAGGACCTGAAGGGAGAAAGGGGAAAGAGAAATGATGTATTTATATAGTATCTCAAAAAAAATTAAAGGGGACAAATAATAGGATTTTTTAAAAAAAAGTAAAGTTGTTAAGTGTGTGCATACCTCTAATCCCAGCACTTGAGAGGCAGAGGCAAGTGGTTCCCTGTGAGTTTTTCAGGAAAGCCTGAGATACATAATAGAGGAATACTGTCTCAAAAGGCAAAAGTGGAGAGCAGAGCCACCTGCTCTCAATCTCTGCCCCCACATGCATGCACACATGCATACACACATACATAGAAACAGAGACACATACAAAGACTACTACAGTTGCATCACCTTTGCAAGATGGTGGTGAACCAATACGCTACTGTGAAAGTAGTAAATAAGGTACGAATCAAAATATCTGTCCTGCTTTTCGTATATAAATTCAGGATAATGGCCAACAAGGAGGTATTTCTCGGTATGGCAGTATGGTGGACACGGGATGAGAACATTACACAACCTCAAATGTAATCAAAAGGCAACGGTCACTAACAAGAAGATAGATGACCAGGCATCACCAGCCATGTGACAGAAACTTATGTTACCAAATGTGGAATACGCTTATCTGTTAGCTGAACCTAAACTGGATCAAATTCCCAGATTGACCACCAGTTCACAAGGGATACAGGGGTACAGTTCCAGACGTATACTAAATACCACCCTAAGGGGGCAGGCCACAAAAAGGAAGCACCACGGACAAATGACTTGGTTTCTTTAACACCCTCCCCAACCCACCCAAATCACAAGGATGAAATGAGAAGGGGAACTAGACTCAACATCAACCAACTAACTACAAGGCATGGCCCTTCCAATGCCAAGTTCAACCAAATGCCTTCTAAAGTATTTCAACTATAGGGTGTCTGATAATGTAAATGTAGTTAGCTGCCAGTGGGTATAAAAGACTATTACAATGGTGGTTTTTGAAAAGTCTTTATCTTTACAAAATACATGACGACGCATTTCTAGATTGCTGGGTAGCCTTAACAAGCAAGTAGAAGAGTCATGCTCTCCCCGGACTGCAACAGATGAAGAACAAAACCTGAATGTTACAAAGCTCCAGCTGGTATAATCCGCCATCTCACAAGCAATCCAGACAGCCATGTCTAGACATGACAACATACCTAAAGGGAAAGGAGCTTTGTGGAGTTTGGGGTTTTGGTTGGTTTGTATTTGAGTAGCTGGCGGTATGGGAGGGGGTACTATTATTGGGTTGGTTTGGGTTCTCATTGTGTATCCCAGCTTGGCCTCAAATTCACTATGATGTCCAAAGTGATCTCAAACTCTCCATAGTCCTAGCTCAGTTTTCTGAGTTCCAACTAGGTCTAGCTGTGGAGCCTGGCTTGGTCCTTACTATATAGGCCAGCCTTAAGCTAGCAGCCGTAATTCTGATGCTTCAGTTTTCTGGGTACTAGGATTACAGGCGTGGTCTATCATTGTCAGCCTAAGTTCTTTTTCAAGATATACTTTTAGCCACTAAAAAAAAAAATAATGAATCCAATTTTTACAGGCCCAGGGTCCTCTCCTTTCTTCTTCTTGGGAGTCATTTGACTTGCTAATTGTGCCTTGAGTATTTAGGGCTTCTGGGCTCATTAATATCCATTTATTTTCAGAAGGACACATTTAAACTATTCTTGGGAAGAGACCTTGCATTCAAAGCAAAATGTTGAATCCTCATCCAAAACAAAACTACACCCAGCCTATCCCTGGAGAACATGTACAGGACTCAGGGAGAGATCTAGATATACTGATGAGCTCAGGTCTACTTACATTTCAACCCTACCTAGCAGAAGTTTTACAATTATGCCTTAAATTTTTTATTAAGATCTATTAAAACAGCTTCATTACTCTGTTTGTCCTAGAGGAAACAAGCAGCTATGTTGTTTGGACATAAATGCCTATTTATAGCTCAATATTTCGATCACAGTGAAAGTAAGAGACAAGCACATGTACTAATGGGCCATCAGACCTAAAGTCATCAGTTTCAAAATAGAAGTTCCTTCAATGAAGTATCACAATATAATACAGCAGCTGTCTGAATTGTCATTCTCTTAATTAGTTTTTTTAAGGAAGTGGATCACAGTGAGAGCTTTGGTCAATAAAACAAGTTGGTTCCTAAAAAAAAAAAAAAAAAGAAGAAGAAGAAGAACAGAGCTGGAGAGGTGAGTCAACAGTTAAGAGCATTTGCTGCTCTTTCAGTGGACCTGAGATCTCTTCCCAGCACCCACACCAGGCAGCTCATAGCCACCTGCATCTCCAGCTCCAGGGCATCCACTGCACATTTCTGGCCCCCACGGATACCAAGCACATACATAGTACATATGTGTGGACAAAACACTCAGACACATAAAAAATATTATCATCAGTTGATTTTTCTCACGTTTTTAAAAATTAAGTACACTGAAATATGCTCTATATCACATCTACTGTGTAGACTCTGGACAAGGCCAAGTCTGTATACATCTTGAACCTACCTGGGCCTCTTCCATAATGAAAACCATGATTTGTGCTATATGAATAGGTTTTGTTTGTTTGTTTGAGACAGGGTCTCATCATATAACCCTAGCTGTCCTGAAATTCATCATGTCAAGCAGGCTGACCTTGGATTCATAAACATCTGCCTGCCTCAGTCTCCTGAGAGCTGGGATTAAAGGCCTACACCACTACTCCTATGGTTATGGTTCTTAACAGAACTCTGATCTAGGAATCCATTGTGAAATACAACAGAAATGTGGTTGCTAAGATTCATCTAAAACGTTTCCCCCAAGGCCCATGTATTAAAAGCTTGATCCCAGTGAAGCACTGCTAAGGGGTAATGTAACCTTTAAGAGATGGAGATTTGTAAGAGGTTTTATATCATTAGGGGCACGCTGCTACAGGAAACTAAGACTCTATTTTTCCTCTTCGCAGCTGCCACTAGCTTAAGTGGTTTTGTCCCGCAATACCCTGATATGCGGCCACACCACAATCACAAAAGCAATACGACCACATAAACTGAACCCCACAAAACTATGAACCAAAACAAACCTTTTCTCTCTAAGTCCATCTATGTTAGGTATTCATTACAGTAACCGAAAGCTGGCACACTAATAGATCATCTGGCTAGTCCTCAAAGTCCCACTCTCTGGGAACCAACCCCCACCCCAGCAACTACAGAATGCATGTATGTATGTATGTATGTATGTATGTATGTATGTATATCTGGACCTGCCTGATACCATTTACCTTGACTACCCAGTAGCATCCCTTGACTTCCCTCAAACCTAAGAAATGGAGGTAGCTTTGTAACAAGATCCACAGTATAGCGGGAGAAGTGCTGATCGATTCTACACTCCTGGAGGGTCTCTTCAACCATGTAGAGATGCTTCCCCTGCCTCCCTCCCCACACCCTGCTCCATATCAGAATGAAAAGGCATCTATACATGATTGAAGATGACATCCAGGAGAATCTATCACTCTCAACTCCCTCTTCAGAAATAAAAATATAAATCTGCATCTGAACTAAATGGTCAGGGTATATACACTTGTGTATCTGCGGCCTGGTGCTTTTGGAGTACCTTCAGGAATCCAAGCCTCCAGGTCTACAAAATTATAACCAAAGAGGAAGCAGCTGGAGACTCCACATTAAATCTAAGAGGATCACCCTTTCTTATCACTCACTGGGGGAAACTGATGTAATACAATATGCACATCTAGAAAGCCCAGCCTTGAATCCCAGTACTTGGGAGTCAGAGACAGGCAGATCTCTGAGTTTGAGGCCAGCCTCAAACAGGACAGAACAAGTTCCAGGACAGCCATAGAAAAACCTTGTCTTGAAAGCCTAATAATAATAATAATAATAATAATAATAATAATAATAATAACGCATACACACCAAGATATTCACCAGACTTTTCCATAAAAGGAGAAATTCCTGGTCTTTATTCCAGATCCAATTCCAGTTGATTACTACCTGTGTCCTCCACTAGAAGGCAAACTAAAAGGCGTCAGAGAGTGTACATACTACATACGTCTGCCAGGCCTGCCTCTATTCAGTGCTGCCTGATACTTAGCATACAGTGGGGACTTCACAAATATTAACTGAATGAAAAAATATTCTTATATGCAGATACCAAAGGTCTTTATCCCTCTTATACCATTTAACTCTCTTCCATGTTCTTCAAGCATGGGACCTCAGCCTAGAGAAATGGCTCATCAGTTAAGATTACTTGCTGGTCTTGTAGAAGACTCAAGATTTGTTCACAGCACCTATATGGTGGCTCACAACTACCTATAAATTCAGATACAGGACATCTGAAGTCTTATCCTGGCCTCTGTGTACATCTAGACTCACAGGAATGTATGGATGCACACACACAATTTTTCTTAACTTTTTGTTCTTTGCAAATTTCACATCATGTACCCCAATTCCACTCATCTCCCCATCTCTCTATATCCGCTCTCCACCCTTGCAACCTTTCCCCACAAAACAAAAATAAAAACAAGCAAGCAAAAAAAAAAATCTCACTGTGGAACTTGAGATGTGTCACTGTGTGTCACACAGTGTATACCCTTTAACCTAAACAGCTTTACTTGCAAATGTTCATTGTAGTGAGTCATTGGTCTGGTTCAAGGCCTCTGGCTTCTGTGACATCATCAATACTGGATCCTCCCTGGGACTGCTCTAGGATATCCTGTTGTTACCCTGTGTCATGGAGATCCTGAGGCTTTGGTTGTCCAGGACCAGATCCTTCAAACAGTACAGCAGTTCGTAGATGGAGTAGATGCTGGGTGGGGTGAGCTAACTCAGTGCCCTTCAGTCTGGGCCTGAGGATGAGTTGTTCGGCCTGCCAGTTCTCCTGCACTGCCCAGGCAAAGGGTGAGGCCAGCTTTCCTGAGTACCTCAATTGGTGAGGGGTGGGGCCAGTCCTCAGACATCAAGATGGCCCTAGGAGACAGCCCAGGCCATGAACATCCACATGACCTTCGGTGGCAATATGGGCCATGGCCATCTACACAGACTCCCATAGCTTCAGGGTCACAAATCCAAACATGGCTGTCAGCTGCAGCACAGGCTGGGGCCTCACCATGACCTTAGGTGGCAGTACAGGCTTCTCACATCAGGCTGTTCCTCACCACCCTGTGCTTCCAGTTTCTCCTCTCTTCATCATGTTCAAACCCTTCTGCTTCTCTTTCTCTCCCAACTCCCTGCCACACACTTGCTCATGGTAGTCACACCTGCCCACCCACCACATGCTGGTGGGTGTGTGTCTCAGGGTGTCTTCAAGAAATCCACTGCCATTTAGTGGCACGCATGACTCTCCATACACAATTTTAAAATATGTGCCTCTGAATCCCAAGAGGCAGAGGTGGATCTCTGTGAGTTCAAAGCCCAGCCTTGGTTATACAGTGAATGTTTGGAAGGGACATAGTTTATAATAGAGACTTTAAAAAAGACAGGACCCACCTATCAACACATTCATCACCAATGTCGGATCAAGTGCAAGACAGTGAGGCAGTCTGACTTCTGTGGCAATATGACATTTCCACTTACTTGCTAGGACACTTTGAGACAAGCCTCATTCTGCAAAGCTGTCAACTACTACTGAAGGGGCTCCAACGTCTAGACTTCTCTGACAGGCCGGACACACCTCTAGCTTCAACCCTTTCCAGCTGAGGAACCAGACACCATAGAGTAAAACCAAGCCACGCCCACCATATCCTCTTGAAACTCTGGACCGTTGAAATCCAAGCATATAAAATGGCTACACGCAGGGCCTGTCTGCTGTCCAGCCACGGCACCTCAAGCACACTCTGGGTGTTTCCTGTTGTTTCTGGTTAGGAAGAAGAACCTGACTCCCAGAAATCACAGAACTTGTCCAAGGCTCAGGAACTGAGATCCCAGATACATGCCAGTCTGGATTCAAGGCCTATTTTCTTACATCTTTCTGTTCATATATTTTTCAGTTAATAAAGATTTCCAGACATAGGTATTCCTCAAAACTTGAGACCAAACACAGAAAGTTACAATAATGCAAGTAGTATGCTCAAATATGAAACCAGGCCAAATCAAGCTGACAGCCTTTATCAAGTTTTAGCTGATGGTTTTCTTAGAATGGCAGCTTAAGCCAGTCAGAATTTATTGAGATTATCAGAGCACAAGGTATCACAATGAACAACAGGAATATGCCTTGAATACATCATCAAAGAAAAGTCAGGAGAGAAGAATGAAAGGAAAGGTATTTCCTTTGCTGACTCTGGGTATCAAGAGTTCACTGTTATAACAGTGGTGAAACTGCTTGAAGATGAGAGGCACCAGGGAGCTGACACCTTCACTGCATAGCGAGCAAGGTCATCTGTTGAGTTAAATGTGGGAAGAAAGTAAAGACAGGTGAGCAGAAAAGTCTGGAATACGCTATGTACAAAATGGACTATAAATGTTTTCTTTTGTATTCATTTTAATTATGTGTCGATTGATCTATCATCTATCTGTATCTCTCTATCCCTCTCTCGCTTCTTCTGTCTCCTTCCCTCTCTACCTGTGCCCGTAAATGTGTGTTTGTTAATTTATAAAAGACCAGAGGGTGGGTGAGAGGGGAAAAGTAGCAAAAGAAGCAGCACTAAGTGGGAGGACATGGTAGCCTTGGTAACAGCCCTGTGTTTCGGCTTCACAGCAGCTCCAAGCCCATCAAAACAGGGCCAAAGACAAGCACTGCACGGGTGTGCAGGGCTGTCCCGGTAGGAAAGAACAGGGAATCAAAGTCCGTGACAAGTGTCAAGACATTAGAATGAGTGTACACTGTGAAGGCACAGCAAGGAGCAGCAGGAAAAAGTATATCTGGACAGCCACATTCAAGCTGGTGATCCTAACGGTAGAAAATACACTTTGTGCAAATGCAGTCCAAGACAAAATGGCAGACAGAGCAGAAGCCCTAAAGCAAAGAAAGAGGCAGTGCCATGACTACCCCCACAATTCATCTCTTCTAGAGACATCTCTGTCCTGGATCCCTCCTCACAGGTCTCTCCAGAAGGCTCTTCAAATGCAATGGAAGATGCATCATTCCTATAAGTTTCCTGGCACTGGTAACCCTTGAAGTCTCTTGAGGTTAAATCTGTTCTGAGGATGACAGCTGCTACTTCAAATACATCTAGAATGACCATCATATGAGACAAGTAAGCTAAGCAGCGAACCATACTAGATTCTACTGTCTACTAAGCATTGATCGTGCACAATGTTGCCTTTGAAAGATACCAAATGTTCATGGGATGTTCAGTCTTGATTCCGGAACTAACCCTGATGAGATTCTTGGAATCAAACTAAGGGCACATTGTTATCATCTCTGAGTTCCCGAATCAAGACTGATGACAATGTGCCTTTAGTTTGAGTCCTTTGACGGCTCCCTGTATGTTCCCATCTATTAGTGGAGGTTGACTATAAACCCTGATAGCAAGATGCTCTCCACCTTCACATTCTCAGAGCCATCTGCAAGCTAGCCATCAGTCCTGTGTCACGCCTACTAACTGCAGATCAGCTGGTTCACTTCCACTTACCAAACCGTGATGTGGGAAACTTGAGAATTATTGTTTTAGACCAGGAGTCAATCATATGTTCTCTAAAATGCTAGATGGTAAACGGTTAGGCTTTGTGAGCCCTCTGTTCTGTTCCACTATTCAACTCAGCTGTCAGAGCAATAATCAGTCACAACCAATACACGGAAAGAATGAACAGGGCTGTGTTCCAATAAAACTTTATTTCCAGAAATAATCAGCAGGTCATCTTTGGACTTTAGGCCATAACTTACCAAGACCCATCTTAGACTAATAAATCTTTCAGTGTTATACATATTTTATGTCTATTGCAAATCTGATTTGAATATCTCTTAGCCCCTACTGGTAAAGTGATAGACATACAAGGAAAAAGACTGTCTAGAGAAGAGCATGCAGTGAATGTTGACTGCTGTACTATATGCTACAACTGAACTCCTTTTTTTGTCATTTTAGTGTACACATTGATCGTACAGTCCTGCATATGTGTACCAGAAAGTATTTTTCCTTGTCTGTTCTTTTGCGGGATTTTTTTTTCCTTCCAGCTTACTGGCTACTTAACAAGATGGACACATACTATAAGCCATTTACTATTAGGAAAGGAAGTACTCGAGCTTTCTGTAGACATGAAGCATGACTCTCCCTGCCCCCTGCCACAACACAGGAACATAGAAAGATGGGCGTTTGCACAGGATAGAGGGAAGTTTTCTGAACAGGGGGTGAGGAACCCTATCACCACTGCTCCCCACAGAAGCAGACATGAAACAATTGTTGCCAAAATAAAATCAACTTCAGACTTAATGACATTTTGTATTCTTCCAAATCAGTTACTGCAACACAGGCCAGAAAGCAGTCATCTGCAACACAGGCCAGAAAGCAGTCATTTTCTGAAGGATTTCAAAAACTGTAATAAGCTACACACCATCATTATTCCCCACCAGAAAGAAAATCACACACACACACACACACACACACACACACACACAGAGACAGAGAGAGAGAGAGAGAGAGAGAGAGAGAGAGAGAGAGAGAGAGAGAGAGAGAGAGAGAGAGAGATTTTAGCATATTAAAGTCAGTCTACTAGGAGGAGCTAAAAACTGAATTCTTTCATAGGATGAAAATGGGTCCCAGAAAGCCCATGACTTCACTTCCTTTAACAGCAGTTGAAGCCTTCACCCTTCCTTTACTTACCTCAGATGATGGCAAGAAGAGCTAAACACAAGCAGCGGAGACAATACAGGTTCATTGTTATCCAAATCCCCCTGGCACCCTCATACACATTCAAAAAACTATGAAGATCTATCTTGGGAAAGCTCTTTCTTCCATTCTCTCAACTAGTTCTCCAAGAAACTACCTGTATGGTTTTCTTGTTTGTTTGTTTTGTTTTGTTTTGTTTTTTTGAGACAGGGTTTCTCTATGTAGCCCTGGCTGTCCTGGAACTCACTCTGTAGACCAGGCTGGCCTCGAACTCAGAAATCCGCCTGCCTCTGCCTCCCAAGTGCTGGGATTACAGGCGTGCGCCAGCACTGGCCGGCTGTATGTTTTTTTAGTTAAGCATTTGGTTTCAGATTCTTTCCCAGCACTCACAAGGCAGCTCACAACTGTCAGTTAACTCCATCCAGTTCTAGGGGCCCTGACACCTCACTTCTGGCTTCTGTGGACACTGCAAACATACAGTATATGGTGCCCTGACATAAATGCAGGTAAAACACTCAAATACATATAATAAATAATAATTTCTTTTAAGAATAGCTATTTGGTATATGCTGTCCTGTATCTATATAAGGTCTCAATATCCCTTTGACACTGTTCTCCAGAACTTTTCTTCTTTTGCCAATATGGAAGATGACTTCTGCTCTATTCGCCCAAGCCTGTACATACTTGCTCACTGCCCACCTGCCACTGCACAGCCCCCAATATGGTTGCGACATAGCTTTGGTCAGATCTGCTTTCAATGTTGTTATGAGTTAAACTGTTTCCTGGACAAATTCCTATTTCCTACACCCAATAATTTAGCACGTGGCCATACTGGCAAACAGGGATGCTACAGATACAATTACTTAAGGTGAGGTCTTAGGGTAGGCGCTCATCCAATATAACAGGTCTTTTTTTTTTTTAAAAAAAGAAAGAGAAAAGAAAAGAAAAGAAAAGAAAAGAAAAGAAAAGAAAAGAAAAGAAAAGAAAAGAAAATGGTGAGACAGCTCAGACAGGAAAGTGCTTGTCACATACACATGATGAGCCAAGTTTGGATACTTAGCACCCATGTGAAAGACCCCAGCACTGGGTAGGCAATGACAGGTGAACGCTTGGAATTCAGTAGACAGCCTGACAGAGTTGATGATCGCCAGCATAAGGGAATAAGTAACTAGTAAAGACACCTGCCATTGGCCCTTTGGCTCCCACATGCTCAGACATACACACATACATGTGGATCCACAAGTATAAGTATGCATAGTCACACAAACGCAAGTACACCCCACACACACACACACAAAAAGATACCCAGAATAAATCAAGGGATGAGCCCCCTAATCGGTTATCCAATACAATGTGGTCAGCCCTGAAATCATATACATACAAGCAACAACAACAAAATGGCACCAGCAGGTTGTATTTATGCATTTGACCTTGAACTTCTAGCCTCTAGGACTGTAGATTGCTCAGCTAGAAAGGAGTATCCCACATCATCCTGTCCCTCCCAGGCTCAGGGACTCTGGTTGAAGACAGAATGAAAAGATTATAAAAGTAGAAAGAAGAAAAGAACATCGTCTTCGGAACATGGTATCACTACTGCATGCTTGATCTCGTAGTAGTGGTGATAATCAGCACATGATCTGCACAAGACTAGGCCTGCTATCATCCATTTCGGGGGGGGGGGGGAATGCAAGGCCCATGAAGCCCTACCCTCCCTGAGTATTTATAGGCAGTTAATGGTTGCCTATATATAATGCTCCTATATACAATCCCTCACCTGGTCCCTTTAAGCAAACCTAATGAGACTCACTGGGTCACCAAAAATAAATGAGTAAATACATGCATAGAGGAAACTAGAAGACAGACTAGGAAAGAAGAGGGTGGGGTCAGCAGGAGCAAGATGGGAACAGGAAAGGGTAATGGGAGGTAAGTATGACAAAAATGCATTATATACATGAAATGCCATAATGACATATATAATGCATGATATGATGTTAATAAAAATGACTGAGTGCATAAAACCGAGTATACTGGCCCATACCTATCCTCTCAGCTACTTGGATGGCAGAGGCAGGGGGATGGCAAGTTTAAGGTTCAGCCTGGGCCGCATAGCAGGACCTTATCTCTTAAGAGAAGCATGGTAGTATATACCCATAATTCTAGGATTTGGGAGGTATTAGCAGGAAGATGAGGAGTTCAAGGTCTTGGCTGCACAGGAAGCTTGAGGTCAGCATGGACAATATGAGACTCTGTCTTTTAAAAAAAAGTCTGCATAAACAATGGAATTCTAGCAACTGTAAGTGCAAGGAAAAATATCCCTATTAATAATAACAATGGCATCTTCTTTATATACTAATACCAATCTTTTTTAAACTTTTATAGATATGGCAAATTTCTTTCTTTTTAAAGGTGATATCTTTTTAGATAGTCCAAAAAAAAAGATTTTTTTTTAAAAAGAATGCATGAATATCAGAGAATCTGGGTATCATGGTGCATGCCTCTGATCCCGTCTGGGAGGCTGAGACAGGATGATCAATCACCTCAAGTTCAAGGCCAACATGTACCACATAGTGAGTTCTACGCCACTCTAGAGTTAAACTCTACCTGAAACAAAACAAAGCAAAAGCCTTAACAAACAAAAAGAAAAGATAAGTGGGTGTGGTCATATCCAAGCCTTTAATACTAAGCACTGGGAAGCAGAGGCAGGCAGAACTCTGTGAGTTTAAGGTCAGCTCAGTCTACATACTGAGTTCCAGACCAGCCAGCAATACACAGAGAAATCCTGTCTCAAAAAACTAAAAATAAAATGAAGGAAGAAAGGAAGGAATGACATAATCACAGAACTAAAAGAAAATCTAGAGCTTGCTTCCAAAAACAATTTTTTTCCATACATGTAAACTTTACTATACAATTTATTCCAGTCTCAATCAAAAGTTCTCGGTGATTTTTTTATATTTAATCATGACATTCCACATAGATTGGTGTCAGCTCCCCAAATATGCAACAAACAAAAGCATATGAATAATTTGAACCAGGAAAAACACAGTATAAAAAAAAAAGAGTGGGACTAGAGAGATGGCTCAGTGGTTAAGAGCACTGGTTGCTCTTCCAGAGGACCTGGGTTCAATTCCCAGCAACTACATGCCTTTGTGTACAACGGTACTTTCAGGCTAAGGCTGAGCATGGTCACAAGAAGCATTTTTTCTCCTAATGGAATAGGACGAAATATAAAATATCAGATTTTTTATCAAATACTTGTGGTGAAATCACCAATTTCAAGGATAAATAAAGATGTGTAAAGGAGGTAGAAACGTAGACTATGTCCTTTTTCTTAAGATGGTTTCACTAAGTACCTCAGGCTGGCCTCGAACTCCCAATCCTCTTGCTTCTACATTGAGCATACTAAATATTACAAGCAACACACAATATATACTATAAACATATCATCTCCTGTTAGGAAATGCAGTCACTAAGATGTGAAACACTGGGAAGATTAAAAGGGCCTTAATTTCCAACTGTTCTCTCCTGTCTTTGGGGTTGCAGAACGTGCTACCTTTTTCCCCAGCCTGCCTTCCACCCTCAGTGAATTGTGGTCTGGAATGCTATCATGCTGGCTCTCTACTGTCCTAGTTAGGGTTTTATTTCTGTGCAGAGACACCATGTTCAAGCCAACTCTAAGAAAGGAAAACACTTAATTGGGGCTGGCTTACAGTTTCAGAGGTTTAGTCCATTATCACCATGATAGGGAGCACGGCAGTGTCCAGGCAGAAGGAACTGAGAGTTCTGCATCTTATCCTAAATCAGCAGAAGGACACTGGGTGCCAAACTGGGCATGGCTTGGGGATAAAACACCTCAAAGCCTGCCCACATAAGTCCTCCAACAAGGACACACCTCCTAATAGTGCCACTCTATGGGCCAAGCATTCAAACACAGGAGTCTATGTAGGCCATACCTATTCAAACCACCACACCCACACTCTGACATTGACAAGCAGGCTTGTTTCTTGTCATCTATGCCTTGTTCAAGAGGCAGTGGCTTTGAAGAAACAACAAAAGCACCTGACAGGTTCGGCTTTCTGTTCTCCCAGCCTCTCCAGCAGTCAACACTTGTCTCCAAACCATTCTGCCTCTCCTTTTCCCCTACTACAATCTATCTCTCCATCTTCTTTTTGAAGCTTCAGACAGGGATGGAACAACTAAATGCTTCCTTTTCCTACCTTTCAAAACTAAGGCTTGGGCAGCTTCTCCAAGTTCCCTTTGAAAACATGACCTAGTGGTGTAAGGGCAATGTTAAGTATGGTTCCCAATAGCCAAATAGAGAAACAACATAATTCTGCCCTGTCTAGAGATGAAAGGATATCAAAGTGTTCCAATGGACCATAATTCAGCTTAAGAACATCTTGGGCCATTGGAGGCACATAGCACCTCACTACTTCAGAGATGAAGACAGGACAAGACCAGCATGGGCAACTTAGCAAAGACCTGGTTTCAGAAGCAAAAGAAAAAAGAAGTGGCTTGGGGCAGTGTAGCTCAGTGGTAGAGCCCATATGGGTTCAATCCCAATACCAGAGCAGAGGACGAAGTCCTGAAACACATTATCAAATGGATGATCCTTGTAAGCTAAGTCAAAGAGGCAAGACACAGAAGAGTAAACACTATGATGCTACCTACACGAGGAACATGGACTAGGCAACAATCATCAAAACACAAAGCAGTGAAGAACGGCAGGGGAGGGATCATTCAGGGAATAACTACTGACTGAAGATAGGATAGACGAGATAGACTATATGAGAGTTATGGAAATGTCCTGGGAATAGTAACAGCACACCTGAGAATATACTTGATGCCACCAAACTCATTTCAAAATCGTTATTAGTTATTCAGTAAGCCTTCAGTTGAAGGAGAATGGAGACGAGTGGATGGGTGGATTTGGAGGGAGGAAAGAAAAAGGAAAAATGTTGTAATTATATTAATCTCAAAAATGAAAGAAGATTTTTAAGTAACCTCAATCTAGTCATGAGAAAACTCAATTGTATTACAGTTAACCAAATAACTAATCAATATGCTTCAGAACTATCAAGGTCATGACAGATGGAGGAGCTGTCACAGACAATGGGAACCCTGGATGGAACAACAACAAAATGAAAGATAGGATTCTAGACAGGATCCTAGACACGATTTTTTTTAAAAGGACCCCAGTCAAAAAACTAATACCGGACAGATCTGACAGGCAATGCCAGATACACAGAAATTGCCTGAGTCTAACATAGCTTGGGTCTCAGCCTGTCAGGCATCTGCCTGCACCCAGGGCCCGGGCAGCTCTATGGGCCATCTGTGTGCCAGCCCTGTCAGGGGTTGTTTGCCCTACAGAGTGATCAGCACTTGGAAAAGGTCCCTGCAGCATCCGCCATTTTCACTCCCTGACAGAGCAGACAGGCAGCACCAGGTTCACAGAGACAACCCAAATATAACACTGCTTGGGGAAAGACACACCAGGGCTCCAACAGCACCCAAGAAAAGGGCAGCACATCAACAATCTGTGCCAGGGGAAATCCAGTCATCTAGTGGTGCAGAAGAAATAGCCTTACAGGCTCACAGGAGCTTCAAGCACCAGCCAGTGACAACAAGACCAACTAACACCAGAGAGAACCAGATGGTAAAAGACAAATGTAGGAACGTTACTAACAGAAATCAAGGCAATATGGCAGCATCTGAACCCAATTCTCCAACAACAGGAAGTCCTGGATACCCCAAAACACCAGAAAAACAAGACACGGATTTAAAATCACTGGTCATGATACAGCTAGAGAAACACACGAAGGACATAAATAAATCTCTTAAAGAATACAGGAGAACAGTAAAAGAAGTTCTGGGGGAATCAATATCCCGGACCTCAAGCAAAACAACAGAGCAGTAGTGTTAAAAACTGCATGGTATTGGTACAGTGACAGGGAGGTGGATCAATGGAATAGGATCGAAGACCCAGAATTGAACCCACACACCTATGGTCACTTGATTTTTGACAAAGGAACTACAACCATCCAGTGGGAAAAAAAAGATAGCCTTTTCAACAAATGCTGCTGGCTCAACTGGAGGTCAACATGCAGAAGAATGAGAATTGATCCACTCTTCTCTCCTTGTACTAAGCACATCTCCAAGTGGATCAAGGACCTCCACATTAAACCAGACACACTGAAATTAATAGAAAAGAAACTGGGGAAGACCCTTAAGGACATTGGCTCAGGGGGAAAGTTCCTGAACAGAACACCAATAGCTTATGCTCTAAGATCAAGAATAGACAAATGGGACCTCATAAAATTACAAAGTTTCTGCAAGGCAAAGACACTATCAAAAGGACAAAACGACAACCAACAAATTGGGAAAAGATCTTCACCAACCCTAGATCTGACAGAGGACTAATATCCAATCTATACAAAGAACACAAGAAGTTAGACCCCAGCAAACCAAATAACCCTATCCAAAAATGGGGTACAGGGCTAAACAAAGAATTTTCACCTGAAGAAATGCAGATGGCTGAGAAACACCTTAAAAAATGTTCAACATCATTAGTCATTAGAGAAATGCAAATCAAAACAACCCTGAGATTTAACCTCACACCAGTCAGAATGGCTAAGATTAAAAACTCAGGAAACAACAGGTGTTGGCGAAGATGTGGAGAAAGAGGAATACACCTCAATTGCTGGTGGGACTGCAAGCTGGTACAACCACTCTGGAAATCAGTCTGGCGGTTCCTCAGAAAACTGGACATGATACTTCCGGAGGACCCAGCCATACCACTCCTGGGCATATACCCAGAAGATTGCCCAGCATGCAATAAGGATACATGCTCCACTATGTTCATAGCAGCCTTATTTATAATAGCCAGAAGCTGGAAAGAACCCAGATGTCCCTCAACGGAGGAATGGATACAAAAAATGTGGTATCTATACACAATGGAGTACTATTCAGCCATTAGAAACAATGAATTCATGAAATTCTTAGAGAAATGGATGGAGCTGGAGAACATCATACTAAGTGAGGTAACCCAGTCTCAAAAGAATACCCATGGTATGCAGTCACTGATAAGTGGATATTAGCCTAGACTCTTGGGACACCAAAGACACAATCCACATACCAAATGATGTCCACCAAGAAGGAAGGAGTGGACCCTGGTTCTGGAAAGGCTCAAAGCATCAGTATAGAGGAATACCAGAACAGGGAAGTGGGAATGGGTGGATGGGGGAACAGGGGGAGGGAAAAGGGCATGTGGGACATTTGGGGGGCAGGGAACCAGAAAAGGGGAAATGAAATGTAAATATAGAATATATCCAATAAAAAAAAAGAAAAAAAGAATGCAGGAGAACAATAATCAAAAGGTAGAAGCCCTTACAAGGGAAACACGAAAATCATTTAAAGAAATTCAGGAGAATATGGGTCAAAAGATAGAAGCCAATAAAAAGAAAATGCAAAAATCACTTAAAGAAATACAGGAGAACTTGGGTCAACAGACAGAAGTCATGAAAGAGGAAACACAAAAATATCTTTAAAATTACAGGAAAACACAAACAAGAGAAGGAACTGAGCAAAACCATCCAGGATCTAAAAACAGAAGTAGAAACAACTAAGAAATCGCAAAGGGAGATAACCTTGGAGATAGAAAACCTTGGGAAGAAATCAGGGGCCATAGATGCAAATATCAACAATAGAATACAAGAGATGGAAGAAAGAATCTCAGATGCCAACGATACCATAGAAACCATTGACTCAACAGTCAAAGAAAATGCAAAATGCAAAAAGCTTGTAACCCAAAACATCCAGGAAATCCAGGACACAATGAGAAGACCAAACCAAAGGATTATAGGGATAGATGAGAGTGAAGATTTACAACTTAAAGGGCCAGAAAATATCTTCAACAAAATTATGGAAGAATACTTCCCTAACCTAAAGAGAGAGGTGCCCATGAATATACAAGAAGCCTACAGAACTCCAAACAGACTGGACCAGAACAAAAATACCTCCCGTCACATAATAATCAAAACCACAAATGTACTAAACAAAGAAAGGCTATTAAAGGAAGACCTATCAGAATTACACCAGACTTCTCACCAGAGACCATGAAAGCTAGAAGATCCTGGGCAGATCTAATGCAGACTCTAAGAGAACACAAATGCCAGCCAAGACTACTATACCCAGCAAAACTCTCAATCACCATAGATGGAGAAACCAAGATATTCCAGGACAAAGCCAAATTTACACAATATCTTTCCACAAACCCAGCCCTACAAAGGATAATATGTGCAAAACGCCAATACAAGGAGGGAAACTACACCCTGGAAAAAGCAAACCCAAAAGAAGATAACCACTCAAATGTAAAAATAACACCAAAAATGACAGGAAGTAATAATCACTATTCCTTAATATCTCTTAACATCAATGGACTCAATTCCCCAATAAAAAGACATAGACTAATAGACTGGATATGTAAACAGGACCCTACATGTTACTGCATACAGGAAACACACCTCAGTGTCAAAGACAAACACTACCTTAGAGTAAAAGGTTGGAAAACAATTTTATAAGCAAATGGTCTCAGGAAACAAGCCGGATATTCTAATATCAGATAAAATTGACTTTTAACCTAAAGTCATCAAAAGAGACATAGAAGGACATTTCTTGCTGGTCAAAGGAAAAATCCACCAAGAACTCTCAATTCTGAACATCTATGCTCCAAATACAAGGGCACCCTCATTTGTAAAAGAAACTTTCCTAAAGCTCAAAGCACATATTGCACCTCACACAATAATTGTGGGTGACTTCAATACTCCACTCTCCTCAATGGACCAATCAGGAAACCAGAAACTGAACAGGGACACAGTGAAACTAATTGAAGCTTTGGACCAATTAGATTTAACAGATATATATAGAACATTTCATCCTAAAGCAAAAGAATATACCTTTTTCTCAGCACTTCATGGTACCTTCTCCAAAATCGGTCATATAATTGGTCACAAGACAGACCTCTACAAATATAAGAAAATCGAACTAATCCCATGCCTTCGTTCAGATCACTATGGAGCAAGAGTGGTCTTCAATAGCAACAAAAACAACAGAAAGCCCATATACAGATGGGAACTGAACAATACTCTACTCAATGATACCTTGGTCAAGGAAGAAATAAAGAAACAAATCAAAGATTTTTTAGAATTCAATGAAAATGAAGGCACAACTTACCCAAATCTATGGGACACAATGAAAGCAGTGCTAAGACGAAAACTCATAGCCCTGAGTGCCTCCAAAAAAAAACTGGAGAGAGCATATACTAGAAGCTTAAAGGCACACTTGAAAGTCCTGGAACAAAAAGAAGCTAATTCACCCAGGAGGAGTAAAAGACAGGAAATCATCAAACTCAGGGCTGAAATCAATCAAGTGGAAACAAAGAGAACTATACAAAGAATCAACAAAACCAGGAGCTGGTTCTTTGAGAAAATCAACAAGCTAGATAAACCCTTAGCCAGACTAACCAAGGGGCACAGAGACAGTATCCAAATTAACAAAATTAGAAATGAAAAGGGAGATATAACAACAGAAACTGAGGAAATTAAATAAAAAAATTATCAGATCCTACTACAAAAGCCTATACTCAACACAACTGGAAAATCTGGAGGAAATGAACAATTTCCTAGACAGATACCAAATACCAAAATTAAATCAGGATCAAATAGATCATCTAAACAGTCCCATAACCCCTGAAGAAATAGAAGGGATCATAGAGAGTCTTCCAACAAAAAAAAAAAAAAAAAAAAAAAAAGCACAGGATCAGATGGTTTTAGTACAGAATTCTATCAGACATTCAAAGAAGACCTAACACCAATACTCTTCAAACTATTCCACAAAATAGAAACAAAAGGAACACTACCCAATTCATTCTATGAAGCCACAATTACAGGGATATCAAAACCACACAAAGATCCAACAAAGAAAGAGAACTTCAGGCCAATTTCCCTTATGAACATCGATGCAAAAATACTCAATAAAATTCTTGCCAACTGGATCCAAGAACACATCAAAATGATCATTCACCGTGATCAAGTAGGCTTCATCCCAGGGATGCAGGGATGGTTCAATATATGGAAATCTATCAATGCAATCCACTACATAAACAAACTCAAAGAAAAAAAAACACATGGTCACTTCATTAGCTGCTGAAAAAGCTTTTGACAAAATTCAGCATCCTTTCATGATAAAAGTCTTGGAAAGAAGAGGAATTCAAGGCCCATACCTAAAGATAGTAAAAGCAATATACATCAAACCGGTAGCCAACATCAAACTAAATTGAGAGAAACTTGAAGCAATCTCACTAAAATCAGGGACTAGACAAGGCTGGCCCCTCTCACCCTATCTTGTCAATATAGTACTTGAGGTTCTAGCTAGAGCAATTAGACAACATAAGGAGGTCAAAGGGATACAAATTGGAAAGGAAAAAAAATCAAACTATCACTATTTGCAGATGATATGATAGTATACTTAAGTGACCCAAAAAACTCCACCAGAGAACTCCTACAGCTGATAAACAACTTCAGCAAAGTGGCTGGTTATAAAATCAACTTGAGAAAATCAGTAGCCTTCCCGTACTCAAAGGATAAGCAGGCTGAGAAAGAAATTAGGGAAATGACACCCTTCACAATAGCCACAAACAATATAAAGTATCTTGGTGTGACTCTAACCAAACAAGTGAAAGATCTGTATGACAAGAACTTCAGGTCTCTGAAGAAGGAAATGGAAGACCTCAGAAAATGGAAAAATCTTCCATGCTTATGGATTGGCAGGATTAATATAGTTAAAATGGCCATCTTGCCAAAAAGCAATAAACAGATTCAACGCAATCCCCATCAAAATCCCAACTCAGTTCTTCATAGAGTTAGAAAGAACAATTCTCAAATTCATCTGGAATAACAAAAAACCCAGGATAGCTAAAACTATTCTGAACAGTAAAAGAACTTCTGGGGGAAATCAGTCAGTATCCCTGACCTCAAGCAGTACTACAGAGCAATAGTGTTTAAAACTGCATGGTATTGGTACAGTGACAGGCAGGTGGATCAATGGAATAGGATTGAAGACCCAGAAATGAATCCACCACCTATGGTCACTTGACCTGCAACAAAGGAGCTGAAAACATCCAGTGGAAAGAAGATAGGCTTTTCAACAAATGGTGCTGGTTCAACTGGAGGTCAACATGCAGAAGAATGCGAATCGATCCATTCTTCTCTCCTTGTACTAAGCTCAACTCCAAGTGGATCAAGGACCTCCACATAAAACCAGACACACTGAAACTAATAGGTAAGAAACTGGGGAAGACCCTTGAGGACATGGGCAAAGAGGCAAAGTTTCTGAACAGAACACCAACAGCTTATGCTCTAAGATTAAGAATTGACAAATGGGACCTCATAAAATTACAAACTTTCTGTAAGGCAAAGGACACTGTGAATAGGACAAAATGGCAACCAACAAATTGGGAAAAGATCTTCACCAACCCCACATCCGACAGAGGGCTAATATCCAATATATACAAAGAACTCAAGAAGTTAGACCCCAAAGAACCAAATAGCCCTATTAAAAATGGGGTACAGAGCTAAACAAAGAATTTTCACCTGAAGAAATGCAGATGGCTGAGAACACCTTAAGAAAAATGTTCAACATCATTAGTCATTAGGGAAATGCAAATCAAAACAACCCTGAGATTTAACCTCACACCAGTCAGAATGGCTAAGATTAAAAACTCAGGAAACAGCAGGTGTTGGCGAGGATGTGGAGAAAGAGGAACACTCCTACACTGCTGGTGGGACTACAAGCTGGTACAACCACTCTGGAAATCAGTCTGGCGGTTCCTCAGAAAACTGGACAGGATACTTCCAGAGGACCCTGCCATACCACTCCTGGGCATATACCCAGAGGATTCCCCTGCATGCAATAAAGACACATGTTCCACTATGTTCATAGCAGCCTTATTTATAATAGCCAGAAGCTGGAAAGAACCCAGATGTCCCTCAACGGAGGAATGGATACAAAAAATGTGGTATCTATACACAATGGAGTACTATTCAGCCATTAGAAACAATGAATTCATGAAATTCTTAGAGAAATGGATGGAGCTGGAGATCATACTAAGTGAGGTAACCCAGTCTCAAAAGAATACCCATGGTATGCACTCACTGATAAGTGGATATTAGCCTAGAATCTTGGAACACAAAAGACACAACTCACATATCAAACCACTCCCAAGAAGAAGGAAGGAGAGGGCCCTGGTCCTAGGAAGGCTTGATGCAGCCCTGTAGGGGATTGCCAGGACAGAGAAGTGGGAGGGGGTTTATCAGGGAACTGGAGGAGGGAAGAAGGCTTATGGGACTTAGGGGGAGGGGGAAATCAGGAAAGGGAAAATCATTTGGAATGTAAACAAAGAATATAGAAAAGAACTAGTGGCATTACATAATGCCAATGTTGGTTTCCCAGTTCTAACAAGAACATAAACATAACTATGATTATAAAACATGCTAGTCAACCATAGGGAAAACTGGGTGGGAGCTATGTGAGAGCCCAATATCACTTTTGCATCTTTTTTGCAAAATTGAAGTCTGCTCAAAATAAAGTTTTTCTAAATTTTCTAAATTTAGTTTTAACTTATGGACATTGAAGTTTTGCGTGTATATATGTCTGTGTGAGGGTGTCAGAAGCCCTGGACTTGAGTTGTAGACAGGTGTGAGCCACCATGTGGTTGCTGGGAATTGAACCCAGGTCCCCTGGAAGAGCAAATAATGCTCTTAACTGCTGAGCCAGTTAACTGCTTCAGTCCCTCAAAATAAAGTGTTAAAAATCAACTTATGCTTTCAAAAACTAGCAGTGAAATAGACCCTGGTTTATTAATTAGCTTTAATTCTTACCCAAAGATGGTCAGTTCACACTCAAACATATTCAAATCAGAAACTAATGCCCCTCCCAGGCATGCTGGGCCTGCAGGAAAGGCTAATCAGAGTTTATTGGCTGCAGCTGATGAACCATCAACACACTCCATGGCCATGTGACCCATGAACTGGTGAAAACACTGTAATGTCATGCTGATTCTTGTAAGAAGTACAGCGAAGAATCTACAAAGACCAGCATCCTGCCCTCTTCAGAAAGTACTGTGTCTGGGCCGATGTTTGCCTAGAAAATGAAAGCTCTGTCCTCCTGGGGATTAGCTGAATTCTGCCACCAACGCACAGAGACTCTGTGACTGGGGACTTAGCACAGCTTCCCTGTGCCTTCTGAGTGGTTGGAATGCCCTCTGATCATAAGACTGTGGGAAATGACCCTCAAAGTTCCCTTCTATTGTGTCCCAGGAGAACTTGACAGTTCTTCAAAGCACAACCCAGCATAGGTCAGTTCACAGCAGATTCTACCTTAGGATTCTGAGAGAACAGCCAAGGTTCTGTGAATCTGTACGAGTCCGTTTGCAACCCCCAGCGCAGGGCTCTCCTGGGAAGAGATTACACGGGCTGCTGCTCTCCCTATCCCCCACTGAAAGACCCAGCGGTCACGCTGAAGCCGTTGTGTCTATGCTGAAGCCTTTGTGTCTCAGTGGCAAAAGCACAACCCATATCTAAACAGAGACCACATTTATTCAGTCTAGAGTCTTTGCATTACCTCAAGAGAGGAACCAATCCCAAAGCACAGAACAAAAAGAAGGAAAAAAAAAGGCCCTTCTTTTTCTTTTCTTTAGGTTAAATGTAGCCAACCCCAGCTTCTATTTTCTTTCTCCCAAGGGACTGACTCGACTGCCATTTCCTGTCTTCATCTTCCTGCTTCCTCCTTACTAGCCGGCTGGCCAGCCCAGCTGTGACTCGTCAACTTCATTCCATGGCCCCTTTAACACCATCCCACCCTGAGGCTCCAGCCTGAGGACAGCCTTTCATGAGCCATGGTCTGAGAACTCCACCTTCTTAACTTCCTGCAGTGAGTGCTACAAAGACGGAAGCTGTCCTCCACCATGAGGTGCTACTGACACCATTGCCCTGTACGTGATGAGTACAAAATGTCCCCAGTAAAATATCTAGAGTCCCAAACACTGCCCACATATGAACTCCGAGGACCTGTGAATAACCAGCAAGTTGCAAACAAGGTTGCTACTCAGTTGGCATTAAAATGGGGAGATTAACCTGGATTCTCCAGGCAAATCTCACATTATAGAAGAAACAGTGAAAGAGGTCAGAGTAGAGAAGTCAGAAAGAAGGTAAACTAGCAGAGTTCACCTTCTTTGAAGACTTAGAAAGGAAACATGGGCAGCCTCTTAAAGCTGGGGGGAAAATAACAAGAGATTCTCCACTAGTTCCCAGAGAGAAATACAGCCCTGTCAATAATAAATGCACGAGACCCATATCAGACTCCTAGAGAACTGGGAGACAATACACTTGTGTTGTTTCTGCAGTAATTTGTTAGAGCAGTGTGATGGTTTGAGTAAGAATAGCCCCCATAGGCACATAGATTTGGTTGCTTGGTCCTTAGTTGATGGAACTGTTTTGAGATGCATTGGGAGGTGTGGCCTTATTGGAGGTGTGTGATTGGGGGGCAAGCTTTGAGTTTTCAAAAGCCCCCCTCTCTTCTCTCTCTCTCTCTCTGTCTCTCTGTCTCTGTCTCTGTCTCTCTCTTTCTCTCTCTCTCTCTCTCTGTGTGTCTGTCTGTCTGTCTGTCTGTCTATCTGTCTGTGTGTCTTGTGCTTATGGATTACAGTGTAAGCTCTCAGCTGTTCTTGCCACCACCATGCCTTTGCTCCTTTGCTCTGCCATCACAGATTTACCCTCCAAAACCATAAGGCCCAAGTAAATTCTTTCTTCTTCTAAGTTGCCTTGGTCATAGTGTCTTATCACAACAACAGACATGTACATAAAACTGGTAGCAATAGGAAACATATAATCCTATTTACTAAGTGCCATAGCAACATATTTGGGGTCTAATGAGTAAGCAAGTTTTACTTGAGTAAGTTTATCTATGCAAAATCCACAGCATTTTTATGTCTTGTCTGAAAACCTAGCTCCACGCCCATAGCTACTACCAGTCTTCATTCCCCTAACCTTAATTCCAAAAACTAGGGTCCAACAACTAAAAACACATGTGTTTTTATGTCACAGGACAAGTTCTAAATAGAACACTTTGCTTGTGCCATTTTATGAGGTATCAGTTTGACACAAATCTTTAAAAAGAAAACCCACTCAGAGTTATTTTTGTAACTGAAGGTGGGCAAGAACGGGGATAGTAAAATAAGATTATTACTTAGGAAATGAGCAATGGAAGGTAAGCTTCTTCTTATCATTTAACGCAACACTTTGCAACTAAGGATGATGACACCAATTTCCTTTTAAGACCCACTGAAGTTCATGGTGTCTGAGTCCAAGTCTCAGGGTTGCTCTTCAGGAGCCTCAAAGGGTTGTTTTGTTTTGTTTTGTTTTGTTTTGTTATTTAAACTGTTCTTATGGCTATTGGTTTAGCTGGTGCCACAAGCTCACAAAGAGCCAGAATTAACTCTTTTGAACATCATTTTCTTGTGGTGAGTTACCTTAAATCCACAGTGAGACAGAACCCTCCTTAAATGGCAGATGGGGCTGAAAGGAAGGGAACGCGGAGCTCAGCACTCTTCTTTCAGTAGATTTAGGTCTCCTAAACTCCTCCCATCTAGCCAAGAAGGAAAGTTCAAACTCTAACACTGCCCATCTGACAAAGGTCTTGCTTATTGATTCCTATTGCCTGTGCTAGAAGGGAGTTAGGGCTAGCGCAGGATAACCTAAAAATAGAAAGTAATGATTTCCAATGCCAGGACAGTTGGGCCACTTAAGCTGTACTTTGAGCAAGTCTCAGTTGCCTAGGAAGCAGCCATCTGGCTCCCCCCATTCTCCAAAGTGTAAGAACATCCAAAGGTAGAGCTGTCTGTGACACATGAGATGGTCCCTTAATGATTGCCACACATAATATTCAAAGCAGATTGTCATCACTCAAGACAATCCAAAGAGACTCAGCATCACACTGCCGTCTTCACCATCACAAACTGTTTGCATGTGAGGCCAACTGATGGGAGTTCCCACTGCCAATTTAGAATATGAAAGACTTTTTTTTTAAAGCAATTACTCCCTAACGGAAAAAATGATCTGTGCTGTAAATGGCAGGTTCTGGTTCAGGATAAAATGTTTGAGTCCAGTCAGTGAAGAAAAGAAGAAAAACATCCCTCATTTGGGGCCAGCTAGCAACACTTCCCTAAAATGCAGGATGAGCGCCCTGTAGAAATAAGCACGGGGGCTCCCATATCTCAGATCAACTCTACACAGCTCAGGGCACACAAACGTGCTTCATTACAGACCCAAGAGGAAGTGTGGAAGGCCTGAAGGCTGACCACAACTAAAAATGATAAAGTAGATCCTTCTGTGGCAAGGCCATGGCAGAGAAACTTAGGAGGACACAGCAACAATAAGGTACAAACTTTACAAGAGGCTGATCACGAATAGGGTCATCTCTTGGTAACTTTAATACAAAAGGAACTTCTGTTAATGGCTAGTCAGGGACCAAGAGAAGATTCCCATGCATATGAGGCAAGTGATCTTGGGGTCATAAAGTCTATCACAATGTCAAAATTCTCCCATGCCTACTTTTTTAGGTCATTTGCAGGGAAATTACTTCCAAATATATAAATATGTCTTGCAACATGGCCAACAGTAAGGAAGACTACAGGCAGTAATGACTTTCTCAGTTGCACCTGACCACCAATCTCAGCCCAATGGAAGCCAAAAAGGCATGTAATTAAATGATGATTTCTACCCTGCATTGGGAAGATGATACTCTGCCTTTAGACTCATATTGTTTCTCCTCATTCAACAGATGTTTTTCCTTTGCCATCCATTATAGGTAACACACCATGTGAATTTGAAGGTTGTTATCATGGCCTGACAACGAGAGGGCAGGGACAAGGTACGCAGAGCATGAATGTTTGGGTCCTTAAAGTCCCTAGTTTTATTCAACCAACATGTGTCTTCTCAACATGTGTCTGACCCTTCTTCTATGCTTCTGGAAGCATCCGAGTCAGGGTGGGGAGAGAAGGAGGAAGCAGAATTAGGGATGGCTACAAACACACCTCAGATTCTTCCATTTTCCAGCAATCCAAGGAAAACGAAGATAAATGAGAGGTCTCACGAGCGTGCCTCAAAAGTAAATAGCTCTTGGCCAATTGATTTCTTCCTATTCATAACTATTAGAATACACATGCATGACTTACTATTCTCTTCCACCTCCTAAGCAAAAACTGTCAGCTATAGGCTGAAAGCCAAGATTTCCCAAGACAGAGCCCAGGACAATAAGGAGAGACTTGAACAGGCAAAGACAGCAGAGCCCAGGGAAGCTGTGGGTAGGGTCTGCTAGAGCCAACAAAGGACAAATGAGTCTTGGTGGCTACTGGAGACTCCCTACGTCATCACTACAGAGTTTGTTCTAACGTGTGCAAAAATGGGTGCATGTGAATGTGACTAATTACTCAATTGGCTCTTTGTTGCCAGAAGGAAGCAATTAATGGCAAAAGACAAAAAAATAAAAGATTTTTAAATCAGGCTGTGTCAAGGAGTATGAATGAACCTGTAATTAATCTCCCCCAAAGGCACCATCTCCAAATAGGACCACATTAGGTACTAGGACATTAATATATGAGTGAATCTGGGGCTGCACAAACATTCTAATCTAATAGCACATGCTATAAAGTATCAGTGCATCTCCCTGCCCTCCCTACCCAGAACAGATGAACACAAACTGAAAGCCAAAAGGCATTAGAAAAGAGGAATTTGTTTAATCTACCTACTATGTGCACAAAATGCGTAATAAAGGGTCATGGCACACAAAGAGGGCCCTGGCCGTAGTGTGCTATTATGAGGGGTGTGTGTGTGTGTGTGTGTGTGTGTGTGTGTGTGTGTATGCCTAAAGTAAGTGCAAGCCCCTTCTATCCTGCTTGAGACAGGTGCATACACCAGGCTAGCAGACCCAGGAGCTTCTGTGGAGTCTCTTGTCCCCGTGTTCCATCTTACCATAGAAGCGCTGTGCACTATTGCATTTGGTTTTATGTGGATTCTTAGATTCCAACCTCAGGTCTTCATACTTGAGCCCTTTAGGGATTGAGCCATTTCCCATCCACATTCTCTTTATTTTTAACACATTGGAGCTCTAAGTATGTCTGAAGAGCTTGATACACGCGTGCAGCATTTAATCATTGTGATGGTGGTGCCTGCTTAGCACTCAAGAAAACATGAATAGAACAGTAATTGGAAATGCCCTTCACAATGGAATGTGGCAAAACAAAACTGACAAGATGTTTTGGTCACTGGTGACAAAGGATGTAGACCTCAAAAATATGGTTTGTTTTGGGGAATATTAGAACACTTCAAGTCTATGAATCATGAACTCCTGGAAAACAAAACCCTACCCGCAACAAATTCACCAGCTCTGACAATTTTAATGCTTTAATATATATATACATACATACATACATACATACAGCAATGAGCCTCACAAAATTGTGGTCATATGATACAGCAGAAACTGATAATCATCTCCAGTCCCCATTTTTACACTTCCTCTTTTTAAAAACAGAACACTTTATTCCCCCAATGGTGTGCAGAACAATGACCACTGCTCTCATCTGTGTGCACACCAGAAATCCCAGTACCTGCTGTGTGCACACCAGAAATCCCAGTACCTGTGAATAGTTTACTCAACACTGCAAAAGAGACTTTGCAGATGTATTAAATTTCAGACCATGAGATAGGGAGAATATTGTTGATTTGCTGAGTGGGCTCTATGTAATCCCAGACGATTTTAAAAGATGAAAGGGGAAGGCAGAAGAGCCAGAAAAAGAGACGTGATGAAGGAAACAGAGGGCACAGTGATGTGAGGAGGTGGCCACTTGAAGCTGGAAAAACTAAGAATGAGGCTAATCTCTATCTTGAATTTCTGAACTCCAGAACTATGGGATAAATCTGTGTTGTTTAAGCCACTGAGTTTGTTGTAATTTGTTATGGCAACAGAAACAAGCACACCCCCACCATCAGGTTTTGTTGGCACATGGTTGCCCAGCTGGAGATTACTGTTCTCTTTTAATTTTATTTTTATTCATGTGTATGTGCGTGTGCTCACATAGAGGTATCTGCAGAGTCCAGAAGAGGATGTAGGATTCCTGGGAACTGCAGTTACGAGTGATTGGGAGCCATCCAATGTTAGGATTAGAATCAAATCCCAGCCCTCTAGAAAAGCAACAAGCAGTCTTAACCTCTGAGCCATCTCCCCAGATCCCTGGAGATGACCTTTCCATAGACATGTGCGGCTGCATTTAAGACTGTAACTATATTCTTGCCATGGGGTATTCTTGCCATTGGAATAGCTGATAGTAAGTGATGCCAGCAGCTTCCTTAACAAAGTTATGCTACCTTGGGTTGGGAGGCGCGTACGCTGGTGCTGAGGAGCCAGAATCAACTATGGCGATAACAGAGAAGGGGCCTGCTTCCAATGCCCTTGCAGAGCATAACAGTGTGGCCCCCGGAGTTGTCCTGTGACCAGCAGCAGTTTGTGAAAGGAGAAGACTATAACACCTTTCGGGGGCAGCGGGGTCCTCTGGGAAAGCAGCTTAGACAGCAACTCAATAGATGTGGGAGAGCAAATACTGCTGAGAATGTGAGCAGCAGAAAGGTTTCCACTTTGGAAACACACAAATTTGAAGATCAATTAAATACTGTCCTCTAAAACTGAATATGCATATATTTTTCCTTTGTTTTCTTCTTCATTCATTGGTTAGCTCATTCACTCGTTAGTCAAGAACAAACTCTTGTTGCACACACTCTGCAACTCCACCAACTTGAAAGCCAGCAAAAGCGCTCCTTGCTCTCATTTTTAAGTACACACATTTTACATCTGTAAGAATAGTGATCAGAAAACACTGGAAGTGATGCTTCTATCAGCTGGAGATGGAATACACACACACACAGTGGCATACTCAGACAATGGAAGGAAGAAAACAAATGAACTCAAAAGCTAGACACAACAACCAAGTCTCAAGTCTCTGCAGTTTCAACTTCCGGTTATCAAACTAAAACCAAGCAGAACCATGCTGTTGCTATATAGAGATACATATGGAAATAATAAATCTATTTCTGCAAAAAGGGAAAGATGACTTTTAAGAAAACTCCTAGAGGATGTTCCCTCTAGGTCAGAGGACAAAGGACAAGCGCAGGCGTACAGCGTGTGAGCTCTCACAATGAAGAACAGGCTCACAATCGCACATTGACAGTGATGCCGGCTGCAGCCCACAAATATCCCATTTGCATCCAGAAGTGCTCTTAATACCTTGCAGCATGTGAAGGGACTCAATAAGAACTGCATGAGGGACAGATTCTCCCTGTGCTTTGAATACAGAAGAAAAAACTGGGAGACACAAGTATACATGGCCGATTCCACCAAGCGCCTATCACAAAGCCAAGCAACAACTTCATCTCTGAAACACCATCATGCCTCTATGAGTGTTGATTTGAACTTCTGCAGCTTAATTTATGCTTAATTTGTGAATTCATTTCAGGTTTATACTTGTAAATGAGCTAAAAGCAAAATCAGTTTATATGTAGTTAAGTGCCTGCATTTTCAAGTAACATTATTATTATATAGTTTAAAGCAATTAAAAAAGAAATTCTGACACAAGCTACCAGATGGATAAACCTTAGAGAGGTAATATGCTGAATGAAATAAGCCAGTCACAAAAGAATCCATGATAAGATTCAAGATAAGACTGCATCTATCCAAGGTACAAAGAAGTAAATTCCCAGAGACCTGAAGCAGAATTATAGCTACCAGGAAGACAGTAAGTAAAGATTATGGTGTTGGGGTGCTGCGGTGTGAATGTGCCTAACAACACTGAACTTCATACTTGGAAGTGAAGTGTGTGTGTGTGTGTGTGTGTGTGTGTGTGTGTGTGTGTGTTTCATATGTGCAACAGTTGGTTCTTGCTTTCCACCTTCTTAAGGCAGGGTCTCTCTTGTTTCTGCTGAGTACTCCGAGCTAGCCACTTGGAGAGGTTCTAGGGAATTCTTCTGCTTCCACCACCCCGCCCCAGAAGTGCTGGGACTTCAGATATACACCATTATATCTGGATGTTTTTACATGAGTTCTGGGAATTGATCTCGGGGGTCATCAGGGTCATGCAGCTATGCACTTTTTCCTGCCTAAGCCATCTCCCCAGCACCCAAAACAGTAAGTTTATGGTATGCATACCTTACCACAATAGAATAAATAAATGCTAATAAACGTTCAAAAGTTTAAGGCAAAATAGGGGCTCATGGGAAACATTTTCCTTGTAAGGGGAACTTCAACATTAGTCATTTGAGCAAAGCTATTTTAGTTTTCTCTAAATCTCCAACTAGGAGGGAGTTTTATAGCAGCTGCTAGAGTTAGTTAAAGCTCAGAAAAGTGTTTTCAAATCTGATGGGATTTCCTGAAATGGACACTTTTCCTTCTTTCTGGATAAGCAGAATTTGCTCAGAGGTCTTCTGTTTCAACTACTGATTTTGTGGTTCCTGAGATGACCACACCCACAATTTCCTCCCAATTAGAAAAAGGAAAGTTAAGCAAAATGTGTCCATAGGTGAAAGTTCAGATTAGTCCCTATGTTCTAAAGCTAACAGTTAACAAATACCCAATAAACACTTGGCTATGTTAATTGAGTCCCCATATATATCAGTACCAAGTCACTATTATGTTTACCCAACAAATTCACAAGTTAGAGTTAGAATTTGATAAGGTAACAGAAGAGAGGGTATGACACACATTACTACTAATGCGTTTAAACATCTATAAATTTTACAACTTTCACAGAAACTTGCCCTTGGAAGGCCATCATAAATATTCAACTAGCATTTTTATCAAGAATTCGAGCTGACATTTACTGGATACCTGGGTAAGCAAACAAATCATTTACATAAGATTGTCCATTAATAAAACTCATTCAATGAGCAAGACTTTGAGATGGTTCTCCAGACTGGGTCCTCCTTGGTGGTTTTAGTCACTCATCTTGATCATCTTTGGAGCTTAAAGGTGCTAGCTTGTTTTTTTAGTTTTGTGACCAGATCTCATTCCATAGTCCATGCTGGCCTGGAACCCACTCACCCTGTCACTGAAGCTGGACTCATATTCACAGCAGTCCTCCTATAGCTACTCCCCCAGTGCTAAAAGGACAGATACACACACCACCACACCCACTGCTGAACTTCTCTTTTTAGATAGAGTAGGTCTCACTATGTATGTCATGGTGTCATGGAACTTGAAATCAATCCTCCTGCCTCCTTAGTACTGGGATTACCAGCTTGCATACCACCATACCCAGTTTTTAGTATACATTTTTTTGAGGCATGGAAGGTGCTGTGTGGTTCCTGAAAGCAAAGTTTCTACAAATACCAGTCAGGTAGTGGAAAGGCAAAAAAGGAAGGGAAGGAGAAAGAAAGAGAAGGGAAAGGAGCTCCCGGGGAGTTTCAATGTTCATTGTGTAAGAGCAATGGTTAATCACTATGAATATTACAGCAGTATGGGGCAGGACAGTCTCCTATACTGCTTCCTTTAGAGGTATGGAACGATTCATCTTCTCCCTGCAGTAAGACATATAGCTTCTTGAAGGAAAAGAATGTATGTATGTATGTATGTATGTATGTATGTGTATGTACATATATGTGTACACACACACACACACACACACACACAAGGAAGGGCAAGTCTCCTACCAGACCACAGGTAATAAACGACCAAACTAAAACCATTCGTGTTCTCATCCACACAGACCCTTCCAATTGTCAAGACGTCCTTAAATACAAGAAATGGATATAAAAAGGTATGCTGCCTACCAATTCATTTCCTTGAGTAAAAGGGGGAAATATAGGAGCTGGAGTGATTCCTCAGCAGTTAAGTGTTTGCTGGTTTTGTAGAGGACTTGGTTCCCAGCACACATGTCAGGTGGCCCACAACTTCCTATAACACCAGCTCCGGGTGATGCAACACCCCCTACTGGCCTCCACAGGCACCTGCACTCATGGGCATATAACCACACATAGATAGACATATGTATAACTAAAAAAAGAAACATAAATCTTAAAGGGGGAACAATTTTGCATCCTTGCTTATAATGCAAACATCATAAAAACAAAGTAAATGCTAATGATAAATTGGCACATAAATTAAGATGCATGAGTTCAAATATTTAGCTACTAAAAGAACCAGCTTAGAAGACCACTATGAGATTAAGTGAAAGCACAAAGAAGTATATTATGTGAACATCTCATGTACTACATAAGTATATACTAAAAATCCCCCAAAGAAATATCCTTGCTGGGCTTGAGAGATGGCTCAGCAGGTAAGAGTCCTCCCTGAGCGAGCATGACAACTTGAGTTTTGGGCTCCAGAAATCCTGTGACATGAGTCTGTAATCCTGTGACAAGATGAGAATTAGAAACAGGAGAATACTCAAAGTCCAGCGAATGTGGAGCATACAGCATATCAGCAAAGAGCTACCCTGCCTCAAATGCAAGGTGCAGGGCGGTGGTGGCACAGGCCTTTAATCCCAGCACTTGGGAGGCAGAGGCAGGTGGATCTCTGAGTTCAAGGCCAGCCTGGTCTACAGAGTGAGTTACAGGACAGCCAAGGCTACACAGAGAAACCCTGTCTTGAAAAACCAAATGCAAGGTGCAGCCTTGTCTAGTCCCTGATTTTAGTGGGATTGATTCAAGTTTCTCTCCATTTATTTTGATGTTAGCTACTGGTTTGCTGTATATTGCTTTTACTATGTTTAGGTATGGGCCTTGAATTCCTGTTCTTTCCAGGACTTTTAGCATGAAAGGATGCTGAATTTTGTCGAATGCTTTTTCAGCATCTAATGAGATGACCATGTGTTTTTTTTTTTCTTTTAGTTTGTTTATGTCGTGGATTACATTGATGGATTTCCGTATATTGAACTATCCCTGCATCCCTGAGATGAAGCCTACTTGATCATGGTGAATGATCATTTTGATGTGCTCTTGGATTCGGTTGGCAAGAATTTTATTTAGTATTTTTGCATCAATATTCATAAAGGAAATTGGCTTGTAGTTCTCTTTCTTTGTTGGATCTTTGTGTGGTTTTGGTATCAGCATAATTGGGGCTTCATAGAATGAGTTGGGCAGTGTTCCTTCTGTTTCTATTTTGTGGAATAGTTTGAAGAGGATTGGTCCTCGGTCTTCTTTGAAGGCCTGATAGAATTCTGCACTAAAACCATCTGGTCCCGTACCTGGTTCAACTGGAGGTCAGCATGCAGAAGAATGCGAATTGACCCACTCTTATCTCCTTGTACTAAGATCAACTCCAAGTGGATCAAGGACCTCCACATAAAGCCAGACACACTGAAACTAATAGAAAAGAAACTGGGGAAGACCCTGGAGGACATGGGCACAGAGGCAAAGTTCCTGAACAGAACACCAATAGCTTATGCTCTAAGATCAAGAATTGACAAATGGGATCTCATAAAATTACAAAGTTTCTGTAAGGCAAAAGACACTGTCAGAAGGACAAAACGGCAACCAAACACTTGGGAAAAGATTTACCAACCCCACATCCGACAGAGGGCTAATATTCAATATATACAAAGAACTCAAGAAGTTAGACCCCAAAGAACCAAATAACCCTGTTAAAAAATGGGGTACAAAGCTAAATAAACAATTTTCACCAGAAGAAATTCGGATGGCTGAGAAGCACCTTAAGAGATGTTCAACATCATTAGTCATCAGGGAAATGCAAATCAAAACAACCCTGAGATTCCACCTCACACCAGTCAGAATGGCTAAGATTAAAAACTCAAGAGACAACAGGTGCTGGCGAGGATGTGGAGAAAAAGGAACACTCCTCCATTGTTGGTGGGATTGCAAGATGGTACAACTGCTCTGGAAATCAGTATGGTGGTTCCTCAAGAAAATTGGGCATGACACTTCCAGAGGACCCTGGCATACCACTCCTGGGCATATACCCAGAGGATTCCCCTGCATACAATAAAGACACATGCTCCACTATGTTTATAGCAGCCTTATTTATAATAGCCAGAAGTTGGAAGGAGCCCAGATGTCCTTCAACAGAGGAATGGATACAGAAAATGTGGTATATTTATACAATGGAATACTACTCAGCAATTAAAAATAATGAACTCATGCAATTTGTAGGCAAATGGTTGGAACTGGAAAATATCATCCTAAGTGAGTTAACCCAATCACAAAAGAATGCACATGAAATGCAATCACTGATAAGTGGATATTAATGAGCCCAGAAGCTCTGAATACCCAAGGCACAATTAGCTAAGCAAAAGATTCCCAAGAAGAAGGATGGAGAGGACCCTTGTCTGGAAAAGACTAAATCCAGTTTTGTAGGAAAGTTCCAGAACACAGAAATGGTGGGAATGGGGGGTGATTGGGGAATGGGGAAGAGGACTTATAGGACATATGGTGAGGGGGGAACTGGAAAGGGGAAAGCCTTTGGAGTGTAAACAAAAAGAAAAAATAAATTATTAAAAAATGCAAGGTGCAAGGTGAGAGCTAACACTCAAGCTTGTTATCTGACCTAGAAATAGTCATCCTACACCGACTATATATATATAAAATGATAGGGATTGTATTAAGAACTATATGGATGGTTGATGATAGTCTCCTGTTTGATAAGTTACTAATTTCTGCAATATAGCCATTATGTGTTTATAAATAAAAATTCTTTAAAGTTAGCTAACACTGGAATCAGAAAAAAAATAGTGCCCTAGACTTTCCCAGGCCTTCAGTCGGAGATTGAGTCCTCCCCACTCCTGAGAGAGGACACTCACTGCTCCCTCCCCTAGACTCCAGGCTGACTGGCCACTGGGAAGGGCTTCCTCACACTACCCTGTACCCCTCCCCACACACTAGCTTGTCTGCCTTTGAGGAGCCCGGCCAGCAGGGGCAAAGTGTGGATACCCTCCAAGCTTCCTCTCCCATACGGAGAGCACACATCCCCCCACAACCTTTTTTGCACGTGGCCAGCTTAACTTTAGACCACAGAGATAAACAATATTTTCAAGGCTCCAAGACTGAGCAAAAAAGATAATGGTATCAGTTGAAAATCTGAGGCACATGTGAGTCCTCTGTGGGAGAGGGTTTAAAGGAAAAAAAAAACAGAATGTGAGCGAGATGGGGGTTGTTGGAGATAAATGGGTTGGGAGAATGGAAAAAGAAGGGGGTTTCAAGGGAGAGAGCTGAGTTAGAGGAAGAACCCAGCATAGAAAGCTGTGGTGATAGCACACATTTCTAATGCTGGCACTTGGAAGACTGAGGCAGAAGTGTTGTAAGTTTGAGGCCAGCCTGGTATAAAAAGTGAGAACCTGTCTCAAAAATGGGGGAAGGGGAGTCATGGAAAAAAAGAGATGTGATTTGGGGAGGGAGGGATATGTACCAGATGGTAGGAGGAGAGTGGGGGGTGGGTCAGCTGGGCACAATAGAAGGGTGGAGAGGAAGGAGGAATGAACAGGAGTGAGGAAAGAGCTCAGGCTGTATGGGATGAGAGGTTGGGTGGACAGTGGGGGTGGGGCTCAGAGACAGACAGGGTGACAGAGAGGAGATAAGGAGAAGAGGAACTAGATTTTTTTAAAAAGTGGAGGAAGACATCATGTGAGGATGTTGGGAGAGCACAGGAAGGGAGAGAGAGATGAGGGACAAGAGGTGGTGAGGGAACAGAGTGTGTGTGGGGGGCGGGTGAGAAGGCAGGAGGGAGGGAGAAGCAGCCAGACAGAGGGAAGCTGGATGGGAGAGTCCCTTGTTCCCTCTCCCTGAGCTCAAGGCAGCCTCAGGGGTTAACCCAGCAGCCATAGCTGGTTTTCACAATAGCTTCATCTCTTCCTCTATGTAAAAACCCACAGGTTCCCTAAAATGAACCAATGTCACAACAGGGCTCTGTCCCCATGGAGTGCTGTCACCAACCCAGCCAAGTGACTCCAAATGGCTTTTAAGTGCCACCAACTCAAAACCAGAAACTGAATTTGGTTAAACAATACAGGTTCTCAAAGGAGAAACATGAACACACACACACACACACACACACACACACACACACACACACGCACGCACATGATTCAAGAGAATGACCGTCTAGATGGCCACATCTCCACAGGAGAGGCCATGCTGCCTCACATCAGTCACCCCTTTGTCAAGAAAAAGAACAAATGGATACATTGGCACTCCCAGATATTCTGGCTGTGCCTGTCCCACGGGCTGCTCCACAAGCATCCTATCACACCAGCTGATGCTCTTCAAGGCAGGACTTCAGGGCCATCAATGTGTCCTGGAACCTCCAGTACCTGTCATATGTCTGCCACCAAGTAGGCCTCTTTAAATGCTTTCATGAGGATTACAACTAGGTACTGTCCTCCCTGGGCTAAAGAGTGTAGGGATGGATGGATTCAGGTTCCACTGGGCTCGGAGTTCACAAGTAGAAATTTGGAGCTGAGAAGAAACCACGTGAGCACATGGAAGCTCACTGGTAAGCTCTGTGGACACGTTGCATAGAAAGAATGGGGACAAGAAGGAGAGACAGCCACTTTACTGCTGGCCTGACCTCAATTCCAGGCTCTCCTTCAGCAGGCATCCTTGGGTTGCATGAGAGGACCCTGGATCTGGGAATACATATCCTGTTTTCTGTATCAGTGGGCTCTGGGTGTACACACACACACACACACACACACACACACACACACTCACACATGCACACACACATTAAGACCAATGAAAAGGCAGTTTTCTTTCTTTTTTTTGGGGGGGGGGGACAGTTCTTATCTCAGCTGAAGACTTAGAACTAGACCAGCTAAGAATCAGAATGACGTCTCTTATCACTTAAGAGCATGGACAAATCAAATTGTCAGATTATAACTGTCCCTCAGAGAAGTGTTCCAAGTGTCCTACTGTCCTGTCAAACAGGGTGAGGGAGCTAGGGATACAGCTGACTAAAAGTGCTTGTGTAGCATATGCAGTGTCTGAGGTTCCATCCCTACCACAACAAAGACACATGGATGGATGGATGGATAGATGGATGGATGGATGGATTCAGACATAGAATTGTAAAACACATCCTCAGAGAGCAAAAACCACAAATGAAGTAGAAATGTGTTCATCATCCATCAACTGTGACATTAAGAAATTAAGGGGAGCCGGGTGGTGGTGGCGCACGCCTGTAATCCCAGCACTTGGGAGGTAGAGGCAGGCGGATTTCTGAGTTCGAAGCCAGCCTGGTCTACAGAGTGAGTTCCAGGACAGCCAGGACTACATAGAGAAACCCTGTCTCGGGGAAAAAAAAAAAGAAATTAAGGGGAAATGGAGGTAACTATCTGCCTCTATGTATGTAGCCTCCTATGAAAGAAAACTCCAGAAACAAACTATCAACAATCTATGAGAAGGGTCACAACATATCTGGAGGCCATGAATGAGAAAGAGGGTCTTTTTGTTGTTTTCTTTTCTTGAGTGTCTCACATACCCAAGCCCTCCTCAAACAAAGTCCTTTAGATGTTTTCATCATTTACCTTTATAATTCAGAATATTGTGGATGTATAATTTATTACAAAATCTACCTGTAAAAATAATGGTAAGTTGGGCTGGAGAGATGGCTGGGCAGCTATGAACAGTAACTGCTCTTCCAGAGGACCCAGGTTCAATTCCCAGCTCCCACATAGCGGCTCACAAACATCTGGAACTCCATTTCCAAGGGATCTGTTGCCCTTGTATGGCTTCTGCAGGCAACAGACATGCAAGTGGTATACAAATATAGTATAAGTATTTTGATGCTCATTAATCAGTCATTTTTCATAGCAAATTTAGATCTTTAAGTACATGTAGCAACACACAAAACACATATACAAATAAAATTAAATTAAAATTATTTTTTGGGGGTTGGGGATTTAGCTCAGTGGTAGAGTGCTTTGCCTAGCAAGCACAAGGACCTGGGTTCGGTCCTCAGCTCTGTTAAAAAAAAATTATTTCTTTTTAAGTTTGAAGCCAGGTAGAGTGGTACATGCCTGCAATCTCAGCAGAATGATCAGGAGTTTAAGGAGTTTGAAGCCAGCCTAAGCTACATGAGAAATTGTCTCAAAACAAAATTACAGCAACAACAACAACAATAATAATAATAATAAATTTTAAAGTTCTCAAGCCAAACCACTAACCAAAGAGTACACATGGAGTTACCCATGGCTCCCGCTGCATATGTAGCAGAGGATGGCCTGGTCGGACATCAATGAGGAGAGGCCCTTGGTCCTGAGAAGGCTCAATGCCCCAGTGTAGGGGAATGCCAGGACAGGGAAGCGGGAGTGTGGGTTGGTGAGCAGGGGGAGAGGGGATGGGTTAGGGGATTTTCAGTGGGGAAACCAGGAAAGGGGATAACATTTGAAATGTAAATAAAGAAAATATCTAATAAAATTTTTAAATAAATAAAAGAGAGATTTAAAAAAAAAAAGTTCTCAAGCCAACATTTGCAGCCCTCATGCCCAGCAGGCAGATAAGCAGAGTATATAAACTGTTCCTCACTCTCAGTTTCTTAATTGGTGACAATTCTCACCCTCTCAACTCCATTCACCAGGACCCACCAAAAATTACTTTTCTCCAGTTGTTTTCTGATGGACAAAAGTAGCTCAAACTCACCATCAATAAAGAAACACCCAACCCAACCTGACTTAGATATCCAAATTAATTCACTGATGGGCTGTTTCTGGGTTGCCCCCTGTTTTCCATGGGATAATGTTTGGAAGTCAACATAGTATCTGTGGTCCAGAAGTCACTCAGAAGACTTGGGCAGGGCTATCTGTGGAGTCCTAGAGCTCCAAGACCAGTGAGACCTCTCAAAGAACAGTAGTTCACTGAAAACAAAGAGGCTAGTTGAGTGGTTTAAGTATCTCATTGCAATCAAGTTTTAAAAGGTCATTTTGTTTCAGTGACCAAGGTAGGAGACAAGCAAACGTCATTCATGAATCCTTTCAAGTCAAATGACTTTCACTCAGAAGCTGGTCTGTAAAATGTGTAGACAAAGGCGGCTCCCAAAACTATCTGGTGAAGGCAAGGAAGATTCACGAGGTAGCTGGCCAAGGAGAGAGGACAGCCAAGCAAGGAAGGCCTTTCCCCATCTTGTCCAAAACAAGGCTAAGCATCTCAGCAAAGCCAGTGAGTCCCAAGTAATGCATGCCAAGTGCTTCAGGATGTAAAAACACATAATAAGAGAACGAACTGGAATAATTAGACAGGACACCAAGCTAATTACAAGTGCACAGGGAGGTGGCAGGTAATGGATAAAACTGGTCTATCCTCAGAGGAGCAGACCTAGAATAGGGTTTCAAGTCTTCCAAGTCTAGAACAGTCCAGAGGAAAAAAAAATTCAGTAAAAACACAAGAGCTAGTGTTTACAGACTACAATGGGTAAGGAGCTGACGTTTAAGGAGATGATAATTTAAGTCGTCTTACTGTTCTACAGTACTTAAAGATCTCAATTTGCTATGCAAAATGGGGGGATTAAGGAGCATCACGATATTTATAGTATGTAATATAAGATGGCGTGGAAGTAACAAGAGGAACTGCACTGCGTCTGCCTCTCTGTCCCTCCACTTGGGGACAGGCTAGCCTCCTGGGTTGTATATAAAGGGCTTTGCTTGTCAACTAAACCCTCAACAAACAGCACGTGAGATTTATTATTACTGTTTCTTTGCCTCCTAAAGCTATAATGTTAGCACAGTTTATCACTGAGGCAAAGAGCACCAGCTATAATCTGCTTGGGTTAAGCATCCCCCAATGAAAAGGACAGGCCTGCCCAAAAGATATGTATCCACATAACATGAGGACCAAGTTGGAAAACAAGTGCTTGTCATGGACCAGTGACCCTTTGCTATGGGAGAGAATTTAAGGGAAGAAACTGTTGAGCGCCATCAACCCTGGATGTGTGAAACCAAGGGATCAGTTTGGCATTGCAGTGTTTTCCCCCAGGATTCAGGCATTCTCAATAGATCCCAGCAACTCCCTAAGAAGCTACTACCCAAGCAACTCACACCAACTGTGTCAGGATATAACAATAGAGCCAAATTCTGCTCTGGGATGACAGGAATGTATATAGGGAAGGTACCTAGAGGGAAATCGAAAATGAAGTGTCTCCCAAAGGAAACAAGGGCCAAAGCATTTTCTTTCCTTTTTTCTTAAAGATTTATTTATCTATTTTATGTATATGAGTACACTATAGCTGTACAAGTGGTTGTGAGCCACCATGTGGTTGCTGGGATTTGAACTCAGTACTCTTAACTGCTGAGCCATCCCGCCAGCCCCCAAAGCATTTTCAAAATAACCAAACCATGCTTTCTTTTCCTAGTATTCTTTTAGAAACCTCAAGTGGGTGCCTTTGGCTTTTAAACTTTCTCTAAGGTATCAAGCAGGCCCAGGAGCCCCTAGAAAACAGGGACTCTGAGTTTCACTTTAGAAGAGTACTAGGGAGAAGCGACTTTAAAACTGTTTTAAAGCTAGGTAGTGGAGCTGTTTGCAGAGCATTGTGACTATTACATTACCAAACTGTAAATTTAAAATACTAAATTGTGTTACATATATTTACTGCCAAGTTTAAAAATAATAATGTAATATATCAAACACTAGGTAACTGCATGGTAGATCTATCTATCTCAAAACTGTCTTTTAATACATACTGGGAAACAGGTGTTGTAGGACATTCATGTAACTCCAGCACTGGAAAGTGGAGGAAGAACTCAAATCAAGTCTCAATTAAGTAACAAGTTCCAGGCCAGCCTAGACTACATAGTGCAACTTTATCTTTAAAAGATGCGCTGGGGGGTGGCGTTCAGTGCAGGAGTCCTTGCCTGACAAGTCAAAAGCCCTGGCTTTAATCCTCAGTGCCATGGATGGGTGGGTGGATGATTGGATGGATGGATGGATGGATGGATGGATGGATGGATGGATAAATAGGAAGAGAGAGAGAGAGAGAGAGAGAGAGAGAGAGAGAGAGAGATGATAGACACACAGAGTCACATATATACACAGCACTTTTGTTGGGAAGAGATTATAACAAAAAGCACTAAAGAAGTGGGAGCTTGACATTGACAGAGAACCTAGAAGTTGGGCGTGGCTGTTTCCTCAACATTAGAGTCAGGGGTAGCTACTGGGGGCCCGGGGCACACACTCTGCCTCTGTGAGCCTCAGCCTCATCAGCAAATGGAACAGGCCATAACAGAAAGGAAGAGTCCAGCATTGCAACTCTAGAGACTTGGAAATGAGAAGCAGAGCCAGGGAGAATTTTCTATCTTGAAACTTGTAGTTCTTCATTGAGGTGTTACTCTTTAGGCCTCCAGGAGCTCTTGCAAACAGACCTTGCCAACCTACTTTGCCCAGGGGGTTTAAAAGAACATTCTCTCCCTCTCCCTCTCCCTCTCCCTCTCCCTCTCCCTCTCCCTCTCCCTCTCCCTCTCCCTCTCCCTCTCCCTCTCCCTCTCCTACTTCCTCTCCCTCTCTCTCTCCCCTCTTCCTCTCCTTCTCCCTCTCCCCTCTCCCCTCCCCCCCATACTCCATAGTCTCAGGAATTGCAAGTAGTACCCACACTGGGTAAAAAAAGAGTTACGCAGTACTTCATTAGCATATGGCACTTGCTGTATACCAGGCAATGAGCCAGGGCAGTGGAGCTTGGGGGTGGGGGTACCCAGTTGGAAATGACAGACTTCATACAAGATGAAGTATTGTACAATAATCTTTGGAGCAGTCTTCACAATATGGATGAGGGGTATGGCGGCGACATCATGGCCTCCTCAAAAACCTTCCTGTCCAAACCCTCGGAGCCTGTGACTCATTAAATTAAGGCTCTTGAGAAGAAGAAGATGGTACCCCGATTCTCAAGTGGGTGTAGTGAATAACAGTCTTTATACCAGGAAGGGGGGCAGGATAAGATAAATGTGACCATAGGAAAGCAGAGGCAGGAAAGATGGAGTTATGAACCAAGGCAATCCGAGAAGCAATAGAAACCTAACAAGATGAGAAGAAAAACTCCTGCAGAAAGAATGCAGCCCTTCCTACGCCTTGATACTGACCCTATAAAACCCATTTTAAACTTCGGACCTGTTATTTTAAACCACTAGCTTTGTAATAATCTGTTACAGCAGCAACAGGAAACGTATAAAAGAACAACTTACAAAGCATACAAGAGTACCATGTGCTCCCAAAGGAAGGTGCTATATGTGCCAAGACTCAGAAGACTGAACACTCGAGGTAAGAGGAGGTATGGAGTGCTACCAAGCTTCAGAAGAGTCTCTAAGACAGTAGTTCCTAATGCTTCAGCCTTTTAATGAAGCTCCTCATGTTGTGGTGTCCCCAACCAAAACATCATTCCATTACTGCTTCATAACTATAATGTTTCTACTGTTATGAACTGTAATATAACAATTATAATATAAATATCTGATCTGCAGGATATCTGATATATGACCCCCACACCTAGGTTGAGAATCATTGCTCTGCATTTGCCAGAGGGTACACAAGGGAGGCCTACTCCAGAGATGTACTTATGGTTCAACTAGAGATCGTGCAAGAGTAGTAAAGAAAACCGGGAGTAAGTACCTGGGGGTCTAAGAAGCCAAGAAAAGGGGTTCACTGACTCAAAAGGCAATTCAAGTTAATTCAAAGAGTCTGAGGACTGTTGTGTGTTTTGTGAATAGGAGACACACTGTTTATGAGTTACCATGGCATGAACAGATCCTAGAGCACCATCAGTGCAGTGCCAGAGACAGTCATCCTCAAAGTGCAAAGCCGGCTCCATGTCAGAAGTATGGAAGTGGGGCAAAGCTGTCTCAAAAATTAACACTGAACACCAAAGATGAAAATAATTTATGCAAAATGGAACTTTAAGGTGGTAGCTGAGTCTGTTTCCCATTGCTGTAACCAAATATCCGGGAATGGGTAATTTAGAAAGAATAGGGGTTTACTTGGCTTACTCGTCTAAAGGTTGGTGAGTCCAAGAGCATGGTGCTGGTGTTTGCCTGGCTCCTAGTAAGGGCTGTTCTGTTACTTCATACCATGGTGGAAGACATCAAAATGGGTTTCTTTCTGTTCTTACAAAAACACTAATTCATCATGGAAGCTCACTCTCAATACTTCACCCAACCCTCTTTGTCTTACAAAGGCTCCAACTCCAAATACCATTAACATTTTTGGTGGATAAAGTTTCCAATACACAAATATGGGGGGACATATTCCAAAATTTACAGCACATGGCATTATTAATAATGAGCTTTTAAAACTCTAAAGTTTAAAACCAAAGGTAGCATCTTCAAGGAGGAAGAAAATGATACTTATGAATGTTCAATTATCCAGGAGAAACCAGGAAAAGCCAAACCTACTTAATACAAGTATGGTAGGAAGAATATTGTTGCTTCCTAACTGCCCAGATACCCACAGCCTAGTGCCCAGAATGTCTTGATATGAACAGAGTACTTCAAGTACTCCAATGAGCAGGGAGCAAACTTCCAAAAGGCAAGGAGCTTATTATGTACTTGACCATGGATCAGAACCGGAGCTGGCAAGATGGTTCAACAGGTAAAGAGACTTGCTGTCAATCATGACACCTGAGCTCCATCCCTGCAAGGATGGAAGGAGAAAACCAATTCCTACAAGTTGCCCTCTGACTGCCATGAGTACCTCATGGTGTGTGTGTGTGTGTGTGTGTGTGTGTGTGTGTGTGTGTGTGTGTGAAAAATAAAAAAAAAAAGTTTTAAAAAACCTTCCTGGAGGACTTAGTCAAATGCTGATCATTGGGTCCCATGCCCAGAATCTCTGCTTTTGTAGGTCTGCTGGAATACTACTGAAGGAGTTTGTCTCTCAAGTAATCCCACGGCACTGCCCTCTGAAAACTACTGTCAGTAGCTCTCCTCTAACACTGTAAGGATTCTGGTGTTTGCTGGTACTGTTTCTTTCTCATGTTCTCAGTAGCCTGCTCTGTATCATTCCATATATTTCCTGGTATAGCTTTCCAGTTGCTCATTTTCTCAATATTAAACAAAAATTCCAAGACTACAGCTAGCTGATATTAAAGTAACAGTCATGGAACATACCCTAAAATGTTTTGCTTCTCATCTCCCCCTCTGATCAACCTTGAGAAATAGCAAAAGGGATCCTACTGTTGCGGAACTGGCTAGGTGCTCACAGTCTGTTGAATAGCCACACTCCTCCAGAGTACTAGCCTCCGGCAAGGCTACCTTGTGATCACAACAGGACAAGACACAAAACAAAGCCACCCTGTAATCAGGTTTGAACATAGACAAAACATAAGCTTTGTCCAGGCCACAAATGAGAGCGGACATCCTTCGGTCTTGCTAATGTGGATGCCTCCTGCTCTCTACCAACCTCAATTTGCCTGGCTCCAATTTCTCCCTGTGCTAGAGAGCATCTGCTAAAATATGCCGTCACAGACACAGACGTAGCCCTGGCAGCATCCAATCCACAGCAATGTCTGTCTCCCTTAAACACTCCCCAACCACCTGACCCAGGTAAAAAATCCCAAAGTCAGCCTCTCTCACACCCTCTTGCTCAGAAGTCCCATGGTCCTCGTGGTGTGTGTGCCAAGAGAAGAAAACTCAGCTTGTTGAATTCCAGGTGTCTTCCTAGGAAAGGTGGGTGGCAGGAGGATGCCGATGGCTCACACTCTCTTCAAAGACGTTATCTTCACCAGCTCTCTGGCCTCCACCAGATGCTTCTCTTTTAGGAGACCTTCTATAGCTTTTACTTACACACTGCCACAAGCCTTGCGCTCAAAATCCTCCACTAGACTGAGAAGTTTAAGTGCGTAAGTCTAAAACTAACATGCACCTGTTTCCTGCCACAAAGGTGGAGATCAATAAATACATGAGATGGATGGATAGATAAATATTTATCACCACATGGAGCATACTTCAAAAACCTAAGAACAGAAGCATTATGAACGGATATGAGTAAGGCAAAGGTAACTAGAGGGGTAAAAAAAGAAAGGACCAAAGTCTCCGCAACCAGCAAGGTTTCACTCAAGCTGTGGCTTATGAAAAGTAAAGGCAAGAACCCTTTCTCCCATGTATAACTCAAAACTTGCTTGCGAAAGGCATAGCATTGCATTCAGTTTAGCTTTCTTTTAGCACAGTCTACCACTGACAAGGCATGGCCCCAAGCTGTACAAACTTCACTGTTACTCTGGAAATCCTTCAACAGAAGTCATTTGCTTGGCTTGCAAACCCTTCACCACTCCCAGATTTGGGTCACAGGACTTGCACTGCTCTAATCATAAGAGGCTTTCCCTATGTCTGGCAATGTAGGCCCCTCCCAGCAACTTTACTGTGTTTGGTAAGAGACCACTGCACAACTAGCCAACTTGACTTCAGGATTAGGGATTGTGTGACTTTCAGATGGTATTTAGATCAAGGACTATATGATATGATTAGATTACGTTAGCCATCAGCAGGAAAATCATCATCAGGCCAAGCAAGCATATCAATTGACAAATAAGAGAAATCTTCTGAAAATCAGAGAGCTTTGAACAAAGGGACTCTGTGTGTGTGTGTGTGTGTGTGTGTGTGTGTGTGTGTCTGTGTATATGTGTCTGTGTGCTATGTGTATGTCTGTGTCTCTCTATGAGTCATTGTCTCTCTCTCTCTCTCTCTCTCTCTGTGTGTGTGTGTGTGTCTGTGTGTCTGTGTATATGTGTCTGTGTCTCTGTGTGTGTCATTGTATCTCTCTCTCTCTCTCTCTCTCTCTCTCTCTCTGTGTGTGTGTGTGTGTGTGTGTGTGTGTGTGTGTTATGGTGTGTGCATAGAACTCCGGCACTACTAGGTTTTGCTATTACAAAACAAATAGAACCAACTATTAAATATCTGTACTGCATTGCAAATATACCACTAAGGACACTTTAGAAAACAGCAGGTGATTTTTGCCCACAAACTACAAGCACCTTAAATCCCACTTAGGCACATTATAATGAATTAAATGGCATTCATTTTACTCTTGGTGCCTCTATGTATGAACTCCTGAAATAAATAATAATTGACTGCTGCACCCCTACTTGCATAATGGCTACAATTTTAAAATGATACTGGAAAAGGCTGTAAATTGCAGAAGCACTCTCTCATTTTCTTAAGAGAGCCTAAAGAATGCAAACAGTTTAGATCTCAATGATAAACAGGTCTGCTGCTTCTGAAAGGAGACTCCATCCTCTTTCCACAGAGATCCACAAAGCACAGCCTGCCTATGCAGACCAGCAACTTCTTTTTGTGTATAACTCTTTCAGTAACCCACCCCAAAGGAAAAGTGATCCCCAAAACATTCCTTATCATCTCGGGAGAAAGCAGTGCATTTCCAAAATGACCTAAAAGGGTTTTAAAGTGTTTTCTTTTGCCAATGGACTAAGTCATGTTCATCAAGGCAAAGCCAGAGTATGAATTAAGTTGTTGTGTCTTCCATGGAGTTTCATACCATCCATCCATCCATCCATTCGATATTGATCTTGAGCCCGATCTGCACCAGGCATGGAAGAAAAGCCATTCTGAGCAGTACCATACAACACAAGGCTGTCCCAACGGTCACTGAGCCTCGGGTAGGGGAGATAAATATTAACCACACTAGAATATGTCATTCTGATGTGGAAAAAAAAGTCATATGATAAAGGAACTCATTTAGACCTAGAGTGCTATGATCATCAGAAAAGGCCACTTAAGCTGAAAGGCCACCCAGTCATTACCACTTTGACAAAGGGAAAGACATTTTGGTAAACAATCACAAAAGGGATTTGAACTTCCCTAATGAACAGCTTACTGGGTTAGACCTGGCCTCAGTGCTTGCTGTGTGTAGGCATCCTTTGACTCCTGCCTGTTTCTTGCTGGCTGGTATAAGATCCTATTACCTGCGTACAAAAAAGTCTCACTTTATAATGATTTATTATAGTGTGCAAACTGCTATGCTTGGCCTAGAAACACCCCAAAAATCATCTGCTAGGGGCATAAAAAGCAAAGGCTGGCCATCAGCAAAGCTATTACCTGGGTAAACCAAACGTTTAATAGAGACCAGACAATCACAAGCCCTTGGCTCAGTAAAGTGCCAGCTCCTCTGGGCAGTAAGGTGGTTCCCACACTGTCAGGACTATAATGAAAAGGGATCCAGAAGACCTAATGGTAGCTGCCTACATGGAAATTGTGTTTGCTAGGTAAATCAAAAACTGGATCACCATTTCCAGTTCCTGGCCCTGCAGACTGAGAGGAGGATACAGGAAGTAGCCTTTGAGTGTAACAGAGTGGCGAGGGGTTCATCATGGGGGAAGACAGAGTGGGAGGTGGAGGCACAAGTGGGGAGTGCATGAAGAGCTCAGGACCCTGGGACAGCCCGCCATGCCCTGAACTGGGGCGGTTCCTAACCTCCCACCACCGGCATCATCTGGCAGTAAGGGCAATCTAACCCTCCCCCAAAGACCCCGACCTTCAAGGTTCTTCTCAGGCTAGCCCAGAGAGGCACCAAGAGCCCTGTTCAGGGCCAGAGCCCACCAAATCCTGGTACCCTGGTCCGCAGCGCATGGGAGGGTGCACTTGGGTGGGAGAATGGCAGACAAAACTCTCCCCGCCCACCCGAAGAAGCCAACCACACCCCCTGAATCCCTCAACCCAAGCAGCCCCCAAGCCAGCCCCCGCTATTCTCTGCTCAGGCCCCCTCGGGTTCCAGTCCGCGCCGCGCGCGGGCTCCGCAGGGGCACTAAAGCAAGTCAGAGTGAATCGGGTGCGCGAGGCGAAGGAGGGCGCTCTGCGCGATGTCACTCTCCCGGCCCTGCTCCAGGGCGCCCTCCCTGGGTCCGCGGTCCCGGGATGGGCGCGCCGACCCCTACACACAGACGGGCTGAAGGTTCGAGCGGCCCCTGCACTCACCCATTGGCGCCAAGCCGAGCCGAGCCGCCGAAGCAGCGTGAAAGTTGTCGGAACCGGGCGTTGGGTTCGGAGCGCCGAGGTCGCGAGCGGGGATCCGGGGCGCGAGCGTTGGGACGCGTCTGCTGCTGGGCCGGCTTCTTCCTCGGAGGCGGTGGTGGCAGCTCAGCGCCGCCCGCTACTGCCTCTGCTGCTGCTGCCGCTGCTGCCCTGGGGCGACTCCTGCTGCTGCTGCTGCTGCATCGCGGCCCCGCTGCACCCGGCTGCTCCGGGTTTCCTGCTCTCCGCGAGTGGAAATTGCGAAAAAAAAAAAAAAGAGAGAGAGAAAGAAAGAAAAGAAAAAAAAAAAGCACCGCCCAGCCCAGTGCCCTGCAACCGCCTCGGAGCCTGCTCTCCCCTCCTCCCCGCCGCGGCGAAGCTCAGCGGCTCCGCCCGCTCGAGAGGCGCGGCCGCCAGGCGGGGGCGGGGCCGAGGGGCGGGGCCCGAGCAGTGTCGGTCCAGACTCCGGGGCTCGTCCTCTGTCGGCGAGGCTCAGCCGCCCCCCTCACCTTTGGCTCTGTCCCGGCTGGAGCTCCGCAGCGGGGATCGCCCCCTATCCGCCTAGGCTCGGCTCACGCCCCGGGAAATGCCGCGAGACTCCTCGAGACTGGAGGAGATTTAGGGGGTCCGTGGGGGTGGGGGCGTCGGAGTTGTGGGGCACGTGGAAAAGGTGGATCGAAGGCAGAACCCCAGGGAAGGAGGGCTGGGGGAGGGGAAGCCGCTGGCTGGGGAAGAGCGGGACACCTGCTGTGTTATTAACAGGTGACACCCCCTCTCCGCAGGGGGGGGGGGACATAGAGAATGTTGGGAAGAAGGATGCTAGCAGGGGGCTGTGGGAGGAAGGCGCCTTTGGCTGTGGCTTTGGAGTACTGGCAGACCAGGCGCGAGTTTGGAGCGTGGGAGGTCCTGGGCTAGAGGTGCCCAATGAGAACAAGGGCGCAATCAGGCTGCGGAGCAGGTCCGCCGCTGGGCACCGCCCCTCACAGGATCAGACCCCCCTTACACCTGACCCAGCGGTACCCCGGACCAGGTGTGGAGCCCTGCTGCTTAGGAATGTTTGTAGGTCCCGAGACAAAGATTGGCTGGTTCTCCATCAGGCTTCACTGTGCTCTATTGCTCCTCAGACCTGGACAGACAACAATGTTAAGTGGACACTAAAATGAAGATAGAAATTCATAGGAATTCCTGGGCAACTCACGATCTCCTTTTTTGGAGTCCATTCTCCACCACACCTTTCAGCCAAAGAGCCTTGCATTCATTGAGCTGTTTCCTTTCCACTTTCCACCATCTGGTGGTAGGAAGAGATAGTGAGCTAGACTGGAGACGAAATAAGCAACAGCGAAAGCGAGACAAGAGAGAAATTAGATCATTGTCCCCCTGCAAATGGAGGCTGGGGACTAGTGAACCCAAAGGTGACAAATATAAGCTGACCCCATGTCCAATGGAGACCTGTCTTGCATACCCGCTGAATAATAATGCAGCATAATGTGTACATTGGTCAAAGCCTAAAATTCCTGTAGAAATATGTTGGAGGGTGGAGGTGGGGCGGACTCAGTCATAAGGCTGAGGCAAAGAAGATGGTGATCTTAATGAGTCTGGCTTAAAGGCTGGCCTGGGACACATAGCATGATCCTGATGAGTAAGAAGGAGGGAAGAGGAGAGATCGGGGCTTTAAAAACAAAAGTAGCAGCAGCAGCCTTCTCTAGATACTGTCCATGTGTGTCACAGTAACCTAGGCTAATCAAGAAACGGAAGGCTCGTCCGTACAGTGGTCCTACTTGTTACATGCCTTGAGGCATCCAAGGTCTTATTAAGACAATGAAACCTTATGATCCTGCAGTTGACAAACACCGAAACTCAGAGTCTAACTTAACCTGCGGTTAATAGAACATTCTCCCCCTAAACGCAACAAGAATTGGTCTGAGATGTGTCTGTCTAATTCTGAAAGTGGCTGTCTTGGCTAAGCTCCAGATCATTAGACCTTCCTAATTCTCCCTCAAAGACATTCAGACCCCACCCCCACCCCGCCAAAAAAAAAAAATGGCTAGGCATGTGTTCCATAAGGAAATAGCTGAGCTAGATTTATGGTGGCTTGGCGCATGGGGTGCTGAAATTTTGTGTTTGCTGACCTGTGCGTTCTCACAGTGATGAGTCAGAAATGAAGAAGAGCTTTGCTTTACCTTCCAGAAAACCAGGTTCAATTCTCAGCAACTTCATGGTGCCTCACAAACATTTGTAACGCCAGTTCCAGGGGATCTGATGGCCTCTTTTGATCTCTGGTAGCGCACAGATAGTGCATATCCAGGTAAAACACCCATACAAATAATGTTTTTTTAAAGAAGTAAAGTCATTGAACGCTGTTGAAGAAATCTCCCAGATTTCCTGGACATCACAAAGTCCAGTGCAGCCAGTGCCGCCACCAGCAAGGTACTCTAGAGAGAATGAGTTTGCTTTCTCTGCTTAACGTTAGTCTCAAGCTCAGCCTTCAGATTGAATTGCTTTGCCAACCTTGCAAGGATTTTAAGATAGGTCCCTTGAAGTTTTGAGACTTGCTCTTTGTTTTGTATGGTCCAGGAAGGGATCTACGATAGCTATACTTTCTGTTTGTTGACTTTAGTAAGTATATAGCAAAGCCAAAGTAAAAGAATTGATCGCAAGAGATAGCGGAACATCATCAAATTAGGTGCGTACACCACCTATTTCTAGCAGAAACGGACTCAGGAAGTGGAGGGAGTCAGCTGAGTCCCTGGCTTCTCTTTGCCGTAGCCAGCACTTTTATATCATGGGATAAACAATGGAGACCTTTGTCGGAAACGGTTCACCTTCTAGCTGTTCCCAAGGACACAGCAGTTTTACTCTTGGGCTGTTTCCCTCTTGTCCCCTTCCTGACAGTCAGGGGAAGCAGCCCAACCCTAGAAAGTGTCATGGGAGGATACTTTGAAACAAACATGCTTGGGTCTGAAATGGGGGGCAGGGGGCAACCCCAATTCCAGAGCCAGCTTCCCAGTGACCAACCTCAAAGAGCACAGGTCCGCTTTGCCAATGTGATGCTCATTGCAGTCTGCCTCCAGGGTGCTTTGTTGTGGTGGTGCTCGGGCTTGAACCCAATGAGTGTGCAAGCCCCAGACAACTGAAGGCCTGCACCCTTATTCCACAGTCTGAATGGACTTCCTGCAATGACAAACTCGGCATTTTCTCACAAAAGAAAGACTGATAATAAGACTCCCCCCCCTTGAGGTATGCCCTGCCTTTAATGCCTCAACTCAACCAATTGTCAAAACTTGAGAATTTTTCATCTTCAGTTTCTCCAAATGACGAATGAACAGGCCTTTTCCCACTTATTGTCCCGTTCTTCTGAATCGTTCCTATTGTCCTTTCATTTTTCTTTGAGAAGCTCTTGCTGACCAGCACAAGGAAAGTCAAAGTCAAGATTCCAATCCAGCCGCTGGCATGAATACCCGTGTAATTCTGCGGCCTGCCTCCTTCCTACAAGTGGATCTTTTAAAACAGAAGAGCTAATGCAGGATTTCAAACATAACCCAAATTATGTTCATTCATTTCATGAATATTTCTAGACAAATACAATTGTATTGAATATCACAGCTTTGTCCCACTGAACTCCCATTTCTACCAGAATAGATAATGGGTTTAGAAAATGAAAAGTATCTGACTTGTCACATTAAAATGGCATCACGTGGTTGAAAAGGCACCCCTGTGTTGCTCAGTGGTAGCAGCTTTTGGGATGATGACTGAAGGTACTTGAGCCTTCGCGGCTCCAGCACTTACAAAGTGTCAGGCGTGCCCCCTCCCCGTGCTCAGGCTTGACATCCGTAATTTACATATAATGAAGGATACTTTGCTTTGATAACCTTTAATATCATCTTTACATTAATATAAATTGCATACTGAGTGCTTCACAAAAGACAGTCATTATAGAGTACTTTTGGTGAGCTTTACGGAGCACAAATCTCACAGTGCAATGCAAGAGAGTAAAAACATGCTTAAGAAAAATAATGAAAGGTGTCCTAAAGGCCAAAGCTGAAACAGCTCAAATTACACATAAAATAAATTCAGGTGCTGGAGAAATGGCTGCGCTTAAGAGAATGTCTGTCGCCCTTCTAGATGACCCGTGTTCGGTTCCTAGCACCCCTGTCATGTGGCTCACATTCACCTCTAACTAGTTTCAGGGGATCCGGTGCTTTCTGGCCTCCATGGACACTTTCTTGCATATGGTTTACGTACGTACACTAGGGTACACACACATACACATGAATAAAAATAATGAAGTCTTTATTTAAAAAAAAAAAAGAAAAGGAATCAACAAGAAGATGATAAGTCATCCTTACAGAGAGATTCCAATAAAGGAAAAACAAAACATGAAGATGGGGCGGGGGGGGGGTGTCACAGCACCATTAGAATTCTAAGATAGGCAAGATAGGCCAGTCATTACAGTCCATGCCTGGAATCCCAGCACTCTAGAGAGACTTAGGCAGAAGGATCGTCACAGATTTGAGGCTAGCACGGGTTACTTAGTTCCAGGCCAGCTTGAGTTATGGAGTGAGATCCTGTCTCAAAAACAAAAGAGGGTGCTTGGCTTAGGTTCTACTGCTGTGAACAGAAACCATAACCAAGACAAGTCTTATAAGAATGATATTTAATTGGGGATGGCTTACGGGGTCCAGAGGTTCAGTCCATTGTCAAGGCAGGAGCATAGAAGCATCCAAGCAGATGTGGGGCTGGAAGAGCTGAGATTTTCACCTCTTATTCCGAAGGCAGCTAAGAGAAGACTGGCTTCCAGGCAGCTAGGAAGAGGGTCTTAAAGCCCATACCCACAATGACACAATTCTTCCAAAAAAGGCCACACTTCCTAATAGTGCCACTCCCTGAGCCAAGCATATAGAAACCATCACAGTGCTGGAGAGATGGTCGAGCAATTAATGGCTTTTACTCTCTCCAAGGATGAAGGTTCAGGACCCAAATAGTGGCTCCCAATCACTTGTAATTAATTCCAGCTCCAGGTGATCCACTGGCTTTTTCTGGCCAATTCTGACTGCTGAATGCAAGTGCTGCACAAGTGCACATACATGCACATAAATAAAAGTCCACATACATGCACATAAATAAAATATGAAACAGAACAAGAAGACTGTAGAAATAGTTGGAACAAGCACAGTCTAACTAAAATTACAAATTAGTGGGTGGAAGTTTAATTATAAGCAGGGCATTTGCATACCCTCAAAGTATTTGCCCCTTCATAAATGTCTTCAGACTTGCAATGGGGGAAACTAGTAACTTCCCAGTGGGGAATGGCAGCCAATAGCTCTTTTATCACATGAGCAAGGTCTGCTCTCCAGGAATTAAAGACAGTCTTTTCCATCCTTCCTTCGAATTGTGTGTGCCCTGAGCTAAAGGTAATTTACATCAAGGTCAAAGGCAGTAAACTGAACATTTTACTGTATTGCATTGAGCAAGCTTGAGACCGACTTTGGAAGAAGCCACTTTCCCTTTCTCCCTGACTGTGAATCCTTTCCAACTAATCCCAGAGAACAGAGTTTACCCAATCTGCCCAAGGCAGAAACAATCCAATCAGAGCAGGTCTTTCACATGCTAAATCATGATTTCCTTCGAAAGTTTCTCTAGCAAAGGAAGCACACACATGGAAAACTGTTACAGGTGTTCTTGCTTTAATATCTAAAGAATGAAGGCCAGTGAGACGACTTCTTAGGGGAGGCCAGCAAGCCTGGTGACCTGTATTTGATCCCTAGGAGCCACATCATGGAAGGAGGAAACCCAACTCCCAAAAGTTATCCTCTATCCTATGTATGTGTTGTGACATATATGCACATACATTTCAGGTTCGAGAGCACACACACACACACACACACACACACACACAAATTGAAATGTAATAAAATTTCTAAAAAATAACCAAGTAATCAACCTCAAAAACAAATAGTCATAGCAAATATTTATCTAGAATGCACAAAGGAAGGGGCTGGGGACTCGGCTCAGTCAGGAGAGCACTTGTTAAGCAAACATGAAGACCCGTGTTCAATTCCCAGCACCGACATTAAAAAGAAAAACCTTGAGCATAGTGATGCATGCTTACAATTCCAGCACTGGCCAAGGAGAGATAAACACATCCCTGGGGCTTGTTGGCCTGCCTGTCTAGCCTAATCAGCAAACAATAAGTCTGAGTAAGAAATCTTGTCTCAAGAAACAACGTGGATATTTCCTGAGGAACAAAATCAAAGATTGTCCTTTGGCCTCCTCATGCATGCTCATACTTGGGCACAAATACTCTGTAAAACACATACACACACACACACACACACACACACACACACACACACAAATAAAAATGTGAAATGCACAAAAGAGGCCAAGTATAGAGGGGAATTTGTTATCATTTCCCCATCCCTTTTCTTCAACATTGCTTTGCCTAAGCAAACTGGGAAGACAGACCTTGGAGACTAAGAAAGAATAAATAAATGCATGCTACTGCCCATCGCTAAGAAATTATAATAAATTAGTATTTTCATAATTAAGATGCAAGTCAAAACATAACCAGAAGAAATCCTAGAAGCAACACACATTATGGTCCTTTGTGAGAAAAGTTGATGTTCAACATGGGAACATAGGAATAAACATACAGATTTTTTTTCTCACTATGTAGCCCTGGCTGATCCAGAACTCCCTATACAGATCAAGCTGGCCTTAATCTCACAGAGATCCACCTGCCTCTGCCTCCCTATGTGGAATCCAATGGTTCTCAGCCTTCCTAATGCTGTGACCCATTAATACAGTTCCTCATGTTGTGCTGACATGAAGGAAGGGTATCATGTGCCCAACCATAAAATTATTTTTGTTGCTACTTCATAACTGTAATTTTGCTACTGGTATGAATCATAATGTAAATATTTGTGTTTTCTGGTGGTTTTAGACAACCCTTGTGAAAGGGTTATTTGACCCCTCCCCCCAAAAAAATGGATTACAACCCTCAGGCTGAGAACCACTGGATTAAAGGCTTGTGCCACAGCCCCAATGTTGCAGGCTGATTACTTTAGATGGGCACTGCTAAACTGAGAAGAAGGAGCATTTTATCTTGATGATCAATAATGATTTATGGATAAAAACTGACCCAAACTTTAGCAGTTACGTTCAGGAGCCCCATTACAGGCCAGTTTACACCTGAGCTGGCCCTCTAGGCTGTACACAGTATTGGGTTCCACAGTTCCAACAGAAGGAAGGGAGAACGATTAAGAATGCCCAGAGTCGCCAGGCGGCGGTGGTGGCGCACGCCTTTAATCCCAGCACTTGAGAGGCAGAGGCAGGCAGATTTCTGAGTTCGAGGTCAGCCAGAACTCAGAACTACAGAGTGAGTTCCAGGACAGCCAGGGCTATACAGAGAAACCCTGTCTCGAAGAGAAAAAAAAAGAATGCCCAGAGTCTGGAGGAGCAGATTGCCTTGTGTGGAAGGGGTTGGGGTGCAGCCAGATGATGGCGTTCTCTGTGCCAGCCAAATGTGAACAAGAGTCTACAGGCAATGGGCAGCAACAGAAGCCTCCAGGCATCCACTCGGCACTGGTAGACTGCTCCAGAGGAGAAAAGTCTTGGGAAAAGTGAACAGGCAGAAAGAGGCTACAGCAATTAAAGGTCAGCATTTGGGAACAAAACAAGTGGCTATCTGAGAGCCTTTTTCTTTTAAGACAGTCTCTCACTATCACATGAAGCCTAAGCTGTCTCAGAACTTGCTATGTTCACCAGGTGGTCCTCCAACACAGAGAGATCTGCCTGCCTCTGCCTCCTGAGTGCTAAGATCAAAGGCATGCACCACCACTTCCAGTCCTTGAAAGCCATTTTCGAAGTATATCTGATATATGTCATGTACATTGTTATGCAGATGATTTACCCTGGTAAGGAGCCAAGGTGAAGAATTCTTATTTTGTTGATTGGTTGGTTGGTAGGTAAGTTGGTTGGTTGGTTGGTTGGTTGGTTGGTTGGTTGGTTGGTTGGTAGGTAGATTGGTTGGTTGGTTGGTTGGTTTTTTGAGAAGTGTCTCACTGTGTAGTCCTGGCTGTCCTGGAACTCACTTTGTAGACCAAGCTGGTCTCAGAGATCCACCTGCCTCTGCTTTCCTGAGTGCTGGGATTAAAGGTGTGAGCTTAGAAGATTCTGTTTTAAGATTTGTTTATGTTTACTTCATGTGTGTGAATATTTTGCCTACATGTGCACTGTGTAGATGATTCTTAGTATTTTCTGAAGGCTAGAAGAAGGCTCTGGATCCCCTGGGACTAAAGTCATAGGCTATTGTGAGCTACCATGTGGGTGCTGGGAATGGAACCTATGTTCTTAACCATTGAGCCATCTCTTCAGCCCCAAGACATAAAATTCTAAACAAACATTTTGTTAGCTGGCTTGGAATCTGGGTAGATGGATTGCTCAACCAACTTGGGGCAAAAGTTTCTGTTGGGTAGGGATGAGGGCAAGATAATGGAGTCATATTTGAATCTTCTTAAAAGAGAATGAAATATTGATTCACTTTATAATGCAGATGATCCTGGACAATAGGATGGTAACCAACAGAAACCAGTCACAAAAAGTCATTTATTGTATGACTCCATCTCCAGAACAGGCAAAGGCATAAAGACAGAAAGTAGGTTAGTGATTCCTATTGCTGGTGGAGTTAGAGTTGGCTAACAGGTACAGGGTTTTGTTTTTAGAGTGACAAAATATTCTAAAGTTAACCGTTTGGATGGTTGCACAACTGTGAAAACACTAAAATGGCTGAATTGTACATTTTAAATAGACATTTGTGCAACATGTGTATTATTTCTCAGAAGCAGAAATATATGTAATGTCATTATAAAATGTCAGTGTGAGACTCATGGAAAAGTTCTAGAGCTAGATTGTAGTGATGATTATAGTACTCTCAGTGCCAGTGGGCTGTAAGTACACTTAAAATGGTTCAGGGGGTAGGGGTGGACACATGACCAGAACTTGAAAGAACTTGCTGCTCTTGCAGAGGGCTTGGGATGTTAACAGCCTATAACTTCAGATCTACACACAGGCATGGAAAACACTCATACACATAAGATCAAGCCTTAGAAATTTTAATCCAATTTTCTATAAGCTCACTATTACCAAGATTTCCAGAGATAATTATTACTGCTAATTACATAAAATAGTCCTCCAGAAATTACACATGTGGTGCATATATATATATATATATATATATATATGCAGAGAACATACCTATACACATAAGATAAAATAAATCTATCTTCTAAAAGTGGCTAAAAGGGTAAATGTTATGTATCTTTTGCCACCAGAAAAAAAAAAATATTTGTGGTTGATGAATTATGAGGCCAAGCAGGCAATTTGCCCTGTGCTTTCCCCCTCCGGTAATATCCTCATGCTGCTTCCTAGCAGGAAGTCACTACTGTAATAAATACTACCCCACTATCCTCAATGCCACCACCTTTGGGTGCTGAGACTCCAAGCCCAGTGATCTGAACTGAGGATGAGGACTCACAGCCATCTCCCAGGCTGTGAAGCTCCCGGTGTGGAGAGCCAACCCAAGATGCATTCTCAAGCCCCAGAGGCCATGAGAGTTAATTGAAAAGTCTCTGAAGCAGGCACTTAACTAATAAGATATGGCACAACCCTTATGTAGCACAAGGTCTTATTAAATAGAGTCAGCTAAATCAAGTTTACCTCCTCAAAAATAACTACAGTCCAGCCACAGGCAAAAGTGGAGGCACTGAAGTTTGTCCCCATGTTGGGCTTACCAGCCCTGAGCCTGGACTTCTTTTAGTCCCAATGTTTTTTGTTTGTTTGTTTGTTTGTTTGTTTGGGTTTATATTTTTGTTTGTTTGTTTGTTTGTTTGTTTATGCCAGAGAGGAGCACCAGGTGTAGTGTCCAACAGCAATGTGTGGAAACTGACTAGCAGTGTGCACTGTATACCCTATCACAGACCTGTCCAATTGGAAACACACTGGCCCATGTTTTAAGCAACTGTCTGGGTGATTCTGATACAGCTAGCACAGGAAAACTATCCATACCTCTACTTCTCAGACCCAAGATGAATGACTGGATCATCTGAGAATTTAATTGATGTTTAGCAATGAAAAAGGGAGCTAGATGTCTCAGTGAGTAAAATGCTTCCTACCAACCAAGCCTGATGAGATGATTTCAATCCTAGGACCCATATTGTGAAAGGAGGAAACTGACTTTCTCAAGTTGCTCTCTGACCTCCACATATATGCTATGGAGCACACACACGCAAACATGCACACACACATAAGTGAGTAAATAATTGAAATTTCAAATGCTACTTAAAAGAAAATGAGCTGAAGGGAGTTACTAGTAACACACTCTGACCTAAGAAAACTGACTTGATGTTTTATCAAAGATATGTGTATCATTAGCATTACAAAAGTAATACGGGGGTGGGGAGCTGGAGAGATGGCTCAGTGGTTAAGAGCACACTGACTGCTCTTCTGAAGATCCTGAGTTCAAATCCCAGCAACCACATGGTGGCTCACAACCATTCGTAATGAGATCTGACGCCCTCTTCTGGAGTGTCTGAAGACAGCTACAATGTACTTACATATAATAAATAAATAAATCTTTTTTAAAAAAAAATAATACCTACTAAGGCAAAGGCCTTAAAAGATAAAACTCTAGGGGCTAGAGAGATGGCTCAGTGGTTAACAGCTCTTACTGAATTCTTACAGAGGACCTGAGTTCAATTCTCAGGTCCTGAGTTCAATTCCCAGCAACCACATGGAGGCTCACAACCATCTGTAATGGGATCTGATGCCCTCTTCTGGTGTGACTAAAGACAGCTACAGTGCACTCATATACATAAAACAAATAAATATTTTAAAAGATCTGTATTAAAAAATAAAGCTCTAGAGACTTTGTGCTTAGATATTTCAAAACTTATTTTAATAAGTGTTTTCACATGCTTCAAACTCCCTTCTAGCCCACCACCCAAAGGTAGGGGAGAAAAGATGGGTAATAGGACAATTGGGATGTAGACCTGTTTAGAAGGATTTTTGTTGGGGATTCAAATCTTGTCAGGATACTAACAGTCCAGTTCAAAAGTGTCACCAAACAGGAATCAGCAGCAACTGCATGATCCAGAAGAAACAGCCAGGCCCCTGCTGAATGAGCATGAGTCAGTGGAGCAACCAGAACCAGACAGAATGCCAGAAGTTCTCTTCCATGCCTCTCTCAATGAAACGAAGATCAGCAAAGAAAGCAAGACCTCCAAAGCATTGCACAGGTAGCAATGCAAGTGTGCTATAACTGTCTGTTGGGTCTTACTTATTTATACTCTCTCCAAACATCAAATGCTCTCTCACGAATTTGCTTCAGCAAAACATCACATGAGTCTGCTCAGGAAAGTATCATATGACACAACCAGAAATTTCCACTTCAAAAGACATATACTATAAAATCAAAAATCTACACACACACACACACACACACACACACACACAGTGGTCTTTGGTGCGTACAGGCAAAATGTTCATATATATAAAACAAAGCTTTAGAAATTTTAGTCAAATCTCTAATTTAACTACTACCAATTCTTGCAGAGATAATTATCACTATTAACTGTCAGGTCCCATAGAAACCTAAGACAAGTCTCACTCAGTACCTGTGGCTCCTCCCAGCACTTCTCACCCCACACGGTACCCTAAATCTCACCAGCCCAGAGGCTGAGTTTCCCTCCTCCCAGCCTGATGCCTATATAAATCAGCCATCTTGGGTATGCATGTTCTTGGTTCCCGTGCTCTTTCTTGGCCTCATGGCTCCTGGTTCCTCTCTTGGCTACATGATTCTATAACAGAGCACCAGATCTTAGTAGGCCCCCAGACCATAGCACATCTGACTACATAATGGAAGTACTATTCAAGCCATAAAACTTAGCACATAGCACCACGTGCCAAAATGAAAAGACCTAATCCATTACAGACCTTAATCCTGGGACAGTTTCTAAATGTGCTAACCTTGCTTTTTGTATTCAGTAGTTCTGCTAACCATTCTTTTTAATTGAAGTATGTCAATCCAGAACATGGGTTTGTAGCTTGAGAAAGGCTCAATGCTACTTACACTGGAGTGCAAAACACTGGCCAGCTAATAAAGACTTTGTACTGGCTTACACCCATGTTCCAGCAGTCGTCTTTCTTGGTCCACTTGCCACCTTCATCCTCTCTCAATCTCTCCACCTCCTCTCCTGGCCAGGTTCAGACTGGACCCTTCCAGATGCCTCTGGCTGTTTTCTCCCCCATATTTACAATAAACCCTTCTCAACCATACCTAGGAACAGTCATAGCCTCATTTTCATTAATTAATTATATATATATATATATATATATATATATATATATATATATATAAACTATTCCTCTAGAAATTACTCTACATGTTGTCATAATTTTTATCTGTAACTCCTTCCTATTGTTCTAATGATGAGAATGAAGATCCCTTGCTGAAGTGTAGCTCTTCACAGTTGATGGCTTCTGGCAGGGATGGGGAAGGTCTCAGTCTTCTTTAAACTGAGTTTCTTTAAGAGGCTGGCCACTAAGAGTTTGACCATGCTTCAGTGTGTATAGGAGCAACTTAAATTGGACTTGGAACCTTTTTCTTTTTCTTTCTTTTTGCTTCGGGGAGGAGATCACAAGAGTAGGGTGGACCTGAGAAGTGAGTGCGATTGGGGTGTATTGGGTGACATGCCCAAATAATCAATAAAAAACGTTATGTTGGGGGAAAAAAGAAAATGGCGCTCCTTGTGGAAATGGGTCAGTCCTTTTCCTTAGAAGATTCTTAAGTTAACTATATTAGTTACTTTATCCAAAATACTTCACATAAATGTGTCCTTGCTGTGCCCAAATACTTAAAAATCGATCTAAGAGAGGAATGATAGATGCCATAGGGTCACAGTGTGAGGATAAAGTCAGTCCTGATGAAGGCATGGAAGCAGGAACGAGGCAGCTGGTCCCATTGTGTCAGGAGGGAGAGAGACAGAGACAGAGACAGAGAGACAGACACAGACGACAGAAACAGAGACAGAGACAAAGACAGACAGAGACTGCTCATTCTCAGGTTATTTTGTTGTTGTTTAGTTTTGTTGGGTTGTTTTGCATTGCTTGCTTTTTATTCAGTCTGGAATCCCAGCCCATACAATGGTAGACCCCACAGTTAGAAAGGTTCTTCCCTCCTCAGTTTTATATCTGAAATCCCCTCACAGACTTGTCTAGAACTGTGTCTCCTAGGTGATTCTGAATCTAGACAAGTGGACAGGAAAGATTAACTTTTTCTTTTTCACACAAATTTGGTTGGGAACTATTAATCCTGTCAGGAATAGATTTTTATGAGAATGTATTTGTCTTAGTCAGGATTACTATTGCTGTGATTAAATACCATGACCAAAAGACGGGTTGGGGAGGAAAGGATTTATTTTAGTTTGTTTCCATATCGCTGTTCATCACTGAAGGAAGTCAGGACTGGAACTCAAGCAGGTCAGGAAGCAGGAGCTGATGCAGAGGCCATGGAAGATGTTACTTACTGGCTTGCTCATGGATCCATGGTTTGCTCGGCCTGCTCTATTATAGAACCTGGGATCACCGGCCTAGGGTTGGCACCATTCACAATGGGCTGGGCCCTCCCCCACTAATCACTAATTAAGAATATGCCTTACAGTCAGATCTTATGGAGGTATTTTCTCAATTAAAATTTCCTCCTTTCAGATAACTCTAGTTTTTGTGTGTCAAGTTGACATAAGAACAACCAATAGCATTTTTATAACATTACTCTAGTAATTCAAATTTCTAATTTTAAAACACTTAAGCAATTCTGTGATACTCTTAAATGAGGTGTTAAGCCTTTTTCAAGGAGTCTGTTCTGTGCCCATCTATAGTCTGAGCTGTCCTAAGCCAGAAAACTTTTTGCAACATGGCCTCACTATGCAGTCATAATTTGCCTCAAACTCATAATTTTTCTGCCTCAGCCTCCCAAGTGCTGAGATTACAGGTGTAACCACTACCCCCTGGCTAATGATGCTTAATCTGAGATTCTTTTTCTTTGTGCCCGGCTTGACTATGGCCACCATCTATTTGCTACCCAGAAAATATACTGAGCAAGAAGAAATCTTTGGCTGGCTCGTTGGTTGATTGGTTGGTTTTTGAGGCAGACTCTTGTAAACCACATTGACCCTCCAACTTGCAACAAGATGAGTATGTCCTTGAACTTCTGACCCTCCTGCCCAAGTCTCCCCAGCATTGAGATTATCATCATATTCAGGACTGCAAGAGAGAATCTTGAAATGAAATTTTGTCTTATTCAGTCAGCAAAGTGCAAAATTAAAAACTTGAGTTTAGGTTCCAAGACACCTACATAAAAGTCCAGAGTAGCACTGAATGTTTGTATTCTGCACCCCCACCCCCATGCCAAGGGTAGGGTGGTAAGAGAGATGAATTGTTCCTGTAGTTCCATGGCCAGCTAATCTTGTCAGATGGGCAAGCTCCAGGTCCAGTGTGAGACCCTGTCTCAATATGAAGTTTTCAAAGTAAGAAAATTTAAAAATAATAAAAATGATTTTTAAAAAGTGTAATAATTATGGAAGACATCTATAGCCTCCACACATTGCACATATATGCATGTGTGCACACACATGAATACATATACACATAAAAATGTTTAAATATTTAAAATGTAGCATATATATGCTACATACATGTGTATATTATATATATGTATATGTATATATATGTGTGTATGTATGTATACACACACACAAATGTCTTACATAGCCATAAAGAACACGGGTAATCTTTCATATAGTTACTAGACCTTTCCTGGCCCAAATAAAGAAGTACAAAAGTTCCATATGACAAAATTTACAGTGTTGTATATCTTAGGAACAGAGGCATGGCTCTTCTGACACTGCTTCTGTCTCTGGGCAGCAAGAAGGAGGATTTTAAGACAATGGACAAGAAGGGTCTGTGATACTCCCTCATCCTCTTCTCCTAATCTCTAACGTCAGTGTAAGTCAAGTGTTGTTTCTATTTTAACAATTGAGAGGACTGGAGTTCAAAGGAGCTAAATGCCATGCTCCATCAGTGCTCCTTCCCAGAAGAGAGCAGTCCAGGGAACAGAAAGTCAATTGTGTCTGATTGGATTAGAAATGACGAAATCGTCTGAATCTAACTAAACAACCTATTTGTTTTGTCATGGTTGGAAGTTCCTACTTAATGGTCCTTACACAGAATTTCAGTGCATCCTCATAGATATTTTGCTTGGCAAGGGATCTGAATGCATTTGTGATCTGTAACTCCATTTTTAAAAGAGCCCATATCCTCACACAGACATATACGCAGGCAAAACAGTAACACATATTTTAAAAAGTCAGCCTGTATCTTAGTCACTGTTCTATTCCTGTGGAAAGACACCATGACAAAAGCAACTCCCATAAAAGAAAGCATTTAACTGAGGGCTGGCTGGCTTACAGTTTCAGAGGTGAGTCCATTATCATCCTAGTGGGGAGCATGGTGACATGCAGGAAGGCTTGGTGCTGGAGCAGGAGCTAAGCTATATCCAGATCCACAGGAAGCAGGAAGACAGACAGAATGAGGCAGACAGAGAGACAGAGACAGAGACAGAAGCACAATGACAGAGACTCTGAGCCTGGCTTACCCTCAGTGACACACTTTCTCCATCAAGGCCACATCCCCTAATCCTTTAATAAAGTACCACTTCCCAACCACCAAACATTCAAATATATGAGCCTTTTTGGGTTGTTCTTATTCAAACCACCACAGCCATGGTGGTGAGAGTAGAAAGGGAGATGTGATCTTTGTATGCTATATGCATGTATTTAAGAGGTTCCACTAATGTATGCAAGTTGTATGTGTTATGAAAATGTGTGTGCATACAAAGTATATACACACATGCCAAAAGTTGACAAGGATTGAGACCAAGTTGCTAAACGTTATTACTGAGTAGTCAGAAGTAATAGGAATCAAACGGAAATTAAAGTTCTTATGTATACTTTCTCACACTTTTCAGAACTTTCCCCCATCAAAGATACATGACCTATAGAGCAAGAAGAGATTATCTCCAGGGTATATAATATCCCATGCAGGCATGAGTATCTGAAAAACCTAGAGACTAACAAACAGCTGACATCAAAGACTATGCATGAGACAGTGACATTGCTAAAGCATCTGTCAATTCCCATTAGTAATTCATGCACCTGGAAACGTGATTTAGAAGTGTGTTAAAGCCAATGCCATAAATGCACAGATCTTGTTCTTATTTTATCCTAGGGTATATGAAATCATTCCACCTTGATGTGTGATGCTGGTCCTCTGGTTGCTAGGCAGCATTCAAAAAAAAAAAAAAAAAAAACCGCAGTCTCTCTTTTATCCATTAGGTGGGGCAAGAAAGCTTTAGAAGACTCAGCCAAAACAGGAGCAGGAGAGCCAATTGCTGATGTAGTTGGAGGACCCAGAAAGTCATCCCCAGTCCGTTTAGTGAGATGCATGCTAAATAACTTTTTTTCTAAGCCAAAACCTGATTTCAGAGAGTTTTTTAGTGAAAACTCAAGTTAAAACACAAAATGTTTCAATACAATAAGTGCACCCTGTAACCAGGACATTTTCCTAATATTTTTTAAGTGAAAAGGTTCTCCAATTGAGGCTCTGAGGAGATGGTTCAACTGGTAAAGTGCTTGCTCTGCAAGCATGCAGACCACAGTTCAGACAACCAAAACTCATGGGAAAAGCTGGTTTCTGTGGCAGTATACTATTCTGTGGCCTACCTCAGACTCCCAATTTCACAGGGTGTGGATGGGAGGTATTATCATAAATTGATAATTTCTAAGATATGCATATGTGTATGTTAATATGTATAAGCATGTATGCATATGTGTTTCCCAGATATGGCTGCTGAAAAGATTTATAGATGTAAAGGCCGAAGCAGCAGTGAGCATTAGGTTCTAAGAATTCCTCTCTAATGCTATCACTCAGACTGAGAAAGAGGTGAGGGGAGAGGACAGGAGATGTAGTATAGCCTAGCAAATATTATATGCATGCTCATTTGAAACTATTGATAACTTTAAAACTCTTTTTAAGAATTTATTTTTTATGTGTCCGAGCATCTTGCCTACATGTATAGTACACTGAGTGCATGGAGGCCAGAAGAAGGTGTTGGATTCCCTGGAACTGGAGTTACAGATGGTTTATAGATAACCATGTGAGTGCTGGGAACTGAAGTGGGGTCCTCTGCATGAGCAGCAAGTGTTCTCAACCACTGAACTGTCTCTCCAGCCCTTGAAGAAAACCTTTGGATAGGTTGTTATATATGACAATGTCATCCATTTCTAATTAAGTACAGATGAAAACTAACTGACTTATATTTCCAAGCCATAAAGGTCCACCTGAGAAAATGGAAGAATTTGGCCCAATAACAAGTAGGGGAGATGCTGGGTAGGAGAATCAAACAGACAAAGCTTGGGATCAAGAGGAGCCTCACTGGGAATGACTAGTAAGATAACTTCTCAGGCAGCACTTGGCCCATGGCAGAGGACTTCTGCATGCTTCGCCGTCTCTTTGGTTAACCATAAAACAGAGAGCTCTTGGGAGATCAGTGTAGACACATAGGAACCCTCAAGAGCAGTCCACTTTCATGCCTTTCTCTTCAAACAGTTCCTAGGCCAGCTGCTAGCATTTGAATTTACCTTCCACTGCTACCAGGAAGCTACTAGAAGATTTTGGCTAAAATGGAGACTGTCAGTCAGTAAGTACTTTTGAGCTACTCCAGCAAAGGAAAAGGATGAAATGAAGAGACTGTGGTTCCTAGTTAGTGAGTGGGGTCTTCCACAGGGAAATATTTAAGTATACTGAGAAGACTAATCCAGTGAGGCCAAAGAGTCAGGGATTAGGCACTCTGTGATGCAGAGGCAAAGGAAGAGCCTCTGGGATGATGGAAACTGGGCAAACAAGTGCAAAGATAGGAAAGCAAAAGTATATGGATGAAGGCTCAGCAGTGAAAGTGCTTGTCATGTGAGCATGAGTTCAGATTCCCAGGAACCCATAGAAATACTGGTTGGTCATGGATGTCAACCTCTATTTTGATCTCAGAAGACACAGATGAGGGACCCCGGAGTAGGTTGATCAGTGAACTCTGGGTTTGACTGAAAAAACCTTACCTTGACAACTGCAGAGATGACTCCAGTTCTAAGCAGCTAAGAGCTCTTGCTGAGGACCTGAGTTTGATTCCTAGCACCTACATTAAAGCACGGCCATCCATACCTCCAGTTCCAGGGGTTCTGATGCCTCTTTCTGTCCTTTCTCAGCATCAGTCAGGCATTTGGTGCACATGCATTCATTCAGACAAAATAAATTCATACTCATAAAATAAATCTAACTACAAAAGACTGAACATTTTTTAAATGTCTCAGTGAATAGAGTGGGTGATCAATGATGGATCCCAACATCAACTCAGACCTCCAAAAGCATGCAAACATGTGGAAACACATGCATACAAAGACATCTACGCCCACATGCATAACACACACGAGGCAAACGATAAACCAATTAGAGTATGGCACACTCTATGTCTATGGGTGTCAAGTTGCTTGGTGCATTCTGCTGGGAAGGCAGCAACCTCATTCCTCTAGGAAAACACATCTGCTACATTGGTTACAAAACACATGTGAAGCTGATGTCAAAGTGGAGCAACCAGAACTCCCATGCATTGTTAGTGAGAGTATAATATGCTGAAGCTACTCAGGAAAATAACTTGGTATTTTTATTACAAAAGTGTCCATGTGATCACATGATCTGACAATGCCACCCCTGGATATTTACTTACATGAAATAAATTCAGGCAGGAGTGTAGACTTTAGTTTATTCATGATTGCCAAAATATTGAAGCAACAGATAGTGATCAAGTAGCAAGGCAGCAACTAAATGATGTCATATTGAGATAATACTACTTAGCAATAACAAAGAATGGATTTAGAGCAATGGGGCAGGGGAGGGCTCTTTAATGATACAAATCAGTGAGATTCACTTAGGTTTTTAGTGTGTTTAGCAAGTATTCATAAAAATAAACAAAGGCTTTCATAACCAAAGAATGAAAATTGAGATACAGAGATTTATCTTAAAAATCAATCTTTTAAAAATGTTTTTCTTTTTATTTACTTTACATCTCAATCACAGCCCCCATCCCTTCTCTCCTCCCAGGCCTGTCCTTACAAGTCCTTCCCCCACACTGGCCTGGAGAAGGGGCACTACCCTACCCTGGGACAACTAGAGCCAGAAGAACTAAGCACATCCTCTCCCACTGCCCAATTATGCCGTTCATGTAGGGGGAAGGGGATCCAATGGCAGGAAACACAGACTGAGCCAGCCCCAGTTTCACTCGTCAGGGGACCCACATGAAGCTGTACATTTACTACATGTAGGGGCTCTAGGTCCAGCTCCTGCATTCTTTCTGGTTGGTGGTCCAGCTCTCTGTGAGCCCCCATGGCCCCAGGTTAGTTGACTCTGTAGGTCTTGTGGTGTCCTTGACCCTCTGCCTTGCTCACTTCTATCCCTCACTCTTTCGTAAGACTCCCAGAGGTCCACTTGAAGTTGGGCTGTGTGTCTCTGCATCTGCCTCCATCTGCTGCTGGATGAAGCCTCTCAGGAGAGTTAAGCTAGGTTCCTGTCTGCAAGCATAGCAGAATATCATTATCAGTCTCTCTCTCACACACATAGGATAGATCTCAAGTTGGGCCAGTCATTGGTTGGTTGTTCCCTTAGTCTCTTCTCCATCTTTATCCCTGTGCATCTCCTAGGCAGGACAAATTTTGGGTTGAAGGTTTTGAGGGTGTATTGATGTCCCCCTCCCTCCCCTGGAAGTCCTGCCTGGCCACTTCAATCTATCTTCCTCTGGTAGGAATCTCAGCTAGGGTCACCCCCACAGACTCTCCATATCCTCACCCATCCCAGGCCTCCAGCTAGTCACCAGAGATGCCCCCCTGCTGATTTCCATTCTCACTCCCACCTCCTGCTGCTCCCTTCGCACACCTGATTGCCATGTTTCCCCACCCACTCTCCTACCCACCTCCCTCTCAACATCCACCTCTGATGACTATTTAGTTTCCTCTTTGGACTGACATTTGTGCGTTCTCCCTTGGGACCTCCCTATTACCCAGTTCCTTTGGGTCCATGGATTGTAACATGGTTGTCCAGCATTTTATAGGTAATATCCACTTATAAGTGAGTATATACCATATGTGTCTTTCTGGCTCTGGGTTACACTCTTTTATTGTTGGTGGGAGTGCAAACTTTTACAATTGCTTTGGAAATCAATTTGGCAGTTTCTGAGAAAACTGGGAATAGTTTTACCTCAAGATCCAGCTATATTACTCCTGGGCATATACCCAAAGGATGACCCACTATACCACAGGGAAACTTGCTCAACCACATTCATAATAGCCAGAAGATGAAAACAATCTAAATGACCCTCAACTGAAGAATGGATAAAGAATATGTGGTACATCTACAAATTGGAATACTATTTAGCTAAATAAAAAGAAAGGCATCATGAATTTTGCAGGCATATAGATGTAACTTGAGAAAAAGACGATCTTAAGATGTCAAATATAACTGAAAAGTGGTGGCACGGTCCATTAATCCCAGCACTCCAAAGGCAAAAACAGGTGGATCTGAGTTAGTTCATTCTACAGAGCAAGTCCCAGGACAGCCAGGGCTATACAGAGAAACCCTGTTTCAAAAATAAATGAACAAACAACAACAAAAGAAAAAATGTCAGGTACAGCTGCCAGATGCTATATAAGACTATTTATACAATATTCTAGAAAAAGGCACAACTATGGATATAAAAATATAGTTATCCAGCTGTGTACACACCTTTCATCCCAGCACTCAGAAGGCAGAGGCCTCTATGAGTTCGAGGCCCTGCTGGTCTACAGAGTGAGACCCAGGACAGTCTGCAGTACAGTGTGAGACACTGTCTCAAAAACAAAAAGGGTGACAGTGGAGGGAAAACACATTGTTAAGTAACAAAAGTGTAAGACACCAAAGGAGCCTAAGCTGGAGATGTAGCTCAGTGATAGAGCACTTGCTTAGCATGAGTTTGAGTTCAGTCACAGTAGTCACCCCCAAACTGGACAACCCATCTGAAAAGACACAGTCTGATCAATAAATATGCAAAGTGCTCAGTACCATTAGCTTTCAGGAACTATACAAAAATTAAGCTATAAAAGTAGTGTAGCATGGAATCACAGCCACAGTGACTATTAAAAAAAATAATACTGGGGGCTGGAGAGATGGCTTAGCAGGCAAGAGCACTGACTGCGCCTCCAAAGGTCCTGAGTTCAAATCCCAGCAACCACATGGTGACTCACAACCATCCATAACGAGATCTGACACCCTCTTCTGGGGTGTCTGAAGACAACTACAGTGTACTCACATATAATAATAAATAACTCTAAAACAAAAAGTAATGCTGGTGAGGGTGTGGCAACAAGACACTCTGTGACTTTGTTGCTGGGAATGGAAATTAATCCAGGTAGTATGGAGTATCCTCAGAAAAACAAAACTACTGCTTCTAGGTATAGATTCAAAGGAAATGAAGTCAGCAAGCCAGAAAGCCCACACACCTGCATGCATTGCTGCAGTGCTGGCAGTTCCGATATGGAATCTGTCTAAATGCCCTTCGAGGGCCAGTGAGGTGGCTCAGCAGATAAAAGTGCTTGCCTTCTGAAGGGACTCTGGTCGGCCCAGACTGGCAAACAGGGCTCTGGCAGGCCTTGCCCTTCTTATTCCTTCTGCCTCACTAAAAACTTAGATTGCATTCCTAAAGGTAATGGTCTCCATGGTCTTGTCCCTTATTTGGCTACTTCCTCCTCCCGAGGCTATCAAAGTACTGAAGTTCAGCAATCACAAGCCCCCTTGGCTCACCTAATTAATATGCCCAATTAAAATAAAAACATGGGGTTTCACCTTTTACTTTTATAAATCACCATTTGCCTATGAGGTAGTCCTTTGTCCTCTGGAACAAACACCCCTTCCCCTTCTCCCTCTTCCTGTATCTCCTGTCGTTGTCTTATTCCCTGCCCTCTGTCTCTCCGGGGCAAATAAATCTTTGTGCTGAGAACTTGGTCTTGGAGGTCCTGAGCCAATAGAGGTGTTTTATACTGTCCAATCCTGAAGACCTGAATTCTTTCACTGGATCCTATGGAGAGAATGCACTGTGGAAGCTGTGTACACACACACACACACACAATGGGGCATTGGTTAGCCACAGAAAAATGAAATAGTATTTATGCAAAAGCTGAATAACAGGAGATATTACATGATACAAGGCACAAAGTCAACTCCCTTCCCCCCCATGTTAAAACTAAAAAAAATTGCCAGACATGGTGGCACGTGCCTTTTAATCCCAGCACTCAGAAGGTAGAGGCAAGTAGATGTCTGTGAGTTCAAGGCCAGCCTGGTCTACAGAGCCAGTTCCTGAACTGCCAGGGCTGTTACACAGAGAAACCCTGTCTCAACCTCCCTCCTCAAATAAAACTCCTAAATACAGAATTAGTGATTTAACAGAGGGTGAGAAGGGTATCTGTGGAGTGGGAAAGGAAGGTTGGGTCTGACCAGTATAGGTCAGACATATTGTGAAATATTATAACAAGCCCCATCATGTGCACAATTATCATGTGTGAATTTAAAACTGTTTAAAATATTAAAAAATGTGTCATTTGATAGGGGCTGAAGGTCAAGAGAGTGTAAAACCCACAAAGATACACAAAGGAATTTTTGCAGGTGGTATCTTGTATTTTGATTAAATAATTGGTTACATAAGGGTCTATACTAAGCAAATTCATTTTAACATATAATAAACGTGAATATCATTTAGCACAATAAACCTGACTTTTAAATTTTTAAAAAATTATTTTTGTGCATGGGTGTTTTGCTTGTATCCCTAAAATCTGTGTACTACATGTGTGCCCAGTGGCCACAGAAGCCAGAGAAGCTGTTGGATCCCCTAAGATTGGAGTTACAGTTTATGAACCTCCACGTGGGTGCTAGGACTGAACGCAGGTCCTCTGGAAGAAGAGCAAGTGCCCTCAACAACTGAAACGTCTCTCCAGCTCCCGGACAGAATATTTTACCTGAAAAATGGAGTGTGTAGAGCACAGGATTAGAACTTTTTTCCTTGAAAAGTGCTGTCAATTTTTTCATACAATATATTTTGATCATATTATTTCCCATCCTCCAACTCCTTCCAGATTCTCTCCACCTAACTACCCTCATGTTCTTTCTCATCTCTCAAAGAACAAAACAGTAACAAAAAAAAAAATCAAGAGAGAAAAGCTAAAGTCAGTAAGAAAAAAATACCCAACAAAACAGAAGTACCCCAAAAATTGTGAAGTCCATTTTATGTTGGGAAGCTCCAGCTGGGCCTGGGGTCTGACCTGGAGCATGGTTTAGAGTGTGAAGTGTGGCCCACTGGAGAAAACTGACTTTCCCTTTCTTTGCAGGTATCAAATGCAAACAGTTTCTTGGTTAGCAGTACCCCTTTTGGTCCATATCCCCTTCTTAGTCCTGGGATTTTGTCTGGTTTAAATCTATACAGGCTGTCATTCTCTATGAGTTCACATGTACATCAGGCAGACTTTCACTCTGTAGCATGTCCCAGGTTCCACTGTGCAGATACACTACACTTTCTTCAGCCATTCTTTCAATGCCACTTGGATTATACCTTTTGGCTCTTCTGATTAATGCTACAATGAACATTTGCACACAGGTGTCTGAGCTCGTGTTTTCTTTTTGGATAATATAGCCAGGAGAAGTTGCCTGGCCATACAGAAATTCTGTTTTTCTGAGTTTTCTGATTTTAGCAACTTTTTTTCCTGTGCAATTGCTATGAAACTGTCAAGTGAGCAGTACTGTGTTCCCTGCAGTAGCTTGCATAAACTGTCACCAGCAATCATCTCTCAACATTGATGTCACTTTCTTCTTTACTAAATATTAAGTATTATTACGAGACATTAGAAAATGAGACAAGAATTTCCTCTAGAAAATTATATGTAGGGCCAGGCATGGTGGTCTTATGCCTATAATCCCCATGTCACTTAGGGGACTGGACTGCTGAAGTTCACAGCTAGCCTGAGTTACACAAGTTCACAAAAATAAAAGAAAATTACCTGCGAAGTTTAACCTGTTTTTAAATATCTTAAACAATACACAGAACAAAAAAAAAAATGTCTCAAATTTTAACATTACAATGCAGGATTTTATAATGTTTACCCTTCTGGAAATGGGATTCTATCCCTTTCCCTATACAACGGATGCAAGTGAATGTCAAACTTACTTAGACATGTTTTATACATGTTTATTACCATCTACAAAGATCAAATATACATGAAATATAATCTCTGCCTCAAAGGCAAAAGAGAAAGGAGGGAGAAGGAGGGGGGACAGAGACAGAAGAGGGAGATAATTCTAAACCTAGGTAGCCAAAATCAGAAAGGTGTTCCAATGAACAAAGCTAGCAGGTACAAGAAACAAGTGTAAGAGTCATTTCTGAGTCATGGTCCTTTTAGAACCTAGGTGAAATTGGGTTGACTTAATGGAATTCGGTTACCATCTCTCCTGGTTTCCTTGAAGGTTAGTTGTTAAAAGTAGATAGCATAGGTTTACGTGTAATGACATGTAAAGCCTTAACTCACTTTTGGGTCTACAGCTTTAATGATTTTATTAATAGAGAAAAAGAACATTTTGTCTTTAAAAATAATGTATAGCCCAGGCTGTCCTCGACCTAGAACCCGTTTGGCCCCCACAACCAGCTTGTCTTTCCTTAAACAAAGGCAGCTGGGCATAGTGGTGATGCCTGTAATGCCAGCACTCAAGAGGCAGAAGCAGGTGAGTTTGAGGCCAGCCTGGTCTACAGTGAATTCCAGGACAGCCAGGGCCGTACAGTGAAACCTTTTCTCAAAAACAAACAAAGGCGCACACACACACAAGAAACAGTGAGATGAAAACTTTTATATAATTACATAACACTTTGTATATAATAATTTATACTAAAATGTCAATATCACATATAAATAAGTTCACCACTTCTTATAATTTGGGAAGAGGAACAGTAGAAAATGAAACCCTAGTGGGCTAAAGTGAAACAGAATTCAAATGAAGGTAATGCTTGTTGACATGTTTCATAAAATTTCTAGGGCTTCTGTTATGTGACAATAGAGAAACACACTCTCCAAATCATATCAGTTAAGTAACCAGGTGTTAACAATGAGTATGTATGCTTTCAGACTTCTATGCATTCATATGTATATCCAGGAATAACAACAGCAATAACTCACTATATTTCTTATTTTAATTAAATGCAATAGAAAAGGATTCAGAAGTGAAATAGAAGGAGCTGCTGATGTTGAATGCTGTCAAGCATTGGGATCACATTGAGAAGCACTGTGCTAAAATCAAGAAGGTGTGAAAAACTTAACATTGGTTATTAGGGCCTGTCTTAGTCACTGTTCTATTGCTGTGAAGGCACCATGACCAAGGCAACTAATATAAAAGCAAGCATTTAATTGGAGGCTTGCTTACACTTTCGGAGATTTAGTCCATAGTCATCATGGCAGGGAGCATGACAGCAGACATAGAGCTGAAGCAGTAGCTGAGAGCTACATCCTGAAACACGGGAGGGGGGATTGCACAGGGGACAAGGGACTCGGCCTGGCACGGGCTTTTGAAACCTCAAAGCCCTATTCCACGATTCCTCTAACAAGTATACATTGACTCCATCAAAGCAACACCTCCCAATCCTTCTCAAATAGTGTTACTCCCTAGTAACTAACCATTCAAATACATAAGCCTATGGGAGCTGTTCTTATTTAAACTACCACAGGGTTTACCAATGCTACCCAAGCATTCCACCACTGGGCTGTATACTTACGCCTTCTGGATTCCAACCTTAGGATATTGACATGACAGCTGACCATGGAAGACAGTTTTAGTAGTCTATCCATTTCCCTCCATGTTTCCTAGTGTCTTAGAACTATCTTCATGAATTCAGTTTTCAATCGTGTTTTGCTGGAAGACTGTGGGGACAACCAGGAATTGCTTTTCCTCTAGGTGCTTACTGAATGCCTACAATCAGGCTTGCTGGACTAGCCACAGGTGTTCCTTCTGTCACTCTTACTTCCCCCAGGCTGCCTTAAACCTTGGGAATGTCTAGTCCTAGGAAATAATCACTTTTTGCTGGAGTCCTGGGGATAGCACAGGGGTTTCACCTTCACTTTCCTCCACATAGTGTTGTCATCAATTTATGGAAGGGTTTGAAGTCATGCATCTTGACATGCAACATGTAGCTGGATTCCAATCCTCTCCTTCCTTGTCCGATGGCTGCTAGACTTCATATGCTTAGTTGTTATCTAGTGCAGACAGACTTTCTGACTTAGCTTTACTTTTGTTTGTGCCTCAAAACATCCCCACTTTTCTCTAAAAAGACCAAGTGCTGCAGATGTAGCTCAATGATAAAACATCTGCCTAGCAAGTGTTGCTAAGTCAGCTGACTCCATTTTTCCTGTTTCCTAGTTAAACATGTTAGAATTTTATTTCTTTCTATATTGTTCCCTATGGCAATTTTCTATAATCATGTTCCAGTTATTTGATTTGTTCTTCCTCTATAACTTTGTGATTTACATGTCATAAATTGTTTCATAGTATGTTCTGAGAATTGGGTGACCATAAAATGGCTCATGGTATATTCCAGCAACTGTCTGACTATAAACCCACAACATGTACTTTCCCCATGATCATAAAAATAACTGCAAATATCTGCTTTTTAGAATCACCTGCTTGCTTGCTATACAAAAAGACTCCCCTGCTTTTAGTCTTAGCTGCTTCTCTCCTACTTGTAGGAAACTGCAAGTTTGGCCTAGTCATAAGAGATTTTTTTTTAACCTTATAACCTCTTAGACTTTAGCTCTAGGTTTTCAACACCAAAGCAGTGAGAGTCCTAGGGTTAGACCTCAGGCATCTTTACACAAATAACAAAAATGGAGTTCATTAACTGTCCTGGCTAGTTTTAGGCCAACCTGATACAAGTTAGAGAGGGTTCAATTAGAAAATGCCTCAGTATGAACCAGCTAAAGGCAAGGCTAGAGGGCATTTTCTTAATTAAAGATTGATGGGGGAGGGCCTAGCCGATTGTGAGTGGAACAATCCCTGGGATGGTGGTCCTCAGTTCTTTCTTCAAGAAAGCAGACTGAAGCAAGCCAGTCAGCCCTCCTCCATAGCCTCTGCATCATCGGCTCCTGCTTCCAGGTCCCTGCCTCCAGTAAGAGTTCCTGCCCTCACTGCTTTTGATGATGAACTGTTACATGGAACTGTGAGCAAAATAAACTTTCCTCTCCATGTTGCTTTTGGTTATGGCATTTCATCAAAATTGTAACTAAGACATTAACTAAAATATGGTAAGTTGGTATGCATCTATTTAAAATGTTTTAATGTAAATGATACTTTTCAAAAGAAAAAATGTGTACTCTAAAATATGTGTTTTCTCTGTGATATGGTGATGGGTAGTTTTAAACTAAAATTTATGCTGAGATAATTATAGGTTAATAAACAGCTATAAAACACACACAGACCAAAAAGGGCCAGGCATGGTGGGAAACTTTAATTTTAGCACTTGGACCACAGAATGTAACTCTCCCTTAAAATAAAAACAAAACAGAAAATAATACAGATGGAACCTGGACACATTTTACATATTAACTAAATCAATTTTTAAAATCAGAAAACCCACCATGAGAATAATAGATTTGTCTAGTCAATAGGCAAGAACTCTGATGGAACTGTTCAATCTTTTGTGTCTGTGTTACAGTATTTAATGTTCTACTTATAAGTTCTATATCTTTGCTGATCTGTCTAGTGGTTTGAGATTCTTTAGAGCAGGGATGATGTTTTTATTGCCACCATACAACCAGGCTAGCACATAGAAGGAACTGAAAAGAGGCAATGGTATGGGACTCAGCCAAAACTTTTCTGGGGTGGAACAATGGTTCAGTGAGTAAAAGCACTTGCAATCCAAGCATGAGGATCTGGGTTCAGATACCCAGAGCCCGAATAGAGCCATAAGCACTTGTCTGTAATCCCAACATTGCTACAGCAAGATAGAAGATGGAGATTCCCTGGAAGCTTGCAGGCCAGCAAGCCTGGCATATGCAGCAGCAAACAAAAAACCCTGTTCAAACAAGGTAGAAGGCAAGGACCAATACCTGAGATCATCTAAGTTCCACATGTATAATGAAATTAAGAACACTGTACTCACACATGCCAAGATAAAGTTCTCATCTTAAGTATTTAAGCATTAAGATCTGTATGACAAGAACTTCAAATCTCTGAAGAAGGAAATAGAAGACCTCAGAAAATGGAAAAACTTTCCATGCTCGTGGGTTGGCAGGATTAATATAGTTAAAATGGCAATCTTGTCAAAAGCAATATACAGATTCAATGCAATCCCCATCAAAATCCCAACTCAGTCCTTCATAGAGTTAGAAAGAGCAATTCTCAAATTCATCTGGAATAACAAAAAACCCAGGATAGCTAAAACTATCATCAACAGTAAAAGAACTTCTGGGGGAATCAGTATCCCGGACCTCAAGAAATACTACAGAGCAGTAGTGTTAAAAACTGCATGGTATTGGTACAGTGACAGGGAGGTGGATCAATGGAATAGGATTGAAAACCCAGAATTATTGAACCTACACATCTATGGCCAATTGATCTTCAACAAAGGAGCTGAAAACATCCAGTGGTAAAAAGATAGCCTTTTCAACAAATGGTGCTGGCTCAACTGGAGGTCAGCATGCAGAAGAATAATTGATCCACTCTTCTCTCCTTGTACTAAGCTCAACTCCAAGTGGATCAAGGACCTCCATATAAAACCAGACACACTAAAACTGAAAAGAAACTAGGGAAGACTCTTGAGGACATTGGCTCAGGGGGAAAGTTCCTGAACAGAACACCAATAGCTTATGCTCTAAGATCAAGAATAGACAAATGGGACCTCAAAAATTACAAAGTTTCTGTAAGGCAAAAGATACTGTCAAAAGGACAAATCAGCAACCAACAAATTGGGAAAAGATCTTCATCAACCCTACATCTGACAGAGGGCTAATATCCAATGTATACAAAGAACTCAAGAAGTTGGACCCCAAAAACCAAATAACCCTATCAAAAAATGGGGTACAGAGCTAAACAAAGAATTTTCACCTGAAGAAATTCTGATGGCTGAGAAGCACCTTAAGAAATGTTCAACATCATTAGTCATCAGGGAAATGCAAATCAAAACAACCCTGAGATTTCACCTCACACCAGTCAGAATGGCTAAGATTAAAAACTCAGAAGACATCAGGTGTTGGCGAGGATGTGGAGAAAGAGGAACACTCCTACACTGCTGGTGGGATTGCAAGCTGGTACAACCACTCTGGAAATCAGTCTGATGGTTCCTCAGAAAACTGGGCATGATACTTCCAGAGGACCCTACCATACCACTTCCAGCATGTAATAAGGATACATGCTCCACTATGTTCATAGCAGCCTTATTTATAATAGCCAGAAGCTGGAAAGAACCCAGATGTTCCTCAATGGAGGAATGGATACAGAAAATGTGGTGTATATACACAATCAATGGAGTACTATTCAGCCATTAGAAACAATGAATTCATGAAATTCTTAGAGAAATGGATGGAGCTGGAGAACATCATACTAAGTGAGGTAACCCAGTCTCAAAAGAATACCCATGGTATGCACTCACTGATAAGTGGATATTAGCCTAGACTCTCGGGACACCAAAGACACAATCCACATACCAAATGATGTCCGACAAGAAGGAAGGAGTGGACCCTGGTTCTGGAAAGGCTCAGTGCATCAGTGTAGGGGAATACCAGAACAGGGAAGTGGGAAGGGGTGGATGGGGGAACAGGGGGAGGGAAAAGGGCATATGGGACCTTTGGGAGGCAGGGAACCAGGAAATGGGAAATGAAATGTAAATAAACAATATATCCAATAAAAAATAAAAAAATTTAAAAAGAATTCAGATTCTTTTTGAGGCCATTGAAAGTGGTCTTGTCCATTTCCATATTAAATTTGCATATTTAAGTCAATTTACTGATGCCTCATTCAGTTTATATTTATGAGTTTCTACTGTTAATTAGGATGTTAGATACTGGGATTATGGTGAAGAAAATGGACATGGTCTCTGTTTTGCTGTATGCTGTAAATTATCATAACTTTTCATTTGTCTGGGCTTAGTTTTATATCTTATAAATTTTTGAGACAGTATCTCATGCACTAGCTCAGGCTGGCCTGAACTCTCTATGTAAGTCAGGCAGACTTCAAACTTGAAGCAACACTTCTGCCCTCTAGGACTACAGGTATGAACAATACTTGGTGTGTATTTTAAATTATAAAACAAGTATTTCTTTTTAGGCTTTCAATCTTATAGCAATATTGTCTGAGTATTTATTTTGCCAGCTTTGACTTTTGAGACACTGTCAAAAATTTATACAAATTTATACAAATATGCCTAAATGGGGAACCAGTTGTGAAATGAAATAGTAAATTAACAAGATTATCCTTGGGTGTTACAGTAAATAAAAGCGTCTATAGTAAAGCTGTTTACCAAGCTTCATTCCTATGCTTTATGGCCATTTTCCTTATGAGACTGCAGAAACTACACAGGCTACAGGGCCCATGTGTCCTTTTTCTTGTTCATGATGCATGAAACACACACAGAGAGGAAGGGAGAGAAGGAGGGAGGGAGGGAGGGAAGGAGGGAGAGAGGGAGAGGGGGAGGGGGAGAGGGGGAGAGGGAGAGAGGGAGGAAGGGAGGGAGAGGGAAAGGGAGGGAGGGAGAGGGAGGGAGGAAGGGAGGGAGAGGGAAAGGGAGGGAGGGAGGGGGAAGGAGGGAGGGAGGGAGGGAGGGAGAGAGAGAGACAGAGAGAGAGACAGAGAGAGAGACAGAGAGACAGAGAGACAGAGAGAAACTGCCAATCAAAGGACTAACTACTACTGTTTTATGACTATTTACTAGAATATGGGAACAAATGAAGTCAATTATTTTAAAACTAGGGGCCGGACAGATGGCTCATCAGTTAACACCAAAAGCTGCTCTATCCCAGGATCTTGGTTCAATTTCCAGCATTCAGTGGCATCTAACAACTAACTATCTATAACTCCAGTTCCAAGGCCTTTATAGGCATTTATTGGCCTTTATAGGTACTGTATGATACACATGCAGGCAAAAATGCCTAAATAAATAAAAGAATAAAATTAAGCTTCATGGACTGAAAATGTGGTTCAGATGGCAGAATTCTTGCCTACCATGCATAGTGAAAACATGCCTGTAATTCCAACATTCCAGAGGTCATCATGGTCATCCTCAGCTATATAATAAGTTCAATATTAGCCTGGGCTATATGAACCCCTGACTCAAAACAAGTAAAAGTAGGTTTTTTAAAAATACCTAAACAACACAAACTTACTGTGCTATTGCATATATAAAATTCTCCCTTGCCCTAATTTAGTAGGGTTGGCAAACCTGACTTCTAGAGGTAGTACACAATACAAAGTCATCTGTGTGAACTATCTATATATCACCCAATTAGCACTGAATTAAGGCTCTGACTCCCCTCATCACTGACCCATTTAAGGAAGAGTGGTTCTTGTGTGGAAAAAATATATAAAATAACAAATGGGGGAAATATACATCATTATGCGTTCCCCAGTATTCAGTATCAACAGGCGTTACGCACGGTTGTCAGTCTCATGAAAAATTAAAAGAATGCTCTGACCAACTTCCAGGTACAGCTTCAAGCAGAAAGAACCATATTTTATTTTCTTACAAATAAACATGTCACAAACATTTGACTTGGAATGTATATGTACTTTTAAAGCAGAAGAAAGAAAACAAAGTTTCTGAACCTACAGACTGTATTTACTATCCCATGGATCCTATCTTACACACAGTAGGTATGCAACAACTATCAACTGAACCAAAGATATGCTGTCTGTAAGATGTGTCTGCAAAATGTGTAATACCATAGTAGTAAAGTACATTGTTCAAATATGCAATTTTGTCAGATTTTTAAAAGCCTTTAAAAATATAATATGCACAAGCTTGCCCTGAGGGTAAAGAAGATGGAATAGAGATTATAAAATCCTTACATATTTTCCACATTAGCATTTGAAACTAGAAAAGACCAAATAGTCATGGGAAAACCCAAGATACATATGACCCGATGGAGAAGATGCACCTCTTCTTTAGACCTCTTATATTATGAAATGGATGACACACAGGCCTTGATCTTTAGAAACTTCAGAAAACTTCAAGTTAGAAGCCAAAATGTCATCAGAAAATAAAAGCCAGTATAAAATTTGCTACTGTAAGGCCACTGTTTAAAGTTCTTTCATGTACAGACACTAAATAATTCTGATACCTGTTCTTATAACACAAAGCTTTCAACATATAAACGTTTACATGTAACTTAAATTCTCTCAGTGAAACCATGCTGAGAGAAAGATGCATCAACAAAGAGTGCCCTCAAATGCTTCTGCTGAGTTTTTGCAAAAGAGCTTGTAGTTAAATACAAGTTTTGAAATTGAATACTGTGATTAACAGTGATTGTTGAGTGTAAAAAAGTTGCAGCATTCCACTACTGAAAAATAAAGATATTTTATCAAGAAAGTTACAGTATTAGTGTCTTAGTGTCAATTCCAATTCCTGACAAATATGAGATGCTCTAAGTCCTCATATAGGGTTGACTCCATTTGCAACAATTCCAGGTTGTTTGTCCTTGGCAATACTGGGTATTCCTATCAAGAGAAAACAAGAGAAATATGGGTTTCAAAGAAGGGTCCATTTTCAACATCTGAGCTAGAGTTTGGGCCACAGTGCAGTTCTCAAATTAATCTGTATAGTGCTAACTTGCACCACACAATTCACACAAAGCTAATGTATAACCCTGAAGATATTATTTAAACATAAGAGCACAGCAAAACAGCCAAAAATGTTAAATAGGTAGGACAAGAAACCCCACTAGAGGGCACTGGTATTACTAACACATGGAGAAAGCTGCACTGTGCTCCTTGGGAGATTTTCAGGGAAAGAAAGCACTCTGGCCTCAAACTTTGCCTCTCCAGTCCCTAGCCTGATACAACAGAGGTACCTGCATACAAGCTAGCACATTATCCTTTCCATCACATCCATGACTTCTCATTCCAAAACTATATGAACTCTTGTAATGACTGATAGTTGCAGAGAAAGCTTTTGAAAAACTTTCCTCATGTTCAGATGGTTGTCAAAATAAAGACATAAGGTTTCAATAAATATGAGAGAAAAAAAACCTCACAAGAACAAGATTATGATAAAAGTAACAGATGTGGGTTTTACATTGTGGTATGGTGCAAAACCACTAAATTACCAACTGTAAACGACATAAAACTATACAAATAATAAACCAAAAATGGTAGAATGGCATGTATTACAGAGACACTGAAAATAAAAATTTATTCAAATATATCCTTACCTTTTAACTAGGCTCTTACATTAAAACTGAAAGAAATGCAAAAGTGTATTTATGTTTAGCATTAATATTAGAATGGAAATGTTTAATTCCAAATAAAAACAATGTTGGTAGAAAAATCTTATTTCTTCTATCTTGCTTAACAAACACATGCACATACATTTTCAACATTACTTATCTAAAACTGGTAGGTGACACTGTATTTTATTCTTTATTAATTGCACAAAATAAAACCATATAAGTGTATCTTCAAATAACATGTCACCAACACATTGGAAAAGAAATTCTAAGTATAATTCTAAAACAAATTTCCACTGAAAATCTTATAGAAGAAGCATGCAATTTTTGAACTACTTTTATCTTGACATAGTTTCTTATCGTCTCTCCAACTGATCTCCCACACTTCCATTGATTTGAAAGAGGCAGGCAGATCGATCTCTTATGAGTTTTAGTCCAGTATCATCTATACGGTGAGTTCCATGCTACTCTAGTTGTATATTTATATAGACACACACTCTCTCTGGCTCGCTCTCCTTTCTCTTTCTCTCAAAAAGGGAGTTGGATCCTCTAAAACTAGTTTCAGGCAATTGTTAGATACCATGTGGATGCTGAATCCAAACCCAGGTCCCCAATAAGAGCAGCACATGCTTTTAACCTTTGAGCAATCTCTCCAGCCCCACTTGTGTATCTTCTAACTGAAAATTAGTTATTGAATATATAAGTAAAAAGGTTTGGGAAGACTTGGCTGGTGGAAGGGAGCATGGAAGTCAAAATGTAGGTAGCAGAGGACCCTGGTTCAGATGGCGGATCCATTGGGATCTGTTACTGGAGGAGTCAACTTAGAATGGCTTACACATTAGGATGCTAGTTGCCACAAAAAAGGCTTGGGAAACTGAAATAATTAATATAACCATATAGTAGAATACATATTTGTTTATATACCCATACAGAATAATATGCATTTGTGAAAATGAATTAACTGAATGTAGTTGTGAAAGAAATATCATCTATAATATAAAGGTTTGGAAGGAGAACTAGGAAGGAGTCTTTTGGGACAAGCTTTTAGGTTGGCTTGGCTGGCTTTAACAGCTATGGATCCTAATGGAAATCATCATCTGTGGAAGAGACCATGTTTGATATTGTCTTGGCTAGGCTTTTTGTCAACTTGATATAAGCTAGACTAATGTGGGAAGAAGGAAGCTCAACAGAGAATGCTTACACCAGACTGGCACACAGACAAGTCTGTGGGGGCATTTTCTTGAGTGACTGGGCAGGTAGTCATGGATCATGTAAGAAAGCAAACTGAACAAGCCACAGGAAGCAGGCCGGTAAGTCAGCAGTGTTTTTCCATGGCATCTGCTTCAGTTCTTCAGGTGCCTGCTCTGACTTCCCTCAATGATGGACTGTGATCAGGACACGTAAGTGAAGCCTCTTCTCCCCAAGTCACTTCTTTCTGGTCATGGTTTTTTGTCACTGCAACTAAAAACTAAGTAAGACATGTATTTAAAATAAAACTTTACTTAGCTCTCATTCTAAGCAGTTCGCCTATTTAAAGTGTATAATTCAACAACTTTGGGACTAGAGAGAGCAATTAGTGGATAAGAACACTGGCTGTGCTTCCAGAGGACCAGAATTGCATTCTCACCACCAACATGGCAGCTCACAATTATCTGTAACTCCAGTTCTAGGAGATGTGATGCACTCTTCTGACCTCCTCAGGCATTAGACACACATGTGGTGTACAGACAAGCATGCAGGGAAAACAACTATATACATAAAATAAAGTTAAAAATCTTAAAAACAAAACCACAATTCATTGTCTGTTATGTATATTCACAGCACTTGTCAAGCAACCATGACAATCAGTTTTAAAATAGTTTTTCTCACTTTAAAAAGTAACCATATACCCATTACCAATCATCTCAGGACCTCTCTCCAATATTCACTCAGCATTAGAGTTTAGTTATATTGATGCCGCAGCATGGTTCAATACAGGCTTAACTGAATTTGAGGTGATTTAGGACAACCATTTGAGAGTATCTGTGAGGCAGCTAAACATCTAGAATCTGAGGAGTTGTCAGGATCAGCCATCAAAGAAGTAATGGGGGCTAGAGAGACTGCTCAGTGGGTAAGAGCTCTTCCAAAGGTCCTGAGTTCAAATCCCAGCAACCGCATGGTGGCTCACAAGCATCTGTAATGGGATCTGATGCCCTCTTCTGAAGACAGACACAGTGTACTTACATATAATAATAAATAAACTTTTTAAAAAAGTAATGGTAAAATCTTGGGAAAGGTCTTCAAATAGTATAACTAGCAATACGGTAGGAAATTCCCTCCCCTTTTTGTGAGACATGGTTTGTATATGCAGCCCAGACTAGACTTGAACTTACTATGTAGCCTAAACTGACATCAAACTTGCAAATCTTCTGTTTTGGTGTTGAACACTCCTCATGAGTGCTGGAATTATAGGTGTCTTCCATTGTACCTTGTAGAAATGCTTACCTTCTTTAAGAATGTATGAAAGGCCAGGCAGTGGTGGCTTTAATCCCAGCACTTAGGAGGCAGAGGCAGGCGGATTTCTGGGTTCGAGGCCAGCCTAGTCTACAGAGTTCCAGGCCAGCCAGGGCTACACAGAGAAACCCTGTCTTGAAAAACCAAAAAAAAAAAAAAAAAAAGAATGTATGAAAGAAACTCAGTGTACTGTCATGATCCTGATACTTGGGTAGCTGAGGTTGGATGGTCAGGAATTCAAGGCCAAACTGAGCTATATGGTAAATGGTGTCTCAAAATTTTAAAGCAGAAAAGAGAAAACACTCAAAAAAAAACAAAAAAAAAAACAAAAAAAACAAAAAAAAACAAAACAAACAAAAAAAAACCTCCAGAGAAGCCAGAATCTTCAGGTCACAAAGACTCAAAAGTGATGATGCACACAGATAACATTTCCTTTGTATGTTGGTATGCTGCAACTCAGGCTTGGCAGGCATTTAGGAAATTCTTGCTGATTAACCTGATCTTGGTTCTTTGTCTTTGTGCTACACGACTTTCAAGCTTCCTTACAATCCCCAAAGCCACAAATCCCAGTCTCTAATTTCTTTCCATATGTTTTTTAATGCCTTTTCTAGTTATGGTCAGTTTTGATAAGCACATAACATATGGGGACTGAAGGACTACTGAAGGATGGATGGTTCTAAGGAACGTGTGCCTTCCTGACCAAATGCACAATTGCTGATAGTTTTCAGTGGCTATCTTCTTACCACTTATACTTTTTATTTCTTGAAATTAAAATATAATTGCACCTCCCCCCCCCTTTGACCCTGTATTTACTAGGTCTGGGTCCTATTTTGATATATAATTAGATCATAAAAAGTTTTTATTTTTTTGAGACAGATTTTTACTCTGTATCCCTGATTCTCCATTGAACTTACCATATATCCCAAGCTTGCCTTGAATACATGACCTTTCATATTAGCCTGAGATTACACACCTGAGCCACCATGGCAGCTGTCCATCAAGCTTTCTAAAAACTACCTGTGAGAAGCAGAAGCTGATATGGAAAATACTTCTGAGTACTAGGACATTGAAAAGAAGCCCTCTTCTAGGAAGTAATGAACATATGTCCCTCATCTTCTTGTTCAAATACAAAATTCAAGAATAGCTGGGCGTGGTGGCGCACGCCTGTAATCCCAGCACTTGGGAGGCAGAGGCAGGTGGATCTCTGAGTTCGAGGCCAGCCTGGTCTACAGAGTGAGTTCCAGGACAGCCAGGACTACACAGAGAAACCCTGTCTCGAAAAACCAAAAAAAAAAAAAAAAAAATTCAAGAATAAAGAAACCCATTATAAAGCGGAAGACAGTATTAATTCCCCAGAGAAGGAATAGGATCCTGGATCAGATCAGACTGTTCTCAGATCACTTTCTCTTTGGTCCAAGATGGCCTGATTCCAGGATCTTGTCTGAAAGAAACTTTTTTTTTCAGATTTATTTCCACTACTGGGCTTTTTTTTCCTCTGTGGGAATTTCTAAAGTCCCCACCCTTGCCCTATCCAATCAGGTCCCTGCTATTATTTAAAGTGACCCAACTCACAAAAAAAAAGTACAGTCCAATTCAAGGAGAGACCTAACCTTGATTCAAAGTGAGCGTGAGAGTGAGTGAGTGAGTGAGTGAGTGAGAGAGAGAGAGAGAAAGTGAGTGTGTGTGTGTGTGTGTGTGTGTGTGTGTACACTTAAGAAAGTGGCACCAAAATAGATTTAACATAAGTCTGTTATGAATATGTAACAATTTCAGTTCTCTACTTTTTTATTTCTGCTTTGGAATCTTAACATTTTGTGGGAAGCAGAAGATCGAATGCAGTTTTAAGAAAACCATTATTATGAGGCAGTTGAAGAGGATGTATTAAAAGCATATCTAGTATCAACCCTTACTTCTTTCCAAGATTGCTTTGTAGTGAAGGCAGGAAACCAGGAGTATGTATCTGATGGCACAGAAACCAGACTTCACTGAAGACAGGAAACACAAAATTCCCATGGCATATGTAACAGGTTTTCAAAAAAACAAGAATTCATATACAGCTCCAAAGGACCACAGATAGCAAAGCAATCCCAAGGAGAAAGAACAATGCTGGAGGTAGTTCAGTACCAACCTCAAATTATACTACAGAGCTATAATCATAAATGCAGTTTGGTACTTATGTAAAAAGAGACAGGAAAATCAATGGAATAGAAGAGAAGACCATGAAATAAAATGGCAAAGCCATTTCCACTTATTTTTTTGACAAAGGAGGAAGAAACATACTATGGAAAAAGATATCCATTCAATAAAAGTGACAGCAAAACTGAATTTCTAGCGAAACTATATTTTTTTTTTTACAAAAATCAGTTCAGAATGAATCAAAGACCTACATTTAAAACCTGAAATATTGAAAGCTTTTGAAGAAAACTTAAGGATATTGGGGTACACAAGAACTTCAAAAATAAAACAGCAAGAGCACAGAACTAACCCTAAAGTCAAAATAATGTGACTACAAGAAGAGAAAAAGTTTCTGTATAACAAGGAAAACAACAAGCAGAGCTAAGAAGGCACTCGGAATGGGAGACAATCTTTACCAGCTATACTTCAGACAACGGGCTAATATCCAGGATTCACAAATTACAGAAATCCTAACTTTATCTGTTATCCTGCAAATTTTCAACTTGCTTTTTCTTTAGAGGTAAGTAGTATCCTTTTTCATATATACCAAATTTTATTATCCATTCATTCATTTACTGACAACTAGACTAATTCCAATTCTTGGCTATTGTGAGTAAAGCAGAAAGAAATATGAGCATGTGTGTAAATATCTTTACGGTAGGATATGGAGTTCTCTGAATATATGCCCAAGAGTGAGAGATCTGGATCATAAGGTAGTTCTATTTTTAAGTTTTCTAGAAATCTCCAAATTGATTTCCATGGTGCCATATTAATCTGTACTCCTACAAACAGTAAATATGGATTTCCCTTTCTACAACCTCTTTAACATCCATTGTCAGATTTGTTGATGGCGACCATTCTATGGTGAAGCAATATCTCAAAGTGGTTTTAGTTTTCATCTCCCTGATGGCTAGAGACACTGAACACTTTTAAAAATAGTTACTGCCTATTTGTATGTCTTCGTTTGAAAACTGCCTATTCAGTTAATTGCCCATTAGTTGACTGGCAGTTTAATTCCCTTGGTATTTTATATCTGCTATTCTTTCTTAAGTTTGGATACTAGCCCCTTATCTGAAGTACAAGGTTATACAATCTAAGAATAAATAAAATAACTTATTCTCATATGCAGGATCTAGCTAATAATATATGTATATATACGTAAACACATGTACTTATGGGTATAGTACAAAATGAAGAAAAAAACATGAAAGGCTAAAATATAAGGGAGTGAAGAATACGTGAATGCAGGTAATGAATACAAGTTACAGGAGAGAATATAAAGCTAATTTTTTTTTCTAGTTCTATCTCTGTCATGAATTTTTTGATTTTGGTGGTGGGCAAGTGTATTAAATACATTCAATACTGAAAATGTAAAATGTAATGCAGTGATGTAAGCAATGAAGACATCTCAAATAGATGCAACCCTGGATAGGTTTCAGAACTTCTGTTTTAAATGCCATTTCTAACTTCATTAATTCTAAGATTTCTTATTTACTTGCAAACTTTTAAACAATACAGCTTATTGAAAAATACTTCTTGCTTCCAATCCTGCAGCTCCACCTGCACCCATGGCAGACTGGCATGTTCTCTCCACAACCCCATAGTCCTGCCTGTCTCCCAGGACAACTGTTCCAACCAAGGACACAGGTGAGAATCCCATCCCAATACCCATGCCATCTGGGACCCACAGAGCACAACAGACATGGGATCTGTACCACCCTGTCCCATATTCCCTGGCTGATTGGTGCACCAACCCCATTCCTACCCCATAGCTCTGCCTGTTTCCCAAGAAGCCTGCTCTAACCAAAGACACAGCATGGCCTGCCTCCAGGGAGGCCTGCTCTAAATCAGAATACACAGCTCCGGCTGCTCCCGGGAGGCCTGCTCCAATCCAAAACACCCAGGCCAGTTAACAACAGAGACAACTAGATGGTGAAAGGCAAGCATAAGAACATAAAGAGCTACACTGAAACTAATAGAAAAGAAAGTAAGGAAGAGTCTTGAGCACATGGGCACAGGGAAAATGTATGAAATTGTCAAAAAGCAAACTAATCAATTAAAATGCTTTATTTCAAAAAGGAAGTAGAGTCCAGAAGAATATGACTAAGTAAAAGAATATTAGACAATGAAAAGTAGTAAACACCAAGCTTTTGGCCTCAACTTGTGGTAATCCTCCTGCTTCTGCATTCTACATCCTGAAGTTATATTTACATGCCATAATGCCCAGTTTTGATACTGATTTTTCAAAATCCAGTGTGTTTGGATGACATCTAAAGTGTCAGAATAACCATGAAAGGCAATAGAAAAACAGTCCCATACTGGTCTGGCCTCTAAACTGTAAAACTGTTATATTATAGGTCATTTAGAGCCTTTACTAAATGTTCATTTTAAAAATTAACTACACAACAAAAATGTTAAAATACAAAGTTCAAAGAGCTATGCTGTATTACAGTTTTCTCTGAAGTCGAGATTTTCCATCCTTCAGGGAAGCTCCTTGAGCAGGAAGCAAAAAATTCAAGATTGTTTCAGGAAGTCCCTGAAACTGACCAGATTCAACAGGCCTCTTCCTGCCAGAGTAAACAATAAGTCCCTCTCAGACGGAAGAAAGCTGAGCTGTAAAAATGACTCTCAGATGAGAGCTGAGCTGCCACAACTCAGACAAGGTAAGCCTCAAAGACTCTCAGAGGAGAAGAGCTTCAATGAAGATTCTGAGACCAGATCAGCTAACTGGAAGAAACGAGCTACCTGCCTGGAGGTTTTGATCAACTTAGACATCTGGAAAAGTATTCTCCAACCTGTTGACCTGCCTGCAGACTGTGCAGTGCTCCACGTTCCCAGCTTTGTGGGCTATCACCCATGCTAGGTAAGTTGTGGTGATGTAGCTGTATTTGAGTCATTTCTGAGCCCATAAATAACTCCAATAAAATTCACTGGCTCCCTAAGTGAAACTTTAGTGGTATCTGTACTTTGTTCTCTCATGGGTTCCTTATCTTGGGGGGGGGGGAATCTCCCAAGAAAAAGTTTTGTTATACAACAAGCTGGCATATTCAAATTGTTTCAGGTAAAATGGCCAAAAACATTTTAAGCTTAGTTTTACAATTCTATCAACATTACTCCTGAGGTTTTCATTCAACTATCATATAATAAGGTCATTTTTAAAATCTAGGTTGTTTCTTAAACTAGATGAAAAACCCAATTATCTAGCAAACATTTAAAGTTATTCAGTATTTTTAAAACTATTGTCAAACTAACCTTTTTTTTCCTCAGAAATCTGTTTCTGAATTTATTGGTAATAAATCCTCTTGGTCCAGCAAACCGTAAACGCTGGTATTTAGCCTGAATATACATGCTCTTCTGTACCAGGTGGGATTTATAATGGGGCTGGACTCTGCCACCCAAGAAGTTCTGTAAAGGATCCAAAAAGAATCAAATGTTAAAAATACACTTTCCAAATCTATAACAGACAGGAGAATAATATTCACAACAGCCCTTGATTCTAGGTACCACATGTATTTTTAAAAGGCATTAATACTTGCACTAAAGTATATTTCTCTTGTATTATTTTTTTTTAATTTTGCTATATAGAAAATAGTTCTTTTTAATAGCTAATAATGGAGCTAGGAAGATAGCTCAGTCAGTAAAGTGCATGCCAAGCAAGAATGAGGACCTGAGCTTGGATCTTCACTACCTGACCACACTGAGGACAGGGAGGGTAGGGAGGACAGGGAGGGTAGGAAGATAGGGAGGACAGGGAAGATAGGGAGGAGAGGGGGGGTAGGGAGGACAGGGAGGGTAGGGAGGGTAGGGAGGGCAGGGAAGACAGGGAGGACAGAGAGGATAGGGAGGGTAGGGAGGATGGGGGAAGGGTAGGGAGGACAGCGAGGGTAGGAAGATAGGGAAGACAGGGAAGATAGGGAGGACAGGGAAGATAGGGAGGAGAGGGGGGGTAGGGAGGACAGGGAGGGTAGGGAGGATGGGGGAAGGGTAGGGAGGACAGGGGAGATAGGGAGGACAGGGAGGGTAGGGAGGACAGGGGGGATAGGGGAGGGACAAGGAGGACAGGGGGATGGGGGAAGGGTAGGGAGGACAGGGGGGATAGGGGGAAGGGTAGGAAGGACAGGGGGGATAGGGGAAAGGATAGGGAGGTCGGGGGGGGGATAGGGGGAAGGGTAGGGAGGACAGGGGGGATGGGGGGATGGGGGAAGAGTAGGGAGGACAGGGGGGGATAGGGGGAAGGGTAGGGAGGACAGGGGGGATAGGGGAAGGATAGGGAGGACAGGGGGATAGGGGGAAGGATAGGGAGGACAGGGGGGATAGGGGGAAGGATAGGGAGGACAGGGGGGATAGGGGGAAGGATAGGGAGGACAGGGGGGATAGGGGAAGGATAGGGAGGACAGGGGGGATAGGGGGAAGGATAGGGAGGACAGGGGGGATAGGGGAAGGATAGGGAGGACAGGGGGAATAGGGGAAGGATAGGGAGGACGGGGGGATAGGGGGAAGGGTAGGGAGGACAGGGGGGATGGGGGAAGGATAGGGAGGACAGGGGGGATGGGGGAAGGGTAGGGAGGACAGGGGGGATAGGGGAAGGATAGGGAGGACAGGGGGGATGGGGGAAGGATAGGGAGGACAGGGGAGATAGGGGGAAGGATAGGGAGGACAGGGGGGGATTGGGGAAGGATAGGGAGGACAGGGGGAATAGGGGAAGGATAGGGAGGATGGGGGATAGGGGGAAGGGTAGGGAGGACAGGGGGGATAGGGGGAAGGATAGGGAGGACAGGGGGGATGGGGGAAGGATAGGGAGGACAGGGGGATAGGGGGAAGGGTAGGGAGGACAGGGGGGATAGGGGGAAGGATAGGGAGGACGGGGGGGATAGGGGGAAGGAGAGGGAGGACGGGGGGATAGGGGGAAGGGTAGGGAGGACAGGGGGGATAGGGGGAAGGATAGGGAGGACGGGGGGGATAGGGGGAAGGGTAGGGAGGACGGGGGGATGGGGGAAGGGTAGGGAGGACGGGGTGGGGGGATGGGGGAAGGATAGGGAGGACAGGGGGGATAGGGGGAAGGGTAGGGAGGTAGTGATAAGCAGATCCCTGGAGTCCATTGGCACGCCAGCCTATCCAAATTGTTGAGCTCCTGGTTCACTGAGACACTGTCTCAAAAAAAAAAAAAAAAAAAAAGGTGGATTTAGTTTTATTCTTCTACATGTTGATACTTGTTTCCCAGAACCATTTGTTGGAAGATAGTATTTTTATTCAGTATTTATTTTTGGTATCTTAATAAAAATCCAGGTAGCATGAACTTATAACCAGGTACTCTATTCCATTGATCTGTGCCTAGTTTTTAACAAGTATTATTACTATTTTTCGGCTCTGTAGTATAGCCAGAAATTATATATGTTGATACCTCCTGCACAATTCTTGTTCAGAATTGTTTTGGTTATCCTTAGGTCTTTTGTGCCTCTAGATACATTTTAAGATTGCCTTTTCCACATTTATAAAGAATGTCCTATAATCTTGCCTTTGGAAGGACCGCCAATTTTACAGCATTGAACATGATCCATGAGCATATGAACTGTCTCCATCTTCTAGTATTGTCCTCACCAATTTTCTCCATTGTCTTAAAGTTTGCACAGTGAAGTCTTCTGTTTCCTTGGTTGAGGTTATAGTCAGGTATTTTGTGTGTGGTTGGTCTGAATTAGACTTGCTGACTTCTTTTGTCAGTATGCCTGTCATTGGTATAAAAGGCTACTAACTGGCAAATTCTACATTCTGCCACCTCACAAGTGTTTTTCTTAGTTCTGAGATTTATCCAGGGTCTCTAATCATTTCATATACAAAAAGGAATACTTTTGACTTTTCTTTATTTCCTTTTCTTGTATTATTGCTCTAGCAAAGATTTCAAGCACTGTATAGAATAGCAGTAAAGAGTGGACACTCTTGCTTTGCTCTAATCTTAGTTGGAATGCTTTGTTTCCACTTAGTATGATGCTGGCTAGGTTTGAGACATAATGCCTTTATCATGATGAGGTATACTCCTTCTATTGCTAATCTCTTCATTACATATTTTTCTTTGGATTTATTTATTTTATGTTTGCCAGTATGTATATTCATTACATGCATCCAGTATACCCAAAGGGCAAAACAGGGCACTGAATGCTCTGTAACTGGAGTTACGGATGGTTGTAAACTAGTAGGTGCTGGAAAATGAGTTCTCTCCAAGAGGAATGAGTGATTTTTGCTAAGCTATCTCTCCAGCAAACAACCCCGCCCCCATCCCCATGATTTTTATCATGAAGGGATTTTAGGTTTTCCCTAAGGCTAACACATCTACTGAGATGACCATGTGATTTCTATCTTTGTATTTATTTATGCGGTGGATTACATTTATTGAACTATACCAGTATCCCTGGAATGAAGGCAACATGACCAGAATTCAATATGCAAGTATCGAGAACTTTTACATCTATGTCCATCAGAAAAATTGAGCCTTTCTTTTTTCCTTCCTTCCCTCCTTGGTTGTTCCTGACTTTGTCCAATTTGGCATCAGCACAACATCGGCTTTGTACAAAGAGCTTAGAACTCTGGTTCTTTTCTACTTTGTAAAGTAATTTGAATGCACTGGTGATAGGTTTTCTTGAAGGTCTACTAAAATTCTTCAATTAAATCATCTGGCACTAGAGAGTTTCGATTTTGAGAAATTTTATTGTTGTTATCAATCTCCTTGGTTTGTGTTTTTAACTGATTTATTTCATCTTGGTCTAATTTTAGTAGGTTATATGCATCTAGAAATTCATCCATTCCTTTTAATAAAATATAAGTTTTTAAGGTACATCCTTATAGTTTTTATTTCATTGATAACCATTTTTTTTTGTTTGCTTTTTCAAGACAGGGTTTCTCTGTGTAGCCCTGGCTGTCGTGAAACTCACTCTGTAGACCAGGCTGGCCTCGAACTCAGAAATCCACCTGCCTCTGCCTCCCAAGTGCTGGGATTAAAGGCGCGCGCCATCACCGCCCAGCTGATAACCATTTTCATCTCACTTTTCATAACTGGTTTTGTTAATCTAAGTGTTCTTTTCCTTTGAGTTAATCTGGTTAAGGATTTATCAATCTTCTTTATTTTTTTCCAAAAAAAATTTCTTTGTCTCACTGATTATTTGCATTTTTGTTTGTTTATTTGTTTTTTCATTATTCCCATCCTGATCTTAGTTATTGCTTCTCTTCTGCTACTTTGTTCAGTTTGCTGTTTTCCCCCCAATGCCTTAAAGACGCATTATTTGAGATCTCTCAATTTTTTTTTGATGCAGGCACTTAGCCATATACTATATCTTACCCTGCACAAAAGTCAACTCCAAAGGATTACAAACTTCAATATAAGACCTGGAACCCTGAATCTGCTCAATGAAAAAATAGATTATACTTTAACATATAGCCATAAGGATTTTCAACATATAGGTGTAAAGGTTTTCTAAATAGAACTACAACAGCTCAGGAAATAAGGCTAACAATTGATAAATAGAACCTCATGAAACTAATAGAGCTTTGGTATAGCATGAGAAAGCATTAACTGAATGAAGAGGCCACACACAGAATGAGAGAAAATATCTGCCAGCTACATATCTGATAGAGGATTATTAACTAGAATATATAAGGGACTAAAAAAATCTAAACTCCATGAAAGCAAACATCCCAAATGGGCTAAGGGACTAAACAGAGTGTTCTCAAAAGAAGATACAGGAATGGCTAGAAAACACTTTAAAAACTGGTCAACATACTTAGTCATCAGAGAAATGTTATTTAAAACTACTTTAAGGACTGGAAAGATGGATTAGAGTTAAGAGTACTGGCTGTTCTTCCTGAAGACAAGAGTTTCATTCCCAGCATCACAACTGTCTATAAGTATAGTTCCAGGGAATTTGACACCACCTTCTCACTTCCACAAGCACTGTATGCACATGCTCTATTGGCATACATGCAGGAAAAGTATCCAGACACAAATTTGTAAAAATACTATTTTTAAGACTCCACCTCACTCCACTGAGAAGGCCATCATCAAAGATACAAAGGGAAACAAACACTGGTATAGTTGCTGGTAAAGAGAACCACTGGTGGACATGTGAATTGGTATATCTACTTTAGAAATCAGTCTGGAATTTTCTCACAACAAACAGAAACAGACTACCATAGGACCTAGTCATACCTCTCCAAAAAAATTATATCTCACTACAGAGACATTTGCACAACCATTATCATGGTAGCTCTATTAATAATAGCTAGGAAACAGCATCAGCCTTGATATCCATTAACTGATGAATGGATAATGAAAATGTGGTATGTAAACACAATGGAATGTTATTTACCTATAAAGAAAGTGAAAATATGGAATATACAGGGAAATGGATGAAACTAGAAAACTATATTCAAGGTAAACCAGGGCCAGAACCACTAACAGCACATGATCTCTCTTATGTGCAGATCCTGGCCTCAACTCTTTAGTTTTACATGTTTAACTTTTGGAATACCTATGAAATCCAGGACACCAGAAAGTAGACAGTGGGCAATATTGCCTTAGAATGGAGACAGCAGAACACAGGCAAAATGAGAGTGGAGAGGGGGAATACTAGGAATAAACTTCAAACAGGGAGGGGTGAGAATACAGACAGTTGAGGTGATAGGGATACACATGCAAAAGTCACCTGAACACCTACTATGTGGTAACCAAATTAACATACATAAAAAAAGAATTTGAAGACAGATACTTCACAAGGCTAGAAGTAATAGCTCTGTGTTGGCAGTGATGAGGTCCAGATGCTGGCCAGTGAGCTCTTTTATACTTATTATTCCCTTTTGGAATAAGAAGTACTTAAAAGCCGGGCGGTGGTGACACACGCCTGTAATCCCAGCACTTGGTAGGCAGAGGCAGGTGGATTTCTGAGTTCAAGGCCAGCCTGGTCTACAGAGTGAGTTCCTCCAGGACAGCCAGGGCTATAGAGAGAAACCCTGTCTCAAAAAAAAAAAACAAAAAAAACAAAAAAAGTACTTAGAAAAATAAGAAGCATTTAACTAATTTTTGATTTCATGGAATCCCATAGTTAAGAAACTAGATTTTCAAAGACAACTTGAACTTTTAAAGTGTGGAAATTTTTAGACTTAAAGGACTTTTGAACTTGAGTGTATTTTGCACTGAGCTAGTAACATGAGATCTTAAGAATCAGCAAAAAAGGAAAGAAAAAAAGGAAAGGAAAAGAAAAAATAGTTTAATAGTGATTGATGTGTTTGTGTGAAGAGTTAACAAAGGGTCAAATGTGTACTGGTGGGTTTTTTTGTCAACCTGGCACAGACTGAGGTCATCTGAAAGGGCTGAAGAACTATATCCATCAGCTGGGACTATGGCAAGTCAGTGGGAGTTTTGTAATTAAAGTTTGATGTGGGAGGGCCCATCACACTGTACAGTGCCTTCCCTGGGCAGAAAGCAAGCTCAGAAAGCTATGAAAAAAAGCAAGCCAGAAAGTGACATTTCTCCTTTGTCTGTTTTTGTTCCTGCCTCCAAGGTTCCTACTTTGACTGCCCTCAATGATGGTAATCTGTAAACCTTCTTTACTTCCCAAAGTTGATTTTGGTCAGTGCTTTTTCAAAGCAACAGAAAAGCAAGTTAGATAAGGGTTACTAAACAAAACACCTAATGCCAGGTGTGGAATATACCCATAATTGTTGAGACTCCATCAGGAATATTCCAGAGGCCCCAAAATAATACAGAGCTATTACCATTCTTCTAGGTTGTCTATAGAAGTAGTTGATTAAACCTTATTGCTGAAGACATCATGTACCTTGGTTGCAAGATTCAGAGAAAGAAAGATGGAAGTGAGCTGAATGCTTCCTGCTGGATAGTTTTCATAATGCTAGATGGTGCTATTCAAGCTGCTGGGGGAATAAGGCAATCATGAACTAGCACATCTACTAGTCAGCTACACGTGGGAAAGAGGACCTTAAGGCCCTATCACACACTGTAGAACTATTGAAACTAACAGATTCTGGGAATGGGGAGGCATAATATCCAGCTGTACTGCCACTGATGAATTCACCAAGTTTTAATGGACAGTTTCAAACTCAAGGACACACTTACAAACCTAGTTAAAGCCTGTGGAACACAAGACAAAATATCATAAAAAAGGGGGGAAGACAGGTGGGAGAAAAAGAGGACATGGTGAGGGCCAAAGTAACCAGAATGTATTCTAACACATGTATGAAGTTGCTCAAGAAAAAATTATCAATAAAAGAAAAAGAAGGTGAACAACTGAGGAAGACATCTAATATTAACCTCTGGTCTCCACATGTACGTGCACATACATGCGTTATCTTCATGAGCAAACACATACACACAGAAAGAAGATAAAAAGTACCTGAAATGAATTCTTGACATTCATCATATTGAAAAAATAATATTCAAATGTTCTAAGTAGCTCACTTTATTTTTCTGATTCATAGTGATTATATCAAGTACCAGTGATGGGGAAAAGATAGTAAAAATACCTACAGTCAAATTTTAAACTTTATTCCTAAGACCAAGGAGATGGGACTTGCCACTCTTTCAGAGGACCCAAGTTCAGCTCCCAGCATCCAAATCGCAACTGCCTGCAACTTCAGTTCCAGGTTATCCAACTTTCTTTTCTGGTCTCCATGGGTGCCCACACTGTTGAGGCTTTCTTTTGTTTGTATTGTAATGCTAAATACTGCCCCCACCCCAAGGCCTGGTTGTCTCTAGGGAAGAGAGAATCTGCTTGAGAATCTGCACTTACACAAATAATAAATGATGGTATGTAATCTTGCCCCTCAAGCTAACCCCTATTGGTTAAATAAAGATGCTGACATAGGGAGCGACTGAAGTTCCCAGGCTTGGGGGTCTGAGGAGAACAGGAGAGAGGAGGAAGCAGAGAGAGGAGGGAAGTGGAAAAAAAGAGGACACTGGCATGTGGTAGGTGACTCATGAAAGCGCAGCCATGAGGGCGAGGGAACTGGAGTTAAGAGCAGCCCAGATGGAGCATGGTACATTCTAACTCGAGATTATTAATGGGAAAGTAGATTTTAATAGCACAGAGGGTAGATATCTGCCCAGCTCTAGTGCTGATTAAAGCTTATAAATATACAGGTTGTATGTCTTTTATCAGGGAACTGAATGATCAAAGTCAGGATAGAAAAAAACAGATATGAGATTAAATATTTACAACACCACCTTACATTATGTACATATATTCGCAGATGCTTAAATAAAATAAAATTTATTCCTGCCAGTTCTTTCATCTCTTCTTACTATCAAATAGCAAACATTAATTGTATGAATGATAAAACTAGATTCTATCCTATAGGATGCATAAAAGGACTGTATATATTTATGGTTTTGATTTTGTCATTATGTGCTGGAGGTGGGAGGAAGGAGGAATCTTTGGTTTTGTCAACAACTCTTATGTAAACTTTTCCAAAAAATTCTAGAAATCTTCCTCATTCATCCCTCCCATACACTTCCTGTGGCTAGTTGCATTTTCAAGCAACCTCCTAGAATAGTTTGAGTGACCCAGCCCACATGTTTATAGATGAAATCTACTTCTGCTCTACTAAGTCTTAAATCCTTTTTAATTTCTAGAAGCAACTGCATTACTATTTGAAAACAGGGTTCCACTAGTCAAAATGAAATTCAAAGTCAAATCCTGATAAAACATGTCAGTATTAAACTGGTAACTATTAAACATATATTCTAGAAGTATTTATAGAAACTAGAAACACTAGTTTATAATTATTTAAAAGGCTACAAAAATAACTTTTAATGTACTGACACAACATAATTTCCAATATATAAGGCCATTGTCAGACATAAATGAAAAACAACATTCAATACCTTAAAAGATCCTTTAGAGCCTCTTCTGTTTTGATGATTTTCCTCAACTCTAAATATCTTCTGAGTAATGGCATCTCTTCTCTGCATAGCATAGTTCTGAACAAAAAGTATTAATATGGGTTACTATACCTTAAGGGTTACTTTAAAAACTAGTCTCACCATTTAAGACATATTTTTGAAGATTAAGACCCCAAACCATGGAGCATGGAGCTTACATACTTCTTCTCTCATATGACCCATGCTAGTTTGTGAGGGGCCCGTTTCATTCATGCCTGTGAGAAGTGTAAAAAAAAAACACTCTGTATAACACCATGGTTGACTTTTAGGAAGTGGACTAGAAATCTAGCATTTACTCATGTATGCATCTTGGAAAGAAAGAAACCCATTGCCAGCAGGACTTGGTAAAGGGTTCCTACTGCCCAAGAAACACCAACTTTTCACACTGCCAGTAGGCAAGTTAGCCCAACCCATTGACTTTAACTGATCAAAGGTAATATTCTTACAATAGCTTGGGAAGGCCCAAAAAGAAGAAAAAATAGCTACATTAGCACTCTAACTACAGAAAACCCAAATCCTCTAGCAGAAACAAGGTGGTACCCATTCTCCAGTTTCCTATTTCTAAAACCAACAATCTTATTACCTTCTACTTAATCCATTTCTGTGGAGTCTGGCCAGAGGGAGGATTGTACTAGGCAGCTGCTGACATGGCTCCTAATTATCTCCATCAATGATCCTTCTCTTTGATTGTGGGTATGATTTAGTAGCTTGCTTCTTGTAATAACCATATGGCAAAGTAATGGGATATTACTTCTAGAATTAGGTAGCAAACTAACTTTGGCTTCCATCACTTAGTCATCACTTACAGAAGAGCTGTTGGCTGGCTATTATAGCATGATCCATTCTATAAGCAAATCTTTAAAATAGAGCAATTAGTGGTTTGGTGGGCAGTGGGGACATGGAATAATTAAACAGGCATGAGAACCTTTCCTGGGTAATGACAATATCCTATTCAGGCATGGTGCCACATGCCTGTAACCTCAGCACATAGAAGGTGAAGGCAGGAGGGCTGCAATTTTGAGGCTAGCCTGGGATGTATGGTGAGCTCCTCTGCTTAGTCTGAGCAACAAAGTGAAATCCTGTCTTAAGTCCAACAACTGGACTATGGTGATGACTACAACACATCTTGGAGAATTACTAAAACTCAAATTATACACCTAAAATGAGTGAACTTCAGAGTATATAAATTACATCTTAATTAAGTTGTTACCAAAACATCTTAAGAAAATTAGTACTATAATAAATTGAACTTCAACTAAATCAAGAGATGAGCTATCTTCGGTCATAAAATCTTTAAGCCTCAATGCTCTTATAACACATAATGAAGTTACAAGCACTTTGAAAAGTATAGATATATTTATAAAGAATATATAAAAATGAAAAACTTGAAACTCCAATCTTACTATGTAAGGTTTCTGAATAAATTTTCTAAAATTTGATTTTATAAAATGTGGAGGCTTTTGAAATCCATCAGCACGAACAGTCTTCACCTTTGAAAACCTGGAAGACTGATGATTCCTAATAAAAAGGAAAAAAATCCTGTTACTTTAATCAGTCAAAGAGGAAAAAAACCTTAAGACATACAATACAGCACAACAGTAAAACCTCAATGCTCTGTCACTACTAAAATTATAAAGGATAGCCATTAAGACTGACGTTTTCAACAATTACTTAACTAAGCTAGAAATTATCAGTAGAGAAAACAATATTCCTTGTACTAGGGGTCTCAATCTGAGTCCAAGGACAGGATTCCTGGCTGATACATGGACATTTTTTCCCCTCAAGTAAAAGCATCACTGCCTCCCCCGCCCAATTCCTGAGATTCTACTTGGCAGAAGCATCAGTGGTTCCTGACCCATCCCAGTTATAAGAGGGAAGGCAGAACACGGTCACCTCACCGGTAAAGTTGTGGGTTCTGATACTGCAAAGGACAGGCTCCCAGCTTCTGACAATGAGAGTCTGCTGGGAGGAAGAGCCTGGAAGCCTCATTTCTATAGCCCTTGGCAATTCTTTCCTTGTCATGTCCCACATCTCCCCAACAATACTATTAAGACCTTTTCTAGTCTTTTGCAGTCCCTGTTCCATAGTGAGCCAACTATCATGCTTTGGCCCTTCCCATGCATTTTGTATGGGATAAAATTCATATTCCTGATGGTTCATGCCCTTCTTGCCCTAGCTCTTTATGGCTTTACTACTTGCTTTCCTACAATCTCCCCAACACATATATTTAACTTTAGATAGTTAACTGTGTATATATAGTTCCCAGCACATACCATGATCTTTCCTGCTTCCACAACTTTGTACCTGTAATTCCTCCTGTAGTCATTTCCTTCCATTTAGATTAACTTCAAAGTTCAGCTCCATTTGTACTTTGTCCAAAAAATTTCCTAAACTCCCCTGAGGTAAAATAACTCTGCTGTGAAACATACAGCATTCGGAGGTTCTAACCCTATGTCTATTTGTAGCTACTCCTTATACCTCTGTGTTTTAATGGAATATGCTTTGAATCCCACTGTAGTTGCTTAATTTGTGGCCCCAGAACCTGATACGAACTAGGATTTCGGGGTTTGTGAAATGGTCAAAAACCTACTGCCCTATAAAAATGTTTATGATGTGATATTAAGTCAAAACAGCAAGGTACAATTGTAATACTATGCATTGAAGATAATTTCAGTACTTAAAAAGTACACATAGATGCCTATAGAAAAGACAAAGGTCAAAAAATAGATTAAATATTAAAACTAATCATTTTTCTCTAGCAAAATTACAAATGTCTTATATTTTTAAAATCTGCTTTGTTAAACATCTCTAATACGTAAATCTGAAATGTAAAATGTTCCAAAATCTAAAGTCTTCTAAGCACAAATATAAAGAAAAATTCTAAAAAAATTATATAATTTTAAAAAAGAAAAATTCTACACCTGATCATACAAGTGAGTCAAAACAGACATATTAAAAACTTTTTATAAAATTTCCTTCTGTTATGAATGACATAATATAAATGAATTTCATGTTTAGTTATGGGGCTCATCTTCTCAATAGCTCATTCATTATATATATGCAAGTATTCCAAATAATCTAAAATCTGAATCAACTCTAGTCACAAAATTTTCCAGTGAATAACACTCAGCCTGTAGTATCTAGAATATATAAAGAACTCTTAACATGTTATTATATTTTATTTATTATATGTGAGCCAAAGCACACATATAGAATTCAGGAAAAAATATGCTGGAGTCAGATTTTCTTTCTACCATGTGGGTCTCAGGAATAGAACTCAGGCTGTCAGGTTTGGTGCAAGTACCTTTACCCACTGAACCAGCTCACTGGCCTGGAGAACACTAAAGAACTTTAATCTAGGTGTGGAGCCTCAGGCCTCACACTAAGCACTTAAGAAGCAAAGGTAAACAGATTTTTTTTAGTTTGGGGTCATAGTGAGTTCTAGGCCAGCCAAGGCTATATAATGAGACCCTGTCTCAAAAGAAAAATGAAACCCCCAAATTCTTATACCTTAGCAGTAAAAACATTGACTTGATTATAAAATGGGTAAAGGATTTGAACAAAAATTTCTCCACTTAAGACACACACACACACACACACACACACACACACATATAGCCAAAAAGCATACAAAAAATGTTTATCATTAGTCATTAGGGAAATACAAATCAAAACCACAATGAAATGTTATCTTATATTCACTAGAATAAAAAGGCTACAATAAAAAAGATGTCATACTGTGTTCCTTATAGCACCACTTATAAAAAGCAAAAGGTGGAAAACCTACAAATATCCACATAAAACAGATAAATACAATGCTATATATCCAAAGACTACTCAAGCCTTAACATTTTTTAAAGAAAAGAAATATTGAAATATGACACAACCATTATTAAAGTGAAATAATCCATACAATGAAAGCAGTGGCTTTTTTCTGTAATTCTTGCAGTCCATTTTCTACCCTGTAGCCATGGTAATCCTTTTAAAATTCAAAAGATTATGACTTTCCTTTGGTTAGAACATCAAATGTTTCTAATTCCACTCACTGTAAAATTGTGTTCACATTCTTCAAGATTTGGCCTCATCTACAAACTTTTATCCTTCTGTATGTGTTATGTCCTCTTGCACGTCTATAATGTAGGTGTAGACACACATGTGCCATGAGGCACATATGAAAGTCAGATGATGACCTATGATATCATTTTTCACCTTCCACCTTGTTAGAAACCAGGTCTCTTGTTTGTTCCCTGCTGTGTCTACCAGGCCACCCCACAAGACTCCAGTTGTTATATTGCCTCTGCCTTCCAGTCTCCAAATAGGACTACAACAGGATTATTCTGGGGACCTAAATCTAGTACAGGCTTGTTCAGCAAGCACTTTGACCACTAAACCATCTCCCCTTTATACCATACTATAAACCCACTAGACTTAATTCTAGTCCTTAGAAGTTCAAGAAGAAAATATGTTTCTTCTTAGGTTCCCTGTACTGTATATATGCTCAGGTAAAGTAGTTGGCTGACTCTTCAATCAATCCACATGCCCACTAAAATTATAAGACCCTATCACACAAGTCACTCTTCCTGCTGAATTTCCACTTCTACCTTAGTTTTTAACCATTACTCCACTGACATTTTCTTTCTCCTACTATTAAATCCCAATGCCAAGAAGTCAAGAGCTTTCTGTAGTTTTTCATTGTATCCTCAATACATAGAACTGCAGTTTTACAAGAAGGAAATAAACACACATACATATATCTTGTATATAAAGACCTCTATGAAGTTTAATTTTGTTTGGTATAATCTTTCTTTCCCCTAAGTTCCCTACTGATAAAGTTTTGGTAGTTTCATGTCCTTTTTAAGCTTTTAAATTACACACAGCCCACATCTATATAACACATTTCAATTACATTGTAGGATACTTAAGCAACACTGGATAGAAGAAAGAATAGTGTATCAGAAGATTTGGAAACAGCAGGAGACTTGGGAGAAATCAAGGGAAGATACTGATCACAATGAGGAGCTAACAGAGAACAGCAAGGTCTTGGACATTGGATGGAATGTCCAAGAATTAAGCTTGCTGGCAAAAGTTCCCCAAACAGTAAGGAATAGTAATCCAAATAGAAATGTATTACAGCTAAAGTAACATCTGCCCCATCTGCTGCTCTGTAAAGTCATCATACATTCAACAAATATGGACTGAACTCAAGGTACTAGAATATAGCAATGAGCAAACACAGATGGCCTTCAAATAACTTAAATTTTAATGGAAATTCCACAAGAGGAAATCACTAAATCCTATGATTTATGACATTATGCTTTATCTGAATTTCTCTAGAAACCACACACTGAAATTTACTTATGTAAAAATGAGACCAATTTGGCAAACTTCATTTCTAAGATGAAAGGGTAAACTTTAATAAGGAAATTGAAATGAGTCAAAGATGGGATAGTTCTACATCATTTAAAATTCCTAAATTTCATTTTTATTTAAGAGTGTGTGTTTGTATAGATGTGCAAGTGTGTGGATGTCCCTGTCATGATGAACAGGTCAAAGTCAGGGAACTGCATGTGAGGTTCATCTTTCTTCTTTTATATGGGTTCCAGAAAATGAACTCAAGTTCAAGTCGTCAGGCTTGACAGCAGGCACCTTTATCCACTGGGCCATCTCCCCAGCCCTGGTATCATTTTAAAAAACAAAAAGCAAAAACAAAAGAGAAAGAACCCCACAGGTGTTGGTAAAGACATGGACCCGAACCTCTCACACATTGCTGATAGTGTAAAATGGTGTAGTCATGTTGGAAAACAGTTTGGCTACCACCTATCTTGTCAATTCTACATGTAGGTATATACTTAATAAAAATGAAGACATGACCACACAAAAAACTTGCACACAAATGTTCACAGCACTATTTATTCACAATAACCAAAAAGTGGAAACAAACCAAAAGTCCATCAACTGATAAATGGATAAACAACATATGACACATCCATACAATGGAGCATTATTTAGCCATCAAAGAAATCCTCGCATTTTAGCATGGATAAGATTTTAATACATGCTACATAAAATAAGAAGTCACGTCACAAAAAACCAAACATTGTAATATTGCATTTATATAAAATGTCAAGAACAGGCAATCCATAGAAACAAAATGTGTAACACTGGTTGCCAGGGAAGGGAAAAAGAAAAATACGGGTCAGGTGGAGAAAGGGGGTCACACCTGGGTACACTGGTTTCTTCTGGAGTGACAAAATAGTTTGGGGATAAGTGGTTCTTATACAACTCTTTGAATATAAAGAATACTGAAAAAGTTTTAAAATTCTCATGTTTCATGCTGTAACACTGTCCTCAAAGCTAACACTAACTTAATGCTGACCAGCTATATTTTACTTAATCCTGATCAGCAGTATGATGTAGGCATAGTTCTCATTCCTGTTTCACAGATGAGGAAACAGAGGCTAGGTAACCTACCCCAAGTCACCCACATAGGTAGGAATCTTACTGCTGGGCATCAAACCCAAGTAGCATGCCAGCTTCCAAGCTCTATCATTTCAAAGGGTAAGGTCTGCCCTGGAGCATTTATGATATAGTTATCATTGTAAATATTGAAAAAAGTCCTGTTTCTTGGTACACTGTGTTTCAAAAGCTTTCTCAGCTAAGAAAAACACACTAGACATCTTGTCACTGAACAGTGAAACCATGTGTTAAGCATATTAGGAAATTGGTGACTTTCACCCAGGAAAGGACAAAACTACTGCATTTTCCAATCTTTTTATATGAAAAACACAATTTCACTATCTTTTAATCAATTCCAAACTTGTTGTCAAAATAAATTCCAGTTAAAATAAGCTTCAAGTATTTTGGGTAAGGCTAGTCAAGTTTGGAGCTGATTTAAAAATCTAGTTAAATACTTAAAATGTTTTAAAAGTTGATAGTAACGGTTATGGAAAACCAATTGGCACTATTCCTTCCTAATCATAGTCCTGCTTCTGAGGGACTCAAAGGACCCTTGCCCAAACTAGAAAATTTGTCTTACTCAATTATTCCTCATAATCCCTTGGGTCCACGCAATCATCATAGGTTCCACTAGTTCTCAGAACTAGAGGTAGACTAGGATCAATCCAGATGACTAAAGACCCTGGGAAAGAGTTATGAGGTTGAATATAAAAAAAAGATATGATTATCTCTTTGTAACCTCTGCCAAGATGCCAGTAACTTAATAATATACCTGCCCCTGAATAGTAAGAGGGTCTTATCACTATAATATGGAGACATTTCTAAAGATTTGTAAAATGTATTGACAATCTATAAATGGGCAGAGTCGGTGAAATTCAAATTGAGGCCTTCCTCTGCTGTTTCTGTCTTGTCTTGTTTTTGAGACAGGGCCTCACCTCACAGATTACCTGCCTCTGCCTCTAGAGTGCTAGGATTAAAGTCAGGTGTGGTTGACACCTGGCTCCTTCCACCTGCTCTACTGCAACTGTCTACTTCATAGACCCAAAAATTCCCAAAGAGAAATGTACTGACATCAAAAAAAAATTGTACTCATAAGTCAGAATCTAAGGGTCTAAACCTATTAATTTCAAACTGCTTGATCCAAATAGCCCATAAAGGTTGCTAGTCATGGCTCCTGCTAATATTCAAACAATTGTTATATTCTTCTCTAGAATTAGAAGACCTCAAATATTCACCCACTCCATCATTTTTGATGTTTAGATCAAGCTTCCTATAATGACCACTGAATAACTAAAACATTTTAAAAACATATAAAACAGATCTGAACACTCAAAATTCTAGACAAAAATTAAACACAAAAAATGTAAAAACTGCTAAAACCAAAAACTCCCCAATAGCAGTATGTTTTTCATTTACTGATTACCTCTCTGAAGGACTAGCCATGTGAAAAATATTCTCATCTTCATTCTGTAATCGCTCTTTTCTCCTCCTCTCAATGTCATGTCGTAGATCATTTGGTTCTATTACTTTAACCAGAGTCTGAGGAATTTTGACAGAAGACAAACTATTCACATTACTGTTAGTGGCACACAGACAATTTCTAACAAGAAACTTAAATAAAAGTCATTAATTATTTTATACCCATCTAGCTAATGGTAGTATAAACTAATAAAAGTATTTTGAGACACAACTGAAGTTCTATTTGTTTGTTTTTGGAGACAGGGTTTTTCTATGTGTAGCCTTGTCTATCTGGGGCATCACTATGTAGACCATGCTGGTCTTGAACTCACAGAGATCCACCTGCTTCTGCCTCCCAACTGCAGGGATTAAGGGTGTGGACCATCACAGGTCAGCATCAGAAAAGCTCTTATTTTAAACCAAGAATCCTACTTCTAAGATTTTATCCCGTAGAAAAGGTTGCCTCTTTAAAAATATTGAAAATAACAAAAATGAAACAACTTAAATGTGAAAATAATTTAAGGGGAAAAAAGAATAATGCAGATGTTATGGTAAATAAGTCAAACAAAACTACATAGCCATAAAAATTAATAAATTATGGAAATCAATATGGAAAAACATTTACTAAAATATTTGAAAACTTAAAAACCTCAATTATAAAGGACCATGGGGAGGATTTAAAACTTTTACATAAAAGAGATGTTATAAATTATTAGCATATTAGCATATTGAATTGCATCTGAAAGACTGTTAAAATGTACCATGCCATACTGGAATTATTAATTTTTTAAGTCTTCAAATTTCCTGGAGATCAACTATAACTAGAAATTTTACAAAAGCATAATTCAATAAACTAAGCTACGTATATTTATCAAATCTTTATTTCATAAGTAAAAAATTATTTATATAATCTATCAGAAATAAAATCTCTTTACTATAGAAACATTCTCAAAGGAAAAATGATTTAGAATTTGACATGCTTTTAAAAACTTGTTTTCCAACCTGGTCAGTTATAGCAGTCTTTCTAGTCAGTAAAGAAATAGAAAGTAAGAGGGGAGGTATTGGGTAGAAGCCGTATATAATAATGAAAAAATTTAGTATTAGTTTCATTATTTTGCTACTTTTTATTCCACAGAATTTTTACTAAATTCTACAGCAGACAGGTAGCAGTAAACTCCACAGTTCCTTTGCATTTCTTCCACATACAATTAAAAGTATATCCCACATGCCAGATTTGCAAAATGGCTATCAGCCATATTTTCTATAAGCTTAACATTGAGAAGATTGATAAGTATTCAATGTAATCTTAAATCAACTTTTAAAAGTTGTTATGCCTAATAACTATGCCTCTCAAATAAAAATTTTGTCCTTTTCAGCATCTCACTCCATCCTGGACTACCATCAGTCACTTGGAGAACTTTTTAAATTTATATTCCTGGATGTCATCCTTTCTTTATAGACCTTTAACCTCTTTTCCCACTACTATACCAATAATAATTGTACACATTTACCTTATCTGGTTCATATACCATAGTGTATTTATTCTGAAGATCAGCCAAAGACATATCTATTCGCCTAAAATAATAAAGGCACATAATTAAATAATTATGCTAATTGTGTTACACACTGATTCTTTTACTACAGAACAGAATTAGAAATAAACTAGCAGGTCTTAGAAAAAAATCAAAGCAACCTGCTGTCAGGAAGCTTTTCATTTCTTTTATTTTTTAGAGGGTCTTTCTACTGTAGCCCTGGCTATTTTGAAACACTTCCTTAAATTGAAGTATCTGCCTGCCAATATGGCAGTCTACTAAGCCATACATATCCTACAGGCACATTGTAGGAAAGTCTTGGTGGTACTCCAATCACTATCCTCAAACTATTTTGGTGATACATAACATTACAACATTGATTCATCTCAGTACTCCATACAGGGTGCACCGCCTACTCAGACAAGTGCCAACAGCAGGCATGCATGCTTTCATCTTCAGACCTCAGAACAATTGTTTGTGACCACTTGAAGTAACCCCTGATTTCAATGGCTTGACATTTTCCAGTATTCCCTCCAGTAGACAACTACTACAGAGGGCAGAATCAAAGTAGGTAAATCTTTTCAAAGGCCCACATATTCTAACAGTGTTAAGTCAATGATCTTAATGCAACCTATTTCATTGAGGTGTACTGGTCCAGCAGCTGCTTTGCTTGCTCTTGGTGTTATGTAAAGTGCACTCCTAGATTCTACACCAAGCTTAGGAAAACCAAGCTTAGAAAGCTGGACCTTTCCTCATTTCTTCTGAGGACTATCCTATTCTCATGAGGTAAGTGATAAGAAAGTAATTAATCATTACCTGTGAAATTCTGGATCTGAATTTGATTTCATTTGATCGAAATCTGCATCCTGTTTGTTTTTTATTCTTGAGAAACGCTCATGTAGAGTAATATCAGGTGTTTCAAAACTATCTGCTGAAAAAGGAAACAAATAGTTCCATGTCAATGTGAAACTGAATGCCCTTAAAAGATTCTATAAAACTCAACACCAAGAAAAGACCATCAAAATAATCCAAACTGTTCTCCTTTGAAAAGAAATATGACCCAAACTATTTGCATATTAACTTATAAAGCTCACATGCTTTCCCAAACCCAAACAAGAGTTGACTTATGAACTCAAGGATTTTCTTCCTATCTGCCACATTTGCTTTGTCTAGAAGAGGGACAATGTCAAAGTGAGAGTCATTCTTCTTCATGGTAAGACCATACTCTAGAAAGTTTGGAAGACACTCTACAGTTCATCAATGAAAATTAAATCAATTAACAATTTAATCAGAATAATTTCTGAACAAATGCTGAATTAAGTTATATTTAAGATACCACAAAGTGCCTTCCAACACTTTATTTTTGCATTACCTTTAGTTCATAAAGACATTCTAAAATCATCTATGCTATAAGCTCTTAACAGTACAGAAAGAATAAACTTAATCCATCAAAATGTTATACAAGCAATCTTTTCTCTTAATTCACTAGTACCGTTCTGGAACACCCTCCTGTTTTTCTGTAATACTACCATACTTTTTGAAAGCTATACTCTTTGGATAAGGAGTTGGAGCTGAGAGGGTAAACTGTTGCTGACAAACTACTTTTCATATTCAAAATTAAGTTTTAGGGGATCAAACTCAGGGCTTTACCCATTCTCAGAAAAGAGCTTTAATACTGAGGTAAACCCTCAGTTCCAATCTACCTGGTTCCCTTCACTTAAGGGATAGGAGAGAAAATAATTATTTTTTAAATGTATTCTATTTATGTGTTTTAAGTGTTTTGTCTGTGTACTAAGTATGTGACTTGTGCCGAGAGTCCAAAAGAGGTATATAGTGTAAGCAACCATGGAAGTACTGGGAGCTGAATTTAGGGCCAGTACTCTTAACTGCTGAGCCATCTCTTTAGTCCAAATAATTATTTTAAAAATATGTTTCATAGTTAGGTGTTAGTGATGTATGACTTTAATCCCAGAACTTAGGAAGCAGAGGTAGGCAGATCTCTTGAGTTCTAAGTTCCAGGCCAGCCTGGTCTACAGAGGAAGTTATATAACAGCTAAGGCTACACAGAGAAACCCTGTCTCAAAAAATAAAAAAAACAAAAAGTTTTATTAAGATAAAAATTAAAGCAAATAAAAATTTGACATTCTTAAGAATTTATTCCTTATAATAATTTATGCAGTACTACTAGGAAAGTTTTACCTCACCGATTTTCCAATGGACAGTTATAAAAAGCAAAGCTTTAATGCAAATCTTTAAAGCCCTCATTTAACTCTTTGATGTCATAAAGAACGGAATCATCCACTGATTATACATGAACAAGCTTATAGCATGAGGTCCTAGAAAGGCCTTGGGGAAAGGTTGCTAATATCACAAAACAACCTAGACTTCTGCATTGTCTAGGATGTATACCTGTTTTTGTTGCTTCTTCCTCCTTTATTAGGCTTTTAATATGTCTGTCATTTGGAGTAGTCTGATCTTTTTCTGACTAATGATTTGTAATCTACTAGCATTTGAAGCAGAAAGTTATTGAAAATACATAAAAAGAACAACTAGTCTTGAGTGAATGCCTGGTACTCTCTCCAACAAATTTCCTAATTTATGACCTACTTAAAATGGAATATTAATTACTATTAAGCTACATCAAAGGCATCTGTATCTTGGGAAAAGTTGGTACATTATTTTTGCGCTATCCTTAATGTTTGTGTAAAACATACCAACCTTTAACTTTGTGGATTATTGTTATGATTTCCTGAGCAAATTCTTCAGTAGGTTTGTTTTCAGGATTCTGAGTTGAGTCAAGATGTTGAAATACTGGGTGAAAATCATCACTTGTTTTGCCAATAGCAACCAAATCATGTGATATCTGTCTCTCTGCAGAATATCTAGAAGTAGACCTAAAATAATTTGAAATATTTAATTAAATTTGTAATTTTTGCTATTTTGCCAAGTATGGAATTTGTTAATATTAAGATAGCTAAATATTTAAAAGATTTAATTATTCTGCCATAATTTAGGCACTAAAATTACATGTCATAAAACTAATAAACCACGAGTGGAAAATAAGTATAGATAAATTCTGAGCTCTTTTCAAATCATAATAATCACAATTCTAAGTGAATTTTTCCTTCAAACACATAAGGCATTAAAGTCACCTAATATAAAAAATAATCAGACTATTTTCTACTTTGATATTGTTAAAACATTGTAATCAGCCACTCTGAAATACCACCATACCTGTTATCAAACCTAAAAATCTTAACTATTAAAATTCTCACTATAAGCAATGAGAAGCTTAGAATAATATTTTGAAACTAAATCTATTAAGAAATTAACTGTGGGACAGCAAGATGACTTGGCAGGTACAAGAAAGAACCTGCCATGCAAGCCTGGTCCCTAGAACCCATGGTGGAAGGAACCCATTGTCCCCCTAAAGAGGTCCTGACTTCTACATACCTGCCATGGCTCATGTACACTAACATTCTCACATTAGCCACACACAGAAACACAACTATAGTCTCCTTCCATCTATCTTGAAGAATAATCTAGTCAAACTGAAGTCACGCTGAAATCACAGTAGGAATTACATCAAGTCTCCTGGGATCCCAAGAAGACACAAGGATTTGCGCTCTATTCATTTTCTCAAAGCTAACTTTTCTCTATAGAATAAGATCCCTTCCTGCGAAAAGGTTCTATGAATGTCAAAAGTAGCAAAGGTCAGCCTGAGAAGCTGCATAAAGAATAATAGATGCTGGCCTGGTGTACTGAGTGTCTAATGCCTTTAATCCCAGCACTCAGGAGACAACAGCAGATGGAACTTTGTGAATTTGAGGCCAGCCTGGTCTACACAGGGGTTACGGGACAGCCAGGGCTACATAGTAAGACCCTATCTCCAAAAAAAAAAAAAAAAAAAAGAAGCTGAATTCTCCTTACTCTATCTCTGGATTTAAAAAGACAAATAAAAACCTGGCAGTCTAAAAACACATAACTTCTTAAAGATTAACAATTCCTTAAAATGCCCATACCCAAGAATTACTTGGAGATAAGATATGGGAACCAGAAGACACAAGATCACCACCTATTACTAACTTCATAATTTATCTCCATTCCAGGACTTTGGAGGAAATTATTGATAATCTCTTGAACATGTAATATACTCTAGCCAACAATATAAACTTAATCTTGGAAGCTGCAAATTAAGGTGTAAAAATCTATTAATTAACATTTCTTAAAAAAACTAATACCTAAATGTGTCCGTCTTGTTCCTGTCTACTTTGACAGTAAGTGGTTTCTTCTCTTCAGGTTTTGGGCTTGTGTCAAGTTGTTTACTAGAAAATGCATTCTCTTTTCTGCAATCTTCTTTCTTTATTTTTTTCTTCCATTTGTCATTGCAAGGTTCCAAATCAGGCTCACAGTCTTTCTTGTAGAGATGAAAAGGCCCATTTATTTGCTCATTCTCAACTTCTCTTCCTCTTGTAGTACTGAAACAATCTGACTGTCTATTTCCAGGAACTTTTAGAGAACTGTATTTTCTGTCTTCTTCTTTCAAGTACTTCTGGAATCTCCCATCAGCAAAGTCCTGCTCACTATCTGAGAGCTTATGGTGTTTGTGACGGTAGTCATAGGATACTCTGGTTGCTGAACTTCTCTCTGGGTATTCTCTCTCAGTATATCTGTGACTTTGGGATCCAAAGCTCCACTCTTCCTTCTTCTCTTGGAAAGGTAGAAAAGAATGCTCAGGCTTCCACTTTGGGATTCTGGCTGGCTCTCTATTTTCATACCTTGCTGCATCTGTAGGTCTTTTTGATGTGTAGCCATGCTTTCTGAAATCATGATCCTCAGGATACCTGTATTGACATAAAGAAGTTTACATTTGCAATATACAGTAAAACTTGAACAGACTGGCCTTAAAATACAGCATGCAATGGCAAAAGAACTCATGTGAACTCATAAGAGGGGCATGAAACTTTAAAAGCAACATCTTTTAAAAGCATACCTTTAATCCCAGCACTCCAGAGACAAAGATAAACATATCTCTGAGTTCAAGGCTAGCCTGGTCTACAGAGTAAGTTCCAGGACAGCCAGGGCTACACAGGAAAAACCCTCTCTCGAAAATCAACCACCACCAACCAACCAACCAAACAAACAAAAACACATTCTAGCTATCCACATAATTCCTCAAAAAATAAATTATTTTATCTTTTGAGATTAAAAAATTGATATTCAACATAAAAGTAACAGACATTTTTACTGGAAGCTTTATGACAAATTCCCCAGGCTTAATGATTTCCTTTACCTCTTCTGAAAAGGGTTCCTTGTGTCAAAGTCTTCTGAGCCTCTTCTGGGTGACTGAGGGTAGCTTTCTACTACTCCCCTTTGGTGTCTCAATTGATCTTCATGCCATTTCTCTTTAAATCTCAAGGAATCTGCCAGTGACATCTGCGGTGGCTTCCCCCCTCTCCCACTTGCTCTACCTCTGTGCTCATCAGGAGTATACCTTCCTTGCACTGTAGGGATATAACAATCCTTTTCGTGCTCCATGTAGGCTGCCGCACTTTCTGTATATGGGGGCATATACTGAGATCTTCTGTCATCATCTCCTCTTCCAGGAAAATATTCTTGGTGAGACTTATATGTATCAAATTTTTCAACAGGCTTTACATTTGGGGAAGGTGATCTATTTTCATAAGAAGATCGATAATACGAATTCACACGAGGGGGAATCCTTGATTTATTTTGTCCATGTTTTTCATCATCCATTCTCCAAGTAAAGGGTCTTGATGGATCATTTCTATATTCAGGGTCGTAGTGACCATGGAAATGTCTTTCCTCATGGTATTCAAAATTTCTGGATTGTGGTGACAATGACCTATGTAAACAAGCATAGAGAAGTTTAGTTTACTTTGAGATAATTAACTGTTTTAGTGTAACCTACCTAAAATATGTTCCTAGAATTCTATTACTATCCCACTCAAGGTACATCTAGGAATTTGTTTTATATATACTTGGAATTGTATACAGGTATGAGGGAGATGGGTTAATGATTGTTTTATCCTATCTGACAACCATACTCTTGTCATCCTAACTGATGTATTCTATGAACACATCAAAGTGGGTTAAATATACATGTGATATTAGAGGAGGACTAGATCAGGTAGAAAGCAGAATCTTTTTTTTTTTTGAAAGACTACTGATAGCAAGTTCTAACAAAAGTAGATGTAGTACTTTCAAGGGCCAATGAAGGTAAGAAAAGCTTACCTCAGGTTCAATAGCTAACTGAGAAACAAGCATGAGTGAAGCAAGAAAAAAAATATGTACAAAAGGAAGGGGGTGGGGGAATGGTCTCTGTGAGGGTGGAGCATTTGATATAAATAAATAAAGTTTAAAAATATGTAGAAAGTGTGAATAAAACTAAAGTTGACCTCTGAAATTACATTCTAAGACTACAATCCAAACTCCAAAAATGTTTCTATAGTGTTTCCAAATGACTGTTCCCTCCCTCAAGGCTTTACCAAAGATGATTCTCAGGTACTATGGACAGGGGAGAAATAAATGAGAGACATTAAGACATCAAGCTCTATACTTTCCCTCCATACATCAGGGGGGTTTTGGTATGAAAAATAAGAGAGTCCCATTTTTACAACCCAAGCTGGCTTGCCTGGTACTATCTCTGTTGACAAGTCTGACCTTATACTTTTTTTTTTTTTGGTTTTTTGGAGATAGGGCCCTGGCTGTCCTGGAACTCACTCTGTAGACCAGGCTGGCCTCGAACTCAGAAATCCACCGGCCTCTGCCTCCCAAGTGCTGGGATTACAGGCATGCGCCACCACCGCCCAGCCATGACCTTATACTTAACACAATCTTTTTGCCTCTACCTACAAAATGCTGGGAATACAAGTGTGCACTACTATGTCAATCTCTCCATAAATACTTCTAACATAAACTGCTGTTCTTTCCAAAACCCCCTCCCTTACATGTCAACTGAAATGTGTTGTTGAAATAACTTAGAACTCTGGTCAAAGTATGTTTTAATGTAACTATAATGCTCTCTAGGGGATAGTATTATAGCTCTCCTGTATCTATCTTTTCTGTTACCTTGATATTGCCAACATGTAAACTTCTATTCCTACTGAGAAGACTCCCATATTCACAGTAAACTCTCTAAGTTACTCAGCCTTAAAAATAAGGAAATGGCTGGTGTCTCACACATTTAATCCTAGTACTTGTCTCTCTCTCTCTCTCTCTCTCTCTCTCTCTCTCTCTCTCTCACACACACACACACACACACACACACACACACACACACACAGGCAGCTCTCTTAGTTTGAATCTAGCCTAGTCTATATACTAAGTACCAGGTGAGCCAGTGAAACCCTGCTTCAAAGGGAAAAAAAGGAAAAAAGCTTACTTTTGCATCTGAGTGAGAACCCCCATGTGACCTGTCCAATTTTTCATCTCCTTTAGGGCTTAATGTCTCCAAACCAGTAAGAAAAGAACACTCTGGCCATTTTAAAATATACCTGCTCTAAGAAGCTTCAAAAGAATTGGGGCAATCTTGAATGAATCTCTTTTCTTTTCTAATGACAAATCTGTGACTTCTAGACAAGAAAGGAAATACATCTATCTTTTCCAGTACCTATTAGGACATTTACATTAGACTTGGCAATGTTGTCATCCAGAGTCGCCAAGCTAGACATACTGGTAAATATTACTTATCAGAAGCAGAAACTCTGCCATTGAGATGGCTGTACCTCATCACAGGAAGGGAACAACTAGAGTCTCTAAGTAATTCCTGAAGATTTCATCTCTTTTCCCTGCTAAGTAGAGAACCTGGGAGTCAGAGTCAGAAGTATTCCAGACAGGACGAAATATTCAAGATTTAACTTTAGCCCTTAATTCACATATAAAACTGCTGACATTGTTTTATGTCTTATTATGTAGTACTCACTTCCAGAAAAAGTTGTTATAATGGGTTAACATTTCCAGTTCTCCTAAAGGTTAGGAGACAATTCTCTAGTCTCTAGAGGTTTTCATGCCTTATGAGTGGAAGCACTGGCAACTCTGGTTCCCCAGGAAACAGTCTTGGAAACAGATATCAGGTCTCCCTCATGGATAGAGAGCTTATTTGTTTGCTGCCCATGATAATAAGATAATGCTTACTCCATGTGACTCAAGTTCCTGAGCTGTGTCATAACACCAGAACCTGTGACAAATTTGCATAACCCACCCAGATAGCCACTCTGGAGCACTGGTGCTCAGGGGTTCTTAGAAGGTAGAAATAATGTCTCTGACATGGTAGTGTCTTGTGGCAAACTAGTGTACTGACTTCTAAGTAGGAACAAAGTACCAAACTCTGTAGTTCTTAACAAAAAAAAAAAAAAACCCTGAATAAGTAATTAGAAAACTAGGCACTAGGGGCTGAGAGATGGCTCAGCGGTTAAGAGCACTGACTGATCTTCCAAAGGTCCTGAGTTCAATTCCCAGCAACCACATGGTGGCTCACAGGCATCCGTAACAGGTTCCGATGCCCTCTTCTGGTGTGTCTGAAGACAGCTGCAGTGTACTCATATAAATAAAATAAATCTTTAAAAAAAAATGAAAGAAAACTAGGCACTAAGCATTGGCAGAGTCCCTGTGGCCATTACTCTAATGGTCATACTAAAAGAAGAATAAAATAAAACACACTTTGTGTTATCCTCCTTGTTATATAGTCTTTCTGTCTTTACATTTTCTTTTCTTTTTGAAACTTCACCCCATTTCAGCATGATTTTGTGACATTTATAAAATGAAAACTAACCTACTGGCTAATGATTCACTCTATTATCAGAACATGCTATATTAACATAAAAATCATGGGTTAGCTTTCTGTATATAATAATGGTCCTTTATGTCAGTCTGAACCTTTCTGGTTACAAAGTAAAATTAATTCTCACCCTAGAGCTGCAGAGTGCTTTGTCCCTGTCAGAAGCACAGCACTTTCCCCACTGTATCAGAGTTGCCTACTCTCCCCAGCCAGTATGTGTGCTTGCTGAGGCCACAGAAGGTGGCCCTTGTAGTCCCAGAACTGGGTTGTATTTAATGTACAATAAACTGGTTGAACTATTCTAATCTAATTATGTAAACTATAGTACTGATACCACCTACCAGAGAAAACAAATGAGAGTTGAACTATAATCGGGCTATTCAAAACCATTATTTTGCCAAGACAGAAAACACTTTTTCTGACTAAATTTCTTGAAAAAAATTAAAACATACACTAAAAGTTGCAAACCTCTTAGTAGCTTAAAGTAATCTTCTCAAGGCATTTCTCATTCTGGATGTGGTCACTGCATTCCTTTTGATTATAAAGTAATTCTAGCCCCAATTAAACAAATTTATCAGCTCCCCAAATCTACAAATACTACCATTACCATGATCAGTAGCCTACTATGAACAGCCAGGTCCAGTGAGCTTATTAAAATAGAGGCTTGAGCAGTAACAGTAACTTCTAAACCCAAGTTAATGGTGTAAAAGCATGGAACTCCTCACCTTTGTTTCCACCTGGGGGATCTGGATCGTGACCGTGCCATCCTTTAGCACAGGAGCCACCTGATCCACTTTTTACACTGCAAAGAAATACAGCATTAGCAAGTTTGTGGGGTTTTCTTATGCCCTAAAACCTGGTGATTGCCAAGAGAAAGCTGCTTAATTCTTCTGTGCATCTATTTCCCAGATCTACAAAATAGAGAATAAAAGCATCCACCTTACAAAAATAAATTAAGTCAAGGATCAGCAAGTGTATAAAGGACTACACTTGAAACTATTTTCACTTTGTATAATATAAGGTCTGAATCAAGTCTTCTTCTGTTTTATTAAAACAATCCCTAAGGTTGGACAGTAATGGTACACACCTTTAATCCCAAGACTTGGTAGACAGAGGCAGGTGGATCTCTGTGAGTTCAAGGATAGCCTGGTCTACAGAGTGAGTTCCAGCATAGCCAGGGCTATGTTGTGAAACCCTGTCTCAAAGAAACCAAAAAGACAATAACAAAACACAACACAATCCCTTAAAATGTAATACATAGCTGGGCATGACAGCATAATCTTAGTACTTGGGAAACTGAGACATGAGGGATTATGAGTTTGAAGCCAGCCTGGGCTACATACCAAATTTGAGGCCAGCTTGGATTATACAGCAATACCCTACTTTAAAAAAAAGGGTAAAAGACATGGTTAGACCATTTTGAGATGTGCTATAAATATAAAACACACATCAGCTTTCAAAGACTTGGCCCAAATAAAACAATGTAAAAGACTTTGTTAATATATTTTAATGTTGATACTATGTTAAAATAGTTACCTTTTCTATATTGGATTACATATATTGCTAAAATACTTTCAAAATTTAAAAAAAATGGCAAGAGATAGAGGCAGGCAGATCAGGAGTTCAAGAGCATCCTACACTACATATCAAGTTCAAGGCCAATCTGGGATGCATGAGACTCAATTTTAAAACAAAAAAATGGCGGGGAGGTGGTGGCGCACGCCTTTAATCCCAGCACTTGGGAGGCAGAGGCAGGTGGATTTCTGAGTTCGAGGCCAGCCTGGTCTACAGAGTGAGTTCCAGGACAGCCAGGACTACGCAGAGAAACCCTGTCTTGAAAAACCAAAAAAAAAAAAAAAAAAAAAAAAAACCAAAAAAAAAAAAAAAAAAAAGCCTGTGGAGAGTTTAGTTAAGCTTACAGGTTAAAGTATACTGAGGGAAAGCAGAGGAAGAGCTGCAGCATGAACCTGGAGGCACAAAGGAAGCAGAAACTATCAACAAATGCTGCTTACTGGCTTGTTCCTAGGCTCACATTCAGATTCTCCCCGTTTGAGTTTATTTTCCATTCTTACTTTTAGAGACAAGATCTCACTATACAGCCCAGGAGCTCACTACATAAACCAGGCTGTCTTTCTTGAACTTACAGAGATCAACTTGCCTTTGCCCCACTAAGTGCTAGGATTAAACACATCCCGTATGTTTGTCATTTTGGGGGGGTTTGTTTATAATCTTAGGCTACTTGTGAAATATGTACATACCTCTAGTTTTGCTACCACACCAATACTAAAAAATAAAACAGTATATATAAACAAACGAAAAACATGAAAAAACTACTCCAGGCTGATAATATCTCTGCAACTTCAAAAAGCCCACCTCACCCCTGTGAACATTTTATGGCCTATAAATCTATAAACTGCTATATACCCCTGACTTGTTCTGAACTTGCCTTTCTGCAGCATTTTCAAGGCAGCTGTATCTGAGCAGTGGAGGTACTGACTCTTTCACTTCTACTGCCACCACTACTATCTCTTATAGTTACCTTTTCTGGTTTGTAGAAGTTTCTTTATTCTTTTGTGTTCTGTTCAGGGACCTATCTAGTATTTAATGTATGACTTGGTTGTACAAATTCATTCTTAAGTTAAAGAGCTTTCCTAGAAGGACATCACCTTTAAGAGACTGATATACACCATGTCCTAAGGCATTCTATGTCCTCCCTGTCCCATAAAGATACCTGTTGAGGTAAGGTGATTCTGCAGTAACACTGAGGGTATTTTCACTTTTGTGTGTATGGGTGTGGAATGAGTCAGGGTCTGACCTTGCTTTCTACATACAGTAAGGTCTCTAACTGCCCTGGAGTGCATCTTGTCATGTCGAATGATTGGCCATCTAGCTGCTGGAATCCAGGTCTTGGTTATCTTCCCCCCCCCCATTTCTGGTTTTCCTAACATGTATCATTATACCTGGCTTTTATGTAGATGGCGGAGGGTCTGAACTCAAGTAATAAGCAAGCACTTTATCCTACCCCTAATAAATCAGTAGATCTTCAGATCTAAAATAGTCTCTTCCACAGATACTGCCTTGTAACCATTCACTTACAGCCTGTACTCTTCCTGCCATTATCTACAACCCTAAGCCCTTTGTGGTCTCACACCACTGACCAGCATTCTTATTTCACTTCTTTGAGTAGTGATGAAGACATGAGAATTTCCAAATACTCGGCCACTCACCAAGACTTCTTGTAAAATTGTGAGATTTTACACAGGAAGATGGAGTTGTTAGGAGATTATTTTTAAGCCATTCCTGGACTGACCAGGAATCCAGACTTTCCTTCCCTTCTTCATGAACAAAAGTTTATAACCTTATGGTCTAACTTTGGTCTCCTCTGTCAGAGCTGTAAACTGAATCCCGAGAGACTGCCTGTAGTCCTCACAGGAGGCCTCTGGAGTTCCATGGAATATAAAAATGGTGGATAAATTACAAATCCCTCTAAGGAACCCAGAACCTGATGGAGATAACCTCCAAGTCTGCCCACGGATTAGTCCAACTATTACTCCCTCCGATCTTCTACACTCTACTTAAGATGGACTTGCTCAGAACAGACACTGTGCTATTGCAGGTTAAGGAAATGAGGAATCTTGAGGCCTGACTCCTCTTACTGTCTTCACAGGTTCCAGGTTACTCCTACATAGCTGTCTGGTAAAATAAACTGTGAAATAGGCTAGATGCAATAGTAATTCTGGGTCCCCTGCACCACTGGTTCCTTCTCTAAACCCCAGCTCATGTCCCACAGCAGTTTCGGGGACCACATGCCTTTTATATTTCAAACTGAAATAGCAAGGTTAACACAGAAAAACTGCTGACTCTATCTTTGGTTCCTCTGCCTTTCTTGCTTGTACTAAGATAGTTTCCCTATTCAAGGTCATTTTGAAGTTTCCATATCTTGGCCAACTATTCCTGAAAATATTAACATTCTATAACTTAAACTAACATGAGACTAAGTCTTAAAAGAAATGCATAAAGAACCTTTTTAATATTTAAAATCCAGGCAACAATAAAATCTAAGACTTACGCCAGGTAAGAATCCTGTGGTCTAACAATGTGTGGACAAGTAATCTTAGTTTGCTCATTATATCATAATAAATAATTTGTATTCAACTCCTTTTTAGTAATCTGACAAACTTATAGCATTGCTCTGTCTCATGACTAGATCTTCATTACTGAGTACTTTGTTAAATTTAGAAAGAAAACATAGAATGGAACTGGTAAGAGAAAGAAACATCTGAAAGTTATGACCATGTATTTTTGCCAAGGAAAACAAAAACACAGAAAGGGGTTGCAAAGATAGCTCCGTGGTGTACATTTGTAATCCCAGTACTAAGAAAATAGAAATAGGCAGGCCATTAGCCTACTTAGCACAGTCCAGGCCCTTGAGAAACCACCTCAAAAACAAATGAGGCTGAGGAGGAATAGCTGAAATGCATGTTCATCAGCCAGGAAGACTCATGCTCGAAATCTCCAGCCCTCGGGTAAAAGCCAGATACAGCTGTGTAAATCTGTAATCTCAGCACTGGGGACAAGAGAGAGAACCAGTTCAGGGGCTTGCTGACTAGTCTAGCTGAAACAACAATCTCCAAGTTCAGTGCAAGATCATGTCACAAAAAAAGGTGAAGTAACTCATCTTCTGGCTCTCACATGTACATGTGTACACATGCAACCTATGTAAACACATATGCATATACAAAATAAAGACTATTTTAGGGAAAGATTTTATAGCAGGCATAGTTGTATACAACTTTAATCTCAGATCTTCGAGAGGAGGGCAGAGACAGAGTTCAAGGCTAGCCTGATCTACAGAGTGAATCCCAGAATAGCTAGGGCTACATAGAGAAACCCTTTCTTGAAAACCATTATCAGAAACGAAAAGATTTGGGGCTGGAGAGATGGCTCAGCAGGTAAGAGCACCAACTGCTCTTCTGAAGGTCATGAATTCAAATCCCAGGACCCACATAGTGGCTCACAACCATCCGTAAAAAGATCTGACACCCTCTTCTGGTGTCTGAAGACAGCTACAGTGTACTTACATATAACAATAAATAAATAAATCTTTTTTTAAAAAAAGAAAAGATTTTATACAATAAACAAGATTTTGACCTAGCTTAAAAAAATAACAAAATAAAAGACATTAGATTTTTTTCCCATAGCATAAAAGGAAAAGTGAAAGACAAAACCAAAAAAGCTTCAGAATGTCACAAGGGTCCAAATTAAGTTAGAAAAAGCTTTCTAGGGAGGCAACTCTAGTTCAAACAAACAAACAAACAAGCAGGAAAAACCTACTCTAGGCTGACAATATCTCTGCAACTGAGAAAAGCCCATCTTGCCCCTGTGAACATTTTATTGTCTATATATCTATAAATCGTTCAGTCTATACACACCTGACTTGGTGGTAAGACGACTTGGTTGGCTTCTTGCTTTTATGAGAAAAAGTCCTTGAACCATGGCATCAAGTGAGCTGCTCAAATACTTTGTTCAGTTTAGCCATACATTAAAGTATGACAGAAATGGACAGAAGTAATGGGTTGGGTTGAATGAACTTTCTTCCCAGGAACTTCAAAGTACTGCAAGGAAAACCCTAACTGATGGAATAAAGTTCCATGTTTAAGTTCACAGTCCAGGATTTTGCAAAGGGATATAACAGCTGACAAAGATTTCTGACAATGATTAATTTACTATCCAATTAAATAAGCATAACTGAGAAAAAGGAAAAGTTTTCTGAAGGACAAATTAAATATAGTACGTGTATAATTCAAGGTCGTTAAAGTTTTCAAGTTCAGGGGTTAGAGAGATATAGTTCAGTAATTAAGACCTCTGCCTGCTCTTTTAGCAGAGCTGGGTTCAATTACCAACACCCACATAGATGCTCATAACCCTCTTTACCTCTAGTTCTGAGCGATCAGACACACTCTTTTGGCTTCATCCAGCACTGCACAAATGGTGCATAACACATATATAGGCAAAACATGCATACACATAAAAAATAATAAAATTCTCTAAAAGTTAAAATTCTTAAGATTAAATTCACTGTAGCAGTACAAAAATAGAACCCAGGTATGAAATCCATTAATGTTTTAAGATGTTGGGGGCTGGAGTAATGGCTCAACAGTTAAGAGAACTTGACTTCCAGAGGTCCTGAGTTCAATTCCCAGCAACCACATGGTGGCTCACAACCATCTGTAATGAGATCTAGTGCCCTCTTCTGGCATATAGGCATACATGCAGGCAGAAAGCTATATACATAATAAACCTTTAAAAAACAAAAATAGCAAAAGCTATAAAAAAGATATTAATCTGGTCTTAATAGTCTTTAGATCTGGCTTAAAGAGTTCTATATATGTGTACATATGTGAAGAGCAGAGATCAACCTCAGGCATTATTTTACAGGATGTGCCCCCTTTATTACCTCTTCATTTTAGTGATCTTCTCATTAAGTGAATTATTTAATTTTTTTCTGACATTTACTTTGTTTTCTCTGCTTTATCATAGAACAGTGGTTCTCAACCTTCATAATGATGTGATCCTTTAATATGGTTCCTCATGCTGTGGTGACCCCCCAACCATAAAATTATTCCATTGCTACTTTATCACTTATTTTGCTAGTTATGAATTGTAATCTAAATATCCTATCTTCAGGTTAGCTGATATATGCAACCCCTGTGGGAAGGCAAAAATTTTTAAGGTTAGCATTGAACCTGACTTTCTGAAGAATACATCTGCCCCTTAGATTCACCTAAGCTTGTGGAACAGGAGTTCTAATATGGAGTTGTGGCCACACACAATGCACAGATCTTTAACCAAAGCACTTAGGAGGCTAAAGCAGGCATTTCTCCATGCGTTTGAGGCCAGATTGATTTACAAAGGAGTTCTAGGCCAGTCAGGACTAGCTGGTCACAAAATCAAATGGGAAAATAAATATAAAAATGGTGCCACATGTCTTTAATCCTAGCATTCCGAAGGCAGATGCAGGACTACTTTTGATTTCAAGGCCAGCCTGTTCTACTGCATAACCCTGTCACAAAAATAATCAAAATTAAATTAAAAATAAATATAGAACTGATTCTTTTTTTTTTTTTTTTTTTTTTTTTTTGGTTTTTTGAGACAGGGTTTCTCTGTGTAGTCCTGGCTGACCTGGAACTCACTCTGTAGACCAGGCTGGCCTTGAACTCAGAAATCCGCCTGCCTCTGCCTCCCAAGTCCTGGGATTACAGGCGTGCGCCACCACACCCGGCTTTAGAACTGATTCTTCTTCCGTATGCACAGCCAAGCACTTTTCTTAGACCGTAGTATTAAACTAGCTTAAATACAAACAACATTTAATTCTGGGAACCATGCAACCGGAGTTTGCAGTGTGAGAGACGGGTGCATGTGACTCTTCTGCCTTGAGAAACCTTAAATTTCCCAAACCAGCACAGGTGCAGGAGAGGGGAAGAAAGGACAGACCAGGTTGAGCAGCTTCTGTTAAGTATTCATTTGGACTTGACTATAAATGCCAAGTAGAGCACTGCACGGGCGCAAACATATCTACAAAATGTCCGCTGCCACCTTTACCCCACCACCACCCAGGTGTTGAGACCATGGACCAGTGGCCACCAAGGGGAATGGGAAACACCCTGAACTGGGAGGGGAAAAATGACATAAAGGAAATGTGAAAGAGGGAAGAAAGCAGGTGAAAAAAGTCAAAATCAAGTCTTACCCTTCTTTCTGGAGATGCAAGTTTTCAGCCCCTAACCATCAGGTACAACAATGGAAAACAAACAAAAAAGGTAAGAATGGGGGTGGGGGCAGAGAACAAATAAGGGGCTCTTCCAGCAGAAATCACCACAGTTTGTGTCTCCTGCTCTGCTGGAGCCCAGTCTCCTCCAACCTTCAGTTGTTTGTGCGCTTTCATGCTTCTTTTTGCTACCTTGTTTCTTTTTGGGACCTGGGCCCCAGAATGCACCCAGTCTGCCTTAGCCCAACAAGGAAATAATTTAAACATCCCCCCATCCCCCACCCCCGGAGGTGGCAGCGGCAGTGGTGGTGGCAGCAGCAGCAATGACAGGACCCACAACAGCAGCAGGATGATTTAGCAGTTAATACCTCTGGCTGCTCTTGCAAAAGACCCTTATTTGATTTCTAGCTGTACCGCCAGTTCCACAAACGCCCCCTTCTGGTGCCAAGGCATGCATTTGGGGCATAACTGGTTATCCGTGCATATACATAAAATAAGTCTTAAATAATTTAAAAGGGGAAAAACTGATAATGTATATTCATAACAAGCAAAGCAAAACCCTGAGCTAATTAGTGAAATAACAGTGTGGTGGCAAATGCCTTTAATCCCAGCACTCAGGAGGAAGAGACAGGAGGATCTCTGAGAGTTACAGACCAACATTAACATTATCAAACTGAGTTCCAGGATAGTAAGAGAAAACCTGTCTTAAAAACAATGAATAGCCAGGGGGTGGTGTCCCACGCCTTTAATCCCAGCACTTGGGAGGCAGAGGCAGGCGGATTTCTGAGTTCAAGGCCAGCCTGGTCTATAGAGTGAGTTCCAGGACAGCCATGACTACACAGAGAAACCCTGTCTCGAAAAACCAAAAAAAAGAATAAATTAATAAGTTAATTAATTACTTAAATGACACAACAATCTTTTTTTTTTTTAAATTCTGGTCTCTTCCTCTACTTACCCTAATAGTCCATATCAAACTCCTTGTTTTCCCTAATCTGATCATGCTGGGCCTCCTATTTCAAGGCCCTTGCCTCAGTTTGCCTGAGCTTGCTTAAGCTGTTTGACCATCATTTCTGGTGCTCTTCCTTGAATTTCCTTTTTTTTTTTTTTTAATTTTTAATTTCTTTCTCCTTGGGGATTCTGGGTTTGTTCAGTAGTTATTTAAACATTTTATTTATTTACAAGATAGTATTAAATAGGCAAAATTTCTAAATAGTGTATCCAAAAACCAAAATTCATGAATACGATCAATTAGTAGTTGGGAAATGCACAAAAAAGCAAAACCATTTCACACCGACTTAATTTTTTAAAAAGTGGTTATTATTTTAGTAAGTAGGCAAGTGTACAGCACAAAAGGAACCCTAATAATACACTGCTAGAATATACCAAAATATAAGTAGCTTCAAAGCAGTATGGTAGTACTCCAAAATACTGAAAATGCCCATATCCAAAAGCTTACCAATTCCACACAAACACACACACCTTGGTGTACACTGAAATTACCTGGAAGGTTGGTTAACAAGAGATCACTAGATCCTAACCCTGGTATTAAAAGTATCACAAAAAGGAAGAATTGTTAGTGTTGAAAGAAGTGACAGCATTAGAGGTGGATATACAGCATATAAAGTAGAAAATATTTACTATCTGGCCATGGCGGAAAAAGTTTATCCTACTTAAATGTCATTTCTTTTGCCAGCAATTTTGATTAAAAGGGACAAAAAAGCTTTAAAAGAAATAAAATTCCAGGATAGAACCAATATGGTATTGACTGAGATGTCAGAAACAGATGATAAATCCAATTATATTAATGCTTCAGAGTAAAACATAAAGACCACAAGCAGTGAATCATCTGTCTACCTCTGAACGAACACAAACACCCAGAAAGCAGGGTCATTTACTCCCAGGAGGATGCTGAAAAGAACACTGATGCTAAAAGAAGCCTTAGCAGAACACACTCTTATTCTGCTGACAGACCAGACTGTAGCAACTCCCTTTCTCTTATAAAATCCCTCTCCCTTTTCATCAGCTCCTTCCCATAACCCTGCATAATTTCCCCATCTCTCTGGAACCATATGGGCCTGGGGCTATCCTAGCTCTCCATGACAACCAAATTGTTCAAAAGGCTAGGCAAATTATATTTATGTATTTAGGAATATGTGTGTGTGTGTGTGTGTGTGTGTGTGTGTGTGTGTGTGTGTGTAACAGCAATTAAAGAAGAGGCCATGAATTTGAGAGCAAGAACATTACATGGGAGGAGTTGAGGGAGAAAAGGGAAGGGGGAAATGATGGAATTATAGTTTCAAAATAGAGGCACACACACACACACACACACACACACACAATACAAAGAAAAATAAAGGTAGTATTATAAAAGTCTCAATGAAAGAAAATGTGCACTAAGGAATTTATATCAGTCAATATATAAGTACAACCCAAATGTCATACACATGGACACATGCACACACAAACAAAATGAATTCAAGAACTAAATACACATAATTTAAAACACATAAATAATCCTTATGACCTTGAATAGGGTAATAGTTTCTAAGAAATGGCACTAAAAATACAAACAACAAAAGAAAAAATTAATTAGGAATCATCAAACTTTAAATGTTATGCTGTGAAGAATTCTAACAAGGGAAGCTAAGCTGCTGAAACAGGCCGTGACCAGCCAGAGAAGGGGAGGCTCACCACCATTCTAGTGGCCAGGTTACTAGGTACCAATCTGGAGTTGGGAATATGGTCATATATCATGGAGCTAGAGCAGCAATCGACGCTGAGGACCAAAGGACACAAGGGGCTGCAACATGCTGGTGCTGCAATAGCATGGGCCTACTTGCCTGCCAGATGAGGCCCTGGACAGATTCCTGGAAACTTGTCCAATGTGGCCAATAAAGATACAGTATAGTCACTTGAAATTGCTAAGATGAAGTATGTCACAAGCTTGAGGCCTTCATGACAGGCTGAGCTGGGAGGACCTTCTCCTGGGCATTCAGAACAACCTAAGAGTTTATCCCCAACTGTGTGTACCTATAGGGCCTACCCTTAGCAGACAGCCTGAAACAGCACAGACCACTTTGGGCAGCAGTAAGAAGCCTCATCTCTGAGCCTGCTTCCCAACTAAATAAAAGAGGCCTCTAAGCCAGACTTTTTCCTGAGTATTAAGTTAAAGATCTTATTAATATGTTTATATGCTGTCAGAGCATGATATTGCAAAATACCGATTCTAATCTAAAAGGTGTTTGGTGGATAGCTGGAAATGACAAATGAATTAACTGTTCTGTGTAATATGTAGAGCTGGCTTTTTGTTTGTTTGTTTGTTTTTTTTTCCAGACGTTTCTCTGTGTAGTCCTGGAACTCACTCTGTAGACCAGGCTGGCTGAAAACTCACAGAAATCCACCTGCCTCTGCCTCCCAAATGGTAGAATTAAAATCATGCACCACATTGCCCAGTTTAGAGCTGTTATTTTTATGTTTGGTTTGGTTTGGTTTCTTTGTGTAGCCCTGACTGTCCTGGAACTCACTCTGTAGACCATGCTGGCTTCGAACTCAGAAATCTGCCTGCCTGTGCCTCCCAAGTGCTGGGATTACTAGTAGTGCTGTGCCACTACTGGCCCGCTTATTTTGTTTTTAAAAAAATGTGTTACCCTGTTTAGATTTATATATGAAACAACCACTACCAAGAAAGTAAAAATACAAAATGTAAAACAAAGAGAAAAAAAAACAAGTCAAGAGATAACCCAATGAATGAAAAATTTTTCTTTACAAATCATTTATCTTATAAAGAAATGCATTAATACTTAAGAGTGTCTATATCACCCTGACTGTACTTAATTTCACCCATATTATAAAAAGACAACTCAGTGACAATCAAAACTTTTTAAACGGATAAAAGGGATAGACATTTCTCCAAAGTATAAAATTTACTAAAAAAGCACAAAAAACCACTATTCATTGTGGAATGTAAATCAAAATTATAATAAATATCACTCCATGACAATGAAGATAGCTATAATTACATTACATAATAGCACGCATTTTAAGGATTCAGTATCCTTACAATCCTTACATGATGATGGTGGAAATGTGGATAGCACTGTCAGCCACTTTAGAAAAGTCTGGCAGTTCTTCATTAAAGTCAAACATGTTGTTACCATGTGGCACAACTATTAGTCTATTCCAGGTATATCCAATCAAAATAATTGAAAATATATCCATACAAATCTTTTTACAACAATGTTCACAGGAACATTGCCAAAAGTTAGAAACAACTTAAATGTACATTAAGATGAATGAAAAAATATATGTTCCCCCTTCCTCCTCCTCTTCTCTCTTCACACGTGTTCCCAGCTGGCCTCTTTCTTTTTCTCCTCTTCATCCTTCTCTGTCCCCTTTCCCCCTTTCTCTGCCTCTATCCCTTTTCAGGGTCCTTGCTCACCTCCCTTCCCACAATAAACCTCCTATTATACTAAAAATAAAAATGCGTGAGCACCCTCATAGAAGCACTGGGAGGGAATGGGATAGGGGTTTTGCTGAGGGGAAACCAGGAAAGGGGATAACATTTGAAATGTAAATAAAATATCCAATAAAAAAAAGAAAATAAATTTCCCTATTTTTTTTAAGATTTATTTATTTTATGTATATGAGTACACTGTAGTTGTCTTCAGACACTCCAGAAGAGGGCGCCAGATCTCATTGCGGATGGTTGTAAGCCACCATGTGGTTGCTGGGATTTGACCTCAGGACCTTTGGAAGAGCAGTCAGTGCTCTTAACCGCTGAGCCATCTCTCCAGCCCAAATTTCCCTATTTTTAATCACAGAAAAAAATTTCATACATACATAATGGAATATCTAACCATAAAATATGGGGCAAATATTAATATATGCTACATCATAGATAAACCTAAAAGCAGTATGTTAACTGAGCAAAGTCCTTCACAAAAGACTTCATATCATATAATCTCATTTACGTAAAATAACTGAACTAGGTAATGCCACAGAAATGGGATGATGGTTAATGGGTTTAGTGTTTTTCTTTTTTCTTTAGGTTTTTGAAACAGGGTTTCCCATCAGGAAGACTGGCCTCACACCTCCCGTGTAGGTGAGGATGAACCTTGAACTCCTGATCCTCCTTCCTTATGTGGCCCAAGTCCTGGGAGAGCTTTTTGGATGAAAAACTGCTGGAATTAGACCTTTGATCATGTTTGTACAACTGTATAAAAATACTAAAAATACTTAACTGTACACTTAAAATGGGTGAATTATGCAAAAAGATTCCACACTAAATGCAAATCAAGTATTTACAAATTCAAAGAATAAAAATTCCCCAGGAAAGCCTTTTCAGCAAGAGACCACAGGGATAAGAGGGTAATCAGTAAGAAGCTCAGAAGGAAGAGGAAAACGGAAGTGAGCAAACCAGGCATGGATTATTCTCATTGTCACAGACCATGTGTTACCTTATCACCAGTTCTTCAGTAAGGAAGAACCATAAGCGCACACAGAACTCCACTTTTGCTTATCATTTTACTTTGGTTACAGGGCAGAAAGTATTTGAAAAGTAAACACATTAGAAAGAGGCTAAATACAATGGTAGACCACTAAAACAGAAATACTAATGTTCTGACAGGCTGCAGAGATTGCTCAGTAGATAAAAGTTCTTACATACTAGCACAAAAACTTAAGTTGGATCTCCAGAACCCATGTTTTCTTTAAAGAGCCTACAAGTCTTTTTCTTCCACACACACGCTATGCCATGAACATGCATATATACACTAAATGCATGTAAAATAGTGAGTCTTTTTAAACTTTTTTTTACTTTATGTGTGTGTTGCTCTGTATGCACGTTATGTATTGTACTATTTGTGCATGTGGTGCCCCTAAGGCCAAATATCCTAGCTATCCTAGAACTGAAGTTTCAATACTTGTGAACATGTGGGTGCTAAAAACTGAATCCAGGTTTTCTACAAGAAAAACGAGTGTTCTTAACTGCCAAGTTATCTACCTCTCCAGCCCTAAAGAGCTGTTTATTTGAAAGTAAAAAAAAAAAAAAAAAAAAAAGTAACCCTGACAGTAAAGCCCAGTGCAGTGGCTTACACCTATAATCCTGGCACTTTGGAGGCTGGAAGCTAGAGGATAGCTATGAATATTAAGCCAGCCTTGACTACACAGTCTAAAGTCAGCCTGGACTATAGAGTAAAAGCCTGTCTTGTGTGTGTGTGTGTGTGTGTGTGTACAGACACAAAGGCCAAATAAATTCTTTGAGATGCATTAAAAACAGTGACTAGTTAAAAACTCATTGTAGGAGGCTGAAGGAACACATCATCAATAAAGTCTTCACCACACAAGAGGACCTGAATTCAGTTCCCTATTACCTACATAAACTCTAGTCCAGCAGCATAACTGTAATCCCTGGTCTAGAAAGGCATTTGCTAGCCAGTCAATCCAGTACGCTGTCTTAAAATTAAGGCACAGGACAATGAGCTAGATCAGCAGATAAAGACTTTTGGCACATAAGCCTGGCAAACTGAGTTGATTCTCAAATCCATGTAAAGGTAGAGAGAACTGACTCTACAAAGTTGTCTGAACTCCACATTTGTTCCAGCACACATGCATAACATACTCTCCCACAGCCTACTAATAATAAACAAACATTTAAAAATAAGGTAGACAACAATCAAGGAAAACACTGACATGAATGAACACACACATAACACACATACACACTCACTGTGGTAAACATATTTATCAGTAAAATTTTTTTCTTTTTCGTTGTTTTTGTTTTTTGTTTTTTGTTTTTTTTGTTTTTTGTTTTTTCCCCGAGACAGGGTTTCTCTGTATAGCCAGCCCTGGCTGTCCTGGAACTCACTCTGTAGACCAGACTGGCCTCGAACTCAGAAATCCGCCTGCCTCTGCCTCCCAAGTGTGCCGCTGCCACCACCATCACCGCCCAGCTAGTAAAAAATAAAGAATAAATGAGTTCAGTTACAAGATTAAAAGAAAATTAAAATAACAAAGGAAGGTGGCCCAGGATCTCTCTCTCTTTTCTCTTCTTTTCTCTTCTTTTCTCTTCTCTTCTCTCTCCTCTCCTCTCCCTCCTCCTCCCCTCCCTCCTCCTCCTCCTCCTCCTCCTCCTTCTTCTCCTCTCTCTCTCTCTCTCTCTCTCTCTCTCTCTCTCTCTCTCTCTCTCTCTCTCTCTCTCTCTCTCTCTCGTTGTCCTTTTTCCCCCAGAGCTGAGGACCAAATCCAGGGCCTTGTGCTTGCAAATCCCCACCCCCCATGCCCCCACCCCCCCCCCACGCACACACACACACCCCCACCCCCCCACCCCCGATGACTCTTAATAAGTACCTTGTTTGCCTAGCATTCACTAAGTCCTAAGTTCAGTCCCCAGCACCATATATAAATCGGTGTTTTTCAACCTGTGAGTCACAACCCCTTTAGTGATCTATGAACCTTTTCACCGGGATCCCCTAAGACCATCAGAAAACAGATATTTACATTATATTTTATAACAGTTGCAAAATTACAGTTATGAAGTAGCAAGGAAAGTAATTTTATGTTGGGGGGGGGTCACCATAACATGAAGAACTGTAGAAAGTAAAACCTGCAGTAAGACAAAGTATATGAAATATACTTTCCATAAATGTCTCATATAACCCTAAAAGAAAGGTAAGACAAACATTGTATTAACTGATTTTGGTCAAGGTAATGAGATATAACTCAAAGAAGTCATAACTTCAAATTCCTTGTTCACTTAGAAAAACCCTTACTAATTTGTTATATTTTTTTAAAGATTTATTTATTTATTATATGTAAGTACACTGTAGCTATCTTCAGACACACAAGAAGGCATCAGATCTTGTTACCAGTGGTCCCACACTGGTAAGCCACATGTGGTTGCTGGGATTTGAACTCAGGACCTTTGGAAGAGCAGTCCATGCTCTTAACCACTGAGCCATCTCTCCAGCCCACATATATATATATATATATTTGGTTTTTCGAGACAGGGTTTCTCTGTATAGCTCTGGCTGTCCTGGAACTCACTCTGTAGACCAGGCTGGCCTCGAACTCAGAAATCCGCCTGCCTCTGCCTCCCAAGTGCTGGGATTACAGGCGTGCGCCACCACCGCCGCCCGGCCCTGTTATATTTTTTAAAACACTGAATAAATGAGAAGCTGAACTGCTATCTATAACCGAGGAAAATAAAACAGCCATGACTGGCATACACCTGCAATCCTAGCATTTAGGGGCCTGAGACAGGGAATCAGAAATCCAAGGCTATCCTTGGGTACACTGTGAGCTCAAGGCCATCCTTTCTTAAATGACTGTTAGAAAAAAAAAATGGAAAGCTCGTCTGGCAGTGGTGGCGCAAGCCTTTAGTCTCAGCGCTTGGGAAGCAGAGGCAAGGGGTTTAGTGAGTTCGAGGCCAACCTGGTCTACAGAGTGAGTTCCAGGACAGCCATGGCTACACAGAGAAACCTTGTCTCCAAAAACAAACAAAAAAGAAAAAACAAGGCTCATTATGAAACTTCAGCAATAGCCGGGCGTGGTGGCGCACGCCTGTAATCCCAGCACTCTGGGAGGCAGAGGCAGGTGGATTTCTGAGTTCGAGGCCAGCCTGGTCTACAGAGTGAGTTCCAGGACAGCCAGGGCTACACAGAGAAACCCTGTCTCGAAAAAACCAAAATCCAAAAACAAAACAAAAACAAACAAACAAACAAAAAACCAAAATGAAAGTTCAGCAAAGCCTTTTAAAGTTTTGGACCTGTTCACAGCTAGGGAAAAACAAAGTTTAAACATGCCAGGCCTGGCCATGCAGGCCGATACGCCCAACTACTCAGGATGGAGAGTAGGTACAAAGTTCGAGGACTGCCCAGCCTAACCAATAGAACGAGCTAAACAGCCAGAGTCGCGGGAGACCATGGCGGAGTGCTTGCTTGGCATGCGGGAGGGCCCAGCTTTAATTTCCAGGTTTACAAAAGGAAAAAAAAATGTTCAAAAATTTTCTCCTGGTAGTTTGTAATCTGTTCAGGAGAAGCAGTCACTCAAGGTGTAACTCAAAAAGCCCGAAAAAGGAAATCTTGCGAGGGCTAAGTTTCTCTAGGGCGGTCCTGACCCGTGGCACAGTTGACTAAATTCCTCCCGGAGAGGTCTTCGCCATCCGTCGACCTTGTCCGCGGAAGATGCGGCTCCCGCGGCCGGAGCATCTCTCGCGGACAAAGCCCGGAGCTCTGGAGCTCGGCTCCCGAGGGCTCCGCATCCCAGGGATCCGGCTCGGGCACCGCCCCCTCCCTGATCCCTTAGAGACACGGCACGAGACTGGAACCAACACCTGCCCGACGCCGTGGGCGGGGTACACCGTGGGGGTTGGGGGTGGGCAGGTGCCCCGGCTAGCGGCGGCTCGGGAGGAGAGCCCGGAGCGCGCGGGGGTGGGGGTGGAGGGGCTGTGCCTCCAGGGCGGCAGCCACACAGGGAAGGCGCCGGCTCAGCGTGAGGGGAAAAGGGATGCGGTCCCCGGGAGAAGCAAAGTCCGCTCGCCGCCCCTCCCGCCACACCGTGAGAACCGCCACTCGTGGGCGAAGGGCACACCCTCCCTCCCTTGCAGGCCTGGGCTTCCTCACTCCGCCCGGCTCCCGGGACCGCTCACCCCTCAGAGAAGTCGTCAGCATAGCCGTCGCTCTCGCCAAAGCCTCGGACACCACTGCCGCCGCGGTCCCTCAAGACCTGGCCGCTCCGCTCTGCTCCGCTCCGCTCCCGCCTCCCGCTCCAACAAGCACCCGGCTGTCCCCGCGGGCCTGAGACCCGGAACCACTTCCTTCCGGAATGGTCTGGTCCCACCCCCTCTGGCCCCGCCCACAGAGTCCGCCTCCCGCCAAACTTGCCTTCAAGGAGAGGCTCGGGCTTCCGAGCCCCGCCCAGACTGCTCCTTCTGGCTCTCTAGCACCCCTTGCTGGCTGCGCTCCCCGCGATTCCCTAAGAGGCTAAAGGGCTCGCGAGCTTATCAGGCTAGAAGGAAGGGAAGCACCAGATGGTGCAAATCGTGGGCTCTTTGGAGAAGAGCTTAGAAGTCAGCCCTCAACTTGGTCCCCTGGGTCTTCCTGCCTTGTGTGCAGATAGACACACCAAGAGGCAGAGGGATCCGCCAAGCACTTCTCGCTCTTTAAGTGGCCCTCAAAGCTGATCCAAAACCTACACCTCTGAGCCTTCTTCTCCTTCACCTCTGTTCCCACCTATTTAATTTCTAACCAATCACCAACTTCCCACCATTTCCCATAGCCTCAAATGAAGGGTCTACTTGGAAAACGAGAACCTCTGAGCTTTCCAAATAGGTTACTGGTCCCAACAAATACCAACCCCTCTCTGCTCTCCTCTTTTATGTTTTCTTGTCTTTTTTCCTTCTCCTCTCTATCCTCTTCTTCCTCCTCTTTTGTGCCTATAGAGCTCTGTATGCCCGTGTGTACTTCCCCCGTGTATGGGGTGGTGTGTGTGTGTGTGTGTGTGTGTGTGTGTATGGAGGCCCGAGAGCAACCTCAGGTGTCATTTCTTGAGAAGTACTGTCCACCTTTGTTTAGGGTGACAAGGTTTCTCACTGAACAGAAACTTGCCAAGTAGGCTGGTTATCAAGTCCCAGAGATCTTCCTATCTCTGCCTCCTCACTACTGGACTTACAAGCGTGTGCCACCACGCCTGTCTCTTTTTACACAAGGTCTGGGGGCTCCGACTCAGGTCCTGATCCTTGCAAAGCAAGTACTGTACCAATCAATCTATCTCCCTGGGATCGCCGCTCCCCCTCCCCATTTATCATTCTCTCTGCCTGCTGTACTAGAGATGGAAGCCAGGAGCACACACTCGGTGTACAAGCATGCAGCCCCTCGGCTCTGCTCCCAAGCTGGCTACTTTCAAATTGTCTTTTCTTCCATACTCTATATCGTCTCCAAGGGGGGTGTGGCCTCTTTTCCTTTGACGTTTCCCCACTTGGCAGCTTTGATACACATTTTCTCCCCAGTAAAAGATTTCTCCCAGAGTTTGATACCACCTGGGAGAGCCAAGTGTTAACCTGCCTTGTGAGCTGTCGCCTCCTAGCAGCATGGTGTTGGTTCTCCTCTTCCTGCCACTTACTGTTCTCATTCCGAGGAATCCAGCCTGGATAAGGAAATCATTTTTCCTTAGGCTCTTTAACCCGAATGATCTTTTAAAGTCTCTGGGGGGTGGGGGGATACATGTGTGCATACACAGTCAAGGGGACAGGTAAATCTCAAGTACGGTTTCTCAGGAGCACACCACCTTGACTTTTCTGGGACAAGGTCTTTCACTGACCCCAATGTTTTGGCTAGTTATATGCCAATCTAACACAAGCTACAGTCATCTGAAAGAATGGAAAGTCGAGTGAGGAAAAAATCCCTCCATAAGATCTAGCTATAATTTTCTTAATTAGTGGTCATTGTGGGTGGTGCCATCCCTGGGCTGGTGGTCCCGGCTTCTGTGGGAAAGCAGGCAGAGCAAGCCAAGGAGAACAAGCCAGTAAAGCAGCGCCCCTCCCTGGCCTCGCAGCAGTTCCTGCCTCCAGGCTCCTGCCCTGCAGGAGTTCGTGTTCTATCTTCCTTCAGTTACAGGCTTCGAGGTGAAAGTGGAAGGAAAATAAATCTTTTCCTCCTCAACTTGCTTTTTGGTCGTGGTTTTTCATGACAGCAATAGAAACCCAGACTAGAACAGCAGAGCTCGGCAATTAGTTTAAGTTGGCTAGCCAGCAAGCCCACAGATCTTCTTGCCAGGCTGGATTGACAAGCTGGAAGCCACCACACACAGCTTGTTTATTTGCGCTTCAGGAATCAAACTCTGGTCCCCTGGCTTGCAGTTCAAGCACTTTACCAACTGCTCTGTCTCTCCAGCCACCAAATAACCTTCACTTCTGCTAAGCCCACCCATTCTCACGGTAGTTGCTCTAGAAGATATGTCAGGCGTGTCCAAATCATCACCCCATGAGTCACACGTCAGAAAATCCTGTTTAAAAAAAAAATCTTGAAGAGCTGTTTTTGCTCTCCAGACATCTCCAGACAGCTCAGCTCTTCTCTGAAAAAAAAATTCTAAAGAACTGCTAGCTCATCTCACGCAGAGCAAAAGCCCAGTTTTTATTCACATATAAATTCAGTTATTTATCCCAGGTTCCCTTTTGATTATCCTATGTATTAGCATCCTGTGTGACTCCGGCCCCTTAATTCTTTTTTTTTTTCTTTTTCCGAGACAGGGTTTCTCTGTGTAACCCTGACTGTCTTAGAACTCACTCTGTAGACCAGGCTGGCCTCGAACTCAGAGATCCCCCTGCCTCTGCCTCCCAAGTGCTGGGATTAAAGGCGTGCGCCACCACTGCCCAGCCAGCCCCTTAATTCTTAGAAGACAGCAACCACATATTTTGTTTTAACCTTGCTAAAGAACTCAGACTCAGTCTGTTAAGCACAGACGCCAACTACCTGGGTGGGGACCCTGTCTGTAATTACCATTTCTACCACACCTGGGCCTGGACTCATTGTGTCTCAGGCTGACCTTGAACTCAGGAATCTGTCAATCTGGCCTGTAGTGTAGCTGCCTTTGTTCCTTTAGGTTCATGAAGCCCCTCATATTTCACAGTGCATCCTTATATTCTCATAGTTGAGAAATTACATGTATAAATTGAACCCATGTTTTTAGAGTTCTTTCCAAAGGTCTGATGGTCCCAGTGTTTACCGTTTGGCTGAGACATTAGCCACACCTTTGCCTCCTGGACTGGTGCTCTGATGCTGTCTCCGATTATCATGGAGTCATTAACATTAACAGGGGGGGGGACAGTCCTCTAAGGAGGAGTGTGAAATAAGTACAGTCCTATGCCCAGGGCAGCCATCTGTACTTGTGGAGATCCACCACCACTGGCTCTGTCACAGGGGCAGGAAGCACATCTTTCTGTCCCCACCACATCAGCATCTTGTCTAACCTCTGCCCCAGTTCCCTGGCTCTCTCTTGCTCTTGCCTTCTTGCTCCTGCTGGCCTCTCGCCCCTTCCCCCTCCATCCTCATTCTCCTCCCTCCCTCTCTCCCTGTGCTCCTGGCCGGCCCTTACTCTCTCCCTCTCTCTTTGCCTTTCTCTGCCTCTACTTCCCTCTCAGCTCTCCTCCCCGTGCCCTGAATAAACTCTATTCTGTTATACTGCTATGTGGCTGGTCCCTCAGGGGGAAGGGACGCCTCAGCATGAGCCCACTGCGGTACCCCCCCCCCCGTCCCCCACACCTGACTACACATCCACCAAACATATTCCTTCTTCCTTATCTTTTTATAAAACACATTTGGTGCTAAAACTTCGGATTTAGATACCACGCATGTTTGCACCCCCCCCCCATCGCTACAACATGGAGAGCCAATGCTCTGTACCCCAAACTTCTGAGAACTAATAAGCTCCCTCCCTCCACCAGTCATCATAAACGTCCCATAGACCCAGGGGAGAGATCTTGAGCTCAGAGCTACCCCTGTGCTGCCCCTGAGGATGGAGACATTCCCTTTTTTTTTCACTGACCCTCATTCTAGGACATTTTCCCTTCGGTGAGATTTTCCTCTCTCCTCTAAGATGGTTCCTTTCTCACTGCTGAGAAATGCCAGGCCTAGGTAAACTGCTTTGTGTCACTCAAGGCACCGGCCCAGAGCTTAGCACCCAGACCACCACGTGAAGACCTGTGGGCTGGCCTGGTTGTCAGTCTTTCTGGTTATTAATAGTGTCAGGACACTGGTAGGGATAGTTAATAGCCCTGCTCTCACCCAGTGGGTCGGTCTTCACCACTTGTCCCTACTTACTGGGACATCCAGGTCTAATTCACAGTATACAGCAAGCAATATCTCTACGTGGCCACTAAACTGGCACTTTAAAACAACTCTCTCAGGGGCTGGAGAGCCGGCTCAGTGGTTAAGAGTACTGACTGCTCTTCCGGAGAGGTCCTGAGTTCAAACCCCACCTGACGGCTCACAAGCATGCATAATGAGATCTGAGTCCCTCTTCTGGTGTGTCTGAAGACAGCTACAGTGTAACAAATAAGTCTTTGGGAGCAGGGGCTGGAGTGGGAAGAAATAAAAAACCAACTCTCTCACTAGTGATCCACAGCGCAGGCTTCTCTCTCCTTCCTTCCTCATTCTCTCACCATTTGCCCAGCTCCTGGTTCACCTCATGAAAAGCAGATCTGCCAGGGATTCTGTTTGCCTTTCCGTTGCGTTTCCGTTGCTTTCCCGTGTGCACAGGACCATCCGCTACCCCTACACTTGCATTCTCTCTCGAGGGCTCTGCCCGCCAAGGCTGCCACTGCCCCTGCCTGGCCACTTGAGCTTCCCGCTGTTAGGAGGAAGCCCCGCCCAACTTCTTGCACGGTGCCGCCTGCGTTGCTGCCCCTGCAGCTTTTCAGTGGGGCTATGGCCCATGCTACCTGGGGCGCAGGCTGTTAGCGTGGGTCCTCGCGATCTGGGATCTTCAGGCGCCTCGACCGCACACACAAGCGCCTGTCTCTCTCTCCGCAGACCAGCCCGTTCCCATGGCTTGCCTGCACACTCAGTTCATATCACCACGGTCACTGGCCACTGCTGTCAGCGCTCTTATTTCTTTGCATTCTGGTCTACACCAACTCTAAACCAAGTGTTTCTCTACTAACGCAAAATGCGTTTTTCTATACTATGCAACCTGTCAAAGTCACTTAATTAAGATATTCATTCCTATCCTGCCTTGGTAAATAATGATTTTTGCTGCTACTACTACTACTACTACTAAGTTTTGTTCTATTTACTATATACATTCTCAAACAAATAATTTAACAAGCACAAGTTGTCTAATTCAGATATGACCAATCGATACAGCTCTCAATCTTGTCAGAAGTCTGCTAATTATTAAAATACTTAAACTTATGACAGCCAGAGACTCCCAGAGCCTAACAGCTTACCCTCCCCCAAGGTCTCAGAAGATAATGGACACAGCTACAAGTGACTACCTAGACTGTGGCATAAAATACACTGAAAAGCACCACTATGACCCTGCCTGGGCTTGGTCTACACTGTGAACAAACTGGAGAGTCAAATGCCTCTTATTGCCTAAAGTCAACGTGGGTCACTTCTCATTTCGCACATATCTGTTCCACAGAGAAAACCGCTCTCCATCTTCTGGGCTTGAAAGCCAGATTGACTCCGTCCACGTTGCCATGGAGACCACAGGAAAGTGGTTAGCGAGTGGACTATAGACGAACTGTGTCATTTTTTTTTAATACTTGACTCCTAGATTATAATTTATTCCTACCCAGATTTCTGACTACACTGACAGACCTAGGTCCTTACCCCAAGGTAATCTGCCACTGTATATACTCATTAATAAATTCATTAACTAGCTAAAACTGCCAGATTTCTTATAAACTTCACGATAAATGATACATAAGTTCAGTTTCCAGCAGCTAAATGCTTCATGTTTCTTCCTCTTTCTATGCCACCAGCCTAACATTAAACATTTCACTGTATGATCCAACTGTAGAATCACAAATTCAAATTTTAAGTTTTCTTTGGTTGTTTTTTAACTAAATTTAAAGTGATATATATATTCAGTCTCCTAGACAGAAGGAAAAAGCCCTTCTAGTTTCTTCTGCTCCACAAAAAGCTCATCTTAACGACTGTTCATGTTGTTAACTCATGCTGTTATCTCTTTTGTAAACTTATAAGCTACAGAAACCCACTCAGATCTACCTCTCATGGCCCAAATAGACTCCATCCAGATAAGTACATCTGCTAATCAGTAACCTAAAGTTCCCACTTACTACATATTCCAGAGGATGGGATTCCTCTGGGTTTCAAATGTACCCTCTAAGAAAAAAATTTTTTTCTCCCAAACACACTTAATCTTAGTCTCTACCTATAATGTGTGTGTGTGTGTGTGTGTGTGTGTGTGTGTCTCAGCATCTTGTCAAGTCCAGGCGCTTACTACATCCAGGACAGCTCCAGAGAAGCAACCTCCAGAGGCTCCAGCCTTCTCACAGACACAGGTGCTTCTACCGGACGGACCTGTTCCTTCTGATCTATCCACAGATGGTTCCACAGACCCTGGGCAGCGAGGAAACAGCCAATTCTCCTGAGACTGGACAAACATCCCCATCCGCACATTGCTAGGTTTCTTAGAGACACGGCGCCCTAAAGTCAGCTAAAGATCACGGCAACTCTGTTCTTGCCCCACCATTGCCTCTTCCTAATTTGTTTCTTTTTTGATTAAACACAGGTGAATATTGGCATCTCGTCTAAGCTCTGCCCCACAGGCACCTGGCAACAGCCAGGCATGCCCGCCTCACTATTAAAGGGGCCGCCCTCCCCCTCCGCTCTCTCTTGCTCTCGTCTTCTTGCTCCTGCTCTGTCCTTCTGCCCCTTCCCCCTCTCTCCCCATCCCTCTCCCCGCTGTCTCTCCATGTGCTCATGGCCAGCCTCTACGCCTCTACTCCTCTTCTCCCCCTGCCTTTCTCTGTCTCTACTACCCTCTCAACTCCCCTCCCCATGCCCCGAATAAACTCTATTCTATACTATACCACCCTGTGGCTGGTCCCTCAGGGGGAGAGGATGTCTCAGCATGGGCCTGTGGAGGTGCCCCTTCCCCGACACCTGACTATGCATCCATCCATCAAATATGTTCCTCCTCTTCTTATCATTTAATAAAACAAAACACACCAAGGCCACGCTAGACCTGGTATCTCCACTGTTCTTGTTTTTGAGGGTGTGAACACTGATCATGCGTGCCATTACTAAGTGCTCAGCTTGCTAGATGAAGACTGGAGGGAGAAGCAAAGCCAGTAAGAATAAACCAACTGCAATTCCTACATTCATCATTAAAGTCCAGGAAGAAAGAGGAGAAGGAGGAGGAGAAGGAGGAGCAGGAGGAGGAGGAGGAGGAGGCAAAAGAAGAAGAAGAAGAAGAAGAAGAAGAAGAAGAAGAAGAAGAAGAAGAAATAAACTCTTGTACAGCAGAGACAAAAGCTGCAGACACTTCATCAATAGAAGTGGATCCCGCCGGGCGGTGGTAGCGCACGCCTGTAATCCCAGCACTTGGGAGGCAGAGGCAGGCAGATTTCTGAGTTCGAGGCCAGCCTGGTCTACAGAGTGAGTTCCAGGACAGCCAGGGCTACACAGAGAAACCCTGTCTCAAAAAAAAAAAAAAAAAGAAGTGGATCCCAATCTAGAATTACTAATATCCATAATCTTATGATGTGGGGAGTCCATATCCAGTCCAAAGTTGAATTGTTCCAAAGCCCATTAAATGAATTTTAGACCAGCCATGTTCAGAGGTATTATATTCCAAGGGGTTACACAAACCCAATGGAACAGTGAATGGCATTGCACTGAGATCATGCTCTTAATATTTTTAATTTGATTTCCCATAAAGAGGACTGCTTCCTCTAAAGCATTAAGCCTATCCCGAAGTCCCCAGTCAATATTTTCCTGGATCATGAGTAACATTAATGCATGTTTGGGTAATCTACATGATGTGCTGTGTAAATCACTTTAACTAAGGACGTAGTAGATAAGGCAAAACTAGAAATCATACCTATTAAGGGTGTGATCCCCAATATCAGGGCTGCAATAAATCTTTTAGCCCAAGCAGCTCCATGCAAAGGCTATATAAACAAGTTTGGCAGAGAAAGGCAATCTCCCTGGAGAAAATGTGGCAGCATAATGGATGAGACTTAGCTGAGAAAATACCCGACTCTGCCTGTCACTTTAGACGCTTCATGCGGAGTGGGCCTCTCCTGGTCAATCAGCTGCAGATGACTGAGAGCTTCTAGGACCTTCTCTGATCCATCAGAAGAGTCTGGATCTTCATCTGCAGACCTTGATGACTGAATGATCATGACTTTGTTTTTCGTAACAATAGGCCTGTGGAATAGCCACTACAGGGTAGAGAGAGTGGGCAATGCACATGTTAAGCTTCTAACAGTTTGGGTGGCAGCATATTGGTTTTCAGTTGTTATGGGACTAGAAAAAAAGGCAATGATCTTGGTCCTGGAAGGAATCTTTTAAGCGAGAATTCACCTATGTTGCATAAAGGACAGCAAAGGAGAAAAAAATGAGATTTTTTAAAAAAGATGTATTTATTTATTCTATGTATACAAGTACACTGTGGCTGTCTTCAGACACACCAGAAGAGGACATCAGATCCCATTATGGATGGTTGTGAGTCACCATGTGGTTGCTGGGATTTGAACTCAGGACCTTCGGAAGAGCAGACAGTGCTCTTAACCACTGAGCCATCTTTCCAGCCCGAAAGTTGACACATTTTATTCACCTGCCGAAGGAAGTTGAACTAGCTGAGGAAGAAGATACCGTGTTAATGATGTATCTGGGATAGGAAGAAACAGCTTGTTTGTGGAAAGGAAACTGGCTTAAGTAGATGGTATTAGTTCCTTAACTAAGGATTAAATAATGGCTCTAAACTTACTTGATTTGACCTGAGGAAGGTAGATTTGAGTGGATTCCTTGAAGCCTATAAGAATCTCTTTTAAGTTTTTAAAAAAGATAAATCCCTTTCCTACAACAATGTAACCTTTACTCGACCTCTGTCCTTCATAACTTGCATCACCAGCCTCAACCACGTTCTCCCACCGTCATACGTCTTCTCTTCAGCGTGATTTTCTGAAGCTTCAAAGGATTTTTTTTTCGAGACAGGGTTTCTCTGTGTAGCCCTGGCTGTCTGGTACTCACTCTGTAGACCAGGCTGGCCTCGAACTCAAAAATCTGCCTGCCTCTGCCTCCCAAGTGCTGGGATTACAGGCGTGCACCACCACCTCTCAGCTCCCAAAGGATTTTTTTTAAACAAATTGAAAAAAAAATTTTAAAAAGTTTTGGGTTAAAAGGCATGAACAATCGTTTCAGGTGTTCCTGTTATGAGGGGAGAACAAACATTTAAACAAATTTTAGAAAAGAAAGCATGAAATGTACATTTTGGGTGAACTTTGTCATTCCAAGGTCAGCAGCAAGATTCCACCCACTTTTCTCCACCCGGTGGGTCCTTGCCTCGAAGATCTCATCTGTGTTTGGCCTAGGGAGAAGGAGGAACCAGGCTCCTCCACCACAGCCTGCTCCAGCCTCTTGCTTCAGCATCTTTAGTGTCTGGGCTGGCAGGTTCCCCTTCCCTGCGCGTATGTCCCCTTGGCTATGTTTCACCACGGTTTTGTGGGTGGCAGGTTGTGCCTCTCTCTGCAAACCCTGGAAAGGTGATCAAGAAAAGAAAAGACAGACATGCCTGGGGGCACTCTGCTGCTGAGGCGGGGGGCATAGGTGGCTCAGTGGGCATAAGTATGCCCTGTGGCCTTTTGTGAAGTCGTCTATGAGGATCAAAGGCCATCTCTAGCATCTGTTGCATGACAGGATCTATCAGCAAGCTTCCACTTGACTGAGCAAGTCTCTTCCCCAGAGTGTGAAGGGTAGAGAGAGAGTATCACATAAGGCTGGAAGGTTCCTCTATTCTGTTCTTCCCAATGCAAAGTGGCCGCGCTTTGAGCAACACTGGAGGCATGTCCCACCCCATAGAATGTGGAGGGAGTATGCGTGGCGGGCCAATTTGCAGGCCAGTCTTTGCCAGTTATGCAAGAGAGATCTGCTCCGGTATGTAAAAGGACTTTGATAACATTTCCAAGTATTGTTATCACCCTAAAAGGCCTGTTTTTCTTTACTTCTTCCACCCAAAACACCAGATTACTTGAACCAAAGCTTTCCTCTTCCCTGGCCTGAGTTTTTATTGACTGACCCTTAACACATAATGGCAACAACAACAACAACAACAACAACAACAACATTTGAGCAAACCTCTGTCCTGCGTGAATCTGTACTGGTTTTGTGGGCAGCTGCAACATGACTTTTATTTCCCCTGTGTGGTCAGAATCAATAACTCCTGGAATTACATCCCTTGGAAGGAGGTAGAGCTTCTGAGATTAGTCCCACCATGCCCATGGGCAAAGGACCATGTACAGCTGTGGGCATGGTCACTGGTGGAGAATAAGGAGTTGATACGCCTGACGTGGTGGAGCTGAAGTCCAGTCCTGTGATCCCTGGGGAGGCCCAATATAGGGAGTCAACTGATATCCTTGGTTGACTGTAACAAAAGGATTCACGCTGGCCCCCATTATTTAAGGGGCCTGGGTCTGGGCCTCTTGAAAGTTTCACTGCCAATGGTAACTTTTCTGGCCACAGGGTCATGATGAAGTGGGAGGAGCAGCACCTGCTGAGCCCAGAGCACTCTGCACTGGTCCATTTCCGCTTTGCCCAGGAGGGCTCTGGCAGCTTCTGTGCCTGGGCTGCCCACAGTTGAAACAAAGGCCAATGCTTGGATCTTTATTTTTACGTCCCCCTTTAGGAGATAGGGAAAGCCCCTGCAAAGCTGCAAAATTGCCAGTCCCTGTGCCAGCGAGGGCATAAAGTCAGCACAGCGGCGGATGGATAAAATCTATAATATTTCCAGAATGCCTTGCAGGCCTACGCAGATCTCTGCAGGCTTTATTAGCATTTTCATGAGCTAATTGCCTCAACAAGACACCTGCTGCCTCTTCATTAAGAATGATTTTTGTGACTGCATCTGTTAGACAGGCCCCAGAGTCAGCACAGGGCTCTTCTCTGCCCTGGCGATGTGTGTCAAGGCCAAGGTTTGCAATCCAGAAGAGGGCAACTTCCTCCAGGCAGTAATAGCAAGCTTTGAGATAGCCACCAAATTTTCTTTTGATATTCTTAACTGTGCCTTAGGGTTCAAAAAATGTCCCTGTTCCAGCCAGTGCCTAATATGTAGCCTCCCTATTTTCTTCTCTTTTGAAGAACAATTCTTTTCTGACCTCCTCCTCATACTCCCTTTTCCACAACAAAAATTGTCCTGAGAGACAAGCCCTTATGACCTGCTGCCAGTCCTGGGGTGTCAATCAATATGCAGCCATACCATCAAGCAAGGGCATGACATAAGGGCCATATTTCGAGGTGGATTCCTTAAGTTCCTTCAGTAATTTATAGGGAAGTGCTTCACACATCTGCTCAGCAGCAGGGAATGCATGCTACTGAAAAACATCAAAATGGAGGCTCGCCCGGTTGGGCAGCGGCCTCTCAGGCTCCGACTCCCGACCTCCTATGAGACGGTTTTTCAGTTTTCCCTTTCCTTCTAACCTTGATTTTCTGAGCAGTGCTTGTCAAGAGAAGGCCATTCTTCTTTATGATATGTAATGGCCTCCTGTTCTGAAACGAAAGCACTACTGAGATATGGTGGTTTGTCTTCCAATTCAGTTTCCCTTTCAGGAAAAGCCTTCAGCAAGTTGCGGGGGTGGGAGGGTGGGGGAGATGATGGCGGTCTAGTTTTCCCCAAACAAATCAAATTTGACTTTCCTGAAACCACTTTGACTGAGGCCGAACTACAGTGAGGCAAATCATCAAGCGTTTCTTTTTCTTTTCTTTTCTTTTCTTTTCTTTTCTTTTCTTTTCTTTTCTTTTCTTTTCTTTTCTTTTCTTCTTCTTTTTTTTTTTCCGAGACAGGGTTTCTATGTGTAGTCCTGGCTGTCCTGGAACTCACTCTGTAGACCAGGCTGGCCTCGAACTCAGAAATCCACCTGCCTCTGCCTCCCTCTGCTGGGATTAAAGGCATGCGCCACCACGCCCGGCTTTCTATTTTTAAGGTTTGCTTAGTTGTGTTCCACAAGAAAAGGGCAGGGGTCTTTACCAACCAGGTATCAGACTCCGTGACTCTTCTTCAGGGAACCATGGACTAACTTTTTATATGAACTCAAAGCAAACTTGCAAAACACTTGTGTGCATCTTACTAACTAACGTATTGTTTCAAGACCTTAATATACATTTCTCTCTTTTTTGAATTTGTGTAACTCATTTTTTAAAAGATTTATTTATTATTACATGTAAGTACACTGTTGCTCTCTTCAGACACACCAGAAGAGGGCGTCAGATCTCATTACAGATGGTTGTGAGCCACCATGTGGTTGCTGGGATTTGAACTCAGGACCTCTGGAAGAGCAGAGCCATCTCACCAACCCTGTGTAACCCATTTTTTTTATTTTTATTTTTTTTATTTTTTGGATTTGGTTTATTCGAGACAGGGTTTCTCTGTGTAGTCCTGGCTGTCCTGGAACTCACTCTGTAGATCAGGCTGGCCTCGAACTCAGAAATCTGCCTGCCTCTGCCTCCCAGAGTGCTGAGATTACAGGAGTGCGCCACCACGCCCGGCTTAAACGGTAAGAACTGCATTCTTTTTTTTTTTTTTTTTTTTTTAAGATTTGTTATTATATGTGAGTACACTGTAGCTGTCTTCAGACACACCAGAAGAGGGCGTCAGATCCCATTACAGATGGTTGTGAGCCACCATGTGGTTGCTGGGATTTGAACTCAGGACCTTTGGAAGAGCAGTCAGTGCTCTTAATCGCTGAGCCATCTCTCCAGCCCTGTGTAACCCATTTTTATCTTCCAAATCTTCACTTCTTTGCCCAGCTCTTTCTCACACCAAGGGTTCAAGACACTCTAAGTGAAATCCATCCCAAACTGAATGTGCCCAATATACTTACCTACCTGTCTCAGTCCCAGTTCCGGGCACCACCTGCCTAGGATCAGCCTGGGCTTGGAGAGAGGTTGCAGAGTGTAAGAGTTCTTGGGAACAGTGAAAAGAAATCACTGGAAGTCAAATCGTGGGTACGAGCTGGCAGTCTAGGCTTTGCGGAGATGACTTGCCAGATTCTCTCTCTCTCTCCCTCTCTCTCTCTCTCTCTCTCTCTCTCTCTCTCTCTCTCTCTGTGTGTGTGTGTGTGTGTGTGTGTGTGTGTGTGTGTGTCTGTCTGTCTGTCTGCTCTAGACAGCTTTCTTCTTGCTATTCTATAAACTCTCTGGTTGAGACAGATCTCTCTGCTAATAAAATTCTAAAAGTTCTCTGGATAGATCATGGAGTTTCTGACCAAAGTCAGAGAAGCTTCTCTTAAAAAAAAAAATCTTGGATCTTCTGACCAAGTCAAAAATTCTCTTAGGAAAAAACTTGAAGAGTTATTTTTGTTCTCCAGACATCTCCAGACAGCTCAGCTCTTCTTAGAGAAAAATTATTTTTTTTCTTTCTTTTTTCGAGACAGGGTTTCTCTGTGTAGCCCTGGCTGTCCTGGAACTCACTCTGTAGACCAGGCTGGCCTCGAACTCAGAAATCTGCCTGCTTCTGCCTTCCAGAGTGCTGGGATTACAGGCGTGCGCCGCCACCGCCGCTGCCGCCGCAGCCACCACCACCACTACCACCCGGATATTCATTCTTATATTGTAAACACTTCTTCTGTACATCTCAAGCAATAAATTCCAGGTGGCCAGAGAGGAAAGATGTTAAGTACCAATCTGATGACATCCAGGAGCATAAAGGCTCATTTCAACATGCATGACAGCCAAAGAATTCTAAAGCCCTGGAGCTTTCTGCACAGTTTGCAGGCGATTTGACAGGTGCCAGCAACACCATCTTAGGCAGCCCAGCCTTCTCTAGGCAGCCTGACTTATCAGAGTGTAAGACTCCGACCCTTGGTCAGTGGTACTTACTTCTAGATGCTCCTGAGTGAGACACTAAGAGGTAGATTAATGTAAAAGCAAAAGGTTTATTTTCTGGCCCCTCGGGGGTCAACCCTCCAGACAAGTGACAAGAAGGCAACCTGAATGGCTATTATAAGCAGTTTTTATACTTTTTAGGGGCACAGGTTACATCAGCAAGGTTACAGTTCTAACTTATTGGCTAAGCATATTGAACTTTAAATCTATTGGCTAGCAAGCATGACACTCATTTGAACTCTACCTGAGACTTTCCAGAGGGTCAGGTAACTATCAGTCAGTAAAATTCTGGGAAATTTTTACTCAGGAATGTTCCTGTGAGTGGGGAATGGAACTTGGCCTACGCGTGACCCCAGGAAGGTAGGTGTAAGGCTGGCAAAAGCTCCTAGGGCCCTCCAAGAGTCTCCTCCCCAGCCGTTGTTAACTACTTGGAAAACACTGGTGACCAGGCCTGGTATATCTTGTGGCTTTCAGCTTGCAAATTACAGTTTTTCATGCTTGTGATTTTTTTCTTTTTTTACATTATGAGTATCATGAGTCCCCTTTTTCCCCCTCCAAGGAGTTTTTCTGTTAGTATAAAAATGCTATACAACAGAATGTACATACATACATACTTACACATATATACATACACATATATAGAGAATAATGACTACTATATGCTTAAATCAGAAAATAATTTAAAGGGCAATTAATCCATGCTTTGATATAGGCTTAGGCAAAGTACTCATCATCCATACTATTTGTTGGAGAGGGACAGATTCAGAGGAAAATTAATAGGTGGGCCTGGCATGTATTGTGGCTGCCCTTTTATGCGGCTTTTTTGTAAAGGCTGATAGAAATAAAAAAAAAAAAGTAGGGCAGATAGCTCCTTTGTCCCTTGAATACACTGCTGGCCTAGATTTCCCCAGAGTTTGTATGTGTGTTCCATTTTAGGTTGTATTGAGTGTAGTTACATTATTAATGTCAATGTTTATATCACAAATTGAAAGAACCATGTGTGTTTTGTTAATTGTTTTTTTTGGGGGGTTTTTTGTTTGTTTGTTTTTTGGAGACAGGGTTCTCTGTGTAGCTCTGGCTGTCCTGGAACTCACTCTGTAGACCAGGCTGGCCTCGAACTCAGAAATCTGCCTGCCTCTGCCTCCCAAGTTCTGGGATTAAAGGCGTGTGCCACCACTGCCCAGCAAATTGTTAATGAGTCGATGGATAAATGCTGAGTTGGCCCTGATTTCTTCTTTTCTTCTGCCCATGATACAAACATTGTTTGCAAGGTCACTGTTTTTATTGTTGTTGTTGTTGATGATGATGATGTTTTGTTTTGTTTTATTTATTTGAGACAAGATTTCGTGTTTCCAGGCTCACTTTCAACTATTGATCTTCGTATCTTCACTGTCAAAGCAGAGATGACAGTTATCTCTGTCACTTGGATAATCTTTTCTTTATGTGCGTGCGCATGCGCGCACACGTGTGTGTGTGTGTGTGTGTGTGTGTGTGTGTGTGTGTGTGTAGGGTTATGAGGGATCTTGTGTCTGCTCAGCCACAGGGCTTGGGAACCTTAGGGAGGCAGAGTGCAGGAAGTTTGGCTGGGCTTACCCCATGCTGCCCTAAGGTCCCAGTGACAGCCTGAGCTGGCTCAGGGGTCCCTGTGCCTGCAGAGAAACCAGGGCTGTCTGGTTCTCATGCTCTTGAGCACCCAGGCACCACTGGGTGCCTTGGAAGAGCTAAGAATTGAGTGGGGGCCCACAGGCTGGATCTAGCCCCAGGGCTGGGTTGAGGAGGAAAAGAGGGGGAGCTCCAGCTTGGTCCCACTGGTTGGCTGGCTGGCAGCTGGTTTGGCTTGGTTGTTGTGGCTGGGAGCACAGAGAAGCTTTGTATGTATGGGAGATTAGACATGGGTGTATAGGTGAAGGCCTTCTCCATGGCTCCCCACGGCAGATCCTGATGAAAAGAGGCAGTCCAGGGTTTTAAGACATTTATTGTCATGGCTGAAAGTGGATGAGTAAAACCATACCCAACATTTTAGGGGCAGGCCTGAGGTTAAATGCAGTTTGCAGGGAGGAGTGTCTGGGAAGGAGAGCTTAATTGGCTAAGTCTCAGGCCTTTAGCTATTGCATTAAAATGGAGATCTGTTTTGAGGCTAAGTGACCACAGGTCGTGTCTTCTACCTGAGGAGGGGCTTGGAGCGTTGCCTTTACGTGACTGATGACCACAAATCTCCGGAGGGCTACTACCTTAGACCAGGAGTCTAGTGTCTGGGAGTGTGACGAAACACTTCCGTCCCTTCAGGGTCTCTGGGGTTTTTTAACCTTGGCTCAACCAGGAACCAGGATTCCTTTTATGGTCCTGTGTGTGTGTGTGTGTGTGTGTGTGTGTGTGTGTGTGTGTGTACGCTTGTATGCATGTGTTTATAGGTGCTGGAGGAAAATCTCAGGTGGTATCCATTTGTATAAACATCACTACATCCTTTGAGATAGTGGGTTTTTGCTAGCCTGGAGCTCATCAACTGGGCTAGCCTCTCTAGTTTCTGCCTCCCCAGTGCTGGAATTGCAACTATGTGTCATCATTCCTTGTATATTGAGTAAGTGTTGGAGCCCAAACTCAGGTCCTTACGCTTGCAAGCAAGTGCTCTACTCACGGAACCATCTGCCTAGCCCCTCTTTGCTTCTGTTATAGCCAGAATCGATGGCAGAGCATAGACAAAAATGATTTGTTTGGAAGAGAATGTTCCGGAGTAGGCTTAGGGTTCAGTTGTTTGTTTGTTTATGTGAGTCCTTGCCTTTATTTCATAGAGATATGGATAACGAATTTGTAAATAAAATCTAGTTCCATAAATTATTTCTGGGGCTGGGGAGATGACTCAGCGGATAAGAGCACTGACTGTTCTTCCAGAGGTCCTGAGTTCAAATCCCAGCAACCACATGGTGGCTCACAACCATCTGTAATGGGATCTGATGCCCTCTTCTGGGGTGTCTGAGAACAGCAAAAGTGTACTTCTATACATAAAATAAATAATAATTCTTTAAAAAATTATTTCTGATGAAGTCTTTTGCAGTTTAATATATGTAGCGGTATGGCACTCATTTTGAAAGGTATACATTTGTAGGTTTTTTTTTTTTTTAATAAAAATTGATGTGTGGATGGCTTAGCAGTAAAAAACACACATTGCTCTTGCAGGGGCCCCAAGTTCAATTCCTGTCACCCACGTCTGGAAACTCACAACAGTCTTTAACTCCAGCTCGAGGGGATCTGCTGCCTCTGGTCTCTAAGGGCACCTGCACTCATACGCACATACCCACATCTATGAACATATAATTAAAATAATAGGAATAAATCATAAAATTGATACAAAGTTAATATAAAGGGAAAAGATGACTATGTGAGTTTCTAATCTTATTTTTATTGCATTTAAAGCTTGCTGTTCTTTTGATTTATTCCATGCCCCTTACAAATGTCTTATTTTTTGTTAGATTCAGTTCATACATCTTTTCCTGTCATAAGCTACTGCCCACTGCACCATGGTATGCTGCGTATAAAAGCTCCCCTACCCCAGATCTCTCTCTCTTCATCCTCTTTGTCTCTTTCCTTGTCCCTCCAGTGTTTCTTTATCTGCTCTCTGCCTTCTCCCATGCCTCACCGCCCCCCCCCCCGCCCTCTCTCTTCTCTCCTTGTCCTCGCTCCCTGTCTCCCTGGCTATCTGCATCTATCCCTCCTTCATGTTCCCACTCTGAGGCAGCCTTTCACTCTCTCTTCCCACAATACATCTCTTACACTTGATCTGTTGTGTGGCATAATTTCCCAGGGGCACACCTTGGCACAGTCTGCCAAAGGTACCCTACCCCTCACTTCCATTTTATGATATCAAAAGGTTTGTGCCACAACACCAGAAACATCAGTCCTTTAAAAAATATTCTATGTGGGGTGGGGTGGGGTGGGATAGGGGGTTTCAGGAGTGGAGACCTGGAAAGGGGATAATATTTGAAAAGTAAAGAAAAATATCCAATAAAAGTAAAAATATTTAAAAAAAATAGACTACTGGCTGCTCTTCCAGAGAACCCAGTTTTAACTCCCAACACCTACATGGTGACAACTATAAAGAAAAAATTCTGTGTATATGTTTGCTTACATTTGTCTGTGTACTACATCATGACTTTTGCAGGCAAATGGATAGAATGTGAGAATATCATCTTGAGTGAGGTAACCAGACCCCAAAGGAGAGGCATAGTATGTACTTACTTAAGTACAGGACACCCATGCTATACATCACAGACCCAAAGAAGCTAAACAGGAAGGAAGGCCCAAGCAAGGAAGCTTGAATCTCACTTAGAATGGGGAATAAAATAGTCATAAGAGGCAGATAGACAGAAGGACCTGGGTGGGAGAGGGGATGGGGAGGGGAATGGGGAGTTCAGGATCAGGTGTGGAGAGGGACAGGAGATACGGTCAGATTGTAGGGTTTGAAAATCACTGAAGGAAGATCCCAGATAATATGCAAGAGCAAAGAACATTTATTCTGTAGACACAACCAGCATGCAGGGGTCAACTACTCTCCAAAATGGCAACCCCAGACAAAGGTGCACAGGCCTTCTTATTGGGAACCGGGGGAACTCTCTAGAAGGATTATGTAATCTAAAATTTCATTGGTGGGTGCTGGGGGGGTCACAGATGGTCAGTGCTCTGTGTTTCTATGTCATGAAGGTTTTACCATAGGATGAGATAGGGCTGCCCAGTACAGATGGCCCATTATGAGATAAGATTTCCCCCATCTTTGTGGTTATTACTAGGCTGTTCTTTAGAAGGGGGATTATGAACTTGTTTCTGGATTTTATGGTCTGTGGAGTTGGTGTACTATGTCCTAGTTTCTGGGACTTATGGTCTGTGCCTGGAGCTGGTGCCTTCAGGCGTTTTTTTTTTTTTTTTTAAATCAGGCCTTGTCCTTAAATGGAGAAAAATGAGTTTTATGTCATCCTTTCATTCCCCCATTGAGCAAGGTCCAATTTCAAATCCTTGAGATGTCTCCAGGTGCTTATATTGCTGCTTAAGAATCATCAGTTGTACTGTAAAGATTAGTTCTCATATGAATTTGTCTAGAGCATTTACCACACACACAAGGTCCACAAGTGAGAACAGTTGGCAAGAGCAGAATTGGCCCAACTCGTGCCCATAGTAGTGTAGGGGGACCAGGAAAATAATGATCATACCAGTTTTGATTCTGTTGCCTGAGTTTAGCCCTTTCCTCTAGTCTCTGGCTGACTATGGCCAGTCTGTTTCTGATAATGCCTGAGTTGTTGGTGTAGAAGTAACATAGCTCTCCTATGACATGGTGGAGCCCACCCTGTTCCAGGAAGAATAAGTCTAATCCCCTTCTATTTTTCAGTACTACTTCATCTAATGAGTCTAGTGACTGTTCTAAGTAAGTGATGGATAGAGTTTTCTAATTGAGCTAAGACTGAGTCTATAAGATTATTTAGGACTTGAAGAGTCTCATCTGCTTTGACAAGGGCCACAGTAGCAGTACCGAATCCCACAGCTATGTCAGACCCTACAAGTTCTGTAAGTAGGATTGGTGATGCCTCAAAGTCTTGTTTTTCCCTGTGCTGGTTCCATATAGGTACTTGAGGGAACACGGGAACCAGGACACATAAGCTGGAATTTCAAAGTATCTGTGGATGGACGTGAAGGATTAAACCTGAGGTGCATGCAAACCATGTTCCATGGGAGGAACAAGGCAGGAGTTGCTGGCTTCTACAGTAAGGGTGTGATGTTTAAGGTGAGGCAAGGTATTTAGTCTTCCCCGTTTCTCTATTACAAATAGTCCCTTTCTGGTTTCTTCTTGAAAGGTGAGGACCAGAGTCCTTCCCCAGGAATACCTTGACAGGCTTTCTAAGAGTGTCAACAGATTTTCTGTGGTAGCCCAGGCAGTATAGTTTGGGGGCCTGGGGTCCAGAGCCAACAATCTTCTCTAGTGAGGTTAGTGATGTAGCTAATAAAATTGAAGGTGGAATTAAATAGGACAGTTGTGTCAAAGGCCCTAAGGAAGTACATATTGACCTGGGATGGGACAAGGTTTATAAGGGATGAGGGATTTGGAGCGGATGCTGATGCTGGTTTTTTTTGTTTTGTTTTGTTTTGTTTTTTTTGGTTTTTCGAGACAGGGTTTCTCTGTGTAGCCCTGGCTGTCCTGGAACTCACTCTGTAGACCAGGCGATGCTGTGGTTTTTAAGATGGGTATTAGCTACATGTTGAATCCACACTCCAGATGGCTCCATTCGAAAGTGAACACAGGTTGACTAGCTGAGACTAGTGGTAAACTGAAGAAGGCATCCTTAAGGTCCAATATGGTATAGACATCTTCTTAGAGAGGTAGATGGTTCAGCAGGGCATAAGGGTTGGGCACCTTGTGATGAATATCGTCTACCCTTTTGTCTGATTCCCTTAAGTCTTGTACAGGCTGGTAGTCATTGGAGTAGAGTTTTCTTACTGACAGAAGGGGTGTGTTTCAGGATGATTGGTAAGGGATCAGTATCCCCTGCTCCCAGAGTGGAGTTATGTGTGGCACTATTCCTGATCTTGCCTCCCTAGGCATGGAGTATTGGTGGACTCTGGCTGGACTGGCATTGACCTTTAGCAGCACCTGGATCAGGTCACGATGTCTGGCCAACCCCATGGGATTTTTCTCAGCTCACACCCCTGGAATTTTTTCCCATAACCTCTCAGGATATGGGTCCTTATCAATGTCTAGAGGAGGTGTTTATATTTTTCTTCTAATACTACACAGTCACTACATGCATAGGGCCATTTTTGTTTAAGATCTGTACCCCCTCAGGCCCAAAATGGACCTGTGCCCCTATTTTGGTTAGGAGGTTTCTGTCCAGGAGCATATATGGGATTCATGGGATCACCATAAAAGAGTGAGTTACACATCTCATGCTCAGATCTATTTTTCTTTAGGTAGTCATGAATATTGATCGGTCCCAGTAGCCTGCCCCCTTGACCCATGATTTATTAGATAGGAGTTCCATGGTTTATTTTAAGAATGAATGTTGTGTCCCAGTATCTACTAGGAAATCTATTGGCTTCCCCTCCACCTTTAGGGTTACCGAGGGCTCATTGAAGGGGCATGAGGCCCAACTTCCTCAGGGGTGACCGTAGCATGACTCACATAATTGGGGGTATGGAACCTGAAGAGGGTAACCACAGGAACCCCAGTGCCAACCCACCCACAAACCTTTATCCTGGCTACAATAATGCAGGGGCAGGGGATGGAGCAGAGACTGAAGGAAAGGTTTACCAATAACTGGTCCAACTTGAGACTATCCCATGGGCAAGCACCGATCCCTTACACTATTATTAATGATACTCTGTTATGCTTACAGACAGGACTCTAGCATGGCTGGCCTAGGAAAGGCTCCACCCTGTGTGAGCTGACTCAGAAAGACACACATACCCCCAGCCAAACAGGGGATGGAGCTTGGGGACTCCTATGGAAGAATAGGAGGAAGGATTTCAGCCCTGAAGGGGATGATAACTCTACCGGAAGAGCAACAAAGTAAACTAACCTAGACCCTTGGGGCTCTCAGAGAGCCCCAAGCAGAGAGCATAAACAGGCTGGACCTAGGCCTCCCTGAACATATGTAACAACTGTGCAGCTTGGTCTTCATGTGGGTCCCTAACAACTGGAGCAGGGGGTGGGGTAGGAGGCTATCCCAAAAGCTGTTGCCTCCACTTGGGAGACAGAAGCAGGCGGATTTCTGAGTTCGAGGCCAGCCTGGTCTACAAAGTGAGTTCCAGAACAGCCAGGGCTACACTGAGAAATCCTGTCTCAACACCCCCCCCCCAAAAAAGCTGTTGCCTGTCTGTGGGATAAGTTCTTCTAGCTGGGCTGCCTTGTCTGGCCTCAGGTGGAGAGGATGTGTGTAGCTTCACAGAGACTTGATGTGTCAGCGTGGGAGGGATAGTCAGGGGGGCTGCACCCTCTCAGAGGAGAAGGGGAGGGGCAGAGGATTATAGGAAGGGGTGACTAGGAAGTGGGCAGTGAGCAGGATATAAGGCGAATAAATAAAATAAAATAAAAGAAAAAGAAAAAACATGACTCCCCTCAGTTTGTTAGTTTGTTTGCTTTTTTATTTATGTGTATGTTTTTGTCTTTGTGTATATCTGTTCCACTTGCATGCCTGGTGTTCTCAGAGGTCAAAGGAGCAGTGGCTGGAAAATGTTATGAATGAAGAGCGTGGAGTTGTGGGTTTTGTTTGGTTTGTTCTGTTTTTGGTGCTGGGAACTGCACCTAGGATGTCATGTATGCTAGGCGACCACCCTGCTACAGAGCTGTATTACCAGACCTAACTGTGTATGTTAAAAGCATGAATTTTACAGGATGTCAACTCTATCTCAGGCGTTTAAAACTAATTTATTTGGTAGTTTTTTTCATTAATTTGTTCACTGTAAATTCTAATATCAACCCCCTCTCCTCCTAGTCCTCCCTCACACAGCTCTGTCCCTACTCTCCCTCCCCCTCTCCTCTCCCCTTCAGGCATCACCTTCCAGCACATCAAGTCACTGCAGGACTAGGGGAATCCTCTCCCACTGAGGTCAGACAAGGCAGCCCAGTAGGGGAATGGAATCCACAGACAGGCAACAGACTCAGGGACAGCCCCTGCTCCAGATGTTGGGGAACCTGCTTGAAGACCAAGCTGCACAGCTGTTACTGATATTCGGAGGGCCTAAGTCCACCCAGTGCTTGCTCCCTGGTTGGTGGTTCAGTCTCTGGGAGCCCCTAAGAGTCCAGGTTAGTTGAATCTGTTGGTCTTCCTGTGGAGTCCCTGTCCTCATCAGGTCCCTCAATCCTTACCCCAACTCTTCCACAGGACTCCCTGAGCTCCGTCTAATGTTTGGCTGTGGGCCTCTACATCTGTTTTCATATCTTTTGTTTGTTTTTGTTTGACTCCCGGGTCTTTCTACATAAGATAATCCTGGCTGTTTTCAAACTCACTATGTAGACCAGACTAGTCATGAACTCAAGAGATTTGCTTGTCTCTTGATTCCTAAATGCTGGGATTAAAAGGGTGTGATACTGTGATCAGCTCAACTTAAAAAAAAAAAAGGTTTCAAGGAGAAGGCAGAATTCCCTTTTTAATTAATCATACTCAGAACTAGGATTTCCCCCATAAGGGTCTTGGCTGGTCACTGCTACAAATAGTAGTAGTTTTTTTTTTTTTCCTTTTTGTCAACCTCTTCTCAGGGCACAGATCTAGGGTCCTGTAGTTAAAGCCAGCTCTGCTTAATTCTAGCTGTACATCTTGGGGTGTGTGTGTTAACCTCTTGAATCTACCTCATGGTATGAACAAATCTTAGCTTAGCTCATGCTGCCTGTCACTATGGTATATTCACACAGAAACCTGCAGCTCAGTGACCAGCGGCCCACTTCTCCCTTGCTCCACTTCCTGACTGCAGCATATCCTGGGGCAATGGAAAACAGGATCCTCAGAAGAGGTTCCCAAGCTTTGTATCTAAATTTAGTTCCACTTAAACATTAAAGCACAATTGGGACCCACATCTTAGATGATGCTTTTTCATCTCTTCATTGTAACTTTTAGGTTCTTCTTTTTTGTTGTTTTTTGTTTGTTTCGAGACAGGGTCTCTCTGTGTAGCCCTGGCTGTCCTGGAACTCACTCTGTAGACCAGGTTGGCCTCCAACTCAGAAATCTGCCTGCCTCTGCCTCCCAAGTTCTGGGATTAAAGGCGTGCGCCACCACTGCCCGGCTAGGTTCTTCTACCTTTTGATTTCAGAACCTAACCTAGCTGACACTCTGGAAGCACTAAGTCCTGTTATTTCTCTACAGGTACAAAATGGCCAGCCTCTAGATTCATGCAATATTAAGTGCTAATTTATCTTCACTCTTGCTGGTTTCCACTGGTATTCTAAATTTCTCTATCAGCATATACTGTTTTAAGTAATAAAAATTGTATTACTTTATTATTTGCTAGAAGAAATTTTACTTTCTAAAAATTTAAGTTTCTTAATTTTGTTTTCTTACATAAACTACAGAATTCTGACTTGGTCCAAAAGAAACCCCATTAGTTGGCCAAAATGTGAGTGCCTCCTCCTAGTTAATCACCTTCATGTGCACAGATCTTCCCATCCTAAGACCCCTTGGGCAAACCTCAGAAAGGTATTTCTTTGACATGAGGGCCATCTGACTGTAATGTCTGCCATCTCATTTATCCTCGGGGTTGATTCAGCTGATCCAGATGGCTAGGCAGGTGACGGTCCTCTCTCACTGGGCCATGTTTGTCCCTCATGAAGCTTTATGCTTGGATGATTGAAAATGAGGACAAGTCTTTATTCAAGGATATAGGGCAGCTGTGCTCCCCTGTTAGAAGTCTCCAAATAAGCTCTCAAAGACAGCTATTTCTAGGAATTTATAGGGATCTTTTAAAATTCAAATACATAAAAACCAAAGTATTGATTTTTTTCCCTTAATAGTTGCCCTCCTGTGGAATTGTCTTCAGTCCAGTCATTCTTTCCAGGGTTCTTGGGTGGAAGAGCATAACAGGCTTCTTGTTTCTAGTATTTTTTTTTCTTTTTTTCTTTTTTAAGATTTATTTATTATATGTAAGTACACTGTAGCTGTCTTCAGACACTCCAGAAGAGGGCATCAGATCTCATTACAGATGGTTGTGTTGCTGGGATTTGAACTCAGGACCTCTGGAAGAGCAGTCAGTGCTCTTAACTGCTGAGCCATCTCTCCAGCCCTCTAGTATTTTCAATAAATGTCATTTTCTTTCATGATCAAGACTTTGGGGGCGGTGGTGGCACATGCCTGTAATCCCAGCACTTGGGAGGCAGAGGCAGGCGGATTTCTGAGTTCGAGGCCAGCCTGGTCTACAGAGTGAGTTCCAGGACAGCCAGGGCTATACAGAGAAACCCTGTCTCAAAAAAAAAAAAAGACTTTGGAAAAATACTGAGAAGTGAAAATTGGAGTTGCCCCCAAATAAAGTATATAAGTGAATTAGTTCTTCATATCATCTTTTTAAGATTTATTTATTTATTTTATGTACATGAGTACACTGTGACTATACTGATGGTTATGAGCCATCATGTGGTTGCTTAGAATTTGAATTTAGGACCTCTGCTTGCTCAGGGCTGGCACCACTCTGTCAGCCAGCTCACTCCAGTCAGATGCACCAGAAGAAAGCATCAGGTTTCATTACAGATGCTTTTGAGCCACCATATGGTTGCTGTGATTTGAAATCAGGACCTTCGGAAGAGCAGTCAGTGCTCTTAACTGCTGAACCATCTCTTCAGCCCTCATATCTTTTTAAAAAAATATTTATTTCCTTTATATATGTGAGTATACCGCCGAGGAACCAGATGGAGAACCAATGTGCAAGCTGGGCACGAATCCACTTGAAATTTAAGATTATTAGCCTGAGAGTTAAGAGTTTTATTTCATTTCCTTTCCTTTTTTTTTAAGTGAGCAGATGGGTAGCACTGAGATGAGTCATGTGGGAATTGAAACATAGAAAGCAGGCTCTGAGGTCCCCTGCTGTGGGGAATGCTGGCTGCATTAGGCAGAGAGCTTAACAAGTAAAAACTACCTGCTTCCTATAGGCAGATGTTAGTGAAAGTTTGAATTAATTGCTTTAAAGATGGTGTAAAGATTTATTTCTCTATTATATCTTACAGGATACTCAAATTCTGTCTAACGTGTGCTCTACGGGAATTCTGAGTATAAATCCTGCTTTGACTAGCTTCCTGCTTATAAGTAGGTATAGAGAGAAGTGTGAATCAATTTTGTTAAGCTGGTATAACTAATATGCCTCACAGGGTACTTATATTCTGTCTAAGGTGGGCTCCATGGGAATATTGGGTTTTATATCCTCTTGGCAACATAGGAAAAGCCTAAGTATAGGCACATACAGTATTTTAGTTTACTTCATTTGTTTTGGATTGTTTTAATTTGAACTAGGATAGGGAATATTAGTCACTGACTCCAGAGTAGAGAATGCAGTGACAATCATTGCCTGCTTTGAAGAGGTATTAATTATCTATATCTGTGGCTTCAGAAAGAGAGTTCACCAGACTTATTATACAGGTATTAAGAAAGTATGTCTGTGACTCTGGGCAGAAAGCCAAACGGAAAGATTGTATAGACTGTTTAACCAGCCACAGGAAGCTCATATTCTGATAACATGGGCTCCACGGGAATCTTGAGTGTCTTAGGAAAGGCCTAGTATAAGCATATACAGTATCCTAGCTTATTTCATTTGTTTTAGATTGTTTTAATTTTCAAAACGGGTGTATGTGTTGAGTTTTGTGGTTATATTATTCCTCTGGGAGAGGCCAAAATTTTCTGGTTACTGGCTCAAGAATATACTGATTTGGAAAAAAGGTTTTGTCTTTGTGATTTTTGGAAAAGGTGATTAAGGTTATTTACACTTTCTGGGGTTATATGGATCATATATAAGATTATGTTAAGAACTAGATTCCAAAGAATCAAACAAAATGGTTATCTTGATGGTACTAATTTTTTTGAAATTTATATATTACAGAATATACAGCCTTGGTGAGTCTTCCCTTGAACTCCGTATGTCTTGGACTTTCAGCCTGATCCAGTCAAGACACAGACATTAGAGACAAATAAATCACAGGTGTGGCCTTTTTTTTTTTTCCGAGACAGGGTTTCTCTGTGTAGTCCTGGCTGTCCTGGAACTCACTCTGTAGACCAGGCTGGCCTCGAACTCAGAAATTCGCCTGCCTCTGCCTCCCAAGTGACAGGTGTGGCCTTCTTAAGGCCAACCAACTCTATTCTCCCTACCCTTCCCCCCTTAAAAATATCTCAATGCGCATTATCTAGCTTGAAGAAGTTATGAAGAGTTGTCGACCCCATTCTCTGGGCTTTGGGCATGAAGAGGGTCATTAATAGGTGGTCTTTCTAGGGAATGTAGAAATGGTATTAGAGCAGGGAGAAATAGCTAGAATTGATTGCATAGCCATAATCTCATTTGGTAGAAATATCTTTGTTACTAAGATGAGGTCATAATTTCTTAATTGGTACATAATTTATTTTGATGCAAAATCAAAGGTTTCATTGGCATAAATTTCTTCTATTGATACAAAATTTTGTACGTACAAGGATTAGACCCAATCCTTCTATAACTGCTATTTTATTCTGAGATGTTTAAGCCTGTGAGTTTAGGCCCAAATAGCAAATTCATGGCTCGGAGTTTATTGTTAGGGTGTTTTCAAGATTTTAATTAGAAACAGCTGAGAGTAGTTAATAGAAAAACATTCCAAATTATATAGATGGTTTTCGAAAACATCAGAAATCCACAGACTGTGAAATTTAATGTTATTTATTCACTTGTTGTTGAGACTAGTCTGCTCCTGACGGCTTTCCCTGTCTGGGACTCAAAGAAGAAATTGAGCATCTATGAGTTATTCCAGTTGTGGGGAGACAGCCACTAGGCAAGAATCACCTCTGTTCATCTACAGATATAATACCATCCAAAGAAAGGACACAATTACAGGTTTAGGACAGCTTGATTCTGCCAAGACAGAATAGGCTAGTCTTTAATATTCCTGTATCTCTAAGGTCTGTCAGATGATTCTGGCCAGAAGGCTGAGACTGATGCTCCAACATTTTGAAGGGACTGTCCAGATGATCAGCGGTCTCTATAAATTGGCTAAGTTTTGGAAGCTGTATTATGCTTCTGATATATTTTCAGTTAATATCAGTTGTTCTTGGATTTCTGACGGGGTTGAAGAGGTAGTGTCATAGCCAGCCCAAGTTGTTTAACATTGAGAAAGATGATACAGATTTGAGAAGATGGCTTTCAGATGACTTACAATCTAAAGCCAGGACAAGTCAGGTGTAAAATGATAAGCCTTTAATTTAAAATAGATGACAATGTTCTATCTTAATGAGAGAATTGATGGACTGGGTGTTAGGTTTATCTATACATTATAAATTACAAAATGGTAATAGTTGTGCTCTATATTGAAAGGTTTTGTTTTATATTAGAACAGAAAGGGGGAAGTGTTGTAGATGGGCCTGGTGCTGTTTTTGTGAACCAATCCCCTAAAGAATAAAGGAGGCAATCACCAGGCAGGTAGGCAGGGCTTCTGGGATGGATAGAAGAAGAAAGGAAGCAGGAGAGAGTGAGCTCCTTTTGGAACCAGGACAGCAGAGGGGTGAGATATAGCTGCTAGAGTTTCCTGGTATCATGGCGGATCCGCAAGGATTTACCACCAGAGGAATCAGATTTTAATAAGGCTTAACAAGATTAGGTTTTAGTCTTTGCACCCAGAACTTGTGTTACTATTATTTCTTTTTTTAAAAATCTATATTCTTTGTTTACATTCCAAATGATTTCCCCTTTCCTATTATTTCCGAATGAAGTTTGTGTTGTGCTTTCCTTCACACTGAGGCTCGTCTAGGTTCAAGTTAGGCAAAGTGTGGGTTTGCCATGACCACAAAGGCCATGGAGGATTTGAAGCACTGGGTTGGTGTGGTAGTAACCTGCCACTGGGAACCTAGCGAGCTGGGTTGGGTGAAGATGTTTCGGGAGCTCTGGTCCAGTGAATCCAGTGAATTTCCACGAATCTCCAGTGCATGGCTGGTCAGGCCACGGGGGCAGAGCATTAGAGGCATAAGCTTGGGAATGTGCTGGTTCTACTTCATTAATATTTCATACACAGTTTTCATACACACCAGAAGAGGTCATCAGATGGTTGTGAGCCACCATATGGTTGCTGGGAATTGAACTCAGGACCTCTGGAAGAGCAGTCAGCGTTCTTTTTTTTTTTTTTCTTTTTTTCTTTTTTGGTTTTTTTCAAGACAGGGTTTCTCTGTGTAGTCCTGGCTGTCCTGGAACTCACTCTGTAGACCAGGCTGGCCTTGAACTCAGAAATCCTCCTGCCTCTGCCTCCCAAGTGCTGGGATTAAAGGCGTGCGCCACCACGCCTGGCTGCAGTCAGCACTCTTAACTGCTGAGCCATCCCTCCAGCTCCTTTGTATCATTTCTAACTTGATTTCTAAAAGCACTTAGTAGAAAACCATGCAAACAATTAGGATATTCAAAAACTAACAATTACTCTTAGGACTGACTGGTCAACACCCTCAGCCCTATGGTAGAGCTTATGATGACACAAATGACATCTTTTTAAAAAATATTTTATGATAGATTTACTTATTTAATATATATGATTATGTTGTTTTCATTCCCACCAGAAGAGGGCATGGGATCCCATTATAGATGGTTGTGAGCCACCATGTGGTTGCTGGGAATTAAAATTCAGGGCCTCTAGAAGGGCAGTCAGTGCTCTTAACCTCTGAACTCTCTCTCTCCAGCCCTAACACAAATGACTTCTAATCCTGTCAGAGGCTCTGTCAGCATAACCTGGAAAGGCTGTGCTGATTGGGCCCTTAGCTTCAGATTGCTCTGGAGGAAGTCATCATGAAGGTCCAAAAGTCTATTCCCTTGGTTGGTACTATTACCCAGGGCGTGCAGATAAGCCTGAGTCATGTATTATGTGTTGCTATTTTCTCTGAATAAAAAATACCTTCCCTGGAGGGTAGGAGACTCATAAACCTGTTGATGTAAACAAAGATAACAGACTCCTGACAGTTACAAGATTCATAAAGTCCTTCAAAGTTATACAAGCAGTAAACCATAGCTGGTGTAAGCAGTCTCCTGCTGGCTAAGCTGCCTGCAAGTGACTTGTAATAACACTCTAGAACTCCAGGGGTTTAGATCTTGAGAGTCATCACCAAGACTACTGGGGTAGTTTTTTATGTAACATAGCTGAGCACCTATAAATAATTCCTCATCCATACACCTGAAGGAACCCCAATAAACTCACTGGTTCACCAACTAGACTTGGGTTTCTGTCACTGTTCATGTCTCCCCAAGAAAATCACACCACAGATACAAAAAGTCAAGTCTGGGTTTCCCCATCCTTAAAACAAACAGCCAATATTCCCACTCTAATTATCTGAATGCCAAACTGCTACATGAAAAGTCTCATCAATTACACAATAATCATGTATTTCTTCTAACTGCTTGTTCAGTGCAACTTACCCATTCTCCGAAGTTCAGCATGTTCTACGAACAAGCCATCAGTAAAGTTACAGCTGGCTCCACTTGGCACTGACAACTGAGGAATTTTTAATGAGTCTGACAGAGAAAGAACACCTATACAGAAATCGGCCTTTTTTCTCTACCTAGTTTCAGGTTTTAAAATCTGAGTTGGTTTCAATGAGTTTCTTTACTGAAATTACAAAAACAAAACACCAACAAGCCATCAGACTCGTCAATGAAAATGTATTAACATTAAACAGACTGTACACAGCATGCAAATGAGGCATCACAAGATCACAATTGTGTTGAGAGGTGCAATGGAGCTCAATGAAGCAGACACTTAGCAAAATAAAGCTTTAAGAAATATGGCTGGGTATTTTTTGGATGTCTATGTGCTTGTCATAAAAGATTTATCTCCTTGGCTATTCATCAAGGTCAATGGCACAGCATTCTTAGACGTATATATTTTATTTAGATTATATCACATAAACATACATAGTTTCTGAGACTAATACATTCTTAAACTGTACCAGCTTTAAGACTTCTTTATATCTTCTGTTTGTAAATCTCAGAATTAAGAATCTTTTCAAAAGCTTTAAGGTACATGTCAAAACAAAGAATTCCAAAGAAAAGATCATTTTAATAGTAAAGTTACATTTCACCACAAGAAATGAAAAATTTAAATATAGCATATGGCATACATTCTAGTGTCATTTTTCCTTGTTCAGGCTTTTTAATGTTTAAAGTCTATTAAAGTGACATACTGGAACCAACTTGGGTCCCCATTTCAAAGCACTGACTCTTTTTTTATTACAGGTAGTCAAACATAGGAGCAAACAAAAGAAAATTCCAAGATCTAGAAAAACAAAAGCAAAACCATGAAAGTAACCACCTGTATGCTACTTGATTCATTCAGCTGAAAAGCCATTCAATGGTTTGGAGTGACAATCTGAAGATTTTAAAGGTGTGACATGAAAGACCCTTGCTAGATTCAGTTACCATAAGAGAAAATAAATAATTGCCACTATTTAATTATTAACTCAACCAAACATTTCTTCAACCCCTAAACAGTAATGTAGTGTAATGCTCTGCAGATGATGAAGCTTAATAAAATAAGGGAAACCTGAGACAGAGAGAAAGTAGCTAGATTTCCCCCACCCCATACACACACACACAAAAGACAGGGAGATAAGCAGCCCAGGTTGAGTAGTACACATTTAACTAGAGTGTGGATAGATTTTTATAGAAAGAGACATCTAAATGTCTCTGTGCTCCAACTCTGGGAATTCGAGTGTCCTAAAGTAGGGTTCCCAGACAGCGTCACACAGTTATGATAGTAGAGAAGGTCAAGGAAGTGCTTTAGCAGCAGCTGAAGCTCATAAGTAGAACCATAAAATGAAACTTTGCTAAAGTCCCACAAAGCAAAAATCTCAAGGTTTCTACCAAGAGAGGCCAGTGTTTGCCAAACTACCTAGGAATACAGTTACATTTTGAATCTAGTAATTTGGAATCCAGCAGTTAAGGGCAAAAGAAGCTTCTTTAGGTGGCCAGCAGCTCAGGTTCAACACCAACAGCTTCATGGGTGATCCAAATACCACCTGTGTCAATTAAAAAGCAAAAGCATGTAAGATTAAAGCAGACACCAAGTATTTTGCATTCTTACTTGGCTAATACAGTATTTCTCAACAGAACTGATGTATAGTTTCTACAGAATCATTATTTTAATGGTTCTAGTGTTCCTCATATGGGACTTCTCTAAAACTGATATGTTTTGTTTGAGTTTTTCTGCCCTTAAGTGAAGATCAGTTCTCCCTTGAGGAAGCAGGGTTAGTGTGCAGCTTCTTGAAGGACGAGGAAGGGAGGAATGGAATACTTTCTAGCCTACATAGTGACTTCAGGCTGGCTTGGTCTATATGAGACCCTCTCTCAAAAAATTAAAAGTGGCTTCTCACGAATTTCCTGTTTTGTGTCAAAGGACTCTAGGGACTTTCCAGAGAACTGACTGAAGGAGGCTCTAGAGCTCAATGTCTATACTAAAGACTATAGGCAAGGACTGAGGTCAGGTAGAAATATGTACACTAAAAACAATTTTGTGGCTTTCCTATCCTATTACTGTATTTGATTTCTTTTAAAATTAGACTTCAGTTTAGGTATCAAATTTCTATCAGAAGAATACAGCACCGTAAAACAAGTGATGGAATTCTGAGAATCTAAAAACCTTTTTAAGAAAGGAGGGCTGGGGAGAAGGTTCAGTAGGTAAAAGTGCTTGCTATGTAGGCATCAGTATGAGTACAGATCTCCAGCACCCACATAGAAGATGGTCATAGCCACATGCACTTGTTTTTTTTTTTTGTTTTTGTTTTTTTTTTTTTTTTTTTTTTTTTGGATTTGGTTTTTTCGGGACAGGGTTTCTCTGCGTAGTCCTGGCTGTCCTGGAACTCACTTTGTAGACCAGGCTGGCCTCTAACTCAGAAATCCGCCTGCCTCTGCCTCCCAAGTGCTGGGATTAAAGGCGTGCGCCACCACCACCTGGCTGCCACATGCACTTGTAATCATATGGTTGGGTAAAGGATGGGGCAGGAGGATTGCTGGAGCTCACTGTTAAGGTAGTCTAGCCCCCAAAAAGGTGAGATCCAGGTTCAGTGGGAGACCCTGTCTCAAAGGAGTCAGGTGGAGAGTAATAGAGGAGGACCCCTTCACACACACAAGCAGACACCAGATACAAAAATTACAACAAAAAATACAAAGTAGCAGAAGCCATAGAATTACTAACTTCTCCATGGATTTGATGATAGACCCAATTATGTTTGCATTGTTCAAAAATAAGTTTCAGGGGCTGGAGAGATGGCTCAGTGGTCAGGAGTGCTTACTGCTCTTGAATAGGGCCTGAATTTGATTCCTAGCACTCATGTCAGGAGAGTTAACTCCATACACATTTAAAAGCATTTTCCTTTGCTCTTTTCAAGCCCTAACTTGAAGTAAATCAAATGTGAAATATAAGTGTATACAACTGTGGAATGAATATAACACATACAGACTCTCACATGAGAGCGACTGGTATTGTTCAGTAGTAAAGTGTAAGCTTAGCATGTAAAACACAGCTGGGAGCTGGAGAAAGGGAGATAAAGAGAAACTCTAGAGGCCAAAATGTTCCTGAGAAACCATGCAAGAGTGACCATGAGAGTGCCAGTGAGAACAAAAGCTCTTTGGCAACAAAAAGGTCAGTGTTGGGAGAGAACCTTCAGGACACAAAAATAAATTTCTTTCTTCTCTCACCTCAGCTATAATCCAAGAACAGATAGCTGCTTGGGAAACTACGTGGTGAGTTACTAGAACTTCCTGCAGCCAATTACGCATCCTCTTCTTGTTTCACTGTTGAACCTTCTCAACTTTCTTACCCACAGGGACATGAGTAGGACACTACCTTAGGGGCCCACATATAAAGTAATTACTTAGACTCCTTCTCAATTTCTGTTTGTGCTGCAAAATATATTTGTGTTTGTAATTTTTCAATTAAAATCAACTGCCCAAGAGGCTTGGCAGTATTTATTCAATCTTACTACATATCAGTTGGGGAGATTTAGAGTATCATTAAAAGACTGTACCTTTCATTAAAGAAATGCTGTCTTTGTCAACAGAAGGTGTTCAGAGTAGTTTCTTGCCCAGGACTGTTAAATCCTTCAATGAGGTTTTTGTTACAGTCATCAAGGCTGAGGTTTTCACTGGATTTCTTGGGGAATGCGGGAGGGCCAGTGAAATCTAAGATATCTTGAAGTGCCCGGGCATTACCAGTTCCATTTTGGTCCAGAGACATCCCAGGAATCATTTCACTCACTGGTGAAAATTCTGGGATGGAGATAAGCTCTTCTTTGGAAACAGGACTAGAAGAGATAAGAGAAACAGAGACATGAGAACTAAACATGATGTGGTAATTTCCTTCCTCTTTTTGGTATGGTTTTGCTATACTGCTCTTATGGAAAAGTTCAAGCTAGGAAAACAAGTGAGTTCACATCTGGGAAGACAGTGGACACAAGATCCCAGGGGTTGAGAATATGGGAAGCAAACGGGACAGAGAAGTGAAGAAGAGTGAGGGCAGTGTCTGAGAGCTGAAAGGAAACTACCGACAGGCACTATCACATTACTACAGAGAAGCAATGCCCTCCCAGAGCTTTCAGGCTGGGACATTCCAAAAGCAAGCAAGGGCTAAACGTTCCAAGTGGGCTGAAAGGAGTCACTAATTCACACTGGGCCTCCTGGTACTGCAAGAGTTTCAGCAGTGCTGTCTATGGTGAGCTGCTTTTCCTATCTATCCCTGGACTCAGTTTCTTTCCTCTGTATAATGGGGAGAGGAGTTATTTCTTCCTTCCATTACTCTTTAGAGATGTGAGGTGACCATGCTGAGAAGTGTTAATGCAGGGCCACATGAGGCATGTGCTCAATTAAAGTTGGGGATTGGGGACATGAACCTGCTGTCACCCCAGGCAACTACAAACCCAATCTCACCTACTACATCCTTTCTAATACCAAGCTGCCATTTCACCCTGACTTATCTAGATGAACCCAGCTGAGACTTGCTTTTTCTTTATTTCCTTTCATTCGAGATCGGATGAGTTTCACTACTGTTGTCTGCTGTAGGTCTAGCAAATCCAGGTCCAGAAGAGTAGTGGGCTAAAAAGATTTCCTGTAAGACTCTAGAATAAGACATATAGAATAAAGATGGTGCCAGGCTCTCCTTCCTTCATGAGTTCTTAGAAATGAATCTAGAAAAATCAGTAGATTTGCAGAAACTCAAAGGATCTACTTTCCTCACACCTGAGCCAAGCTAAAGCATAGCAACTGACCTAGCATACTTCCGGTATCTGGGCAAGCTGCCTTACTGGAGTACCTGGTCCACTTTCACCATTTCCCCATTTCATTCTCCTCACTTCAGCTCCTTAAGAACTCAGAGGAAATCTGAGCATGGTAGCACATACCTGTAATATCATCACTTAGGAGAATTAAAATTCAAGGTCAGCACCAGCTACTTAGTGACATCAAGGTCAGTATGAGCTACATGAGACTCTGTCTCAAAAACAGCACAGCCCGGTAGTGGTGGCATACACCTTTAATCCCAGCACTTGGGAGGCAGAGACAGGTGGATTTCTGAGTTCGAGGCCAGCCTGGTCTACAGAGTGAGTTCCAGGACAGCCAGGGCTACACAGAGAAACCCTGTCTCAAAAAAACCAACCAACCAACCAACCAACCAACCAACCAAACGACAGCACGACCACCATCAATGAGAAAAGTAAAGAGCATGGGTAAAAGAATTCCCCCACAAGCTTACATATGGCTCCAGTAGGCACCTCTAAAGAACAACTCAGTGTATAAAATCCATTCACATTTATGACTCCTGTCCAATGGTGTCCATGTCTTGCCCTGCCTCGAAATCCCAAAACACAAAATAAAGCACACTTGGTTCAATATGGGGAGTGGAGATATGTTGTTTTAACCCTTATGATTGCCTCTGTTTTTCTCTGCTGGGAGCAGAGAGGCACCAGTCAGGGGGAGGATGTGAGGTGGTGTTGGGGGTATGCAGATATGCAGTTGAGGGTTGGTGGGGAGCCCTACTATCAGTCTATACAGGATTTTCTCTGTTAGTAATAGGGCTGTTGGAGCTTGGGTTTTCATGTATTTGATTAAAACCTAGTGTATATGAATGGGATAGTAATGATCAATGTGTGTCACAGGCTGCTCACATCTGCTCAGAAAAAGCAGAGGGTTCATGACTAATGAGAAAAGGGTAGGGTCTTAATAGATAAGAGCTTTGGTAGAACTTTCTTTTATTTTAGGAATTTTTAATTAATACAATCTTAAAATGGTAGGTCATCTTGGTGTCAAAGTGGGACATGTGATGTCACAATGGATTATTATTTTTTTCATCTTTTTTTCTTTTCTTTTTTTTGGTTGTTTTTTTTTTTTGTTGTTGTTGTTGTTTGATTTTTCGAGACAGGGTTTCTCTGTGTATCCCTGGCTGTCCTGGAACTTACTCTGTAGACCAAGCTGGCCTCGAACTCAGAAATTCACCTGCCTCTGCCTCCCAAGTGCTGGGATTACAGGCGTGCACCACCACCGCCCACCTTCATCTTTTTTTTTTTAATTTTCTATATTCTTTGTTTACATTCCAAAGGCTTTCCCCTTTCCCAGTTCCTCCCTCACCATATGTCCCATAAGTCCTCTTCCCTCTGCCCAATCATCCCCCTCCATTTTCTCTGTTCTGATATTCTCATACAAAACTGGATCCAGTCTTTTCAGGACCAGGTTCCTCTCCTTCCTTCTTCTTGGGAATCTTTTGATTTGCTGATTGTGCCTTGAGTATTCAGAGCTTCTGGGCTCATTAATATCCATTTATCAGTGATTGCATTCACATGTATTCTTTTGTGATTGGGATAACTCGCTTAGGATGATATTTTCCAGATCCAACCATTTGCCTACAAATTGCATGAATTCATTATTTTTAATTGCTGAGTAGTAAGTATTCCATTGTATAAATATACCACATTTTCTGTATCCATTCCTCCTTTGAGGGACATCTGGGCTATTTCCAGCTTCTGGCTATTATTTGGTAGAACTTCTATAAAATACTGTCACACTTTCCTGACTCAGAGAGCCACCCTACTCCAACTCCTCTACTTCAATTCCAAGCCAATTAGCTCTTTTTTTTAACATCTCAGATTAATATGCCACATGATGTCATCTGCAAATATACCAGTTCAAGGACACCTTAGGTTTTAGGTTTCAACTGACAAGTTTTTTTCCCTATCATTATTCTGTGACAAATTATTCTATGCAGCCAAGGCTTCCACTGAACACTTGGTTCTCTTGTCTTAGCCTCCAGAGTGCTTGGATTATAAATACCTGACACCATTCTTCAGCTTTAATTTTTTTTTGATATTTTTTCGAGACAGGGTTTCTCTGTATAGCCCTGGCTGTCACTTTGTAGACCAGGCTGGCCTCGAACTCAGAAATCCACCTGCCTCTGCCTCCCAGAGTGCTGGGATTACAGGCGTGCGCCACCACCGCCCGCCACCACAGCCCGGCTCATTCTCAGCTTTAAATACAAAGTTTACACAATGTGAGACTTTGTAGACACAGGAGACTATGATGGTGGCTTGGCTAAGATCTCCTTTACCTGAAGGTACACCTAATTCTGAGCCTCAGAGGGCTGGCTAGTCAAAGATTCAGAGCTGCCACCCTTTCTTCTGACTACTTGAACTGAGAGGAGCCACTATGATCACAGTTATTCCTGCACCACCGAACCCTGAATGACTAATACATATAGTAATAAAAATGATGCCCTGATGGAAAACCAACCTCCAGAGATCCTGTTGAGTTTGAGAACACATCTTTGCTTAGTGCTCTCCCTCCCTCCACAGTCCTTCTTCAGTACATCATATGCCATGAAACCTTGTTATTGTTTTTGCTTCTAGAATGCCAAACTTGAGATACTTATATTACACCCCTGACAACTTTCCTGTATCAACAAAATGTGCTTTCAAGGTGATTTACTACAGATGAGGAAGACAAGTGAAGGAATACAATAAGAAAGGTATATTGTAAAGAAATAACTAAAAGAAATGAAAAAGTGAAAAAAGATGTAGTAAGGACTGGCAAAGAGACTGAGCTTCAATGCAACATAAATGAACATACCTCACATCCATAGACTGAACTTCTTCAGTTGAATCATCCAGACTGTTTGATTTCCCATCAAAGACATCCAGATGAATAGGTCCCCCAACTGGTTTAAGAGCATTAGAGAAAATGTCTTGGGGAAAGGTTTCTGGAGCAGGACGCTCAGAGCCATTTACTTTCTGGCAGGTGTTCAACACATTGATTTCTGATCAAGAACACAAAGTCTTAAGATGAATCATAATGTCAAAATTTAATAAAGCAACATAAAACAAGGCAATTATCCTCATCTTTTCTTTCACAGCAATACAATAGTTTATTATTATTTTTGGAAAAAATAGCCACCAGTAACTCCATGCAATTAGCTTCACTAAGGAGAAAAGAGTATGATCTTACTATCAGTGTCTGCAGGGCCTCAGTTTAAGAGACAAGCCAGGTCTTAGTAATATCTGATGTGCAGTCAAGGTCCCTGGAAAGGATCCTGGGCCAACCATCTGTTATTAGATCAGCTAAAGAAGGCAATGGGTTTCCAAATGGAGCTAATAGCCCTTATGCTGGAAAGATGTCTCAGGAAGCAAAACAGCCAGCACCCACTGTCCTGGGCAGCTGCACTCCCCTGACCTCCAGCAGGAAGGTTCACTAGGCCTCTTTACCTAAAGGAACCAAACATCAGACCTCATACTCACCTATTTTGTTGGGGACAACTGGTTTTGTCTTATTTTCGACATCTGGAAGAGGCTGAATCTCTACTTTGGGTTCTTCCTTCTGGAAACAAACAGAAGGTGGATGACTCGGAAAGAAGGGGGAAGGAAGAAAAAAGGAAAAGTAATAAAGAAATAACTATAAAAAATAATTTAAAAAGTGAAGTTACTGGCAATGACTGAGGAAGAAATCAAAAGATGATGTAAGGATGAAAGACATAAAGGAAAAAAAATACTCTTTTAAAGCACCAGGGAGTATTTAGAACCCTTGTGGGCCATAGCAGGAAGTGGTTCTTTGAAGCTCTGTGTATCTCTTTAATTATTATGTCACTTTTCTCTTCAACTACTCTATCTTTCCTTGCACTACCACCCCACTGCTCTGAGGGAAACTTTTACCTCTGAAACTCCTCTTTCCTTTAAGGTCTCAGTTCCTTCCTGAGCCCCGCCTTGACCAGAACAGGAAAAGTCTATGTTTTTTGTGCATTTGTCTACAATCTTCAACCTCACTAAATGTATTCTGCTGTTCTTCGCTCATGACATAATGGCCATCTGAATTCCTACCTTCACTTCTAGAGACGCATCACTCTTCCTTGTTCTCTTCATGATTTCATCTATTCTCTGGGGGGGAAAAGTAAGAGGCCTCTAAGAATAAAATTATATAAAAAAGAAACTGGCTCCATATGCACTTTCATATCTCTCAGAAAAGTTGTAAAAGATAAATGTCAGCAGACAAAAAGTAGCAGAGAAATGTTTCCCATTGGTGCTGCAGAGGACTTCCACTGCTACAAAAAAAGTCAAAGGAGTGAACTAATACAGATCTAGAATTAACATCCAATTTGTACACCAGCTTTCTATTTCTTCTCCTTAAATTAATAAATTACTGTCTGCCACTCAAGAGGACTATGCTATGGAAAGCTAAGTTGACCAATAGCTAAGAAAGGATTACAGATATCTTAGCTCCTAGACCTATAGCAATACAAAACCCATACTGGGCCACAACAAAAATGGGTCTGCATGATGTCTCCTTAAACCCAACTTGATACATATGTACATTAAGTTTAAAAGGAATAACATTTTCAATAGAAAGACAGACACTGTTTAATTAGATTCAGATAAGAAGTCCTGACTAAACTATATGTTGTTTACAAAGGACACTCATAAACCAATCCTGTCTCGAAACACAAAAAAAGAACTAAGAAAGGAATCTCATGACAAAACTGTCAATTAAAAAAGTAACTATTTATTAATAATAGGGCTTCAACATCTTCCCTCTCTTCTCTCTCTCTCTCTCTCTCTCTCTCTCTCTCTCTCTCTCTCTGTGTGTGTGTGTGTGTATGTGTTTGTGTGTGTATGTGTATGTGTAACAAAACTGACAGAAATGAAAGGCAAAATGGAAAAATTCAAAATCACAAAAAGACCTCTATTGTTTTGAGAGCTGAGGGTTAATCAAATGACCATATATATGGTCAACAAGCATTTACACCACTGGGCTACATGCCCAGCCCACTAATGGAGCTTTCTAACCACTCCTTTTCAATAACCAATAGAATATGATGACAGGAAAAAAACCATAATAAAGATATAGATTGATTTACTTCCTGTTTCTGTCCTCACCTTAAGTCCTCCTGATCCCTCCACTCTTACCTTCTTTCTCTCCAGGCGTTCCTGCTCAATCTGCAGCATGATCTGTTCTCTTTCTAAACGCATCTGTTTAGCAGCATCCTGCGCCTTTGCTTCTGCTGCTTCTTTCTGAAAGAAACAAACCAAGGCAAGGCTCTACTAAGATAGGAAACAGTGGAGCAGTTCCCTGAGCTCTGCACAGGTGCCTTCATCCCATCATCTCCCTCAAAGTTGATGCTTCAATATTTAATGTAGATTTAGGCAACGTACTTCTGACACAGTAGGTAAGGTTGAATATGGTGCATATACTCTCACCCCACCATAAAAACCACCTGTAGATAGTTTTCACAGATGGTGAAGGTTTCTGTGTTTATGGGCAGGCTCTGTGTAAGAAGTGTGCAGATAGGCAGACACTTTTAGAAAGTGTATTCCTCATAAAGCAGTATTCTAAAATGTGGTGGTTTGAATAGATTTTGCCCACAGAGACTCATGTATTTGAATGTTTGGCCCATAGGACTGGTGCTATTAGGTGTGGCCTTGTTGGAGGAAGTATATCACTTGGAGAAAGGGCTTGGGGGCTTCTAGTGCTCCATCTCCACCCAGCGTGGAATCAGAGCCTCCTCTTGGCTGCCTGTGGAAGTCAAGTCTCCTTTTGGCTGCCTTTGACTAAGATGTAGAACTACCAGATCCTTCTTCAACACTATGTCTGTCTGCAGGCTGCCATGCTTCCTGTATACCTTCCTTAAAAGTATTTTAAAACTAGTACAAAAAACCCCAAAAAACAAAAAACAAAAACCTTGCATAGTGGACTGAACATCTGAAACTGTAAGCCAGCCCCAATTTAATAATAAAACTCTATAATGTATTCTTTTATAAGAGTTGCCTTGGTTATAGTGTCACTTCACAGACACCATAAAACTCAAACTGAGACACACAGTAAGGAGTAGTGTTAATAAATTGCCCAATTTCCTTACTCCTCAGGGAGAAACTTCTAAGTCATTATCATTAGTCTCAGGAGTTCCAATGGCATCAAGTTTCAATTACCCACAATAACTTATTCATTGATATACTTATACTGACTTGCTTTATTCTCACACCACATTCATGAGATTTTCTCCTAAATAAACCACTGGGATCCATATTTTTTTGTTTTGTTTTCTTTCTTTCTTTTTTAAAGATTTATTTATTTATTATATGTAAATACACTGTAGCTGTCTTCAGACACCTGAAGAGGTGTCAGATCTCTTAACAGATTGTTGTGAGCCACCATGTGGGTGCTGGGATTTGATGAACTCATGACCTTTGGAAGAGCAGTTGGTGCTCTTACCCACTGAGCCATCTCTCCAGCCCTGAAATCCATAGTCTTATTACAGTGTCTGCCTCTAGTAGAGAAATCCAAACTGACATGAAACACATTAATTACTTCACTTTATTTCACATGAGTTACACTTACTAACCAGTACAAGGAGTTTAAGACAAACCTTTAAGTTATTATTATGAGTCATTCAAATTGAACAGATTTTACCTAATATTAACTAATTCCATTGAATAACAAAAGATGTTTGAGACCTCAGGCTGTACCTCCTTTTCAATCATGGCTTTTTCCTTCTTTTCTTCTTCTTGTTTTTCCTTTTCTTGCTTCTCTTTTGACAACAGCTCCTCCTCAGCCTTTTCTTTTGCCTTCTCTTCTGCCTTTCTTTTCTCTTCTTCCTCCTGCTGCTTCTTTTCCTCTTCTTGTTTATAGGCCATTTCTATGTGCAGCCTTCCTTCCTCTGCCTTTCTTTTCAATTCCTCTTTTTCCAGCCTTTTGAGAACAAAAGCATTGTTAGAGGATGATACGCTCCAAAGACAAACTGCTAATGGACCATGTGCTGACCATGTCAGTTAAAGCTCAACATGTTCGTGTTCTCTCTCTCTCTCTCTCTCTCTCTCTCTCTCTCTCTCTCTCACACACACACACACACACACACACACACACACACACACACCCTCACTCTCTAAGATTAAATGAGGAAGAGAGTGAGTGAACAAGGGACTGTGAGAGCAAGAGTTGAGAGCAAAAGCTAGAGTGAGTGCTAGAGAGAGAGAGAGAGAGAGAGAGAGAGAGAGAGAAGAGAAGAGAAGAGAAGAGAAGAGAAGAGAAGAGAAGAGAAGAGAAGAGAGAAGAGAAGAGAAGAGAAGAGAAGAGAAGAGAAGAGAAGAGAAGAGAAGAGAAGAGAAGAGAAGAGAAGATCATGTGAGAGAGACTGAGACTACTATAGTAGCATCCCTATGGTCCTAAATTGCCTCAAAGCTCACTATCACTGAAAACATAAATTCTTTCCTATATACCTACCAGCCTCTGCTTATCTTTTCCTTGGTGCATCCAGGGAAATTCAAACCTCAGCCTCTTATTGAAAAGATTTCCTTTTACCTCCCTTAAAAGTATTTTAAAGCTAGAATTAAAAAGCCTGGTTTTCCATGGGAAACTAGGTAATTCACTATTTTCTCCAAGTATGAAACTTCTCACTTTAAGAACCACTTCATCTTTTCCTATCATCCTATCCTCTCTACCACAGGTTACCCCTAGTTCACTGCATTTGTCATTGTTTAACCTACCTTCACTCTCTATCTTCTAGAGTTCGACAAATCTTGAACAGTTGTCATTCTCTTGATCTTTGTTATCATACCCATCCTAGCTCAGTTTTCCTTCTCTACCAAGTATGAAGTGTCATCTTTCAGAAGTTAACTGATATCCCTTGCCTTTGTCATTGGCTACTGGGGAGAGTGTTCATACAGTGGACTCTTATCTCTCAATCTCTAGCATTTCACATCTTAAGTCCTTCATTGTCATAGTTGGCCCACACTATTGATGTGCTCGATGGGCCGTGAATTGTTTAGTTTTGTAGATGAGTATGTGGGTTGTGGTGTTCATTATTCCTGTGTTTTCAGTTTTCATTTTAAAAGCTTCACCTTCACCACCAATTTTGATTTGATCTTAGCCCATTGTTCTGCCTCTTTTGGACCTTCCCTGACGAGCACTGTACAAACAACTTGTATCCTCTTCATTCCATCAGGATCTCCCCAGGCTTCTGGTTCCTGTGACCACATAGAGGCTGCTCTGTTCCCCAATTCCCACCCTGTGTGGTCCTTAGGATCCCTCATGCCCTTCCTTGCTTTTCCTAGACTGGCTAGAGAAAGGTACAAACAACGCTGAATGGTCTTGTCCTCTTTAGTCTCAGTTGACATGTTTTTAGTCATGACTCTTGGACTCTATGACAACCACCTTTGTCAACCTTTATCCTCATTCTAGTTGACAGCATTACCACTGCTTTTCAGAGAAAACTGGGACCACTTCATCTTGCTTCTATACTTCACTTATTCATTCACTCTATTAATACTGAAAATGTTTCCTGTCTGTTCTGCCTAATATGCAAATGACTGTAAATGATACCACTTGTGCAATTAATCCCATACTTTCCCATTACTCTTACTTCATTTGCTAGTTTTCATTCCTTCTAATGCCAGTTTCGCTGTTCTATATACAACTTTCCATTAGCTGCAAAAACACTCAGGTTTTAGGCATTCCAATTCACCTTCCTAAATTCTCTCCCACCTGCCTCCTGCTCTATGACCACACTCTTACCTTTCAGGCTGCTTCATGTCTTTGAACCTGTCTTAACTCAAAAAAAAAAAAACCCAAAACAAAACAAAACCAAAAAAAAAAAAACCCTGTCCATTGCCTAATCCCAAGACCATTCTCAAGCCTCAGTATGTCTTTCAATAGCCTGATAACACTGACTTTCCTTCCTGTGAGGCCCTCTTAAACAGCCCCTGGCCACTTGAGGTGGTGGTGTTTTTTCTTTTTCCTGCCTGTAACCTACCTTGCTGCTACACATTTGAAGGTCAGTGCCTGTCTTAGCTTACACCCAAACCACCTGCCACCTAGACTTAGCTAGTGAGACGCGCAGTATAAACAGCACTGTGAACCTTTGCCTGCAGTTTCAGGTCTGTGGTCTCAGTTGGACAATGACTCCAGGTTGGCTATGTGGCCTGATCATGAGAAGCTTTGTTTCAATATTCTTTGATATGGGCTCCTAGCAGCTATTTCAGCTTCTACATGTAATCTATTTTATAATCCCAGGAAACTCTTATCTTCACCAGACTGGATTTAGGGTATAAAGGATGCTTGTCCTAACTCCAAGAATCCCACTGTATATCTTGGGCCATTCCGAAATCCAGAGGCTGGGACTGCTTTGTGGACTTCTGAGAGAGCACTGCTATCACAGCCATCTGTAACTGCATCATCTTTTTGCTCTCTTAGGGCCTTGTTGCCAGAACATCTAGTAAGCATTTTCTTTAAAGGGAGCCTCCCAGATCCATGACTTGGGCAGTATTTGCCTCAACAGCTAGTGACAATAACTGGGCTTTCCAGAGTTTAGCACAAGTATCTTTATTTTTTTTTTTTGCTACATTTTCTCAACTGGCAATCACATTTTTATGACTTTAACTATTGACACTAAACAAAACAGATGTGAGGATGATCCTATTCCAAGAGATGTCCGCTGTGCTCCAGCCTCAGGCTGTCTGGTACTTTCCTTTCTCACCTTGCGGGTGGCACTATCAACGCTTCACATTCTGGCAAGAGAGAGGAAAACTGATTTGGAGTTAAGTGTATTCATCTCAATTTCACCTTGGCCTCAGGCTTCTATTTGATTTCCAACTACCTGTATGTTCTGAAGGCACCCACATTTATCTAAAATCAGATGGTTAATTTTTAGCTTTTCAGACCTTGTTTTCTACTTTCCATGGTCTATTATTTGGGTATGCCATCCTCCTAAATACTTCAAATCAAACCTTAGCATCTCCTCATTTCTTTTTATTTGTCTAAGTATGTAATATAATTTTCTTTTGCCTTCACCGCAAAATTTTAGCCTGTGACTTTACTTAACCCACTGCTGTTACTAGTAGCATTTTAGTTGGACTTCTTCCTCTTCACTGAGGAAGAAACAGTGATCAAAGACTGTACTCTGGCCTTTTAAAATGTTAGTCAGAAAAGGGAGACAACCTGTAGAGAAATGAGGCTACATTAGTTATATGGAAGCTTAGCTCAAAGGGTAAAGAGGAATAGATCAGTTCTCTCTTCAACACAGGTCCAGAAATGCTGCAGGAGTTATTTGACCTGCTTCTTGAGAAAGAAAGATTCATCAGATGGCAAGGAACATGAGTTCATGTGAAGGCACAGCAAATGAAAGGCTTTTGTGGCTGTGGAGCTGCATACTGGAACATACAAGGAGGGTTGCACACTGGCCTAGATAGAGAGGCAGAGGGACAAGGAGTGACTGGTCCATGGTAGACTTGGTAGAATTTGATAAACCCTGTAGTCAATAGAACCACTAACAAGTACAATCACAGTTATTTAAGAAATTCACTCTGGAAACAGCATGAACAGCAGCTCTGGGAGATCTGAAACACTTAGCTAAGATTCTACAGACAGTCTAGATGACCTACCTGGTGCTAGAGGAGCATGGGAAGAATGCTAACATGAGAGCCAATGAAGACTTAACTGATAACTGATGTGATGTGAAGGATGACAGAAATGTTGAAAGCTCTGAGATGCTGGAAATGAGGTATATGAGCGTATGGAGTACATGAAATGAACAAGAAGTATGAGTGACATATACTGATTCATACCTTTGAAATGCTGAATTTGAGGTAAATGAGACATAGTAAAATATATTTGCAAATATAGGATTTGCCTTATAAACAAATGCTAGCTAATAACTTTCTGAGATAAGGAATGACTTATAAAATGATGTTATGTGGCAATAAACAATGACATGTGGCTAATAAGGCTAAGGAATTGAATTTTCCTCAATTCACACATATATAGATGTTATGGTATAATATAATAGAGCTTTAGAGTAAATTCAGGGCATAGGCACAGATTCAGGAGTCTTCAATGTATTGCAGAAAAGTATAGGAGGTTTACAAAACAAAGCTACAGTTAGCTTCAGAAAAGGTGATAAACAGGAGGTAAAGGGGAAATGGACTCAGGAAGGGAAATGAGAACAAGTTTGTGGCTAAGCATGAAATTGCTGCATCAACTGTCAGTCATAAATATTTTGAAGCCAGAGGAAACTGGAAGCAGCATGTCAGGGACAATGGCCAGCAACACTGTGTGCAAGGGAGATGTGTCAGGCAAAAAGCTAGTTAAGGGCTAAGGACTTGGAGTCCAAGCAACATTTAGGAGAGATGCAGGAAAGACAAAAATAAGAATAAAAAAACAAGCTCAAGTTCCACGGTGCCAAAGAAAACCAAGAATCAAATTAAGAACTGTATAGGGCTGGAGAGATGCCTCAGTGGTTAAGAGCACTAGCTGTTTGTTTTTCCAGAGGTCCTGAGTTCAATTCCCAGCAAGGGGATCTGACGCCCTCTTCTGGCCTGCAGGTGTATATGCAGCAGAGCATTCATACATTAAATAAATAAATAGATTTAAAAATAGAATTGGGTAGTGAAAGATTGGAGGATGTGAAGGGTTTGAGTTGGGAATTAAAGACAGGAGCTAATGATTTCTTGCTTCAGCTGGACTGTGAAGGATATGTGAGAGAGTAGAAAGTAGCTAGAAGGTAAACAGTTCTTAAGTACACAGCAACAGGGATGTTATCTGTGGCTACCTTTACCAATCTGTCATTTGAAATCCCACGATTTATTACCTGTTATTTCCCTTTCTTAATCTCCAGTCTCCCAAACCAGCTTGAATATACCATACAACATTAACAAAACCTGTTGATATTGATCAAAAGGCTGGAGTAAGAAAAATATGAGATGTTCAGAAGAAGAGACCTATCATCCAACTGTTAAAACAATAGATCAACAAACCACAAAGATTTTTTATAAGGTTCTAAAGGATCTGGACTACTTTATTATTTGATATCTTAAATTCAGTGCTGGCCTTTGCTATAGCACTGCTTGCTTCCTGTCATGTTCTCATTCTCTAAATGGTACAGGATTATACTCTGTGATTATGCCAAGAGCATTCTTTGTTGCTGAAGTGATTAAACTGAACTTGTCCTTTAACAAGGTGTTTCTTTTCTGAACACAAAGATCAGAAAAAGCAGGAGTATCAGTATCACAGAAAAGTGTTCTAGTACTATTACCACAGTGGTTTCAAACACTAATGAACTGCTAAGGTAGGATGATGGTAGAGCAAGCACATTTGCACTATGTTCCCCAGACACTTCTGATAAGATTCTCTCCAACATTTAGAGAACCAACTTTCGAGCACAAGCTAGGATCATTTGGGAAGCAGAGTTAATATCTCTATATCCAGAAGTTTCTGTGTTTTCAGAAAGACTCAATCTATCATAACAATTCAAATTCTCCTTGTAGTTCTATTAGAGTTGCCTCATCTCTGTATCTAAGAAGGGAAAAGAAAGTACCTGTAACATTTAGTTCCTGGAAATGTGAGTTTCTAGGTTCACAGAAAAGAGCAACTGTTAATAACATATAGAAGATGCAGTCTCCTAAGCACCTTCCATGTAGTCCATACAATCTAGATTCCAATACTTCTGTTCAGGTTTTGGCAACACAAAAATTGTAAGAAGAAAAGCAAGCTATTTTTCCAACCCCACCTTTCCAACACATCACAAGATAAGTGCCTGTATACCTGTCTTGTTCTTTCTTCTCCAGTCGTTCTTGCTCCTCTTGTTCCTTCTGTAGCCGAGCCTGACGTCTCTTTTCAGCAAGGATCTTTGCAGCCTCCCCTGCATCAGTGGTGCCTGCTGTGGGTTTTCCTGAGGCAGTCAGACGAATGGTAGCAAAAAATACATAAATGAAGAGATCAGGGGAAATGAACACAAGTCCTCTCACATAGAAATGGACACAACACTATTTAACTCAGTATGGTAATGGCAAACACTGTAGAACAGTGCTAAATTAGTCACTAAGCTGGTGCAATGGGCTAACTTGACCTTGGGTGTATTCACTCCTCAGTAAGGGCAGGAAATAGTTGAGTACAGGGCTACAAGCAAGTTCTACAATACTATCTTATTAATGAACTCACTGCATGACAGAGACTTTAAGGACTAAAGCTAGTGCTTTGTCATGCAGAAGTGCACATATAAGCTATATATGGCTCATCAGCACTACTATGAAATCTTACAGCCATAAGAAGAATCAAGGTATAGGTCTACTCAGAAAGAAAGAAGGATTCAAAAATTATGAGCAAACCTGATAAAGCAGTACAAGGGGATAAAGTTGTCCTAGAGGAAAATCCAAAACCATAAGAGTGTAGTATATAGATCAGGACAAAGAGAGAACAATGAGGGGAAAGCTAAGTCTAACTGACAGCATCAACAGAGAAGGTTTACCTGCACTGTGTTCAGCCTTCCCTCCAGTGGTAGAATGTTTCTCAGTTGCATGCTTATCGGTTACACACTTCTCAGTGGCATACTTGTCAACCATGTGCTTCTCTAGGGTTTCTTCTTTAGGTAGGACAGTGGTCTGGTGACCACCTTCCTTTTCCTTATTACTCTTTTCCTTCTCTGCCTTCTTCTTGAATGTTTCTTCACTTGGAATAGGTGGAAAGTAATACTTCACAGGAGATCCTACATATGTGGGCTTCACTGTCTTTGGAGACTGTGGATATGTTTTTGAAGTTATCCTGGAAAACAAAAATAAGGCATAATAGATACTGAGCTTGATCACAAAACTTTTCATAAGAAATTTTGTTTCAGGAACTAATTAACTTCATCCTTATATAGAATCAATTGGAGGGTTTAGAATATTCCCCCCAAAGTCATCCTGAAAGAAATACATGGTACCTGAAAGATGTTCTTGGAAGAAAGAGAAATAATTTAAGAAATCTAGCTGGCAATACCCTGTCCTAAATTCATCTGTGTTTTGTGACAATGTTTAGGACAGGACAGTAACATGGTCTGGATATGATTATTCAACAAAAGACGTGTTTGTGTTCGTGAGTGTCCACGTGGTGCACATGTGAAGTCAGAGGACAATTTTGTGGGGTCATGTCTCTTTCACCTTTGGTACCAACACAGGTTTCCAGATTTGGGTGGCAAATGCCTTTATACAATGAATGACTACTACTGGCCCTAAGCTATACCTTCTAGGATTGGATTATTTACTATAAGGATGTGATAGAGTGTGGACCAGCTTTCCGGGCTTCACATATACATGACATACTTTTTTTCTTTTCTCCCATGCAGCATGAGTACCTCACCTGAAGCTCAGGGAATGCTGGTACTATATGCTCTTCATCTACTATGCCTCCCAAAACTATGATCCAAAACAAACCTCTTTTCTTTATGAAACATCAAGCTTCAAACATGTTGTTATTATAATGTAAAACAAGTTAAGACATTGAACATTTCCTATATCTTTTTAGATGAACACTAGAGTTGGATTTGGTTTCAGCATATGGCAATAGACAAACTTGTTTTATTTTATTTATTTCAAGCTTTATTATCAGAAAAATAAAACACAGACTAGTGTTTGAGTGCTTGGCCTACAGGGAGTGGCACTATTAGGAGGTGTGACCTTGTTGGAAAAGGTGAGGCCTTTAAGTCTCATATATAGTCCCCTCTGCTGCCTTCAGATCAAGATATAGAACTTGGCTCTTCTAGTGCCAAATCTACTTGCACAGTGCCATACTTCCCACCAAGACAAGAATAGACTAATATGAACCAAAACCAGGATGATAAAACTTGTTCTGGCTAGTTTTATGTCAACTTGGCACAGGCTCGAATCACTTGGGAAGAGGGAATCTCAACTGAGAAAATGCCCCTAGCAGATTGGCCTGAGGCAAGGCTGTGAGGCCTTTTCTTGTTTAATAATTGATGTGGGAGGACCAAGCAAGCTCACTGTGGGTGGCACCATCCATGTGTTTGTGGTCCTGTGTTCTATAAGAAAGCAGGCTGAATAAACCATGCAGAGCAAACCAATGAACAGCATTCTTCTTTCCATGTCCTCTTCATCAGCTTCTTCCCCCAGGTCCCTACCCTGACTTCTCTCAGTGATGCATTGTGAAGTAAGCAAAATAAACTCATTTCTACCAAAGTTGTTTTGGTCATTGTGTTTTTTCTTGGCCTAACTAAGACAAATTATAATGGGAAACCATGCTGTACTGTTCTCTCATGTGGCCAGTAATTCCACTGTGCAACATTTTCCTAAAAGCTGCAAAACTTATGTTATACTTTAAAGAATATATACAAACATAACAGAAAGTCTTTTACTTGGCCACACTTTTTTCTGTGCTGTCATCAAGGATCATAAGAACATTGTTAGATAGGCAGATCTTCAGTTGTCCCTACCTTGGAAAGCCTCTATTTGCCTTCTCATGGTGACAATGGCCTTCTGAGGTACACATTGCTCACAGCTATAAAGCACTTCATGTTTGTTATAACCTGTGAGGGAAACTAAGAGTGATTTGGTCTAATGTTCTGCCACAATCAATACATATTACTTACTCCCTAGGATATTATAGAGGGGCCATGGATGCCTTCCATCCAACAAATGTAAAGGCAAGGGTAGCTAAGAGATTTGACTGGAGAAGTCACAGTAAAGGATGCTATATTGTGGTGGATGGAGAGAAACATTCCTGCCTCCCATAGACATTTTTACCTTTTCTTTTGCTACAGGAAGTTCTCTTAACCTCCAGGGAGCCTTTACTCTGAGTTTCTCTAAGTAGTATGAAAAGAGATGGGCCCTACCTCAGGGGTCTGCAATGCACTTGTATCTCCACCCATGAATGAGTACACAGATGATGTTTCTGTGAACACTACTCTCACTAAGGGCAAGAACATAAGCAACATAAACCAAGGCTACGTGGCATCATCAGAACACAGTTTTCCTACCACAGCAAGTCCTGGATACCCAACACACTAGATAAGCAAGACTAATTTAAAAATCACATCTCACGATGGTGATAGAGGACTTTAAGAAGGACACAAATAACTCCCTTAAAGAAATACAGGATAACACAGGTAAACAGGTAGAAGCCATTAAAGAGGAAACACAAAATTCCCTTAAAAAATTACAGGAAAACACAACCAAAAAGGTGAAGGAATTGAACAAAACCATCCAGGATCTAAAAAGGGAAAGAGAAACAATAAAGAAATCACTAAGGGATAACCACTCAGGTGTACAGAGAGGACAGTCAGCACAGGTGAGACCTGCCCTGCTGCTCAGAGGAAACAGCCAGAAACCCTGAGGACATAAGAGCTAAGGAGCAGGCTAGGGCTGGAGTCTTCTGATTTCCGCCCACACCCAGAGTTAATGGGGCCACAGAGCTGCATACCCAAAAATGACCACAAGAGAGCAGTTCTCATAGGAGTACCTACATACCTGTGTGCACAGAAAGAACTGGTCTCCCAGGAGCACAGATACAGAGGCTTGCATGACAGACAAGCCACCGACAGAGACAGCAAAAGCAGCTATCACCAGAGATAACCAGATGGCAAAAGACAAATGCAAGAAAATTACCATCAGAAACCAAGGCAACATGGCACCATCTGAATCAAGTTCTCCCATAACAGCAAGTCCTGGATACCCCAATACACCAGAAAAGCAAGATCTGGATTTAAAATCACATCTCATGATGCTGATAGAGGATGTCAAGAAGGACATGATAACATAAATAACTCCCTTAAAGAAATACAAGAGTGGGCGGTGGTTGCTCACACCTTTAATCCCAGCACTTGGGAGGCAGAGGCAGGAGGATTTCTGAGTTCTAGGCCAGCCTGGTCTACAAAGTGAGTTCCAGGACAGCCAGGGCTACACAGAGAAACCCTGTCTCAAAAAACAAAAAAACAAAAAACCCAAAACCAGAACAACAACAACAACAACAAAAAACAAACAAAAGGAACACAGGAGTCAACAGGTAGAAGCCCTTAAAAAGGAAACACAAAAATCTCTTCAAGAAATACAGGAGAACATGAGTCAATAGGTAGAAGCCCTTAAAGAGGAAACACAAAATCCCTTAAAGAATTACAGGAAATCACAAACAAGTGAAGGAACTAACAAAACCATCCTAGAATCTAAAAACAGAAGTAGAAACAACAAAGAAATCACAAAGGGAGACAACTTTGGAGATAGAAAACCTTGGGAAGAAATCAGGAGTCATCGGGTGATGGTGGCACATGCCTTTAATCCCAGCACTTGGGAGACAGGGGCCAGCAGATTTCTGAGTTCGAGGATAGCCTGCTGTACAAAGTGAGTTCCAGGACAGCCAGGGCTACACAGAGAAACCCTGTCTCGAAAAAGCTAATAATAATAATAATAATAATAATAATAATAATAATAATAATAATAATAATAGAAGAAGAATTCAGGAGTCATAGATGCAAACATCAACAACAGAATACAAGAGATAGAAGAAAGAATCTCAGGGGCAGAAGATACCATAGAAAGCATTGACTCAATAGTCAAAGAAAATGCAAAATGCAAAAAGCATGTAACCCAAAACATCCAGGAACTCCAAGACACAATGAGAAGACCAAACCTAAGGATTATAGGCATAGAAGGGAGCAAGGATTTACATCTTAAAGAGCCAGTAAATATCTTCAACAAAATTATAGAAGAAAACTTCCCTAACCTAAAGAAAGATGCCCATGAACATACAAGATGCTGTGGAGAGCAAGGTTCCTCCCAGTGATAGTACCTCTCTGTGATGAGCTGCTGAAAGCTTAATCTGTAGCTTCCCCTTTAATAAATACAGACACCAGCCTGGCTGAAGAGCTGACAGGCTCCTGACCTTCACTGGTAGCTAGAGAGTGGAGTTTTCTGAGAACATAAAGTTTTAACAAGCAAAGTGACCAAGCTATTCTGACGGTTCTGACCTAAACAAGACAAAATAAAAGTAACAGTTCTCTGAATCACCCCCTGCCCCTCCTGCTACTGGGTCCCAGGGAAGGCCACAAACTGTCAACAATCTTATTGCAAAAGTCCCTCTTGACCTGTAAATTTAAAAATATATTACTCATAGTAATCCAGCCCTCCTTGCAAATAGGGTATAAAAGATATAAAGGATAATAGATGGAAAACGCCAATATGAGGAGGGTAACTACACCCTAGAAAAAGCAAGATAGTAATCTTCTTTCAAGAATCCCAAAAGAAGATAAACACCAAACATAAAAATAACATCAAAAATAACAGGAAGCAACAAGCACTATTCCTTAATATCTCTTAACATCAAAGACTCAATTCCCCAATAAAAAGACATAGACTAACAGACTGGATATGTAAACAGGATCCAGCATTTTGCTGCATACAGGAAACACACCTCAGTGTCAAAGACAAACACTACCTCAGAGTAAAAGGCTGGAAAACAATTGTCCAAGCAAATGGTTCAAAGAAATGAGCTGGAGTAGCCATTCTAATATCAGATAAAATTGACTTTCAACCAAAAGTCATCAAAAAAGACAAGGAAGGACACTTCATACTCATCAAAGGAAAAATCTACGAAAAAGAACTCTCAATTCTGAACATTTATGCTCCAAATGCAAAGGTACCCTCATTCATAAAAGAAATTTTACTTAAGCTCAAAGCACACATTGTACCTCACATAATAATTGTGGGTGACTTCAACACTTCACTCTCCTCAATGGACCGATCAGGAAAACAGAAACTAAACAGGGACACAGTGAAACTAATTGAAGCTTTGGACCAATTGGATTTAACAGATATATACATCCTAAAGCAAAAGAATATACCTTTTTCTTAGCGCCTCATGGTTCTGTCTCCAAAATTGACCATATAACTGGTCACAAAACAGACCTCAACAAATATAGGATGATTGAACTAATCCCATGCCTCCTATCAGATCCCTATGGAGTAAGAATGGTCTTCAATAGCAACAAAAACAGCAAAAAGTCCACATACACATGGAAACTGAATAATACTCTATGGAGTAAGTATGTACACTGTAAATAAGACGAAATGGCAATCAACAAATTGGGAAAAGATCTTTACCAGCCCTACATCTGACAGAGGGCTAATATTCAATACATACAAAGAACTCAAGAACCAAATAACCCTATTAAAAATGGGGTAAAGAGCCGGGTGGCGGTGGTGGCGCACACCTTTAATCTCAGCACTTGGGAGGCAGAGGCAGGCGGATTTCTGAGTGAGTTCCAGGACAGCCAGGGCTACACAGAGAAACCCTGTCTCGGCAACAACAAAAAAAAAGGGGGGGGTACAGAGCTAAACAAAGAATTTTCACCTGATGAATATCAAATGTCTGAGAAGCACCCAAAGAAATGTTCAACATCTTTAGTCATCAGGGAAATCCAAATCAAAAGAACCCTGAGATTTCACCTCACACTAGTCACAATGGCTAAGATCAAAAACTCAGGAGACAGCAGGTGTTGGTGAGGATGTGGAGAAAAAGAAAACACTCCTCCACTGCTGGTGGGATTGCAAGCTGGTACAACCACTCTGGAAATCAGTTTGGCAGTTCCTCAGAAAACTGGGCATAATACTACCGGAGGACCATGTTATACAACTCCTGAGCATACACCCAGATGATTCTCCTGCATGTAATAAAGACACATGCTCCAGTATGTTCATAGCAGCCTTATTTATAATAGCCAGAAGCTGGAAAGAACCCAGATGTCTCTTAACAGAGGAATGGATACAGACAATATGGTATATTTACACAATGGAATACTACTCAGCTATTAAAAACAATGAATTCATGAAATTCTTAGGCAAATGGATGGAACATATCAAATGATGCCCAAGAAGGAGAAAGAACAAAGTATGGATACTCTGGTCCTTCTTAGAAGGGGGAACAAAATACCCACAGAAGGAAATACAGAGACAAAGTGTGGAGAAGAGTTTGAGGAAAAGACTATTCAGAGACTGCCCCACCTAGGGATCCATCCCATATACAGTCACCAAACCCACACACTATTATTGATACCCATAAGTACTTGCTGACTGGAAGTGGATATGGCTGTCACCTGAGAGGTCTGCTAGTGCATGACAAATACAGAGGGGGACACTCTCAGCCAGCCATTGAACTGAGCACAGGGTCCCCAATGGGGGAGCTAGAGAAAGGACCCAAGGAGCTGAAGGGGTTTGCAGCTCTATAGGAGGAACAACAATATGAGCCACCCAGTACTCCCAGAGCTCCCAGGGACAAAACCATCAAGCTGAGAGTGCACATGGTGTTACCCATGGCTCCAGATGTATAGGCAGCAGAGGATGGCCTTGTTGGTCATCAAAGGGAGGAGAGGCCCTCGTATCTGAGAAGGCTTGATGCTGAAGTGCAGGGGAATACCAGCACAGGGAAGTGGGAGGGGGTTGATTGGGGAACAGAGGGAAGGGGAGATGGGTTATGAGACTTTTGGGGGGGCAGGAAAGGAGACAACATTTGAAATGTAAATAAAGAATATATCTAATAAAGTAAAAGAAAAAAGAAAATGGGGTACAGACCTGAACAAAGAATTTACAACTGAGGAATACCAAATGGCTGAGAAGTACCTAAAGAAATGTTCAACATTCTTAGTTATCAGGGAAATACAAATCAAAAGAACCCTGAGATTCCACCACCACCAGTCAGAATGGCTAAGATCAAAATCTCAAGTGACAGCAAGATGCTGGTGAGGATGTGGAGAAAAAGGAACACTCCTCCATTTTTGTGGGATTGCAAGCTGGTACAACCACTCTGGAAATCAGTTTGGCGGTTCCTCAGAAAACTGGACATAGTATTACCTGAGGATCCAGCTATACCACTCCTGGGCATATACCTAGAAGATACTAAAACATGTAATAAGGACACATGCTCCACTATGTTCATAGCTGCCTTATTTATAATAGCCAGAAGCTGGAAAGAACCCAGATATCCCTCAACAGAGGAATGGATACAGAAAATGGTGTACATTTACACAATGAAGTACTACTCAGCTATCAGAAACAATGAATTCATGAAATTCTTAGGCAAATGGTTGGAATTGGAAAATATCAGCCTAAGTGAGGTAACCCAATCACAAAAGAACACACATGGAATGCACTTGCTGGTAAGTGGATATTAGCCCAGAAGCTCAGAATATCCAAGATATAATTCACAGACTACATGAAGCTCAAGATGGAAGACCAAAGTGTGGGTGCTTCGAACCTTCTTAAAAGGTGGTGCAAAATATTCGCAGGAGGAATATGGAGTCAAAGTGTGGAGCAGAGACTGAAGGAATGGCCATCCAGAGACTGTCCCAACTTGGTATCCATCCCCTATACAATCACCAAACCCAAACACTATTGTAGATATCAAGAAGTGCTTGCTGACAGAGGCAGATGTTTGCAGCCAACCATTGGACTGAGCGAGGGGGTTGTAGGAGATAATGGTACCTGTCTACTGATAGAGGGGATGAGAATGATAAAAACAAATGTGGATGAAATGGTACTTATAGTTCTTTAAAATTGGAATGATCTAAAGAGAAAGGCTTAAAAGTTGGTCCAAATTAAAATGATCTTTTGGTAAGATTTAAACATATAGTATTATGAAGTGGGTAAATACATATACCTGCAGGCCCATGTATCACTTGATGTTTACAATCATCTTTTACAGGGAATAGTTCAGATAAAAATTCTCAGATAAGAAAGCCTATTAATGCCGGGCAGGGGTGGCACATGCCTGTATTCCCAGTACTTGGGAGGCAGAGGCAGGCGGATTTGTGAGTTCGAGGCCAGTCTGGGCTACAGAATGAGTTCCAGGACAGCCAAGGCTACACAGAGAAACCCTATCTCCAAAAAAGAAAGAAAATAAAAAGAAAGCCTATTAACAAATGGTGGTGACAAAACAGCAGTTGAATTGGCAAAACATGGAGCTCTAGTTCCCAATGGTCACTTATCTGTGGCAGTGAATAACCATACAATGTGTCTGCCTGAGAAGTCTATGGGAATGACACCTAGACAGAAGCAATGAAATGTTCTTGGCTTTCTATGAGCATATGATTTAAAGCAATGACATGCTTATTTTGATCTATGCTAAATAACCTTCTGTGCTAGTTACTTTTCTTCTTGTGATAAAAAAATCTGACAAAAGTAGTTTAAGGAAAGACTTGTGCTTTTTGTTTGTTTTGCTGGTCGGTTACTAGTATGACATAATGGTAAAAAGCATTAGGCAGCTAGTCACACTGTATGTACGGTCAGGAAACAGCAATGAACATTGATGTTCAGTTGCCAGCCCATGGAATGGTGCCATTCACATTTAGGGTATCTCTTTCTACATCAAATAACAGTCTAGAAACTCTCCTACAAACATACCCAGAGACGGAGAGATGACTCAGTGGTAAGGAGCTCTGGCTGTTCTTCCAGAGGACCTGGGTTGAATTTCTAGTACCTATATGGTGGCATGTAACCTTCTTTAACTTCAGTTCCACAGGAATCTAGCCTCTATGAGTGCCAGACAGACAAGTTCTGGAGAACAGACATACATGTGGGCAAAACACCCATGCACATAATTTTTTTAAAATTATAAAATGTCAATAATAAATGGAGTTTGATTACGTGTGATACCATTTTTAATATCAAGTTTCTTTTCTTGTCATTAATATTGAATACATAAAATAAAGGTTATAAAATATATTAAGGTATAAAGATTGAAAAAATAGTGCACACACATCCACCATTTCATCCAGAAGAAAGGCACTATCATTATGTTGACAATTCCCATGTGGCCCCTTCCTTGTGTGATCCCCATCATTCCTCATTCAAAAAGTCCACTATCATCCTGAATTTTATGTCTTCCATGTTATTTTCATAAAAACTCATTTTACCATATTTAATTCTGAAGAACATTGTTTAGGTTGTAATCTGGGAACTAAAAATGCATGGAATCTATTATTGACATTCTTTTATAACTTGTTTTTTCCATTCACTGTGACATTCATGAAATCCATCCATGTGGTTATAGACAGTTGTGACCAATGTATTCTTCACTGTATAGTTTGGATAAATTTTAATTAATTTATGCTGGCTGCATATAAGCTCTCATGATTCTCTAGACTGGCCCACGCCCATGTGATTCATCCACTGATTTTCACCTAGTAGGAACCTATTTTTCTGGGTATTTTATTTTTATTTACTTGGGAAAAAGAGGTTTCAATATGTAGCCTATGTTGGCTCAGACTGACCTAGAAATTTATATGATCCCTCTGCTTCAGCCTCCCAAACGCTATGGTTATTGTCTGGCTTTCCTGAACATTTTAAAACCAGAAACGCTTCTCTTTAGACCTCTCCTCTCTTTAACCAAAGTTAAGCATTCTGTTTTTCCTTTTCCCCCTGTTTCATTTTCTTTGCTTATTTTTAGGTTAATCATTCTTTATTTGTTTTTGTTTTTCAAAACAGAGTTTCTCTGTGTGTAGTCCTGGCTGTCCTGGAACTCACTCTGTAGACCAGGCTGGCCTTGAACTCAGAAATCTGCCTGCCTCTGCCTCCCAAGTGCTGGGATTAAAGGCGTGCGCCACCACCGCCCGGCCTAGGTTAATCATTCTTAATAGGAAGTTTTGAAATCTGAAAAGTTCCATACTCCAAATCTTTTTAAGCATCTGAACTCAGAAATGTTCAGATCAAGGATGCCTAACCAATAAAGTCTGTGAATGCATCCCCAAGCCTGAGAAACTCTAACATGTGAAGCATTCCTAGTTCCAAGTAGTTCTAATCAACTAAGACAGACACATACTGAGCATTGGTCGTACAACAATAAAGACAACCCCCAAGGATTCTGAAGAAGCCACCTCCTGCAGTCAGGAAGAACTCCCAGGGGAGGGATGGGTACACCAACCCACCCACAAAACTTTCAACCCCCAAATTATCCAGTCTAAAAGAGATTCGGGGATGTGGGGTGGAACAGAGACTGAGGGAATGGCCAATTAATAACTGGTCCAAATTGAGACCCATCCCATGGATAAGCACCAATCCCTGACACTATTAATGATACTCTCTGGCCATGCTTGGAGACAGGAGCCTAGCATAACTGTCCTCTGAGAGGTTCCACCTAGCAGCTTACTCAGACAGATGCAGATATTCACAGCTAAACATTGGATGGAGGTTGGGGACTCATGGAGGAGTTGGGGGAAGAATTAAAGGCCCTAAAGGGGATAGGAACTCCATAGGAAGACCAACAGAGTAAACTACTCTGGGACCTTGGGGCTCTCAGAGACTGAGCCACCAACCAAAGAACATACACAGGCTGGACCTAGGACTCCCTGCTCATATGTAGCAGATATATAGTTCAGTCTCCATGCAAGCCCCCCAACAACTAGAGTGAGGGCTGTCCCTAAAGCTGTTGCCTGTTTGGAGAATCCATTCCCCAACAGGGCTGCTATGCTGTCTGGCCTCAGAGGGAGATGATGTGCTTAGCCTGCAGAGACTTGATGGGCAGGGTGGGAGGATACCCAGTGGGGGGGCATCCTTTCAGAGAAGGGGAGGGGGAAGAGGGACAGACTCTCTCAGGGGTACCGGAATTGTGGGCAGCAATTGAGATGTTAAAAAAAGACACACAAAAGGATATGTACAAAATAATGACAGGTGGAACTGGAGACTCCAAGGTGGTGAGGAACAGCCTCATGAGAGTAGCCAACAATGTCACCCTAAGGTCACAGTGAGGTCCTAGCCTGTTCTGCCACCAAAGATCATATGTTCATGGCCCTGAAGCAGTAGGTCTGATACCACCAAAGGCCAGGCAGATATCCCTGGTCTGGACTACCACCTGGGGCCAGGTTGATGTCTGTGGTGTTTTGAATAGATAGGTGTGGCCTCATGTGTTTGAAAAATTCACACATAGGGATGGCACTATTAGGAGGTGTGGCCTAGTTGGAGTGGGTGTGGTCTTGTTGGAGGAAATGTGTCAGATAGACTTTAAGGTCTCCTATGGTCATGCTATGCCCTCAGATCAAGATGTAGAACTCTCCAGCACCATGTCCACCTGCACTTTACCATGTTTCCTCCCATGATGACAATGGACTAAAACTCTGAAACTGTAAGCCAGCCGCAATTAAATGTATTTTTATAAGAAAAAAAGACAATCTCCAGCCTCAAAGTAGTTTTGAAGAAGACCACTAACTGAACATAAAATGCTGATACAATGCAAACAAGCTTCAGATGAACAAGGCTCCAACTGAGGCCTGATCCTAACTTCATATAGGTAGGTCTCCACTCAAATGTTACATTGAAGTATATATGCTCAAAATACATTATATACGTGCATGAAGATGATTTTATGTAACCCTGCATAGAAACACTTCTGAGCAACATTATAACTTTCCACTCTACTTCTGGATTAAGTTGTTAATGAATCACTCTTTTTATTTATTATTCCTATGTGTGTGTTTATGAAGAGGAAATGTGTGCAATATGACATGTGTAGTGGTCAGAGGACAACACCTTCCACTTTTAGGTGAGTTCAAAGGATCAAACTCAGGTAGCCAGGCTTTTATGGTAAGTACCTTTAGCAAGAACCATTTTACTGACTCACTGACCCTTCAAATGAATCACTCTTATTTTTTATATATATTTTTTCTATATTCTTTGTTTACATTCCAAAGGCTTTCCCCTTTCCCAGTTCCCCCCCACCATATGTCCCATAAGTCCTCTCCCCCCTAACTATTCCCCAATCACCCCCCCATTTCTCTGTTCTGAATCACTCATTAATTACTGTCAGTAAAAATTTTTTAGTAACTTGGGGCAATGATTTTTAGTTATAGTGTTCTTGGTGAATTTATCTATCCCTAATAAAAATGATGTGTTTTATTTGAAAATATTGTGTCATGTGGTAACAAATACCTATTATCTCAACACTGTAGAAGCAAAGGCAGAAAGATCTGATCAAGGTCATGAGAACTTGGTTTTGGAGACTGTCTCCAAAACAAAATTGCTAAGCTCCAATAATGAGGGATGGTAAGCAGGTGCCCACACACACAAATCAATCACATCAAGCTAGAGCTAGACATGGTCCATTAAAAGAAAAAGGATAATTCCAGAGGGAATAAGGAAGAGAAACATAGAATTGAAGGCTTTAAGGAGAAATTGATGAACATATAATCTTGGCAAGTATGAGTTATCTTGAAGATATATAAACATGTAGCACACACCTCAAAGGGAGACATTTGTGTTGCTCACCCTTTTTTTGCTGGTTGTGCTTTTGGCAGAGCAGAAGGTACAATGCTGGATAGAACCAAACTAAGTTTGACTGTTAACCATCAGAGTTCTGGCAAGGGAAATATTGCTTACTTGGATTTCACAGGAGAAGACAATCTCTTAGATATATCTTCAGGAGGCTCGCATCTTCTCAGTGGGGACCCAAGACCCCCAGATGAAACAGAAGTTGCCACTCGTCCCTTCTTCATTTTCTCCATCTGTAAGGGACAAAGAATATGATAGCCACAGTTCATGACTGTGCTACTTCTACAATCTGAAAAACTACCCCAGATCAGAGTGACAGAGTTTTCTTTAAAGAGGTATCAATACAAAGGTCTAATGCTTCTTGAATCTTTGTAGAGATTTATGATACCATGAAATCATTATATTTAAGTCATCAAGTTGGAACAATAATTTGTGCTTCAACATGGAGATCCTCTGCCCGAATTTTGTTACCTTACCAAGAGGTAACAAAGAGCATAACTATATAGTAGCCCTAAACATTTAGGAACTGGAAAGAGTACAAAAACATATACTTGTAGCTCAGAAGTCTCTGGGTCCTGTGTCTTAAGTGCATGGGATTTTCAGCAATAGGGACTAACCTTCCAATGCTGAGGGCAACTAACGCAAAGAACAATAGCCTATGTTTTGGGTGTCTCTTGGACAACCCTGACTAACAACTCAAAAGAGGGCTTCCCATATGTGGTTATGTACTTAGGAATTACTATATATTCATACATATGAATACATATGTTCATATATTCATATATTCGTATGTATGAATATATGATGTATATTCATATGTATACAGTATAAATATATACACACATATGTAACAATAATTAATGTAAAAATTATGAATTTTAAAGAGAGCAAGGAGAAGTATATAGGGGGCTTGGGGGGAAGAAAGAAGGTGGAAATGATGTAATTATAATTTCAAAAATAAAATAAAACATTAAATTCATACAAACAAAATCATGCATTTACTACAAAAGCTTTACCAGAAGAAGGCGACTTTAATATCAAAGATGCTGAGTTGTAAACTCTGAGGCATGCATGGTATAATGCAGAGTGCAAAACACACATTTCCCTCTATTCCCCTCACCCCCTTACCTCTCTTAGCAGAAAGGACTGGGCAGAAACAGTCTCACCCCCTTTCCTTACTACACTTTTCTGTAACAAGTCCTCATTTGGTCTCCAGATATGGCAACCTTCTTAAACAAATAGCCCACCTTACAGAAAATCTAAAAGTCAGAAATACTAGCTCCTAGTTTAACTATCCCAGGGCAAACATGAATTTGAAAAAATAAACGTTTTTTAGAAAGTGTTCAACAGTGCAAAGGATGCAAGACAGTGGTAGACTACTCATGTAATATGTAAGTTCCTGGATTTGCTCTCTAAGACTATAAATAAAAATAATAATAATGAATAAAGCTAAAAGGCTCAATAGTATTGTAGCAATTTTAACATAAATTTTATGTATTAATAATTGATACATAATCAACACAACTGATTCCTTCAACAGGTGGTGCTCACCTCCCTTTGTATTGAATAACAGGTTGAGTGACTTGCTTTTAATGACCTGCATAAGCCTTAACTCACAAGTTAGGGATTAAAGGCATTACAGCTTCCCACTTATAACCTGTCTCTTGGATTGTTTGCTCTGAGAGAAGTCCGCCATTTTGTACTCACAAGTAGATTTGTAGAGGCTTGTGGAAGGAGGAACTGAGGCTGTCCCTCCTTCAGTAGCCCTGTAATGAAATTCTCACAAGAGGCCCAGTCAGGCCTTCAGATGACAGCCCTGGCCAGCATTCTGACAAATTCCTCATAAAATCCTGTACCAAAACCACCAAGCTCTTAATTGAGCTACCTTCAATTTCAAACCCAAGGAACTTGGGAGTGAAGACATTTTTTTTTTACTTAATCTGACAAGGTTTAGGGTACTTTACTATGTAGCAAATGATAACACAAATAATATATAACTTATAACTTATGCATATAACTTATTAAGAAATGCATAAAATTGAGGTACCTGCTTAATAGTCATTTCAATAACAGTGTCCATATGACATAAAAAACATTCAAAGACTATTGGAATTAAGTTTGACCTAGAATCTCAGTTTTGGCTGTATACAGAGGCAAGAGTCCTAGAACCAGATAGCCTGAGGAAGAATGGGTCCCTGTAACACTCCTTCTGACTCATGTCCCCTGGAAGAAAGGCTGTATTATCACAACAATATCATTAGGAATCTGCTACAAGGCATTAAGGTTTAGGGAAATGCAAAAACATTTGATAATTTTCCAAAGTTTGGTAAAAACTTAAACTAAATTCATCCTTTGAACAGTCCCTAGAGATAGATGAACACAAGAGAGACCCAAGGTCAATGGTAGAAACAATCACACTGTCAGACAAACTATAGAGTGAGGAAGAACATTTAAACTTACCTGTGAAGACTCTCCTCCAGCCATGGCTCCCTTCCCAATATCTCCCATGCCAGATATAGGTATATTCTTCTTTTTCTCAGTGGTCCGGGTTGGAGAGGACTTGTATGAAGATTTGAGAGGACTTCCGAGAGCTACACAAGGACAGGCATGGAATACTAGAGAGTTACAGTACAATAACCAGAAAATAAAGGAAGCACAGATGGAAAAAGCAGGAGAATTGGGAGTTGAAAAGAACTTCTTTAAAAATGTAATGTACAGCCGGGCGGCGGTGGTGGCGCACGCCTTTAATCCCAGCCCTTGGGAGGCAGAGGCAGAGGCAGGCGGATTTCTGAGTTCGAGGCCAGCCTGGTCTACAGAATGAGTTCCAGGACAGCCAGGACTACACAGAGAAACCCTGTCTCGAAAAACCAAAAAAAAAAAAAAAATGTAATGTACAGTCCACATTTTAAAAAAAATTATGGTTTTTATACTGTATATAGATGAGATCTCATCTTAAATAAGACTCAACAGTCACGTTCATTTCAGTGGTTAATGTACTCTGGAGCTAAGCAGACTTTGCCTTGCCATCCGATAGCTGGAATTCCTTGGGCAGGTTACTTAATGTCTCTAAGCCTCAACTGCCTTATTCAGGCAGAACAGAGAAGTCTTGACTGCTGTTTTTGCAGGTCTGCTTACAAGATTGAGTGAGCTTAAGTGTGTGAAACTTGTATATTTGCTTGGTAGAGAATGCCTATATGACTAGTCCTTATTAAAAACCAAGGGCACTAAATCTTTAGGGTGCTTCCTCAGAGAAACACTATGTGTGTTGTTATATGAAACATATCCTGAATGACTCTTCAAGGAGATCCTTGGAAACATAGACCTGCTTTCCTCTGTACTTTTCATGCATTCTTCCTCTTGCTAACTTGGTTCGGTATCTTGCTACTATAATGAATCATATCTAGGAGGTATGAGTCCTCTGAGTTCTACTGATGAATCACCAAATCCTGATGTTCTTAGGGGCCCTAGAAACAACTGACATCAAAGGTGGGAATTCCTACAATGACTCTAATTCATAGAAATAAAGTAAAAACAATGTTTGGGGAAAGGGGGGAGGAGTGAACCTGTGGTGCTGTGTGGCTATAGTGTTGTTGGCTATGGTATGAAACAGCCAGACATATTCTCTGTTGTGAGAGGTGAAAAGTTGCCTACAGAATTTGAAGGTAACTATTGCAGCTCCAAGAGTGTTGCCTCAGGGGATTCCTTAGCTACTTTTGGCTATTGTACCTAAATTGAGGTAAAAAGACAGTCAGGGAGTGGTTTTAGTTTTCTCCTTCAGTGGAAATGAGGGGGAGAAACCAAACTTTTCTTGTTTTTGTCATTAGTGGGTGGGTTGGAACTAAGTACTGAAACAAGAACAAGTTTCAAACTAATGTTTTGGGGTTTTCTTACACTATAATTTTTTGTCTAAAAATAGAGACTGAAAAGACCTGAAAAGAAGAAATTTCCAGAAGAGATATACATTGGAATTTTAAAATTCAAATAGAGACTGCTGCAAATACATCCCTCCTTTGGTCTGTAAATTGTGAAAATCCTGAAAACTGCTGAAACACCTGGGTTACATATAATGTCAACAGGATGGTCTCTGCTAGTGTCATCCAAAAACTCCAAGCTGCTCTTCAGTGCTATAATTCGGATGCAGAGCATATGTACATTCTTTGCAAAAGATTGTCAAAGTGCACTACTATTATTTTCTGTTTGATTTTTAAAAGTAGTTGTGGTTTATAAAAATGGACTATACAGCCTGACTCTATTTACTTTACCTTTTCCTAGTACATATATCTAAGATACCTTCTTTGAAAATTTAGGATTTGACTCTGAATCATCTCTAAACCTGATATGTCTTTCTGATTAAGATGACTTAATATTTTCTATATTTTCTTCTCTTCCTCTCCCACCTATAAAGTTGTTCTGTCCTTTTTAAAAAGAGGTTTGTGCAAGTGTAGTGAATAATTGAGAAATCAAGAAAACAAAAGTCTGCTTATAGTGGCATGGAGGGACATTGTCACAAAGATATTTGTAATCTTTGCTTTCCAGAATTGCTCTAAGAAGTTCTCTTCTTCTAGGAGAAATTTCCCCAAATGCCTTTTCAAGCTACTGTGCCCATAATTTCTGGGTCTAGACTGCACATAACAGTGATGATAACTGTGATGGGCCATTTTTTGGTATACTGACATTACAGCATATTGATATATTATCCACTCACTAGGTAGATAGGCCAGTGTCACCAACAGAAGGGGACTTTGGGACTGATACCCTCAGGCAGTCTTTCTGGAATCACAGACTCAAAAGAATTACTCCCACTGTACTAAGCACCCTGGGGCAACTACAGAGTTGGAAATCTACAGTAGGAGTTCAGATGGGGTAGTGAGTCTCTTGATCAAATGAAATCTGCTCTGAGTGCCTTGAAGTCCTCACATTCTCATTTTCTATACTTTTCTATAGAAAACCATGAACCTCAAGAATGATACTTGCCTATAACATCCTAACCTTGCCTCAGACCTGAATTGAAGGTGGTCAAGAAAGCTTCAACTTACTGGCTAGAGCTGGGTTGGGGCCAGGTGAAAAAGATTCAGAAGGAACAAGGAAGCAACATGGCTACCTAAGGTAGACCTTTAAGGTTAGTGGGATTCAATTCTACTTTTAAGGTTACCTAAAGATTACATGTAAGATCAATGCCACAGGCTGGCCTTATCCAGTTGTGTGGGGTCCTACTGGTTAAAGGCATGGCAATGGGGTTAAGAGTATAGACTATGCAGAAGAGAGTGTTCAGATTTGACTGTTGGCCTTGGAAAGCCAGCTTCTAAGGTGGGTCTCTGCACAATGCCTGGGAATGTAAGACTTTATCAAGGATTCCATCATTAGCTGGCGAGTGGATATTTACTGTGCCTTAACTGTATGTAAAAATAATCTGAATATCCACTTTCATTCCAAGAATACAAAATCTTGATACATACTGAGCAAGGAGTTTGCATAGTCACATCTCTGTAAAAAATCAGCATCAAATATCTAACAAACTTCCCTGGTTGGCAGTTCATTCTTAACTCATTTCTGTAAACACATCCTGAGTGATTACTGGAGAGACTCTGGAAGCTTGTGCCTTGTCTTTCCTAGACTTTGTCTTTCATTTTCCCCTTTGGTGGATTTTGTTGTATATCCTTTCATCATAATAAATAAAAGATGTAAGTATGCCTGTATACTGAACCTTCTGAACAAATCTGAAGAATCCCTGAAACATTTCTCCTTCTAAGAATGTGGATACTTCTTACTGGCTAAGAATTTAGGGTTATTGTTGAGGTAGAATCAGCACATCATATAATTTTCCCCTTTAATTGTCCAGTTCATTGATTTTAGTATATTCACAATCATAACCAAATTATAAATCATTTTAAGGCTCTCAAATGAAACCTTTTACCCATCAAGCAGTCACTAGCCTTTCATCCCTTTCCTCCATGTTAAACATTAATCTACTTTCGGTCTCCAGGATTTGCCTATTTCAGACATTTTATATAAGCAAAACCATGTAATTCATGACATTTATGACTTCCTTCTTTTACTTGGAAGAGTTTCAAACTTCATCTATTAGGTATCATCTCTCAGCATGACTTTATTTAAAGCTGAACAATATTCTACTTTATAGATATGCTTCATTTTGTTTATCCATTCAAGTTGTTTCCACTTGTGGCTACTATGAATAATGCTGCTAAGAACATTTACCTCTGAAATGTTTTTAATTTTTCTGGCTCTGTATCTAGTAGACATGCCAAATCACACTGTAACCACTTAAGAGGTTTTATAGCCAGACAGAGTGACAAGTACTGGCCATCTCAATACTTGGGAGATAGAGGCAGAAAGATTAGGAGTTCAAGACCAGCTTCGAGACCAGTCTGGACTACATGAGTTCTCGTCTTCCCCCACCAAAAAAAAAAAAAAAAAAAAAAAAAAAAAGAAAGAAAGAAAGAAATAGAGAAAGAAAGAAAAAAAGAAAAACAGATCCTGTGTCCAATGTCCAGGAAACAAAAAGAACAAATTCTATGTAACTTGAGGTAATTTTCGCCGAATACACTTTATCTTGGAATGTGGCCTTATATACACTGTACTGCAAATGAAGAAATGCTTACCCTCTAAAATATTGACATCATGTTCTAATCTTATTCAATAAAGGAAGGTCACTGATAGTCTGGTTCAGTGTTTGTCAGACTTTAATATGCAGGTTAGGGAGGGTCTCAGAGCTGGCCTTTCTACAAAGTTTCCATCACTGGTCCATGGATCATGCTTTGAGTAGCAAGTCTCTAGACATTTGTTGAGCTTTTATGCTGTGCCAACTACTGTGTTACTGTATTTATACTATGATCTCATGTAATCCTCATGATAATTTAATATTAAAATTTTGAGAAACAGCAGTGCTATACTGCCCACACTGGCCTCAAACTCATGATCTTCCAACTTTGGCCTACTAAGTAGCTAATATTATAAGTATTTACCACAATATGTGGCTTTCATAACAATAAATAAATAAAAAGTTCCACTTTATATGAGCAAAAATGAGTGGTAGCTGTGGTACTCCAAGGGGAAAAATGTATATGCTATTTCAAAAAAAAATCTCTTAAGAAAATTCTAACCTCCATAGCCTATCAAGTTGATTTTCCACCTGATTCACATGTTCCCAGTCATAAAATAATTTACTCACCTATATATTATTCAAGTTTAAAAAAACAGCAACACCAAAATACTGTCAGGCAGAAAATGCTATTAGCCATTGAAAGCATTTCATATAGGCAGCAAAGGAGAAGCAAAATTCAAAAATTCAGGAATGAATCCAAGGCTGATCAACAATGTTTCAGGAATTTCCTTTTGATTTCGCAGCTTGGACTCTTTTACCTGAGGCATTGGCCTGCTCAGAGAGCATGTGTGTATTTCTGCTGCTGGCTAAAGAAGGCTGTGTGGGTGTCAGCAGTCTTGGAAACAAGAAAGATTTTTAAGGCACTAAGATGCATGCAATAAGCTGAGGGATGGAATTAAATTGAATTTTTAAAAAGCAGAATTAAAATAAAAGAAACTAATGTTTAAATAAGATGGTGAATGATGGCATTTAAAATTTTGGTGGCAGAACAACTGTGAAAATAAAAATAACTCTGACAAAGGATGGTTTTGGAGTTTGTCCCAATAAAATCAAACAAATAAAACATCACTCAACATTTTAGGAGAGTTCACTCATTCTCTTGTGGCATTAAAATTAATTCAATACACTATTGCCTGGGCTACACAGGTGAGCTAGAGGTGTGCAATGCAGAACAAACAAAAAACAAGCACAGTGACCGGTATTAGATGAGAATTAACCCCACTTCTAAAATGTATATGGACTCACTCACTAAATACGTATAAGACTGGAAAAACAAAGATCATGCCCAATTTTACTAATTTTAAACTAATTTTACACTTTCTTCAAAGCTCACTCTTTTCCAAACATGAAATGGTGGGGGAGTGGATCTAGGGGAGAGGAGAGGTAGAGAGGTGCTGAGAGGAACAAAAGGATGGGAAACTGTGGTTGGAATGTACTGTGTGAGAGAAGGTATTTTCAATAAAAATTTTAAACATATATAAAATAAGTATTTTAAAATACTGATTTTTAAGTGAAAAGTGCCTTCATATAACAGTAGAAAAAAGAAATGCTTTCCTATGCTTTTAACTTTTTAAGTAAGGGCAAAATCACACCTATGGCACAAAAATAAGCCAACCAATTTTTGGCTTTAATGGAAGACAGTAGGTAGGATTCATGATCCAAAATTCATTGACCCCTGGATGTTATGATTTACACCTAGCACTTGGGACTGGACATAGTAATATCAGAAGTTCAAGGCCAGCCTGGAAGAAAGACTCTCAGGACTCAAATGGAAGGACCTTAGATGAAATACCTGACAGTAAGAAGAGGGAACTTATAGAGCCCACCTCCAGCAGGAAGACAGGGCATCAAGTGAGGGAGAGGGGAACCATCCCACAGTCACAACTCTGACCCAGAATTGTTCCTGTCTGAAAGAATTACAGGGATGGAAATGGAGAGGAGCCTGAGGATAAGAAGGTTCAGTGATAAGCCCAAAGTGGGATCCAGCTCAAGGGGAGGTCAAGGCTTGACACTATTACTGAGGCTATGGAGTGCTCACAAGAAGGGACCTAGCATGACTGCACTCCAGAAGACCCAACAAGCAGCTGAAAGTGTCAGATGCATGCATATATTTGCATCCAACCAATGGACAGAAGCAGCTGACCCCTGTGGTTAAATTAGAGGAAAGGCTGAAAGAAGCTGAGGAGAAGGGCAATCCTGTAGGAGGACCAGCAGTCTCATTTAATCCAGACCCCCGAGATCTCTCAAACACTGGACCACCAAACAGGCAACATACAGCTGGTGCTGATATGAAGCCCACAGCACACATCCAGTAGAGGGCTGCCGGGTCTGTGTTCATTCAGAGATGATGCATCTAGCCCTGGAGGACCTAGACTGGAGGCCCCAGGGAGTTCAGAGGTCAGGTGGGGTGGTGGGTGGGGACATCCACATGGAGACAGAGGGGTGGGAAGTACGGATGTTGAACAGTCAGAGGGTGGATGGGGGGTAGTGAGGGGGATAAAATATGGAGTATAAAAAATTAATTAATAAAAAACAAAAACAAATTAAAAAAGAGAACACACTAAAAAAAGAAAAGCAAAATCAACAACAAAATCTCAGAAAAAAATCCAACTAAAATGTTTTGGAAAAAAATGTCTTGTTTTAGAAATATGTGACTATAGATATTGTTTAGATGCCTATTTAGTAAATGGTATGGAGATTAAAAATTTTCAATTTGGAATGTACACACAAGCAGATAATTTAGTTGTCAATCATGAAATGGCATGTTTATGTTTGCATGTTAATCAATGCAAAAATGATTTTTTTTTCAAGACAGGGTTTCTCTGTGTAGCCCTAGCTGTCCTGGAACTCATTCTGTAGACCAGGCTGGCCTCGAACTTAGAAATCCACCTGCCTCTGCCTCCCAAGTGCTGGGATTACAGGCGTGCACCACCACCGCCCGGCTGCAAAAAATAAATTTAAGATCAACCTATAACCACGTGATCTAATGAATATGTGGAATATGTTCCCTAAAGGAACAGCCATAGAGTTAAAAGTGTTAAGTATTTTCTCTTCAAACTCTTTCTTCCTTCCATGTTTTGAGCAGGTACTCATAAATGGACATCAGAAATCAATAGTATTATGACACTACTGGGGACTCTACTACATACACCATGCCTATGGGATGTAGGGATCAAAATCAATGCCAGTGAGTACAACCAGGAAGGCCTACCAGCCTCTTCCAAGTCACAAACCTCTTCTTGCTCACCCCTTGGTGATGAACTGACAACCTCAACATTCTTCTAGTACCTGACTTTCCTTCATCTATGCTTTAGGATATTCATGTTACACAAGAAGATACTCCTCTTTCTTAACATATGTACAGTAAAAGGCAAAAATTCAGGCCTCCAGTGACTCTTCCCAGCCTTCTAAAGTCTACTTAGGTTCTGAAAGTAATGTCCCTCTATATGTACTGTCTCCCTAAACAAAATATTGCCTTAAAAGGTCGTTCATGTTTTACCTTTTAAAAAAAAGCATCCACTTCTGTATTTTTGTTTTCATTTATAAAATGGGCAGGCCTTCAAACCATAAATGACTTCACAGTCCTAATTTTTTCTGGTATCAAGTCCTCCAGATAACTCTGACTAATCAATTCTCCTCTAGCTAATCAATTATATCACTGACCTAGTATGTGCTTTAAAAAACAAAAGAAAACAAAACAAAGCTCCTCTGTGCTCTGTGGAATAGGTTCTTGAGAATTAGAAGACTATCAATTTCTATCAATTAATAATGACCTTTCTTTATGGAACAATACCACTTTCTGAAGTCCTGTAAGCCAAACCCTAGAGGTTAGGAGAGTGGTAAGATTTACAGAAGGCTTGAAATAGACTTTCACAAAGGGCAATGTGAAGATGCTCACACTAGAAAGAAGCAAACTGGAGAGACAAGGTCTACCCATTCACTTGCCTCGGTCTGGGGAATAAGATATTGCCACGGTGGATGAAGACAGGTGTTTACTCATAGGAGGCTCCGTCTGCTTTGGCAAATTCATGGTTGATGTTGAAAGTTTGTCACATGCTGCAGAGAAATGCATTAAAGATATTGGTTTTCTATCACTGTCGCCTGTGAAATTATATCTCAAAGTGTCCTTCCTGTCCTCATCCACACACATTCAGTGGTACTCCATATTAGAACAGCATACTAATTCCATTATCTTAATCTGGAAATGTCAAGACTATAGCAGCCACTGGTTTGCAATTTCTTTACTGTGCTTTTCTCTTTAATTTAAATGTTCAAACTCATTCAAATACTCAGCTAAACATATACTAATCCCATCTAGTATTTTCTTGTGTCCAGAGATTCTTAACTTATCCACACCAAACAAAAAACTATCCTAGACCCAGGGACAACAGTTCTCAGAACTATCTAATACCTTGACTAAAACTATATGTTCTGAAATAGAACATTTCCTAAAGGTTATTTGAGGCTCAGGTTGGAAAAAGAACATTTGTAATGCAGTTTGTGTTTAAAGTAGCACTAACTTTAGCAGTGGCAGATTTTCTTCCTATTTTTAAGAGAAAACACCAAAATGGCTCCTTTGCAAATGTTTTAACAGTATAGTAATAATGTAAACATCTGACCCTAGATTTGGTGTTCTTATGTTTCTGTCATTGTTTTAGATTGGCTTCTAAATTAAATCATTACAACCAAAAGAAAAGTACTGGCAGTGCCCTGTGAAGCTGTGTTAGAACCTGAGGCAAAAATAAAACTACACATGCATTCCTATCAAGGAAGCTAATACCCAATACTTTCAAAATTTAACTCATGCTTTCAAATGAGAAAATTCCTCATATCTGACAATTTCTGCTGATCAAGTGGTAATATTATTTTTTAATTAACCTAAAATCAAAGTAAAACATTTTAATTGAGGATATAAAAAATACTTATCCTTAAAATGATGTCTTGGATTTTAACACTCCCACTCTTCAATTTTTAACAATACTTTAATTTTCTAGAAAAATAAGCAATGAATATAACTGCATAGGTTTTCCTGTTTGCCTCAGACTCTGATATGGCTTGGTGTAGCACTAGTATCTGGAAATTCGATATTTTATTTGGATAGAATGCTGGCTTAGCACAGCCGATGCCATGAGCTCCCTGGGGCAGCAGGGGAGAGGAAGGAAGGGGAAGGGTAAGACAATTTATTATTATGTTTAACATGGATTGTTCTGTGGTTTAATTTTTATAAATGTGGCATTAAAATATTATCTCATCTTGCTATTTGGCATTCATATAGGTTGTATGTCTGAGTCACTCACCTCACCTTGTTACTACTACTAGCTTGACTATGGGGAAGACCAAGCCTCAACCTATAAAGCAAATCTGTGCTACTTAGCACTACCAATAAGAATATTCTGTGTCAAAGGAATACGAGAAATCAAAGATATTTATTCCTACTATTAATATGCCTCTCTACATTGCTCATAAGTATCACATCCCTTCTTATTTTCAGTTTTCTCGTCAAATATACAGCATGTCTAAGACCATTATTAAGTGAAAACAAAGTTTTGCTAGTTCTATTCTTTTTTTTTTTTTTTTGGTTTTTTAAGACAGGGTTTCTCTGTGTAGCCCTGGCTGTCCTGGACCTTACTCTGTAGACCAGGCTGGCCTCAAACTCAGAAATCCTCCTGCCTCTGCCTCCCAAGTGCTGGGATTAAAGGTGTGCACCACCCACGCCCAGCTGCTAGTTCTATTAATCTAGACCATAGAAAATTTTCATGTTTATATTTTTTATGTATTATATTTTTAAACAGAGAGATAGTCTGGCACAAAGTCAAATTGTCTGATTATGTAGACTCTCCAAGTTAGTACTGATAAATTCCCTACTACTGCCTCTCGAACATTTCTCCAGAAATTCATTACATTAACCAAGCCCAAGTATTCTATTCAGAATCTGTGGTTTCTGTGTGATTTTTTTCACCAGAAGTAAAAAAAAAAAAAGGAAAAAAAAGGAAAAAAGTACTTTACTACTTAAAAAATAAAGCAAGATGACTAATGAGACTCTAAATGCACAAAAGTCAAATATTATGAGATTTTTTTAAAGGTAGAAATTAGTGAGCTGAGGATGAAATGTCCTCTAGGACACTAAGATATAAGGCATGCAGCTCTGTGATGACAAAGGAACAAAAAACATATGGGCATGTCGTTCACAGCTCTAGGGGGAAAAGTCATGACAAGTCAGACCAAGAAATCAATTGTGAAAGTGATTTCACTTTTGAGTGACTTCACAATTGAGACAGACACAGTGATGGAGGAGGGTGATCAGAACAGTTGTCACAGAACACTATGGCATGGTGATGCTTGTGTATACCGTTGGTGGACTCGGCAGCAGCTGTAGTGGTCCCTGTGTCCGAAGGGGGGGTGCTGGTTGCTAAAGTTAGAGGAAGGGATGGGGTATTTTCTGATTCACCTACACAGAAAAGAAAATCAGAGCAAAGAAAGGTAAAAGAAAAAGTTCCAATTTGTCGCTGCATTTTAGTTTTTAATAAAGGAATTAGAAAAATAACAAGTGAATTATTGCCTTTTCAAAAGGAAAAAAAAGTATTTACTGCCAAATGGTTAAAATCACAAGAAGGCAAAGTCAAGAGACAGCAATTAACCATCTGCTCTCAGAAAGAGGTAGTATACAACTCCTGCATAATAGAATACTAAGATCATTGAAACAAATTATAACATTGAAAAGAGGAGAAAGTCATCCTGATGGTAGTAGTAATCCATAAATTAGGCCTTTGAAAATTTAAAGATGATTATGAATTAGATAATGAAATAAGTAAGTTGCTTTAAAATAAAATCAGAGCAACAAACGGGGGAAAAAAGAGGAAACCGCTCAGCCCTTCTTAGAGAGTAACTGCTGCTTTTCCAGGCACATCTAGAGCTGTGACTGTGCCTTCTGCCATTTCCCTCTCCTAAAATGAGACTGTTTTTTGACCGGTGTGCTCAGTCCAGCTACCAGGCTCTATATTTTCTTTCACTTTTCCCTAAAGCCCAGTATTCATGTTTCGTGTATCTGATGGCAAAAAGAATGACAGCTCTCCTTTATGAGAAATGCAAACACATACAGGAAGCATGGCAGTTTAAGCATCTTTAAAGGTGCCTGTAATGCTGTGCACAGGATCTTCCAATCCTGTAGACATCCAGTCACTCCCGTGATTCCCCACAGGGACCTGCAATGCAGAGATAGCATTAGACTCACCATCGCGTCCTCCGGGCCCTGAAGCTGGTGATCCTGCCCATGAACACTTCTTCTTCAGCTCTAGCTGCTGTGTACGTTCCAGGGACCGGCGCATCATTGCTTCCAAGCGCTCCTGCCCAATTTACAAAAGAACTGTTTTAACAGAAACAGTATGAACCATTTAGCTGCACTGCACTGCCACTGCCTTAGTGCTCCCGAAGAGTCACCAAATGGGGCCTTCTGTGCTCAGCATCCCAAACCCAGGCACATGTGCTCTCTTTACCACACTAATGCCTATTGCTGGGATAGAGAGTAAACAATACAGCTAGGCTAGTGCTGGCTCTCCAATCACAGACTGTGAACACGGTGTCCTGTCCTGTCTGTCCCCTCCCCTCTCCTCCCTGGGGAGAAACTGTTGCTATGCCAGCTCCAGTTGCTTATGAATAATGCTCAATAAGCATTAACTCTTTAAAGCCTGTCTTAAGTCTAGTTAAGAACTGAAATTTGATCCTGATATCAAATATAGCCTTTCTAATTGAAAGCACAAGCTATTCCCAATTTGAGGAAATTTAAATTAAAGTATAATTTGAAAAATTTCAGCCTTTTAAGGACAGCAATTGGTTTTGAAACTTATTTTGCAAAGCCCCATTTTCATCTTTGGACTCTGTTTCAACATTGTAATAATTTTCTGCTATTACTCTTAAGAAAATACGGCATAGTCCAAGATTTGACAAAGATACAGAAATTTCTGGCCACAAAATAAAACACCTATGCCTTGCTATAGTCAGGTGTATGTGTGTAGGTGGCGGTGGATGGGTGGCAGGGACTAAGTAATTTTTTTTTTTGGTTTTTTTCGAGACAGGGTTTCTCTGTGTAGCTCGGGCTGTCCCGGAACTCACTCTGTAGACCAGGCTGGCCTCGAACTCAGAAATCCGCCTGCCTCTGCCTCCCAAGTGCTGGGATTAAAGGTGTGCACCACCACCGCCCGGCAGGACTAAGTAATTTTTAATTAGAAAATAAAAATAGTCACCAGCCTTCTCTCCTAAAGGAGGATTTATCAAATTATCTATATTAACCAAAGTATTACTTTCATAAAGTTGTCCTTGACAGTGAATTGAAGGTGTTCTAATTCTGTACCTTCACTACCTCAATGACAATGCAAAATACTAGTTCCACTCCTTGCTTCTACTAGAGAAGCCTAAGGTAATTAAGGGTGATCATTACATTGCAGTGCTCTGAGAGTAGACTAACCCTATTAGACTCCAAAATATGTAGCTAGAATTTTTGATGGCTTGTAAAAATAGGCAAAAAGTTAATTTAGGACAGCAAGAACTGAGTAATCATGACTTAAGCATTAGTGTACTAGTCTGGAGTCACGCGCTCTCCAATCATGAGTATACATTTCTTGGATGTCCTATCCTGATGGCCTTGAACAATAAAGTTCTGATGACTAGCAGTGGTGGTCTTCCAGATAAAAGTTGGAACTAGAACTTTACAACACTGGATGAGTGAAATATGGTCTCATGAGACTTGGACTAAGTAGTATTTTATTACATGAAATTAAACAAAAAGTACTTAACTAGCAACTTAATTTTTTAACACTTTACCCTAGAATAAATTCAATGCAGGATGAGTTTTGGTAGATTTTCTACATGTCAAAAGGAGCCAAAGGACCTCTTAAGATAGTTACTAATATATTAAAGGACACAGAACAAAGACCACTGAAACCAGCCTTATTACTGAACAGCTATAATTCTGAAGAGGCAGAATCATAAAGAACTGCTTATTCTCTTAAAGCCAGACATACTCCTGGGAAACTTAGGAAGAAAAAAAAAATAACTTCAGAAAAATCTACTCATTGCTAAAAACCCTCATTTCCCAGACAGCTCCAGATTACAACCCCGGTGGCTTGTTCCTTTGGACTCTGAGTAGACTTGTGATCCACTTGTTAGCCTTCTGACTATCTGACATTTCTGTCATTCAATTTCCTCACCTATAAAATGAAGATACTATTATTTATGTCACCATGTCATATAAGGTTAATTATTAGATCTAGTACCTGAGGTAGTTAAGTCATTTTTTTTTGTGGGGGGTAGTTAACTCTTTTACCAGTGGTACATGAATCTTAATTTGAAGGAAGATTTAAAAAAACAGCTCAGAACAGTGGCTTTCAATCTTTAGTGTGGATGCATCAGAACCCCCCTCTCCCCCCACAAGGATTTAGGATTTCTCAGTAATCTGGGGTAATGCATTCTTGTAATAAATTGTAATGAATACAAATGCATTTTTGTATTTATTTCTGGCAGTACTGGGGATTAGAACTCAAGGCCTTGTACTTATTAAGCAAGAACTGAACTATACCTAACCCAAGAACTTATATTTTTAACTAGTTTTCAGACACTGCTGCTAGTAGGACCACAGAAACACTGTTGACTTACAGATAAAAAGTTGAGAATGAGAAAGCAAGGGAAAGAAATTTAGTTACACTAGAAAAACAGTATTCATAAATACTAGAACTGCACAGTGCCTACTAAGTTGTGGTTCTCTCGAGTATCATTAGTGATCAACAGTTTTGGGGAAATGGCAAGGCATATTCTTGTCCCTTCAGTACCTGTGTGGACTTATAAGAAGGAAAACAAGGAGGAAGTTAATCCTAACCCCTTTATCCCTTTACTTCTGACTAATGCTACATCTATCTAGATAACTAGACAAATCTGGAAAACTGTGACCAACAGTGACCACTGAGCTGGCCAAGATGGATTAAAAGTCCAGTAGAGGCAGAGGCAGGTGGATTTCTCAGTTCGAGGCCAGCCTGGTCTACAGAGTGAGTTCCAGGACAGCCAGGGCGACACAGAGAACCCCATCTGGAGGAAGTGGGGGGGGAAGTCCAGTAGAGCATTTGGGAAAATTGTATAGTCACATGTAGAAGAACAAAATTAGATCCTAGCTCTCACTCTGAACAACAACAACAAAAAAATTGACACGGTCAGAAGGACAAAACAGCCATCAACAAATTGGGAAAAGATCTTCACCAACCCTACATCCGACAGGGGGCTAATATCCAATATATACAAAGAACTCAAGAAGTTAGACCACAAAGAACCAAATAACTCTATCAAAAATGGGGTACAGAGCTAAACAAAGACTTTTCACCTGAAGAAATTTGGATGGCCGAGAAACACCTTAAGAGATGTTCAACATCATTAGTCATCAGGGAAATGCAAATCAAAACAACCCTGAGATTCCACCTCACACCAGTCAGAATGGCTAAGATTAAAAACTCAAGAGACAGCAGGTACTGAAAGAGGAACACTTCTACACTGTTGGTGGGACTATTAGATGATACAACTGCTCTGGAAATCAGTCTGGCGGTTCCTCAGAAAATTGGGCATGACACTTCCAGAGGACCCTGTCATACCACTCCTGAGCATATACCCAGAGGATTCCCCTGCATACAATAAAGACACATGCTCCACTATGTTCATAGCAGCCTTATTTATAATAGCCAGAAGTAGGAAGGAGCCCAGATGTCCCTCAAAGGAAGAATGGATACAGAAAATGTGGTATATTTATACAATGGAATACTACTCAGCAACTAAAAATAATGAATTCATTCAATTTGTAGGCAAATGGTTGGATCTGGCAAATACCATCCTAAGTGAGTTAACCCAATCACAAAAGAATGCACTTGAAATGCAATCACTCATAAGTGGATATTAATGAGCCCAGAAGCTCTGAATACTCAAGGCACAATTAGCAAGTCAAAAGATTCCCAAGAAGGAAGGAAGGAGAGGACCTTGGTCCTGAAAGGACTGGATCCAGTTTTGTAGGAGAGTACCAGAACAGAACAGAGAAATGGTGGGGTGGTGATTGGGGAATAGGCCGGGGGTGGGGGGGGGGAAGAGGACATATGGGACATATGGTGAGGGGGGGAACTAGGAAAAGGGAAAGCTTTCGGAATGTAAACAAAGAATATAGAAAATAAAAAAAAATACTGGTTCTAAACAGGCTTGAGTCAGGATTTTAAAAGCCATGTAATGTAAAACTTCAATGTTCAATGATCATAAGAGAACTACATGAATTGGGACCTCTGAGGGAACACTTCTATGTGTTGCAGACTTCCTGTACTTCAAATTAAAATGTGTTGTAAGAACCGGAAAAAAATTAAAAATTAATCAAAAATCACAACTTGAGACCCCAAATCGAAACTTATAGAGGAAAGCATAATGAAACCACTTCAAGATTTATGAGTAGGCAAAAATTTTTCCAGAAAGAACTTCAGTGGTTCACTAAATAATCTCAAGAAATGATAAATTGTATCTTATTAAACTAAAAACTTCCTTCACAGCAATGGAAAAAATTATCAAAGTGAAAAGACAGCCTACAGAATGGGAGAGAATTTTCATCAACTATACATCTGATGGGGAATTAAAATCAAGAATATGGCCGGGTGGTGGTGGTGGTGCATGCCTGTAATCCTAGCACTCTGGGAGGCAGAGGCAGGCGCATTTCTGAGTTCAAGGCCAGCCTGGTCTACAGAGTGAGTTCCTGGACAGCCAGGGCTATACAGAGAAACCCTGTCTTGGAAAAAAATCCCCCCCTCAAAAAATCAAGAATATGTACAGAACTACTAAAATTAAACATTACATCACCCTAATTTATCCAATTAATTAAAATGCAAATGCATTAAACAGACAATTCTCAAAAAATAGAAATGGTCAATAAGTAATTATAATATGCTGAATATCCTTAGCCACTAGGGAGATGGCAATTAAATCTTCATTATAATTCTACCTTACCATAGGAGGACTGGCTATCATTAAGAAAATAAATGACAAGGAATGCTGGCAAGGATGTTGGGGAAAGGACCCGCTTCACCCCCATTTCATAGTTATTAGAAATGAAAATGAGTACAGCAACTATGGAAGTTAGAATGAAGATTCCTCAAAAAAATAAAACTACATCAACCATATGAATGACCCAGTTGTATTACTAGTGCACACATACCTAAAGGACTACTATATGTTACCATAACTTGTATATCCTTATTTACAGTTGCTGTACTTACAATGGCCAAGATTTGGAACTCCCCTAGATTCCTATTAATAGATGAATAGATAAATAGAAAAAAATGTGGCACTTGGGAGAAGGAAAGGACCTAGAGCAAGAAAGTGTCATAATCTATGTGGAGAGATGGCTCAAGTGTTTCAGAGGATACATTGCTCTTGCAGAAGATCTAGGTTAAGTTCCCAGTACTCATGTCAGGTGGCACACAACTGCCTGTAACTCCAGCTCTAGGAGAATCCGAAGCCTCTTTTGCCTCCACAGGTCAGATGTATGTACTACTCCTCATAATTAAATAGATAAAAATCAAAATAAAATATTTTGTAAAAGTGCCACAATGGAACCTGTAAGAAGCCACGTTCGCCATTACAAGATGGCGCCCATTTCCTGTGATGAATCGGTGTGCTGTTGTTTACTCCACTCCGCACCCTACTACGCATGCACAGGTAGAGGTTTAATGAGGCATCATGGCGTGCACCAATCAGGTAGAAACACGTCTAGCCTAGGCTTATTTAAGCAGCACCATTCCTTTTTTCTGGGTCTTTCGCCTCTGCAATCAACCCTGCAATAAACGTCTGTGGAAGGATCCTGATTGTCTCGTGTCATTCTTGCTGGCGAGATAGACGCGACCGACAGGAACCCAATAATTTGTATACCAATTTAAAAATTAAATAAATCAATTAAGAGGCAAATGATTAACAATAAATTGTGGCATTTATATACAATGGAGTTTTAAAAGATTTTTTTGTTTGTTTTTTGGTTTTTTTTTTTTTTTTTTTTGAGACAGGGTTTCTCTGTGTAGCCTTGGCTGTCCTGGAACTCACTCTGTAGACCAGGCTGGCCTCGAACTCAGAAATCTGCCTGCCTCTGCCTCCCAAGTGCTAGGATTAAAGGCATGTGCCACCACCGCCCAGCAAAAGATTTATTTTTATTTTATGTGTATGAGTGGTTTTCCTGAAGGAATATAAGTGTACTATGTGTGTGCCTGGTGCCTATAGGGGCCAGAAGATCGAGCCAGATTCCATAAACTAGTTATAGGTGGTTGTTAAGCACCATACGGATGCTGGGAATCTAATGAGTCCTCTGCAAGAGTCATAAGTGCCTTTAAACTTGAAGCAATCTCTCCAGCCCCAACAATGGAGTTTTATTTAGCCATAATGAAGAATGAAACTATGTCACTTGCTAGAACTAAAGATCATGATAAGCAAAATAAGTCAGACTCAGACATATAACATGTTGTTTCGCATACATGGAAACTAAATTAAGATATAAATTCATATTATTTCATTAACATGTGACAAAAAAGTAAAAGGGGGGACTGATACAAAATATCACACATTTCTTTCAGATGAGGAATTAGTATTAAACTATGCATACATACATATAAACATACATACATGTAACATGAAAATAGAAAAAGGACTATTTGGGGGAGGGGGAGTAGAAAAAGGTAGTGAGGTAGTAAATATTGCCAAGACACCATAATATATGCAAATGTAAAAATGAAACCCATTATGTTCTATGTTAACTAAAACTAGAATTAGTAGAAAGAAAGAAAGAAAGAAAGAAAGAAAGAAAGAAAGAAAGAAAATAAGTAAGTCAATAAAAGTCTTCTAGTGCAGAATGATCCAGACATTGTTGTCTGGTGGTCAGAGGAGCAAGGAGGAGAGGGAAGGGGACGGAGAGGGAGAGGAAAAAAGGAAATAGAGGAAGAGAAGGGAAGAGGGAAGAGGGAGAACAGAGGAAGGAAGGGAGTTGGAGAGAAAGGGAGGGAGGGCGGGGGCAGGCAGAGAGAGCAAGCTATAACTTTTCTATTGCTTCTATTCTATGTGTTCAAGGATGAAACTCAAGCCCACAGTGGTCCACAACAGGGCTCTTGTGAGGACAAGAGGTCTCCTCTACAGATTTTTATATATAGCCAGGTAGTTAACCAAGGCCCTCTAAGAATAGCCAGCCTTTAGTTTAGTCAAGTTTTTGTTTGGGTAAATTCAGAAATTTATTGTTTTGCACCCAGTTTGAGTTTTATTAGCTACTAAGCAATGACACTGTGAGAAGATTAGATGGGTCAACCCAACTTAAAGAGGTAAAACCATTGAAAGAAGCTTTTCTTAGTTATTTGTTAGGACAAGAATCAAGAGTTGATCTTTTTCTAAATCCTACTTTCCAGGGCAATTAGTCAAGAAGCTACAATGGATAAAGATTAGATGAGAATAATGAATTGTCCACCAAAACTTGAGGTAGCAAGAACTTGTCCTAGTACTTAAATTCTGAAGGTACGTGGCATACTGGATGCTATGGGAAGTCACCTGAAGGTGACGTCTACCAAGAATATTAGTTTGTTCAAGGACAGAGTCTCAAGTGGATACTGGGCATGGGCTCCCTGCATAAGAAAACTGATGTCATTGCTATAGTCCTGCCAATTCTTAAGACCTTTAAGAGTCAATGTATTGGTTTTGCCTGACAGAAAGAATGTTGTTCCAGATGATATGATCTTGTATTAATGTAGCTAAATCATTAGAGGTTTTGTTTCAGGATTTTTTTTTATTCGGCTCTGGCCATTTGTAAACCCGTAATGTACTAAGGGATACTGAGACTACCCACTTCTGTGATGAGGCACATAAGGTTAGGACGAACATTATGGACATCATTGGAATATGAAGGAGAGAAGGGATAGAAGGAAAAAGAAGAGCTTACAGACCTCTCATGATCTTAAAATATCAGACCTAGAAAGGTAAGAATCCTGCAACCCTTTCCAATATGCTAGAGAAGTAATGTGGCCTATATCAGATGAATAATCTTTTCACTGGACTGTTTTCTTGGTAGACAAGAGACAGAATATGACTGAAAGGTCCTAAATTTGGTACTGAGGGGAAAAAACCATAAAAATGATTCTATAGCCAGGTGTTGTGAGCATTCAACAGTCCTCATCGAGCTCTTCAAGAACCACAGATTTGATCACAGAAGGCTTCCTGTGGAGAACTTCCACAGTGTATAGCAATCCCACTTCCATAAAGATTACTCATGAAAACATTTAAGTCTTTATACCAGCAGTATACTAACCTGATGGGGCTAACTGGTTACCCTATGGGTGGAAAGTCCCTAAGCTACACTTGGCTCTTCTGGGACCCCAAGAGTGGGTACAGGTGACAAAGGCAAGCTTCTCCTTCCTTGGGTTGCTACATAACCTTAGAAAACATAGCTCTCAGCACAGACCTGACCTTCCAAAACTGTGCCATGTTGTTTCTAGGAAAAATAGCATTTTCAGGTTGTTCTCATGGTGACCAGTGGTCAGAGTATATCCTCTATTATATTAAGGATAAAAGAAAGCACAGAATCAGAAAATATCCAGATTTTAAACTACTACAGATTAGGCTGTATCAGAACTAACCATCTAGCATAATATCCCTTCATCAACAAGGAGTATAAGACTGACTACATTAAGTGCCTCTGACGCTAATGTTCTATAAAGAAAAACTATGCACAGAAATTGCTTCCAAAATGGACCCTTGTGACATTGCAGGATGTGCTGAAGCATGAGAAGCATCTAATGTGACACTGCAAAGTGTTCTTTCCTGGAAGAAGTAGTTACGGGCTTTTCCCTGAATCAGCAGGATGTCAAGAATTAAAATGTGAATGCAAGGGAGAAAGGAGAAAGGGGACAAACTCTGGAGGGGGAAGAAAACAGGCAAGTCCAGTGACTCATGCAAAACATACAAGCTGAGAATGGATAAACTGGTGTCCCCTTCCAAAACTGAGGACTGAACCTAGGGACACACATGTGTTAGGGAACTGCTCTATCATTAATATATACTCTCAGCCTTCTTTTTATACTATTTACTTTAGTGAGATAGAGTCTCACTAAATTGCTCAGGCTATCCTTGAACTTGTTCTCTAGCCAAGGCATCTCCTGAACCTTTAATCTTCCTGTCTTAAACTCTTAAGTAGCTAGGATTGCAGACCTATCCCACCAGACCTATGTGAATTTTGTTTGTTTTCATTTTTGGATTTTTATTCTGAATTTTTTTTATTGATACATGGTCTAATGTATTCTAGGCTAGTCTCAAACTGTCTATGAAACCAAGGATAAACTTCAACGTCTGAACCTTTAGCTTCTATTTCGATGTGACTTATTTTTTTAATGGTGCATAGACTGTTCCATGTCTTCTGGCCTTATATTTTGACTTTGCCTCCATCAAAGTCAACTAAAGTAACTGGATAGAGTCCCACATTTATTTATTTATTTATTTATTTATTTATTTATTTCCTTCCTTTTCCTTTTTTTTTTTTGACAGGGTTTCTCTGTGTAATCCTGGTTGTCCTGGAACTCACTCTATAGACCAGACTGGCCTTGAACTCACAGAAATCTACCTGTCTCTGCCTCCCAAGTTCTGGGATTAAAGGTTTGCGCCACCACCAGGTGGTGAGTCACACATTTCTAATAATTATTCTGTACTAGGGGATTGCTGGGCACTTTTACAAGTCATCTTCAGTCCCAGTACTTTTGGTTCTAAGAAAACAGAAGTAGTGGTACATGCCTTTAATCCCAGCACTTGGTAGATAGAGGCAGGTGAATTTCTGAGTTCGAGGCCAGCCTAGTCTATACAGAGAAACCCTGTCTCGAAAAACCAAAAACCAAAAACCAAAAGAAAAAAAAGGTAATAAACTGAGAGCAGAAGAAACCACAGCAATCAGACTGAAGCTTGCAACAGTGAACCACAGATAATAGTTTTGCTTAGACCTCTATCTGCTAACAAAAACAAATTAATCACCAAAGGTGCCACTTTACAGGTAAAGGTGGGTCTCAGAATGTGTGGTTCAATCCATGGTCAATGTGCATTATTATGTCCTCTTAAAAATTAAGAAAGAGAAAGTGGACTCTGGCTAGGGAAGCAGTTAAGCTGACTGGAATCTTCACAGCTCCCTCTGCTCCTCTAAATCTAATCCTCCAGTTTTATCCTCAGCAGAACACCTGCTTCCTTTCTCCCAGTGAACTAAGCAGGTCCTGAGGGAACACACTGCTTTTCTCTCTCCTGCGAAAACCTTCAGGTCCCCCCAAGCATGTGCCCACTCCTATGTATCACCTCTCAATATCCAGAAACACCTTTTACCTGGAACTCCCAGTGACCACACTTAACAGGATCCCAGAGGAATTACCTACCAGGCACCACACAGCCACCACTCTCTCCTAAAATTCAGAGAAGGCAACAGAAACCAAGGTACAAAATAACTACCCAACCAAGACAAGATCAGATATCGGCGCCTCCACAATCCTAAATGTCAAGATACCAACTTGGGAGGCAGAGGCAGGAGGATTTCTGAGTTCGAGGCCAGCTTGGTCTACAGAGTGAGTTCCAGGACAGCCAGGGTTACACAGAGAAACCCTGTCTTGGAAACAAAACAAAACAAAAAAAACCCAAACAAACAAACAAAAAAACAAAAACAAACAGAAAAAAACCAAAAAACAAAAACAAACACACACACACACACACACACACACACACACACACACAAAGCAAACAAAACAAAACCCCCAGGAACCTCAAAAGTGAGCCTCATCAACAGAATAGAAGAAATCAAAGCAAGAATCTCAGGCACTGAAGACACAATAGAAGAAATAGATACCTCTGACAAAGAAAATGTTTTTTAAAAAATAAAACCTCAAAATTCGTGGCACGAAACATACAAAAAAGTGGGACAATATGAAGAGACCAGATATAAGAATAATAAGAATGGAAGAAGGAGAAAAAAACCCAGGTAAAAGGCATAGAAAATATTTTCAACAAACTCATTGAAGAAAATTTTCCTAATCTAAGAAGGAGTTGTCTATCCGCATATAGAACACCAAATAGATTGGCAAATCAAAAGGGAAAGCACAGACACACCCATACCCACCCAATTACCCAAACACACATCTTCAACAATACCATAACCAACCAACCAATTAACCACCATCAATCACCACCACCACCATAAAAAGAGGAATCATCAAACACTGCTCATTGATATCTCTCAACATCAATGATCTTTATTTCCCAATAAAAAGACACAAACTAACAAAATGAATGTGAAATCAGGATCCATCCTTCTGCTGCTTCCAAGAAACACCTTAACAGCAAAGATAGAAATTACCTCATGGTGAAAGGAAGAAAAAAGACATTTCTGGTTTAGCCATTTTAATATCTGGTAAAAAGACTTCAAAGCAAAACTAATAAGAAGAGAAAGGGAAGGATATTATGGTGGTTTGACTAGGTATGGCCCCCATAGACTTAGGTGTGTGAATGTTTGGCCCATAGGGATGGCGCTATTAGGATGTTTCACCTTGTTGGAGTATGGCCTTAGTGGAGAGGAAGTGTGTTACTGTGGAGGAGGGCTTTGAGTTCTATACTCAATCTATATCCAGAGTGGCACAAAGTCTCTTTGCCTGTGAATCAAGATGTATAATTTTCAGTGTCATGTCTTCCTGCAAGCTACCATGCTCCCTGCCAGCCATGACAATAATGGAATAAATCTCTGAGGCTGTAAGCCAGCCCCAATTAAGTGTTCTCCTTTATTAAGTTGTAGTTCTTATGGTGTCTCTTCATAGCAGTAAAACCCAAACAAAGACATTACTCATCAAAGGAAAAATTCATGAAAAGGACCCTATAATACTTAACATCTATGAACACCCAAGTTCATTAAAAAAATTTTCTACAGTTTAAATCATATATTGACTCTCCCACAACGACAATGGATAAATTTAATACCCTACTCTTACCAATAGACCATCCAAACAAAAACTAAACAGAGAGATGCTGGAGGGAGTTAATTGATGCTATAAACCAAATAGTCCTAACATATATTTACAGAACATTTCACCCAAATGTGAAAGAATAAACCACTTTCCTTGCACCTCAAGGAACTTTCTAAAAAGCTGAGCATATGCTCAGACACAAAGCAAATCTCAACAGATATAAGAAATCTGAAATAACTTCCTGCATCCTATCAGGCCACCACAGTTAAAGCTAGATACCAATGAAGACAGAAACAACAGAAGGCTTACACACTCATGGAAACTGAACAACTGATGAATGAAAAATGGGTCAAGAAAGAAATAAAGAACTTTTTAAGAATTTTTAAGAATGTCATAAAAATGCCGGGCGGTGGTGGCACAAGCCTTTAATCCCAGCACTTGAGAGGGAGAGACAGGCGGATTTCTGAGTTCGAGGCCAGCCTGGTCTACAGAGTGAATTCCAGGACAGCCAGGACTACACAGAGAAACCCTGTCTCAAAAAAAAAAAAAAAAGAATGTCATAAAAATGAAAAGAGCATATACAAAATTAAGGGGCAAAATGAAGGTGGTTCTAAGTGGAAACTTTACAGACTAAGTGCCTACATTTAAAAAAATTGGAGAGATCTCATATTAGTAACTTAACAGCATATATAAAAACTCAAGAACAAAAAGAAAAAAATCACACCCAAAAGGACTGAGTAGACAGCAAGAAATAATCAAAATCAGGGGGGCATACTTTAAAAACCCGAATTCCACCAAACTGGAAAAATCTTTAAAAAAAAAAAGGTAATTTTCTCAATACATACTAGTTACCAACATTAAATTGAGAGCAGATAAGCAATTTAAATAGACAATAATCCATAGTGAAATGCAAGCACTCATCAAAAGTCTCCCAACCCCAAAGTGTCCAGGGACAGATGGTTTTAGCATAGAAACATATCAGATTTTCAAAAAAAATTAATGCCAATACTCTTCAAATTATTCCATAAAATAAAAAAAAAAAACAGAAGAACTACTGCCTAACTTGTTTTATGAGGCTACAGTTACTGATACCCAAATCACATAAAGACCCAATGAAGAAAGAGAATTACAGACTGATTTCCTTTATAAACATAGATGAAATTTTTCTCAATCAAATACTTGCAAAATGAATCTAAGAACACATCAAAAAGGTAAGCTACCATGATCAAGTAGTCTTCATCCCAGAGATGCAGGGATGGTTCAATATACATAAATCTATAAATGTAATCCACCATATAACAAACTAAAATACAAAAACTACATAATCATCTCATTAGATACAGAAAAGGCCTTGTACAATGTTTAATTCCCCTTCAAGGTAAATGTTCTATAGAGATTATGGATACAAGGCATACCTCAGCATAATACAGTTTATAACAAGTCCATAGCCACCATCAATTTAAATGAAGAGAAACTCAAAAGAAATTCCCCTAAAATCAGGAATAAGACAAGGTTGTCTTATTACCTATTAAATATTATAAAATCTCAGCTAGAGCAATAAGACAACTGGAGAAGATTGGGGGAGTAAGAATTAGAAAGGAAGAAGTCAAAATATCTTTATTTGCAAATGATATAACAGTATATATTAATAAACCTAAAAATACCTCCAGGTAATTCTTATAGCTGATACACACTTTCAGCAAATAACTGGATAAAAAAAATAACTCAAAAAAGTAGCCCTCCTACATACAAATGAGAAACAGAAATAAATCAGGGAAACAAAACCACAAATCATTAAAATATTTTGGGATAACTCCCAAATAATAAAAGAACTGTGGAAGAAATCACCATCCCTGATTTCAAGTTGTACAACAGAGCTATAGTAATAAAAAAAAACATAGTATTGACACAGAAACAGACAGATTGATCAATGGAATTAAATTGAAAACCCAGACAATAAGTCCACACACCCACAGACACCTGATTTTTTTTTTTTTATAAAGAATCCAGAAACCTACTCGGGTACTGGTCAAAATGGATGTCTGCATGTAGAAGTATGTAAATAGACCCATACCTATCACCCTATACAAAATTCAAGTCTAAGTGGATTCAAGATCTCAACAACAACAAAACCAGATACACTGAACCTGATAAAAGAGAAAGTGGCTAATAACCTTGAACGCATTGGCATGGGAGACAACTTTCTGAAAAAAAAAAAAACAACACTGATAGCTCAGGCACTAAGATCAACAATCAATAAATAGGACTCCATGAAACTGAAAAGTTTCTTCACAGCAAAGGACACTGTCATTCAGATGAGGTGGCAGCCTATATATAATGTAAAAATATTTTTACCAATTACAGATCCAATAGAGAGCTCATATCCAAAATATAGAAAGAACTCAAAAAACTAGGTATTAAGAAATAACTTACCCAATTTAAAATAGGATGCAAATCTAAACAGAATTCTCAACAGAAGAATCTCAAATGGCTGAGAAATATTTAAAGAAATGTTAAACATCCTTAATGAGCAGGGAACTGCAAATCAAAACTACTTTGAGATTCTGTCTTTTGCCTATCAGAATGGCTAAGATCAGTAACACAAATGATAGCTCATGCTGGTGAGGATGTGGAGCAAGGGGATTATACATTGCTGGTGGATTATACAGACATTTTGAAAATCAATATGGCAGTTCTTCAGAAAGTTAGGAATTGATCTTCCTAAAGATCTGGCTATTCCACTCTTGGACATATACCCAAAGAACACTTTATCCTACCACAAGAACACTTGCTCAGCCATGTTCATTAGTGATAATAGCCAGAAACTAAAACAACTTAGATGTCTGTCTCAGAGTTTCCACTGCTGTAAAGAACACCATGACCAAGGCAACTCTTATAAAGAACAACATTTAATTGCAGGTGGCTTACAGGTTTAGAGGTTCAATCCATTATCATCAAGGCGGGAGCATGGCAGTTTCTACGCAGGCAAGGCAAAGGAGGAGCTGAGAGTTCTACATCTTGTTCCAAAGACAAACAGGAGAAGACTGGCTCCCATGTGGTTAAGAGGAGGGTCTCACTGCCCACTCCCACAGTGACACACTTCCTCCAACAAGATCATACCTACTCCAACAAGGCCACACCTCCTAATAGTGCCATTCCCTGGGCCAAACGTATTCACACCACCACAATGTCTCTCAAGAAGGATGGATAAAGAAAATGTACATTTATACAATTGAGTAGTATTACTTAGTGATTAAAAATTATGAAATTCACGGAGGCAGAGACAGGAAGATTTCTGAGTTTGAGGCCAGCCTGGTCTACAGAGTGAGTTCCAGGACAGCCAGGGCTATACAGAGAAACCTTGTCTCGAAACCCCCCCCCCAAAAAAAAAATTTATGAAATTCAGAGGTAAGTGGATAGAACTAGAAAGAAATCAAACATGGGACTGGGGAGACAGCCTAGCAGTTAAGAGCACTGACTATTCTTCCAGAAGTCCTGAATTCAATTCCCAGCAACCACATGGTGGATCACAACCATCTGTAATTGGATCTGATGCCCTCTTCTGATGTGTCTGAGGACAGCTATAATGAACTTATATACATAAAATAAATAATGTTTTAAAACAACAACAAAATCAACCTGAGTGAGGTATCCCAAATCTAGAAAGACTATGTTCACATATATGTGGATAATAGCTGTTAAGTCAATGATAACCAAGCTACAGTCTGTAGAAACACAGAGGTTAGGTACAGAGTATGTGACTAGGGGATGAAGATAGATCTCATTAGTAATAGATGATGGGTGGGCTTGAATAGGAGGATCAAGTGGGGACAGAGGAAGATGAAGAAGGGAATATAGGAAGAGACAGCTTAAATTAATACAGTGTGTATATATATGAATGAATGAAGGCCTTTTAAATAAAATAACTAAATAATGGATAAGACAGAGTTCTAACTGGCCATCTACCACCAAATAAAGTTTTTAGTACTGAGATTATATTACATTTTATCTAGTTGTTGGTCAAAGAGGTCTCATGGAAGAAATCCTGAAACAACTCGAGTTGTTGCCAAGACTATAGGTTGCTCTCCACAAACTGACAGCAAGGTCCCATTGCTGAAAACAACACCTACACAAAACACTTAACATGAAGAAGTCAAGCTAGTACTCAGAGTCCTCCCCCCCACCAAATTCTTGGTACAGTAAGCTTCTCTGTATTCTACCAAAAGAGAAACATAAACACCAAGACAGGCACAAACTTTTTGTTCTAAAATGGTCTGCAAAATATGTTAGGGCAATCGTGATGGCACAAAAGCTTATGGGAGTAACCAACCAATATCTGTTTTGACTCCACAAGGTGGAACATATATATGACACTCCTTGGGTAAGTCTAGGGATTTAGAAAGCCAAATAACACTGTTCAAAAGAACAAAACAAAAAATGTAGCAAAAAATAGCAAAAAAATATTACTCTTGGTGACACTCTGCTCTATTCATAGCTCAGTTTCCCACTCATCAGAGATGCTTCCTCCTGTAGCAGACAGGAAGAAACAGAAACCCACAACCAGATATTATTCAGAGAGTGAGATACCTTAAAACACTCAGCCCTAAATGAGATGCCTCTATCAAATCCCCTCCCCTTCTGAGCTTACTGAAGCCAATGGAAGGGGAAGCAGAAAGTGTGATAGGCAGAGAGAATAGAGGAACACACCCTCTAAATCAACATGATCAAAACTCATATGAACTCAGAGACTGAAACAGCATGCACAGGCTCTGCAAAGGTCTACACCAGGTCCTCTGCACAAATCATGTGTCTTCCAGTTCACGGTTTTTTAATGGAATTCTTAAGTATGTGAATGAGTGGATCTCCGATTAAAAAAAAAAAAAACAACTTCTCTTGGGATCTCTTCCTTCTGTTTGCTTGTCTTGTAGAAATCTTATTGTTAATTTTTGTTTAATCTTATGTTATTACAAAAACAGAAGTAAATATATAGTAAAAAGCAGTCGGAGACTTTAAAAACACTAAATTTATATGAAAGTCTCTGTATTCTATAGTGTTGGAAATTGACAAACTGCTACATTGTTCACACTAAAAGATGAGTCATTATACCTTATGCATAAAAGATCATCACCTGATACAAGAGTATGATTACATCCTTAAAAATATACTTGTTTAGAAAATCTATAATTCAAATATGTTTACTAAATATACTTCCAGAGCTTCGTAATAACCAACTCCATGCAGATAATTGCATTCCATTTCTTTTTTAAAAGGTAACTGGAAAGGATGATTAAAGCACGGAGCTACATTAACATTTAAATATACAAACACAGAATTTTCCAGCAGTAAATACCACGATCATCTTATTACATGCTTTGGCCTTGGTCTGTTCCAGAAGCATGGACTTCCTCCTGGCATAATACTTAGTTTTCTTTTTTCTTTCCTTTCCTTTCCTTTCCTTTCCTTTCCTTTCTTTCTTTTCTTTTCTTTTTTTTTGGGGGGGGGGTTTCGAGACAGGGTTTCTCTGTGTAGCCCTGGCTGTCCTGGAACTCACTCTGTAGATCAGGCTGGCCTCGAACTCAGAAATCCGCCTGCCTCTGCCTCCCAAGTGCTGGGATTAAAGGCATGCGCCACCACCTCCCGGCTAATACTTAGTTTTCTATCACCCAAAACCCAAGCCACAAGCCCCCTGTGTCTCTTAATTTTGTCAGAAATGTTATACTTGAAAGAAGCCTTGGAAACACAAAATCCAACTTCTCACAGCAGAGACAAGCAAACCAGAGCCAAGAGAAGGCAAGCATTTTGTCCTGGGTTGTACAACAAACATGAATCAAGTGGCAAAATCTCATTAGTCCTCTGTAAGTGCTACTTCCACTAACTCATTGTATTATAGTGCTGAAAGAAGGCACACTGTGTCACCAGGAGAAGATTTGGAGGCAGGTCTTTCTCACAGCTGACACTTGGGTAATGCACTAGATACCCTCAACATTTTTGCCCTACGTGAGCTACTAAGCTAGCTGGGGAGGAAGGCTCCCAAGACCTTACTTACCTCTTCTTCCCGGAGCTTCTGCTTCCTCTTCTCTTCCACTGCTGCCCTCTTCTGATCCTCTCGTTGGCGCTGTTCCTCAAGTTTTCTCCATCGCTCCTCAATTTGTTTCTCATATTGAAGCTTGGCTCTTTTCTGCTTCTCTAAGATCTGTTGTTCCCGCGCAGCTGAGAAATGGAAGTAGAGTGTCATTCCAACTGCTCCTCATGCAGGTTGGATTAAGACCAAGAACACAGAAACAATAATCTGATGAAATCCCAGGATGCAGTGGTTGAGACAGGATGTTCTATTATCTCTGCCACTTGTTAAGTCCTGTGGGGCATGTTATTGCTCTCTGTCTTGGATTCCTCCTCAGTTATGCAGTGGCAGTAATAATATGGTGAAGAAAATTATGCAATGCATGTAAAACACAAAAAGTACTTCCTCACATAGGTGTTATGACTATTATTGCTATAATTAAACCAAACTTGTAGCCGGGTGGTGGTGGTGTACGCCTGTAATCCCAGCACTCTGGGAGGCAGAGGCAGGCAGATTTCTGAGTTCGAGGCCAGCATGGTCTACAGAGTAAGTTCCAGGACAGCCAGGGCTACACAGAGAAACCCTGTCTCGAAAAAACAAATCCAAACAAAACAAAACAAAACAAAAACCAAACTTGTATACAATAGCTAAACCATATAGTGGCCAGAATGATGATAGTTTAAGGGTATATTCAATTAAAAACATGTTAAATGAGCATGCACAGTGGTCTGAGAAAAGCATTAAGATATACAAAGTCTTGTCTTTGCATCAAGCCATTTACTAAGAAGCCTTTACCTCTACTTAGCCAGGCTAAGGAAAGGCTCTTTGGGGCTGGTAGTGCCTGAACTGTTCAGGAGACCAAACAAGTAACCAACAGCTTATTTATTATTCATCTCAGTTCAAGGAGGGAAATTATTAACTACCTAATTCGCAGAACTCCATGGTGGTATCTATAGCTAACAAGAGGTTAAAAATATAAAAGCCTGCTGGGCGGTGGTGGCACAGGCCTGTAATCCCAGCACTCTGGGAGGCAGAGGCAGGCGGATTTCTGAGTTCGAGTCCAGCCTGGTCTGCAGAGTTCCAGAACAGCCAGGGTTATACAGAGAAACCCTGTCTTGAAAAAACCAAATCCAAAAAAAAAAAAAAAAAAAAAAAAAAAGAAAGAAAAGAAAAGAAAAAAAAAGAAAAAAAAGCCTTTCTCAACTAGGCATACTGTTACAATGCAGAAAATGAGTGCCCATTTTCTCATTTCTCTCGAGGATGGCCCTTCTAGATACCAAAAGAGAAGCACATAGTGTATACCTAAGGGCATCGTCTTTCTCAGATCAGAGGAAGCAATTGTTTTGTTTTATTTATTTGTATAGGTGTTTTGTCTACATGTGTATATGTGTACTATGTGCATGAAATGCCTAAGGACACCAGAAGAGGGCACTAGGTCCCCTAGAATTAAGAGTTACAGACAGTTGTGAACTGGTATGTGTGCTCTGGGAATCGAATCTGTGTTCTCCAAAGGCAGGCAGTCAGTCAGTCAGTCTTCTTAGCAATGAAACCCTCTCTCCAGCCCCAGTGGCAGCAATTGTTGTCCATAGCTCCAAGCATACTGCCTAGGATACAGTGGAGGGTCAGTATTTTGTGACTAAATGAACTGTTGATTAATTCCAGTTTTTGTGATCATGCAAGTTACTGTGTGAGTTCACACTCAAGTCTCTAGACTCATCTACCAGTCTTAGTTGTCTTTCCAGTAATTTACAGATTTCTAAGGACCTTTCAAAATTACCTCATTTCTACTTTTCTACTTTTGTAAACTTCAACAGCCAAAGTATACACAACTTACCTAGACACTTCTCTCTTTCTTCTCGTCTCTCTTTAGCTAATCTCTGTCTCTCATCTGATTTTAAAAATCCATCCATTCCTACAAGACAGAAAACATAATTTTCAGTTTTTTATTCTTTATCTACTGAGTGCTAGAGATCGTTGAGTACATGTCCCTGGGTCTGGACATACACATATATTATCCATTGTCACCTATTCATTTCAAGGAATTCACTTCCCATCATACATCCTCAACCAGCCCCAACAATTCAAGGGCAGCAGTCATGGTTTCCACTTATGCTTTCCAAGGCGTGGTGTAGTGATGCTGACAACAGCCTTTAGCTACTCTTTGTCCCAAGGCCTGACCTGGAGGGGTCAGAAATGCAATTAAGTGACACAGAAGCCTAGCTGTATGCAGAGACACTCATCAGTCCTATTCTAATCTGTCTTGTAGTTCCAGGGCAGAATAATTTAGAGGAGAGGAAAAGCCACAAGATGAATATGATTTTGGATATCAATAATTATACAGTTGAAAAAGATTTAATGTTCTGAAATAAGTCAATTATGGCAAATACATATAAGCACATTAGACCACTGTAAAATGTATACCTCGAGTTTAATTTTAGTTCTGCCAAATTTGCTTTGATGTCAATCTTAGTGTCTCAGAATTTCAAAGAAAAAAATAAATATACTTCTATATAAACACACAAATATCTGTAACAAATAAGATGAAATGAATATCTATCCCCAAAAATGTCTAGGGAATATCCCTGCATCTCCATATTCCTACCCCATTCCTTTCAAGGCCCTAAAGAACTTTCTAAATTCAAGATTAAATAAATAAGGGATATTTAAGTTTAGAATAATCTATTGCATTGTTTCTATTGATTGTTCATGAAAATTAGTAGATACAGCTTACACATACCATTGAAGAAACAAGCTTTATTATTAATGCAACCACATTCCCAGTGCCTGAGCCCTTCCTCTCATACCAACTTCATAGTATGTTTTGCTGCTATAGCAATCGCCACTTCTTCCAGGGACTATTCTACTTGCTGTCCAGGAAAAGTTCAGAGATGCAAGGCCTGAAGTGTAGGCACTGAGGATACAGATGAATGACATGACAAACCGAATTGTCATGATTTCCAACATGTGTTTGGTTCTGCAGTGTAAACTATGTATCAGGAATACTAAAGCTCAAGAGACAATTACAAGAATAATCCAGTCCTTGACTATAAACTGATGTAATTCACATTAATTTTAGTCAGTTCTTAATTATGATACGACCAGTGTAGGGGAATACCAGGATAGGGAAGCGGGAGGGGGATGATTGGGGAACAGGGGAAGGGGAGATGGCTTATGGGATTTTCGGGGAGGGGGTAACCAGGAAAGGGGAAATCATTTGAAATGTAAATAAAAAATATATCTAATAAAAAGGAAAAAAATCATGTTTGACCCATAACAAAATTATGATACTGCCAACAAAATGAATGTCATCATGAGCCGGGCAGTGGTGGCACATGCCTGTAATCCCACCACTTGGGAGGCAGAGGCAGGCAAATTTTTGAGTTCGAGGCCAGCCTGGTCTACACAGTGAGTTCCAGGACAGCCAGGGCTATACAGAGAAACCCTGTCTCGAAAAAAACAAATCAGGGGGAAAAAAAAAAGAATGTCATCATGCATTTAAAGACCCAACTCCAACTTAATCCAAAGCCCTCAACAATGTGACTTCAATTCCTTATCTAGTTTTACCTCACCACTTCTCCCCTTCCCTCATATCTTCTAGTTTACATTTCCTGTCTCTCATTCCACCATCACCAACACTGCCATCTTTTTAACCTCACCCACCTTCAAGGCTCCAAGATCCGTGATGCCCCACACTCCCATACAAATTGTGAAGCCCTTACTTCACCCTTCTTTCCTGTATAGAAAAGTAACTTCCCCTCTCTGCAGCCTCTAAAGTGATATATAACTAGCACTGCCCTAGGTTTGCCTAGTTCCAACTACTATCTCTTACGTAGGATGCACAAAACACATACATAGTGCTGAAATTAATGATAGAGGAATAAGAAGAAAACATCAATTTAGGTGTTAGTCTCTATCTTAAGTTCCACTCGGATGAATTTGTTATGTCTGAAAAGCTTTCCAAAAAAAAAAAAAAACAAAACAAAACAAAAAAAAAAAACAGCCTACTCAAATGCAGCTCGCACCAATGTGCCTACTCTCAACTTGAGCCTTGATCAGCATGCCACCCCACAATCTTGATGATAAGAAGTCTGCTTTACATACGAGGCAAGTCAGGGGAATGATCAAAATGCTCTGTAATTAGAGAAAGAAAAACTGGAAGAAAAAATAGTCAAAAAGCTGCCCCAGAAAGCTGTTGCACGGACATACAAAGTCTCAGGCTGCCCTCTTGTGGGTACAGGTAAGACACAAATTTCCCTTCTAGAAAATCTTTATGATCAGGATCATGGTCAGCAGCAGCAGCTTCATCATAATAGAAGTGACAAACAAGCAGTTACTATGGACCAACTGCAGCCACACATGGTGGTAGCACATGCCTTTTATCGCAGTCCTTGAGAAGTGAAGGCAGGAAGATCATTTTCAACTATAGGGCTAGTTTAAGGCAAGTCTGAGATACATGCTACCTTACACACACACACACACACACACACACACACACACACACACACAGGGGGGAGGGAGCAGAAGAGGGAGGGGGAGAGGGAAAGGGAGAGAGAGAAAGAGGGAGGGGGAAGAGGGAGAGAAGAGAGGGAGGGAGAGGGGGGAGAAGGAGAGGGAGAGAAAGGGGAGAGGGATAGAGAGAGACGTGAGCACGCACACACACCACTATGGACAAAGTACACTACATGAATTTATTGGGCTCAGCCACTCTATGATGACATATTACAGATGTAGAAACAGGAGTACAAAAAGGTTAATTTGTTCCAGGCCACATGGTTAAAAATAGACAAACTGGATTCTATTTAACCTGGGAACTTTACTCTAACACTCACACTTTCAATTACCAGTTTTTCAAAGGAAATGTAGCACCTTCTTTGGTGCTATGATTCAGCAAACTAGCGAATCATATCCTGATCCCATGAGCCTGAAAATCTGGAAGAGAAGTGCAAGTCTGATAGAGAAGTATGAAACAGGCAGTATTGAGAGCCAAATATGGGTGCAGCTGTGTATAGATGCAGCAAGTACCCCCTCGGTTCATTATTTGTCTCTCAGATTGATGGTTTGGAAATATTTACTCAATGTCATCTTAGAGACTGATGCTGAGTGGAGAGTGGGTGAAAGCTATAAGACTCTGGGAACAACTTAGGTTCCTCCTGGCTTAAGCAATTCAGCTTTGCTGCACTAAGAAAAAACAAAGCAAAGTAAAACAAATCAAAACAAAACAGCCTAACATGGGTAACCTGGAATCTCTGTTCTATCCATTTGGCAGCCATGAACTACACATAAACAAATAATTAGGAGTTCAGTTCCTAGGTCACATCGCACGCATTAGACACTCCATAGGCACATTAGATTGCTACTCTATTGCATAGCAATGATGGAAAAGCCTGAAAGTTCATTCCTGTGACTCTTTCCCCTCAAGTTTAGTTAATCCGGGTCAGATGAAGAAAAGCAGTATGTGAGTTCAATCAGGATTGAAATTTCACTGGGTATGGAAGTTTGAGCGACAAATGAGGGGTCCCCATAGGCTCATATATTTGAATGTTTGGTTCAGGTTAGTGAAATTTTTTGGGAAGAATTAGAAGATATGGCCTTGTTGGAGGCAGTTTGCAATTGGAGGGGGGCTTTGAAGTTTTAAAAGGCCCCCTCTTCCTTTCCACCCCCTTTGCCATCTGTGAAGACAGGATGTAAAGCTCTTTGCTACTGTTCCAGTGCCATCATTGACTGCTTCCTACCATGATGATCATGCACCTCTGAAGCTGTAAGCAAGTTTCCCAACTAAATGGTTTGTTTTATATGAGCTGTCTTGGTCATGATGTCTCCTCATATTAGTAGATCATTAATTATAACACTGGATAAGAAACCTAAGGTCCCAAATCCTCCCTCTTCCTCCTCACAGCAAATATGTCTCTCCTATTTAATGGTCCAAATGTTTCAAGAACTTCTCATTTAAAGAAAAGTTACACAACTCATCTCCAGCTTCTACCTTTTGGCTACTGACAAACCTCCAGAGGCTAACAATAGACCTTTGGGCTCATCTCAATGTAAAATGAGTTGGAAAATAAATGAAATGTCCACCGACTTGATAAGATACTACTCACAACAAAACAGCTAAATTTAAGACAGAGGAATCATGTGAGATTACATGACCACCAATGTAGGAAATGCTGTCTAAAGAGATAATATACTCAAGGTTTAAACTCCAAAAGATAGTCTTTCCATGTCACCTAAAATTCTAAAATTTGTTTTCCTATATAACCATCCTTTATCCTATTGTGCTTTACATGTGGACATTTATTTTCTCTTTTTCAAAAACCAGACACACAATCTTATCTTGTAAGCCCCAATAAGAACAGGTTGCTGATAGAGCTGTGCTTATCAGTCATTGTGGGGACAGAGGTAATAGGAAGTAGAAAGGTGTAATGGGCATCACGAAAGGGATCCTTGTGGTGATAGAAAGAGCCTCTATTTTAACTACATGAATATAAACATATTTGTTATGGCATTGCATTTTAATTTGGAACTTTCTGTACTATTTCCCACAACTGCATGTAAATCAACAACAACCTCAAAATGGAGACATTGAACTAAGAAGAAACCAAATCTGGCTCAAGTATGAAGCCCTGAGATAAATCCAAACAGAAAAGGATGTTTTAGAGATACTCCTGTTCCCATTTGAGATGTAGCAACACTTGCCAAGGCAACTACATTCAGATAAATGTATACCTCTGAAATACAATTTATCAATACAAAAATTAAAAAAGTGATACTGAGCAAGCAAACAACAGCATAATCCCACACTTCACTGATTTACTGTTAGTGGGAATAGCTTCCCATTATCATTGAGCTGCACCAATACATTCTTAAAACCTCATTTTGAAATGAGTTTTATTAGCCTGAAGCACTCTACTAGAATATTAATGAGTTAGTATTAGTCAATTATTCATGGATACTGGTAAGGACTATTACTGAAATTCAAATTTTCTAAGGGAAGCCATCTGTTTTAAAACTTAATTGAACAAGTGAATTTTATTTTATTATTTATTTTGGCTTTTTGAGAAAGGATCATTCTACAGTGTAGCCCAGACTGGCCTCAGTCAACAATCATAGCATTCCTACTTCAGCCTCCCAGGTTACAGGGATTGCAGGCATGTATATTCATTACCACATCTGGCTCTGAACAAGTGTATTTTAAAACAACCTCATTTACACTAAATGTAAGTGTGATGAAACTTCAGTTTCTGGGGGACAGGAATGAAGAGCTTATAAAAGAAGTTCAATGAAAGCCCCCACTTTCTGTGGGAATCCTCCCATATCCCTTCATGAATAGTCAAACTCTGGCTCAGTAGCTACACGGGCACTGATTTAACAGTGGTTCTGCTTTGTGCTACAACTCTCTTAAAAACAATGAAAACAGATCACTGTTCCCCAGACTTAGCTACACAGTAGAATCACCTAAAGAACTGTGCTGGATATTTTTATGTCAACTTCACACAAGCTAGATAAGAAAATCCCTCCACAAGATTGAGCTGTAGGTAAGCTTATAGGACATTTTCTTAATTGAAATTGATGGAGGAGGACCCTGCCCATTGTGGATGATGCTCTGTTAAGTTCTGTGCCATCTTGGGCTCCTACCAGCAAGATTATTACTATGTGAGGCTTCTTGATTATTTGCCTCCACAAACATGAGCCAAAAATTATTTTACTTAGAAAGTAGCCTGTACCTAGTGTTTCATTATAATGGCAAAATGGAATATAATAATAATAATAATAATGATAATAATAATAATAATAATAATAATAATCCCAAGCATGGTGACACACACACCTTTAATCCCAGCACTTGGGAGGCAGAGGCAGGCAGATTTCTGAGTTCGAGGCCAGCCTGGTCTACAGAGTGAGTTCCAGGACAGCCCGGGGGGGGGGGGAGAGAAAAACTCATAGCTCCAAGTGCCTCCAAAAAAGAAACTGAAGAAAACAAAAAGAAGCAAATACACCCAAGAGGAGTAGACAGCAGGAAATAATCAAACTCAGAGCTGAAATCAATCAAGTAGAAACAAAAAGAACTATACAAAGAATCAACAAAACCAGGAGCTGGTTCTTTGAGAAAAATCAACAAGATAGATAAACTCTTAGCCAGAGAGCACAGAGAGCGCAGAGACAATATCCAAATTAACAAAATTAGAAATAAAAAGGGAGATATAACAGCAAAATCTGAGGAAATTCAATCACCAGATCTAACTACAAAAGCCTATACTCAACACAACTGGAAAATTTGGATGAAATGGACAATTTTCTAGACAGATAACAAATACCAAATTAAATCAGGATCAGATAAACCATCTAGTCCCATAACCCCTAATGAAATAGAAGTAGTCATTAAAAGTCTCCCAACCAAAAAAAAAAAAAAAACCCATGACCAGATGCTTTTAGTATAGAATTATATCACACTTTCAAAGAAGACCTAATACCAATACTTTTCAAACTATTCCACAAAATAGAAACAGAAGGAACACTACCCAATCCATTCAATGAAAGTACAGTTACACTGATACCAAAACCTCACAAACAAAACCCAACAAAGAAAGAGAACTTTAGACCAACATATAACAAGGACACAAGCAGGCTGGAGAGATGGCTCAGTGGGTAAGAGCACCGACTGCTCTTCTGAAGGTCCTGAGTTCAAGTCCCAGTACCCACATGGTGGTTCACAACCATCAGTAAAGAGATCTGATGGCCTCTTCTGGTGTCTGAAGACAGCTACACTATACTTAGATATAATAAACAAGAACACAGGCTCCACTATGTTCAGAGCAGCATTATTTATAGTAGCTGGAAAGAACCCAGATGTCCTTCAACAAAGGAATGGATACAGACAATGTGGTATATTTACACAATGGAATACTACTCAGCTATTAAAAACAACGAATTCATGAAATTCTTAGACAAATGGAAGGAACTAGAAAATATCCTCCTGAGTGAGGTAGCCCAATCACAAAAGAACACACATGTATGCAGTCACTAATAATTGGATATTACCCCAAAGCTCTGAACACTCAAGATACAATTCACAGACCACAGGAAGACCAAAGTGTGTGTGCTTTGGTCCTTCTTAGAAAGGGGAACAAAAAGCCGGGCGGTGGTGGTGCATGCCTGTAATCTCAGCACTTGGGAGGCAGAGGCAGGTGGATTTCTGAGTTCGAGGCCAGCCTGGTCTACAGAGTGAGTTCCAGGACAGCCGGGGCTCTACAGAGAAAGCCTGTCTTGAAAAAACAAAATCCAAACAAAAACAAAAAACAAACAAACAAAAGAAAGAAAGGGGAACAAAATACTCATTGGAGCAAATATGGAGACAAAGTGCAGAGCAGAGACTGAAGGAAAGGTCATCCAGAAGGCTGTCCTACCTGGGGATCCATCCCCAAGACAGTCACCAAACTCCGACACTATTGTGGATGCTAAAGAAGGCTTGCTGAAAGGAGTCTAATATAGTTGTCTCCTGAGAGGCCCTGCTAGAGTCTTACAAATACAGAGAGTCAGGATGTTTGCAGCCAACTATTGTACTGAGGGTGAGGTCCCCAATAGAGGAGTTAGAGTAAGGACTGAAGGAGCTGAAGGGGTTTGCAACCTCATAGGAAGAACAATAATATCAACCAACCACATCCCCCAGAGTTCCTAGGAACTAAGCCACCAACCAAGGAGTACACATGGCTCCAGCTGCATATGTAGCAGAGGATGGCACTGTCAGGCATCAATAGGAGGAGAGGTCCTTGGTCCTATGAAGGTTTAGTAGATGCCCCAGTACAGAGGAACCAAGGGTGAGTAGGTGGTAGTGGATGGATGGGTGGAGGAACACCCTCATAGAAGCAAGGTGGGGATAGGAGAAGGAAGATAGTAGAGGGGGTTTCTGGGAGAGGGGAAAACTGGGTAAGGGGGATAACACTAGAAATGTAAGTAAATTAAAATAATAAAAATCACTTTTTTCCCTAGCAACCACATTTTTTTCAAAATGAAATCCAAGTCCATCAAAGTCCCTATGAGTGAACATAGACAACATAGCAAATATAGAGATTTCTATCATGGACAAGATAAACAGTGTCCTAATTCCATTTTACTTATGGGAAACAAGCCCTGAATTATTTTTATCATAGATTAGTATTGAGCAACTGTTAAAGGACTGTAGACTTGGGATGTACCTAATGCCTGATTTCTGCTCCTGACCAACAATTGTCTAAAAGCTGTAACATCTTCAGGCCCTCTGTGACCCACTTTAGCCAGCTCTGTAAATCTGGAGGGCTTCCCTAGCTAAACATGTGAGCTTCTATGACCAGGAGTCTGATAATTTTCTGTCTTAAGAAATAAAACAAGGTATTGTTTGTAGAATGCTTTGCCTAAATTGCACAAGGTTCTAACTCCAGCAAAAAACAAAAGAAATAATCTAAGTACGGGGGCTCACATATGTAATTCTAGTATTCAAGAGGCAGATAAAGAAAGATTGCTACAAGTCTGAAGCTGGCCTAGTCTACACAGTGAGTTCTAAACTATCCTTCACAGCAAGACTGCATTTTAGCACCATCCCACAGCGGATAGAAAGTAATAAAAAAAGACAAACTATCAAAAAATAAAATAGTACTCAAGACATAAAACATTTAAAGCCCCAACTATAAGATGAGAACATGGGGAAGGCAGAATACCCTTTCTGTATGAACAGAACACATGAACAAAAGCAAAATCAAGGCTTACTCTTTGCTCCAACACAGAACACTAAATCAGAAAACCAAGTATTTATGATATTTATTTATGTATTTACTTAAACTGTTTCATGTTTGAAAATATAATTAGGTGCAGAATTTGGGATCTGTACCAGAGAATGGGATGGGGCTGGAATGTGGCCTAGTGGTAGAGGGAAAAGCACAAGTCTCTGGGTTCAATTCTTTGAAACACACAAATATATGTGCGCGCGCGCGCGCGCACGCGCACACGCGCACACACACACACACACACACACACACACACACACACGAAACAAATATGGGAAGTAGTCTGGAGGCAAGGGAAAAACAAACACCACATAAAGGAGAGTCTCCTCTAGGAGCCAGGTATCCAGAACACTACTGAAGAATCTGACCCATCTGTGGTGTTCCTTGCAACTTCCTGTTCCATAAAAGAAAGCCTCAAGAGTGGCTGAAAATATGTCAGGTAGTAAGGGAGCCATTCTAAACTTCAGGTATAAAAGCCTCATGGTGGGCAATGTATTCTTGATAATGATTTCAAAATCTTTGACATAAATAACTTTTTGTACTAATCCTGAATACCTCCTGATACACAGGCTACCATCAAGATTCTCTCTCTCCTGAAGTCCTAAGAAGCTACAAATTAGTGAATATAATAATTTTAAGCTCTCTATATTGCCAAACTATAGAGACCATATGACCATATGACCCAGGAATTCCATTTTTTGGTACATACCCAAAACTGAAAGCAGGAACTCAAATACATATTTTCATTCCTATGTTCATAACAGCATTGCTCAAGATAGCAGAAAAGGGAAGCAACTCAAGAGTCTATTGATAAATGGATAAACAAGATGTATACTATCCAGAGAATGAATTATTCAGCCTAAGAAGTGAAAATCTAACACATTCTATAACATCGCTGAATTATGAAGACATTATGCTAAGTGACCAAAGGGTAAATTTTATATAACTCGACTGATATGAGTTATCTATAATAGGCAAATGCACAGAGATAGACGATAGAGAAGGAAAATTGGGTGTTACTGTTGAATGCAATCATTACAGAGCTTCCATTGACAATGTTAAAATATTCTGGAAATAGTACTGATGGTGAGACAACATGGTAAATATACTTAATACCACTGAAGTGTACCCTTAGATTGATAAGATGATAGTTTGTATTACATATATTATTAGAGTAAAAAAGAATTTCAAATTGAAATTCTTACATATAAGGACTCACACTTGATATTATAAAAACCAAGAGTATGTCAACCCAAAAGACAGTTCTTTGATATATATGGATGTATTTATTTAATTATTATGTATATGAGTATTTTGCTGGATATCTGTATTGCAGTATGAGTGTATGGTGTCCTACAGACCAGTAGAGAGCATGGGATCCCCTGGATTTTAGAGCTACACACTTTTAAAATCACCATGTGAATGCCAAGCAAACCTGGATTCTCTGAAAGAGAAATTAATGCTCTTAACTGTTGTGCCAACTCTCCAGCCCTTCTCTTTTTGTTTTTAGGCAAGCTCTCATTCTGTATTCCAAGCTGGCTTCTACCCCTTCCTCTGATGCCCCCTGCCCTGTTCATTCCGCTGTGGTAGACCCCTGCCAGTTATGCCACAGGGAAGACCCCATCTCATGATACTTTCTAGAGAACCAGCAGCACACAGGGCAGTCAAATACCACTCTCCCTCCCTGCCACCTCTGGAGTAGCCCAGGCTACTTAAAGAGGAAACACAAAAATCCCTTAAAGAATTTCAGGAAAACACAAACAAACAAGTGAAGGAACTGAAACAAAACTACCCAGGATCTAAAAATGGAACTCAAAATAATAAAGAAATCATAAAATGAGACATTTCTGGTGATAACAAACCTTGGAAAGAATTCAGGAGTCATAGATGCAGGCATCAACAACAGAACACAAGAGATAGAAGAAAGAATCTCAGGAGCTGAAGATACCATAGAAAACATTTGACTCAACAGTCAAAGAAAATGCAAAATGCAAAAAGCTTGTAACCCAAAACATCTAGGAACTCCAGGACACAATGAGAAGACAAAACCTAAGGATAATAGGTATAGAAGAGAGCGAGGATTTATATCTTAAAGGGCTAGTAAATATCTTCAACAAAATTATAGAAGAAAACGTCCCTAACCTAAAGAAGGAGATGCCTATGAGCATACAAGAAGCCTACAAAACTCCAAACAGGCTGGACCAGAACTGAAAGTCTTCCCATCACATAATAATCAAAACACCAAATGCACTAAACAAAGAAAGAATATTAAAAGCAGTAAGGGAAAAAGGTCAAGTAACATATAAAGGCAGACCTATCAGAAAAACACAGACTTCTCACTGGAAACTATGAAAGCTAGAAAATCCTGGGCAGATGTCATACAGGCCCTAAGAGAACACAAATGCCAGCCCAGGCTACTATACCCAGCAAAACTCTCAATTATAGACAGAGAAAACAAGACATTCCATGACAAAACCAAATTTACACAATATCTTTCCACAAACACAGCACTTCATAAGATAATGGGTGGAAAATACCAACACAAGGTGGGAAAGCACACCCTAGAAAAAACAATAATCTTCTTTCAACAAATCCTAAAGAAGATATCTACACAAACAGAATTCCACCTTTAACATAGAAAATAACAGGAAGGAACAATCACTTTTCCTTAATATCTCTTAACATCAATGGTCTCAATTCCCCAATAAAAAGACACAGACTAACAGACTGGATATGTAAACAGGACCCAACATTTTGCTGCATACAGGAAATGCACCAAATGCATCTGACAGAGGGCTTATATCCAATATATACAAAGAGCTCAAGAAGTTAGACCCCCAAAGAACCAAATAACCCTATCAAAAAATGGGGTACAGAGCTAAACAAAGAATTTTCACCAGAAGAAATTCAGATGGCTGAGAAGCACCTTAAGAGAGGGAAAAAAAAAAGGAAATGCACCTCAGTGACAAAGACACTCACTACCTCAGAGTCAAAGGTTGGAAAACAATTGTCCACGCAAATGGTCCCAAGAAACAAACTTGAGTGGCCATACTTATACAGGATAAAAGTTGTCAAAAAAGAAAAGGAGGAACACTTCATACTTCTCAAAGGAAAAATCTACCAAGATGAACTCTCAATTCTGAACACCTATGCTCCAAATACAAGGGCACCCACATTCATAAAAGAAATTTTACTAAAGCTCAAAGCACACATTGCACCTCACACAATTATAGTGGAAGACTTCAACACCCTACTCTCAACAATGGACAAATCATGGAAACTGAAACTAAGCAGAGACACAGTGAAACTAACTGAAGTTATGGACCAATGGATCTAACAGATATTTATAGAACATTCTAACCTAAAGCAAAAGAATATACTTTCTTCTCAACACCTCATTGTACCTTCTGCAAAATTGACCATATAATTGGTCACAAAACAGGCCTCAACAGATACAGAAATATTGAAATTATTCCATGCACCTTATCAGATAACCAAAGCCTAAGGCATCAACAACAAGCTCAAACAAAAACAACAGAAAACACACATACACGTGGACTCTGAACATGTGGACTCTTCTCAATGATAGCTTGGTCAAGGAAGAAATAAAGAAAGAAATTAAAGACTTTTTAAAATTTATTGAAAATGAAGACACATCATACCAAAACTTATGGGACACAATGAAAGCAGTGATAAAAGGAACACTGATAGCTCTAAGTGTCTCCAAAAAGAAACTGGAGAGAGCATACACCACCAGCTTGACAGTGCACCTGAAAGCTCTTGAACAAAAAGAAGCAAATACACCCAAGAGGAGTAGAGGGCAGGAAATAATAAAACTCAGGGCCAAAATCAACCAAACAGAAACAAAAAGAACTATACAAAGAATCAACAAAACCAGGAGCTGGTTTTTTTTTTGAGAAAATCAATAAGATAGATAAACCCTTAGCCAGACTAACCAGAAGGCACAGAGGCACTACCCAAATTAATAAAATCAAAAATGAAAAAAAGGGAGACATAACAACAGAAACTGTGGAAGTTCAAAAAATCATCAGATTCTACTACAAGAGCTTATACTCAACAAAATTTGAAAATCTGAACAAAATGAACAACTTTTTAAATACATACCAGGTGCCAACGTTAAAACAGGATCAGATAAACCATCTAAATAGTCCCATAAATCCTGAGGAAAAACAAGCAGTTGTTAATAGTCTCCCATTAAAAAAAAAAGCCCAGCCCCAAGACCAGATGGGTTTAGTGGGGAATTCTACCAGATCTTTAAAGAGCTAATACCGACACTCTTTAAACTATTGCATGAAATAGAAATTCAAGGAACACTACCCAACTCATTCTATGAAGCCATAATAATGCTTATACCTAAACCAAACAAAGACCAAACAAGGAAAGAGAACTTCAGACCAATCTCCCTTATGAACATCTATGCAAAAAATACTTAACAAAATCCTGGCCAACCGAATCCAAGAATGCATCAAAACGATAATTCACCAAGATCAAGTAGGCTTCATCCCAGGGATCCAAGGATGGTTCAATATACAGAAATCCATCAATGTAATACACTACATAAACAAATTCAAGGGGAAAAAACCCACATGATCATTTCATTAGATGCTGAAAAGGCCATCTAATGAATCCAGAATCCCTTCATGATAAAAGTCTTGGAGAGAGAGGGAATCCAAGGCCCATACCTAAACATAGTGAAAGCAATATATTGCAAACCGATAGCAAATATCAAACTAAATGGAGAGAAACTTGAAGCAATTCCACTAAAATCGGGGACCAGACAAGACTGCCCAGTCTCTCCCTATCTATTCAATATAGTATTTGAAGTCCTAGCCAGAGCAATCAGACAACAAAAAGAGGTCAAAGGTATACAAATTGGAAAGGAAGAAGTCAATAGAAGTCATCTATTTGCAGATGATATGATCTTTTACTTAAGCGACTCCAAAACTTCCACAAGAGAACTCCTAAAGCTGATAAACAATGTCAGCAAAATGGCTGGATATAAAATTAACTCAAACAAATCAGTAGCCTTCTTCTACTCAAAGGATAAACAAGCTGAGAAAAATTAGGGAAATGACACCCTTCACAATAGTCACAAATAAAATTACATACCTTGTTTTCTTTTTATTCTTTTTTTTCTTTTTTACTTTCTTTTGGTTTTTTGAGACAGGGTTTCTCTGTGTAGCCCTGGCTTTCCTGGAACTCACTCTGTAGAGCAGGCTGATCTTGAACTCAGAAATCTGCCTGCCTCTGCCTCTTGAGTGCTGGGATTAAAGGCGTGTGCCACCACTGCCCAGCTTAATATTACATAACTTGGTGTGACTCTAACCAAGTAAGTGAAAGATCTGTATGACAAGAACTTCAAGCCTCTGAAGAAAAAAAATTGAAGATCTCAGAGGATGGAAAAATCTCCCATGCTCATGGATTGGCAGGATTAATATAGTAAAAATGGCTATCTTGCTAAAAGCAATCTACAGATTCAATGCAATCCCCATCAAAATTCCAAATCAAGTCTTCATAGATCTAGAAAGATCAATTCTCAAGTTCATCTGGAACAAAAAAACCCAGGATAGCAAAAACTATTCTCCACAACAAAATATCTCCTGGGGGAATCACCATCCCTGATTTCAAGCTCTACTACAGAGCAATAATGATAAAAAACTGTTTGGTTTTGGTATGGAGACAGGCAGGAAGATCAATGGAATAGAACTGAAGACCCAGAAAAGAACCCACACACCTATGGTCACTTGATATTTGACAAAGGAGCTAAAAACATCCAGTGGAAAAAAGACAGTATTATTAACAAATGGTGCTGGATCAACTGGAGGTCAGCATGCAGAAAAATGCAAATCGACCCATTCTTATCTCCTTGTACACAGCTCAAGTCCAAGTGGATCAAGGACCTCCACATAAAACCAGACACACTGAAGCTTATAGAAAAGAAAGTGGGGAAGACCCTTGAACACATGGCCACAGGGGAGAATTTCCTGAATTGAACACCAATGGAACACATGGCCACAGGGGAGAATTTCTTGAATAGAACACCAATGGCTTATGCTCTAAGAACAAGAATCAATAAATGGGACCTCATAAAACTGCAAAACTTCTGTAAGGCAAAAGACACTGTCAATATGGCAAAAAAGCAACCAACAAATTGGGAAAAGATCTTTACCAATCCTATTTCCGATTGAGGGCTAATATCCAATGTATACAGAGAAGTCAAGAAGTTAGACTCCAGAAAGTCAAATATCACTATTAAAAAATGAGGTACAGAGTAAACAGGGAATTCTCAATTAAGGAAACTCGAATGGCTCTGAAGCACCTAAAAAATGTTCAGCATCCTTAGTTATCAGGGAAATGCTAAAACAGCACTGAGATTCCACCTCACACCAGTCAGAATGGCTAAGATCAAAACCTCAGGATCAGCAGATGCTGGAGAGGATGTGGGGAAAGAAGAACACTCCATTGCTGGTGGAATTGCAAGCTTGTACAAACACTCTGTAAATCAGATTGGCAGTTCCTCAGAAAATTAGACATAGTACTACCTGAGGACCCAGCTATACCACTCCTGGACATATACCCAGAGGATGCTCCAACACGTAACAAGGACACATGCTCCACTATGTTCATAGCAGCCTTTTTTTTTATAATAGCCAGAAGCTGGAAAGAACCCAGATGTCCTTCAACAGAGTAATGGATACAGAAATTGTGGTATATATACACAATGGAGTACTATTCAGCCATTAAAAACAATGAATTCATAAAATTCTTAAGCAAATGGATGGAACTAGAAAGTGTCATCCTGAGTGAGGTAACCCAATCACAAAAGAACACACAAGGTATGCACTCACTGATAAGTGTATGTTAGCTCAAAAGCTCAAAATAAACAAGTTACACAGGAAGCTCAAGAAGGAGGAGGACTGAAGTGGGGGTGCTTTGGTTCCTCTGAGAAGAAACAAAATAGTCACAGGAACAATAATGGAGACAAAGTGTGGAGCAGAGACTGAAGGAAAGGCCACCCAGAGGCTGCCCTACCTGGGGATTCATCCTATAAACACTCACCAAACCCTGACACTATTATGGACAACAAGAAGTGCATATGCGAAGGAGCCTGTCTCCGGAAGGGCTCTGCTAGATAGAGCCTTACACATACAGAAGGCAGATGCTAGCAGCCAACCATTGGACTGAGCGTAGGGTCCCCAATGCAGGAGTTGGAGGATGGGCTGGAGGAGCTGAAGGGGTTTACAGCCCCATGGGAAGAACAAAGTTGTCGGCCACCCGACGCCCCAGGACTCTCAGGGACTAAACCATCAACCAAGGGGTACACATGGTTCCAGTCAAAAGTGTGGCAGAGAAATGCCTTGTTGAGCATCAGTGGGAGGAGAGGTCCTTGGTCCTATAAAGGCTCAATAGATGCCCCAACAAAGAGAAATTGAGGGGGGAAGGAGGTGGCAGTGGGTCAGGTGGAGGGGCATATACTTGGAGGCACGGGGTGGGAGGATGGGTTGGGGATTTTCGGGGAGGGGGAAACTGGGAAGGGTTTTAGCATTTGAAATGTAAATGAAAATTATATTTAAAAGAACTGACTGAAGTACGTTAGGGTGACCTTGGAATCATAGCAATACTCCTGCCCCAACCTCCTGAGTGCTATGATTGGTGGTATATACCAACATTTTCATGTTCTTTAGCTTAAAGTGATTACTTATATGAACCACAGACAGAAATAGCTGAAAATATGTCCTTCTGTAAAAGAAATTCCCTTTCATTTCCATTGTAAGCACAGGCTTTATTTTCTAAATTTCCCCTTATCTGCCTGAGGTAGTTTGAATGAGAATGGTCCCTTTAGGCTCTCATGTTTGAATACTTAATCTCCAGTTGGTGGAACTGGTTGGGAAGAATTTGGTGAGATAGTCTTGTTGGAGGGGGGTGTATCACTGGGGTGAATTTTAAAGTTTTCAAAAGTCCACGCCATCCCTATTGAACTCTAAACTTCCTCCTTGCAGTTCAGTTTGAGATATGATCTCTTGGCTGTTCCTGCCACAATGCATTCCATTTCCCATCTAACCCTCTAACCACTCTAACCCCCTGGAATTATAAGTCCAATTAAAGGATTTCGTTTATAAACTGTCTTGGTCCTGGTGTTTTATCACACCAAAAGAAAATAACTGCCTATGGCTGATCTAGGGAAAACCTAGGAATAATTACTAATGAGAGATTTCATATACTTAAGACAACCTTTGCTCACCTTGTATCTTTTCTTCAACCTCCCATAGCTTAATTCTACATCTTCCCAGAAACTCCAAACTTCTGTTCCTAGAAGCTTCAACCATTAAGACCCTTATATTTTCTTTTTATGTGGCTCTAGTATCTATAAGCAAAACTAATTTTTATTTATCTAATGTTAAGTTCATTTCATTGGCTAAATTTATCAAAATTTCAAAGAGAAAATATAACTTTTTAAATAGTCTTTTAGTGAGATAAACTGTCTTTACACTAGAAAATATGCATATCCTACAATATCTATTTCAGAATAATACAGCAGCACAAAAAAGCCTGCAGAAAAGGATGTCTTCTGGCCGTATAAATATAAGTAGATAAAAATATTTTATGATTTATTATCTATACATTCAACTTAGTGTTTGGAAGAATGACCAAGTCTACTGTAGTAGGATGCACATCTGTTTTCCTCTCTGATAAGTAGCCTATAGCTTGTAGAATAACAGCCTAGACCAGCACTGGCTACATAGGCTACTGAGCACTTGAAAAACAACTGAACTAACCAAGAAATGACTTCAGAACAACATATATATTAGGCAAGAACTCTACTAAACTGAGATACATCCCCAGCTAAGAAAACAGAATTTTAATGTGGAACTGGTTGCTGTACTGGCCAGTACAGAGTCTAAATTCCTTAACTTAAAAAACCTATAGCATGCCATATCATTCTTTACTAGATAAATGTCACACACAATTTCTAAAGTTTCAGAAACTCAGATGCTTACTCTTAAGCTCTGAATCTATGTTAGGTGAAGCTTCAAACAGGGTATGGGAACAAAAAATATTTTTTTCCATTCCTCTGTATCTGTGGGAAAATAGTGCCCAAAATCAGAAGAGAAAGCTAGCTAGAACAATGAGAACTAGGACCTAGACCCCAATATACCTACAGGAATAAGAGAAATAATACTGCCAGACATTCAACTTCCTGAACAGGGTACAACTGTACATGCTTAGGGGATTTAGAGATATATACAAAACCTTGACTTTGTTCCTCCAGCCATAACAAACTGTTTGCTTTTCTCTGACTTTATGATCCATTAAAAATGGTCACTGAAGCAGGGCGGTGGTGGCGCACGCCTGTAATCCCAGCACTCTGGGAGGCAGAGGCAGGCGGATTTCTGAGTTTGAGGCCAGCCTGGTCTACAGAGTGAGTTCCAGGACAGCCAGAGCTACACAGAGAAACCCTGTCTCGAAAAAAACTAAATCCAAAAAAGAAAAAAAGAAAAAAAAAAAACCTCACTGAGCCAGGCAAGCCTTTAATCCCAGCATTTGGGAGGTAGAGGCAGGCAGATCCCTGAGTTCAAGACCAGCTTGATCTAAAGGCCAAGTTCCAGGACAGTAAGGGCTACAGAGAAACCATGTGTCAAAAAAAAAAACCCAAAAAGTTAAAAAAAAATGTCCATTCATGTTATTTTTTCAGTGTTTCAGTGTTTAGACACAGTCAAATCTCACTAAGTCACTAGTTTCTTGAGAGGCCAAGACTATATATTATCAAATAAGTATAATGAAATAAACATACCATACAAAAACTATTTTATGTACATATAGAAGCAAGTCTGGGATCTTACACTTGATGCAGAGATGATGATGACGATAGGCAAACCTTCTCTGTGGAGTTCTCCTAAGTATAACATACTACCCCAAACACTTCCCATATAATCCTCAGATCTACTCCACGTGAGTCTCAGCTATTGTCCTGGAACCAAATAGGCCAAGGCAGCAAGGCATGATGTCATACACTCTGTAATCCCAGCACTCAGGAGGCTAAAGCAGGAAGATCACAGGTTCACGGCTAGCCTGGATTACAGAATGAGTTCAATGCTAACCTGGGATATCACAGTTCCCCAAAGCAAAATATAGTAGAGCAAAGCCAAATAAAACACAAGCCAAGAAGAGCTGTGAATGTAGCTCAGTGCTACTGACTTAACATGTGAGAGGCCCTGGAAGTTCAATCCCTAGTATTGCCCCCCCCCAAGAGGATAACTGCCAGACATGGTGAATTACTTCTGTAATTTCAGTATTCAGTAGGCTGGGGCAGGAGGCTCAACATAAGTTCAAGGTAAGTTTAGTTCAGAGAAAATCTTGATCTACAAAGTGAGTCCTTGTCTCAAAAAACTAAAGCAAACACATCTATAAAAATTGAAAAATAAGCCGGGCGTGGTGGCGCACGCCTGTAATCCCAGCACTTGGAAGGCAGAGGCAGGCGGATTTCTGAGTTCGAGGCCAGCCTGGTCTACAGAGTGAGTTCCAGGACAGCCAGGACTACACAGAGAAACACTGTCTCGAAAAACCAAAAAAAAAAAAAAAAAAAAAAATTGAAAAATAGCCGGGCGGTGGTGGCGCACGCCTGTAATCCCAGCACTCTGGGAGGCAGAGGCAGGCGGATTTCTGAGTTAGAGGCCAGCCTGGTCTACAGAGTGAGTTACAGGACAGCCAGGGCTACACGAGAAACCCTGTCTCGAAAAAAACCAAAAACCAAAAAAAAGATAGATATACTTAGAAGTTGGCAGAATTATGACACTGGTTCCCTGACCTGTCCTGTGAGAACCATTATGGTAGAAAAGGTTAAATGAAACCCTTTAGAGTTGCTTCTGCCAAGGAAAATACTGAATAAAAAATTGTTTTACATTCCTGGAAGAATTGCAGATGGTACCAAGGACTTGAAAGACACAGGCATGGTAGTTCCTACCACTTTTCCCTTTAACTCCCTTTCTAATCAGTGCAGAAGACAGATGGGTAGTGGAGAATTGACATTTGACTATTGAAAACTCAATCAAAGACAGTTGCCATTAGCTGAAGTTAGCTAAGAATCATTCAAAGCCTGATCAGTTCAACTGAAGATGTGCCCCAAACATAAGAGATGCAGAGGCAGGCAGATGTCTATAAGTTTGAGATCAGCCTGGTCTACAAAGCAAGTTCCAGGACAGCAAGGGCTCTGTTATACAGAGAAACCCTGTCTTAGGAAAAAAAATTAGAAAGTAACTTAAAACCACACATTCCAAAGTATTTGCAGCATTTCACAGTAATTTCATATCCACAGATATCTTTGTATTTAATATTTAGGAGATATCTTTGTATTTACTAAAGTATGGAACTTATATTTTCCATGTCTTCTCCTAGAACCTCTTCTTTACTGTGTTCTACTAAGAAATCAGCTTAAAATATATTATAAATTAGAAATAAACCAAAAATGGTGCTCTTCATTGAAGTCAGTTTGAAATACATCTAGTATCAGAAAATTTTCTGTGATCCTTGTACAGTGATGACTCGGAGGCATAACACGGGCCTTAATGCTCAGCCACACTGAATTCCGCTTTCTAAGACCGAATTCAGCTTTCTATGGCTAAAAAGCCAACTAAGGTTGTCTTCAAAGATCCCCAACAACAGCAGCAGAGCTCACAGGAAAAGGATAAGGATTAATTCCTAGCAAACCAGAAAATTCTATTAAATTGAAATTTCTTCTTCTAAGCATTTTAATAATATTATTTTTGCTATAATTCTAAATAAATAGGATCCCCATCATCATTGAGGGAAAACATCTCTGTACTAATGAAAAAGCTCAAAATATCTTTGTAAGAAGTCAGCAATGACAGTGCATACTTGTAATCCCAGCACTCAGATTGTGGAGTATCAGGAGTTCATGGTCATCCTCAGAACTTGAATGACAGCAAGTTCTTTTGCCTGTCTGAGCTACATATAAGACACTATGTCTGTTTTTATTTTTCTTTTCTTTTCTTTTAAAAGGAAGAGGGGCTAGAGAGATGGCTCAGTGGTTAAGAGCACTGACTGCTCTTCCAAAGGTCCTGAGTTCAATTCCCAACAACCACATGGTGGCTCACAACCTTCTGTAAAGAGATCTGATGCCCCCTTCTGGTGTGTCTAGAGACAGCTACAGTATACTCATATAAATAAAATATTTTTTTAAAAAAGGAAGAGTCCTTATAAGGTGTGACTATCTATATTTTAAGATGTGAGCTAGATTTTAAGATCTGTATAGCCAAGCGTGGTGGCGCACGCCTTTAATCCCAGCACTTGGGAGGCAGAGGCAGGCGGATTTCTGAGTTCGAGGCCAGCCTGGTCTATAAAGTGAGTTCCAGGACAGCCAGTGCTACACAGAGAACCCCTGATTCCAAAAGCCAAAAACAAACAAACAAACAACAACAAAGATCTGTATAGATGTGGGAAGCATGGGTCTTTTGAAAAAGGAGCAGGATTGATAATCTATCTGTGGAAGCAGGGGCAAAAAAGTAAAGACAAAAGAAAACAAATTCTGGGGCTGGTGAGGTGGCTTTAGTTTATTATTCACTCATAAACTCATTTTCTTTAACCTCAATCACAGTCTGAATTTCACTGATTACAAGGCTTTTAAGACAGGGACATGTTTCTAGGCAAAAAAAGAAATTAAATGCTTCCCACTAGAAAATCCTAGCAGACTGACCTAAGAGGCAGATGTGGAAGAATTCAGAGACCATATCAGGCCAAGCCATCTTCCCCAGCTCTACTCTGCCTTTTAGATCTTCAGAAGCCTCTGCCACATGGTGGCAGTTCACAATTGTCAGCAACTCCAGTTCTAGAGGATCCAACTCCTTCTTCTGGCCACCAAAGTTACCAGGTAGGAATGTGATACACAAATATACATACAGGAGAAGCTCCAAACATGAAATGTCTTTAAAATTTGAGATAATAAACCAGGGGTGATGGCATAGACCTGTAATCATAGTACTCACAATACTAGGATGATTGCCACAAGTTCATGGCCAGTTTGGGCTACAGAATGATACAGTCTCAAAAGCAAAAAGTTGAGAGCCAGGCATGGTGACATATGCCTGTAATCCTACCACTTGGGATAAGAAGGCAGGAAGATCATGCTTTAGTAGCTTTACCTACTAAAGGCCAGCCTGGGCTACAATAGAGAGACCTTGTCTGAAAGCATAAGCAAACAAAAAATAAGGTGAGAAAAGTAAGACAGTCGTGGTTACTCGTGTTGTAATATCAGCATTTAGGGAACTGAGGCAGGAGAAATCCTTCCAGTTCTTGGCCTAATACCGCCAAATGAAAAACAGAAAGAAAATTGAAGTTTATTGGTGTCAAATAATTTATTTGGGTTGACAAATAAGAGACCTATAATTCATCCCAAAATGGTCTGAACCTCAATCTATTCAGGTTTGTTGACAACAGTGGATACTGAGTTAATACTGACTTAGAGAATGGGAAAGTCACTACTACACTGGCAAAATTACTTCCAGCACAGACAGTAGGAAATTCAGAGCTGGACAGATGGTTCAGTGATTAAGAGTGATTACTACTATGCAACATTAGGACCAGAGTTTAGATCCCAGCATCCATGTAACAATCCAGGAGTTCTATGTATACAGGTAATGCCACTTCTAAGGGGTCAGAGACAGGAAAATTAATGGGGCATGCTGATTTCCACCCTCGCTGAAAAAAATACAAGCCCAGGTTCAGGGAAAGACTCTGAATCAAAGAAGTAAGTGGACAGAAAATGATACTCAATGTTTCTCCTAGTATCTGTACATACATACACATTCACTCATTCACCTGAGCACACATTTGCATTTGAGTATGCACAAATCTTTAAGAATAAAGATCAAGGACCTCAATATAATACCCGATATACTGAATCTAACAAGAGAAAGTGGGAAAGGACCTTGAACTCATTGGCACAGGGGGAGATTTCCTAAACAGAACTCCAATGGCTCAGGCTCTAAGATCAAGAATTGATAAATGGGGAGTGGATGGGTTGGTGAACAGGGAGTGGCAGAAGGGGGCTGGGGGGATGGCATAGGGTGTTTTCGCAGGGGAAACCAGGAAAGGGGATAACATTTAAAATGTAAATAAATATAATGAATTCATGCAATTTGTAGGTAAATGGTTAGACCTGGAAAATATCATCCTGAGTGAATTAACCCAATCACAAAAGAATGCACATGAAATGCAATCACTGATAAGTGGATATTAATGAGCCCAGAAGCCCTAAATACTCAAGACACAAATAGCAAGTCAAATGATTCCCAAGAAGAAGGAAGGAGAGGACCCTGGGCCTGTAAAGATTGCATCCAGTTTAGTAAAGAAACCGAGGGGGGAGGGGGAATGATTGGGGAACAGTTGGGGGGGGAGAGGAACTATGGGAACTATGGTGGGTGGGAACTGGGAAAGGGGAAAGCCTTTGGAATGTAAACATAGAATATAGAAAATAAAAAAATGTAAATAAATAAAATATCTAATAGAACAATATATAAAGAATAAAAAAAATTTTTTAAACGTTTTAAAAAAAAAAAGAAGATGCTCCATGGACTTCCCTACAGGTCAATCTTATAGAGGCATTTTCTTAAGATTCTTTCTTCCCAAATGACCCTATCATGTGCTACCTTGATGCAAAACAAACCAGCAGTATTGGTTTGCTGGGTGAAGCAATACTGTTTCCTTTGTGGATCCTTTCCATTTACCTGCTCCTCCCATTGGATGTATTATTTCCTGTGTTACCACTGAAATTTTTTCTTCTTTCTTCCTTCTAGTTTGCCTTTAGGGATTTTTTTAATGCTCCCTTGTTGTATGGATTGCTTTAATTTATTATAGTCCTGAAATGTCATTTACCAATTTGTTTTAAGAGATAACTTTGAAGGGCATAGCAATCAATACTTGTAGACAGGTATTTAATTTTAGGACTTGTGAGACTATTCCAAACTTTCCTGGCTTTAACTGTTGCTGACAAAAGACATATTTTTGTGTTTACTTTTTGTATGTGAGTTTGTATATTTCCTTTACAGCTTTTAGTATTGTTCTTTTGCTTGGCTTTTTTGCATCATAAATAATGAATATAATATATCATGGTGAGGGTCTTCTTCTCTTATGTTTATTTGGCATTCTAAATGCCTCTTACGTATCAATATCAATTTTTTTTTTTTGGGTTTTCGAGACAGGGTTTCTCTCTATAGCCCTGGCTGTCCTGGAACTCACTCTGTAGACCAGGCTGGCCTCGAACTCAGAAATCCACTTGCCTCTGCCTCCCAAGTGCTGGGATTACAGGCGTGCTCAATTTTAATTTTTTGGTCAATTTTCTGTTGTAATTTCATTAAATGAACTACATATACCTTTAAAAAAAAGAATTGATAAATGGGACCTCACGAAACTGGAAAGCTTCTGTAAGGGAAAGGACATAGTCAATAAGACAAATTGGCAACCTACAAATTGTGAAAAAAAATCTTCACTAACCCCATATCCAATAAAGAGCTAATATCCAAAATTTATAAAGAACTCAAGAAGCTAATCACCAAAAAGACAAAAAACAAAACAAAACAAAACAATCCAATCAAAAAAATGGGGTATAGAACTAAACCAATATTTCACAACTGAGGAATTTCAAATGTCCGAGAAGCACCTAAAGAAACGTTCAAAGTCCTTAGTGATCAGAGAAATCCAAATCAAAATGACCCTGAGATTCCACCTCACACCAGTCAGAATGGCTAAGATTAAAACCACAGGTGACAACACATCTTGGAGAGGATGTAGGGAAAGGGGAACACTCCTCCATTACTAGTGGGATTGCAAACTGGTACAACCACTCTGGAAATCAATCTGGAGATTCCTCAGAAAATTGGAAATAGATCTACCTGAAAGCCCAGCAATACCACTCTTGGAAGTATATCCAAAAGATGCCCCATCATGCACAGGAGCACGTGTTCCACTAACTTCACAGAAGCCTTATTTGTGATAGCCGGAAGCTGGAAACAACCTAAATGTCTCACAACAGAAGAGTGGATACAGAAAATGTGGTTCATTTACACAATGGAATACTACTCAGCTATTAAGAATGAGAACATCCTGAGTTTTGCAGGTAAATGGATGGAACTAGAAAATATCCTGCTTGAGGTAACTCAGACCCAAAAGGACATGCATGGTTATATACTCACTAATAAGAGGACATCAGCCACAGAACTCACAAAGGTCAACAAGCTGAAGTGCCCAAGTGAGGATGCCTTATTCCCACTTGGGAGGGAGAAGAAAGCAATCACAAGTAGGGAGGGAGGGAGCTGGGAGGGAAAGTGGAAGGGGTGGGGGCGTGGGGGGAGAGGGGAACCTGATCTGGTATTGGGGGAGGGAAAAGGACTAAAGCCCTGAGGGCCAGCATAAAGAATGGAAACAGGCAACCTCAGGAGATAGGAGGTTGGGGGGCCCTCCAGAAAGCACCAGAGACCTGGGAGGTGTGAGATTCTCAGGACTCAAATGGAGGGACCTTAGATGAAATGCCTGACAGTAGGAAGAGGGAACTTATAGAGCCCACCTCCAGCAGGAAGACAGGGCATCAAGTGAGGGAGAAGGGGGCTATCCCACAGTCACAACTCTGACCCAGAATTGTTTCTGTCTGAAAGAATTACAGGGATGGAAATGGAGAGGAGCCTGAGGAAAAGAAGGTCCAGCAACAAGCCCAAAGTGGGATCCAGCTCAAGGGGAGGTCAAGGCCTGACACTATTACTGAGGCTATGGAGTGCTCACAAGAAGGAACCTAGCATGACTGCACTCCAGAAGACCCAACAAGCAGCTGAAAGTGTCAGATGCATGCATATATTTGCATCCAACCAATGGACAGAAGCAACTGACCCCTGTGGTTAAATTAGAGGAAAGGCTGAAAGAAGCTGAGGAGAAGGGCAATCCTGTAGGAGGACCAGCAGTCTCATTTAATCCAGACCCCCGAGATCTCTCAAACACTGGACCACCAAACAGGCAACATACAGCTGGTGCTGATATGAAGCCCACAGCACACATCCAGTAGAGGGCTGCCGGGTCTGTGTTCATTCAGAGATGATGCATCTAGCCCTGGAGGACCTAGACTGGAGGCCCCAGGGAGTTCAGAGGTCAGGTAGGGTGATGGGTGGGGACATCCATATGGAGACAGAGGGGTGGGAAGGAGGTGAGATGTGGAACAGTCGGAGGGTGGACAGGGTGGGGGAAATAAAATATGGAGTGAAAAAAATAAATTAATTGAAAAAAATAAGGTTCACTAATTCTTAATGAAAGAACCTAAAGGAAGTGAGTACCTAAAGGGAAAAAGGAGGAGGAGGCACTTTAGGCTGAAAGGAACACAAGACCTATGGGACACCAATATAGCCTAACATGAAAGTGAATGCTCATTAACGGTATTTAAGTGATGTGCTCATTAACGGTACTTAAGCAGAGTGAAACAACAGGCACTGGTCCTCACACTAAGTATACATCACAAGCACTAAGAAGAATAGCATACTAGGTAATTTCATTCTCAGAAGTGAAATGTCTAAAGGAAGGCATCACTGGCGGGTAAATAAAAAAAGCATAGAATTTCAATAGTTGAAAAACTTGTCGCTGGGGGAACACCCAAGGATATTTCCTTGCCATGTCCTACAACACCTCAGGAAAACCACTTAACCACTCACATTCCCCAAATATGCCAATATGACATATTTTCTAAGTTCAAATATCTCACACCTTTCTGCCTTTGTAGTCCCCACAAGACTCCATGCATCCTCAGGAACAGTAAGTAGTTGGTCTCTAATAATACAAATGAAGTCTTATTAGGAATGGGTCCCACATAAGAAGTCCTCAAATACTCAAGAATGAGAAGCAGCTAGGATGAATTATCATCATTATTTGTGGTGCTGAGTAATGAAGTTAAAGCTTTGTGCATACTAGGCAACCACCCTATTAAAGGGAACAATATCCCCAGACCCAAGAGAATGTGTTAAAATAGAACTCAAGAGTTAAGATTTATCATGGGTGGAGAATGTAAGTTGGTATAGAACATACATGCATAAAGTCTTGGATTTGATTCTAACTACCAAAAATAAAATAAAACAAGACTCTTCTGACACGCTGAGATGTGGCTCTCTTGGTAGTAGAATGCCTTCCTAGCATGAATGAATCCCTGCATTTGATCTCCAGAACACATGACCTAGGTGTGATGGCTTATTTGTACAACCTCATAACTTGGCATGTGAAGGCAGGAAAATCAGAAGTTCAAAGATACTCTTCCATATATACAAAGTGTGAGGTCAACCAGTGCTATATGAGACACTACCTCAAAAAAAAAAAAATAGGGGCCTGGAGAGATGGCTCAGCCATTAAGAACACCGATTGCTCTTCCGAAGGTCCTGAGTTCAAATTCCAGCAACCACATGGTGGCTCACAACCTTCTGTAACAAGATCTGACGCCCTCTTCTGGAGTGTCTGAAGACAGCTACAGTGTACTTATATATAATAAATAAATAAATCTTAAAAAAAAAAAGAAAAAGAAAGACTGGTGTGAGGATTAAATACATGGACTCATCATTGGTCCCAAAAGTACAAAGGCTGGTATCACCTGTAATCTACACTGTATGTTCTAATTTTACAACACCAACCTTGATATATTTAATTCACGTGTATATTATTTTTAATTATAATACCTACAAATAGATTTTGGTAACTTATATTAAATACTAATTTTTCTAATTAGCATACAAAGTAATAGATTTCAATATGGCATTTTCATTGTTTGGATGTGATAGTAGGTTAAAATATTTTATTTTCATGTTTATTCCTGTGTATATGTTGGAATGCTCAAGTGTAGTACCCAAAGAGGCCAGAAGAGGGTGTCAGATCTCCTGGAGATGTAATTAAAGGCAATTGTGAAGCACTCAAGCTGAACTCAAGCAGTCCCCTGAGGAGCAGTATGTCCTAATCTCTGAACCATCTCTCCGGCTCCTACACTGTTTTGTTGACCTCCCCAATCATTAGCACCCATTCTGCTCCCATGTCACATATATTGTATTACTATCTTTGTTGCGCTTCTCCTCCTATATTTTTCCCCTTTTATGACCCTCTACCCACACTCACATATACACATATGTAAAAATTTAAATCTAAGCCCAGAATCTTGAAGTAATGTGGTGCCTGTCTGAGTTTAGGTTACTTCACCTAATATAATGAGTCCTGGATCTACCCATTTTCTGAAAATGTAGTTTCATTTTTTTCTTTATAGCTGAATAAAATGGCACTGTGTGTGTTCCCTTTATTCACCCAAAGTTTATGTTCTTGTTTTGTTCCTTTTTAAAGAAAGGCTCTCTTATAGTCCAGGTTTTCTTGCTATATAGCCCAGAGTGGCTTTGAACTACTGACCTCTTGCCCCTACCTCCTAAGATTACAGGTATGTACTATGCCTAGCTTCATTAATTTGTTAATGAATATCCATATCCTAGCTATTGTGAATAGAGCAACAATTAAAACATTCTATTTTTTTCCTGTAGGCAATCTTAAGCATACTAGGTGGCACTCTACACATTGAGCTATGTCCTCATCCTTAAAACTAATTTTATTATCAGAGCCATTCATTAAATTGTTCTACAATAAGTATAATTAAGAACCGTCCCCCTTTTGGGCTGGAGAGATGGCTCAGCAGTTAAGAGAACTGGCTGCTCTTCCAGAGGTCCTGAGTTCAATTCCCAGCAACCACATGGTGGCTCACAGCCATCTGCAATGGGATCTGATGTCCTTTTCCGGGGTGTCTGAAGACAGCTACAGTGTACTCATATACATAAAATAAATAGATCTTTAAAGAAAGAACCTCCCCTTCAAAAAGCTGTATGTAGTGCATATGCCTGTAATCCCAACACTGAGCTGACTAAAGCAGTAGTTATCTGCCCCCAATTCAAGGCCAGCCTAGGTTACAGAGTAAGTTGGGCTACATATAACAAAAGGAAGGGGAGGGGGAGGGGCAAAGGATAAAAAGAAAGTGAAGAACCCCTCCTTAGGGGAAAGAAGAAAATCAAGTTCCCCCTTATATGTAGAACCTAGATTCAAAACTACCTGTGTAAAGGATATGAAAACAGAGTGGAGCTATTTGGGAAGGTGACCAGTGAGGTGGAGGAAGACAAGGGAGAGGAATGAAGAATATGAGCAAACTACAGTGATACGAATGCATGAGAGTGTCAGAATGGAACCTGCTATTTTGTACATTAACTAAAAAACACAAGTCAAAAATTAAAAATGGGACCAAGTGATAGGGGTGCATGCCTTTAATCCCTGCATATGGAAGGCAGAGGCAGGAAGATCAGAGTTTGAGGCTAGCCTGGTCTACAGAGTAAGTTCCAGGACATCCAGGGCTGTTACATGGAGAAACCCTGTCTTGAAACTCCAAAAAAAAAATTTTTTTTTCTGGGCTGAAGAGAGCTCAGCAGTTATGAGCACTGACTGCTCTTCCAGAGTTCAATTCCCAGCAACCACATGGTACCATCTATAGTGTGATCTGATGCCCTCTTGTTGTGTTCAAGAAGACAGAATAAATACATGAACAAATAAATCTTTAAAACATTAAAATGGGACTGGGAGGGAAGTTTAATGAGTAAAGGATTTGCATGGCAAATACTAAGCTCAATCCCAGAACCCATGAAAAAAGGTCAATATGGTAGAATGGGCTTCTAAGTCTAGCACTGGGGAGACTGAAAAAGGTGGGTCCTTGGGGCTCCCTGACAAGGCAGCCTGACCAAAACCATGAGTTCTAGGTCAGTCAGACACTTAGTTTTTAAAAAAAAGGGGGGGGGAGTGCCTGAGGAGTGAGACCTAAATCGAACCTGTGGACTCTACAAGCACACTCTCACACAATCCACAGGAAACCTCAACTCACAAGAACACACACACAAGAAAAAACAAACTTATGTCAGAAATGTTGGTGATGAGGAACATGAATTCAGGCTGCACATGGGTTATAGAGCATCCCGTCTCCATCCCATACCTGTTGAAATAAAGTTTAAAACATTCTACCCATTCTCTTTCACATAACTATTAAGAATGACCTCTAAATGGTTATAACAGGCTATATATTTAAAACCTAGAATTATTTTAGGAATTTTAAAATATAATTAGCGTCCACACTGCAACTGAGCAATAGGAAAAAGAATTGCCCGCTTAAATTCCTATTAAATCCCAGATTTTAATTTACTTGATAAACTGGACATCCAACCATACAGCCCTTTCTATAACCACAAGAAACATGTACATAATCTATTAATTCAAATCCCAACCAAACAAAAAATGTAAACTCAAACAACATCCCCTTTCTAATGTTTTACTGCATGGGATCCCCTTTACCAGAGAGAGCTGACTCTGATATGTGGGTTCTGGGTTCATATCAGATATAGCCCAAGTTTCTCAAGCAAAAGGAATGAAAACATAAGTATAGATGTAAATGGTAGGTATTATCACTATCCTGCAATGTTTTACTAAGTTGTGCATTTAATAACACAAATAGAAATAAATTTAGCCTTCCCCCCCCTTCTCTGAATGATGCAACAGACAGACCAGTAAGATAGTCCCCTCTATCCCTACAAAAAGAATTGTTCAAGTGACTAAGGGAACCTCTGCAAGCTGGTCATGGTGACGTGAGGGCTCACTGGAATCCAAATGAACGTAAAGAGCAAGGTCCTGTCTCAAAAGGAAGAGACAAATAAACAACCCCAAACGCCTCTTCATTTGATATCCTTCCTCTTTCCCCCTCCCCCTTATATGAAATACTCCACGATGAGACAATTCCCAAATTCTACAAATTGTGTCAGGATTGTTTTCGTTCAAATGTTAAACTGCAGTAATACATAAAAATAAAATAAAATAAAATAAAATTAGTTATCATTATTAACGTCTTTTAAAATGTCGCCGCCAGGAATTTCCGATTCAAATCCTTTTCCTCACTGCGTATACCTCCGCAGCACCTGCAAGTATACAGAAGGTTAGCACGAGAGCCCGAAGCTGCCGCCGCCGCCGCGCCGATCTTCCCAGCGTCCTCACGAGGTTCCCCTTGGGCAGAAGGGACAGGGACCCGCAACCCCACACCCCTGGCCCCAGGTCTCAGCCGCAGTCCCGTGGGCTACGACACTCAATCGCCTCTCTGTCGCGTAACAGAAGGGCAGCGGCGAGGCCAGACGCCCCCCGTGGCGGAAACCACTACCTCAGCAACACGGGGGCGGGGGCGGGGGGAGGCGGCGGCGTCGCAGCGGCCGCGGCCCTGCTCCTTCGCGAACCTTCTCGAACCTTCGCTGCCCCCCCACTAGGCGATGCGACAGTTTATTTCCCAAACCCTAGAGGCTAAGAAACCTCGGTGGCTGGCTGCGGACTCCCAGCCTGCGCGCACTGGTCAGGATGGAGGGTGGGAGGCAGCGAGCCAGCCGCAATCCCAGTCAGATAGAAAACCTCAGCGGGCCCCCGCGCCCCCAGGGTCGGTGTCCCGGAAGCCCCCCTCGGGGTGTCAAGCCGTTCCTCGGGGACAGCTGTGGGAAAGGGTACCCGCTCCTCTCTCTCCAGCCACCACCACCCCCACAAGCTCGCCCACGCACCCGCGCCAAACCCGAGGGGACCCGCCACCTGCCGGAGGCCCCCGCGGCAGGCTGACCTAGGCCCCGGGAAAGGGCGTCCGGGCAAAAGCCGTTGGCCTCGCCGCCCCGCCCCGCCCCCCCCGGGGGTCCCCAGCGCGGCCTGCCCAGACGCTCCCAGGGCCTTACCTGTGGGCCGGGACGTGGACTGTGAGGTTCGCCCCGTGGTCACTTCCGAGGACTTGGCCGGCAGCACCGAAGAGCCCTTGGCAGCCCCTTCCGAGGGGGCTCCGGCTCCGCCACCGCCGCCGCCACCGAGCCCGCCGCCACCGCCGCCGTTCCCACCGCTGCGCTCCATCGGGATGCGCGGGCTGCACAGGCGCACTGTCTGGCCCCACCGTGTCGCACCGGCTGCGCGCGTGTCCGCATGCGCACGCGGCCTCCCACCTTGCGCGCTGTCCTCACACCGCCTGGGCTCGCCGCACTGGACCCTCCCGCACTCGCCCCTGCGTCACTCCTCAGCCGGCGCGCGTGCGCACTCGCGGGGCCCGCGAAGGGCCAGCACGTGCTCTGTGCGCACCGCTCTGCCCCCCTCCCCCCCAAGCGAGCGAGACTCTCGTGCTGGTGGGCGACGCGCTCGAAGCGCCCGAGACGTGCGCGCGCAATGTTCCGCTTCCACAGGTCCCGACGGCTTAGCAGTCCCAGGGTCCGCGCGCACCAAACCCGGCATGACGCTTCTGAGAGTTTACAGGCGTCGTGCGCACTCAGTTTAAGCAAGCTTCCACACACCCGAGCACACATACTCTTAAAGTTTCTCAGATCTTGTACACGTACGACGCGCACACACGTGTTCACGCTGTCGCTCTGCACAAAAGAAACAGCAACAGAACAACAACAACAACAATAAACCAAAAAAACAAAACAGCCCTGCAGCTCCGGGTTTTCTGCTGGTCACCGCATGGATCAGTGCCATAAGGCCGTAGGATCCTTTCTACCACGATGAGGTTTCAGTTCATTTATTTCTTCATACACTTGCCAAACAGTCATCCTATAAGACAATGCATTTCATTATCCATTTTTAGTGGTGATAATTTTTCTGGTGTTTGTTTTATGTTTTATGGGTTTTTTTTTTGGTTTTTTGTTTTTTTTTTTTTGTTTGTTTTGTTTTGTTTTTGAGACAGGGTTTCTCTGTGTAGCCCTGGCTGTCCTGGAACTCACTCTGTAGACCAGGCTGTCCTCACACATAGAAATCCACTTGCCTCTGCCTCCCAAGTGCTGGGATTAAAGGCCACCACCGCCTGGTTTTTTTTTGTTTTTTTTTTGTTTGTTTTTTTTAAAGGCAGGGTTTCTCTGTGTAGCCCTGGCTGTCCTGGGACTCACTCTGTAGACCAGGCTGGCCTCAGACTCAAAGATCCTCCTTGCCTGTGCCTCCCAAGTGCTGGGATCAAAGGTGTGTGCCACCACTGCCCACTGCCGGGCTAGTGGGGAGTGATTTTGAAACAGGGCCTTACAGTATATCCCAGGCCTGCTGTGGCCTCTCATGGCAAACATCCTGTGTCAGTCTCTCAAGTCCTGGGATTAGAGGCGTGATTTCCCTTAGCCAACCTCACTTTATAGCTCTGAAGCTCTCAGCCTCCAGAGTGCTAGAATTAGAAAATTAAAGAACCATGCTGGACTTAGATTTGTCTTTTTGTTTATTTGTATGTTTGTTTTAGGAATGAAGAGGTGAAGATTTCATGTGGCCTAGGCTGGCGTTGAACTCACTTTGTAAAAAGAGACCTTCTGCTCCAGCCTCCTGAATTGTGAGATCTGACGCCTTTGCTACTATGCCTGGCTACATTTCTTTTTTCTTTCTGAGTCTGACTTACTTTGTTCAACACAGTGATCTCCATTTTCATACATTTTCCACATTTTCCAGCAAATACCATATTTTTCTTCTTTATGGCTGAATTAGACTCAATTGTGTGTTTATACCATCTTTTTAATATCCATTCATTGATGTATACCCAGTCCAGTTCTACAGAATTATTATGAATAGTAGACATAGGTGTTCAGTAACTTTAGTGCATGCGTACTTTGATCCTTTGGTATGGGTCCTACGGTAGTGCGATTTTCAGCTTTGGAAGACCCTCATTGCTAACGTTTGGAGTGTAGTCTCTTCATTTACACTCCTTCCTGTAGTGTGCAAGGGGTTTTGGCCCCCATATTCTCACCATTTCATGTGTCTTTGCTTGATATTCGCTCTGACTGGAGTGAGATGTAAGGGCTAAATAACTGTTTTACATATCTCCCCGCTCCTGTCTCCCTGGGGTCTCATCAAGCACAAATTGCACTGGCCGCACACTTTACCAAGATCTTCCTGGGCCTGTGAAACCCGACACACTTTTCCTTTCACACTTTCTGCCAGAGGATTATCTGGCGAAAGATTTTCTGTCTTCTTATGGGCTTTCTCTGAGAATTGTTTCCTTTGCTATAGAGAGCTTTGTGATTTCCTTCGATCCCATTTATCAATTCTTTTGTTAGTTTATTTTTGTTTTGTTTTTGACTCTGGGTCTTTGTAGGGCTGTCCTAGATTGCACTACGTTTCCCAGGCTGACTTTGGCATCCTTTTGACTTCGACTTTGAAATTCTGGATTTATTGTTGTGAGCCATCATGCTTGGCTTTGCGTTTGCCTCAGGAGCAGGCGTCAAAGAAGGCTAGGAGATATTATTTCCCCAGAACATACTTTTCTCTAGCCATGCACATTCATTATGGTTTCAAAAACATACTGAAGAGGCCAGAGGTACAACTCAGTGGTAGACTGCTTACCTGCATGTGTGATGTGTATAAGTCCCAGGTTTGATTCCTAAGAGAGAAAACAACAATGGTGGACAGGCATAGTGGCTTATCATTTAATTCCTTCAGTAAAGAGGCAGAGGAAGGTAAATTTCTGTGAGTTCAAGACCTGCCTGCTCTACATAGTGAATTCCAGGCCAGCCAGGGATACCTAGTGAGATCCCCACCCCTGTTTCAAAAAATTAAGAAAAACAACCATTTTGAAAAACATCATTAATTTTTAATGCTTCCTCACAGTTTTAATCCCAACACTTGGGAGCCTGAGGCTAGAGATTAAGTTTTAGACTAGCCTGGCTATTAGAAAATGTGAGGCCAGTGTGGGCTAAATAGTAAAGAAAGAAAGAAGGGAAAGAGGAGGGCGTGAGGGAGAGGAGAGAAAGAAAGAAAGACACAGACAGAAGAGAGAAAGGGTGAGACAAAACAATCTGCCTTTTCCTGGTTTTCCAGGGTTTAGGATGGCATAGCCTATAAAGTTACCACCCTTCCACAAATAGTGCAGGCTACATATTTTTCTGTTGGAAGATGAGCAGCCTTGAGATTTTTATTCCCAACCTGGTAGAGAAAGACACACTTGATGAAGAAACATACTGGGGGACCTGGAAAAGGCTCAGTGGAGAACACAGAGGAGGACCAGAGATTTTTATCCCCAGCATACATGCAAATGCCTGGTGGATGTGATGGCCCGTGTGTAATCTCCAAGCTTTGGAGGCAGAGACAGGAAATGCACAGGGCAAGCTGACTAGCTACACTAGCTCAACCCTGTCTCCATAAACAGAGAGCCATCCAGGAAGACACCCGATGTAAACTTCTGGCCTCCATACAGTCCCGCACAACTACACATCGATGTGGATGTGAACCTGATGACAGACATACACCATAGTCGTGTAAAAATTTAAATGAGAATGAAGCTTATGCTGTCTAGTTTTATGTTGACACAAGCCACAGTTGTCCAAGATGAACAGAAAGGGAGGGGAAGAAGAGGGGAGGAGAGGGGAGGGGCAGAGTGAAGAGGGCAGGGCAGGGCAGGGCAGGGAAGGGAGGGGAATGGAAGGGAAGACTGAAGAATGACCACCACAAGTTTTCTTTCTGGGTGATGAGAATGTTCTAGAATTCAGGCTGAGAATGTAACTCGGTAGAATGATTGCCTAGCATCAAGAAAGCCTTAGATGGAAGTCTGAATTCAGAGGCCCCAGACCCTGAAGAATGAAGATTTAAATACAAAGCCCAGCACTTGGGAGGCAGAGGCAGAGGCAGGCGGATTTCTGAGTTCAAGGCCAGCCTGGTTTACAGAGTGAGTTCCAGGACAGCCAGGGCTACACAGAGAAACCCTGTCTCAAAAAACCAAAAACAAACAAGCAAACAAACAAAAAAACAAAGCCATGGCTAAACATTTGAAGTTTATTGCCAGGACTGTGATGGTTCAGGAGGAGAACGTGGAAGGTGCCTACAAGACCCTAAACAGAATCCTCACCACTGATGGGCTTACTGAAGTCTTAAAGCAACAATGGTACTATGAGAAGCCTCCACCACCAGAGGGAATGTTACAAAACATGCCAGACGATCTACAACATGGAAATGGCTCAAAAGATTAACCTCATGATATGACAGAACTGTGCAGACCTATGGCTGGGCTGCCGAGGATTGGGAAACATTATTCTATGTCCAATTCTTTTCGTTATCCAACCAATTTCTGTTACTTTTCTCTACAATAAATTCAATAACAGGTGAACAAGAAGGCTTGGACATACAGAAGTGAAAGCAAGCAAGCAAGCAAGCAAGCAAGCACGCCTTAGATTTGATTCCCCAACACTGCAAAAACCAGATGTGATAGCACACAACTGTAATTCCAACATCTGGGAGATGGAGACCAGGGGATTATCAATTCAAAGTCATCTTATTCTAAATAGTGAGTTTAAGGACTGCAAGGGATATGTGAGATCCTGCCTCAAACAAACAAACAAAAAATAAACAAAGGAAATAAGAAAATTGCATAACTGTATATACACTAAATATACCGATATAAAACACTTTAAACACATGAAATTTTGTCTTTGGTTTGAGGTTTTATGTTTGGTTGGTTTGGTTTTTCAAGACAGGGTTTCTGTGTAGCCTTGGCTATCCTAAAGCTCACTTTGTAGACTGACTGGCCTCAAACTCACAGATATCTGACTGCCACTGCCTCCTGATTAAAGGTGTGGGCCACCATGCCCTGATCTAATATTTGTTTTTAATTAACGCATTCCATTTCTTTTTTTAAATGTTATTTATTTAATGTCTGAGTGCTCTGCTGTATATATATATATATATATATATATATATATATACAGATATATATATAGATATATATATACACCTAGATATATATACACACATATATATACATATATACACTGTATCTCTCTCTATATATATATAGATAGATAGATATAGATAGATAGATATAGATATACACTGTATATCTATATCTATCTATCTATATCTATATCTATATCTATATCTATCTATCTATCTATCTATCTATCTATCTATATATCTTCAGGCACTCCAGAAGAGGGCAACAGATCCCCTTATAGATGATTGGGAGCCACCATGCGGTTGCTTGGAAGAGCAGCCAATGCTCTTGACCACTGAACCATCTCACCAGCCCTGCCACGGTTTTCTTGAAGCAGAATCTCAGGTGGCTCAGGTTTGCTTTGAACTCATTACTGTGTAGTCAAAGGTTACTTTGAACTTCTGGACTTCCTGTCCCCACCTCCCAAGTTCTAAGTTTATAAGCATGATGCTTATTGGCATGTCTGATGAGGCTTTGGATTACCATTTGTTGTTGTTGTTGTTGTTTTTTTAAGATCCCACTATGTATCCCAAGCTAGTCGAGATCTCACTCCAAATTCATCCTGGCCTGCACTCCTGCTTCAACCACCAGCGTGCTTAGGCATGCATCCAGTTTAAAGAAGTGAATTTTATAATGTACAAGTCATATATTGATTTTTAAAGTAATCAATGTCAGCTGTACTGGTATATGTTTGTAACTCCTGCAAATGAGACTCTGAGGCAGGAAGATCAGACGTTCAAGGCCAGCCTAAGCTACACTTGAAGTCTGAGGCCAGCATGAGCTACAGAAGACCCTATCTCAAAACATAAGTGAAAACAGTCTGGGAGTGGTAGCACACAACTTTAATGAGCCAGAGGCAGCTGTAGCCCCTGAATTTAAGGATAGCCTGGTCTACAGAATGAGGTTCAGGTCAGCCAGAGCTATGCAGAGAAACCCTGCCTTGAAGGACCAATAAAAAAATAATAAATATTTTTAAAAATAAAGGAAAAAAATCACAAAAGGAAGTTGAAATCAGGACCTGTCATTTAGTTATTGGGGGAAAGGTGGAAGAAAAACGGAAATAAAAATAAAACTTGGAAACAGTTCCTTTGCATCACAAATGCTTTAGTGATCCATGTGTTCTTGGTAGCTCAAGGTACAGGTAGAGGAAGCTGAGAGTGTATGAAAAAGCCAGAGGGGAGTTAAGGCTGTTGCAGTGAACAGGAAAGTGGGTAAGTCAAGCCCAGTACCTAGAGAACCATCTAGTCATACCTATTTCAACAAATCAACACTTAATGGTGCTTGAATGATCCAATCCCTTGGCAATTATGAAATGATTCAGTCCATATGATTTTTATATGATGGTATTCCTTACTTAGAGACCCTCTCACTATTGAGAATTTCCCCCTCTTTTCCTTAATAAGGCTGGTCTGCTTAAAAATAAAAATACCTGAGCTATATACATAATGGTTCATGCCTTTAATCTCAGCACTTCAAATGCAGAGAAAGGTGGATCTTTATGAATTCAAAGCCAGTGGTTTACACCGTAAATACCAGGCCTTCTGGGGCTACATAGTAAGATCCCCACCTCAAAAATTAAGTGAACATAAATATAATGTAAAATACTATTTCTTGAGCTGGGAATCATTCAGTGCTAAAGAGAGCTTTCTACTCTACAGTGTACCTGAGCTAGATTCCCAGCACCACCTCAGGTGACTCAAAAACTGCATGTAACAACAACAACAACAAAACTGCATGTAACTCTAGTACCTCTGGCCCCTGAAGAAACCATTACTCATATGCGCATGCCCACACCCAGACATACACCCAGACCATACTATTTAAAATGAAATAAATCTTTAAAATACCATTTGCTAAGGACGGGGGATGTGGCTCAGCAGCAGTTGGAGCACTTGTCTAGTATGTGAAATCCCCAGCACCACAAAATAAATAAACGATTAATAAAAAAAATATTTAAGGGATGGAGAGATGGCTTAGCGGTTCAGAGCACTGACTGTTCTTCCAGAGGTCCCGAGTTCAATTCCCAGCAACCACATGGTGGCTCACAACCATCTGTAATGAGATCTGACGCCTTCTTCTGGCATACAGGCATATATGCAGGCAGAACACTGTACATGATAAATCTTTAAAAAAAATTAAAATGTAGTTAGGGATTATACTGGTTTAGCAATGTGGTGATTGCAGGCTCTCCTCCAAGGTTCATAAGTTCACTAGCCCTGGGTAGTGGCTAAGTTTCCAGTACCAGGCACAATTCTCTTAAGTGCAATTCGAGAGCTGTTGGTTACCTCTAATGTATTCACACCAATACTGCTTAGTGTTGTCCTGTCATGCTGGTCATTGTTAGGTTAATAGATTGCATAGCTGGGTAGGACTGTAGGCTGCTTTCCTCCTATAAAAGGATTCATGGTAATTTTCGGTACCATGAAAGTTAGTTCTCAGGGAGGAGGGTTTCAGATCAGTTTTAGTTCAGGGGCTTCTGGGTCCTGTGTCTGAAGTGCACGGTGTATGATTCAGGAGTCTCTTGGACAGCCTTCACCAACAACTCCTGTTGAGGTTTTGTTAAATGATCTGTGGCTCTTGGGAAAAGCATTGTTAGCCAAGATGAGTGAATTTCATTTACACTATGTGTATTTATTTACATACAAATTTTATGTGTATTATAGGGGTTTTTTGTTGTTGTTTTTTGTTTGTTTGTTTGTTTGTTTTTCGAGACAGGGTTTCTCTGTGTAGCCCCAGCTGTCCTGGAACTCACTCTGTAGACCAGGCTGGCCTCGAACTCAGAAATCCACCTGCCTCTGCCTCCCAAGTGCTGGGATTAAAGGCGTGCACCACCACCGCCCGGCCTATAGGGTTTTTTATATAAATAGTTAATAGTGTGATTCCTTGGGATGTTCCAGACATTTTTCCTGTTATTTTACCCTCCTCATGCCTTCCATATTTCCTTCTCTCCCAATGTAGTCCCTAATTACATACAAACTAGTTAGCCTTGTACCTGGTCCTCATCCCTCATCGAGATTTCTCTTTGAAACATATGGGAGACCATTACAGAAAGGAGCAAATGATGAAAATACAAAGTTGCGGAGGCCACTCCCAAATGATTAATCTGCTACAGAACTCTTGCACCTAAAGCTCAGTGAACATTGCAAAAGGAAGGATTCTAACAGCCAGAGGTACAGAGAGTTTGCTATGGCTCTGTATCCCCTAGAAAGATCGGAAGGTACACTCTTAAAATCTCATCAACATTGGTGCCTAAACATAAGCTTAACAACAAGAACAACAACAAATATATATATATATATATATGTGTGTGTGTGTGTGTGTGTGTGTGTGTGTGTGTGTGTGTTGTTTTTAACAACAAAATCCCAATCATTTTATTTTACCAAGTGAAGACTAGGAGCCAGATGCTGGGATGAATGCCTGCAGCTCAGAGGGGCTGAGCAAGCCCAGTTGACCTTCCTCCTCAGCAGACATCCCAGTAGTAGTAGTGGTGGTGGTGGTGGTAATAGTTTCCTTGAATTTGGCTGTTATGTAGTCCAAACTGCCTTTAAAATGTTGATCCTTCTGTCTCCACCTCCAATGCACTGGGATTAGAGGCATCCATCAACACACTCAGCTCTCCAAAGATTTTTGAAACCATTTAAATCCACATCAAATTCTGATATGTGGAGTTACTCTTGAGATCTTGGATCCTTTTGTACAAGTCTAGTGCTTATTTTTCTTACACTGTCTTGTGTTTCAGCTTAATGAGTTCACTCTTGGTATGTTTATTATTTTCTTTCTGTGGTGCTGAGGACTGAACTCAGGACTTCACATGTACTAAGTATGTGTTTAAACCCTGAGCTACTTCTCAGTACTACTCATTTCTTTCAAATTGTCTTACAAATTACTACTCCCAAGTTCATTGAGCAATGGTTTTAAATCTCCCCTCCTCAAATCCTACTGGGATATTAGTTACAATTATATATAAATTGAAGATTAATTTAAAATCGATGCCAAAAGACTGCCATAGTTCCTCTGTAACTGGAGTTACAGATGTTCATGAGCCATTATATAAATGTTAGGAACCAAACATCTATATAGGCCATCTCATCAGCTTCTAAAATGATCTTTAAAAGTTAAATTAAAAAACAAATAAGAGGTTCTGCCATGTATTTTTGACTGATCTGGAATCATTATGCAGGCCAAACTCAGAGAGATTCACCTGCCTCTACCTATGGTGTTTAAAGACAAAAACCATAATGGCAGACTAGAATTGATATTTTAATAACATTACATAAAATAGCAATGAATAACACCAGTAAATATCTTTAATGAATTTAGGATTTTTAAAAATGCTATTCAGGTGCTAGAGAGATGGCTCAGCAGTTAAGAGTCCTTGCTGCACGAAGGTAAGGATCAGACTACAGACCCTAGAGAGTTCACATAGCAAACTGGATGGTACACTCAGAGAACCTAGATGGTGTGGGAAGCAGAGACACAGGGATCCTGAGTCTAGCTGGCTTCCAGCTTAGCTGACGAAAGGAGATTCAAGGAGAGACCCTGCCTCAAAGGATTAGGAAGAGTATAATAGAAGAGGCCATTTGATGCCTTTTTCTAGCCTCCTTGTGTGTGCATGGATACAACATCCCCATACTCATATGTCTATATACTCACAGAGAGATATCCATACACATGAATGAATGAATGAATGAATGAATGAAATAGCATCCATACAATGAAGAGATTGCTCAGTGGTTAAGGGCACTTGTAGCTCTTCTAAAGGATTTTCGTCCAGTTCTCAGAACCCACATCTGTTGGCTCAAAACTGCCTGGATCTCACTCTAGGGTATCCAAAGTCTCTGCAGGCACTGTATACACATCACACACACACACACACACACACACACACACACACACACATATAAATAAAAATATTTTATAAAAAACATACATCAGTTTTCTGCTCTTTTTTATCTTACTAACTTCCTATAATATCTAGCTTATAGTTGGCTGGTTTCTTAAAATCTATTATGTCACTTTTAACACTACAGTTATACAATTTCCTGGTATCCAAATACTTTTATAGCAGTGGTCAGCAAATGATGGTCAATGGATCAAATGTAGCCTATCATTGCTGATAGTACAATTTTCCTGGAATATAGCTACATTTTTTGGTTTGTTTTTTTTTTTTTTTGTTTGTTTGTTTTTTCGAGACAGGGTTTCTCTGTGTAGCCCTGGCTGTCCTGGAACTCACTCTGTAGACCAGGCTGGCCTCGAACTCAGAAATCCACCTGCCTCTGCCTCCCAAGTGCTGGGATTAAAGGCGTGCGCCACCACCGCCTGGCTATAGCTACATTTTTAAGTGACTACTTTTATTTATTTGTATAAGGATTGTGCCTGCATGCATGTTTGTGCACTGTATGGTTTGCATAAAAATGGTTCATATATTTGAGTGCTTAGTCATCAGGGATGACTGGAAGGATTAGGAGGTATGTCTTTATTGGAGTAGGTGGTCTTGTTGGAGGAAGTATGTCACTGGGGGGTGAGCTTTGAGGTTTCAGAAACCCAAGTCAGATCTAGTTTCTCTTTCTTCTAGTTTCTCTTTCTTCCTGCTGCCTGTGGATATGGATATAAAATCCCCAGCTACTTCTCTAGCACCATACCTGCCTGAATGACTCCATGCTCCCTACCACAACAGTAGACTTACTCTCTGGGGCTATAAGCAGGCTCCACTTAAATGCTTCCTTTTATAAGAGTTGTCATGGTCCTGGTATCTCTTCATAGCAGTAGAGCACTGACTAAAACATGCACGGCATGTGGGCATTGACTTTGGAGGCAAGAAGAGGGTGTCAAAAAACACATGAGCTGGAGACACAGAAGATTGTAAGCCACTATGTGGATGTTGGGAATTGAACCCTAGCCCTCTGGAAGACTATCAGTGTTCTTAACTGCTGAGCCATCTCTCCAGATCTATAGTCACATTTAACCTGTGTTGTCTTCGGGACTTCAATGGCAGAATTGAGTAGTCTTAAGAATTCATCACTGGTCTGCAAATTCTAAATCTCTAATGAGTCATTGGCAGAAAGTGTGCCAATCCCTAAAAGATTCATAAAAAGGTTTTGGGTTTTGTCAATGGTGGTAGATATAAGTCCTTAAACTGTGAATTTAATTGAAAATGAAGTAAAGCCAGAGCTGTAAGGCCAGGTCTTGGGAGGCAGGAACAGGAGGACCAAGAGTTTAATGCCACTCCAGGGTTCAGAGAGTTAGCGGCCAGCCTGTACTGCAGGAGAACTTGTCAAATAAAGAATGAAGGAAAGAAAGAAACTTGCAAGTATGTTATTGGCAATAATAGTGTTAAATTTTTCTTTGTAAATTACTGAGCCACACCTTTAAATCTCAGTACTCAGAGGCAGAGGCAGGAGAATCTCTGTGAGTTTGAGACCGGCCTGGTCTACACAAAGAGTTCCAGGACAGCCAGGGCTACACAGAGAGACCATGTCTCAATGACATAAAATAGTCAAGTATTGGTGTGTGTGTGTGTGTGTGTGTGTGTGTGTGTGGTTTTGACAAGTGTGTGGTACATTGCATGTGTGCAGGCCAAAATAAAACTTTGTGGGCTTGGTTCTCTTTTCTTTTTTATGTGGGCTCTGGAAATTGAACTCTAGTCGTCACACATGTGAGGGAAGCACTTTGCTCACCAAGCCATCTCACCAACCTGTTAACTTTACTTGAAATGAGAATTTCTTTTCTGACTTAGTTCTATCACTACCAGATTGATTGTATTATGTATTAGTTCAATAATGAACCCAGTGCACTGACAGATTTTCATTTTTTTTGCAAATTTAATTTATGTATATGGATGTTTTGTCTACATTTATATCTGTGCATCATATGCATGCCTACTGTCCCTACAGGCAGTAAGTGGATGTCCTGGAACTCATTCTGTAGAGCAGGCTGGCCTTGAACTCAGAGATCTGCCTGTCTCTGCCTCCCTAAGGCTGGAATTAAAGGCTAGTGCTGCCACGCCCAACCAAAAGCAGTATGAGGGGTGTTTTGTTTTGTTTTGTTTTGTTTTGTTTTGTTTTGTTTTGTTGTTTCTCTGTGTAACAGTCCTGGCTGCTCTGGAACTCGATTTGTAGACTGACTAGGCAGAACTAGAGATCCACCTGCCTCCGCCTCTGCCTCCGCCTCCCCCTCCGCCTCCGCGTCCACCTCCGCCTCCGCCTTCTTTTGATCTCCCTCCAAGTCTGTCTCCTCCGCCTCTGCCTCTGCCTCAGCCTTGTTCTGATCTCCCTCCAAGTCTGTCTCCTCCGCCTCTGCCTGTGCCTCCTCTGTGTCTGTCTCTGCTGGAATTAAAGGTGTGCACAACCATGCACATCCAATGTTCTTTTTTAAAATTGAATATAATCTTCATTTACATTTCAAATGTTATACCCTTTCCCGGTTTCTCCCCTCCAAGAAAACTCCCAACCCCTCCTCCCAGCCCCTGCCTCCAAGTAACCCCTCCCCCCGACTCACTTCCCCTTCCCCCTTCTTCGATTTCCCTTTGATGGGGAATCTATTGAGCCTTCACCTGATCAAGGACCACTCCTCCCACTGATGCCCAACAAGGCATTCCTCTGCCACATTTTTGGCTGAAGCCATGTGTACCCCTTGGTTGATGGTTCAGTCCCTGTTAGCCCTGGGGCGTCTGGGTGGGACATTGTCATTGTTCTTCCTATGGGGCTGCAAACCCCTTCACATAACCAGTGCTCTTAATGCAAAGAGGGAACAATACACTTTGGAGATGGAATTGTTTTTGAGTTTTGCAAATCCATTAGGTTTAGAATAGACTCACATCTCTTGTATTCAATGTGTTGCAATATGGTGTTTTTATTAAACAACAACAACAAAAATCTGATCTTGGATGTACACAGAAAAGAAAGTTTTTGTTTCATTTTCTATATCTTTTAGATATCTTTCTTCTATGTATCTTTTGAACTCCTCAACTCAAGTGGCCCTTCTGTGTCAGTTTCCTGAGTATCGGATTATGATGCATGTCACTGCACCTGGTGAAAACACAGACTGTTGTGGTTGTTCTTCCATCTTACAACTAATATTAACAGATGACTTTTCTGTAGCCCAAGCAGACCTTAAAGATGGGATCCTGCCTCTGCTTCCCAGTTTATTAGAATTAAAGGTCTATCTGTCACCTGGCCCAGATAAGCAGCGAATTTTCTTTTCGAAATTCTTTCTGAGACAGAGTCTCACTCTGTAGCCCTGGGTGGTATGGGATTCACTATACAGACATACTTCTCTCAAACTCACAGAGATCCACCTCCCTCTGCCTCTATAGTGGTGACATCTAAGGCTTACAGTACCGTGCCCAACAAGTAGTAATTTGCTAAGTTATTTATCCTCAGTACTCTGTTACATATTAAGAAACTTTCATAGTTTTTATTAGAATCCATTGGTATGGGCTTGGGATAGAGCTCAGTGGCAGAGCCCTAGCTAGCATGCACAAAGAGAGACCTTTGGTTCTATCATCATTGTCTGAAAAACAAGTTTACTCTTCTGTTTTCAACTTTAGATGTATTTCTAACATCCTTAATATAGTAAATTTGGAAAACATTGGTGGAAAGAGCTATGAAAATCCTCCCATTTAAAAATTTTATTTTTTATTTTTTTTTATTTATTTATTTTTTTTTTTTTTTGGTTTTTTCGAGACAGGGTTTCTCTGTGTAGTCCTGGCTGTCCTGGAACTCACTTTGTAGACCAGGCTGGCCTCGAACTCAGAAATCCACCTGCCTCTGCCTCCCAAGTGCTGGGATTACAGGCGTGTGCCACCACGCCCGGCTTAAAAATTTTATTTATGTGTATGTGTGTATCTCTATGGGTGCATGCTGTGTGTGTGTGTGTGTGTGTGTGTGTGTGTGTATGTGTATCGGCCAGAAGATGTTGTCATAGCCCTTGGAGTAAGTGTTCCAGGCAGTTGTAAGCTGCCTGACATGAGTGCTTGGACTCAGGTCCTCTACAAAGGCAGCAAGTGCTCTTAACCACTAAGCCATCTTTCCAGCTCTTCATCCGACAATTTTAACTATTGCATTTATTAATCATTAAAATCTTGGAACTATTCAGCAATCTCTTTATTAAAACTAATTTTTCTTGAAAGGTTCAGTTTCCTAGGCAGCAAATATGATTTGATAGTTTAATTTTATCTATTTTTGTAAAACTGCTAAATGGAAATCCAAGGGTTTTTTCCTAGGAATTAAATGTCATATTATTCAGAATAAATTAAATGATTTTAAGAGATTTTCTTATTTTTTATGTGTATGGATGTTCTGCCTGCATGTATGTGTGTGCCCCACATGCATGCTGTGCTCTCAGAAGCCACTGGATCCCCAGAAACTGGAGTTACAGATGGTGGTTAGCCATCGTGTGGGTGCTGGACATGAAACCAGGTCATCTGGAAGAGCAATCACTGCTCTTAACTGCTGAGCCACTTCTCCAGCCCCAGGAGTGATTTTTTTTTTAGAATAGTATTACAATTATTATTGTTGTTGTTTTAACAGGGTCTCACATTGTGCCACGGCTGGCCCAGTATTCAGTGTGTGGCCAAGGCTGGCTTCCATTTGAGGTAATCTTTCTGCCTCCTTGGTGCTAGGATTACAAGTAAGATAGTGTTGTACAACCCTTTCGTCACTATTGAAGCAGTCCCTCCTAGAGTAAAGACAGAGGCTCATAGAATTCAGAAAGCTAAGAAAATTTACAAGGATCAGGAAGTTCATTTAGTTACAAGACTGGGACCTGGGAACCCAGCTCAGGCAGTAAAGTGCATGGAGTGCACATTTGAGGACCTGAGTTAGATTCCCAGCATTCATATAAACTTCTTAGTGTGGTAGAGTACACTCGTAATTCCAGCACTGGGGAGGCAGGCACAGGAGGCTCCCTGGGGCTTGCTGCTTAGTCTGGCCCAGGTTCCAGTGAGAAGCCTGATGAATGGTATCCAAGGTTGGTATCTGGCCTCTGCACACCTGTGCATCTGCACATACATATACAAGCCACATAGGTAAGAATGGAAATACAGAGGAAATAAGTAGAAAGTTATAAGATTCAGATGGTCCCTCTGTAAGGTTCTGTAAGCACTAAACAATTGGCTGGGAGAGAAGAGTTGCCTGCAAGCTGGGAACATCTCCAGGGATGCAGTTTTGAGGAATCAGCACACATGCTGGGGGGGGGGGGATGGGGTTTCTGTAATGCAATTGCTTGTAGGCCACTCATGCTCTTATAAGTGACCCCAATAAACTAGGCAGATCTGGGTGGCATCATTTCTTTGGTCTGTCATCAGTGCAAACAGATGTTTGTCCATGTCTCCCCAGGCAAAAGAGCCACCATATTTCAAAGCAATCTTAAGGAGCCACCATGCCTGTATGATAACATTCTGAAAGCTTCCTGTTCTTGTTCAGTGGTGGTGCAATAGATTTAATTTTCTGAGGCAGGATCTTGATCTGTAGCTGGGATGGCTGTTCTTCATTGTCAGTTTGACTCAATTTGTAATCATCTAAGAAATACAATTTTGAGGATGTTTGGAGTCCAGTTTTCAGAAACATTTGGCCTATAAGCTGAATGTGGGTGACGGCATCCCATGAACTTCAGTCTTGAACTGAATTCAAGGAAGGGAGAGATGGGACAGTGTGAGCATTCATTGCTGAGTCCTACCTCTAGTTCCACTATGGTCATTCACCTCCTAATTCCACTGCCATGTCTCTCCATAGCTCTTTCTGCCATGGTGGACTCCCTTCAAACCATAAACCAAACAAAGTAAACCCTCCCTTCTTGCCACATTGGTGAGAAAAATTCAGTAGCTCTAGCTGGCTTGGAACTGTTAGCTCAGGTTGGCCTCCTCTGCACTTCTGTTTCAGCCTCCCAATTGCTAGGATTATAGGTATGAGGTACTATGGTTGCCTCTATTTCTCCCTCTATTTCTCTCTCTCTCTCTCTCTCTCTCTCTCTCTCTCTCTCTCTCTCTCTCTCTCTCTCTCCTAAAAATACAGGTTCCTTTTGTTATTTGATACAAAGCCCTTGCAGGACAGGTGGGTGTTGGGCAAGTTAAATTTACATTTGAGTTAGTGCAAGGCTCAGAGCTTCCTCAACGGAAGCTTATGCGGAACTGCCTTTTGTCTTGCAGACCCCATCTAGGAAATTTCTGGCCATAACAACATTCTTGGCTTATCCAGGTGTAGTTCAAATTTCAGTTCTAACTCATGAAATATTAATGAGGCTATATGGAACTTAAGAAAGCATTAGAATTTGGCTTACCTACTTCATACAAAATATAGGAAACTTCAAGTTTTACAGACAAAAGCTAGGTGTCAGATAAAGTTTACTCACATAGACTCATTTAGACCAAGATTGATATTGTCTGTGTTTGAGCTTCTAAATTTGTTACACAGAGAAATGTTTTACCTGGTTGATTTTATATTTCCTTGTGCGGAACGGTTATGCTAATTGTTCCTTGTGCCTGCTTGGTTGGTTACATCTTTAATATGTAAATGTCAAAACCTTGTACTCAAAACTCCTGAGAGAAAAAAATACACACTCAGAATGTAACCGATCTTGATATCTGTGTGTCATTATTCACTGAATCCGTATCTCCTGGGCCAAGGAATCCTGGTTTCCTGAGACTGCAATTCCTTGAGGGTTTGGTCTGCGGCATCCATGTGAACCCCCCAAATGCCTAGAGCCTGAGGCCAGGACATCCATTCTCTGGAACTGGTACTGCAGATAGTTGTCTACTGGTATGTGGTTGCTAGTAATGGAACATGGGTCATCTAGATCAGCCAGTTCTCTTAACCACCAAGCCATCTCTCCAGGTCAGCCTGCATTGTTATTAAATAAAATCCATTTTGCTTTGGTAAATATCTTGGTAAAATTGTACCTGGTTTTCACCAATCCCTTGTACCTGAAGTCCTTACAACACACACACACACACACACACACACACACACACACACATTATAATATATAAACTTGCAAATATTGCAGTTTACAAAAGTATTACACTAATGACTAATGACTGGGGGCTGGCAATGCTAAGTAGCTTCAGGATAGGTACCACTCACAGGAGATACCAAAGCAGGTTAAGGAATTCAGCTTCACCCCATCAATGGCCAATGGCTTATTGGGCTTATATAGTGAAGTCTAACAAACTTTAGAGTTTGAGTCCCACATAAAGGTGGCTCCTGGAACTCAAGGAGCCCGTACTCCATTCAGCTCTTTATCAGGCATTCTTTTTGTTGTTGTTGAAATACTTTTATTCAGAGGCTTGGGGACAGGTTGTAGAAGACCACGCTGTCCGCTGTCCTGCGCAGGGCAGACCTTACAGATCGCCCCATTGCTAAAGAGCTCAGGCATTCTTTAGTATCCTTTCTAGTAACCTTTATAATCAACATAAAATTTCCCTGAATTCTCTGAAAGACCCTAGAAGCCAAGGAGGTTGTGAAAAACCCCTCACTAATATGTATAGCCTCCCCGATCCTTAACTGGGCAGCACAGTGGAGCTGGCTCTGGACCAGGGGATGCAGATGAGCCAGCCCTGAGGTCATGAGAGGAGGAGAGCTGAATGAGCCTAGCTCCTGCTGAGGGAGGCATTGGGTGGCCCAGCTGGGGAAGTGCTGGAGAGCTTGCCCTGGTGGTGCAGATAGGAGAGAGCTAGCATGCTGACCAGCTCAGCTACCACCCAGACCCAGGGCTGAGCTGGCCTTCCCCAAAATCTATCATCTGCCGAATGACTGGGACCCATCAAAGGACCAATCCTGCTGCTTGAAAGCTGTAGGGTCTCCATGACATAGGGCAACAATAGGATAAGTGAGGATCCGATATTGATGGTGTCACAAAAGCTAGAGAGACCTCGAACCAGACCAGTGAATGACTCATTGTAGTGAACATTTGAAAGATGTGTGGACGGGAGTATACTGCGAGATACAGTGTGACGCATTACATCTTACATGTTTCCTATGCTTTTCCTTTTTGTGTGTTTTGAGTGGGATTGGGGCGCATGATATGAAACTCACAAAGAACCAATAAAAAGGTGTTTTAATAAAAGATTAAAATCTTGGAGCTTGTAATCTGCATCTGTGAAGGTAGGATACAGCCTGTGGGGAAGTGACTATCTCCAGGCAGTGCCAGACTTGGAGGTCAGCTGGCATACATTTTAGCTCTGCTTGCTTGTTGGGTGTGTGGTGAAGCAAGGCCAAATACCTAATCAGTATCTGTGTTAATTCACAGTAAAGGAAAAACTGAGTTTACATTCAAATTCAGAAACGTTGAATAGTATATGCTTGTAATCCCATCACCCGAGGTTGAGGCAGTTGTATTGGGAGTTCAAGGTCCAATTGAGTTCCACAGTGAGATCCTGTTTTGCAACGCATTCCCCTTAACATCAGAGTCAAAGTGGACAAGTTGGCTAGAACTTAAGGTCCACTTAAACATATCTGCACAGCTTATAATATTCACTGAGTATCCCTCTTAGTAATTTGAGATCTCTCTGGACCACTGGCTTCTGGTTAGAAAATGTCCTCTTCAGTACAGGTTTATACTGAGGAGCATAACAGCGTGCAGCCAATCAGTTCAAACAATTAAAGCCAGGTACAAATAGGAAATGGACAAAGTACTTTTTCTTCTAATGCGTCACACTTAAAAAAAAAATGCCCATGAGATTTCAGAAAAAAAAAAAAAAAACACCGTTAAGTAGTTAAAAACCTTAGTAGGAAAACAAACAACTGTATCCATCATTGGGTTGTTTTGTGTTTTATTTTCTAATTGTACTTTGCATCTGATTTCTTTACATTGTTCCACATGATGGGAAAAGAATCTATGGCAAAAGATAAAAATGACATGTCACCATAGCTAGCTTTATTAGTAACTATAAACTTTCTCTGAAGAAATATAGAGCAGTTGGGATTCTATAAAATAGCTTCAAGCAACTTTTGAGACTTCTACCTGCTGAATCAAATAAAGGTGGTGTGGCAGCCATGGTAGTGTCCACATAATACAAATATATATATATTCTACATGTCCCTTCTATCATAGGAATTAAAGACTGCAAGCAAAAGATATGGCACACAGGGAATCCAGGAGACATGCGTCTTCTTACAGTCCTGGATTCCCATGTGAAAAGCAGATGCCAAGTGTGTCATGCATATAAATGTGTTATTAACCCACCAATAATTCCATAGTAGATGCTGTAATCATCCCTACATTCCAAACCAGGATTGCGAAGCTGAGACACGTTGGAAAGGTAGTGGTGGAGAGAGAGCTGACTAGGGGTTGGGGTACAGAGCAAATGACCCCAGTGCCATGTTCTTCCTTTTCTATTTCTAGGGCACTGTCTCTCAAGAACCTGGGAGAGGTGTCCAGTAGTCTCTCAATTGCCCAGTCTAGTGTTTCCACACACTTGTAATACAACTTAATTCAGATTCTGTTCTCTGAACAAGGATGGAAAGATTATGGTTTAAGGTAAACTGTAAACTTGAAGGTAGTGTGCAAAATTCCAAGGAAGTCCTATCAGTATACAAATGAGACCTATCTTTACTGTGTAGGATGAGTATCACACAGATACAAATCCTTTTTAATCTGTATGAACTGTCTTCATTCTGATACTTAACTGTAAAGCCACAGTTTATAGTGAACATCACTAAATCTGAACAGAATACAAAATGAGTATTATAGTAAACATCACTAAATCTGAACAGAATACAAAATGAGTAGAAATCTAGCTACTTAAAACATGCTATTACCTATATGATTATTCAGTTACTCTGCAGTCAACACTGACAATTTCTATTAAAGATGTTGTTCAGCATAGTAATTTAAAGTTTATTACTAACACAATACAGATTAAGTAACATTATATGTCAAGAAATTTAAGCGACAACTTACAGCCACAAGTCCATACATGGGATGAGAAAACCAATGGCTACTCTCCAACAAAATATAAAAATTCCTATCATGAATACTTTTAATCTCCTAAAAGTGTTTCACTTAAAAGATGGTTAAGAAAGATTCAACAGGCAAATGACTAAATGCTGACAAGTCATTTTGCACAGACACTTGGTGTGGTTACACTGCCACTTTAGCAACATACCATGTTCATGCTCTAACTAGAATAAACTACATGAAAAAAAATACGACCCTATCAAACTGCTCAGTTTATGGGTGTTGGGGATCAGACCAAGAACTTGGTGTGAGCCTATCAGATTGATTAGCACTAACTTGTTACATCATCTTAATAGGAAGAGGTATTACTTTAGTTGGGTGTGCTTTTACACACTTGTAACCCCAGCACTTGGGAGGTAAAGGCAGAGAACAGAAGTTTGAAGCTGGCCTCAGCTATTGGCATTTTAAGGTCGGCCTTGGGGTATATGAGATCCTGTCTCAAAAAAAACCAAAACAAATCAAATCAAATCAAATCAAATCAAAACAAAACCCCAAAACCAACCAAACAAAAAAAAAAAACCCACCAAAAAACCAAACCCCCCAAACCAAAACAATCCTCCCCTCCATAAAACAAAAAAAAAGCATTATTCTTGGATTTCCAACATTTTATTTTTCTTCCTGGGTGCTGCTTGGAGTTAGTTGTACTATAGGAACCAAAAATAAAGAAACCAAACAATTTCCTTAAAGACCATTTCCATTCCTTATTAGAACTAAAATTGGATCGGTGACACTATACAATTCAATTCCCACACCAAATACACATCAAAGAACTCTTCCAGGTAGCACTTGTATACTACATTAATACAACTGTATTCAACTATTTTAAATCAACATGACTCCAGACCTTCCAGGATACAAAAGCACTCAATAATGCTGCTTTAGGGAAGAAAAAAAGAGAGAGAAAACCACCAGAAGATATAGGAAGTGGGGTCATATCTAATTTCTAAAAACGTTTCAAATCTTGTTTGTTACAGAATGTAGAAAATCAACTTTTGAGCTGTATCACCTTTGCAGAATTAAAACACTGCTCATAATCTATATATGTTGCAAATTTAGCAAAAATGTTTCTCCATTGTTGTTTTTGAGACAGTGCCTTATGTTAGCCCTGGCTACTATTCAATGACAAGTCCCCCAGCGCTGGGATCCCAGGTGTGTGTTACATCCAGCTGGTGAAACACTTTTAAGGTACAGAAGTCCAATAATTAAGGAAGACAAGTGCTTCAAGGCTATCGGCAGCCTTGTTCTCAGATGCACTCTGCCAAGATAAACAGAGAAATTCCACAGAATAAGAATTATACACTGCACCACTGTGTCTTTCCTAATGTTTTCATGGTACCTCGGATTTCGAGGCAGAGTGTGCAAACCTAGTAGATGAAGTCATAGCTAAGAGATAATTGGAGAATTGGTTTGTGAAACCCTGTGAAGGCGGGCTCCTTTGTGGATCACTTTTTCCTGAATGAAGCGCTTTCTGGATGCTAACAGAATACAAGGTCCACAGGCTGCATGACGGATCTTGGTTTTAAACTTGCATGATTTCAGCGAGTCTAGTGAGTTTTCACCAGCTCAGCTCCTAGCCTTAGAACTCCTAAATAAGAGCAAACATAATTTTCCAGTAGAAAGAAAATGGGATTCCCCTGGACCCTCCCCAGACTGTGCACATAGGAAACTTGTTCCTAATGTAAAATCAGAGTATAATAGTCTCTGCAAAATGCTCTTTTTCAGTTATAAGCTCTTTGATTCAGAAATAAGAAAGCATCTTTTTTTAACCAACTTTGTTTTTTTGAGACATTACTTCAAAATTGGCATTAAAAACCAGTTTCTAAAAACATGCTGGACTCCTGATCCTCCTGCCCAGACCTCTTCCGTGCAGGGTCACAGGTCATGCCATTATATCAGGCTTAAGTTAAGGGAAATCCCCTCATTTCCCTTCAGTTTAGGGAAAGCCTGAAAAAGCATTAATTTATACTTTTGCTATGTAATATTTATATGGTTAAAACTTAAATCTTCACTTGCCTATGTTTTATGTGTTTATAAAGTATTCAAATTGTAGCTTATGTGAGTTAAGACTCCTGAAAAAAAAAAGCAATACTCCAACACAATCTTTCTGTTGGGTAAAAATATTCCACACACATGATTAAAACAATCTTTTTGTTTGGGAAATTTCCTATTCACACTAGTTGAGAAAAGCAACCATCTCAACAATTAAAATAGCATTTCCTCTGTTAAGATAACTGAGCACCACCTAGTGTTCAATTTTTGCAACTACTGACCTTAATTCCAAATTGGCATTAAAAATCAGTTTCTAAAAACATTTTGTAGCCAGGTTGTGGTGGTGGTGGTGGTGGTGGTGGTGGTGGTAGTGGTGGTGGCACACACCTTTAATCCCAGCACTTGGGAGGCAGAGGCAGGAAGACTTCTGTGAGCTTGAGGCCAGCCTGGCCTACAGAATGAGTTCCATGACAGCTAGGGCTACACAGAGAAACCCTGTCTCAATACTCTCCTCTCCCCAAAGAAACAAAAATCCCAAACCCCCAAAACAATTTTTGGAAATACCTTTCCTCCTCCAGTAAGCTGATGACTGCAAAATAAAATCATGAAAAAAATGTACATGGTATCAAAACTAGTATAAAAATAGCCACATACTTAATATGAAAAGCAGACCTATCATTTTTTTGCCTTGAACTAGATTTCTGCCAGGTACGGTGGTTCATGCATATGCTCGCAGCACTCAGGAGGGCACAGCAAGTCTGAGGCCCACCAAACTCCAAGCTAGCCTCAGATACAAAGTCAGACTGCCTCAAAATATAACAAAAACAAAACACAGATTTCTGCCTCCATTTCGTATCAAAATCTCTGGGCAACTGGAATATACACAAAGACTGTACAGTCGCCAGCTATGCAAAGGTAGGGCTTAATCATAATTTATACCGAGTACAAGGCAAACGGTTTATTGAAAACACCCATTTAGTTACTGAAGGGGTCAAAGTAGGAAAGACTTCTTTTTTCCTTAAATGGTCTTCTTAAGGACCATTAAATCGAATCAACAATGTGGGCTTAGCATATCAGTTACGATTATCGGTTGAAAGCCGGTAGTATCAAATCTGCCTCAACAAATTACAATCAAGAAAACTTTTCTTTGAGGTCTATGGCCAGATTCCAAACTTGAAGGACAATCTTCAGGAAGACTGGAATGTAGCATGTTGATTTCATTTTAGATCTGAAAAGAGAAAATAATATTAAGTCAAAGGGAAAATTCTAAAAAAGATCTTTTTTATGAGTGACTGTGGGTGTGCAGTGCTAGTGGAGGAAGAGGGGCTCAGGACCAATGCCATTTGCAGGCCGCAGTGGGCATGCACACAAACCTACACAAGCGTTAGAAAAAGGACATGCATCATATAAAATGTTATAGAGATTGGGGTTTCTAAAAGTTGAGTTGTAATTGAGAAAAGCTTACACATGGAATTTGATATTCAGACAGAGTTGATTTCCTATATATATAACCCACGACAATATTTCCCTTAGTATTTTGGAATTCTTTGCTCCTTTAGAATGCTTACTACTCATGCAGAGGTCCCAAGTTTGGTTCCCAGAACCAATAAGGTAGTTCACAACTGACTGCAACTCCAGCTCCAGGGAACCTAACACCCTTTTCTGGCCTCCTCTGACACCCCCATAAATATATGCAGACATACACAGACACAGACACACAGACACAGACACACACGCGCGCGCACACGCACACACACACACACACACACACACACACACACACCAGTCTTTTTTGATTCAAGAAGTAAAATAACAACAGAAACAGTGCAAAAGGAAGGAGACAGTAAGCTTCGTTAACAGCTACGCCATCTCTCCAGCCCTGATTTCAGATTTAGTATTTTGGGATTAGGCACAGACAGGAGGCAACATGAACATGATCCGTAAGAACTAGTTAAGGATGTCTTAAATCCTTTTCTTTCAATTTGGTTGCAGGAGTACTGGTAGAATACCTTTAAATATGTACAAAACAGCCGGGCGTGGTGGCGCACGCCTGTAATCCCAGCACTTGGGAGGCAGAGGCAGGCGGATTTCTGAGTTCGAGGCCAGCCTGGTCTACAGAGTGAGTTCCAGGACAGCCAGGACTACACAGAGAGACCCTGTCTCAAAAAACCAAAAAAAAAAAAATGTACAAAACAGCTAGAGAAATGTACCCAAGAAAGCAAGCAGAGGTTTCGGGTGATAGAACAAGCTTTTAGGAACAAGCCTAAAATAACCAAGACATAGTTCATGAGCCAAGGAGATGGCTCAGAAGGCAAGAGTGTTTGCTGCTAAACCTGAGGCTCTTTAGAACCCATGTGGACTGACCTTAACATGCATGGCCTAGTACGGGTATACTTGTTTACCCCTATGCAAAATAAATACATATTTCAAAATAGTACTTGCAACAATATAAATTCTGGAGGTAGAGATGGCTCGCTGGTTAAAATTGCTCACTTGTGCAGTTTTGTTACTGGCACCCACATTGGGTGGATCACAACAGACTTTAACTCCAGTTCCAGAGGATCTGATACTCTCTTCTGGTCTCCATGGACACCACTCCAATATACACACGATACCCAACTCACACATACTACATAGAGAGGACCACAGACCTTTAGCTTCTTCCTATGTTTTCTTTTCTCTCCCTCTCTTGGCTTTCTGAATTACTAGGTGATTACTCGGGACCTTGTACATACCAGGGAAGCATCCCACCACTGAGATATGGCCTTTGCTCAAGACTGTATAATTTCCTAAAGAGTCTCACCTTAGTATAAGCATCAACATTTTTGGATTAGCATCTAACTCATAACATATGGTTATTGTACCTTCATTCTACTGCCAAAATACAAGTAACAATTTAGTCAAAGAATGTTTTTTTTTTGTTTTGTTTTTTGGATTTGTTTTTTTCCAGACAGGGTTTCTCTGTATAGACCTGGCTGTCCTGGAACTCACTCTGTAGACCAGGCTGGCCTCGAACTCAGAAATCCACCTGCCTCTGCCTCTGCCTCCCAGAGTGCTGGGATTTCAGGTGGGCGCCATCACTGCCCAGCAGTCAAAGAATGTTTTGCTGGGAGTGGTGGAGCACATATTTAATCTCAGTACTTACACATCACTACTACACACACACTACTACTACACACTCACACCACTAGTATACACCCCCACATACACCAACCACTACTACAGTAACTCCCTTCCCCAAAATCCCCGAAGAAATCTACAGTAAAAATCACTTCCTATTGTGGAGTATGTGTTAAAATGTTCCTTATTTTATATGCATACCACATGTGTGCCTATTGCTCTTGAAGGCCGGAAAGAGGAGGTAAGAAGTCCTCCAGATAGGCACTCGAACTCAAAACTCTTACCTACTAAGCCACCTCCCCAGCCTTAAATGTTTTTCTAAAGTATTTAGTGAGGTATTTAGCCAGAGGACCAGGGGTCAATTCTCAGCATCCACATGGAAGCTTATACCCACCTGCAACTACAGTTACAGGGCTTCTGACATTTTCATGCAGCGTACGTGCAGGCAAAACACCAATGCACATAAAAATTATGTATTTTTTAAAAAGCACATTTGTAAATAAAATAAAAACCTTAAAAATAGATTCAGTTTTATAAATGTGCTTGTGACCAGAGGTTAGAAGTTATAGGTAGTTATAAGCTGCCTGATGTGTGCTAACTGATACACCATTTTTTTCCAGCTCCTAAAATGTTTCTGTTATGATAATACCATGTTGAAAGCTAGGTGTGGGTGCAAGGAATTGCTGTGTAGCTCTGGCTGGCCTGGTATTCACTTCGCAATCCAGGCTGACTTGCAGCAATCACCTGGCTTCAGTTTCCCAAATACACTTTTGTTTGTATATATTAATTGTGCTAAAGAATGGTTTTCATTGCAACATTTCGTACATGCACAAACATGTTCCTATCCAATATTCACCTCTCCACCTCGATCATCTTCCTCTTTCTGAATGTTCCTCCCACTCCAAATATATACATATATATACACACACACTCATTTAAGTGTTCTCTAGTCCTAGTGTTATAGAAACTTAAGGAAAAGAGCTATTATCTTTGTATATAACGCACGAACAGAAAGCAGGAAAAGCAGGATGTGTCTACTTACATCATCGATGTCTTCATCATCATCCCCAATGTCATCAAACTGAATTTCATCATCATCTCCAGGACCAAATGTATCAGTTTCATTGATTTTGGCTAAAAACACACATACAGAGACACAAAAAAAAAACCCCACTGATAATATAATAAAAGTACTGACTTCCAACTTTCTACTAATTTTACTATGTGGAGCAAAATATTAATGCATTGAGAGTATTTTTAATTCTTTTGTTCACAGGGTTCCTGAGAAAGAATCTCTAATTATACTAACTCTGAAGCAATTACACCCTTCAGGGAAACTTCAGAAGTTTATGTACATACTAACAACTTTATTTCCTATCTCAATAAAAGAAAAAGTTACTTTAGGAGAGGGACAGATTTGAGGAGTCATTACTGGCTTTGGTAGTAAGGAAGGTTTCAAGTGTCCAAAAAACTTAACTCCTGATCCAAGTGAACCATACAGAACAAACAAACAAACCAAGAAAAAACAAAAAACAAAAACAAGAAAAGAACTGATTCCCACCAATTTATTAGGAAGAAAGATCTGGGTAAATCATGCTTTTCCCTAAAGAATGACAAAGGAATCAATATATTGTTCTATCCCCAAATCTCGTACTGTTTCCTAGAATAGAATGGCAAGTCTATCATTCTCAGTATGGCTTTACTGTTTATGAGTCATGTTTTCCTAAGGAATCACAATGCAGGCATTTAAAAAAAGCTGTTATGTGAAAAAATATAGACTTACAAAAACAGTGTATAAAGTATATTTTCCCTCTGAAAAGGATATAGGAGACTTTTCAGGGAAACAAAGAATATTAGTTTTAAAAACATATAGTAATGCATAAAGATACAATACATTAAAAGTGCCATTCACTGAAAACCCATACTGTGTAGTCACTCCCCCTTATATTTACACACAAGCAAGGGCACTCTTGAAGGAGCATTTTTCAATAGTGCTAGTGACTGAACCTGGTTTGTGTGTGCTAAGGTGGCTGTGACTGAACTGTACTGCACCATCAACCTCTCTTGAAGGAGTTTGAACATATCCTAACAAATAATTCCTTTGCCTGACTCCGTACTTTCTCACTAAATACACTTTTGTCAGGAACAGAATTTTAGCACCTTCTTTCTTATGGTATCTAGTATTAAGTAAAATCAGGTATGCTTAACTCTAATTCTGTTAAGCCCCCAAATCAATAGGATCATCTGTAAAAATCTACAAAATTTCATTCACTGCTTAAACGCCAGCAGGCAGCTAAGCACTAGAAGAATCTGAACGTTCAGAATCTCTCGGGCATTACCGTGCTCCGGAAGCTCCCCATAGGCCTTGAGACTTCTAGCTTCATCTGCGTTGTATTTCAAAATGACATCAGCTTTGTTGTCCTTAAAACAAAACCAAGCACTATTTAGATCTGAGTATATCACACTATTATCTGTCATATCATATAATACTTTCAAATTGAATTTAAAAAATTCAATCTCAATGTTTTGCTAAAAAATCTTTTTGGCCCCTCCTTAGATTTAACTCAGAAGGTTTGTGAACACAACTGAGAAATGACTAAAAATTCTGGGAAGATAAAACTCACACCCATCTCTAACAGCAGAACCACACAGACTGAATTCTTTATATTACATACAATTACTGTTTAATCAGAGGCACAAATGCTCCCCTGGAAAAATTTACCAAGTGATCAAACACCACAAGTCAAAGCTGAGACTTGGTAACAAGACCTAAGGAATCTAAAAAATTGTGTATGTGTATATACATACATGTATGTGTGCACACCTGTGGAGGCTAGCAGGGACATGAGATCCAAAAGAACACATGGTCTATGAATTCAGAGCACCCTTTCTCAACCAAAGCACTAATAACTGTGAGCCAGTGGAATGCTGGGCATGACAGGGTGTTCGTACCACCAGTGCTCTACCCCAGACCCAGAAGAGTCTCCGAACACTGCTTACACCCCTGGAGCGCCAAATCACCTACAGAGAACCCTTTGGCTTGAAACAAAGATGTCAGCTCTTTTAATTTGGAACACAAAAGTAAAACACTAAGAATGATGAAAGGCAAACCAATAGAAATGTATTAAGGGGACTGGTCATAGTGCTTGTGGTGGGGGTTCCTGTGGCGATGTCCACTGTGATAGACTGTCCCTTCAAACTGTGCCAAAACAGACCCTTTCTTCCTTTTGCTTCTGTAATGGCAATTAGAAGAGAAGGGGAAGGAGCTTTTGCGTGAGGCGGTACTGAGAGGAGGGGGAGCCGATATTGGGATCATAGCATTCAGGGATTTAAAGTAAATTTAAAAAAAAAAAGAGATGAATATACAAGGCTATATGTCATTTGTGGGATGTAACTGGATTCATTCAGTTGTAAAACCCTATACAGTTGGTTCCTAGATCTTAAAGGATGTATAAAGTAAAAGAGAAAAACTAGGGGACAATTAAAAAAAAAAAAAGAAACCCACTACACAGTAGTGTCAGTCATTGTAAAATTGGAAACTTCAAATAGTCATGACAGAGAAAAACTGAATGTCTGACCCCTCCGTGATGCCAGGGGCCCCCAGGATAATGCCGGAGACACAATGGACTCCTCAAGTTCAAGCAAATCAACGAGCAACTTCAGAGTGACTCACCTGGTAATCTCGGAGGCCCACCAGTATGATGTCTGAGGTATTTATCCAAACCTACAAAAGAAAAATCACTGTATGATACATTTTAAATAAAATGGAATCATGAAATCCTAGAGATGATTCACTTAGAAACTGATGAGTTTATAAACCATAAACCATTTGGTTATCTACTATAAAAACAGAGAAATGGGGCTGGAGAGGGGGCTCAACGGTTAAGAGCATGGACTGCTCTTCCAGAGGTCCTGAGTTCAAGTCTCAGCAACCACATGGTGGCTCACAACCATCTGTAATGAGATCTGATGCCCTCTTTTGGGGTGTCTGAGGATAGCTACAGTGTACTTACATATAATAAATAAATAAATCTTTAAAAAACAACAACAACAACAACAACAGGCCGGGCGGTGGTGGTGCATGCCTTTAATCCCAGTGCTTGGGAGGCAGAGGCAGGCGGATTTCTGAGTTCGAGGCCAGCCTGGTCTACAGAGTGAGTTCCAGGACAGCCAGGGCTACACAGAGAAACCCTGTCTCGAAAAACCAAAAAAAAAAAAAAAAAACAAAAACAAAAAACAAAAAAAAAAAAAAAAAAAGGAAAAAAGAAAAATGTATTTTTTTTCTAAGTCACTGTTTTCTACCTACCATACTGACACACATTTCACAATCCCTTTCCTTTATGAAGGACTGATATCAGGAAAAAAAAGCATATCCTCTCCTGCAACCACTCTCACTTGGTGCTGGGACTTTTGCCATACCTCTTTAGGATTTTTTTTTTTTTTTTGGTTTTTTGAGACAGGGTTTCTCTGTGTAGCCCTGGCTGTCCTGGAACTCACTCTGTAGACCAGGCTGGCCTGGAACTCAGAAATCCGCCTGCCTCTGCCTCCCAAGTGCTAGGATTACAGGCTTGCGCCACCAATGCCCTGTCCTCTTTAGGACTTCCTAAAACTGGAATAGTTCTCCAGCCCCTTCCCTCTTTCATACCATCAACAGCTTTGAAGATAGGCTATTTGTTTTTTTTAGACCATTCTTTAGATTTGTTGAGTGAATGGTTACGAATGTAATCTTTAAATTCCTTCTGTGGTCTTAAACTGGACTTACATGAATACCCATAAAAACTGTAGAGGTGGGCGGCTGAACATGCACTCACTGGTACAGTGTGGTTGCTCTTTACCTGTGAAGAGGCCCTGGATGGCTTGCCAGCAACACCCCACCCCTACCCCCACCGGCACATTTCCTCTACACTCCTGGACACTTTTATATTAGGATAAAACGGATGTCCAGATACTTACCTTTTTTCTCAATTTCCCTCTGATGTGGCACAGCCTTTTTACACCATCGAAACACATGGCTTCTAATCGTCCGTTTCCCAACATTTTGATTACTTGAGCATATTCTAGGGGAAAAAATGCAAGAAATATTGCCTACTTTTTTGATAAAAGCAACTCTATGATAGTCCACTGAAGATAAAGAAGAACATGTGGTTTCATTTATAAGGAATAAATATACAAAGGGCAAATATGGAATAAACAGAGGAAGCTAAACACTTGACTAGTTAATGGTTGAAGGAGAAATAAGACTTTGTAATGTAACAACCTGGGTCTGTTATTAGATACTTTAATTATATGGCTCTTGTGACTGTGCTCTACTTCCAGAGATCAAAGGTGTCAGCATATACAGCATACCTCAGAAATCTCAGACTCAGATCTTGACTTGTTTTATGTCCTTACTTCTCCCTCTTTGAATATTTATTAGAGAAATGACATTTTCAGTGCAAGGATCTTAAATGTTAGTGGTATACTTGCTGAATTAGTATGTCAATACTTATTCTTAGAAAGGCAGGATCTTCTTTCACTTGGGTCAAATGCCAAAATATTTTTTTCTTGTTCATATAGCCTTGGTTAGTCTGGAAGTCAACAGATACTCGGCCTGTCTCTCTGCCTCTGAGTGTCAGAACTAAAGGTGTATATTACAATGCCTGGCTTAAAATGCCAAATTCTTAACCTGAATCTTTTAAGAAAAGATAATACTCTAATGTCATTGTAAATATACTCAAACATTATTCAGAGGCAGCCAGTCAGGAGTCGAGTCCGTTAGCCAGAAACTTGGATCCCCAGCACAGGAAAACAATCAGGAAACTCGAGCCAGGGCGCAGCTTCTCCCGCATCTCACCTTGCCCGTCCTCCTTGAACACGAGCTCTCGCTTTTCGGATTCGTTCTCATTCTTCCCTCTCCGTCTGTTTTTACCTCCTTTTCCTAGTGGTTTTGATAAGAAAGAAAAGGAATCAGTTATCTGCAAAACACTATGAAAAGAAAAATGTTAGGCAAACATTGGTTAAGAGACTTAAAAAACTTTTTTGTTTGTTTTGGAGACAGGGTTTCTCTGTGTAAACGAGACTGGCCTGCTACTCCCAGAGATCCATTCACCTGCCTCTGCCTCCCACGTGTTAGGCTTAAAAGGTGTGCACTAGCACCACCCAGCTAGAAAAGCATCTTTAAAAGTCAGTTAAATTTAGCGGGCGGTGATGGCGCACGCCTTTAATCCCAGCACTTGGGAGGCAGAGGCAGGCGGATTTCTGAGTTCGAGGCCAGCCTGGTCTAAAGAGTGACAGCCAGGACAGCCAGGGCTACACAGAGAAACCCTGTCTCGAGAAAAAAAAGTCAGTTAAATTTAAAAATAAAAAATTGGGTTAATCATGCTAAACTTACCATGTTTGGGTGTATAACATTAGCCTATCGATGCCTCATGGAATTGCCTAAGGAACACCCTCTTTTGTTTTCTCTTATATTCTGATTCTTTGACCCCTATCTCCCACCCCATATGGCTTCATTCTCTGTGTCAGGAGAAAATAAAAGCATCTAAGGAATAATAAAATTAACGACACAATAACACATAGGAATGACTAAACAACCAAGGAAATGCACCTAGACAAAGAACCAGTCAGGAGTGTCACAGAAGCCCAGACCAGACCCAGAAGCCACACAATCCAAGTAAAGGAGCTGTTGGTAGGTCAGAAAATACCCCCCCCCCCTCCTGAGAGGCCAGAGTTCCTTCTGTGGTGGCAATGCTGCTGGGCATGGAGCTGCCCTCCAGGTGCTTAGATGAGTGCAGTGGCCATGCTCTTACCTGCTATTTCAGAGTGCCACCCACTTCTGTCACAATCATCTTGAATATTATGTCATCTAGTCCCAGTTTACCAGTAAGTTCACTAAAGTTCACGAATTAAATAACTCCCTCAACAGTGTAGTCAGTGAGCCTGGGATCCAGATCAGGCCTCAGTCATGCTCTGTCCTACCAGGGCTCTCACACTAAAGCTCCTTTCCAGAGAATTTGGTTCCATGATCATAACCACACAGGCTCCAGCCTCCTCCTCCTTCTTTTAGACAGGGTCTCTCACTATAGCCCATGCTAGCTTTGAAACTGGGGGCAATCCTTCTGTCTCAGTCTCCTGAATGCTGGGAGTACAAGTATGTGCCACTATACTGACTCCTGATGAATTTTATGAAACCATATATGACCTCCCCCCCCAACCCCCATGACTGGCGAAGAGGAAAATGAAGTTATTGCTTCTAGAATAGAACATACTGATTTCTTAACAGCAGCAGGCTAGTAACCCCACGAGTCTAAACTTTATCTTGTGAAGTGAACCAGAACTGAGATATTATAAGTTTAAAAGCAAGGTGTTAATTGCCTCTAGAGCCTCTTCTTTCCATATATGTCTGTCTATTGTGGGCATTCCTGGAGCCTAAGGAGGCATAGAAGAGGACATTGGATGCCCTGCCAATGGAGTTACAGACAGTTGTAAGCTGCCATGTGCGTGCTGGGAACTGAACAAAGGACCTCTGAAGAGCGGCTAGCACTCTCAACTGCTGAGCCATCTTTCTCTCTAGCCCTACATATCCTTAAGGGTAAGCATGTGACAGTGTTGCCATACAACGGAAGACGGGGATAGAAAGAAACAAGCCAAGACAGGTAGAGTGGTGCTTTCCTGCAATCCCAAGAGTCCCCGCTGTTCCCCTTTCCATTTTACTGCCATGAAATTGAGTGCTTTGCACATTCTCTTTCAAAGAATGAAGGCCAGTGTATCATTAATCCCAGAGGCAGGTGGATCTCTGTTTGGGGCCAGCCTGATCTACAGAGTGAGGTCCAGAACAATAAGGACCACACGGAGAAACCCTGTCTCAAACAAACAAAACAAAGAATGAATGGAGACCAAGCCCGAGTATGACAGAAGAGCAACAAAAATAACCACTCTTTCTTTTGAGCCGCTCACTCTCTTTCTTTCTAAAAGACCCGCCTAGTTCTTAAACTCAATTACAATTCTCAAATCCTTTCTTTAAAGTAGAGGTGTTTCAGAGAAATAAGCTCGGGTAGGATACTTCTTCTTCTTTTGTTTTTTTCCAAGACAGGGTTTCTCTGTATAGCCCTGGCTGTCCTGGAACTCACTCTGTAGACCAGGCTGGCCTGGAACTCAGAAATCTACCTGCCTCTGCCCCCCAGAGTTCTGGGATTAAAGGCGTGCACCACCACCACCCTGGCTCAGGATACTTCTTGTTTGTTTGTTTTTGTTTGTTTGTTTTTTAAGATTTTATAATTATATGTGAGTACACTGTAGCTGTCTTCAGACACCCCAGAAGAGGGAATCAGATCTCATTACAGATGGTTGTGAGCCACTATGTGGTTGCTGGGATTTGAACTAAGGACCTTCAGAAGATCAGTCAGTGCTCTTAACCGCTGAGCCATCTCTCCAGCCTAGGATACTTCTTAAAACACACCAGAATGTGATTTAGTGTAAAAGTTCTGTCTCCTTGGAACCAAATAGGAATCTACTATTCACCTATGGGTGGAGCCGCCAGAATGGAGGTGAGTAAGTCCAACAGATATTTATTGGGCATCGTTTAGGCTAAGTACTACTGAGCCAGTGTGCTTATGATTGACACCATTCCCATCCTCTTAGGGCTTACAACTAGAGTGACAACTGGAAGTCTAGTCACTAGAATTAGGGTGAGATTAAGACCCCCCTCACCTATTGAGGTGATCCAGCTGCCATCTTGGAATAAGGACCTCGTCTACAGGAAGGGATTTTAAAAGTTTGAACATATTGTACTTATAAGCACACCTTTCTCAGGACAATCAGCATCGATTCCTGCACAAAGACTGGCACCCTTCATTTCTGAGGCTCAGTAGTGAGATGGAGGCAAGGGCAAGGTCAGCGGGGGCCCTAGAGCAAGACTATCCTTTCTGCCCCTGGCCTAACTTAATTTTTTTTTTGTTTGTTTTTTTGGATTTTTTCCCCCTGAGACAGGGTTTCTCTGTGTAGCCCTGGCTGTCCTGGAACTAACTCTATAGACCAGACTGGCTTAGAACTCAGAAATCCTCCTGCCCCTGCCTCCCAGAGTGCTGGGATTAATTAATTAAGCCACCACTGCCCGGCTTAATTTTTATTTATTAATTTTTATTTATATCACCAATGTTTCCCCTCCCGGTCCTGCCTCTGAGAGGGTGTCCCCGCTCCCTACCATCTCCTCTCCTTCTGAAGCCAGACAAATCAGTCCTCTGCCACATTTGTGGGAAGAGTTAGGGGAAAGACTACAAGACTATCTTAAATCAACTTGTTCACAAAACTGTGACCAAGGACTCAGAGGGCTAGTGTAAACGGTGACAGGCACACAGTAATTAAGTAAGACTTCTTGGAGCCAACTTTGAGGCAGAAGAGAGAACACTAGTGGGCGTGGGGCAAAGGAGAATGTCCCAGGGATGAATGACCAGACTTCAGTTTTTTTTCTTTAATGTGTGTGTGATTATGGAGGAGTGGGGGAGGCAGAAGAGGACATTGGATCCCCTGGAGCTGGAGTTACAGGCAGTCATGAGCCCCTATGTGGGTGTGGAACCTATCTCTGCTTCTCATAACCAGGAAGATGCACATCTCTTCTAGCCAAAGACCTTATTATTATTTTTTTTCTAAAGAGGGAGTTTCTCTGTAAAGTCCTGGCACTCACTCTGTAGACCAGAACTCAGAGATCCACCTGTCTCTGCCTTCCAAGTACTGGAACTAAAGGCGTGCAAGCCCTCCCCTATTGAGTTCGTTTTTTGTTTGTTTGTTTGTTTTTTTTTTGAAGACAGGTTTTTTCTGTGTAGACCAGGCTGGCCTTGAACTCAGAAATCCGCCTGCCTCTGCCTCCCAAGTGCAGGGATTAAAGGCGTGCGCCACCACGCTAGGCCCGGTAATGTGTTTGTTCCTCTCCTGTAGGAAATAAAAGCGTTTCACTACTTTTTGCTTTATATTTTTGGAGAAATTACAAGGACAATGCATATAGCAAGCCTGTAGTTCCAGCTACTGCGGAAGCTGAAGTAGGAGAATCCCGAGTTCAATGTTAGTTTGGGGTAGAGTGGATTCTGGGTCAGCCTGGGGGCACGGTGGTAGAGTGCTGGTAAGGATAGATTTGATCCTATTTAAAAAAAAAACACTACCACAAAATACTGTAAATATATACAAATGTGAACGACCGCAGGAACGCTGCACCTTTGCTTAGAATTTGTAATCATTATTTTTTCCATCAAAACATATACACGCTCTGAAGCAAAAGTGGAAAAGTTGGCTAAAAATGGGTCAAGTGCGTTGGAAAAAGTTAAGCCAGGTAAAACTATGGAGCAAAGTGATTCTCTAGGGATGAACTTCAAGATTGCATCAAAGTACTGGCCACTGGCTCCACGGGAGCGGCCTCAACAGTACCAACTAAGTGTCCATAAAGAATCCTAGGGAGGAGGTGCCAGATGGGCACGAAAGCAAGCGAGGCATCACCCTTTTGCAAAGTTCAGACTGGCTCCCAGGGCTTAACTCCCCAGGGGTTGGAAGCCCAAGAAGTCCGGGGCGGGTGTTCCCACGGGTCCCCGCGGCGTGGCGGTCAGTGTGGCGCGAATCGGGGGCACGAGCCCACATTCTCACACAGGAGGCCCTACAAAAAATGGCGTCGGCTCCACCCCAATGTGGCCAAACTGGGAGCCAGGAGTAACTTCCCTGCGCTTCTGCCGAGCTCCGGGGAGGACGCGGGGAACGCAGCCCGAGGAGAGGCAAGGAAAGATGGCAGGAAGGTCACTTGCGGCCTGGGCTGACCTCGAAGCCGCGAGCAGAGCCCCGGGAGCCGAGCCCCGGTCCAGCGGCGTCCTTACCTTTATTCTTGGGCATGGCGGCAAAGACTGGCTGGCGGGGTGCGGGACCTTGCTCAGGCTGGCGGCAGGAACGGTGGGTGACTCCGGCGAGCGACGCTGACAAGTGCGCGGGATGGAGACTGTGCGGCGGGTCAGCAAGCGTGCTCGGGAGAGGTTGATCACCGGAGCTTGCGAGGGTGCCGGTGCCCACGCTCGGCAGTGGCAAATGGCGTCGCGGCAGCGGGCGGTGCTTCTCCCCGCCCTGCTCCGCCCCCGCCCGCGGGGCCCAGCCTCCCACCCTCCCTCGGCTCGAAGGCGCAGGCGTGGCCAAGGGGCAGCCCAGTGGTGGGAGCCGAGGGAGAAGCCTGCCAGGGAGGGGCTCTCTGCTGCCAGTGGGCACGCGGTGGGTGGAGCGGGGGGCCCCAGGCGTCCGGAAGGGGCCGGGAGGGGCCCTGCGTCACAGTGGAGGAGTGGAGGAGAGGAGGGGAGGAGAGGAGGGGAAATTGAGGTGGTGCAGGCTGCTGGCTTGGGCATCATCTCTGCTTCCTAGCCAAGTGAGTCCCAGGCTTGACAAGCTGCTGACTCACTAACCTCATAGTTGAGTTTTACTGGGGCCCTTTCTCCAGCCCAGTCAAGCTGGAAACCTAAGGGGAAGGCGAGAAGGCACGCCTGCTATCCCCTTCCAGACTTCAACCGAATATTTGCATGGTCCTTAAAAATAAATCTCATCCCTAACTCACTGTAGCCAGGTCTGTGTATAACGCTTAACAGAAGGTCTGCACATGGTAGGTTGCTCAGCATACACAGGATAAAAGGGATAGACTAAATCGATGATAGGGTCCAAATCTCCCAATATTCATGCTGAAGTTCTAACACGCATGTATATTACTGTGTTTGGATATAAGGTCATTAAAGAGGCAATATTGAAATGAGATCCTTAGACTTGATGCCAAGACTTGACATTAAGCTGGGCATGGTGACAGGCCTTTAATCCCAGTACTGAGGAAGCACAGGAAAGTAAACTATGCCTTACAGGCCAGCCAAGGCTACAGAGTGAGACCCTACCTAAAACCAAAACCAAAACGAATGTAATTAGCACCTAGGCATAATGATGCATAAAGAAGAACAAAACAGTGCCTGAGCCAGTAATCATCTGAAAGCCATGGGGACTGCAGACGAGACCAGATTTGTCTCTGCTTTGACCTTAGACTTGGAGTCTTAGTCTTTGAAACTGAATAAAACTACTAGGCAGGTCTGGGAGTTCACGCCTATAATCCTAGCACCTGTGAAGCCGAGGCAGGAAGAGTGCTGCAAATTTAGGAGAAACCTGGGCTACTTAGTGAGTTACAGGCTAGCCTGGGCTACATAGTAAGATTCTGACTACAAAAAACAAACAAACAAACAAACAAACAAACAAAACCAAAAACCAAAAAAAAAAACCCAAAAAAACAAAACAAAAACAAAACAAAACCAAACCAAACCAAACCAAACCAAACCACAGTCAACAGAACGTACATTTTTGATGTTTAAACAACTCACTCTCAGCTGGGCGGTGGTGCACGCCTTTAATCCCAGCAATTGGGAGGCAGAGGCAGGCGGATTTCTGAGTTCGAGGCCAGCCTGGTCTACAAAGTGAGTTCCAGGACAGCCAGGGCTACACAGAGAAACCCTGTCTCAAAAACAAAACAAAACAAAACAAAACAAAAAAAAACCAACAACAAAAAACAAAAACAACAACAACAAAAAAAAACCCAACTCACTCTCCCAGTGTTTGTTCTGCTGGTTCTAGCAAAGGAATAGTGCATAGCTCCTCAGAGCAAATCACTTCAGACTAGGGTTATTCGGGCCAGCAAGATGGCTCAGTAGGGAAAAGCACTTCCCAGGAAAGCCTGGCAAGCTGAGTTCAGTTCCTGGAACCCGTGGAAGCAGAGAACCAACTCCACAAAGTTGTCCTCTGACCGCCACACATACCCCTCCATTCTGGCAATAATATAAATTTAAAGGTAGGCTTATTTTAAATGACCTTTTCGGAAACATTAACATTTTAACATTCTATAGGGAAGGAGACTAAATGAAAGAGAAAGAAGGTATAATGATCTAACAGTACTTCTCTACTGTGGACATTCGGCAGTGTCCGGAGACATTTCCAGTTGTCAGGAGCGGAGGAAGGAAGGAAGGAAGGATGAGGCTGATGCCTGAATAGAGGCCAGAGATGCTTGGAAGCATCCTACAGCTCCTGCCCTGCTGAGAGACTCGGCGGGCGGCACAGAGATTCCTCGGAGTGTAATTAAAAGATGACAGGGAAACCGGGCATGCTACACACCTTTAACCCAGCACTCCAAGTGTGAGGCAGCAGGAGCCTCTTTGACTTTTACATATACATATACAGTGAGACCAGCTCTCAAGAAATGAAAAATGACAGGGGACTCAAAGGGCTCCGGTTTTCCCTTTTCATTTGAATTTTTCCAACCTACAGGCTTTTGGGGGACAGGCAGGGCTCACTATGTAGCCCAGGCTTCCTCTGTGTCTACAGTGTGGAGATGGCCAAAACTCCAGACGCTTCTAAGATTGGGCTTTGGCATTTATAGAGACCCAAGTTTAAACAGATTTTACAAAACTTCTTACTCTATGATCCGAGACAGTTAGCTCATCTTTGTCAGCCTCAGTTTTCTCATCACAGGAATTAATACAATATGCCAGGTGTTTAGCCTAGAATACAAGTAATCAGACTTGAAGGGTACAACTGTATGTTTAAAAGTCAAGTACTTGATGTAAAGTCTCATAGGAGAAAATACAAATCAGCTTTTTTTTTGGTCTCCTTTAGCAAGATTCCTACATGTGTTTATCAGAATAACTGAGGAGGAGGAGATCATGTGGATCTCGGTCAGAAATGTGTAGGCTGGGAAAACAGGAAGGGCAAGGGCCCCGTGTGCAGTACCTATGCTTACGTAAGGTCAAGAAAGACCCAGGCCAGTGTGCTGCTTAGTTTCTGCCAACTTAGCGCAAACTGGAGCTCCAGGGGAAGGGAGACTCTCAACTGAGGAATTACCTTCAGGAGAACATCTTTGCAGGACATTTTGATTACTGTTTGCTGCGGGATATCCAGCCCACTGCGGGCTGCTCCTGGGCTGGTGGACTCTGGCTGTATATGAAAGCAGGCTGAGCAAGCCACAGAGAGGGCAAGTCAGCAAGGCGCATTCTTCAGCGGCCTCAGCTTCAGCTCCTGCCCTAAGTTCCCTCTGTGACTATGATCAGGTCATGTAAGTCAAATAAGTCCTCTCCTCCCCAACTTGCTCCCCAAGTGTTCATGGTGTTTATCACAACAGCCAACAAATTAGAACAGATGGTATGACGAAGAATGCAGCAAGCCAGGGAGCAGTTTGGGAGAGAAGACCAGGATTAGAGATGTAAGGATACCAGATCACTTGTAACCCTTGGTAGGTTTAAAACAGATCATTTGGCTCATGTGTTAAGAATGACTGTAGGGGACAAAGATAGAAACGAAAACTATGTATGAGGTATTGCAAATGTCCAAGAACGACAGCTGTGGTAGTTTAAGATACAAATTTTCTTTGGGGATGATGACATGTTCTAAAACTTGCTATCATGATGGCCCTGCAACTCTGCAAATGTGCTAAAAACACTGAATTGTTTTAAATAGGCAAACTTTATGATATATATATGAATTATATCTCAATAAAAATATTTTGAAAACAAATGGACCTCAGAGGGATGGTGCATGCCTGGAATCCCAGTACTTTGGAAGCTGAGGCAGGACCGCTGCAAGTTGGAGGATAGGCTAGTATATATACTCAGTTGCAGACCAAGATTTACACCATGAAATCCTGTCTCTAAAGTCCAAAACCAAAGGAAATCAAAACACCTCTCTACCCCTCCCCAACAAACTTATTTAAAAAAGAAAATGAAATAGGAGAATGGATTTCAATAAGGAAAACATGATGGACAAATACTGTAAGGACTTAAGTGCAATTAAAAACCAGAAACTTGCAGTGGCATTTGCATAGTTGTATAGTTTCAAACACCATCTAGAGATGCAGATAGAATTAACCAAGAAGCAGAGACTTGAATTTTGTTCCGTGGGTACATGACAAAAGCAAGGAGGTTTGGGTGATCACTTCTGAGGTTACCAGGTTCACTCAGGATAGAATAGAAAACCCAAAGGAGAACTAGGATAGCAAAGGAGAAGGGGAAGTTTTGGGGCTAAGTCTGGTAGTTGTGGACTTGAAGAAAAAGATTATTTCATTTTTGCCTGGCCTAATATTGGGGAAGATGTGCTGCTCACATAATTCTAAGATGATGCATAGCAAAATTATTTTGCACTTATTAAATCAGAAATATTCCTGATTTAAATTCTATCAATACAATTTTATATAAACAATTTGGATAGGAAATTTTATATTGTAAAGTTCTAATCATATTGCTAAAATAATTGGATAAAAAGGGACGTACATGCTTTACTTGAAACTTTATTATATAAATTTCCATTTCTTTTAAAGATTACAAAACCTGTTCTGTGACAGGATTACAAGCAATATTGTTCCAGGATTATTCATGGATACATTGGAAAGAGCTTAGATTACACATTAATAGTATGATTTGCAAACTTCCCAGATTAAACTCTTAAGTAAAACAAATTAGTATTCAGTGAAATCTGATCCTCACAAGCACTTCATAACTATGGCCACAATGCCAAGCATCTGATGCGATTTACCCACCAATGAAAGGTACAGCACGTAAGAACCCTTGATATGGTACCTTGCTTGGGCTTCTGGCATGCCTTACTAGAGATAAACTAGTATAAAGGAAGATCATATATAATAGTAGAAAAATATTTCTGATTTTTTTCTTTTTTAAAAACTGCTCAAGTAGATACCCACCCCATTCCCACCCATGGCCAAAAATGCAAAATAATTACATCTTTTAGGTGTACACCTTCCCTTTTATTTAGGGCAAAAAGTTAAGATAAACTAATACATGTATATGATTTCAAGTTACACACTCATCACTCATAATCATTAAGGATGCTAATGAATGGAAATACTTTGAAACCATTTTTTTAAAAATTAAGAAACAAAGCTTTATATGGCAAACTACACTTACAGAAACACAACCCAAAGTCTTTATCCTCATGCCCTTGCTCTGTACTTAAAAGTTCTACTTTAAATACTTGTTTGAAAAACTCAGTATACAGTTCATCCAGTACTATAGTAATATAGGAATAAAGATGTTCACTTTCATTGGACATTGAACTAATCTACTTAGAGAGAACTATTATAGTGACTCTCTGCTCAAATACATTTCCATATATTGTATTTAAATGGTATGTGTTTAGAAGACATTTTTTTTTTGAGGTTCATACATCTGGACTTAAACCTCTAAATTTTCCTTCCCACTAATCTCTAGCCAAAATGTCATATACCTTGCTAGTTGCTCTGGGAAAAGTCATGGATATTTCAACAGCTTATCATGCAGTTCAAGGTTATATGGCAAAACAACGAGGAAAGTGCCTTAAGAGGTAGGAAGTAGGCTCTCACTCCAACCCTTGCTATGCCCATTATGAACAGTTAAAGACTAGAATAAAAGTGGTACTTGTGAGACCTATAGTGACACCAGGTTTTACAAAACTTTAAGTTGACTTAATTACTAGAATTTTTAAAGAACTGTCACTTTGGAACCAGTTACAAGTCACTTGGCAACACAAAATACAGCAGTGTCAAAAACACACAAAGCACACTGTAGATACAGATTCTTCTTGACCATCCATATTTGGGTATTATTGTGTAGATTCTTCACTGGAAAAGTGGTTAGGTGTGGCTCTGTCGATGACCAAAGTCTTAAGAAACTGAATTCACTCCTTCATTAATTGGTCTCCACCAATGATCTCTTGGGGGAGATCAGCAAAATGTAATAAGTAACCTGGGGTTGAAAGAGGACTGTTTTTATTGAAATAAAAACACTGAATTAAGTCAACTTCTCTGTGAATTAAATAAGGCTCAAAGTATACATCCAGGTTAGTCACAGGAGTTGGAGCTTGCAGAGGAACAGATAGTTAGACTGGACCTTCCTGGTTTAAGCACCAAGATCAGCCATGAAATCCACTGTTTTTGTGAGTCACAGAAAAGAGAGCCGTTTTGATCCTTTGCATTCCAGAGCTCTCTGAATACTTTCCCAAGTCTCAAATTTTCAACACCATAGTTAAGATGGAACTTATTTTATAAAATACAGCAAAATGACCTGAAAGTGTAGGTAATTCATAAAGCCAGGGAATGGAGACTACCAGAGTCATGTTGAAATGTGTGTTACTGGCCCCCACAGTAATTAAGGACATCTTATACCAAGGCCCCAAAGTCTAGAAAGCCTTTTGCAACTATCACCCCAGGATTTGTCTACCCTGGTCCTTTCCCTATCAAGAATAGTCCTTCTTTTGAAGCTTCTGTACCTACTCTCTGCTCAAATTCTTCCTAGGCTGAGAGTATGTGCACAGCTTAGAGGACAATCCCACTTCTCTTGTTGTCTTCTGATCCCAACAAAAGCCACATCTAAAGAACAGATGGAAAATCGTTGACCCCGCCCCCACCCTGTTCTTTGGAGTGCAATGCATGTGAAATGTGGAAACTACTGCAAATACCCAGCATCCTTCCTCCAGACACTCAGAACTGACTCTTCCATATGCCAGCCTCACAGCTTCTTGACTTTGGGTCTTGCTAAAATTATTTTTAGACTTTTGGGGTGGCTTGTGAAAATAAGATTTACTTCACATCTGCTAAATTTAAGGGAATATGCACTTAGAAGATACCCTTTTAAACAGAAGGAGCTGAAATGATTCATAAACAGTAAAAAAAAAACTTACCTTAATATCATCACTTGAAAGGGAAGATGCAAAACACACAGTATTGTAATTCATAGTTTCCAGTGTGTGCTTGACTATGTTAAAATGCATTTCTATTGTCTGGGATATTATTTTGCATCTTAACCAAGAGATGTCAGTAAGAGGCCTGTTAATTTAGTTCCTTCCTTCAGTGAAACATAAAATCTGGACCAACAACTCTAGGATAAGTCCCAGAAACTGGCAGGGATGGGTGAAAGGCGGAAGACTTCAGGAGCCGTTAGGTATAGTGGCCTGTGAGAAATGGACTTAGTGAAGGGAATGGAAAGGCTAACCCAGCACAAGCACTCCATTGTCAGCTGCATCTGCTCAAAGACAATATGAACACTAAAGCCACAGATGCAATCACTTATGCTCCTAACCTGCTCTGTCAGTAGGAAGCCTTCAGATTTATGAATCTATTGCTTTTCTCCAATAAAACTGGCAGTTTGACTAGATAAAGGAGGCAATTCTTCTTAAAGGAAATCAACTTCGCAATATACTATAGTAGAGGACTGCCATGAAGAAATACATGACTTTAGCTCCTGCTTGGGTGATAATATGAAGGAAAGGCAGCATGGTGTTATGAGGAAAAATTAAATGGGAGATCCAATAAATGGAAGAACTGGACACATTGACTAGAGGAGGGGGGAAGGCTTTCTTGCTGGGCGATGGAAAGCGACCTCGAATAGTTAGCATCCAGATACTCAAGAACTTCAATAGATGCTATGTAGAACTTCTTTCCAGTCAGAAGATGAGCATACATTTGATTTCTATGCAATCATCATTTTGTGTTGCTGGGGCAAAGGGGGTATTAAGAGATTTTTCTCTTTCTCTTTAGTAGCAGAGAAAATAAGGACTGTTTTTTATGAACTGCAAAAAGCAGTAAAGGACTCACATGTTTTGGGGCACGTGCCCGATGAGGGAAGTTTCGTCACTTTTTCTTTGCTCATGTTTATCACATCCCATCACATATTAATGTACACTGTGTAGTGTGACAAAGATATGGGTAATGATGGATAGAAGCGTGCTTTTTTTTTTTTTTTTTTGTTGTTGTTAAATGAAACCAGAAACTACCAAGTTAGATGTGAATACTGAATAGTGCACTTGAAGTGCAGCCAGGGGCCATTATGAAATCTGGTGACGACTGAAGTCAAAGGAAACATCATATGGCAAGAAATCATCAACAGGGATTCAGAAAGCAGTGCTGATCATTCAGCCTTCCGCGGCTATGACTTTAGGTTAGAACAGATATTGTTTGATGAAGAATATTTTATTCCCTAAAATAAGAAAGTTTAATCCAATTTTATATGGAGGCCTCTGGTCTTTATTATATTCAAATTAGTGTTTAATATAGAATATCTATTTAAACATGAAATATCCAATAAGGCTTTAGTTACCAATTGCTAAAATTTCCTTCTCTAATTTCTTTACTATGATTCTTTTAAAGGCCTTTGATGTATACAGGCAAATTTTCAAATTATATGCCAAATACTAATTGTGAGGGCTACATAAGGTTAAAAGTGCAAGGACTACTCTTTTAATTAGGGGAAAGAAACCCTAAGAAATCACCAAGTCTATGGACTGACTTCATAGGTGTATTACTGATTTCACGCCACCCGCACACCAACTTCCTCTCCCATTAACAGCTCTCTAGTTAGTCTGACAGAGCACCTGACTTGAAGAACAAATGGACCAACCTGTGAAACAAATGGGGCGATATGTACAATTTGAAAGAATTACATTCAATAGCTGTTCAATCAATCTGGCCATCTTTAAGGTTTTCCAACAATACTGTTAATCCAGGTGAACTATTTATCCAGGTTTAATTGTCAATTGATTAGTAGACTCCAAGTTAAACAAGGCATGTATACATTAAAGAAAGCAGTACAGAAATGTACTGTATATGAACTGTTTACAAAAACATACAAAATGTTGGATGGCACAAGGGATACAGTGCTAATATAAATGAATTGTTTAAGCTAAGTGCTTAACATAAACTGTCCATCCCTATAACTAACAAAGAATATTTAGGGGACATGAAATATTTCCTATAAAAATAATGCTATATGGTGTAGAGTACTTTTATTCAGTGTATTTTAGGTGGTATTCATGTGTTCATTATTTTTATTGATTCAGTGAATAGATCTTCATCATGTTTCCATTTTCATTTCAGAGCTCCAGGAAAATCTAACTTGCTAACAATCAATTAAAGCGAGAAGAGATGAAGCAGGAGCAGCAGGAGCAGCAGCATTGTGGGTACCAGCTGGGACAGTGTGTGCTTGCAGGTGTCTCTCAGGTATGTGCTACCTGTCGCCAGAACTTGTGCTATCAGCTTACATCATGGTACCAAACATCTCACTGAGGTCACTTCACAGGGCTGTTGAGGTGATTTTTTTAATCCCTCTCCGCTGAGCAAGAGTAGAGCGGCCCACTGGCTCCAACACTGGTGACTGATTGCGGTTTAAAGCAGAGTATGTAGCTGCCATGGCACCCTGGAAAAAGTAAAGGAAGGTTACAATGAAAATGCCAGGGACGCAAATATAAAATAAAGGTTTGTCCCAAGGAATCGTTCTTATGTAAAAGAATATAGATAGATCTTTACCAGTCTCATAATGAGAATAACCTCTGGTGAATATTTCAGATTTAACTAAAACTGAGGCCCACGTGAGAGGTTGAAATCTTATATGAGAAAGAACAGAGAGGGGCTCAAATAGCATACTCCTCATTTTTCTTAGGGCCATTTAATTTGTCTTTATAACCCTGTAATATGAGAGGCTATATGATCTTTCAGTTGGAAAAATTCACAGATTCTGTCCTTACCGATAGTGAACATCTGTGTATACAGAATGACAGAAAAGCAAATGTTTTCCTTAAGTTAATTACTGCCATTCTGGTAGGCCTTGTGTCCCCACCCCGACATGTTAGACACTCGTGTATGAGACTCCCACACTAGAACTTGTGACCAAGATGAAAGAGAACGTTTCTGAGGGCATGGAAAAAGGATCCTTGGAGGCTTAGCTGGCCTTGTCCACCCTGGAGGCCACACAGAAAGCAACGACTGGATGTACATAGGGCGGCTCACCTTTACGAGATGCGGTGCATCTTGTCTGTTTAGTTGGTATTGTGGTAGTTGGTCCCAGTGGACAATCCAAGGATGTCTGAGCACCAGAGCAGCAGTCAGTCTCTGATGAGGATCTACATGAAGCATCTTTGACACCAGGTCCTATCAGGTGAAGGAGAAGAATAAGACAAGACTAAGTTTCCTTTTCTTCTCCCGTATTTCTGGCATCAGCACTTTCTTCAGCTTTTATGATGCTGTGTTTCCCAGCAGCAGTCCTTTGGCCATAAAGCATTTTTTTGCAATAGGTTTGAGAGAAAAAAACCTTCAATCTCTCCTCTCTCTTCCCTGAGTACCACAATGTTATGGTGCAATGGATCAGTTTACTCTATTAGCTCTGCTCTAATTCTAGAGGTTTATAAAATTCAGAGAACTCTGGACTTAGGGAGCTGTACTGGCCGGTTTTGTGTGTCAAGTTATCACAGAGAAAGGAGCTTCAGTAGAGGAAATGCCTCCATGAGATCCAGCTGTAAGGTATTTTCTCAATTAGTGATCAAGGGGGGAGGACCCATTGTGGGTGGTGCCATCCCTGGGCTGGTAGTCCTGGGTTCTATAAGAGAGCAGACTGAGCAAGCCAGGGGAAGCAAGCCAGTAAGGAACATCTCTCCATGGCCTCTGCATCAGCTCCTGCTTCCTGACCTGCTTGAGTTCCAGTCCTGACTTCCTTTGGTGATGAACAGCAATGTGGAAGTGTAAGCTCAATAAATCCTTTCCTCCCCGACTTGCTTCTTGGTCATGATGTTTTGTTCAGGAATAGAAACCCTAAGTCAGGAGCATTATTAGTTCAGTGAGGTAGAGACAAAGAATCAGTTAGAAAGCAAGGGGCAAACAGGTGCCAATTGCAACTAGAAGAACATAAACTAGGAGATGGCTTCAAAAATGTCAATTTTAGATCTTCCTGAAGACCCAGCTTTACCACTCTTGGGAATATACCCAAAAGATGCCCCACCATGCCACAGGGGCACGTGTTCCACTATGTTCATAGCAGCCTTATTTATAATAGCCAGAAGCTGGAAACAACCCAGATATCCCTCAAAGGAGGAATGGATACAGAATATGTGGTTCATTTACACAATGGAATACTACTCAGCAATTAAGAACGAGGAAATCCTGAGTTTTGCAGGCAAATGGATGGAACTAGAAAATATCATTCTGAGTGAGGTAACTCAGACCCAAAAGGACATGCATGGTATGTACTCACTAGTAAGTGGATATTAGCCAAAATAAACAAAAAAACAAAACAAAACAAACCAGTACAGAATACCCAAGATACAGTCCACAGAACTCAAAAAGGTCAACGAGCTGAAGTGCCCAAGTGAGGACGCCTCAGTCCCACTTGGGAGGGAGAAGAAAGCAATCACAAGTGGGGAGGGAGGGAGGGAGGGATCTGGGAGGGAAAGTGGAAGGGTTGGGGGCGTGGGGGGAGAGGGGAACCTGATCTGACATTGGGTGAGGGAAAAGGACTGAAGCCCTGAGGGCCAGCAGAAAGAATGGAAACAGGCAACCTCAGGAGATAGGAGGTTGGGGGGGGGACCCTCCAGAAAGCACCAGAGACCTGGGAGGTGAGAGATTCTCAGGACTCAAATGGAGGGACCTTAGATGAAATGACTGACAGTAGGAAGAGGGAACTTATAGAGCCCACCTCCAGCAGGAAGACAGGGCATCAAGTGAGGGAAAGGGGGGCTATCTTATAGTCACAACTCTGACCCAGAATTGTTCATGTCTGAAAGAACTGCAGGGATGGAAATGGAGAGGAGCCTGAGGAAAAGAAGGTCCACTGATAAGCCCAAAGTGGGATCCAGCTCAAGGGGAGGTCAAGGCCTGACACTATTACTGAGGCTATGGAGCGCTCACAAGAAGGGACCTAGCATGACTGCCCTGCAGAAGACCCAACAAGCTGCTGAAAGAGTCAGATGTAGATATTTGCACCCAACCAATGGACAGACGCAGCTGACCCCTGTGGTTAAATTAGAGGAAAGGCTGAAAGAAGCTGAGGGCAACCCTGTAGGAGGACCAGCAGTCTCAATCTGGACTCCAGGATCTCTCAAACATTAGACCATCAAACAGACAGCATACACCAGCTGATATGAGGCCCACGGCACACATACAACGGAGGACGGTCGGGTCTTTCAGAGATGATGCACCTTGTGGAACAGTCAGAGGGTGGACAGGGGTTGGCAGGATGGGGAATAAAATATGGAATGTATAAAAGTAATTAATAAAAATATTTATTAAAATGATTTAAAATATCAATTTAGATTGTTACTTTTTTTGAGATAGTTTTGTCATGTACTTTCAAGTGGCCCGGCACTCTTAGCCTCAAACTTGTGGCAATCGTCCTGCCCCAGCCTCCTGAATGCTGGTAAAAGTGATTCTTAAGAGGAAGGTAAGACCTGAAGAGTAGGCAGGAGCTCGATTTGAGAAGGTATGGAGGAAGCAGAACATCTCAGGTAGACACAAGAAGAAAGCCCTAAGCTACGAGAGAGCATGTCTGTGGCGCTGTGAATGCGAATGGTCCCCATAAACTCCTATGTTCTAATTCTTGGTTCCCATCTGGTAGAATGTTTGGGAAGGATTAGGAGGTGTGCTCTTGGAGGCAGTGTGCTCTTGGGGGACAGGCTTTGAGGTTTCAAGTTAGCACCCTCTGCCTCCCCTGCTTGCAGTTTGTGAGCTGCTACCCCTGTCAGCATGCCTTTCCTCCATCATGGATTCTAAGCCTCCAAAGCTCAAACACCTTCTAAGTTGCCTTGGTCATAGTTTTGCCACAGCATTAGGAAGTAACTAATACAATGTCACAGTTGAGGAGCTGACTAGAGTGCAATGTGGCCACAGTAGAAATCTGATGTCAAGAAGAGCATGGCAGTCACTAAAGTGGGAGAGTGAGAAGAGACACGAGGAAGGTCTTTGCAAGCCATATTAACAAATAGAGACCTATTCTAGAGCAAAAAACCAACCACTAACACAGCATGGTAAGGCGGTCAAGTTTGTAATTTGGATATTCCTTATGTATGGAGGAAAAATAATTGGAAGGGGCAAATGCCTGGAGATTTACATTGCTTGTTTGTTTTGAAGACAAGATCTCACATAGGGCAAGCTTCAAAATCAGTAAGCAGCCACTGATGACCTTGAACACTTCCTGCTTCAGCTTCTCAAGTGCTAAGATCTTAGAAATGCACCGCCGCTCCTGGGTGGAAAATGCCCTGACAGCCCTGGTCAGTGTCTAGATACTGGGGATTAGGAGGCTGTTGCTCCAGCTACCCTTCAGTTTAGACACTCGCAGGCTCTTTTGACTATTATTATTGGTACTATTATTATTATTACTGTTACTACTACTACTACTACTACTGCTACTACTACTACTACTATAAGAACAGAAATACCCTACTGAACAGATTTGGAAATAATGAAAGAACTAGGCATACTGGCACATGCCTGTAGTTCTCGACACTTGAGAAGTTGAAAGAGGATTCATTAAACCCAGTAGTTTGCCTATAGCTTAGGCAACACTTTGTGACACTCTGTATCTCAATAAATAAAGCTCAATTATACTTTTAATAACATCTCTGTGTTTGATTGGGCCAAGTCATTTCAAACTTTTCTTTCTTTTACCGATAGCAGTGATTAAATAGAAACCAGAGTCACTGAGGTGAAATCTGGGAAGTGTTTTCTGAGAGCACAAAGAACCTGTGTTCCAGAGATTGCCAAGGCTGTACCTCATGCTGCAGCTGATCTTGGTAACATGTAAGAATCACCCAGGTGGTACTGGTTTTGAAGGTATGAAGGCATCATGAAGAACAGCTGAGGCTTGGGCACTGTGAGAGGCCATGGAAGGCCATTGGTAAAAGTGCACCCTCAGTTGCAGTTGACGGCCCAGGACTGAAGGGGCCATGCAAAGGAGTTGAGGCTTGGTACCATGAAGAGAGCCTATGAGAGGCTATAGGTGAAGCCTAGTTGCAGTGGAAGACACCAGCATACTGGAGATGCCAGTACCATGGGCTGATCACCAAGGACAACAGCAGTGGAGTGGAGTCAACCAGAGCCTAGAGTGTTACAGAGGGCAGAGCAGAGAAGTGGTCCAAGCCCTTTGGAGGAGCCCAGATCATGTATGGATCCCAGCTGTGAAGCTGAAGTTGACTTGAAGACACCAACATGTTAGAGCTATCAGAGCTGTGGGATACCTGCTTAATAGGTAGTGAAACCAGCCCATGAAAAAGAAGTTTGTCGCAATCTTCAAAGATGAAAAAGGAGTTGAGATCTGAAGATTGCTTTGACATTAGACATGAAGATGCAGAGTTTAGATGGTCCTTTTTGGAGTTCAAGATATTTTGTAGTATCACTACAACATACTATTTTATATTTTATTTATTTTATTTTATTTTATTTTATTTTATTTTATTTTATTTATTTTATTTTATTTTATTTTATTTATTTTATTTTATTTTATTTTATTTTATTTTATTTTATTTTATTTTATTTTATTTTATTTTATTTATTTTTTGGCTTTTTCGAGATAGGGTTTCTCTGTGTAGCCCTGGCTGTCCTGGAACTCACTCTGTAGATCAGGCTGGCCTCGAACTCAGACATCTGCCTGCCTCTGCCTCCCAAGTGCTGGGATTACAGGCGTGCGCCACCACGCCCAGCTTAACATACTACTTTATAAACAAAACCTTCTGTTAGTATTTCTTTCTCCTCATGAATTATGAGAGTTTTTCTCAACAGTTTGTAAGAGGGGCTAGGGAGATAGTTCAGTCAGTATAGTGCTTGCTGGTTAGTATTTGTAAACTTGACACTAGAGTCATCGGGAAAGAGGGAATCCTAACTAAGGATTTGCTTCCATTAGACTAGCCTCTGGACATGTCCATGGAACAGTTTTTTTTTTTTTTTAAAGAACTAATGTTTTAGATTTACTTAATTTATGTCTATGAGTATTTGGCCTACATACATATATGTAAACATACATGTGTGCCTGGGTCTGCTAGAGCTCAGAAGTCATTGGGTCCCTTGTAACCAGAGTTACAGACTGTTTTGAACCACCATGTGGTGTCGGGAACTAAGCCCAGGTCCTCAACAAGAATAGCAAAGTACTCTCAACCACTAATCAATCACTCTAGCCCCCACATCTTCCTGCTTAATTGCTGGTGTGGGAGGCCCCAGCCTATTGTTTTCAGTGCTATCCAGAGAAGAAATCATACTGACTTCTGCTCAGGTGCAGGCCACAGCAGCCAGAACAACAGCTAGATGCTTAGCCCAATGGTCATTAGAGAGCTTTCATCTAGCGACTGATGGGAGCAGATGCAGGGACCTGCAGAACATTAGGCAGAGCTTGGGGAACCCCACAGACGTGCGGGAGGTAGGAGAAGTACAGAAAAATTCTGCAGAAGCCAGAGGGGTCAAGAATACTAGGAGATTTTAACCTAGGTACATGGTATCTGTGGAAAAAGTTGCCCATTTCATCTAGATTTTCCAGCTTTGTTGAGTAAAGGCTTTTGTAGTTAAGAGCTGATGATTTTTGAATTTTCTGTTTCTATTATATCTCCCTTTGCATTTCTGATTTTGTTAATTTGGATACTGTCTTTGAGCCCTCTAGTTAGTCTGGCTAAGTGTTTATCTATCTTGTTGATTCTCTCAAAGAACCAGCTCCTGGTTTTGTTGATTCTTTGTATAGTTCTCTCTGTTTCTAATTGGTTGATTTCAGCCCTGAGTTTGACTATTTCCTGCCTTCTACTCCTCTTGTGTGTTTGCTTCTTTTTGTTCTAGAGTGCTGAGGTGTGCTGTTAAGTTGTTAGTGTAGGATCTCTGCAGTTTCTTTATCAGGGCACTTAGTGCTATGAATTTTCCCCTTAGCACTGCTTTCATTGTGTCCCATAAGGACCCAAAAGGACATACATGGTATATACTCCCTAAAAAGTGGATACTAGCTAAAAGTACAGAATACCTAGGATACAACACACAGAATTGAAGAACTTTAACAAGCAGAAAGGCCAAATGAGGATGCTTCAATCTTATGTAGAAGGGAGAAGATAATGATCACGGGAGGCAGAGGGAGGGAGGGTCTTGGGTGGGAGAAGGGAGGTGGAGGGGAACAGGGGAACAGGATCAGGTAAGGGGTGGGGATGGGGGGGACAGTAGAGTAGCCCAGCAGAATGAATGGAAATACACAGCCTCAGTAGGTGGGAGGTAGGGAGATCCTCTAGAACATACCAGAGACCTAGGAGGTAACTCCAAGAACTCAATGGGAGTAACCTTAGATGAAGTCCCTAACAGGGGGGAGAAGGAACTCAGAGTTCACCTCCACCAGTAGATAGATAGGGCATCAAGTGGAGGGATGGTCTTACCAACCCATAGTCAAAATTTCTGACCCATAAGTGTTCCTGTCTAAAAGAAATGCAGGGGCAAAAATGGAGAAGAGATTGAGAGAAAGGTGGTCCAGTGTCAGGCCCAACTTGGATCCACCTCACAGGGAGACACCAAGGTCTGACACTATTACTGATGCCATGATGTGCTTACAGATGGGAGAATGACATGGCTGTCATCTGAGAGACCCAACCCCCAGCTGACTGAGACTGATGCATATACTTGCACCCAATCACTGAATTGAAGATGGGGACTGCTGTGGTTGAATTGGGGAAAGGATAGAAGAAGCAGATGAGTTGGACAACCCCACAGGAAGTCCAGCGGTCTCTACTTAACTGGACCTTTGGAAGCTCCCAGACACTGAGCCACCAACCAGGCCGCATACATAAGTTACTTAAGGGTCTCCAACACATATATAGCAGAGGACTGGTCTGGCCTCAGTGTTCCAAGTCTTTGAGAGACTTGAGGCCCTAGGGAGGGGGAGGTCTGGTGGTGGGGGAGGTCTCTTGGGGACAGAGGGAGGAGAAATGGGGTGAGGAATTGTGGGAGGCTGGATTTAAATAGCTAGTTAGCTAGACAAACAAATAATACTAGGAGAACATGGCCCACAGAATCAATTAAGCAGGGCTCAAAGTGGCTTTCTCTGGCAACCACAGAGACTGGTAATGGCTGGATTTAAATAACCAACCAACCAACCAACCAACCAACCAACCAACCAACTAAAATAAGAATACCAGGAAGATATGGCCCACAGAATTGACTAAGCAGGGCTCAAAGTGGCTCTCTCTGGCAACCACACAGACTGTATGGGTCTTCCTCTGCATACATGTTATGGTTGTATATCTTTGTGTTCTTGTGGGACTCCTAACAGTGGTAGTGGGGGTTGTCTTTGACTCTTTCACCTGCTCCTGGGTCCCTTTTCCTCCTACCAGGTTGCCTCATGTAGCCCTGATATAATGGTTTGTATCTAGTCTTCTTGTAACTTGTTATGCCATGCTTGGTTTACATCTCAGGAGGGAGGCTTCCTCGTTTCTGAAGAGAGACAAGGAGTAGATCTACTAGACAGGGGAGCTGGAGGAGAGGCTGGGAGGGGCGGAGGGAGGGGAAACTCTGGCAAGGATGAGAGAATTAAAAGAAAAGAGATTGGCATACCACCACAAAAAAGAAAAAAAGAAAGCAGGTTGAGAATGGATGCTTATCATATATGAGTCCTGAGTCCAATTCCTACCCTTAATAATAAAACAGAATGAGACAGCCATGTAATCAGAAGTCACACGTACCTTTGCTGTGTCTGAAACAGAATTCCAGTAACCACCACTGAGTGAGAATTTTCCACTACCTATTCGTGCCAGTATTTCCTCTGGAGTATCATCAGGACCATTTGCAAATGGAGTGTAACTAGATTATAATAAAGTTAAAATATTAGTGAATAAAATTTCTCTTATGGTTGGTAATATTTACATTTACTTGTAGTTTTTAAAAGTATTCTGAGTAATTCAGTTAATGTAATACTTTATTGGAGTCTATCAAAATTAATAAAAGACAGTAAAATGAAGTTTCATTGACCAAATAATAGGCTTTTAATTAGACTTAATATAATATATGTTTTAAATTATGACAAGTCTCTGATATTAAAGCAGTATATGCTTATTACATAATCAGAATGAAAGTTTAAAAAATTAATTTAAAGCCGGGCGGTGGTGGCACATGCCTGTAATCCCAGTACTTGGGAGGCAGAGGCAGGTGGATTTCTGAGTTCGAGGCCAGCCTGGTCTACAGAGTGAGTTCCAGGACAGCCAGGGCTATATAGAGAAACCCAGTCTCTAGAAATCCCCCCCAAAAATTAATTTAAGACCATAAGACATTAAACACAGCTATAGTCAGGTTTGGTGGTGTACCCCTATAATCCCCTAGCACTGAGGAGCAGAAGCAAACAGACTTCTGTGAGTCAGAGGCCAGCCTGATACAGATGAGGAGTTCCAGGCCAGCCATGACAACACAGTGAGACCTTCTCTCAAAAAAGGCAAAAAAAGGAAAGCTAATTTTAAAAAAAGGATACAGCTGTAGTTATTATAGCTATAGTATAATATATACTGTATATGTGTATTATATATGGTATATAGTAATATGAAAAACATGAAAAATATTCCAATATAAGTATTAAAAAGCCTCCATCATATAACTTTATTGGTGAAGAAATGTTTATGGTACACACTTACCCAGTAAGCATTGTATAAAGGAGGACCCCGAGACTCCATATATCACACGCAGCATCATAACCTTGTCGTTTTAAAACCTAGAAAAGTAAAAGATGAGTATTACTGTCCTTTTATTTATATATTTGTATATGTATGCCAGCTTGTCTGTATATACACACCACAAAGGCCAGGAATTCCCATGGAATTACAAATTCCAGTTAGCTGCTGGTCCTCTGCAAGAGCAACAAGTGCTCTTAACTGAAATCATCTCTCCAGCTTCACCACACTGCTTTTTTTTTTTTTGGTATGTAGTTGGACATTAAATAGAATTACATTTTCCAAATCAATACGCATATGAAAAACTTCCATAAAACATGATTAATAAGACCTTATAGTAATTCAATATTAAAATATTCTGCTTCTGTTAATTTACACATACACATATACACACACACATTTAACATGGGTATTTGAATATTTATTGTGTACTACTGTAGGTAGAGAGAGGATACAGAACAAATCAATGATAATTTTTTTCATTTATTTCTTCTTGAGACATAGTTTCACTATGTAGTTCTGGCTGGCTTGGAAATTGCTATGGAGACCAGGCTGGCCTACAACTAACAGAGATTTATCTACCTGCTTCTGCTTTAGTGCTGTGATTAAAGGTGCCTGTGCCACCACACCAGGTAAGTTCCTTATTTTAATGAATATCAATTCTGCATGGGGCTATAGAAATTACTATACATAATACTTTTTGTGAGAGGATCTCACATTCTAGCCCAGGCTTGCCTCAAGCTTCTTATACTGTAGGGGCAGACTGTGAACTCTTGATCCTATTATTCAGATTCCCTAGTAGTAGGATTACAGGCACACCTCTCACGCCTGGCAATTAACAATACTTTTAAGAACATATGTAACCTCATACAAATGATATAGTGCTAAGACTACAAATTCATATACAATATGAGTCAAACATTTGCTCATAATCATTATCAGTCATGAGCTGTAATAAACTTTGGAAAAGGATCAATTTCTTTTTTCTTTTTTCTTTTTTCCCCGAGACAGGGTTTCTCTGTGTAACCCTGGCTGTCCTGGAACTCACTCTGTAGACCAGGCTGGCCTTGAACTCAGAAATCCGCCTGCTTCTGCCTCCCAAGTGCTGGGATTAAAGGCGTACTCCTCTGATATTGAGTTGAATATTTATTCATTTTTGTGAAGCTGAGGTTCAAATTCAGGGTTTCCTATTAGTTAGGAATGTGTTCCCTAATGGAGGTATACTTTGAGTTCCAATTTATTCATGATATGTGGAGAGAGTTGGCTAGCTTATATTCTAGTAAGATGTCTGTAGACAAAGAAAGAACAAAGCTTGTTGTGGTGGTTCACATTTGTAATCCCAGCACTTGGGAGGCTAAGGGGATTATTGCGAATTCAAGGCCAGGCTGGGGAGAGAACAAAACAGGAGGCCAGAACAAAACAGGAGGCCAGAAAACAACAGGAGGCCAGAACAGTCTCAATGATAGGCAAGGAAGGATGAAGTGACTAGAACTTCAGGTAGAGGATACTAAAGAAACTGAAGAGCTTTTGTAACATTTTAAGGAATTTAGATTTTTCCCTCTAGGCAATCTGATGTCATTGAAGTATTGAACAGAAAAACAAAGGGCTAACATTTTATTTCAATGATCAGTTCAGTGATATGTCAATTAAACAATAATTAACTATTCTATGGTAAAGATAACCAAAGAGTTCCTAAATATAACCAAATACTGTAAGCATACTCTCTCACAATTACCTCTGGTGCAACAAAATTTGCAGTATAACAAGGAGTCATGAGAAGACCATTTTCTGCTCTCAGTTGTTTTGCAAAGCCAAAATCACAGATTCGAATAGATTCTGGATTACCAGATTCATCCACATAAAGAATGTTGCTAGGTTTCAAGTCTCTGTGAACCACCTAGATGAAATAAAAATTATAAATTTATGTTAATTTTCCCCAGTGAAATTTCTTTATTCTCATACTGCCGAACAACACACCTAACAAGCTGATAAGTACAGACCTTTAAATTATTCCAACATTATAAAATGCTTAATATAAGCAGAGCTTTCTATAGAAACTGTGTAAGACCCATAAGATCTTGACTGTTTCATAGTAGCTGCTTGCAATGTGGTGGAAAGGACTATGACAGACACGTTCAGATGACTCATTTTAAAGTATAGGAGGGTTTCGAGAGGAAATCACATCTTCTCTAAGACCTAAATTAGACACTTAAAACAAGCCATGAAAGCAGTAGGATAAAGCAATTCTAAAGTGAGGGGAAAGTATGTGTGTGTACATACATGTATATACATGTGTGTATGTATATATACATGTATACACACACACACACACACCAAGGTAGAAACAAAATTAATATATGCACTGGCATGTTATTTATATGAATAAAAGTAAAAATTCAAATCTAAACCCAAATATTATTTATTTGATATACAAATCAGGATGTCACACATGCAAAACCATTTTCTTTTTAAAAAGAGAGTTCAGACTTCATTCCCTTTTCTTTTTTAAAGATTTATTTATTAAATGTATATGAGTACACTGATCTTCAGACACTCCAGAAGAGGGTGCCAGATTTCCTTAAAGGTGGCTGTGAGCTACCATGTAATTGTTGAGAATTAAAGAATTGTCAGTGCTCTCAACCTCTAGGCCATCTCCCCAATCCCCCAATTCTCTTTTTAATCACCAAATTTGGAGTCTATGTTTTAATCACCTTAATTTTAGTTCTTAACATCCAGAACACTAACTATATTTTACTAATTAAGTGATAAGGCATGGGGAAAAATAACACAAAAATCGTAAGATAACTGCAAAGCTATCAATTGTTCAGTAATATTGTGTCTTCTACCAATTTCAAATTACAGTTCTAGACAAATCTTGACTAACTCACAAGCAGGGAGCTGTAGATCTAACTCATTCTATTTGTTAGGTTTTAAGGACTAAACAAACAAACAAACGAACAAGCAAGCCACCCCCAAAATGAGTAAACAACCAAGATGAGAGTCCTGCACTGAAATGAGCTCCTTTTTTTCATATTTTTATTAGATATTTTTCTTTATTTACATTTTAAATGCTGTCCCCTTTCTTGGTTTCCCCTCTGAAAACCCCCTATCCCATCTTCCTCCCCCTGCTTCCTAACCACCCACCGACTCACCGCTTCTCTGACCTCTCATTCCCCTACACTGGGGCAAGGAGCCTTTACAGGACCAAAGGCCTCTCCTCCCATTGATGCCCAACAAGGCCATCCTCTGCTACCCATGTGGCTGGAGTCCCTCCATGTGTACTCTTTGATTAAAAAGTATTCTTTTTGTATTAACAATAATAAAACCAAGAGGACCTGGAGATTGGCTTAGTTGGTAAAGTGCTTGTCTTGAAAGCACAAGGACCTGAGTGAGCTCAATCCCCAGAAACCATATAACCATGTCAGGCTTGGTGCTGTGTGTCTGCAATCCCAGGGCTGTGAAGGCAGATGAGGGGGTTCCTGGGGCTCATCAGCCGTGGGTTTAGCATTAATTGGTGAGGTTCAGGCCAATGAGAGACCCTGGTCCAAGAGAGATAGATAGTGTTCCCGAGGAGAGCGCTGACGTTGTCCTCCATGTTCCATATGCAAGTGCACACACATCCAAGAAATGGGTGCAAGTGCTTAAAAATCCTTAATATAGACTACAAATGTATTTTCATCAATTAAAAAATGTTAAAAAAATAAGCAAAACTCCTCCATGATATTCTTTCCTCTTATATTCTCCTTATTTTCTCCTTTCCCCTGTTCTTCCACAGACCACATTCTTTTTGAAAATATTAGTGTTTTTTCCACTTATTAAAATATATATGCAGGAGGAAACAATGAGACCATTCACTGGTGACCACTTGATTTTACTTGTGCACATGGACACAAACCAGCATTCTCCTTTTCTACTTCTAACTTGAAGTGGGCCTAGTTGCCAAGGATACAGAGTTCTGTTTTACAGGTCTGAAGATCTCATTAACTTTTCTTGGAAAGCATAACAGATGAATATAAGCATGCTAAGATCTTAAAGTACTTAAGACTTAATGAAGATTTGTGTAAAGGAAGAACAGTAGGATAATGAAGCTCATTAGAGTTTTCCCATTACTTTTACACTTCTAATTTTAGTTTGAGTATTAATAAAAATGTGCATACAAATATGTGCATGCATAATTTACATTCAAAACACTTACCCCTTGTGCATGAAGATACTCAACAGTTTTGGTTATAGTAAACAGGACAGCACTGGCCTCTCGCTCTGAGAAAAACTTCTGTCTAAGAATTTTATCCAGCAGTTCACCTCCTTTCATAAGCTCGGTTACTACATACACATATTTCCCATCATCATACACCTATAAAATGTAACATCAAAACAAAAACATTGAAGCTTTGTATGTCCCTAAATTACTACTTAAACATACTAACGGTAAATAAATATATTAAAAGAAATATAAAAATTGCACATTCAAGAGAACTTGTGAAAAACCAATGTAGGACTTCTGGATATTGTGTTAAAGAGTCATTTACAGTAAATAGTTTCATATTTAATGTGACTAAGTCGGTGTTCTTTTTCTAAGGCAAATTAGTCTGAGAAAATTGTTTTGACCATAGCTAGATAGACTTTGAGCCTATGTGAGCACCAGCAGCAAGAAAGAGCCGACCACTTACTTGGGAAGTGGATCTTTTTGTCAATACTCGGTTATAATAAAAGCTATGGGAGACAGAGGTAGCAGGACAGCCCTGGGGGTGGTAATGGTCAGGAAAGGTTTCCTGGGAGGAAGCAGCCTGTAGCGAAATCTTAGTTGTGGTAGTGCATCAGGCAAAGAAGGGAAATGATATTCCCACTTAAGGATCTACACGCTCAAAGGTATGCATGCTTTAAAAAAAAATCTACATCCGAAATAAAGCATGGGCAGAACACATGTAATGAAGTATGAAGAACTGCTACAGAGGGAGCAGGTGGGAAGACAGTTTGGGAGCCTTCAGAGAAACGACTCAATCTTGAATAGTAACACTAACATTTTATATGTTCAAATTCACATTCTATAAGCAGTTATGTTAAAATAGTTTTTAAAGAGTTTTTTTTAAAGCAAAACCAGAAAACTACATTATTTTAAGGTTTTATTTTTATTAATTTTTAAGATTTATTTGTGTGTGTGTGTGTGTGTGTGTGTGTGTGTGTATGTGTGCATGCGCACATGCTTATAAATGTACTAATATCTGTAGAGGCCAGAATCATCAAATCCCTTGGAGCTAGAGTCACAGATAATTGGTTGTAAAGCACCTGAAGTGGGTGCTAGGAAATGGACTCAGGTCCCTTAGAAGAGCAACAAGTGCTCTTAACCACTGAGCAGACTGTCTCTCTAGCCACCTACATTTTTCTTTATGAATTAGGTCATCAATATTGTTCTCAAATCTACCACACACACACACACACACACACACACACACACACACACACAGAGACACTAGTATACAAATTATTGAGTTTCATCATGGGATTTTCATACATATTGGTTTTTTTTTTAAATCAATCCTTTTCTTCCACTATATTCCCCTCTAATCTCCTGTCTCTGTCCTGCTGGTTCTCTCCTTCCTACTATCAGTTCCCTATTATTTTTTTCTTGGATATTTTATTTACATTTCAAATGTTATCTCCTTTCCTGCCTCTTATGATCTCATGTTCCCTTCTCAATCTTCCCTTAAGATATGTTCATCACCTCTCATAGTCACCTTTCTAGTTTCATGACCTATAGCCCTTATTTGTACACACACACACACACACACACACACACACACACACAAATATAGGATATTCTTATGAGAATTATGCAGCATTTGTCATTCAAAATCTGGGATACTTTGCTTAAGATAATTTCCACATTCGTTCATTCTAAGTTACTTTCTAAGCTGATTATTCTGAAGTAGCCTTTGTCTACTTCAGAGTATTGAATATTGAAAAATATCTCAAACTTGAGCTTGTTAAACAATCTACTTACATCCTTTAGGGTAATAATGTTTGGATGCTGTCCATAACGAAGAAGAATTTCAATCTCTTCTGTTGGGTCTCTCTTGCTTTTATCAATAATCTAAAATGAAGATATTTACATAAAATTTTATGAACACGAACCTTAAATGTTTATAGTTACAGACCTTAGGTATCATCACATGCAAAGATTATACATACAAATAATTCATCAGCCAGTTGTAGCCGACTATTTAGCCAGATTATTTAATTAGAAAGCTAGTCTCTATACAGTTGGCAAGGCTAGTAAGGCTAACCATGTGGCACATTCCTACCAGGTCACTCCAAGGTAAGTTTGTAGCACAATTGTGACCTACTAAAAACTCAGAAGCCTCAGAAAAAGCTATCAAGAACAAAGTTATCATAACAAATTTTTTCATCTTTGAATTTCTCAAACATTTGAGAATTCAGTTAGTTTCCAATCCCCTATCAATACAGATGACTTTGAAATAAATGTGTCTAGCATTAGCATTTGTTTGAATTGACTTCTTTTAATTATTTTAATAGACTATCACATTGGCTGTAAACTACTTATAAAATTAATTAAGTAAACAAGCTTATTTTTGAAGTATGTATAAGTTCTATATAAAATCACCCCAATTAATTGACTATATTTTATTATAATAAAGCCCTTTATAATACTAATATAGCTTTTAAACTTTTATGTCAGTTGCTTAACATTTTCGAATGTTTTAATATTTTCAAGTACTATACATACACACACACATATACTTCTAAATTTAATTTCATATGTATAGGTGTTTTGCCTAGATGAGTATATCTCCATACCACATGCATGTCTTATATCAAATGAGGTCAGAAAAAGACACCAAAGCCTTTAGAATTGGAGTTACAGATGGTTGTAAGCTCCCATGTGGGTTCTAGGGAAAAAAAACCTGGATCTGCTGGAATCTTCTATATTTTTTTTCTAAAAAAAATTATGTGTATACCACGTGTGTGCAGAAGCCCTCAAGAGGTCAGAAGTTGGTGTTGGATCCCCTGGAACTGGAGTTACAGACTGGTACAAGCTACCATGCGAGTGCTGGGAAACAATCCCAGGTCCTCTGCAAGAGCAGCATGTGCTCCTAACTCCGAAGCTCTCTTTCCAGGCCTAAGAAACACATTTTATAAAGACAGTTGGGCTTCGTTTTCTGAGACAGGGTCTCATGAGCACTGGCGTCAAAGTTCCTCTGTAGCTGAGGCTAACTCCCCGGATTTGTGCCTCCATTCCTACGTGCTGGGATGCCAGGCATGTGCTACCACATTTGCTCAATCCTGGCTTTTGATTCACTCAAAGAGTAGTCTGAAACAAAGTTTGTGGTCTTTATGTTCAATTTTATTTCATCAGCTTCAGTTTTTAAATGTTTTGAAGACAGATTCTTATTTTGTAGTCCAGATAAGCCTCAAAATTCCCACAGCCTCATGCTGGCAACAGTCTTTCTCAAATGGGCCCGCAGGGCATGTCTAATGTGTTTACGGAGGCATGATACATTCTTCAACTGCTTACAAGTATACCATTCCCACTTTCTCCTTGCATATTACAAATATGAAATTTCTGGCCACTCCATATTTCAATAGAACAATGTATCGCAGAAGAGCAAGTTGAATACATTTCTATGGTTCATTTTTGTATTTGACAGAAAGCCTCTGTGACATTGGCGTCTCTTTAAAGCAATTATATCCAGTCTGACACAGTAATAATAATTCGCTACTTTCTTGTTAGCTAAACATGAACTACTCATTCTTATAAACAACTGTGAAAGTTATAAGGTTAGTTGGAAGCTTTAGGCATTACTTCAATTACTTGAACTGGGAAAGGAGAGATTACTATCAAACAGTGAAAAGGCAGATAATTTTAGTATAATGCTTGTTCATTCACAGCTAGCGTTTTGAAACTCAAACTTCATCACAAAACTACATGCCCACTTTTTGGCTTGGACAGTTTTGTCTTAAAATATTTTATAAAATTAAAATGAGTAATGCTAAGAAATAATCATGGTTCTTATTCTTTTAGCGATTCAAAGATTCATTTTAGATATAAAGAAAGGTACGGACATTTTTAGCAGGAATAATACAAACTTACACACAGTTGAGGAATTCCCTGACGCTCTGATCATAAAGTAGGGACTAGTATAGGGCGTCCTATTACAAATCATGAGGAATAAACTGGCACTTCCCCGGCTTAACTGGCTATATAGCTATCTTGTTTATTTCATGGGAATCCATGATTCCACAGTAAGATCTCTCAAGATCACTAACACAGATATTTAAATTTACCTTCAATTTATTTTATAACAGAAAGCACTTTTGCCAAAGAGAAGAATGTATTTTGTCTTAGGGGGAAGTCTTGCCATACTGGCTAGGTTAACTTCTAACTCATCATTCTCCTGCCTCAGCTTCCTGAGTAGCCAGATTGTAGTCACATGCATCTGGGTTAGAAAGAACCTATAAACATGTATGATTAAGATTGCTAGAGTTGCATTTCAAATATAAAAATATTTACCTTCACGGCAAACTCCATGTTTGTGGCTTTATGTATACATCTCTTACAAACAGAGTATGAGCCAACGCCAATATCCTCTTTTACTTCATATCCATCAGTAAATTGAATACTGTTCCTGTGTAATTGCTACGAGCAAAAATCATAGGTTGAAAAAGAGTTCTGTACTGTCTCTGATGCATTTTATAATAGGGAACTATTTTACTGAGCACATACTGATGATGTATGTTATCTACTAATACAAATATTAATAGTAAAATGAGTAAAAATATTATTCATAGTATATATTCTTCATGCACATATTAATAACAAGAAACAGGCTCTTTAAAAATGGTTATATTAATAAGAGAAATACCTTTATTTTGTTTTTCTATTTTCCTTGTTTCCATTCTTTAATCTTTTTACAGTCCAGTCTTTATCTCCTTCCCAGTCTGTCCTCTGATTGTTCCTATATCCCCCCCACCCCATCTCTAAGAGGATGTCCCCACCTCCCACCCCCACACCACCAGACCTCCCCACTCCCTATTTTTGAGAATTTCATACAAAATATTTTGATCATATTCTTTCCTCTTCCTGAAATCCTAGCAGAACCCCTCCACCCACACAACTTCACATTCTTTCTGTTAAAAAATAAACCAAAAGCAAAAAGAAAGCAAGACACCAAAAAATCACAGGTACATACACACATACACACCCTGTCCATGGCCACCTCTTCCTGTCCTAGAGTAAGTTGATATACTCAGTGTTACTCCACTGACAAACCTGACTTTCCCTCACCCAGCCGGTATGAGTTGCAAATAGGTTCTTGGCTAGGGGTGGGACTTTATGCCCACTTTCTTCTCTACATGCTAGGATTTTGTTTGGTTTGAACTTATGATTATGTATGCATACATATTTATATATAAAGTGTACGTCACATGTGTGGGAGTGCCCATACAGGTCAGAAGAGGATATTGGATCCCTCGGAGCTACAGTTACAGATAGATGGTGGTGAGCTGCTTTGTGTGGGTGAAGGGAATCAAACTCAAATCCTTCAGAAGAGCAGGAAGTTGTTTTTAATATCTCTAGCCCTGGGACTCTTTCACTCCCCAAGCGCCCACAGGCTTTTAGAAGTACCTCTAAAATGAATAGAAATGAATAGTCATAAATGTATGACTCCTCTCATACATAAGAAAAGATTGAGGATTCAGAATTGGAAATCTGGATTGTTTCTGTCATTTTCAGCTTTCAAGATCTATGCCTTTCTTCATCTTCAATCCATAGCTTATGTATGTTTGGCTAAAGTAGCTATTTCATGTTTAGCGACTATGTTGGTAAATGGCAAAAAGCATATTCCTGTTACCTAAGGTGGCAGAGGAACTTGTGCTGCTCTTGACAATGCTGATATGAGACCCTTCAGACTGAAGAGCTTTATATAGAGTATAAGTTGAATTTTATAGAATATTTATGTTTATAGTCTCTGTGTTAGGGAATTGTTAGAGAGTTTAAAATTGTCACATTCATGGCTTTAGAAAGTAAGAGACAGACTACTGCAATGTAAGTTTTATTTAAAACATGCTGTTTTAAACTGGTGTTCTTGAAAACTGAATGATAACTAATTAAAAAAACATTTCAGAGTAGGGCTGAGGGTGTAATTCAGAGATAGACAGATTGCCTATCATTGATTGAGGACTTGGGTTCAATTCCTAAACAGCATACTACACCACTATTCCACACTACACACACACACACACACACACACACACACACACACACACGCAAAGCATTTATCTATCAAGCAAGTTTAACAAATTCAATCATTAGCAATATCCTAAAAGCAATTTAAGTTTTACAAACAAACCTTTACTTTTCAAATTTACTTCTAATTTGTATCTATAATGTAAAAGATGAATTAAAAATTTTTCAATGTACTTTTATTTTTGACACAGTAATTGCACGTTTATGATGTATAGCATATCTCAATAAATGTATGCAATGATCACACAAGGGTGAATTACAATTATCTTCCCACAATGCTGTAACAAAAAGAACAAAATTTCATAGTTTATACTCCCCTTTAGCAATTATTTATCAGTTTAGTTTTCTGTTGCAAACACTCCCACACACATGTACTTAGAAACCTAATTCTATGTCCTTTACCAACTTTTTCTTCAAATGTGATAATCAGATCATATGAAGGTACTATGCTAGATAATTTTATTTTTGTCAACTTGACAAAAACCTCAACTGAAAAAAACCTGCCTCCATCAGATTGCTCTATGGTATGCTTGTGGGACATTTTCTTGATTAACAGTTGGTGTAATAGGGTGCAGCCCATTGTGGGAATGCCACTTTTGAGTAGGTGTTACTGGGTTCTATGAGAACCAGTCCAAGCAAGCCGGCTTCTACTTCATTCCAGTCTTGAGTTCATTTACTACTTGTTTTTTAAAAATGAAGTTTTATTGGCACCCAAGAATGTCAGTTTGTATATGAATTATCTATGACTGTATTTTTTGTGAGATTTGTTTTTCTTTTTAACTTGGTCTTGATAAGAAGCCCAGGCTGGCCTTGACCTTACTTTGTAGCCCCCCACTAACACTGAAATGGATGCTACTGCTGCAGCCTCCTAAATGGATTACACAGGTACATCACATATGGCACCAGGGCTGTGTTTTTGCAACAGCAGCAGCAGTGTTGAGTGATTGTGAGAATAATTCACAAAGCTTCATTTGTCTTCTTACTTTTTATAAAGCCTCCTAAGCAGGTATCATGAAACTTGCAGACCTCAATCCATCATAGCTGACCTGACAGAGGCAAGCGATGAAATATACTATACCTCAAAATGTTAAGAAATAACATTCTGAGGTATAGAAGATTGGGTAACAAAATAGTGATGCTTATCTCAATTCTCTTAGCATTTCACTTTCAAACCACAAATATGATTTGGATTCATGCAACCGTTGCAATGATATATGAAAGAAATTTCTCTGATATAAATGATCTAAAAAGATATGTTAAGGGGTTTGCTTAAAAGTCAGCATATAATATCTAATCTTATTATTCACACACTAAAATATATATTAACATTTCAAATTTTAAGTTATTGATGTGTTACTTACCTGAACAATTGAATGCACACCAACTGTCTGCATAGCTTGGCTTTCATCATCTGAGGTAATAGCAACAAAACTAAACCCCCGAAAAAGCTGATGTGCATTAGCACTAGGTGGAATGCCAGGTGAATCTAAAAAGAATGAGGAATTACTAAGAAGAGTCTTCGGATGGTATTTCAGGGAAAAACTGTTGACATTTTGAATGTTCTTACTTATTCTGGAGTTCTCAGTTATTTAGTATGTGTACATGTATAAACACATACCTATGTACCTCTTGCTATGTAAGATAACTCAGTGAGCAGTGTATTACGTCTGTCCTGATTATTTACTGTAATCATCAGCCTACTAATTTAGTCTCACAGTCTAGAAAATAGTTAATGCTTGAAGAGCATAATAAATCAATGAATTATTGGGTTAATGGTATTTGAAATTAGTATTATATCATTTACCTTCTTAGAACAAGGAAAATTTTCTTTATCTGTGCTGTCCAATATGGTAAGTAACCACATATAGTTACTGAATATTTGAAATATACCTACTATGATTAAGAAACTACATTTTAATTAAATTCAATCAGTCATACATGATTATCATACTGGACATCACAGCCCTACGTGATGATCTATATCAGTGCTGCGGCTCCTCGTGTTTACTGGGGTTGGGGATGTAAGGTTTTTTGGTTTTTTCGAGACAGGGTTTCTCTGTGTAACCCTGGCTGTCCTGGAACTCACTCTGTAGACCAGGCTGGTCTTAAACTCAGAAATCCGCCTGCCTCTGCCTCCCAAGTGCTGGGATTACAGGCGTGCACCACCAAACCTGGCTCTGCCATTGTCTTATATTTGAATTTTCATGTTTTCTCTTTACCTTTGGGAGTTTTTGCAGTAAACTCGGGATCAAAATAAAATGTATCTTCAGGTCTGCCAGTTGCAGGCTTAAAAGGTGGGTGAATCTCTCTTCTATATAGTTTCTGGTGGAAACAAGAAAGACTTACACATGGGTTGGGTTAACGTTACAAAAGAAAAAGGAGTTCAAACTTTTCTTTTTATTAAAAGTAGTACTGAGAACCCAGAGCCTTGGAAATGCTCTCTCAATCTCAAGTGTGTCTTTAGACTATACTTACATTCCAGTCTATTGTTGAGAAAAATGAGTGTCTTTTAATTTCTTCAACTCCATCTGGTCCAGCACCTATCAGAAATTGATTGGTAATAGTTTTGATTTTTGAGGACAAATGTGCGCATAATGTTCAGTCTTTGCTTTAGATTAATTATATGAATATATAATAGTCCCACTTAAAAATGTCCACCTTCTACTAAAAAAAAATCAACATAAACTCATCAAGGAAACTAATTAATTCAATGTATTTACCTAATCTGTTTGCAGGATTCCGTTTGAAAAGCATTCGTAAAAGACTCTGGGCTTCAGGACTCAGAAACTGTGGCATCCCGAGTTTGGCTCTAAATATAAATCCATGTAACAACATTTAACTTTTGGAGGCATTTTTCATCTTTACACTTGATCTTAGCCAAAAGGCCGAGAAGCGATAATTTTTCATCTTTAAACATTAAACATTTTATTCTGAAAATGTATAGATTCATCCTAAGTTATGAGAGATAATAGTAATCTGTGCATCATCCTGCAATTCCTACAATGACCTTGAATTATAGAACTATTATGCAGTATCATAACTGGGGTATTGACTCCAAGATAATCTACTCATCCCATTCAAATGGCTCCAGCTTTATTTGCACTTATATATTTATGTAGCTTTAATTTTATGCAATACTCTCATATGCATGAATAATCTCCTATATGGATATAGTAGTTTATTTATCTATTTGCCTTCTGAGGGATACCTGAGTTGTGTTCAGTTTGGATGACAATGAATAAAGCTGCTATAAACATTCATGTGCAGGTTTTTGAGTAAATGTATTTTATACAAAATCAATACTATGAGAATAAGGTCATCTGAGACTTAGTTATGGTGATTAATCTTCTGCCTGTTAGCATTTCTTTATAAGCAAAACCTTTAACATGAGATATAGTAAAGGGCCTGCAAGTAATTTTTAAAATAAAAAAATGTTATGTGTGTGACTGTTTTGCCTGAATGCGTGTCTGTGTACCATGTGCAGGTAGTGCAGAAGACAGAATAGGGCACTAGATCCCCTGGAACCAGCGTTACAAGTGGTTGCATGCTGCCACGTGGATGTCAGGAATCAGATATGGGTCCTCTGCAAGTACAAGTGCTATCAGCCTGCTAAGCTGTCTCTCCAGTCCCCCTTCAAAGGTTGAATTTAGTTTAAACTTACTCATTAGGCTAGTGCTGCCCAAAATGTTACTAAATAATACCAACCCAGATACTTGGAGACAACATTAAAGAACATTCTATAACCCAGTGAGCTTATGGATTGTGATTTATTATAGAATAGGGAATAAAATAGTCATAAGAGGCAGATTAAGGGAGGAAACTGGGTGGGACAGTGGATGGGGAAGGACCTGGGAGGTCAGGATCAGGTGTGGGGAGAGATGAGAGAATTGGTCAGAGGGTCAGGAGAATGAATGGAAATCTGCAGCTGTCTAGAGTGGGGAGTGTCGGAGGGGGGGGCAGGGAATCTCTAGGAAGTCCCAGAGACCTGGGATGGGGGAGGTTTCCAGGAGTTAGTGCAGGTGACCTTAGTCAAGATGCCTAACAGAGGGACATGGAACCTGAAGAGCCTACCTCATGTAGCCAGGCAGGAGCCCCAGTGGACAGATAAGGACACCAACCTACACAAAACTTTTGACCCCATTTTTTTTCTGTTTAAAAGAAATGCAGCGACAAAGATGGAGCAGAGACTGAAGGAATGGCCAACCAATAACCGGCCCAACTTGAGACCCATTCCATGGGCAAGCGCCAACCCCTGACACTATTAATGATACTCTGTTGTGCTTATAGACAGAAACCTAGCATAACTGTCCTCTGAGAGGCTCTACCTAGCAGCTGACTGAAAAAGATGCAGACACCTAACAGCTAAACACTGGACAGCAGTTGAGGACCCTTATGTAAGAGTTGGGGGGATGATTGACGGCCTTGAAGGGGATGGGATCTCCAGAGGAAGACCAACAGAGTCAACTAACCTGGACCTCTGGGAGCTCCCAGAGACTGAGCCACCAACCACAGAGCATACACAGGCTGGACTGAAGCTCCCTGATACATATGCAGCAGATGTGCAGTTCAGTCTCCATGTGGGTCTGCCAACAACTAGAGTGGAGACTGTCCCTAAAGCTGTTATCTGTGCATGGGGTATGTTCTTCTAGCTGGGCTGCCTTGTCTGGCCTAAATGGGAGAAGATGTGCCTAACTCTGAAGAGACTTGATGCACCAGGTAGGGCAGATACCAAGGGGGGGGGTCATATCCTCTCAGAGAAGGGGAGGGGTGATGGGAAGGGACTCTGTGAGGGAGGTAATTGGGGCAGTAGAACAGGGATTGGGATATAAAAAATTTAAAAAGGCTAAGAAATCTAGAATAAATAAATAAATCATGTTCTAAATATCTATTTCTAGCACCCCCTTTTGAGAGGGTTACTATTTGTTATAGGATGAGGGCTCTTTTGTGAAAAACCAGAAAAGCACTGTTGTATTCAGTAACCAGGGTATGGGAGAAGTCTTGAAAAAGTGGTCTAGCATCAGCAGACTTATTTCAAGATGGTAACTCAAGGGTAGCAGAGAACAATCTGGGATGGAAAAAGGCACTATACTTAGGAGTGCGGATGAACAGAGTGCGAGATATTTTCCCATGGCTTGAATACTGTGAGCAATGCATTGCAGAGGAAGGGCTAGAACAATGAAATAATTCTAAGATACAACCAGAATATCTGGATATGAAAGAAGGAAGAAGACATGTTTCTGGCTTGGACAACAGGATACACGGAAATGTTTACTGGGCACATAAGGATCAGAAAAGAATAGCAATCAGGGACTTAGTTTAATGACATTAAGTCATGCATACTATAAAATCGTGTGGGGAAGCCAGTTTTACTACAGGCCTTGTGCTTGGTATACTGATATAAGAACACTTTGAAGGTGCAGACTAGTTTGAGAGTAGTTGAAGGAAAGGCTGAAGTCAAGGAACTGAATACAGAGAGGGAAGAGAGGAAGAAAAACACATCAAGAGATGGAATCCTGGTGAGAAGATAATTTAAGGGGTGGTTAGAACATTAAAAATAATATACTTTGAGAGCAGAGTTCAGAGGTAGGGCATATGTTAGCATGCACAAGGCCCTAGGTTCTATTCCAGCATCAAGAACCAACCAACCAACCAACCAACCAACCAACCAACCAACCATAACTGGTTGATTCATGCTGCTTATTTGATGAAAAAAAAGTTCATCATTTCATGAACTACCATCTAATAAGTTGAGGAAAAACATTAATAGAAGAATGTCTTGTTAGAATCTTTACAAGATTTTTAACATAATGATTATTAACAAATTATATCATCAGACAATGTTTAGACAATATGTGACAGGAAACTATCCTGGTAGGCTCAGCTGGAATTAAAGTGAGACAATCACAATCACGTATTATAAGGCCTCTGGCATAAAATAAGGAGTATACATTATAAGCCATCAAATAAGAGGACCAAGAAGTTTGAACGCTCAAGTATGATGGCACATACCTAGTACTTTTACACGCTGAGGCAGGAGGATTGAAAGTTTGAGGCTAGTCTAGGATACTTGCATTAAGTTTCAGATCAGTCTGGACTACACAGTGAGACTCTTTCACAAAACTACAAAACCAAATCAAGTACTATCACAAAAACAAGAATTTAAGCAAAAACCAGGAAAGAGGGATAAATTACTAAGTTATTGGCACAGTTCTCAAAGTAGACTAATTGTTATGTAACCAAGGCAATTAAGTAACCACAGAACTGGTTTTAAATCCATTCAAATATCAATGACAATTTGCCTGGAAAACGCCCATGCCAACTGATCATTAAGTGGTATCTCTGAAAATTAGCAAATCAGGAAAAGCCTCATTCATATAAACACACCTGAAGTGCCAAACGATTGGCAGTCTTATCAAAGTAATTACACTCTTATATACGATGCCAACACACTTTTGGACGTCAAAACCTAATACTTGAATCCTACCATTCCCTAAAACATGTATAAGAACAGTTGGGGGTCTGATGGCACATGCTTATATATTCCCAACACTCAGGGCTGAAGACAGAGAATAAAAAATCGATTCAGTCTAAGCTACATAACGAGACACTATCTTAAAATAACACACACACACACACACACACACACACACACACACACACACAGATACACACACACAACCAAAAACCCAAAACAAAACCAAAAACAGAGAAAAAGAACAACAGTTACAGAGGTAAGCCAAACAGATGGAAGTAGGAAATAACTAACAAGACAGCTATAGTGTGTGTGTGTGTGTGTGTGTGTGTGTGTGTGTGTGTGTACACGCTAATAGTGTCAAATACTCCATGGAGAAACATTCCTTAATTCTCTCTTGTAAAATACGTCCTTATTTTTCCTTCACACTGGTCACTAACAAAGTAAGGCCACCCTAAGATAATATCACGCAGAACCTGATATCTTTATTTAAGCATCAATTCTATACTTCCTCCACAAGAACATAAGGTCTGAGAGACACTGAAGGTCTTTTCAGTATTATTCATTGTACATTCTCATTATTGTAGCAAGTACTCTATTACTTGTTGAATTCACGAGTGAACAAAAGGATTAACTTCTGACAACCTGTCATGATTTAGCCACTAGAAGGGCAATCACAATCAAATGAAGAACAGTTTTAGTCAAGTGCGAGGTATGAACAAACAGGCTATGGAACAGAAGAAGCTGAAGAACGGTAACACAGATCCCCGACTACACGGCAAGAGGCTTCGTTGGCAGGACGAAAGAGGATGAAGCGGTAAGTGGAAAGGAGAGCAGGCCACAGAAGACGCTTGGCAGTTTTTGGTAAACACTAGAGAGTGCTAGTTGAAACTACAGGATAGGTAATGAAATTTTGATAGTGTGAGTTCAGTGAACATTCATTTATTTAATATGTAATATGTACTTTTTAATCTTTTTATTATGTAGAATACCATGCCAAAAACCTGTCAAAACAAACAAGTGCTCACCCAAAGTACACAGCTCAATAAATAGCTATCGGGCCAAGAATGATAGCATTGCCAGAAACTCTCATCTAACAGAATCACCTGTTTTAGTTTGTCTCTACTTTGACCATCTGATTATAGACTTTAAAACATGCTTTACGTTTGCTGCTTTGTAAGCTTTATAAATAGAGTCATAGAATTGGTTCTTTTGGTTCTAAGTCTCATTTATTCAACTTTCTTGTAAAGATATCCAAATTCTTGCATACAATTGTGGCATCTCCATTTTCTTTGCTCTATGGCATAGTATGTTCATATAAAGGCCTGAACCTGCTTTTATATGACTCCCGAGTAAAGACTTGTTTTAGCCAGGCATAGTGGTACATGTATGTAGACCTCAGTACCGAGGAGAAGATGGAACAATCATCAACTCATGACTAGACTGGGCTGCCCAGTGAGACCTTTTCTCAAAATACAAACAAAAACCAACTGTTTATATTTGTATAATAGTGGATAAAGAAATACAACACAGAGGAATGTAATAAAGACTCAACTGTATGAATATTATCACAATCTACTCTATTATTACTAGTACAATGTCCACTATTACCAGTAACATTGTTCTGAACATCTTTACATTTATTTCTTGAGTACACTGTCATATAAACATTAAGTACATGCCTAGAAGTAGGGTAAACAGGCATAGGCATGCATATATGTAGTTATGTATAGTTTGAAGCAATATATATATATGTATGTATATATACATATATATACATATGTGTGTATATATATATATATATGTGTATATATATATATATGTATATATATTTATATGTGAGTACATTGCTGTCTTTAGACACTCCAGAAGACGGCATTGAATCCCATTACAGAAGGTTGTGAGCCACCATATGGTTGCTGGGATTTGAACTCAGGACCTTTGCAAGAGCAGTCAGTGTTCTTAAACGCTGAGCCATCTCTCCAGCCCCCTGAATCATTTATTTTAAAATCTCACCAAAACAATATTCATTTGGGAGTACTTACTTAAGAATCATAGTCATTGTTTCCTTACGATCTTTTCCTTGGAAAGGTAGTGTACCAGTGAGCATTTCAAACTACAAAAAGGTAAAACAAGTATTAGCCAAGAAGTACAACGTTTCAAGACCAGAGGTCAAAATCGCTATATATAGAACGACATTTTCTCCTTTCTTTTGTTTAAAACTGCACAAAAACATTCTATTATAGTGTTACTGAATATGCAAACTGTATCACAATAGATTAAATATAGTTTTTAAAGATTTATTTATTTATTATATATAAGTACACTGTATCTGTCTTCAGACACAACAGAAGAGGGCATCAGATCTTATTACAGATGGTTGTGAGCCACCATGTAGTTGCTGGGATTTGAACTCAGGACATCTGGAAGAGCAGTCAGGGCTCTTTTTTTTTTAAGATTTATTTATTTTATCTATATGAGTACAGTGTAGTTGTACAGATGGTTGTGAGCCATCGTGTGGTTGCTGGGAATTGAACTCAGGACCTCTGCTCGCTCAGGCCCCACTTGCTCTGGCCCAAAGATTTATTTATCTATTATATGTAAGTACACTGTAGCTGTCTTCAGACACCCCAGAAGAGGGAGTCAGATCTTGTTACGGATGGTTGTGAGCCACCATGTGGTTGCTTGGATTTGAACTGAGGTCTTTAGGAAGAGTAGTCAGTGCATTTACCCACTGAGCCATCTCAGTAGCCCTAAATATAGATTTTTTTTGTGTGTTTGTTTTGTTTTTTGCTTTGGTGTTTTCGAGACAGGGTTTCTCTGTGTAGCCCTGGCTGTCCTGGAACTCACTCTGTAGACCAGGCTGGCCTCGAACTCAGAAATCTGCCTGCCTCTGCCTCCCAAGTGCTGGGATTAAAGGCATGCGCCACCACCGCCCAGCTCTATAGTTTTTAAAATAAACATTATTTGTTTTTAAAATAAACATTAAGTTTCTACCGAGCTTTTTGATAATTCAAAAATCATAAATAACTATACAATTCTGCAAAAATCAGCCATATTTTAAGTGGGATTTGAAAAATGTAAATATGTGACTAGTCTATTAGACTTAATTTCCTATTAAGCTTTTAGAAGGGTTATTCCTAACAGACTTCTCTAAGAGGCTTTTTACAAAGGATAAACATTATTAATGCCTTCCAGTTTGCCTAACCTAATGACACTATAACACAATGCTGTGTCATTTATAAAACTCATGCTTTGAGACCCCAAAATCAAGCAGTAAGTAACATCCCCCAAACCCTATTCTCCTAATGTTTTAGGTAAGTTTATGATTTTTGTATTGGGGTGTATTCATTCATATTCTGGGATACATGCAGCCCATGGACTACAAGTTGGACACATATGTTAAAAAATCAAAGGAAATCTATTTTGGATTTACTGACTTAGGATGATATCACAGCAACCAATAGGTTCCCTCATCCGACCCTTCAGGCAATCATTTGATTTGGTTACTTAGTATTTATAATAGAAAATACTGAAAACCAAAGTACTAACTTTTCCCTCATAATATGCCCTGGTAAAACTCATTTAAAAAACAAAATAACTTCCACCCCCTGAAAGTCAGAAATTCAAAGCTTACCATCAATACACCAAAGGACCACCAGTCAGCGCTCTGAGTATGGCCTCTCCGGTTAACGACTTCTGGAGCCATGTATTCCACAGTGCCGCAGAAAGAATAAGCCTTCTTCTCATGGTCAATAGATTCCTTACTCAAGCCAAAATCTGCCAAAATTAATTTTGAATTAATAAATAGCCAAAGTATTTTACATAAATTTAAACTCTGAATTCCAATACTTATTTATATTTAGAAATATTAACTTAAAAATTTAATAGTTGCTACTCAAAACTTTCATCACAATCAACCTTAAAGGAAACAGGAGAGGATATTTTAATAAAATGAGGTTTTTTACCAGTTAACTTGATGTGACCTTCTTCATCAAGAAGTATGCTGCAAGAAAACAAAGTCAGAAAATATTTTAAAGCCCCCTACACAGGGATGTACAGAAGCAGAAATAAAAATTATTCAACCACCAGCTGACCATATTCACTCTGAATGGTTGCTTTGGCCATAAGTAACTGTAAGAAAACAATTAAACAAACTATACTTTTTCAAGGTGCTTTAATGCTTTTCTACCTAAATCTTCTTGTCCATACATACTAGATAAGAAGTACATATTCAATCTAAACTCTCTTTTTATCAATATCTTACTTGTGCTCAAGGCCTTTCTCCTGCTTCAACCTTCCAAGTGCTGGGATTACAGATTTCTTTTATTATTTTATGTATATGAGTATTTTGCTTACATCTATGTATGTGTACCATGTACATGCTTGGTGCATGGAAACTAGAAGAGTCCACTGGATCCCCTGGAACTGGAGTTACAGTAAAGCCTCTGTGTGGGTGCTGGGAATCAAATGCAGGTCCTCTATAAGAGCTACAAGTACTTTTAACTGCTGAGCCAAATCTGTAGCCAAAGATGCCTATAGTTTTTGAGATGGGTCTTGGCTCTGTTATACAGGCCGGTCATGAACACCTGGACTCAAGTGATCTTCTCACCTTAACTTCTGAGTACTAGGTCTACAGGTATATACTAATGTGCTTGGCTAACTTATACAGTTATAATGGATCCATTAAATAAATGATATGTGGCTCACACTTCAACTAAGTTGTTTAAAATTATTCTTTTAAGCAGAAAATATATCAGAAAAAGAAAAACAAAACAACTCATATATGCATGTTATATGAAATATCAGCTTCTTAATGCCACTATAAGAGCTGTGGAAAGTTTGCTAAATTCACATTTAAATATTGAAAACTTAAGAACAGAATTTCTTTCTTTTTCTTTGAGATAGAGTTCTCTCTATGTAGGTCCTGGTTGTCCTAGAGCTTTCTATGTAGACCAGGTTGTCCCCAGAGATCCAGCTAGTTCTGTCTCCCAAGTGCTGCGAATAAAGGTATGCATCACCAGGCTTGGCTAATAAGAAATTTTCAATAAACAGCATTTTAGAGAAAGGGTTAGCTCTATACCATTCTTCACAGAGCTAAGTAAAAGAAAGAAACAGTACAATTAGAAGAAAAATATTATCCTGAGATTGAGAAAAACTATTCTACTAATAAGTCTTGAGACAAACTACAAAAGATTAGTTGGCCCAATGAGGAAAAAAATGTGTCTATATTAAAACAATCTAAATAATGAAAAGATTTGTAATATATATAAAATGATTAAAGTTATTTTTTTCCTTTTTGTGATAAGGATCTCAATACATTTCTAGGATGACATCAGGTCTGTGCTCAAGTAATCCTCCTTCCTGCCTCAGTTTTCCCAAGAGATGTGACTGTGAATGTTCCACTGCTCCTGGATAAATGGCTAGAATTCTTAGTTTGGGGCTGGCAACATGACTCAGTGGGTAAAGGTACTTGCCACCAGTCTGATTTCAATCCCCAGGAAAACTGATTGTTGTTGGTTGTCCTCTGATTTCCACATGTACACCACTGTGTATGTGCACGCCCACACAAAATAACGAATTGAAGGTAATTTAAAACCCTTTTTAATTTGTAATTTGTAATCTTTTAAGTCAATGGGAAAAAAAGTTGAAGCCATGAATAGAAAATCCATAAATACAAACTGCCACCCAATAGACTTTAACCTCATTAAAAATCAAAGAATGTAAATGAAAAATCAGGAGAGCTGGGCGGGTGCACTCCTTTAATCCCAGCATCCAGGAGGCAGAGATAGGCAGAGCTCTGAGTTCAAGGCTAGCCTGGTCTACATAGTGAGTTCCAGGACAGTCAGAGGTACATAGATGGACCCTGTCTCAAAACAAACAAACAAAGTAAATGAAAATAGATTAATAGTGCTGTTTAGTAACTAGTTTAAAAGCTTACGATCATACACTGTTAGCAGACATGCGAACCACAGCACTCTAATGAAGTGCTCTGGAGATCTATGGAGTTACTACATTTTATGACCTCTTTTACAACTGTATCACATTGAATTCAACTTAATAGCATGGCTCCTTACTTTTCTGGCTTTAAGTCTCTATAGATTATTCCCAGGCTATGAAGATGGTCTAAAGCAAGTGCAAGTTCAGCCAAGTAGAATTTGACATCTTCCTCTGTGAACATCACCTACAACAAAATAATATTTCTAACTTTATTTTCTTTTTATGTTTATGATTTTTATGTAAGTTTCTACATAAGACTTTAACTATTCAAACAAACTGTAAATATGTTAATCAGATATAGATTTAGTTACAATTTACTCATGAAAAAAATTTGCAAAATGATTAATCAGTCAAGTATAGTCATATGCTAATTGTTACCTATGCTGTGTAGGAGAAATTTTTTATAGCATATTAACATTTTAGATGTGAGAAATGAACTTGAGAATAAATGCTGGATGGATACTACCAATGATTAAGGACAGTTGTTGCTCTATTATCAATTCCAAAAAATATGAATGCAGCAGAGTTAAAGTAAGTTTTTCTTGTAAAGCACTGCTTTCAGTATAAATTCAACAGATAGAGAAATAATTCTTTATGACTCAATTTCTTGAATGACAGAAATTTGTACTACAAGAGACATGATACATGCAATACTGAAATAAAATTTTAATTGAATGAGAAATTAAAAAATATACATGAATTATATACCTCTTTGGATAAGCGTGTAAACAAATCTCCTCCCCTGAGAAAATCCAAAATAAGATACAACTTCCCTTCAGTTTGAAAAGCTGAGTGAAGAAACAAAGTTTCTGTTTAAACCATTGTAGTTTACTTTTGCAGCTTATATTAAGTCAATTCATTCACAAATAAATATTTTTAGCAAGTAAGTAATACCAGAAATCTAAGCTTATTTCTCCATGCTTAATTCTACACAAAAGAAAATGTTGATTCTCTTAGTTTCCATGAGAAAACGTCAAATACAGTGTCTTAATATGGACCAAAGTTTTCTACAGGTAAGAGCTCCTCAAGAATGCTACCATTTTACAAATATTATCAGTAAGAAAAACTCATGCCAGAAAGTTTCTTTTTCTTAAAACTATTTTATTAATTGTTTTATTCATTCAGAAAGATTTCTTTAACCATGATCTAAAATACAAAACTATTGCACAGCTTGGGTAGGTTATATTCAATCACATAGTATATGAATTCTATGCTTTTACACACTAAGTAGCATTTGACTTTCCTAGAAAAAGAAAGGGAGGTGGTACAAGTTTTAGGATGCTGATAGCAGACCTCTTTCTTGTTTGCACTTTGGGCCAACACAAATGGAATACAAAATACTGCTGCAGTGTTATATATCTATATTTTAGTATATCTGAATAGACAGACTCAGAAGGGAAAGGGATGAGAGGTGGTTTGAAGCTTACCATAATGCAATTTGACAATGAAAGGATGATTGACTTCTACCAAGATATCACGTTCCATTTTTGTCCGAACACGGTCTCGAACTATAAAAGATCACACACATGATACAATATAAGTATTTTTAAAGATAATATTAAAACAAATTATTTTTAGATCCCATTTTAAATTCAAATTTTCTTATGTGCATAAAACAAATTTTATTGCTGTTGAATTTTTAAAATCTTTAAAAATAATTTTTACTATATTAATCAAAAGCAACTGTGTATTTAAACACTATACTTTAAGTTAAAAATATATAAGACATATTAGGTATTTGGTTTAGAAACATTTTAGTGGGAGTTGTGGAAAATGATAAAAAGCATGAGAGTTCTTTAAAAATAAGACATTTCATGAAATATTAAAACAAAACCTGAAATAGGTTTCAATACTTTCACTAACCCTATCACCTCAATAAATGCTCATTAAATCTCTATAAAATATTGCAGAGTTTGTAAAGGATTGAGATTATATATATATATATATATATATATATATATATATATATATAATCAAGAGGTCTATTTTGAGGGAGGGAGAGAAAAAAGGGAGGAAAGGTGTGTAAGAAATGCTATACATGTGAAAGACCAAAGGCTTTTTTCTTTTTTAAATTAGAAAGCTACGGATTCAAATTTGTATAGTCATGAGTGAGTTACTTTTTTAAACTCTCTGGAACATCAGTTACCTTTCAGGTATGAAATTGGGTAATTTGATTATATGGTTGAATTTGTGATCACTTGGATAAAGTTAATAACCAGAGCCTAGTGTGTAAGAGGTATTTAAGTGACGGATACTATCATTATTATATCAAAAAGCAGTAGTGTGAATAAGATTAAGGAGAAATTTATTACCAGTGGTAACTATTACAGGAGTACAGAGAAAGGCAAGGTCAGCTTTATTTGTATAGAAAGACAAGAAGTCTAGAAGAAGAGGTATGGTTAGGATACAAGCTTTAAGACTCTCCCAGTGGGATGGGTTCTAAAAGAGACCAAGGATGGAGTGCCAACCCCTGAGTAGACATGGCAGCATAGATGATGACTTGGAAGAAGCTCCATCAGTGTGGAAACAGAGGGTCACTACAGGGGAGACAGCACAAGGATTCAGATTCATGATGAATTGAAATGCTGGGAAGAATATGGGGTTGTGGCAAACTCTTCTCCAGAAACGAACATTTCCTGAGCAAAGCCTATAAGCTGGCACTAGAGTACATCAAAGGGCTCAGAATATAGGGGAGGGGTGAGGACTTAGTAAATGATCAGAAAACATCCTGAAAGTCAGATATAGTGGCATGTGTCTGTAATCACAGCAGTTCAGAGGACGAGGCAGAAGCATTAGGGATTCAGAGCTAGTCTCAGCTCTGTGGTGAGTTTGAAACTAGCCTGGGTTACACCAGCCTCCTGTCTCAAAAAAAACAAACTGACCCAAAACAACAACAAAACCTTCCAACATTTATGTTAGTGATTAAGATAAAATGATTAAGACAAAAAAGATGGGGTGGAGGAGACAAGGTGAAACTTAAGTTAGTTTTATTCTCAAATTTAAGGGAACCAGAGATATTTAAAAAGTTTGATAACCTCGCTTTGCTCACTGGGAACCATACAATGGATGGAGAGAATCAACTCTAGCAAATTGTCCCCTGACTTCTGCAGTTGACCCCTGGGACAGCCCCCATCTCACACATGAAATATACATGTAATAATAATAATAATAATAATAATAATAATAATAACAACAACAACAACAACAATAACAACCACACCCACTGCTTTCTCCATCCTATCTTCCACCCAATTGAAATTAATGAGTCAGGAATAGGAATCAATTCCTCTTGTTGGCTATGAAGCTCTGCCTTATTAATTGAAACATTCAGTTAATGTATCAAATTAATTATCAATCTGTGATTTCATTATCTTGTCATCCTTATGGTATCTAACAGGCCCTGTTTATTTTCATGTGAATGAACCTTATCATAATGGCTGGCTGATAATTCTGTTCTAGCCTGGTTTAGGTCTTATTTTCTTAATTATGGTTAACTATATCATTTGTGATAAGTTCCCATTAAAGTTGAATTCTAAAATTCTAGCTCTTAGAGTACACAAAGTTCATGCATCATTTAAATACCACCCCTTTGCCTAATTAGTAGTAAAAACACACACCAACATATCCATTGTATGTACCCTTTCATTTCTTCCACAATGAAAAGCTTTCTTTTTCTTTTTTAATCAAGGTCTTAGTATGTAACCTGTGGTAGCATAGAACTGGAGATACTTTCCTCTACCTCCTGAGTTCTGGAATTACAAGGAAGGCACTACCATGCTCAACAACAACAACAACAACAACAACAACAAAAAGACTCATTTAGGAATGAAGACCTACAGCTTACTAGCTTTGAGTTACCTTGGTCATAGAGATTGCTTTCTATATGTCATTAACAAATTCCTTTGTTTTGTCAGACAGAACTATAGTAACACTAACCTGGTTCCTTTTTGTTATATAAAAAATCATACTATAATATAGAATCTTGGTTATTCACATTTTAATTTTTAAAGATTTATTTATTATTCTAAGTACACTGTAGCTGTCTTCAGACACACCAGAAGAGGGCATCAGATCCCATTATAGATGGTTGTGAGCCACCATGTGGTTGCTGGGATTTGAACTTAGGACCTCTGGAAAAGCAGCCAGTGCTCTTAACTTCTGAGCTATCTCTTCAGCCCCAGTTTAAATTTTTTTTTAAAAAATTATTATTTATTTACTTATTTATGGTGTGTGTGTGTGTGTGTGTGTGTGTGTGTGTGTGTGTATGTGTGCCCTGGAGCTGGAGTTACAAGAGATTGAGAGCTGCCAGACATGGGTTCTGGCAATCAAACTCCAGTCCTTTGGAAGAGTAGTGAGCATTCTTCATGGCTGAACCCTCTCTTTAGCCTCATGGTTTATTTTTTATTATCATATATTCACTGTAAAAATAATGGGTTTCCTTATGACATTTTATACATGTAACATATCTTTATTATATTCATTACTCTATTACTCTCTTTTATCCCATCCTCTCTCAACCTCTTCCCAAATAGTCTCTAGAACACATAGTACTTTTTTAATTAGATAACTTCTAAAGTGTTAATGCATATTCAACATGGCAAAGTGAGATTTCTCTAACAGTTATTACATTTAAATCTTTTTGACTTGAATATGAGAGTGAATAAAAAATGCTGTTTGTATTTCTAGGACTATATAGAGAAAACTGTTTTAAGTAATGATGCATAGTCTTTTAGGCTGATAGACCAATCTAACTCCCCAGTAAATTGATATAATGCCATTAACTTCTAGTTTATTCAACTCAGTGTTTTAGTAGAAACTATGAAATGGAAAGAGATTTCTGGGTAAACATAAGTTAATTATTCCTAGAGCCCCACCAAAAGGACATTAATAGAAAAATAATAGTAGCATGCTCTTAGATATAAGGTCTACATTCTGAGACTCTTCATGGGTGCCTAGCAACACTGAAATACCAACCATACAGATTCAGATCTATGAAAAGCCCCAATTTATACATTAGGCCCAGTAAAAGATAAAAAAGTAATAAAGTTCTTTGAGTGTGTTCTCATGTCAACTTTTCACTTAAAAGAAGTACTTTATGGATTCTCTTTGGCATGTGTGAATTACCAACTTCATCAACTTTGTGTTTTGGAGCAATAATTAATATAAGTTTTCCTTGAAATTTCCTAGAAAACAAGATAAAATTAAATATCAAAACAAAAGCCAAAATCCCAGAAAGGATAAAATTAATAAAACGTAGGAAATCATCCAGGAAGTGCAGCATACACAAAGACTAAGTGTTACAAAATAAAGAATACATAACAAAAAACTTCCACAAAACTAGAATATATGCATTCCTAGTTTCAAAGGAAACACCCCACATACGGTATGATGAAATTTTATATTACACATCGAAAGATACTACTCCAGAAATTTCAAGACGCAAGGATAAAGAAGATTTTACCCATAGACTTCTGGAGAGGAAAAAGTTGCTTACATACAAAGAACTGGCAAACATTTTATGTGTATGAGTGGTTTGCTTGTCTGCCCATGTCCCACATTCATGCAGTTCTTGTGGAGGCCAGAAGAGGGCAGTCGAATCCCTTGGAACTAGAGTTACAGACAGTAGTTGAGCTGTCTCGTGGATACTAGGAAATGAGCCTAGCTCCCCTGGAAGAGCAGCAAGTGCTCAACAACATTTATTTTAATCAAATCTTCTATTAAGCATGATACGTCAATTTTTCAAACATTCACTTTTCAATATCTAGAACTATAAATGTTTCTGTGCATATTTTCAAGTACAGGAACTCATTTTGTGATTCTATTTCCTCAGGTTAATTCAGCAGCATTAATAACTTTGTACTTATTGCAAAACTGCTTTCTAATGATGCTATCATATGAAATAACTCATTATTATTTAGAATGCATTTAAATATGCACATTATTTAATATGTATTTCTATTTTAAGCCACTAAGTCATTTCCCCAAAGATTTAAAAATATTATTTTGTTGGTTTTTAATGTGTATGGGTCTTTTGCCTGCTTATGTCTCTGCATCACTTGTGTGTGTTTAGTGCCCACAAAGGTCAGAAGAACACAGTAGACCCTCTGAGACTGGAGTTACAGATGGTTGTGAGCCATCATGTTAGGTGCTGAGAACTGAACCTGGGTCTTCTGGAAGAGCACCCAGCATGATTAACCACTGAACCCTCTCTCTAGCCCCTCCTTAGCAACTTTTACTGAAAGTCCTTTACTTAGGTTGTAATAGTATGGCTTATCAATTACCTTTAGCATTAGTTTTACATTTACTAATTGCAATTGTACTGCAAGAGATTTTCTTTCTTCATTATTTATGGATTAACTACAGATTATTCTTTAGTAAACTATTAATATCATTAATTATTGTACTAGTCAAACTATCCCAGATCTAGCAAGTAGGAGCACCTAAGACAACTCTGTATATGTATTTTTTCCTGTGTAAGAGTGTGTATATGTGTGTGTGTGTGTGTGTGTGTGTGTGTGTGTGTGTGGTATGCACATATGCTGGGGACAGCAAACAGTGACAGGGACTGCCTGCATTAGGCCGGGATGGAGACATCTCAGAAGCCCGCAGCAGCTCCTTGTAGAAAAGGATGGTGTTTGGGACCCTGAGAAGCAGGACACACATCCCTCCTCCAGGGGATCGATCCACCATCTGAAATAAGGGACTGCCTGCAGTAGGCCTGGATGGAGACATCTTCAGTAGCCCTCAGCAGCTCTTTGTAACAACAGTTGTTCCCATTTCTCCTAACCTTAGCCCTTGACAATGGCTGTAGAGATTTCATTTGTGCGTGACTGTTTTTCAGTTGGCCTTGGTGTGCATAATTATTCTATTATATCTGACTTTCTTACTTCTTTCTCCTTCTGCTCTGGCGAGTTCTGTGAAACTAGATGTTCCCTGATGTCATGATTCTTAAACAATTAAAAATTGAGGTATAGGCCACAGCCCAGCCCAGCCCAGTCCTAATGGCCCAGGTGCATGCTGTGTGTTTTCATCTTAGAAACAATGCAATAACTGCACAATGGTAGTTCCAGATTAATGGTTGACTTGCAAAGAAAGATTGATGAAATTATTAGAAAATGAATTTGAGCCAACATTGGGACCCCAGAGAAAGAAAAACCTATCAAAGTTATGAAATAAGTTCTGCACAGCATTTGAGAGTGTTTCCTGGATAAGCAAGTATAGAATATGTTAAATCTTAGATTAGTAAAACTAAGTCAAAACACTGGGACTCTTAGGAGAGTCATTGTGTGCAATGTGTAGAAGCGGAAAGCTAGGGGAACTACGGAGTTAAGAGTTAACTTGATTCTTTCTGGCCACTGCCTGACAGCTTTGCCCATGTCATTTATCATTAGAGCTTTACAAGGAAATGCAAGTAGCTGGCCTCGGAGCTCTGAGCTCTGAAGAATAATAGTTAAAGTTAAAGTTTAAATAATGATAAGTTTGTAATTATTATTATCTTGGCTATAGGCCTGGGAATAGGGAAGCTTGAAACTTTGGGGAACAATTGTAATTCTTGACTTTTTGTGGGACTTGGTTATTCTTTTGAGCTTGATTTGGCAACGATTATACAATGTCTTTTTTACCTGCTTTTGGAGTATCAATAAAAGACTGGGGCAAGAAGAAGGCAAGAGAGAATGCAGAGTGAATGAGAAGGCTGTAGAGAGAATGCAGAGTGAATGTAGTGAGACTGTAGAGAGCATGCAGAGAATGCAGAGGGAATGTAGATAGCATGCAGAGAGAATGTAGAGATCGAGTAGTGAGCGTGTGAAGAGCAAGTGAGAGAGTGGATACGGAGAGCATGAGAAGAGCCTGTGAAGAGTGAGTGAAGAGAGAATGTGAGGTGTGTGTGTGGAGTGTGAGTGAAAGGAGAGTGCATGTGGTGTGTGTGTGTGAGGTGTGAGTGAAAGAGTGTGTGTGTGAGTGAAAGGGGAACACACAGAAGTGTGTATGAGCGAGAGAGTGCAAGAAAAGAGAAGCGCACAGGAGAGAAGCAGAGCGCGCAGGAGAAGGCAGAGTGTGTGCAGCCTCAAGCTGTGACCGAATGAGCGAGAGAGAAAGAGAGCAGAGAATGAGAGAGAAAAGAAACTTTAAGCCTTGAAAAATTGCCTGTCAGCTTGTACCCAAAAAGTAGTCTGTGTACATTTATTATGCGCCTTCCAGATATCCCTGCTTCCAGTTGAGAACTCTGATCCTGTGTCGAGGCTGGACCCCAGCACACATACATAAGAACGTGTGTGTGTGTGTGTGTGTGTGTGTGTGTGTGTGTGTGTACCTATTAGAAAGCCAGAGGAGCATATCAGGTGTCCTGCTCAACCACTGTGTGTGTGTGTGTGTGTGTGTGTGTGTGTGTGTGTGTGTGTATGTGTGTGCACCTATTAGAAAGCCAGAGGAGCATATCAGGTGTCCTGCTCAACCACTGTGTGTGTGTGTGTGTGTGTGTGTGTGTGTGTGTGTGTGTGTGCACCTATTAGAAAGCCAGAGGAGCATATCAGGTGTCCTGCTCAACCACTCTCTGCCTTATTACCTTAAAATGGGAACTCTCACTGAAACTATAGCTAAAGAACTCCAGATACTCTCCACTCTCTGCCCCAAACTGCTGAGGTTCCAGGCATGCATGTCGTCACACTGACTTTTTATGTAGGTGCTGGGATCCCAACTTGGGTCCTTAGACTTCCTCACTAAGTGCTTACAAACTAACCATCACCCCAGTACCTCAACTTTGTACATTAATACAATATTTGAGGTGTAATTTTTTTCTGTTCCCTATTCAAACTAATTTATATTATATGAAAGGCTAATTAAAAATATTTATGTGCACGGCAAAATTTTGTATGGATGCCTGGGTACCACATGTGTGCCTGATATCTGAAGAGACTAGAACGGCTATCAGATCTCCTAGGAGTGGAGTTATAACTACTTGTGAGCCACCATGCAGGTAGTGGGACTAGAACCCAGATCCCCTGTAAGGGTAGCTATTAGTCTTAACCACTGAGTCCTCTCTGCAGTCCCTACATTTTTTTATTGTCAAACTGTTTGTTGAAATGTATACCTCTCCTTCTAATGTTTTTTATGTTAAATAATTATGAAATTTAGATAGGATGAAGTCTGTTATGGTGTAAGATTTAGAGTCTAGACTAATGGTTTTTCAAATATTTAAAAATAACTTGTGAAACCATTATTTCCATTTCCCACTCCTATACTTACTGGCTTTAGCATACAGAATAACAGGCACTCAATATTTGTGACAGATATAATAAAATTTAATATATATTTTAGTATTTTATTTGCAATATTTTTCCAAATTATCACTGCTGTAAATAAGCTTTAATATTTGACAGAGCTTTTCCGTTCTTATTTTTCTTTTCTAAAATATTCTTTAAGGTATGTTTTTCAAGCAAAACTTTGCTTCATTTTGTTAAGTTTTAGGGACGAATCAACTGGAATCTGGATGCTAAGCTAATTAATTAGAAAGATAAAGGGGTATATGATCAATAGCTTTCTCATAGGGCTTAAGTATTTATTTCTATTACATTTCCAGTTTTATAATTTCCTTCAAATATTATATGCAACATAAATCTTTTTTTCCAAGACAGGGTTTCTCTGTGTAGCCTTGGTAATCCTGGAACTCACTAGACTAGGCTGGCCTAGAACTCAGAAATCCGCCTGCTTCTGCCTCCCAAGTGCTGGGATTACAGGTGTGCTCCACCACTGCCCGGCTAACATAAATCAGGTTAACTAAAGAACAAGAAACTTCTCTTGCTTTTGTGAACCAACTATCAGAGTTCCACCTATGTGAATATGAATTTATGACATGGGATTCAGGAGTATAAAATTTCAAAGGCAGGAATTAAAAGTTAGAATGCTGAAAACTTTAGTTACCTAGTTCTAGCAAAAGTCAAGTAAGTGGTAATGCCACAAAAGTAAAGTATATATAGGGCAGGAAAAAGAACAAGAAAATGAAAGCAAAGGAGGAACATTTTTTTAGAACATGGTGAAATTTCTTGGCATTATATCTACACTGAATGACTGGGTACACCAGAAATAATAAATGATCAGTACAGGTATTTTCTTGGGTATTTTAATGCTTTATTAATTACATGTATATTTAGGAGAAACACCCCCCACCCCCGGCATTAGGAATCAATACCTCAACTATTTAGAAACTAGAGATGTGGCAAAGTAAGCAGTACTAGTATCTAAAAGGAGGAGTGAAGTATTGAAAATCTATGTGTATCTCTTCTAAATGTCTCTTTACCTACCAGATTCACGTCCTATATTACATTTTTTTTTTTTAAATCAGAGTCAGAAACTTGTTTGGAGACCAGAGGTCAGGATGACAAAATACTAAAAAAAATTAAATCTAGGTAATTAGTACATTTCTCAAAAATATTCAGCTAATTATTTGAAAATGAATCAAACCCAGTTTTAATCTTTTCCACTTCTACTTGCCTAAAGCCCAAGATGAATTCATAGTCCTTCCTTTCTAACATGACAAGTCCTGCTCTTAACAGTAATATGACTCTTAGTCCAGTAGGAAAAAGTCACTAAAAGCCAGTCTAAATTTAAAGTGTTAACAAGAGCCAATTGAGAACATTAGTAAGTAGCCGCAGGGTCCCGGGAGCGCTCAGAGGCCTGTCAGTCTGTTTGGGTTACATGAACATGGCGAAGAGCGGCAGCACTCACCTTTCAGTGTGGCCTTCTTTAATACCTTCATGGCATAAAGCTGTCTCGCATCAGAGCCTGAGATTTTTTTAACTAAGAAAACCTGTATTTAAATGACAGAAAATAAATATTACAAAGAATTACAAGCCATATTCCTTTATTACAGCCAAGACCCCATTTATATATGTAGACACATATGTACACATATATTCTACTATATTGTAGATGTATTTTGTCCAAAATATTGAAGCTTCAAACAGTAGTTATAGATTGATATTTCAACGTAAGTGGATCATTTTTTCTTTTTCATTTTGTTGTTTGCCAGTTCCCCAGGAGCATGTAATATGAAGAATAAGACAAATAACTCAACTATGACTCTAGCAGCTAAGAATAACTCCACACATTCAAAATATACCACAGGAAGTGTTGGCTCTGCTTTATCAAAACAAAATTCTTCTGAGTCCCTCAATTTTTCCAGGTGCTAGGGTTGTAACTTAAGGTCTCATTCGAACTAGGCAGACACTTTCCTACCAAGCCATAGCCTGAGTCCCACATCACAATTTCTCGCCTCTTCCGTTTTTTTAAAACTCATATTCACCTTCTCCACGACCTTCTCACCATAGTGCCCTTCCTAAGCCGTCTATTTTCCACTCTTTTTATGTGAGCCAATGAGTGTCATTAGGGTTGCTCTTGGGAGCATGGACAACTTCCCACTGCCTATACTCCTACAACCACCACCTCCCTTCCTGAGCAAACAGCAATTGTCTATGAATCCTCAGGGAGCGGTGGGCTCTCCTGAATCGCCTCTATCCAAATTCTACACTGGGGTACCTTGTGACAAACTTCTGTTGACATATTATTTACAGATGAAGAGTCTTTTCTGTGTATGAAAAGTATATACACATCTATCACTGCTAGAGAAAGAGTAATTTAAAACATTGCTAAAAGAATACTAGTCAAATATTTAATAAAACACTACCATTTTTACCTTTTAACCAGCAAATCATCATATACATCAAAATATGAAGAACGAGGCTTAGGATCATTATTTAGCATCTTCAATTTCTGTATATTTGAAGATATTTTGAAAAGAGTGTAGGGTTTAGGCAAAATAAATAAAATATGCTTTAAATGGCTCATAGTTATTCTGTAAGATGGTTGACACAAACACTGTCAAACACATCATACTTATTTTGACTACTACATTCTTGACCTTTTCAACTAAGCATTAAAGAGACCTGCAAAATAGACCTGAAATTTAGTTTTTTTTTTTGTGTGTGTGTGTGTGTGTGTGTGTGTGTACATGTAGTATATGATAGAGAAAATGCTGGGTGTTCTGTTCTATCCACCTAATTCCTTTGAGACAGAAGCCAGCAAGCCCTTCATAGTGCTGTGGTCACAGATGCACAGGGCCACACTGGGTTTTTACATTGGTGCTTTGGATTTGAACTGTGGGCTTCAATGCCTGTGCAGCAAGTGCTATTACTGAGTCATCTCTCCAGCTTCTGAACCTGAATTTTAACCTATTTCCTCTACCTATTCTTTCAAATCAAGCAATGTTCCTTTTTTGTTTTGTTTTGCTTTTTGAGATTGGGTCTTATTCTGTATAACACTGGCTGGTTAACGGGCCAGCCACAGCTTCCCAACTGCTGGGAATTCTAGATGTGAGCCGCCACTATGCCTGACTGAAAGTAGTGTTCTTAAGCTGCTACGGGTGGGAAGAAGAGAAGTAATTACAAACAAGATTTAAGTTTAGGGTTGGCTTTCAATGATCTGACTTACACTCTATGTGATCAACACAAAAATCTCAAAATAATTTACCTAATTGATTCGCAGGCAAGGTAAAATCTTGTTATTTTGCAAATCAGTACAAAGGCAATGAGCAATGAAATCAAAGGAAAAGCACATCTGACATAGGCCCCCAGAGGCAGAGCCCGCTCTCTTGCACTGTGTTCTCTCTGTCAGCACTAAGCTTCACCTCACAGCTCTTTTAGTCAATTATGTGGAGCTGATCTAGGAGGAGAAAAGCATTTTTAATAAGGATGGTTCTAAGGTAGACTGCCGTCCAAATGTTAAAGGCAATCAGATATTAGTAATAACTATGAATATAAATATATTCTAATTGGGTTACTTAATTAGGAGATTGCCCTATTAACGTTTATTCCGTTCTAAAAGGAAAATTTGCATGGCTTCTAAACTTGCTGCAGTTCTCTGAAAGTACCTTCTTAACTACTTTTAGCACTGCTGAGCTTCCACAGTACCTTCAAAAGCACCTGCAGTGCAGCATCATGATAATCTGGGGAAGAAGGCCTACTAAACAATGCCAGTTTATAGTTGCCCAAATCAGGGCTTAGAGAAGTCAAACCATTTGCCTGGCGTCACAGTGGAACAAGATCCAGGTCAGATACCCAGTTGTGGGTTCCTGCTCAAGAAATTCTTTAACTGTTTCCTTAAGCCAGTGCGCTCCAAGCTCAGTGAGAGCAGCAGGAGTCCTCACTTGCCCACGCAGCTATTATAGGCTCTGACAGGTCATCCTGCTTCCTTGGTTTACACTGGCCTTTAAGGATGAGTAAGAAAGAAGACACCCTATTTTAATGTTTGCTATTTATAGTGAGGCATTTAAAGTACTTTTACAGAAATAAAGGGAGAAGCATTTTAATTCCTTGGAACTTAAATATTGTGTTCCCTGAAACCTAATGTATAAAAATAAACTCATCTATTTGGGTTTGTTGAACAGTATGGCAATATGGTTAATGCCAGATATTATGTGTTTGGCCTTTTATCATTTAATTCTCACCATAATCCTGTGAGGTCAGCACTGTGACTCATTAATGTTTTTCAGAATTAGATGTTAGGCGTCGTACTACTCACGGAAGCTCTAGGCTCGTGGGAGAGAGACCCATAAGCAGTTTCACAAATGAGGAAGTGCAACTGCAGTAAGTGTCAAAAAGTAGAGGTACAGAATGTTCGTAGAGGCAATCACAAGAATGACAGGTAGGGGGCAGGGAAGTCTTCTCCAAGATCACAGGCTCAACAGGTGAAGAAAGCTTAGGCTCAAACTAAAGGCCAACGGGGGTGTGGTGGTGGTGGTGGTGGTGGTGGTGGTGGTGGTGTCAAGTATAAAAACTGGTGTTTTAGAGGTGGCTAGGGGTCAGACTAAGGAGCTCCTCTGCAATTTTAATAAATTGTCTTTATCATAAAATCAAAGGAGGGCAGCTAAGGGGTTAAAGGGGGTACCATATTAGTTTGTGGTAGTTCTCATGTACATAATTGAGGTTAAAAGTTTTTTTGGAAGATACTCTTACAATACTCTTTGACTAGACCAGGGAAAGGTAGAGACAACGTATTCTAGAGAGGTGGCAATGGAGGAAAGAATTGTATGAATCCAAAATTATTTACTAAATCAACAGGATCTGGTGACAGATCGATCATCTTGGCTGGGGTGGCATATGACACAGCAGGGATTGGGGGTGCAGAAGGGAAGGGAGGAAGGAGATGTGGCAAGCTGTTAAGGCCTCTTTGGTTTCTGGCCTGTTTAACTGGATGTCATTCATAGTGACAGAGAAAAACTGAACTAGAATAGGATTGGGGATAGGAAAGATTATGAGTTTGGCCTTAGACACAACAAGCATAGGAGTAGCTATGGAAGGAGTTCAGAGCTTGGAGAAAAAACTTAGGTTGGAAATATAAATCTGTGATGTCAGCAGCATATGAGTTACAATTAGTACAGGAGCACAGAGAAAACCAATTAGCGAGTAGTACAAAGAAATAGCAGGTTAGAATCCAACATCAATGAACTTCCATATCTAGTGACATGCTAGAACAGGGTTTAAATTTATAACATTATATTCTGCTGTCTATTGAGTCTATATTTAGATTAAAAGTATGCTCTATGTTTAAAAGTGGTTAAACAACCCTAACAAATTATCTGTTAGCAAACTGCTACTAAACAGCTTCAATAAAATACATGAGATATGCTAATGCCATTTTGATGCTTACAGACCATGACATCTTCCAACATTTTATTAAGAGAGAGGTGTTAAGGAAGGACTGTACTGTCAATGTTGTGTGCAATCTCAGATTTTTTTTTCCTGCTGAGACTCTGTCTAGAAAAATCAAGTGGGAAGTGGAGGCAGGAGTTCGAGGCTAGTGCAGGCTAGAGGGAGACCCTGTTTCAAAACAATAATTGCAACAACAAAAACAAAAAGAGGAGATTATATCAAGGGGATGGCTTGCGATTTTTAATCATTTAGAAAACAAGAGAGCTGGGAATGCAGTTTAACAATAGCCCTGAAGCCCTAAGCCCTACCTCAGACACAAAGCAAAACCAACCAACCTGTCCACACACCTACCCCAGTAGGGTGACAAGAAAGGGCAGTCTTAAAAGATAGAATGAGTATAAACATTACCAATTTACTAAGGTTTCTACTGTAGTTCTGAATAATTCTATTCATCTTTTTCTACTTAATAAAAAATATAAAAGAAAATGTTGCCGGTAAAAAGACTGGTAGCATTTCATAAAATATTTGTTTTTCAATGTGATAAAACATCCATGAATTCTAAAAACTCTTCTCTTTTTTGAGAAAGGTTCTCACTCTAGTCTGTTGGCCTTGGAGTCACTATATAGCCTAGGCTGGCTTCAAACACATGCCAATCACCCAGTTTCATCCTCCTAGTTGCTGGGATTACCAACCCAAGACATTAACTCCTTTTAAATCTGAACATCTTTTAATTTGGACTCAGTGCCTTTTAACATTGTTTTTTGAGATAGAGTGTCACGCAGCTTAGGCTAGCCTCAAATTCTCTATCATTCTTCCAACTCTACCTCTTGAGTGCTGGGATTATAGGCTCATGACATCAGGTCCTGCTTTCCTTGTAACTTTTTTTGTTTTGGTTTTTGACATAGTCTCTCTCTATAGTCCCGGCTGTCTTGGCAGTTGCTGTGTAGACCAGGCTGCTCCTGAAGAATTCCCAGATTCTCCTGTCTGCCTGAGTACTGGGATTAAAGGCATGCGCCACTAGGCCAGGCCTCCTTGTAACTTTTAAATCTAAATCTTATGAGCTACCTCTTTCTTTAGGATACATATGTATATTTTGTTATTTATAAAATATTTATTTTCATTTTTTACTTATATTTATCTATGGCTACAGCTGTGAACATTTCCATAGAGGAAAGAAGAGTGTATCTGAGCATTCGAAGCTAGTTGGAGTTACAGGTAGTTGTGAGCTGTGCTGGGAACAAAAACCTGGTCAAGACACAGTCTCAGAAAACACTCTGATCTCTGGTTCTTACAATCTTTAACCACACTCTTCCAAAATATTCCCCGGGCCTTAGGTTGGGGAATGTTTGTAAATATATTCATCGGAATACATCTCTATAGCATTCTATATCTTAATTGGTCGTGATTTTCTCTATTATTCTCCGTCTTTTATAAAGAAAAGTTCCCTTGATGAGGGGTTCCGACTATACTATCTGTGAGAACAGCAAACATTAATGACTTAATCATCTCTCCAGACCCATCTTGTACATTTTAATGGATACATAACTATTTATGGGGCATAATGTGGCAATTTGATAAATCTATACAATGTATAACGGCCACATCTGAGTAATTAGTATTTTTGTATCTTTAAACATGTATAGCCAGTTATCATGGTACATGTCTATAATCCTTAGAACTTGGGAGACAGAAGCAGGAAGACTGTATGTTCAAGACCTGCCTGGGCAAATAGTAGCCATCTTATGCTCCCCAAATATTAACTTTTTGTGCTGAGACCCTTCAAACTTCTCTTGTAATAAAACATATAATGAATTGTTAATAGCTCTCGTCATGCTACTGTGCTATAGAACACAAGATCCTCTTTCTTCTATGTATCTAATGTTGATACTCATTAGCTAGCCTCCCTCTATCCCCAGATAGTAGTGTGATTAGCACTCTACTTTCTACTTTTATGGAATTTCTATAAACTTTGTTTATAGCAAACAACTATGACTTACCTTTCCAAATGATCCCTGCCCTAATACTTTCAAAAGCTCAAACTGGGAAGGATCTGCCTTTTCATGTCCTTCCTTCACATGATGTGTGATTGCAATTTCTTTGATACTGCCTTCTTCCTGTTAAGGTAAATATAAAGAGACAACACATTGTTAGCCAGAATGACTCACTAGGAACCAAAAATATCTTAACTTGATATAGCATATAAGAATCTCTTGAATTAATTCACAAAACTACTTTTTGTTAGTTTATCAAATAAATGAAAATATATAAGTAACTATACTTTCAAGTTAAATGTTAGAGAATATTAGGCCACATCAGCTTCTATATGATATTAGCACTAATTATTTGCAAGTCTTCATTCTTTCTATTGGAGATAATTAGGATAATTTTGAACGAAAGTGTATGAGAACATTTGAGAATACCCAATTAGAGCACTGTACTGTGTCTGGCATATGACTATATCAGGTGGACCAAATGCCATATATTAAAGATGTGTTTGTTGGGGAGAGGGACTGAAAACTGTTCTAGGGTAAACATGGTTCTACCCTTCACCCAGCTGTCTAAGGAAGCATACTGAAGACAAGTGGGAAAGGAGAGTGAAGTTTAAGGCTTAAAATACCTAAGTTACTTCCTGTCCTCAAAGCAGAGAAAGGGCTATTAACTATGGTCAGAAAAAGATTTAACATTTGGATATAAGGATTAAACATGGAGGTGGAGATGACTGTTTTACACAATAAAACTGAAAATTCTTTGGGCCTAGGGAGGAAGGATATTTTGAGGTAGTGTCTTTATTATGTAGATCAGGTTGGCCTCCAATTCATAGGTAATCCCTTGGCCTTAGTTTTTGCAGTGCTGGTATTAAAGGTATGTAATACCACATTCAGTTTTAAAAAGGATCTTTAAAGCCCATGTGAATACTAGAAAATGTATAGCATATACATTGAATTTCAATTACCTATTTGTGTAGAGATAAACAAGTAAATTGAGACAATACTGTGTGTTATAGACAAAAGCCACAACAAAAAAATCAACAAAACCAGAAGTACAAGTCTTAAATATTGTCATTTCCACTCTATTGACTATAAATGTGGCTTTTTCTACATGTGTAAGTACAGGCAGAAGAATCGAAAAGTGTTATACACATACTTTTGTTTTTGGAGCTAGGGTCGCACTATGTAATCCAGGCTCGCCTCCAACTCATGACCCTACTGCCCCTCGTCCCCCAGAGCACTAAGATTAGAGGCATGTGCCAGTATACTTGGTCTCATTATTTTTAGGATTCTAGTATTTTTTTTGTTTTTTTTTTTTTTGGTTTTTTTTTTTTGTTTTTTCGAGACAGGGTTTCTCTGTGTAGCCCTGGCTGTCCTGGAACTCACTCTGTAGACCAGGATGGCCTCGAACTCAGAAATCCGCCTGCCTCTGCCTCCCAAGTGCTGGGATTAAAGGCGTGCGCCACCACCGCCCGGCTAGGATTCTAGTATTTTATTCAAACGTTCCCATTAGCATTTTCTCATATATCCTTAAAAGGCCCGCAATAAGCTCAGCGATAGAAGACTTGCTTAACATGGGGGAGGCCCCAAGTTCAACCCTAGTACCATAAACATTGACTGACCAATAAACAAAAAAAGCAAAAAACAAAAAATCCCAAACAACAAAACAACAACAACAAGAGAACAAAAAATCCCCACTACATGGAGATATCCTAATGTAGTTTCTGGAAATGTTCAGCCAAAGGAAAAAGAAGCTGGGGCAGGAGTCTCGGGGAGGAGCAGGCTCTAAAGGACTCTCTCCTTTCCCATTGTCCTTGCGGAGGCGGAGGCAGTGCACAGTTGCTAGGCTAGCCTAGGACTTGGCAGCTTACTCATTTTGGACTGTCTTAGAATTCTAGAAACAATAACATTTCCCCCAATATTTTCATGTATTTTGTAACCTCCCAGCCATTATTCCCTTTACTTCTCATGACAATGCTCTATGTCAAGTGTTTGAGGTGAACCAAGCATTAACAGTTTCTTAGGTGTTACCCTCATTCTGAGCAGTTACAGTAAGAAAAGCAGGAAGAGAACAACCAAATTAAAAGAAAAAAAATTTATGTAGGAGTGATAAGATGTAGATAAAAATACAGAAAATATTTGTTTTTATCTTGTATCAAACACAAAATAGGTGTTTTACCACCTTATATATTATATTTATGTTTCCTGACAAACCTTTGACTTTTTCTTGTTTTTTTTAAATTTTCTATATTCTTTGTTTACATTCTAAATGATTTCCCCTTTCCTGGTTCCCCCTCCTTGAAAGTCCCATAAGCCCTCTTCCCTCCCCCTGTTTCCCCATCCACCCCTTCCTGGTATTCCCCTACACTGCTGCATTGAGCCTTTCCAGGACCAGGGCCCTCTCCTTCCTTCTTCTTGGACATCATTTGATATGTGAGTTGTGTCTTGGGTATTCAGAGCTTCTCGGCTAATATCCACTTATCAGTGACTGCATTCCATGAGTGTTTTTTGTGACTGGGTTACCTCACTTAGGATATTTTCCAGTTCCACTCACTTGCCTAAGAATGTTTCTGAGGGCTGATGATAATATAGAGTAAATTCCCCGATCAGGTAAAAGCATTTCAGAATTCAAGTGTTTCCCACCCTCTGACCTCATTCACCATGAGAAATTTAGCATATCTTTTAAAGCCAAAATGCTTTGACTACTCTGCAGTCTAAAGAGATTAAATGAGAGCTAAAGAGCACAGCCAGTATACTGTAGACTCAGGGCTCAATTCTAGTTTTCTAAGTTCCAAACAAGGCCATACGCTGGCACTGCTCTAAGGCTGGTAGATGCTCGTGGTGGTTTTCCACCTAAGAATAATTACAGAAACCCACAGGCTCACGCCCCTAGGCCTTGTGGTCTTTGTTTCTGAAACAGAGTATCACTCTCAGTTGAAGCTGGCTTTGAACTTGCCTCAGCCTCCTAAATTCTGCATTTATAGGCATGAGCCATTATGCTCGGCTTTAACTAGTCATCTATTTCTTGCTTCACTTACTCAGTAGCACATCCCTAACAACAACATGATGATCATTGAACCAGTATTTGTATGCTTAGTGATTCATAAATTATACACACATAAAAGAAGTTCTCTTTCTTCTCTATAACCAAAGTGCATTTTAAAAAGTAATGATGGAGTGTAAAACTTGCCTCGTGGAGCCAAGTTTGCTGGTTAGATTCTAGGATGTAGCAGTTGGTTTCTATAGATTCTACAGAATTATTTATGTCTTTAAATATGGCCATGAAGAACTACATTCTCTAATAATACATTTTTATAATTCTTTTTCTTGGGTAAGCAGGATGTGATTTAATTCTGTTACAATATTTTTGCATCTTATAGTTCACAACAAATACCTACTACAATGCCTTTCACACGGATGTAATATAAACAAGGAGGAGCAGCTCCTGAATAAGTATTTAGCAGACTGCAGCAAGCAAACAGGATCAAGGGTAACTGTCAGACTGCAAGCTACAATCAGGGAATGGGTCTCAGAATAAACAGCAGTTACTATTCTCATCTTTGATGGTTACCCTTCCTTTCCTCTCAGGTCAATTAAGTCAGTAAAAACGCAGGCACCCTTTGATCCCTTCAGTTAATAAATATATACTGAAATACCAACTACATATCAAGTAAGTGCTTGGAAGACCTTTCAGCTTTACTTCTTCCATTGCCAATATTATCATGCAGATGTAACCTTTTACTCTTTCATGTAAAAAATGAAATTAGTATGGTTATGCATAATACCTCGTCTGGCCTGTGTCTAGTTCATCTTTTTTGATACATTTTCTGAAGCATTCAGCTCTAGGTATATATGGCCAGATTGCTTAAACACTTCTCCAAGCTCCTGCAAATTCATGCACTACTTCATCTTAACATTTGAGGTTCTTTGCAATATGACTTCAATCTATTTCTTTATTATACAATAGTCTTTTGTGAGCCTGAAATACTTAGTTTTCTATTGTTAAGATTTTTATATGTGTGCGTGTGAAAGAGCAAGAGTGTAGGTGTTCCTTGAGTTTCCCAGATCTGGAGTTACAAGCGGCTGAGAGGCACCTGATGCAGGTACTGAGAATCAAAGTCAATTCTCACCAAGAACAGCAAATACTCTTAACTTCTGAGCCAATTTCTCTAGATCCCGATCTATTTCTTTATTTCCTAAATTTTTTTATTTCTAAATCAAAGTAATACATGCACATGGGGAACAAATCAGAGTGGAAGAACAGCTTACCTAGAAACCTGTTACCTAGGTTTTCATATTTATTGATATATGAGACAGAGTTCTTTGTAGCCCTGGCTGGCCTGCAACTCACTATATAGATCAGGCTGGCCCAAACTCGAGATCTGCCTGCCTCTGCATTTTTACTCAGGGTATTAAAGGCATGGGGCACCATGCATTTCTCAACACAGATTTACAAGTTTTGCACTTCTTTTGTTAATTTATTAAGCTTAAGAATCCAATGTCTTAAAAATAAAAGCTCACTCCCATCTCTTAACAACCTTCTTTTGTACTGTTTGATAAGTATATTACTTTTACATAAACCTTTTTATTTTCCTGTTTTTGAATATAATCTTAACTCCTCACTTTGTGAAAGTCAATAATGCCCACATGTTCCTTCTGTGACCCCCCCCCCCACCTATTGGTAGCTATGTTTTTACGTTGTTGAGCCCAGTAAGAAAACTTAGTGCTCTGCAGCAGGTATGCTAAGCTCTAGGGAGGCTGAGGCATGCATGAGGAGGAACACTTCAAAGTCATCCTCAGCCAAGGTGTGTGTGTGTGTGTGTGTGTGTGTGTGTGTGTGAGACTCTTGTATATTTGTATGCTGAGAGGAACACCAATGTTCTATTTTCTGTTTTGCAATTTAGCAAGCACTCTTTATAGCCTGGCCCTAAGTTAAATCCCTATACAACAGCACTGGCATAGCAAGTGCATACTAGGCAATATAGTAGATTTTCTTTCATATGAGCCCCTAATAATGATTTCAAAGCCAATCCATGGGGACTTCTGCACTGGCTGAATCTACTATTTTGTGGCTTTTATGTCTCCCTTTTTAAAGATTATCCGGATAATTTCCTATGAGAAGAAAACATTTTTTTCGGATTTCTAAGACAAGGTCTTCCTATATAGCCCAGGTTGGTCTCAAAGTCACAATTCTACTTCAGCCTCCTGAGTGCTTACAAGTGTATAGTTATGCCCTGTTTGAAGACAATTTTCTGGACTGAATAAATCCTTTCTTTATTTTGTCTCATATTTGTAAAGTTTGGCTTGTTGTCAAATTTCGGGCTGAGACTAATTCTGTCTTAGAAATTTGATGAAATTTGTCCATTGTCTTCAAGCAACTGTGTTGCTTACAATATGGGCGATGCTAGCCTAGTCCAACTTTGCAGATGACCTCTTAAGATCACTTTTCCATACAATATATTTTGGTTATATTTCCCTTCTCTCACCTCTTTTGGCTCCTCTCCACCTCCCTACCCACCCAACTTCATTTTTTCTCTTGCTCAAAAAAAAAAAAAAAAAAAAAAAAAAAAAAAAAAACAAATCACAAAACTTAAAACGAAAAAAGCAAAGGGTCAAGACCAATCAACCAAAAATTACAAGACAAAAAATAGCAAAATGAAACAAAAAAGTACATTTAAAAGCATGGAGTTTCTTTTGTGTTAGCCAACTATCCCTAGGCCTTGGACCTGCACTGGAGTGTGGTTGATGTACCTGGTGACACGCCATTGGAGACAAATGATTTTCCCTTTCCCAGCAGGTAGTGATTATGGAAAGTGTCTTGGTTAGGGGTGGGTCTACTTCTCTGTGCTGGCTTTAAAAAAATATTTTATGTGTGTGTTTTCTCTGCATGTATGTCTGTACACCATGGGTACACCCATGAAGGCCAGAAGGGGATATGTAATCCCATGGAATAGATGTCTAGAAGGTGCTCTGTGGTTTCTGGGAATCAAACTTGAGACTTCTGGAAAAGCAGTCAGTACTCACAATCCCAAGCCATCTCTCTAGCCTTAGATGGCCTTTAAAAATGCACTTAATGTTTATTTGTGGCGCGCGTGTGACAACATGCAGGACAGAGGCCAACTTTGTGGAGTTGACTGTCCCCTTCTACCATGTGGGTCTCTGGGACAGAACTCACGGAGCCAATACTGGCAACAAGCGCCACTGAGACAGCTTGCTGGCCTTTATTATTTATTTACTTTTTTTTTTTTTTTTTTTTTTTGAGACACGGCCTGGAGCTCATTAAAAAGACCATTCTGGCTTCACACTTGCAGAAAAATGCCATCCTCTGCCTCTTGAGTGTCCAACCCTTTTTAATTTTTTAAAAAAGATTTTCCTTTGTCCTTATTTTTTGAAACTCTACACCAAGTAGTCAGAATCCAATTTTTCTCAGAATGCGAGGTGCTTAGATAACTTTTATCATCCACAAATTCTCTACCTCTGCAGAGAATTCTAATATTTAATAGTTTTTCAGGGCCTCTACTTTTGCGATTTCCCTCTGGGATGGGTTTGTAATTATATATTTTAATCTCTTATGTCTCTGCTTCCTGAGAAATTTTCTTGACTATCATCCCAGTTTTACACAGAAAAAAAATCTTTTGACAAAGTTTCTCTGAGTAGCCCTGGCTATCCTGGAACCCTTTAGACCAAGCTGGCCTTGAACTCTACATAGATCACCTGCCTTGGCCTCATGAGGCTGGATGTACTACCACCGTCCGGCTTGACCTCCTTTTCGTTGAGAAAAATTCTCATTTGAGAAACCTAGGCGGGCCTTGCTGTTGAACCAATCCTCTGACACTAGCCTACCAGGGCTGGCATTACAGGTATGCACCATGACACCTAAGCTTATGTGGCAGCCTACCCTTGTGCATGATGTTTTAGGTGATACATAAGTACTTTTAGTCACCACAAAAAAAAAAAATCCTTATGTTGTGTACCTAAATTCTAATGCTATTTTTGTTTTTTTACCAAATTCTCTTTATTTGTAAGAAAAGGTTTTATGATAGCCAAATGGGCTAGAAATGAATCTAAATCACAATTCTATACCATTCTTTTAAACTTCCTTGATATTTGTCACCCATAGCTTAAGGGTACTGAACACTTTATACTACTATTAAAGGCCACTGGGCTCATTCTCAGTCCTTAAAGCTCATCCTTCAAGTGAGAAAAATATTTTTTGTGGTTTTTTTTTTTTCGAGACAGGGTTTCTCTGTGTAGCCCTGGCTATCCTGGAACTCACTCTGTAGACCAGGCTGGCCTCCAACTCAGAAATCCGCCTGCCTCTGCCTCCTAAGTGCTGGGATTAAAGGCGTGCACCACCATGCCCGGCGTGGTGTGCTGGTCAAACTTTTCACCTCAGCACTGGGATGCAGAGGCAGGCTTATCTGCAAAGCAAGTTTAAGGACTGCCACAGATACAGAAGGAAACTATGTTTCAAAAAAAAAAAAAATTGATCTTTAAGCCAGGAGGGGAAAATGAAACCTTGATCCTGAAATATAAAAAGAATGAAAAAAAGAGTACTTAAAGTTAATGCCATCTTCTTGAGTAACTAAAAACCTAATAGCACTAAGAACACAAACTGGATAATATTAACTGATTTTAAAGAATGATTCAATGTTTGGCATTATGCCCTACCTTGTATACATAATTTCCTTTTTCCTCCCCTCCCTTGAGTCAGGAAATGTATTCTTGAGGCATTTGTATTTTCCAAATTGTTCTGAATGCCAGAAAACATTTTTAAAAGTTCAAAGGAAAGTATTTAAATGCTCCTTGTTACAAGAACATATAAAGTATTTAACTATGGATCTATTTCTGGGTGTAACATAAAAAAGACCTTACAAAAGAAATATACACAGCTCATCCCTTAAAGGAATTGTAGACTAAAGTCACGAAACAATCACTTCCTACAGATTCCTATAGTGCTATATTTATTTGAAAGGGATTCTTTAACTTTTGTTTTTAATGTGATCTAGACAATGAGGCTGGTACCCAAGCCATGGTAAGAAACAATATTTTAATTTATTCTAGAAAACATTTGATTAGATTTAGTTTACTGCATGTGCTAATGAAATGAGTTCACTATTTTTTCTTAACAAAATACTTTAAGAGAATATCATGAATCAATTCTCCCACGTTTAAACAAGCATTGCTAGTTCTCCAGACCAACATTTTTAACACTGCCCCCCTCCACCCCCTGCCCTCAACTTGGAAATCTCAACCACCAAGTTACTTAAATATAGAGCTGTTTGAAGCGCTCAAGTTTTTACAGGAACCAGTTTCAACAAAAGCCTGACTAAGTGTTTGACGACTTAAAACAATACTCTCTTGTATGCCAAAATACTAGTAATCTAGTATTAGTTAAGGTTGCAATTCTGTTCATAACTATTTTAATTCTGAGAGGTAATTTGTTTTATTAAATAAATTATAAATTATCATTATCAGGGTAAAATTTCTCTAGCACAAACAATTCAATATAAAATAAACTAAAAAAATGAAGAGTTGAAACGTCTAATACAACCAACTAGCTTACTTTTAGTTAATAGAAATGTATTTCTTTAAAAGTTCATCCAAAACTTATTCTGAACTTTTAAAAGTTCCTTAAAAGAATGTAGAAAATGGAATGAGTAGCCTAATTACAGTTCATGCGGAAGAAAACATCTGATTTTTGTAAAGAAGAAACTGAACGAAGCTTACCTGTATAGGACGACCACGGAAAGACAAAAATTTAAACATGGCTACGAAATCATGCTGATGATAAAGGATTCCTGCCGGTAAAACTTAAGCCCCTGCAAAGTTGTCTCCTACCAGCTGTTCTGGCAATTAGAAAATTTCCTGTCAGGCGGGTCCTGAAAATGCTAGAAAAGAGGCTGGACAGTTTTCCTGTGGTAAAAGAAAGGAGGAACCTGCCTACAGAGGCTTTCCATGTAGCTGATAGGTAGGGAGGCTAGAGCAGGAAACTGCCACAGATCTGCTGATAACCAAATCCTGTTGAAGTTGTTTTTTTTTCTCCTGATTCCCAGCAGTCCTAACAACTTTTACAACCAGTAAAATGAACGCCATTTTAGAATCCTGAGAAACGGCAGGCAGCATTTCTTAACTTTGAGTCTAAAAAGCAAGTGAAACTAGTCACTGCTATTAAAATAAAAGCTGCTGATGCAAATGTGGGAATTTACCCTTTGTAATATTTATACCCATATACAAGATATGGCCTCCAGATGACTTCAAAGCTATATATAGACATGCCATGGGTGTTCCCCGTCAGCAAGGAAGGGTTTCATAACTATGGTTAGAAAATAAAGGCTACACGCAAAAAAGAAAAACCCAAACCTTACAGGGAAGAATAAAGTCTTTCCATCTTAAATGAATGTAAACGGAACTTAAATAAATTTACATGGATGGTAATCATTCATCTACTAGCAAACAGATTATAGACTTCATGGCTCTAGTTACTAAAATTCAATTCCCAGTTGATAAAAATCTCCAAAAGTCCACCCTCTGGGTTTATTAGAGAGCAAAACTCAAGTCCTCATAAACTAGGCTGCAAAGGAAAGCGGAGCGTGGCTCTCATATAAGCTCTTGCTCACTTCACTTCACTGGTGTTTTACTGCAAGTGGCACTTAAAATAACCAAAGGATCAGCAGATATAAGAGCTGTGAGCTAATGTAAATCTAATCTATGTGGATTTAAGAAAAACCTCAAGTATTAATCTATATAGCTTATAAAATTTAATAGAAGCAATGGAAATTTCAAACCCCAAAGCCTCTGCAAACATCCAGCACGTGGGCTTTAGGGTCTAGCTCAGTGCTCATTTTGTGTAGCAGGTGTTAAATCCTCGACACAGGCAAAGTGGAAGGGATGGGGGAGGAGGAAAACAAGAAGAATAAACTAACTTTCTAGAGGAAGAAACTGTGGCAGAGGTAGGCACATCTCCTGGTGACAGAGCTATCTATAGTTGGGGCTCAGCTGAGCATTTATTGATTGAGCATACATTATAGTGTCCATTATGTGATAAGTAAAATGCCAGAGCACTTCTTGCTACATCAAATTTTCATGGCAAGGACTTCACGTAAATGGAGAATAATTTTTTAAAAATGTTACACCACCAAATACATTAGAAATCAACTAAAATAAATGTCTCCACTGCCTCTTTGAATTACACCCAGATGACTGCACACTTGTCTCAGGTAAAAATGGATGACTCTGTTTCTCAGTAGAGAAAGCACTTAGAAGCTTTTCATCAGAGCAGAATTATCCCAGAACTCAAAATGAATCATTTAGGTCTTCTTAAGAAGCTCCAACAGGGCAGCAGAGTTAGGAAGTCCACCTAATGCACATTGCAGTCTGAACATGAGCTGCCTCACCAGACTACACTAAAGCAAACAACATATGTAACCCCAACCAGTTGTGGAAAGAGTTCATGGCACAGAACAGTCCTCTACTTTATTCAAGAGATATTTTTCTTAAACAGGCAAACAAAGAAGTACTTTTTTTTTCATTTGAAACAAAATCTCATGGATCTCTCAGGCTGGCCTTCAACTCCCTATGTGGCTGAGACTGGCCTAGATCATCTTATTCTACTTTGTCCACGCCCACCCCCATGTGCTGGGGGTGAAGCCGAGTGACACAGCATTTTCATAGCATGTGCAAGGTCTTTGGTTCAATCCCTAGAACCATGAGAAAAATAAACACATTGGAATGGGGAAATTTTCTTTTCTGTTCTGCACATACACACTACACATTTGGACCATACTGCTTGTACCCAGTAAAAGGCCATGTTTTCAGTAAAAGGCCAGATAGCAAACATTTTCAGCTTTGTAGGACAGATGGTTTCTATCCTGCCAACACAATGGAAAATGAATAGACGAGGCTGTGTTTTAATTAAACTTCCTTTACAAAAAAAAAAAAAAAAAAAGGTAACAGACCCATAGGTACACTTTGCTGTCTTCATTTTTATTATTAGAAAACTTAAATGCATTACAAATGAAAGCTAAAAATTCTACAATACAAATCTACTGTGGGGCATTTGATGTTTTGTATCATTGTGCTGTTCCTACCTTTCATACACATTCACACTTAGGTAGAACTCATTTTTCAAAGTAGTGGTGTATTATCAAGAATACTGTTTTCCTGCTTCCATTTTTCCCTATTCAGTCCTTTGTCTTTACAGCAGGCAGAATAAATCTTAAGCACAAATCATAGCCAGTTGTGGTGGTACAGGCTTCTAATTCCCACACATGTGGTTGGGGGGAAGCTGGAGGACCTAGACTTCAAGGCCAGTCTGGGCTATACAATGAGATACACCACACTGTATCTCGGAAAAAGGAATACAGAACACACACATAAAAACTGTTTGTTTATCCACAGCTTCATACAATATCCTAGATACATACATACAAACAAACAAAAAACAACCCAGAAATACAAACCAAACAGAAGTTAAAAGAGGTTACAGTCCTACCCAAAATTCTTTACTGGGTTCCAATCATATAACAAAATTAAATTTCTCCTTCAATGGAGATTAAAGTAAGTTATATTAAATGTTACTTTGATCTTGACTTTGGAGATATAGTCACCAAAGAACTTAGACAAACACATTTAGTTTTCAACCTTTTGATGTAGTTTTTTAAAATGTTCAATTTTATAAGTTTTTATTGTCTATTAATATAATAAAAGCAGTATTTCTTCCTTTGATTTAATTTGATAACTTACATGAATAGATTTCTTTCTTTCTTTCTTTCTTTCTTTCTTTCTTTCTTTCTTTCTTTCTTTTTTGTTTTTTTTTTTTTCAAGAGACAGGGTTTCTCTGTGTAATCCTGGCTGTCCTGGAACTCACTCTGTAGACCAGGCTGGCCTCAAATTCAGAAATCCGCCTGCCTCTGCCTCCCAAGTGCTGGGATTGCAGGCATGTGCCACCACCCCCGGCTTGTAATTCTGAAGTTAATATACAGATGTTTTATTAAAATTTTTGGATTTGTACTCATACATTAAATTATCATGCTATTTTCTTTTCTGTGCCAATTTTTGTTTTCATGGCTATAATTTTATAAAGAAAATCAGATACTAACAAGAAATCTTTAGGGCCTGCATTGTGATTTTTGTCCATTTTACTAATGATTTAAATTATTTCCAAGACTATTAGTGCACTTGATTTTTCTGTTCACTTATGAATAATGTAATTTAGATTCTCATTTAAAACTATGTATTTCAGAATAAATTAATATAGTGTTATACTTAGTATTATTTCTGAGCATACCGAGAAATTCAAAGACTAGTGTAGTAAACTCTGCCCATCTCAGAACTCCAACATTTTTCCTGGGTTTTGTTCGGTTTGCTTGTTTTTTTTGTGTTTGTTTGTTTGTTTTGGTTTTTTGAATACAGAGCCTCCTGTAGCCAAAATGGCCTCCAGTCCATGATGTAGAAGATGACAGCCTTGAACTTCTGATTCTCTTTCCTTCCCCCCCCCCCCCAACTCCCCCCCCCCCCGCCCCCAGTCCTGGGATTGCAGGTCTGTACTGTCACAATGGGGTGTATGTGGTATGATGGAACCCAGGGCTCCTTGTATTCTAGGGAAGTGTTCTACTAACGCAGCTACCTCTCCAGGCCAACTTTGACGATTTTCAACTCAGGACCTTGCTTTATATGTTCACATTCCCTTACTTGTGTAATTGTTTTGAAACAACTACCAATCTCTTTTGTGTCTGTGGATATGGCCCGTTTTGCTTTTCTACTGTTGTATATTTGACCCCCTATCACCTACTTTCTATTTCTTTTTTTTTTTTTGATTTTTTTTATTGTATATATTCTATATTTACAATTCATTTCCCTTTTTCTGGTTCCCCACCCCCAAAGGTCCCACATGTCCTTTTCCCTCCCCCTGCTCCTGCATCCACCCCCTCCCACTTTACTGTTCTTGTACTCTCCCACAATGATGTTTTGGTCCATTCTAGCACCAGTGTCCACTCCTTTCTTCTTGTGAGACATCACTTTATATGTGATTTGTGTCTTTGGTGTTCCAAGCTTCTAGGCTAATATCCACTTATCAGTGACTGTATACCATGGGTATTCTTTTGAGACTGGGTCACCTCACTTAGTATGACATTCTCCAGCTCCATCCATTTCTCTAAGAATTTCATGAATTCATTGTTTCTAATGGCTGAATAGTACTCCATTGTGTATATATACCACATTTTTTGTATCCATTCCTCTGTTGAGGGACATCTGGGTTCTTTCCAGCTTCTGGCTATTATATATAAGGCTGCTATGAACATAGTGGAGCATGTATCCTTATTGTATGCTGGTGAATCTTCTGGGTATATTCCCAGGAGTGGTATGGCTGGGTCCTCCGGAAGTATCACGCCCAGTTTTCTGTGTAACCGCCATACTGATTTCTAGAGTGGTTGTACCAGCTTGCATTCCCACCAGCAGTGGAGGAGTGTTCCTCTTTCTCCACATCCTCGCCAACACCTGATGTCTTCTGAGTTTTTAATCTTAGCCATTCTGACTGGTGTGAGGTGAAATCTCAGGGTTGTTTTAATTTGCATTTCCCTAATGACTAGTGATGTTGAACATTTTTTAAGGTGTTTCTCAGCCATCCGAATTTCTTCAGGTGAAAAGTCTCTGTTTAGCTCTGTACCCCATTTTTGGATAGGGTTATTTGGTTTTCTGGGGTCTATTTCACTGACTTTGAAGAAAAAAAGATTTTATATAATTCCCTCCTTTTGATTTTGATTGGTTTACTAGTTTTCTTTGTTCAGTAAATATGGGGTTGCTTTATTTCAATTCCCACTTGTTGAGGCAGTTCTCTTGGTGATATCGCTATAATAATGATATTTAAGACTACTATATCCCACCCACCACCATTTATATGGAATTATCTCAGATAATTCTTGACATTTAACTCATGTTTAGGTACTATTATCTGCACTACAGATAAAGGGCTTGAGGCTTAGAGGAAACATTAAATAACTGATGCTCAAGTCTATACAGTTTGAATATAGAAGTGATGTATTTTAGCGGCAGCAGAATAAAGCAATTCAATGGAGGGCGGAGTGTAAGTGAGCGATCAGTACAGCAGGTCTCAGCCTTCCTAATGCTGCAACTCTTTAATACAGTTCCTCATGTTGTGGTGACCCCCAGGCATAAAACTGTTTTCACTGCTAATTCATAACTTTAATTTTGCTACTAGTATCTGATATGCAGTATATCTGATATTCAACCTCTGAGAAAGGGCTGTTCAGCCCCCAAAGGAGTTGCGACCACAGGTTGAGAGCCACTGACCTAGTGGATAGCTTAGCTTAAAAAAAAAGGAAGTTGCTAAACTTTCTGATAAAACCCTGAAGAAGGCTGAGAAGAGGGTCCAAGGCAAAACCATGAGCACAGTCAACCCAATTATCAACCATCTTCATTATGCAGTAGCAGATGAATCCTTTTGGAAAACAAAACAATTTCTGTGACTAAGGATGCAACTCAGTTGGTGGTCTGCTTGCTTGGCATACATACGCCCTGGGTTGATCATCAGTCAGGGATAAAGTAGGAACTGGACCACACACCTGGAACTCCAGAATTTCTGGAGTTGGAGGCAGGAGGGTCAGATGTTCAAAGAAATGTAAGGCCAGCCTGGGATATATGAAACTCTATCTTAATGTACTCGCGCGCGTGCGCGCGCGCGCGCGCGTACACACACACACACACACACACACACACACACACCACACACACACACACACAAACACACACCAAAACAAAGAAACAAAAAACACAACCAAATTTGTATGCTAATAATGTAAAATCATCATGTTCTTAATTTCTTTAGGATATATTTTTGTAGAGTAATCCAAGATTTTTAGACAATGAAGGGTTCGGTAGCTAAAGATTTTCCTCAAAGTACAAGAGTTTTGGTGCATATCTATCAATAACTGCTACTATAAGGTGCTACAGGTCCAAGGTATGAAGTGAAAGACAGAATACAAGCTTTACAGAAAAACGGCTGACTTCAACTAAACAGTAGTGACCCCTGGTGCACTGTGAGCATTTTCTCTGAAGGCCTTGTCTAGATGAAAAGAAAGCACACTACAAAAGCTTGTCCTTGCCATGGGCTGAGAGAGTGAGGAGGCAGCATCAGGGTCCCAGGGAAGAGCCTGTCACCCCTCTCTCTGACCACATAGCTTTCTCTGCATACTCTTAAGGTCCACGTAATGCTTGTAGGAAAGAGCTTAAAATATTCATTTAGATAAAGGGGCCATAGTTTTTCCCATGCTAGCATCTCAGTTTGACTCAGTCAAGCATTCAATACTCGCTTTCCTTCCAGTCAACCTAAACAAATGGATTTTGTGATGAATACACTAGAGCAGAAAGGTCACTTTAAATCAGAGGAGGCACTCTACCAGAGGCAAGCCATACCAGTGGCAAGCTGGAAGAAAAGGAAAAGGAGTTTGGTTTTGTTTTAAGCTCTGGTGAAGAAGCATTTTAAGGGGTGGAAACAGGGACTTTACGAAGTTAAAAAAAAAATCTCTGAAAGAATGCCAAAAATCAGCAAAAGGAAGCCCTATAAGCTTGGAAAGTTTGCTCACTGTATGCATATCCTATTTAATGCTACCATGCCATGCTAATTATAATCCTATTTATCTCAGAAGTACGAAATTACCCTAAGTGGCATTCATTTAGATCAACTCGAGTATTTGCTCTCAAGTTCTGAGTGCTGAGCTACACTTCTCAAGTCAATGAGTTAGAATGACAGACAATGATCAATGGAATTAGTCAATAAGGGTTATTCTCTCATTCCATGGATTTTCTTGCCAGTGAGCACTCAATTGTATTTTCCTGTTTTGAGTAGCTCCCTGCCTATTGTCTACTCTGCCCAAGATTCTGTAGTTTATTTTGTGCTTTAACCATGACTGCTAATGTTTTGCTGAACTCGTAATTATGAGTGTTATTTGGGATGCTCAAAATTAAAATTTTAAGGCAGCTTGAGGGAGCCTAAATAAACGTGAAATTCCTTGAAGAGGATCATGTATAGCACTGCAGCCTTATTAAACAAGCAGGAGCTAAAATAACAGTGAAAGTGGAAGACACAAGAAACTTCTGCAAACTGCTAATACCCCAATATGACTTCTGGAGATCTGAAAAGAAGACTGTATTACTGCCTATGTCCTTCATAAAGGAACCTGAAATGTGCAAGCTCCTTGGGTCCAATCCTTTTTTTTTTTTTTTGTGTGTGTGTGTGTGTTTTTTTTTTTTGAGACAGAGTTTCTCTGTATAGCCCTGGCTGTCCTGGAACTTACTCTGTAGACCAGGCTGGCCTCAAACTCAGAGATCCACCTGCCTCTGCCTCCCAAGTGCTGGGTCCTGTGTCTAATTCTTAACATGGCAAAAAAAAAAAGGTTTCAGCATATTTTCACATGCCTCATAAATGAGGTATTTTGGGGATGGGTATATTTAAACATAAAATTCATGTATGTTTCATATCCACCCTATATAAATAGTCAGAAGCTAATTTTATCCAGTATTTTCATAGGCCTTCATTTTTACTACAATCTGTCATATTGGTCTAGGTGTGTAATTTTTTTAATTGTACTATCATATCCATACTTTAAAGAGTTCTAGATTTTTGGAGCACTTTGAATATGCTAGTTTTCACTAGTTTTCTTTGTTTCTTAACAATCTTATAAATAATTGTAATATAAAAGCTGATCCAGGAGGTAGTTAAGTAGCATATGCCTTTAATACCAGAACTCAGGAGGCAGAGGTAGATGTATCTCTATGAGTTCAAGGCCAGCCTGGTCTACAAAGTGAGTTCCAGGACAGCCAAGGCTACACAGAGAAACCTTGTCTCAGGAAAATACAGTGGTTTATGCCTTTGGTCCCAGCTACTCACTTAGAATGCTGATGAGGAGAAAGGCTTGAGCCCAGGAGTTTGAAGCTGGTTAGCAGAAAGTACAATTCTGTGTCTTATTTTCTTATTTATAAATGAATGAATGGCAGATCCAATGAAGGACCAAAGGGGAAGTGAACTCATTTCATAATTTTGCCTAGGGCCAGGCCTACTTTAAGCAAAATAACAGAATAACTAAGAAAACACTGGCTACAATGCTAGTTCCTTAAGAACACATTTTATCTCTGGCAAACAATATGAGACAATAGGAACAGCCTCTAGAAAGAACAATACAGGAAACGAACACTTACTAGGCTCTGATTTTGTGCTAGGCATTTACTTCTCTCCAATTTTCAGTTCTCAGAAGGACCTTTGCACAGTATTACGAGACCTGGTAAGAGAATCAATTCCCCACTAAACAGAAGATTGTTTTACATTATTCTTTGATGGATATCTTGAAGTGAAGACTTGCTAATTCTTCAGCATAGATCATGAAGACCATGGAATTCTCTGGCCAGCTGAGAAATATCAGAGAAGTCTGAAGTCTAGGAGGCTGTCTTTCTTTGGGGTACTATAAGGGATGTTCTATCTTCTGCTATTAAGGTAATTTCTCTTCTAAGTCCCACAGGAATGAAAGATAAAAATAACCCACTCTCATTAGCAGAGAAGACAAAAGATATCGGCTGGAGTTCATTGTGAGCTAAATTAATTATGCATAAATGTGAAATTGATAAGCCAACATATCTGGGGAAGGAAATACTATCAGTTGATCTGGTGTTGAGAAATTTAAATTAGACAACTTCTCTTAGAGAACTTTATGTGAATAAAAAAGGCAAAAACCCCACAACTCTTTAGGAAGATTAATAGCATTAAAACTTGGAGAAGGTAGAAGAGAATCTAAGACATGGGTGGGAGGAATACTGCAGGAAAAACACCAAATGGAAGAAAGGATTTAATGAAAAGTGAAAAAAGAAAAACCCAGGCAGAAGAAAGTGGTTTTGATCACAACTAGAATGGTATGCTTAAGATGCACACTGGGCCTAACTCTGTACCCCAGGAAGGTCTGAGTGAAGATCTTTTTCTCATATTCAGGAAAACCTAGGCTCTTCTTTACGACCACCATCTGGGGCAAATGGGTTTGACCATCACACAGCTCATCTTCCCTCTCCTGTCTTCTGTGTATACAATTTTCCCATGAAAAACATTTCATCCCAACATTGATGTTTACTTCTCAAAATCTTGTACCTTATCTTCAACACTCATTTTATATATTCTAAAATTCACAATTTTTAAATCTGATTACGTGATACAGCTACTTAAGAATGTTTGCTTAATTTTTTTCTTAAAGGTGAAAGGGTCAAAAACTGCTGCCAGGCTTAACCCTTTCAGCTCTTTCCCCATTCCCTCTGCTATTGTTCACAGCCTTACACTCTAGCTCAGGCTGACCTGGCACTCAATATGTAGCCCATACTTGCCTTCAACTTGTAGCAGTCTTCCTGCTTTACTGCTGGGATCAATGGCATGAGTCATGTTTGGCTTTCCTGACATGTCATCGAATGCAATTTCTGATAACATTAGTTATCCTCTTATAACTTAGCAATCGTAACATTAAACTATTGTGACTACATAGAAACTGTTAATTTCCTAGCTGTATTTTCTTTCTTAAGCTTACATTATGATGGCTTTGTTTTAAAACTTGTTTTCGTTTTATCTATTTCAGGCCTTTTCTGCTCTGCAACAGCTTCCCCAGTAAATTTTCAATGCTTAGATCTATTGGAGAACTCACTGCTTTTATACTGTTGGCGGCTTCCCTATCCTTTCTACAGGCAACATTCCTGGAGCTGGGTGTCTCAGTCTAGATTTAGAATTCTTTAGCCTACTGAATAAATTAGTCTTCTGGAGATCCCTGTATTCATTATGATGAGAGGGGCGACACTGTAGTGCCTGGTCCTTTGTGCTCCAAGTACCATGTCTCTTTTTCTTTATCAACAACTCTCTAGAAACTTTCTCTAATAGGTAATGTCTGAAAATATTGGCTGAAGATTAATTTCACTATTCATTTTAAATCAGTTTTCTTTCTCTTCTATGATGCAATAGTATTTTTATATCTAATCCTTTATATGATTTTTAAAAATTTCTTTTAAAAGTTCTTAGAAATAGGGCCTAGTGATATATACCTATAATCCCAGTTATTTGTGAGGCTGGCCAAACCAAACCAAACCAAATCAAACCAAAACGGGGATGGGGGAAGCAATCTTTATTCCTGTTATTTTGTTATTTCATAAAAATGGCTATTTTAAGACCAGAACTTTTTGTTCTTTCTCCTACTAATAGTTTTTCTGGTGGGATGTTTTAATCCAGAGACCCATTCTTATTTGGGGAAAAATGGTGCTACCATATCTTACCTAATGTAAGAACAAGAGGAACATTATACAAGTCTGAAAGAAAAATAAGGCAATTAAAAGGTATCATCCCATTGTTATAGATAGCATTCTGATTTCAGAGATTAAAATATGAAAAAATACATTTCTAATGGTGTTTCTACTTTTTCTTCCTCTTTTTCCTTTGTCTTTTTTTTTTTTAGATTTTTTTTTTGTCACCATAAGGGTGGGGTATTATTTACCAAGAGTTTCAGCTACTCAGGAAGCTGAGGCAGGAAAATTGCATGAACCTAGGAGTTCAAAGTTAGCCTAGGCATCTCTATATCAAAAAGAGGCACTAAATAGCATGAAAATTTTGGACCTCATCAGCTGACATGGTTTCTTGCAGACTGCCAGATTTTTAGCCCTGTCACAACTCCACTTCCCATAGTACAAGGAGTGCCTTTTCTTGACCTCCTTTGAGCTTCCAGGGTTATACACAAGGTTTGTATGTTGGAGTATTCCTCTTGAATCACTAAGGTGATTCTATTCTCTCTCTTCCTATTATTAGGTGTCCATCTACCTTTTAATATATGTCTTGTGATTCAAGTTATATAAGTTTTCTGATTAAAAGAAACAAGTTTCTGTTTCTTATTTTCTTAATTGTATTGGGTGACACTTTCTCCCAGGAGAAGTGGGCCAAGGCAGCTTTTTTTTGCCTTTAAAACTACAAGTTTATCTTAAGAGTCTTGTATCTTAACAAGGTAGCAGTGTACTTGGCACCTAACAAGACATGAAGAACTCAGGTAATCAATGATTTGAGTTGGTTAGATACAGACTACACTGCTATAAGTAGAAGACCCCAAAATGCAATGACTCAAGTAAAGTAAGTGCCTATTTCATTTCTCTGAGAGCAGTCCACAGGTACAGGGGCAGTTTAGGGTGAAGAGCTGTCATTAGAATACTATGTCTTTCTTCCTGCTCATTTTTCTTCATCATCTGTATTGTCCTGATGAAAGCTGTCTTACCATAACTCTGGATTCCAGACCATGTTAAGGGGACTATTCAACCAACAAAAACACATACCAGTTAACAATCTTCATACATATATTATCTCACAGTTTCAGTGGACTAGGAATTTGAACCAGCTACTATGTGAACTTAGAAGCAGACCCTTGCTTAATCAAATTTCAGATGAGACTGTCAGGGGCCAGCATCTTGACTACAGTCTATGAGTCTCTGAAACTCAAATGCTATGTTAACGTACAGAACTTTGGCCTGTAGAAACTATAAGATAATAAATGTGTACAGTGTTAATAGGTGATTAATATAGCATTTTAACCATCACCATGTAAATTATTAGTAGCTGACAATAAGTAAACTTTTAATTGTATTTTAAAGGTAAATACACTTTTCAAGTATAAGGCTAATATAAATTTTGGTAATCTTTTTAGATTTATTTTGTATATATGTGTGAGGTATATGCATGTGAGTGACTGCATATGTGAGTGTGCATGTTCATGGATGTGCGTGTGAAGGCCAAGGATTGACAATGCATGCCCCTTTGTTGCTTCCCACTTTTGTTTCTGAGGCAAACTTTCTTACTCTTTCAGTTAGAAAGATGGGCCAGCAGCCTCCTAACCAAGAATCCAGCTGTCTACCTACAGTCCTCCAGTGCTAAGGTTACTGGCTCATGTTACTGTGTACCTGGATTTGATGTGAGTCACAGTGGTCCAAATTCTGGCCTTCATGCTGGCAGAGTGAACATTTTACCCACAGGGCTACTTCATAAGCCGGGTAGTCTTTCAGATCTAATTACATTACAGAAATACTAAGTTTGTGCCTAGTAACTGAACCTAATTCCATATTCACTAGACTGTTCATCTGCACTGCTGGTAATACCATAGTTCTAAATTTTTCCAACCTGTCTCAATAATGCAGTTCCTAGATGGGAGGGCTGGGGTGTGTGGCAGGTGACAGTACAAGCCTCACGGCATCCTCTACTTTCACTGGACACTACAAGTGCAAACTTTGGAGGTTTTCCTTCTAAAAGAATTGTTACACAACACAAAAGTTTCAATGTTAATATTTACTGATATTTTTATGTTTATATGTCAATACACATTATAGATGACGATGTTGAATACTTCAAATGGATTGAGAGAAGTAAGAATCTAGACAAAATCTAAAGATAGTCTAGCCCTAGGTTTTATGTGTGGTTTCTGCACAGCTAAAACTTAATCCACACATACATGAACTAGCAAAAATTGAATATTATAAAACGACGAATAAGCCATATTTGGTCACTCTTCATGCAGTTTACACTTTAGTAGGGAATGTAGATAAATGAATGAAGGAATCTAGTGTTGTGCTTGCATAAGGAGGTGCATAGACAACTATGTCAGGACAAAGGAAACCGTGTACTTTTAACTCATGATGGAAGGCAAAGTGCTAGTTATGCTGGAAAGATGTCTCAGCTAAAATGGTATCTAAACTTGAACCTTGGAGATGGTTGAAAATTAAATGGAGGCCAGGCAGTGGTGGCACATGCCATTAATCCCAGCACTCAGGAGGTAGAGGAAGGGGGATCTCTGAGTTCAAGGCCAACCTAATCTACAGAGTGCGTTATAGGACAGCTAGGATTACACAGAGCAACCCTGTCTCAAAAAAACAAAACCAAAATCTAAAAGGAAGGAAAAGAATTAAATGGAGGGTTGGGTGGTTAAGAGCAAGAGATTAGAGTGAGTGGACTCTGAATAGAGGAGGTGTAGAAGTGTGGAAAGGCCTCACAGGGCACCACAGCTCATACTGCAGAATTTAGCCCTTAATTAAATGAAGCAAAAAACTATTCTAAAATAAAATCATTTTCCATAATTCATAACTTGTTTGATTTCTGAAAAATTAATTTTTGTAAACTGTTTAGCCAATAGAAACATGTAACTAGGAAGGCATGATGGAGCATCCTGTAATTCCATCACATGGAGGCAAAGGCAGGAGGATCAGGAATTCAAGGGCATTAATACCCATACAGAGAGATGGAGGCCAGTCTGGGCTACATTTAACCTTATCTCAAAACCACTCTATTTCTCTATTAAAGTAGAAGACAAAAACATGCATATACATTAACAGTAACTGGATGTAAGACAGCATAAACAGAAGATATTTATAATAACAAAAATCAAAATGAGGTGTGGTAGTGTAGTTTTGTAATCTTAGTACTTGGCTAAGGCTGAGGCAAAAGAATTACCAATTTGAGGCCATCCTAGGCCACATAGGAAATTCCAGACTAGCCTTGGAGGGGAAAAAACCCAAAACAAGAAAAAGAACTATAAAATACACATAAATTATCTTACCTTAGTAAAAGTGTATAAAAACTGTATGTAAAAAGCCATAGAACTTGAGAAAAGATACATAAGTATATTGGAAAAAGTGAATACGTCTAGATGTGAAAACTCAGTATTACTAAAATAATTTTAACATGTTAGCCTATACATTTGGCACAATTTTTATTTAAAAATCCTAAGTAGTGTTCAGGAGTTACCAACAAACTGAATATAAGATTATTAGAAAATTAAGTGCATAAGACTAATTTAAAAAAAAGTAGCCGGGTTGTGGTGGCGCACGCCTGTAATCCCAGCACCTGGGAGGCAGAGGCAGGTGGATTTCTGAGTTCGAGGCCAGCATGGTCTACAGAGTGAGTTCCAGGACAGCCAGGGCTACACAGAGAAACCCTGTCTCGAAAAACAACAACAACAACAACAACAACAACAACAACAACAACAAAGTTTATACTGAATAAGACAGTCCCTAAACCAATGCCAGCATTCTGACGCAGGAATTTGAGGGAGACATAGACAGCAGTAACGCCATGTAATGGCATGATAGTGCAATGGTATGTCTACATGACAAAGTTTCAGACTCCTCGAACACCAGAAGCTGGAACAGGCAAGGAAGGATCCGACCCTAGAGCTGCCAGGAATACACAGTCTTGTGGAAAGTCTGACATCAGACTTTTGACTACCCCTGAAAACTTGTATGGTATGTACATTAAAATACTCTAAAAGTGGGAATTTTAAATGAGTAAAGAATGTATTTAATTTATTGAATAAATAGGAATTAAGGGAACGGGTTTATCTATTTGGTAAGTAAAGTCAAATGCAAATTCATACCACAAATTAAAATACCAAGTGAATGGGATTTAAATGCAAAAACAGAAAAATACAAACAAACAAACAAAAAACCCCACCAACACAAGAAAAATAAAAATTACTAGGTCAAGATATTTGTTTTAATAACAGAGATAGGTATTCTACCCTGAAATCTAGAACCCAGGTGTGCTAATTTAAAAATAAAAATGTATGTGTATATTTAATGCAAAGCATAAAATCAATGTTTAAAAACTGTAAAAAAATCAACCCCACATCCGACAGAGGGCTAATATCCAATATATACAAAGAACTCAAGAAGTTAGACCCCAGAAAACCAAATAACCCTATCCAAAAATGGGGTACAGAGCTAAACAAAGACTTTTCACCTGAAGAAATTCGGACGGCTGAGAAACACCTTAAAAAATGTTCAACATCATTAGTCATTAGAGAAATGCAAATCAAAACAACCCTGAGATTTCACCTCACACCAGTCAGAATGGCTAAGATTAAAAACTCAGAAGACATCAGGTGTTGGCGAGGATGTGGAGAAAGAGGAACACTCCTCCACTGCAGGTGGGACTGCAAGCTGGTACAACCACTCTAGAAATCAGTATGGCGGTTCCTCAGAAAACTGGACATGATACTTCCAGAGGACCCAGCCATACCACTCCTGGGAATATACCCAGAAGATTCTCCAGCATGCAATAAAGATACATGCTCCACTATGTTCATAGCAGCCTTATATATAATAGCCAGAAATTGGAAAGAACCCAGATGTGCCTCAACGAAAGAATGGATACAAAAAATGTGGTATATATACACAGTGGAGTACTATTCAGCCATTAGAAACAATGAATTCATGAAATTCTTAGAGAAATGGATGGAGCTGGAGAACATCATTCTAAGTGAGGTGACCCAGTCTCAAAAGAATACCCATGGTATACAGTCACTGATAAGTGGATATTAGCCTAGAAGCTTGGAACACCAAAGACACAATCCACATACCAAATGATGTCTGACAAGAAGAAAGGAGTGGACACTGGTGCTGGAAAGGATCAAAGCATCAGTGTAGGGGAATACAAGAACAGGGAAGAGGAAAGGGGTGGAAGAGGGAGCAGGGAGAGGGAAAAAGGCATGTGGGACCTTTGGGGGTGGGGAACCAGAAAAAGGAAAATGAATTGTAAATATAGAATATATACAATAAAAAAAAGAATAACACTCAAAAAAATTGTAAAAAATATTTGGAGACTGATAGTAAACATGAGGTTATTGTCCAGAAACTGTACAAACCAAAAAGGAAATTAATTATGCAACAGAAGATCATGCTAAACATAAAACATGGAGGCCAACAATATATGGATAATACTTCATCTAATAATCAAATGAGATGTAAACTCAAGTGAGAAAGTATTAAATATTTAGAGAGTGACTCATAAAGACTGCTTTCTGATAACACTTCAGTGTGGGATACTAAATGGTCAAATAGGTACTATCATAGGTTCAAACTTTAAACAAAGTTTTGGAAGGCATTTAGTAATGGCTATTGAAATGTAATAAGGATACATTACATAAGGATACTATGTTCATAGCAGCCCTATTTATAATAACCAGAAGCTGGAAAGAACCCAGATGTCCCTCAATGGAGGAATGGATACAAAAAAATATGGTATATATACACAATGGAGTACTATTCAGCCATTAGAAACAATGAATTCATGAAATTCTTAGACAAATGGATGGAGCTAGAGAACATCATACTAAGTGAGGTAACCCAGTCTCAAAAGAATACCCATGGTATGCACTCACTGATAAGCGGATATTAGCCTAGAAGACTGGAATACCTAAGACACAATCCACATATCAAATGATGTTCAAGAAGGAGGAAGGAGTGGCCCCTGGTTCTGGAAAGGCTTAATGCAGCAGTGTAGGGGAATACTAGAACAGGGAAGAGGGAAGGGGTAGATGGTGGAACAGGGGGAGAGAAGAGGGCTTATGGGACTTGCGGGGAGGGGGGAGCCTGGAAAGGGGGAAATCATTTGAAATGTAAATAAAGAATATATCGAATAAAATTAAAAAAAAAAGAAACAGCATTTATACAGAAAAAAGAAATTTAAATGCTCATACTTTATAGCTCAATGTAACTTTTTATGTAGTCTAATGAAATATAATTTATGAAAAATTTGTGCAAACTATATTAAATATAAGATATACAAAGAATAGAATAGTGTGTAACCATTGTAAAAAGATGCAAACATTAAAAAAAGATACATTTACGTATGTTATGAAAAGATGTTTCAAGACATGTCAGTGAAAAAAATCAAGTTGCACAATTATTGTCATATGTACAGAATAATAAAATTATAGTTGAATTGCTACTAATGGATAGCTATTCAGCATACAGCTGGGAACAACTTACTAATTCATTTATATATATTTAATGAGTACTTAATATGTGCCAAGTTCTAGGTGATGGATATTCAATATTAAACAACAATTTAAAAAGGGAGGTAATGGTCAATATCCACTTTCTGTGTTAAACGTTTCTTTAAAGTATGACCTTAATATGTACATACATACAAATGAGTATGTATAGTTACATGTACTCATCTACACACCCATACCTCCACACACATGCACAGAAGCAGAGTGTATGTAACCCAGGCTAGCCTGGAGCTGATTTTTAACCCAGGCTGGTGTCAAACACATGTTTATATCGCCTCAGTGTCCTGAGTGCTGGGATTACAGGCCGTGTTACCAGATCCAGCTTTGTTATTTTTCTAAAACAAATCTTAAAGTTTTTAGAAAGACCCCTGGCATATTTTGGTAAAATTAATGTGAATTCCTTATATTATAAAATGACTGCTTTGCTTAATTTAAAATTAAGAATAATTTTATAGTATCTGATTTATCTCTGTCCTCTGTGACACAATATTTTACTTACAGTTTGTGGATTAATCTCCTCCTCTCCCATAGGTTCATCCATAATTTGCTGTCCATTCTGTGAAAAGCACAGCAAGTAGAAAGTTACCCAAACAGATTTTATATCAGAATTAAAGGAAGACAGACCAAAAGAAAATAAACCAACAAAACTATCACCCCATTATCTAGAATATCTCTACCCCTAAAGGGCTTCAGTGAAGTAGAACCACCGTCTAATAATACAGGTACAACTTTGCAACAAGTTTTGTTTCAAGAGTTCATAGGTAATTTAGTTATTTGAAATATCTGAGAATTTTTCTATGGAACTAATAATGATTACCTTTCCAGGTGAGCTCTAATGCTTTATAGGTAAATGCATTACAAATGGTCTTAGTTAAGCCTTACCAAACATCATTTATAATACTTGGTACAGCAAAACACATTTGAAACTCCAATTCCATTAATCAGTTTTCTGATTAATTATTGTAGAGAAAGCTAATCTCAATCTCTACATCAAAATAAGTTCCAGATGGACTAAACATTCAAATGTCCAAAAAGTTAAGCATTAGAATCTGGGTGAGTATTAGCTACAAGCTAAGAGTAGAATCAAAAGAAAAAAGTGACATTTGCATCTATAAGTTATTCTGTCAGACACAAATGATAACAAGACAAACTGATTACAAAAAACTAAAGCAACATGACAAAGAGTTGGTATCCTTGATACATAAAGGTCTTTGTTTTACAAACCTGTAAGAAAAAACGATGAACCTCAACAGAAATGAGCAATAAGAGAAAAAAGAATTCAGCCTTAGTGCCAGTCATAGAAATGCATTTAACTCAAGATACTTTTGCCTTCCAAATCAGTAAGAGTTTACAAAAAGACTGAAAATGACACTCAGTGGGCATGGGGAAAAGCAATCTGGGTTTACTGGTGGAGAAAGTATAAATCAGCATAATCTTTCAGGAAGACAGTTTGAGTCTGTATTAAAAACAAACAAATATCACACATAAAATTTTAAAGTTTCCCTTCCATTCTACTTCTGTTAAAATAGACAAGTATACAAAGATGTATATACAAGATGCTCACCATAATTTTTTTCCAAAAAGAACTCCAAATTGGAAACCTAAATTCCTAACAATAGAAAACTAGTTAAATATAGTTTGATGCATCCATATAATGGAAAACTATGTGGTCATTAACATGATGATAAAGATGTAAATTTATTGACATGGAAAGACAGTCACATATAATAAGTGAAAAAGCAGTTTACAAAACAATATGGATTATAACAAACCCATTTTAAACAAATATATACATTAAAACATGTATATATTTGCATGGGAAAACACTCTGAAAGAATACACATCAAAATGTTAACAGTGGCTATCTCTGAATGGCAGAATTTCAGATGTCTTCAACTTTTATTTTCCTTACTTGAATTTTGTAATGTATCTACAGTATTTATAATAAATATGTATTATTTGTATAATTAAAAAATAAAATCAATAGGGAGTGATGACCCATGCCTATAGATAGTTCCAGAACCCGGAATCTTGAGGGAGGAGGTCTGTAAATTTGAGGCCATCCTGAGCTATATAGATAGCAAGCCCATGTCTCAAAAGAAAAAAAATAAACTTATAATGAGGGAATCCAGGAATAGAAAGGGTTTTCTTTTATTCTCTCAGTGGACAAAAGACCTCTAACTCGTTTTTGTTTCAACAAATATATCAGGGTCTAAGTTAGCAATTTTTAGAGCATTATAAACTGGAAAGCAATAAAAGGCAGCCCCCAATATCACACAAGGCAGATCCTCTGAGTGTGAATTCCTGCTATCTATCTCTATTTACCATCCACTCATTCATCCTTCATTGTTCATTTATTCATGCTCTTGGTACTGGCCTGGAGATAAATGGAAACATGATTTTCATCCTAAAAGATCTACTAAAACAAAGGGCACCTACATTCCTAGGTTACAGGCTGTCTAGACAATAACACAAAGGGTAAAATTAATGCCAGGATGCAGGAAAATGGAGGGGGTTGCATGTAAATAAATTTAATTTCCCAAGTCACTTTCAGAAGCTACAATATCCACAATTCTGTAGTAAGGGCATCTAAACTATCTCCAAGACACAGCTTCCAAAAGGTATAACTTTTATTTAACTGACTGATTGTTTTTAATCCAATCCAGGGACTCCAAGGTAGCCTTAAACTAGTTCTTAAGAACCCTGAGTTAGAGTCAAGTATGTAAATTCAAATTCCTATTTTCATACTACTAATGGGGAAGCATTGGACAAGTTATTTAAACCACATAAAGTTTATTTTCTATACATGGAAAGTGACAATTTAGAAGGTATTATTCAGAGGTTTGTGGAAATGAAAGATAAATTACATGAAAACCTAAACTGAGTATAAGGCATTCCATAAACAACCAGCATCAGTTATGTTTTGCTATGTCTAGATGTAATCATATCATCTATGGCCAGCCAACCTGCTACCTTTCCTGTATTTGCTCTTAGTGAATGCCATCATCTAGTCATTGTATTTACCTTTCCCTATTACTTGGATTTGAGAACTCTTGGTCTAATTGGAGGCACACTTATATTTTCCATGGGATAGAATTTCAGAACCCTCAGCTTTGATGCATGCAAAACAACCATCACAACTCTCAATTTACTTTTAAAGCAAACTGGTACAACAGGAACAGCACTGAACTGGGAATTTGTAAAGACAGAGACCTGGCACTCATAAGCCTTATGATTTAGGGAAATTGGACTTATCCTATGGTTATCATTTTCTCTGTTAAAATGGGGATTATTTGTCCTGTCTAATCAAAAGTTTATTATTCCACTCACAATTTAGATCATTCTTAAGAAAGCACTTTGTTAACTAACCATACCAATGTAAAGTACTAGTAAGATGAAATAGCTTCATAAGGATAAAATGATACAACATAAAGTCCTTTTGGTAATCAGTAAGAGATCTCAAAGTCTTGCTTCAACTGAATTTAATTTACTTAAATCCTTTATACCCCGTTTTTACCTATGTTCAAATTCTATCACGAGAAGAACATAGGCTCATCAGGTAGCACACTATTAGACTGCCTTGGAAAAATGCTGCTAGGCATAATTTGTCATTGTACAGTAATTTTTTCCTCAGTCATGAATTTGAATTAAGATTACTAATAAATGAAGATTAATTTGACCTGCAAAGTCATGGGAAGTAAATCTATACCCATGCTTATAAATTGCCCAAGTCTTATCTTTTTCCAGATAACTCAAGTTTCTTCAAATATTTAGGATAGAGGAGGCTTGAGATCCCATTTTCTGAGCATATCCAAGAGTTGTATATTAAGACATGTGCGACACTATAACTGGCTTTTAAAAATGCAGAAATAAGGGCATATCATCTCCCTTGTCCTAGATAATAAGCTTTCATTAATGCTGTTCACATTTGCCATATTTTAGGTATGCTTCAACATATTGACACATGCTAAGTTTCTGTTCACTCAGTCCTTGTCTTTTTTTTTTTTAAGATTTATTTTACTTTGTGTTATGTGTACCTACATGTCTGTGGGTGGGGATGTGAAGGTGTATGCAGGTGCTGATGGAGGCTGGATGTGTTGCATCCCCTGGATTTATAGACAGTTGTGAACCACCTAACATAGGTGCGGGGAACTGAATGTGGGTCTGCAAGAAAAACTCCTCTTAACTATTGATCTAGTTCTCTAGTCCCATCATTTATTTCAGTTGGCCTTGGTGGTAGTGGGGGGATTATATATGCTATAGTGTGTGTATGAAGGTCAGAGGCAATCTGAAGGAGTTGGCTTCTCTTCTACTATGTGGATCCCAGAGATGAAACTAAGGTCATCAAGCTTCCCAGCAGCTATTTTTTTTTTCTTGAAGAACCATGCAGTGACCCCCTTTTTACCTACAGTATAACTTATTATGTACCAACAGCATACCCTTTCATCTTGAACCTGTTATTACTTACTCCCACAGAAAAAGCCTTATATTTTGACTAATCTTTTCCACCTACAACCTATTGCTACAGTTTCATAGGTTGGAATAAAAAAAAAATCCTGTAAACCACCTCACTATTTTTAACTTCGTGTCACTTATACATTTTGATAATCTTCTCTGAGCTATTTAACTAATTAACACTGAAAATAAATATTTTAAGAAATGATTGAAGTGAAACATGATCTCAATGGTATCCTATTGTTTTGTGTTGGGGGAATAATCCACTTCTTTCTGAATTTAGGAAAGATTTAATCTTGAACTTCATTATTAAAGGAAAATATGAAAGGCAATATTATCCTATATACCACTTTTACAAACCCACTTTTCTACTAAAAGAGAAAATATCTGTCTCAATGAACCTTTGGTATTATTCATCAAAACAAGATTCAAACATTATTAGAAATGAATGTTACTTTTGCAGTTAAGAAGTTCATCTCCCCTTTGAAAACTGGTCCTTAGTTATCACTAGAGACTAGGATAAACAGATGGCCAGTATGACTCAATGCTCTCCTTTCTATAGTTCCTAAAGGTAGAAGGAGAAGACCTACTAAACAAAAAAAATATAGTTCTGGAATTTTAAGACAAATACAAAGGTGTGCACTGAAGGCATCACAGGATAGTAAATGTTACATTTTCTTTCTTGCTTCAAATGATAGCGAAATGTTTCTATTTCTGCAGATAACTTCTAAAGATGTTATGCCATGAGGAACAGGAGAGACGCCTCTCTTACCACTCACAACAATCAATTTCCTGCCAAGCAGGATAGAAGAAATCATTCATATGTGTGCTATTTTTCTGTACAATGTGGCTGAAGAGTAAGTATGGAAAAATAGTTTTAAAGCAAGGCAAATGTATTTATCCTCTCTCATCCTACCAAAATGCTTGCTAGCCAAAAAAGTAAAATAAAATAAACTACAGAGCTTGGCAGACTGTACATATGCAAATATGATATGAAATACTGGAAAAGGTTAGGAAATGCTAATCATGCTTTACTTTGTTACTTTAAAATGTGTAAAAAGTCACAAATTGGAATAACCCATAATATAGGTCTGATCAGAACAAATCAGATACTCGCTTCAGTTTCAGCACAAGTTGTTTTCAAAACAACTTTCCATGTTATATCAGGGATCAGTAAAGATCACCTTTAAGGTGCAATGTCAGGCAAGTCAGTCAGTAATTCTAAACTGAGGGTTTCAATACCTCTCCAGCATTCTCAACTATTTTAAAGAAAATGCTGACATGTTAAAAATAAAACTATTTTATTAATTAAAAATGTTTCACTTTTAGCAACACTGTTATAGAGATTATTTTGCTGCAATGGAATGTTACATCATATATTCCCAGGGTGTTGTCTGATATCTCTGGAAAAAGATAAGGTAAATTAAAAAAAAAATCCTTGACTTTCTAACAGGAGATCATCTGGAAGAAGTGTATGAAGACTAAGAAGTGATCTGTAACAAATGAAATTTGGCCTTTACCTTTGTATACCATACCAACTACTTACTCTCTTACCTAGAAATGAAATGCACATAAGAACACTGGGAGAAAAGTACTCATAAAGAATAACAGTCTGAAGTAACAGGAAAGGAAGAAGAAAAGGACCTGAAGCCATACTATATTAATATGGAGAGCCAAGTTGCAGAAACCAAAATACCCTCACATTTCCACAAGTATATCTGCCTTGCAAACTCCCTGATCCCAGCAGTAATTTTCCTGTTGGGAGTGTATGTAGCAGAAGTTATGTCATAAAGATGCTGTGCATGAGGTAGTAGAAACCTCTTTCCAACTTTGGTCAAGATACCATTGTATTGTTCAGAATCCAAAGAAGCTTCTATGCAATCACATTGAAACAATAAGAAACAAGCATTTTATATTCTTAATAAGGAATGTATATAATCCTTACCAATGTGACAGGATTAAGAATCAGCTCCTCATTTATCCTAAGGAAATATCAGAGATGTGCATAAAGACTTATGTACAGTGATATTCATTATACTTTAAAATAGAAAACAATCTAAATGACCAACAGGGGACTGGTTAAATAAATCACAATACATCTATTAATATGTAGGAACACTAAGCAATGGTTAAAATCAGGGCCTAATAAAAATGATGCAAAATATGCCTGTAATATATTACATTTAAAAGGATATAAAACTGTACATATCCCAATTCTCTACCCTCCCTCCAAACATGGGAGCATGTAACTTGCAAAATAGAATCTCATCAGCAGTTACCTGGGTCATTTTCTTCTTGGTACTGTCTTTTCAAAATTATATGCATTTATTATGTATTTTTAAAGAGAAAAAACAATAAATGTAATTAGAAAAATCAGTTTATCTTCTAGTTACAGTGCTGCTCTGCCTGCTTTATTAGCTATCTTGTTACCAAGAACTTGCTAGTACTCAGGACTGTTCTATTTTCTAGACTAGGTAGGTATGACCTTTGGCTGTATCTACACTTTTAAGTTTATGAGGGCCCTTTCTTAAGTTTTTTATTTATTCTTTTTCTTTGGTCCTGTTGTTGTGGCATCAGAAAATAAAGTTTAGGCCTAGATCCACCTCATGTTTTTTGAAGTGTACCCCTAAGGGAAATTCTGTTTATGAAACAAGTTATGTTGGGAATAAAGAAATGAAAACACAGCAGCCAAAATTAAGTCTGTACTGTGAATAGCAAGTATCAGAACACACACTGCAGAAAACAAAATCCATGCCACAAAGGACAAACTTGAGTAAATGAAAAAAAAAAGAAAGAAAGTAAAAAAGAAAAGATTTAAAAACTATGGAAGACAGACAGAAATAATCTATGAATAACAAATGTTCCTAAGAAAAAACAGAGCAGATTAATTAATCAAAAGTATAAGAAAACTTTGCAGTTCTGAAAAAAATACCTGAGACTGCAGACTGAGAAGGTTCAACAGAGATCATCAACACCAAGACATGTCCTGGCAAATGTTTTTAAATTTCAAGGATAAAGATATAATCCTATAAGCATACAAGCAGAAAAATAGGTTATTTCAAAGGTACTAAAATCAAATTGACCTCAGAGTTTTCCTCAAAATAAAATGCCAGAAGATGATGAAGTAATGACCTATAGAGAGTTAAAAGGAAACAGTTAAGATCGAAGGCTTTCATACCTCATCCTAGTTGTTCAAGCTCAAAGGCTGTATAAAATTATTCTTACATCTGCAACATCTTATAAAATGTCACCATTTTGGAATCATCTTTTAAAAATAAACTGTTCAAAGGTACACTCTAGAAGATCACCAGGAGAATAAAGAGCTCGAGAATATGAGAAGAAGTAACATCTACAGACACCAAGTTAATATCAAGGAATAGTTGACTAATATAATCCCACTAAAGGAGAATGTGGAAAAATCACTATATAATTGCTATAAATATATGAACAATGTAAAAGAAAAATTATTTTATAGAGTTAAGATCTGCAACCTTGGAATAAGTTAATATGGACTCAAAAAATAGCAGGAGAAAAATTAATTATCCATCCTTCCTAAAGTGTATTTAACAACCATTCTGTTTAACGTTTCTAATAAGTTTTCAAATATTTTTTAAAAACCACACAATAATAAAAATAAGTATTTATTACAGTCCAAATCACTAAAGAAGGTACTATGTGGCAAATAACACATGATAGTCCTTTATGATGACATTATAATTCAAACCTAAGAATATAATTGACGGTATTTCACAGTTGACGAAACAAAAGCTTGTCAAATTAGTGAATGGCAGAAACAGAGTCAAACACAGGTCTTTTTAGCTCAATAGTCTTTCTTCTCTTTCAAAATTTCTCAAACCAAACATTCCATATGGAAGAAGAAAATAAACTCAAGGAAATAATTCACAATGACAACAACCATTTTAAAGGTGACGAAAAATATTTCAAGTGTCCAATTAAAACAACATGACTGTGCTCGCTTCGGCAGCACATATACTAAAACAACATGACTAAGTGTTTGATGCTATTGGAGTCTTTTTATTTGAACTGCTAGGTCCAGAACCCAGGACCTCACACAAGCTAGACAAATATTTTACCACTAGGCTGTACCTGTAGTCTTGTTACTTTTCATTTGGAGACAGAGTCTCACTAAGTACTCAAGCCTGACCTTGAAACCCTTCTACAGCAGCGGCAAGCTTTATGCCTGCAAGCCTCAGTGGCCTCAGCCACCATGTGGCTGGGCTTACAGATTTGAACCACCAGTCCCAGACCCAGAATTATTTTCAAGACTATAATGGTATGACAGTTAAGTATTTTTTATTTTTTAAGAAATATAGGGGGGGGGACTGGGAAAGGGGAAAGCCTTTGGAATGTAAACACAGAATATAGAAAATAAAAATTAAAAAAAAAGAAATATGGTGCAAATATTTACACTAGAGTTGACGTACCTAGAATTAGCTTCAAAATATTTCACTAAAGATGTGATAAGGAAGTGGGTAAAGTAGTTTGGGGGAGGGGAATCAAATAATAAAATAGCAGGTCACAAGTTGGCCAGTTTTGAGGCTGTATTCTTAGAAAATGGTGCTTGACCATGCTGCTTACACTGTACTCTGTGTGAAATGCTTCCCTCCAAAACTTTTAGTAGCCTTATATTTTATAAGAAGGGGAAAAACATTATTTACTGTCAAAGAAAAGAGGTAAGTATAGAAAACCATATAGAAAACAGAATGCGTGCAAGTAACTTTTTGTAGTTCCAGGAACAGAACCCAGGCCTTCATGCATGCTAGGCAAGTGTTCTAATACACAACTATATCATCTCCAAACTCTTCTTTGTACAATTAATACATATTTTTGAATAAAAATGGAAGTAGATGTTTATAACATTAATACTAAACAAAAAATTTAAGACAAATAACTTTGAAGGTGATCACAAAGGCCATCTGGACTAAAGATCCCAGCATTGAATGGATACTAGTAATGGTTGCTATCATTTACTGAGCTCTTGTCCACTAGGCAAATGCTACTAAGTATTATTATCTCTGATGCTTCTAACAACTCCAAATATTATCATCAATTTACAAATAGAAAAAAATTAAGCCAAGATGGACTTGCCAATATTGTTAAGTACAGTCTCAGCAAAATGCCTGGCACATAGAACATGCTCAGTAATACACGGTTAACACACGAGAATATCCAATATGTCCAAGGATAAAAGTAGGGCCCACATTTTGATTCAAATCTAAACCTAACCCTTATGTTCTTTAATCACACAAAACATTTTAATAATTCCATGGTAGCAAGAGTAAGGATGTATAATTCCTTCTGTGTATGTTTCATTTTTCAGGTCTTGAATAATTAGCATGTGCTATTTTTTTAAACACAAAAAAAGTCAAATAGTAATCTGTAAATGTACTGAACATTCAGTCACAGACTAAGCAAACTACAACACAGAAGCAGATGTATTAGGACTATAACATGAAATAAATGGAAACAAGGGAGATATGAAAACTTTAACATGAATATCAACTAATATAAAAATAGAATAAGGACAATATTTTGTTCTAATTTATAGTAGGATAGGTAAATACATTTTAGCATAAAAATGTAAAAAGATTAATGACTTTTAAATATTTATGAAAATGTTATTAAAACTGTGTTCTAAGCCATAAAGCAACTATAACATTTTCAATACTTTTTATTTGTAATTATGTGTATATAGGTATGTGTATATGAGTTGGAGTTTAAGTCGACTGTGAGCATACTAACAATGAGTGCTGGGAACTGAACTTGGGTCCTCTGCTATATCTAGCCTCTAAAATTATTTTTGTAAAGATATACTTAAATTTTGTATATTTGTGAACGTGTGTGTATGTATATGCACATGCTATACCATATGTATGGCGGTCAAAGACAAACCATGGGAATTCAATTTTTCCTTCTGCCACATTGGACCCCGAGATCATACTTGGTTTGTTAGGCTTGGCCCATCTCAAGGGCCCTAAACCTAAAATAACTAAAAGCAGGAACCACATTATTTTCCCTGGTTATGGCAAATCAAACTAGGAAAAAAAACCTATAGCATTCACCCAGAAACTAATGTTCTTCTAAATAACCATTTGGTTAAGGAAATAAATAGTAGCAACTATCACATACTGCCTATCTCCCAAGTTACAGTGTTAGCCAATGTTACATGTTCTATAATTTATTTCCAATTATTAATAAACCACCAGGTATATTATGTAAATTAGAGATGAAGAAAGGTTGACACTGAGAGTATTTTAAGAACACAGCTATATTTGGTAAATAACTGAATCAAAGTCAAAATGTAAAACTTAGGCAGGAATGCTATTGTTATATATCTGTTAGAATTGATATCCATGTATGCTCATTTATCCCTTTGAATAATATAAAAATTTATAATAAATTGGAGAAAACCAAAGATCTTTATACAACATGTTCTGAAAATAATAACTTTGAAAGCATATTATTCTAATAGGGTATGGTTCATTTTTCTAACATTTAATTGGCTCAGTATATTTCAAATCATATCTTCTAAGAAGAATTTCTATAATCTATCTATTCTCAATAGGATCATGAAAAAAAGATAATGCAAAACTAGATAAGGCAAGGAATCAAAAGCAAACATTATTTGCTGTCAAATTTATTTCTAAAAACTAGTGTGATCTTGGAGAAGTCACTTGGGGAGTGCTTATCTACAGTCCTCAGAGCTCTATGGAGCTTTGGCCAGTCTAGAGTTGAGAGTCTGCCATAGACTGTGGGGAAGCCCCTAAGGCTGAGAGTTCCCTCAGCTTGAAAATGTTATAATCCTTTGATTTTAAAAATTAAGTTTTAGATTAAGATTATTTAAGCCTTTGTAAGTTTTTACTCATGTGAGGAAGTTAGTAATTCTGTGCTTACAGCTATTTTATTATTTCCTTTTTTTGTTGATATTTATATTTCTGATTCTTTCATCTGTATCTACAATAGTTTATCTGTATCCATCAGTGATGCATTTGCTCCCTAGTGTAAAAAAAGATAATTCTAAGCAATACGTGGAACAGCTGTTGTCACCTAAAAGAAAAATAACAAAAATACAGGTTTCTTTACAGATGAAATTCTCTAATTCCATTTTATAATTTCCATAATCCAATCTTACAGTATTTTACTAGTAAAGAAATTGGCATAGTGCTTAACTTTTTAAGAACTCCTATAAAGATTAAAGATTCCTAATTCTATTGCTGTCTCCCAAGGCCTTTCTTTCTTTCTTTCTTTCTTTCTTTCTTTCTTTCTTTCTTTCTTTCTTTTTCTTCCTTCCTTCCTTCCTTCCTTCCTTCCTTCCTTCCTTCCTTTCTCTTTCTCTTTCTTTCTTTTCTTTTTCTTTTTTCTTTTTCTTTCTTTCTTTTTTTTTTGTTTTTTTTTCGAGACAGGGTTTCTCTGTGTAGCCTTGGGTGTTCTGGAACTCACTCTGTAGACCAGGCTGGCCTCGAACTCAGAAACCCACCTGCCTCTACCTCCCAAGTGCTGGGATTAAAGGCATGCACCACCACCGCCTGGTGGCCTATTTCTTTTTAAGAATGGTATGTTTCCAATGACCAGAATTACTTTTCTGTTAACATAAAGTAGGTAGAGTGTTTGTGTAGTACTCATGAAGCCCTGCATTCAATTTTTAGTAACACAAACACAATATAAAATAAAATAATTTGGACTTCCTCCACACTGAAACAAAATCAGATTTTCAGAAGCTCTATGGCTCATTTTTTTTTTTTTTAAAGAAGCACCTTGGATGGCTCCTATGATTGCACACCTCTGGGAAAGTAAGTAGTAGTAGTAAGTGTAGTAAAGGAATATTGGTTAAGATGTTTCAACCCCTGTCTTGCCCTTTATTACAGGTGTCTTTAGATAAGTAATTGATTAACGGGCTTCCCAATCCAGGCTCAAATACTCAATTCACCAGAAGCTGTCTGTCGCAAATGCAGGATACATATGGATGTATGGAGTACACAGTAAATTTCAGCTTCTCTGTTTCCTGTTAGGGGAAATATTATCATACAATGAGCATTTAGAATTCTCTGCTCTGAGATTCCCCTCCCATTTTCAGAGTTAAAAATCCAAAATTATTGTATTTATTGTTTAGGTTGATTAATTCAGAGATCTCTAGAGCAAGTATGATTTGTTTAGTCAGTTTCCAGAGGCTCAAGAAGCCTTCATATCCAAATGAGAGATACCATCAATCTTGTTTCAAAGGTCAAACCTTTATTTTGGTGTCACTATGGCAAAATCACCTGGACCACTGTTTTACATTTATTATATTTTCATTAGTTTTGTTTGTTCATTCTAAATATTTTTATAGAATGTTTACTTTAATAGAATGCTTACTTTGTAGTTTTATCCAAAAAGTGCTGCCCCCCTTTCCAGCTTTTTTCCAAATAATGAATTTAAATTGCTTTTTAAAAAGTGACCTGTTTATCTGTTTAGAGTTCAGGTAAGATGTTGAAGGCCAGAGGTCTTCCTTGGTATTTGATTTTTTTCAGTACTGCATTTGTATCTAGTATATGCAGTTCATACTTGAAAAGCTTTTCTAGATTCTCTGCTTTGTCACAGTCATCATCATGTTTATTCCTTTGCCAATACCACAGTATTTGATTACTGAAGGGATATAAAAAAAATCTTAAAAACCACGTGATTATTCCCATTGTTTTTCCTCTTCTTTTGTTTGCCATCTTTTCTTCCTTCTTCCCTTTTTCTTTGAGACAGTCTCACTTTGTAGACCAAGCTGGCCTTGAACTCAGAGACCCACCTGCCTCTGCATCTTGAGTGCTGAGATTAAAGGCATCTGCCACCATGCCAGGGCATCCCGCTTTTTATTTAAATTCTTTACTTCTTTTAACTTTCCTCTTAATTTCCAAGATAAACTTGTGCTAAGGTTTTGAGTTGAACTGGGAGAAATTAACATCTCTACCATGTTGAGTCTTTCAATCTGTGAACATACCTATTCACCATGTATTTAGACACTCTTAGGAACTTTTTATTTTCAGCATGTAAATACTACATATAAGTGATACTATAATGTACAGTTTCTATGCATTTGTTACACATACATACATTTATATACATAATTTATTCTTGTAGGCTAACCTTGTATTTTACAACCTTAATGGAATCATTTATTTTGAATGTTTGGTAGACTTCCCAAGAAAATGATATGTGCTTGCAAACAGGGGCAGTCTTATTTCTTCCATTTAAAAAAAATATTACTGTGTGTGAGTATATATATATATATATATAGTGGGGGGGAGGGCGGGGGGCTAATCATGGACAACATAATGGAGTTCAGAGGACAATTCTGGCAGTACTTTCCTCCATTCTGTGTTTGAGGTAAGGTTGCTTTTGCTGTTTCTGGCATGCTGAGTATGTTAGGCTTGCTGGCCAATGTCTGTCTCCATCTCCCACCTAGGCAAATGAATTGTAGGATTACTTGCATGGTTTGGGGCCTCAAACTCACAGAGTGAGGCTTTTCCAGCCAATGCTTTTTTACCTGCAGAGCTAGCTCAGCAGCCCGTCTTTCTGTGAAGTTCACATGCCTCTTAGCTCCTTTGCTTGTTGATTATGCTGGCAAGATCTAACACTATGCTATACAGTAGTGAGAATGAACATCTCGGCCATATCCCTGGATTTTTAAGAAAAAGCACTGATTTTTTGTTTATTTTTGTAATTACAACATGTCAACTATGGGGCTTTCCTATTCTTTATCAAGCTGAAAATGTTCCCTTCTCAGTTTGCCGAATTTTCATCCTAAAATGTTTAATTTAGCATTTGTATTTCTGCATCAAAGAAATCTTAGTATCTAACAAGTCTCATATTTATGTTGCTTCTTTATTTTTGATGCTCCAAGATTTCTTCTTTTACCATTTTCTTCCTGTTTTGAAGGAACTCCTTTAGCTAATTCTTTGAGGGTCTGATACTGGCAAAACTCTTAGTTATACTATACCTGAATCAACTATAATTTTACCCACATTTCTTAAAACTATTTCACTGGGTTTCTTTTTTTTTTGACACCCTATTTTAGACACAAGGCATGCAAGTAGTGCATATACATATAGGCAAAATACTTATTCATGTAAAATAAACATCTACAAAATTTAAAATAAGATTTAATTACTTTTACATATTTTTATCATATTACAATTACTAGCAGAAGTTAATGTAATTCACTGTCATATAATCTCCTACTTTTATGTATTTCTATTAAGGTTTTAATTTATTTAAATTAATTTATTATTAAGATTATGCTGCCGGGCAGTGGTGGTGCATGCCTTTAATCCCAGCACTTGGGAGGCAGAGGCAGGCAGATTTCTGAGTTCGAGGCCAGCCTGGTCTACAGAGTGAGTTCCAGGACAGCCCGAACTACACAGAGAAACCCTGTCTTGAAAAAACCAACCCCCCCAAGATTATGCTTTATTTATTTGCTTGAGGCTTCACTAGGTTTCGAATTCTAGGGCAATAGCTCTCCTTCAGAGTTTAAAAAATGCTGCACTTCCCTAGAGTCTGATGATAAATCCCTGGCATGTACATCACTCCTATAGGTAGAAGCACAATTCTCAAACGCTGCTTTAAAGATTTTAATTTTCCACCTTGCTTTTAAATTGCTATAAATTATACATGAGACTTACTTTCTGAATCAATTTAAGTGTCGGGTTCAGCCGAGCTATATGATATTCACATTGGTATGCAACCGATCTTGCAAAATTAAAATTCCATTCACATTTACCAGTAACTTCTTGTTTATAAAAGTTTGATTTTGATGACTCAGAGAATGGATTACTTTGGGCCTATCTTGTGATTACTAAAGACTCTGGAATCTGGAGGATTGTACCTTTTGTCTGATTGGGGTAAATTGCAACCATTATATTTCTTTAGGTAGCTCTCCTTTCTGGGACTCTCTGAAAACATGAATTTTAAGTCATTTTTATGTCCTGTTCATTTCCCCCAGGTTATTTTTTGTTGTTCAGACAGGTACTTTTTTTTTTTTGAGACAAGATCTTGCAATGTAACCTAGACTAGCCTAGAACTCACAGCAATCCTTCTGCCTCAGCCTCTCAAGTGCTGGTATTATGGGTGTATGCTATCACACCCAGTTAGATGAGTTATTTCTCTTGTTTTATCTCTCATATTATGATTTCCAATTATTTCTACTCTCTTATAGATTTCATATTCAGTTTATTTCACCTATATTTTTCAGTTGTAAAATTTCCATTTGGGTCTCTTTTATGTTTTCTTTTTTTTCCTGAGATAAAAATTTCTTAGCTGTTTATACTTACCCACTTTTAAAACTTCCTGCTTAAAATCCTGACCAGGGAATTGTAACATCCAAATCATCAGTACTGGTGTCTACTGACTTTTCACATTTGTTTTTTTTTTTCCTTCATGGTTCTTGATGGCATTTTTTAACTATATGGCAAACATTTGAACTGGTTCCTATTTAATGTGCTTTGGCAAGCATTCCCTTGTTGAGGTGTAGTATGAGGGCAGGATGAGTGTTTATGTTCTCTGGACACTACCAAGACTACCTAAGCAACAGTGGAACGATGTCTCAAATGCTTCTTGCACATGTATTCAACTATATGCTTGCTTGGTTCCACAGAGTGAGCCCCCGACCTGGTTGATGCCGGGAGGAAGGTAGAAGTTCACTCTGAGTATCCGTGCCGCACATACTGTAAGTCCCATTTTGTGTTTTTGGTAGAGGTTCAATTTACTGCTGACAACACACTGAGAAGTACACAACTTCCTTTTAAGGGCAGAATAGCAAGAATCCAGCTTCCTTAACAATCTGCAAATCACCCAGCAGAGGGAACCAAAGCACTGCCCATTATTTTTGCGAGACAAGAAATGGGTAATTAGGATCTAGTTTCCTTAGCTAACACCCTGGGGCTGAAGGGGCGAAAAACACTGCTACTTCTTTCTTGGAGGTAGAATAAGATACAGCTATCAGCATTCGGATAGATTAGACAAGAACTGCCAAGAAGTTTTAACCTTACTGAGCTACCATTTTCCTGTTTGGTTACAGAGAATTGAGTTTTCTTTGAGCATCTTTTTTGTGCCTTGTAGTGCATCTTCTTGTCTGTGATATATGGTAATCAGTAAGAAACTCCACAGACCTCATTACTTGTATTTCTTTTAGATTTCAAGGTCCTCGGGCAATCTGCCTTTTTTTCCTCCACTGCTCCAGTGTTCCTGGTCTTATTTGTTGAGTTTCAGTTGGAAGGGAAATCCTGGGGGTTGCAGGGCTCTTCCATTTTGGCAGAACCAGAGGTTTCTTCCAAGTAATATTTATATTGAAAATGACATTTGTTTTCTAGTTTGCACATCATCATTAAAATTGTACTATGGAAAGTTGTTACATTATACAGATTATAATTTTCCTCTAAATATCCAATTACATCTGTTTGTACTCCTGGCCAAACATAGCTTGTTTTATGCTATTTTGGCTGTCTGTCCAGACAATTAAGTATTTTTAGACTATAATAATCCAAAGGAAAGACTTCTACTTAATTCTTATCACCTAGTACTATATTTCACACTAAAAGGAGCCAAGAGGAAAATAACATTCTAAAACTTACATGATCTTTTTATTGGTCTTATTTTTAACTTGCCTATAATATTTCTCTCTTTAAGCAACCTCCTTTTACTGATATCAACACATACACTGTAATAGTTTTTTTTTTTAAATTAGATCAATTGCTAGCAAGAACTTGAAGGAAAGAAGCTAAGGACAAAAATAACAGATAGATCCTTAAAAAGAATTTACTTAATATGCTGATTTAACTTCAGAGACTTTAAGATTTATAATTCTTATTATCAATGGATTCCTATACTTTTGCTTAAGAATTTATGGAGATTTTAAGACCAAGGGGATTATTTACTGTCCCCATCCTTAAGTACTGTCTGCAGATTTCTATAACCAATCTAGAGCTCCGTGTTGTGTTCCTCAAGGAACTCTGCTCCTGCTCAGATAAGGTATACTAGGTAATGAGGTATCCTAAAGCATGTTTATAAGAACTAGGCCCTTATGAATCCAACTGAAAACCACTGTTGTAGGGTAAGTTTTGTATTTATTATGGCTAAAATGAAATTGAGAACACAAAATATAGGGTACTTTCTTTTTCTCTAGGAAAAAAAAAACATCATTTAAACTCCCAAATCAGTAACAAGCACACAAATTAGGACAAAAAGCAAATGTAGCTGTCCCTAACATCCTAGTTAGTAGGAAAATGCAAATCATAACAATGAGATACTTTAATAACTACAGACAGTTTTAGTAAAGAAATGTAACACACGTTGGGAAGAATGTGGAGGAACATTACTAAGGACAATGGAAAGTGGAGCAAATGAGTTGGAAAACAGTTTGGTAAATCCTCAAAAACGTTAAACAGTATAAGTCATGTAACTCCACAAATTCTAGATACTTAGATAACAGAAAACATACATTTACACAAAACCTTCACTTAAACATTCAAAATATCATTATTCATTCATTATACTCAAAAAGTATAAATTCCATCAGTTGGTGAGTAAACAAGATGCGGTGTACTCACACAATGTGGGAGAAATGAACACTAGTGCCTTCTACACAACGTGGATGAGCCCTGAAAACATCATGGCAAGGAAAGACAATGCACACAAAGGCCACTTATTATAGGATTCCATTAATATGAAATGTCTGGAATAGGTAACTCTATAAAGATAGAAATTAGGTCATTGGTTGCCAGTGAGTGTGGGGAAAATGTGACAGTTAATGAGTAGGACATTTCTTTTTGGAGTAAGGGCAATGTTCTGTAATCAGACAGTGAGTGGTAATGGATAAGACAATATTGTGACTATAGTAAAAGCAAGTCACTGACTATGTTGGTTAGTTTTTGTCAACTAGATACAAACCAGAGTCACCTGGGCAGAGGGGACTTCAATTGAGGAATCGTTTCTATCAGATTGGTCTGTGAGTGACTTTTCTTGATTAAGGACTGGTGTGGGAGGGTGCAGCCCATTGTGGGTGGGGCCACCCTGTAGGTGCTCCTGGGTTGTATAAGCAAACAAGACGAGCAAACCAAGGGGAGGAAGTCAGTAAACAGTGCTCCTCTATGGTCTCTGCTTCAGTTCTTACCTGAGTTCCTAGCCGGACTTCTCTCAATGACCAGAACTTCCCTCAATTATCAGGATGTATAAGCCAAATAAATCCTTTCTTCCCCAAGGTGGTTTTGGTCAGTGTCTTATGACAGCAACAGAAAGCAAACTAGGACTCACACTTTATAAAGGGAAATCTTGTAGTCTATAATTTCTATCTCAATAAAATATTAAGGCCATTTGACTTCTTTAAAAGTCTAATGAAATAATTAACTTTAATTTTTTCTTATACTACAGCAATATAACTTGTTTTTTCAATATTTTTAAAAGTTATTTTTAGTTAAAGCAGATCCTATATCCTGGCACTTTAAAGGAGTATCTAATAAACTTTTCCTCCCCCGAAAGTAGGAGTCAAATATCAACAGGTAATGATTCATTTAAAAACTGCAAATAACAGGCCACATTTACTCAAATAGATGCCTACCTACTGGCTTCTGTAAGGAGAGTTGTTAAGTAATGTTTAGACAGCCTCCTTCTTCCCCACTTCAAATACAAGACACTTTGTTTCATTGGTAACATAGCTCTTTAGAAATCTCAAAGCATTTTCCCATATAATATGAAACACTTTTACTCTGGACAGTTTAAAAAAGCTGTACGTGCAAAGCAGTATTAATTTTTACTGATTTTCCTAAGTACAGTATTATTATGTAGTCTCTATTATGAATAGCATTCCTAGTTCACACCAGGATCATGTCCTCCATTGGGCCCCTCTGTGAGAAGATTTTACATACATGAAAAGGTGCCCATCTTTCTAGGTCAGTAACCTCCTTAGATTCTCACAGATACAGCTACTTATGCAAACCACCTGGATACTCTCTGCAGTGCAGATGATTTCATCTAGATGGAATCACTCATCTGGATGTTCTCAACTCAAGCGGGCCAACTCAGGGGAAAGTCAACACAATTTGCAATCTGTGAGACTTGGGTTTGAAACGGTGACCCGGTTTACTAGCTGTGCAATCTCACGAGCTGTTTACTTCCCCTGGGCTTCATTTTGCCCAGATTTTAAGGGAAGAATAATTATATACCTCATTCTAGTTAATATACACTGAGTAACTAATCAAATGGGCACTGAGTAAATTTGAGTGTTCACATTTACCTAGGAGAGAAAGAGTAATGACCTTGACATACTCCACACTATTTGATTACAGGTAACACTGTTTTGCTTCTTTACACCAAGGGCTCTGAATTTTCCAAATTTAAAAACTAAAGCAGGCTGATTTTATTATTCTAACAAAGAAAACAAGGTTAAAATTAACAAAAAGAAGAGAAAATAGTTGAATTTTTACATAGTGGCTCTTTAAATTCCTCTATTTAAGACAGTTGGGAAATAATCACTTTTAAATTATGTATGTTGTGAATAGGAAAATGAATGTTAGTGAAATGGAATGTTCTGAGCAGGTCTCAGTTTGTGTGTATGAGTTTGTATGTATATTTATTTGAGGCATGGTTTCTATGTGTAACCCTGGCTGTCCTGGAACTCACTATGTGCCCAAGCTGTCTTTGAACTCACAGAAATCTTGCCTCTACTTTCCTAGGGCTGGGATTAAAGGTATGCACAACACCTGGCTAGGTCTATTTCCTTACATAGAGAAGGGCTAAATCGTTCTTAGCTAAATAAGTCTATACTAAATTAAAATGTAAAAGTTTCTAGTTCCACAAGACACTTGAGCCCACTTTCAGTTTTAAGTGGCACAGTAGAATATAAAGAATACATTTGAAGTCATCATGCAGCAGTTTTTCATTCAACAGCACAGAATATAATTATGCACTTTTCTGCCCTATTTCTATTGTTTTGCACTTCTGTCCACAAGCTCAGTCCACAAGAGGAAGCTTATAATTGCGACATTTTGGTAGCTAAATATTCTCATTGCTTCAACAGGAAATGCCACCAGGAAAGCTACTGAAGAGCAGAATGGCGAGTTGTTCGCATAAATCACTTGAGAAGGTTTAGGAAAATCATCAATACAGGAAACAGTTGGTTGTGAAAACCATGCATCAAACATATCTTTATTTAGAAAAATACCTTAGCCTGTTCATTTCAAAATACCAATACATAGAAAAAATGGAAAACTGAACACTGAGCCAGAAGGAAAAGGGGGTTGGTTCTATTCGTACAAATCCTTTAACCTGTTAAGTGCACTGGTCTATATAGTAGACAATAAGCACAGGAGACTATTTCAACTAAAAGTTCAGGACTGGGATGTAGCTTACTGATAGGACAATTTCCTAGCGTATGTTCTGTGTTCCATCCCCAGAATGTTCTTCAGTCACAGAAGACTGTATTTCAAGTGAATATCAACCCACCATTAATACTGAAGTTAACAGTACTGAGCTACAAGATTTAACTATAAAATTATTTTTACTGAAATGGGGTGGGGCAGGCTGTAAGTGCATGTAGATGCCCACTGAAGTCAGAAGAGGGCGACAGATCCCTGGAGTTGGGAGTTACAGGTGCTTAAGTTTCCCAAGGGACAGACATAAGGTGCTAGATACTGAAGTCCAGTCCTCTGGAAGAGCAGCAGGCACCTTTAACTGCTCAGCTATGTCCCCACCCTTTTCAGTTTATAAAAATTTATTTGTGTGTGTGTATGTGTGTGTGTACAATGTGTGTGTGTGCGTGTATAATGTGTAAAGAGTGTGGGTATGTATGGATCAAGTTGCACACTTGGAGATCAGAGGACAATCTTTGAAGTCCTTCCCATCTACCTTACTTGAGACTGGCTCTGTGCTCTTTTTCCTCTGCATAAGCCAGGCCATGTGGCCCTTGATTTTCAGGGGATTCTCCCTGTCTCCACCTTCTATCTCCCAGTAAGATTGTTAGAATTATAAATGCTTATGCTACAAATTTGGTTTTTCTTTTATGGGTTCTGCAAATTCAAACTTAGGTCTTCATGTTATATGCAACTGCTTTTATTCAGATCCAGTTTTTCCTCCAGTTGAGATGAAGTCTCACACCTCCACCCGCCATGCTCTAGTGTTACATGCCTGTACCATTATGCCCAGCTAACTTCTTTTTAAAAGTAAATCTTCGTTATTTTATAGTGTTTTCAGCATAAAATGTCACCTCTGTTAGCAAATGAGTAGAAATATATAACATTATTAATTGTGAGGATTTTACTGCTTTGTCAGATTTCTAGAACAAAGATTTCTTCTTAACCACTGCATGTAAGATGCAGTTCAATTTATTAGTGCCAAAATGGTCTTTTGCTTTAGGTTATCATTTGATACCAGACTGAACTAAGTTTCCTATATCAAGCTCTGTAAACCAAAGGATTAGAGCTAAGTACAAAGAAAATCTAGCTGACCAGGTCAGATTCTAAGATCTTCACATATACGATGATGATACAAAAATCATTTTATATGGCCAACGAAACGTAATCAACACTTAAAGAGACTGTATGAGCTGAGATGGAGAAATTCTCTTTAATTTACTTTGGCTATAACACCACTACTATATAGGAGAGAAGGACAAAAAAAAATCTAAAAGTGCCTTTAGATTGACCTCTAAGTGTAGAATAGCTAATTATTTGGGAATCCAGCAAAATCTCCTGAGAACAAAACTGGACTCACAGTGTGGTAATCTGACTCCGTGTGAGGAGATAAGCTAGCTTTCTACTTTACAGCTGCCTGCTCTACTTCCTAGCTGACAGCTCTTAGAGAAGGCAATAAATAATCGAGCCAGTTTGTTATGGCATACCAAAACATAAATTATCATTTATAATTAGGTAATATGTCTAGTAAATACCAGATCTTCTATGTATGTCTACACTAACCCTCAGCTTATATAATATGTTCCCAGATAACTATGACTTATCTATAGACGATGTCAAGTTGCCTTATTAAAAGATGGATAATGCCTGGTCTACATGATGGGCAGAGCCCAACAAAAGATTCAGGATGTCCCTTTTACATTATTTGGTGAATAAAAAAAGAAAGTCAACATATTCCTGTGTTAAAATGGCTCCATGTAAATATTATTAACCTTAGTTTTCTACCTTCTGGTAGCTAGCTGTAAGCTAGAAGCAGTTAATTTTAAAAAGGAGAAGGTGAGGTGGCAGGGAGCCTGACAGAAGAAGAAAGTCACATGTGATAAAACAAAAACAAATGCTGAGCAAGGTGGGTACACCTAGAATCTCAGCCCTCGGGAAGCTGAGGCAAGAGGGCCAGCAGGTCTAGGCCAGCCTGGACTACAGTGAGACCTTATCTGAAAAGCAAAAAGGAAAAAGAGGCTTGATATTAAAGAACTATATAACAAATGATTTTCAAAAGTTGACTTAAAATTTTTAAATATTTTGTTAACAATGATGTTTTTAACATGTATTGATTTGCTGGGGGCGAGGAAGCACAAGCATGTGCTAGTGCACATGTGCCATGGCACACACGTGTGGAGATCAGAGGACAATTTATGTCAGCTGCTTGTACCTTTTTGCTATGTGGGTCCCAGGACAGAATTCAGGTCATCAGGATTGGTGAGTAAGCATCTTTACCCACTGAGACATCTTGTTGGCCTTAGGTTATATTTAAATTTTAGTTCACTACTGAGTTGAAAATTTATTGTACAACTTAAGATTTTAATTAAAAATGAAATAAAATTTTTGTTGACAAAGCCAAAAGCTTCAGAACAGTCAATTAAAATTAGGAGTTCTTTCCCGGGCAATACTGAATCAAGTTACAAGCTAGTGTTGTTTGAGATTCCAATGGGTGGTTCATGAAAACAGGATCTGACATTAAGTCTCAAATACTGCTTTTGTTTTGTTCAAATACTGTTGTTAGTTTTATAAAAAAAAGGGGGGGCTCACTATGTACCACTGACTTGTATACTGTTTTATGTCTTGTTTTTTTTTCCACTGTATACATCATCTTGTAAGTTCTCAGAAATTATGCAGTGAAGATATTCCACATTTTTACATTTACTAATCCAATGTGCTCTTATTTTGGGGAGAGGGGTTGATTGCTGGGTCATATATTCTTTAATAACAACTCCAGAATTTTCAAATAGTGTCTCTAAAGTCTCTGTAAAGTACTCTTTAGTATTCAAAGTTTTTAAAATATCAACACCACACAGCAGACAAAATCCAAAGGGTTACATTTCTAGACAGAAAATCCCATTTATTCATGTCCTATCCAATAACCAAAATAAATGTACTTACAGTAATGGAAAAGTGTGCTATATTAATTTCCCTAAAAGTAAAATGAACAAGAACTGATTACCCCTAAATTATGAGGAGATGCGTAAACTTTGTTTTGTTATACTTGTATCTGTTGATGCTATATATTGACTTTAACCATTTCTGTACAGGTGATCCTGTATTTCACTGATAAGACACCATCATGTGTAAAGTGTGTTATCATTTTATATATCCCTAAGGAAAAACCTACCATGCTAATTCATGACATACTTTCTGGTTAGAATAATTTAAAACGTGAACACACTTAGAAAATATCTTTTCCCTTACATGTCCCTCATGATACTTTTTGTTAGTTTTTATCCTTTAAAGATAATATTTGGCAAGAATAATATGAAAAGAACAAGACGGAAGAAATTTGTGTTTATCTTACCCTTATATTCAGATATTACAATGATTCTGTTTTAAAGAAGAAAAAAAATTTACCTGCTTTACTTAAATCTGGAAAAATATATTCAAGACAGTTCTTTGAGTGAGTCATTTATAAATATTATTTAATAAATACAAATCATAGATTATACAATTATTTTATATGCATTATTTAATTTAATTCTTATCACAACTCTAAAGTCAATATTTTTATACTTAATTTGAGGACTGAAGAATAGACACAGTAAATAACCTTGATATGGTTAGAAAGTTAAGAGGCAAGGCCAAGACTCAAAACACAGCTCTTTATAGCTTCAAAGTTTTTTGTTTTTTTTTTAAAACATTTTGTCATGAAGCAAATGATGTGACAAAGTTCCTCCTAAATTTCAAGGTGAGAAAGCTGAAATTCTTAACTGTAAATAATAACTGGTAAATTCACTTAAATAGATCAAATACCTTAAATGATCATTACATGCTACGTGAGCATATTTTCTTCTGAACTTGTATAATATGTGCATTGTATATTTTTGTTGAATGTACTTATTTTGTTGAATTTTGACACATTTTACTTAGCAAGTAAAGAATTATTTACATTTTTCCTTTGTGTTTATGGTTTTTGGTACTAAACTTATAAATCAGGCTATCTAGCAGTTGATCTTTGCTAGATTCATGAGACAAGTCACTGTATGAAATCTAAATAACACACTGGCGGAAGCAAGAATGTATTAATACTAGGTATTAAAATGTAATCACTTATTTTTCCCATGATTCAGAGAATGGGATTTAAATACACACATACACACACCTATTTTAAAGCTTAAAATGTATTTTTATTCAAACACATAAACAATTGAACACTATTATGCTTGAGCATCATTGGAGACACAACTAAATGTTATTATCCTTTATTACAATCTACACCACTGGGCCTAAAGCATCCAATCCGTAATGAGTGAATTAGGCCACTCTGATGTCACTCATCATTTATAGCCTGCCATTACACATGTTCTCAAACATGAAGGGTAGAGCAAAACTTGTTAATTGTGACAATAGCATGAAGTTTTTGCTACATGATAATTAAAGGAAAACTTTACAAACAATTCTGTAATTAGAATTCTAGATAAATAATTTGCTCCACTCCTGCTTATTTAACAACTTACCAAGCTAAGCCCTTGCTTCAGGACTAGTGTCTCAGTCATGCCATTTTTCTTATGTAAAATTAGGATAGATTTACTGTGGTTTCCAGAAATGTACTAAAGAAAAGACCAAGTATGCCTATACTTGCTTCTTTGAATAAACACTTTAATCCTTTTATTTTAAGGTTCAAAATAACATGGGAATTTTCACGTTTTTGGATACTCTACTAATTCAGGATCTGGCTGCCAAAATAAAGCAGGTTTCTAGATTTTCAAAAACTTCTGTCTTATATCAGAATCACTGAAAACGGTGAAGTATTCAGTAATGTGTCACAGTTACTTGACAGTAAACATGAAGTAGTACCTGTGTTTGCCTTAGATCTTCACTTGGGTAAAATTAAAAAAAAAAAACAAACAAACTGCAAAGTGGTAAAAATGAAACAGGAAGCAGAAAAGAACCTAATAAAACACATGTTCAAAGTCAATCATCATAGATAAACATTTTCCCAAAAGATGAAACTTAAGAACCCTATATATTACATACTAGAAACACTGTAGAAACCCTATGCTATATTACACTAAGGATTACTGCATAAATTTTGAGATTAAAAATGGCTCCAGTTCACCAAAGATGATCTACAATCCAAAGTTCTTGTCTTTTGTTATGAAATATAGTAGTTTTCAGTGCCTGTTAGGTACTTGTTATTTAAAGAAAGTCAGATGACTATTTCTATGCAACACAGCATACAAAATACATTGTTTAAATTATATACAATACAATGCACTGTGACCATTTTTAAAGAGCAAAGATATCCTTCATTTCATTACTTTGTACACTGTTTCTATTTAGATTAGCATTTACCCAAATTCCACTGCAATTAAAGAAAACCATATACTTTAAGTTAGACTTGTCATCTAGTGATATTTGCCACTGACAGCAGTGGCAATGGATTTGTAGAAAAACCATAATTCCTTGATATCTCTCCCATAAATAGTCAAATATCAAAAAAAGTTACTTGCAACTTTAAGTAATCCATTAAGGATTTCTGAATTCATCTAATTATTTAGGAAGTGATTTTGATTTTTTTTAATTTTCTAATAACCCTCACTTTGCTTACATGAGTACTTCATTATCCTAAATTCGCCTTAAACATTTGGCCTAGTTCTAGCCTATCATGCTATGACCCATGTTTGAGTTCAACCACAAGGGTTTTTTTGTTTTGAACACCATGAGACTTGTGTGAGGTCTTAAAGCAGGAAGGCTGGTGTGAAGGAATAAGAAACTGTCTGTGTTTTTAGAGGCACTCAGGTCTTCTAAAATTGTTCATATTTCAATGAGGAATTAAAATGATAAGAACAGAGATAAGAGTCATAAGCACCCTATTCCCGACCTTCACGATTCATTTAGCAGACATTTGCTGAGTTCATAATACGTATGTGCCAGGCATTGTGTTAACTGCTGAGGATTCAAAGAAGTAAGAGTGTTTGTTTCCAAGAGCTCAGTTTAACTAGCAATGAGACCATAAATGCAATCTTATATATACAGCCCTAAAATCTTTTAGCATGAAGAGAAAATTTCTGATGCATTTGCTCAAGTAAATATTTCTTTAGAAACCCTGATGTTTCTCTGGTAAAATACAATTATTCCCTGATGTGAATCTACTGATGAGAGGATGGCATAATAATAGGTATCAATATTAGACCGCTTCATAAAAATTCTCAACTCTTCTCTCACTGGTTTCAGTATTGGAAAATCATACCAGAAGGAATTTCCTCCAAATACCTTAACAACCAAAGGAAACAGAGTATCCAAAGGTAATTTGTTGAAATGTACTTTTAATAAATCTAAGCAACCCTTGGCTCTGACATACCTTGTTGCCAGAATAATAGGAAAACTTTTAGAAATAAAAAATTGTGGAATCTTATCCATCAGGCTTTGGAAAACATGACACTGATACATACATGCATGTGTGCATACACATACTGTGTGTGTGTGTGTGTGTATAGGCTTTGTCAAATCAGATCATATATTTGCATATAAAATACAAGATCTCCAACTATCAGCATGTCTATGCTTTGACTCTTTCCACAAATGATCTGAAGAACCTATTCTAACATAAGGCAAAGCATACAATTTGTATCTACCTGGCTTCAAATTATGGCTCTGCCATTTACTATTTATAATTTTGTGCTCTTAACAACTGAATTTAGTTTCCTAATCTGTAATAATGGGGACCACAATCCTCCCTGCTGGGTTACAGAGAGGATAAAACGATACAGCATGTTTACCATAGTACTTTTGGATATAGTAGATGCTAAATAAGTAGGCTTGTACTTTATCTAAGTGCATACTATACAGGAAAGAGGATAAAGTAGAATTTTAAATGATTTCTCCCTGCAAATTGACAGATGCCAAGGAAAACTGTGGATAAACAATAAAAAACAACCAAAGGAACAAATTATTCAAAGGCAATTTGTTGAGGTATAGCTTTAACAAATCATTTTTAATATATCAGCAGATTCATTTTTGAATCATAATTATTGTGTATATTTAAAAAGCAGATTCAGAGCCAGGCATGAAGGCACACGCCTTTAAATCCCAGTTCTTGGGAGGCAGAGGCAGGGAGATCTCTGTGAGATCAAGGTCAGCCTGGTCTACATTGTGAGTTCCAGAAGAGCCAGGGCTATTTCAAAAAACTAAGGGGAAAAATTAAAATAAAAAGCAGATTATAAACAACACAATTTCTTCGACAGGTTTAGCAATTTTAACCACCTTTATAGCTGTATTTTAAAATGCAAGTTTTCTCTTTAGAAAAAAAATGAAGAGGTTCCCTTGCCATACTGTTTTTCCACACTCCCCATTCAAATGATGGTTAAGCATTCTAAGTTTAACTTTATTATTACAGATTTATAGTGTCATATTGGCTCTAAATTAAAATAAAATTCTTGTATTCTGCCAGTCTTAAAAACACGATTTCCTTTTTTTACACCAGCCTTTCCTTTTTTTAAAAAAAAGTAACATACCTATGTCTTTGCTATTTTAGAACAGCATTATCCAGTAGTAAATTATCAAGCATGGACTCGTAAGCTTTATTACAACTCTTCCTGTATTTAAGAACATGTAAATATTTTTATATGGTAGTGGAGATGACTGGGGAGAAAACTTTGAAAAAAAAAAAACCCGATCTGAATGGATTCTTCCCTCCCCTCCCCTCCCCTCCCCTTCCCCCCTCCCGGAGAATGTCAGTGTCCTGCGTCTCACACCAAACTGAGCCGGAGTTTTACTGACCAGTAACCCTACCCACCTCTCACACTGCGGAGGCCGATGGGGGCAGTAGCTGCCGCCAAGTACACCACTCATCAGAGCCTGCCCCATTCCGCCCCCGCGTTTCAGTCATGCTTTCCAGAAATGGGGTCACTCGCTCAGTAACTATTACACACACCCAGACTATCATTCTGTAATCCCCTAAAGTCCGCTGCGAGGATAGAAGGCAGCGAAAAGTCAAGAAAGAAGAATCACAGACGCGCCACCGCCACCATCAGGAACTGATTTTCCACTCTCGAGAGGAGCGCTGATACCCTGGAATGGATCTTGTCTGCATTATTTTCTTAAATTGCCAGTTGATTCTGGGACAGGGGCGGCTGCGAAAAGCTCGATGCTGGGATGTGTCCACGGAAATTCTGTTTTGCCTTGTTTGGGTATACAGTTTGGATTTCTGACACTGGGGTGGGTATCTCAGGGACGATCACCAGATCCCGGGAGAGGAAAATCAGATAGCCTTTTTACAGCGTCCGCTGATCTTGAATTTCACCCGCTCATCTCCATGGACTGGAAGCAAAAGTTACACTGGGGTCTTCCAACTCAGTGACCTCAAAACCTGGGAGTAGGGGACCCAAGGCGGTCCGTTTTTCTTTTGCAGCAGCAGCAGAGCGCGCTGCGGCAGACTGACGGGGGAGGGGTCCCTCGGTTCTGGACCCCTTACTCAAAACCCTCACTGCTCGCCACCCTGCACTGTGTGCGCCCGTCTCCCTGCAGCAACCCTCTCCCGCAGCCAGACTCAAGTCTTGGCTCCTGGCGAACCGAACCCAAAGTCGCTAAGATTCTCGAGAAGCCCCTAGAGCCAGCAGGGCCAAACTTCCCAACTCCCCACTGCCGGCTCCTGCTTCGCCTCCTGCTTCCCCCACGCAAAGTTGATTAAAACAGGCTCTTTTGCAAAGCCTCAGCGCCCACTCCAAACCCCACGCGCCGCCACACCGGCACCCCCCTCCACCCCAAAAGCAGGGAGAGGTGAGGGTGCGGGAAGGAGGAATAGACAGATCGGCAAAGCCAAACGACCCAAAGCAGAATCCCGCACTGGGAAGGAGATGTGAGCCGAGGAGGTGGTCTAAGGGGCAGCTCCCGGGAAGAGAGCTAGCGCCGGCGGGGGCGTGGGGAAGGGGCGCGCCTGCCCTGCCGCACGGCTGCACTCACCTCAGCGCTGTCGGAAGGGCTCTCCACAGCCATCTTCTGCCACGGGTCCGCCAGCTGCGCCAGCGGCATCTTCCCCCCTCCCCGGCCCGCCGCCGCCTTCACCACCTCCTCCCTCCCCACCCGCCCCGCAAGCCGGCCCGGCTCCTTCGCCACTCGAGCCCAAGGCAGAGTCAAGAAGCAGCGGCAGAGCAGCCGCGGCTCCCGGGAGCAGGCTCGACGCCGACACTGACCACCCGAACGCCCAGCGCCTAACCACAGCCGCCAGCACTCCGAGCGAGAGCCTTGCGCCGCCGCCAGGCACCAAGGGCTCGCCCCTTTCTTCCTCTCCTCCTTCCGCCGCCCGGACTACGGCTCCGCCCCCCACCTCCCCTCCCCGCCGGTTCCCGCGCCCGATCCCAGCAGAACAGCGACGGCCGCGCGCTCCCCGACTTCCGCTCACAACATGGCGTCTAAGCGATACCTGTCTCTCAGAACGAGGCTGGGCGGCCGCCACCACCACCGCGCGCACCCAGGGGCGGGGCTAACGCAGGACACGCCCCTGGCCGGTCTGCTCGGCCCCGCCCCTTTCCCACCCCCACCCCTTCCTCCTCCTTCTTCCCAACCTCAGCTTCTGGGCCTCGCCTACTTTCAGGAAGGGCGAGCCCAAAAGATTTGGGGGCGTTGGCGGGAGATTGTGTGTGTGTGTGTGTGGGGGGGGTGGCTGAGAAATGGGCTTTGCTGGGAGGACGAGAGGCTGGTGTCTTTAACTGCCACGAGTCCTAACAGCTTGGCGGCTAGTTGCGAATAGGAGAGCAGAGGAGTTCGCGTTCAACTGGAGAAGCTAGGCAAGGCGCTGGGGGCGCAGTCCCGTGTTAGCAGCCCCGGGCGGAGGCAGGAGGTGTCTTTTCGGCCTTTCTCCTCCAGGGGTGCGCGTGGGCGCGCCTAGGCTATGGGCACATCGCCTCCTAGCCCAAGACTCTCTCCTTCAGGGTCACAAGCTGGGTATTCACCTGACCCCTTTCCTCCGGCTTGGGCAGGGATTCAGGAGGCTGCTTTCCCGGGAGCTAGCCACACGTAGGCTCGAGCTAGCCACACGTAGGCTCGGCTCCCAATTTGATTCAAAGCTTTTCAAGTTGACTCTCGTGTTCACTGTTTAGTACTTTGGAAAAATTTCGTCCCACCCTACCTACCTCCGCCCTAAAAACCCTTCCCAACTGCATAGAGCCCTCGGCCCAGACTGTCACACTCCTCCTTTGCTACCTAAATCTTAAAAGAAAACAGAGGTTCCTTAAGGTTGCCCTTCTTGGCAGAGATTAAGGAGTTAGTAAAAATATCTCCTAGGCAGGAGCGCGGGGTTCCTGCTTCTCCGTTGACTTTAAATAAAAGATTAGATTTTTTTTTTTAAATCAAGCTGGTCGTAGGCGGAGGAGAAAGGGAGGGGAGGTTGTGACTCCTCCTCCTGCCCAAGAAGAGGAAGCCCCAGGTTAAGGGAACCCAATCTTCAGTCGGCAACGGAACCACAGAATTCTAAGAGTTTGAGAATTAATGCCTGGGCGCTCTGAGTGGATTCCGGGAAGGTTCAATCCTGGGTTCTTGAGCCTGCTGCTTAGACGCGCTGAGCCTGCTGCTTAGATGCGCTGAGTATGTCTGGGATGTGTAAAAGTGGCTGGGCTGAGTGGAAAGCTACTGCAGCCCCTGGCTAACTGCCCTGCATCGGAAACACACACACACACACACACACACACACACAACACACACACACACGGAAATCTCTCTTTCTCTCTCTTTACACACACACACACACACACACACACACACTCAAACACAAGGAAATCTCCGGCCAGCTCCTCTCCCCAGTCCCTAGGCCTGGAGGGAGGCATCTCTAGCCTCCCACGCTTGGCTACCACAGCGCGTCCCCCCGCTGCGCCCTCCCTGCACGCCTTTTAACAGTTTCCTTTAATCATTCCGGGATCCAGACACCTGGAGTGTCCCTGTCTCCCTCCCCTTGGCAGGTGTGAGAATGACCTTACAACCCCACACCTAGTTAGCCAGGTCTGTGAGGGCTGTGCAAGGTTTCTTGCTTGGTCCGATGGAGCCAGGTGCTGGGCTCTTTTGGCTGCCATCTGCAGTGCGCCCCTCCGGGCCTGGGAGCCTCCGCTGATGAAAGCTCCAACTGTTTTAGGGAGTGCAGCCGGAAATTCTTGCTGAGAGCCCACTCGCTCAGCCTTGAACTCAGGGACAGATCACGTTAAACAACAACTAGGCAGGCTCAGAAGAAACTGGAGGAGGGAGGCAGGTGGAGATGCTTGTCACCATATTTGATTCGTGTGCTGCAAGTACAACTAGGGCCCTAACTCACATTAGTTGGCTGCACTGTCTTAATGTAAAAAACAAAACAAAACAAAACAAAACGTGCTCACAGAAGTTTGACGATATGGAATTATGTATCATTTTGCATTTATACACAGAATGCTTAAGTTATGTGCCTGGCACTAATTACTCCATAGAAACCATATAAAATAAGCATTTTTGAGCCAGCGAAATGGTTTGTTTACTGGGTAAAGACACTTGTTGCGAAGCTTGATGACTTAGGTTTTGATCCCCTGGACAAGAATGGTGGAAGGAGAGAGCTGACTCCTAGAAGTTGTCCTGTGATCTCCTAGGTTGGCGCACATAGGCGGCACACACATATATAACAAATAAATTAAGGTGATTAAAGAAATATATAAAGCAAAGCACACTGTGCCCTGTTTTCAGAACCAACTTTTGCTGGTTTCTGTTTCCCCTGAAAACAAACCAACGTAATTTAATTCAATTGTATTTTTTGTAGTCTCTGGAATGATCTTGGGGACTCACCCACAGTGTGCAAGCATTTACCAAGCCTCTTTTTTTTTTTTCTTTTGGTTTTGCTTTGTTCTGAGTCAAGCTCTCACTCTTTCTCCCAGTTAAGATTAAGTTTTGTAGTTTTCCGGCCTCAAACTAGCAAGTAGCTGGGGATTACAGGCCAGTAGCATCAGACCCTGCCTGGAATATCTTTGAAAACAAGGTTAGCTGCAATTGTGGGATTGACTGGTCAGAATAGGTTCAAACACCCCTACCACAGATGTCTTCTTGAACAATGTAGGATCAGCTTAAACTGGGAACTGCTTTAGAAAAATACAATTCTCCCTTTTGCCTCCCAAAGGAAAGAAAACGAGGGGGGGAGTGTTTTCCCCGTTTATTTAATCAGATCCAAAAGTAGTGCGATAATCCTCTTTGCTTGGATAATTTAGGAAAAATCAACTGAGAGTACAATCTTTATCCCTGGCCCATCCACTGTACACTTGTATTTGTTTTCCATCAATCCAGGAGGGGTACAGCATCACACAATCTGTGTCTGATGGCATTCATTAGCAGGAAGGTTGCTTCTAAATATGGAATTGGGCATGAATCATGCCACTGTTTCCATGGGCCCAGGTTACCTTTCTCCAGATTGCGCTGGCTTTGTTCAGTTGGCCTCCAGGACTCAATATTGTTTTTAATTTTTTCTTGGATATATTCTATATTTACATTTCATTTCCCTTTTTCTGGTTCCCCACCCCCCAAAGGTCCCACATGCCCTTTTCCCTACCCCTGCTCTCTCATCCACTCCTTCCCACTTCCCTGTTCTTGTATTCCCCTACATTGATACATGTAAGTACATCTCTTGCCTGATTACAATTCAGTTTCATCTCAGGCATAAACACCTTCTATTTTAAGAAGACTCAAGTGCTGTGGTTCTGGAGACCTCCTTTACAGCCAGCAAAATGGTTGCACTGCAGCTTTTGAGACATATTTGCCTTTTTGAAGTCCTGTTCTCATCAGGCACCAAGAGGGGGACCAGCAAGAGGGGGATTTTGAAAGAGTAGCTGATGCTGCCCTGAACAAGATTGCTTTTGTTTTTCCTAAGAAAAAACTTCTTGCTATTCAAAGAAGAGTTGCCTCCTCTCTCTAAGAAGGGTTTGGGAAGACCTCAAACTACTAGTCCTATGTAGCTACTGAGCTATGCTGGTACAAATTCAGATGTGTCACCACATCCAGGTGGTTGTGGCACATGCCTTTAATCCCAACACTTGGGAGGCAGAAGCAGGAGGATCTCTGAATTCAAGGCCAGCATGGTTTACTGAAAGAGTTCCAGGACAGCCAAGGCTACACAGAGAAACTCTCTCAAATAACGGGGAGTCGGGTGGTGGGGGTGGTAGAGGTGGTAAGCAAACAAAGAAAACAAGATGAGCTGTTGTGCTGAATCTTAAGAAAAGAATATAAAATATCTCATCAATAATTTTGTATGGACTGTACATGGAGATGATATTAGGACTCTCTTGTGTTAAATGAAATTTCATTTATATTAAGTTCACTTTTGATTTGTTTATAACAGAATCTCATCACTTGCCCCAGGCAGGCCTCAAACATCCGATCCTCCTGCCTTTGTTCCCTGAGTACTGGGATTACAGGTATGTAGCAACACCCCCCCCCCCATAGCCTGGCTTCTGACTTTACCTTTAAAACGTATAAACTCATTCTTGCATATGCCATTTATGAATAAATGACAGCCTTTTATGAATGCCTACAGGTCCTATAACCTTGAAACCATAGCTTCAGATTCATTCTCTCTCTCTCCCCCCTCCCCCTCTCTCCGCCCCCTCAGTGTAGAATCAGCAGCAGAGAGGATGGATTCCTTTATCTTCTAATCTCCCCACCCTATGACTCCAGATCCAGAATACTGGAAAGTTATTACTTGAAACAAAACAGCTGAGGAATCAGCAAGCCGGAGCAAAAAATCTAAACTAAGTTTCCAAGAAATGACTTTCTTTCTCTCTCTCTCTCTCTCTTTCTTTCTTTCTTTCTTTCTTTCTTTCTTTCTTTTAGAAATGGTTTTTAATGTCTGACAGGATACCTCGCTTTAACCTCCTCTGCCCCCAACAATTTCCTGCTATAACTATAATCTTTGTGTACAAGTTTAAGTGGGTACTCATTTGATAAAATAACATTTGTCCGTCTGGAAAAGTCACAACATGACTAGCTGTGGCTCATGGTGCAACTGCCACTCAGTCCCAGTTCTGTGCATATGGACCTGCCGCTAGTATAGAAAACTCACAAAGCATAATCATTGTCACATCCAGGAAAAGGCTTTTCCTTTTATGTTATTCAAAGTATATATGTTGTCACAAAAAGGTAAACAAGTACTAGACACTTTCTTTTTTACAGAAGGAATGATAAGATTCAGGCTTATATTGTGTATCACTTAAGACAAGAGTTTAACAAAAAACATGGTAGTGTATCTTTCGTGTATACCATTTTTCTTTGAAGCGTCTGAAATAAAAACATTATCATGGCCAGGTGTGGTGGTATACACCCCTAGTTTCAGCATTCCAGAAACAGAGGCTTCTGTATATTTTATTTTATTTGAGAAAATTCAAATATTCGGAAATGTATGAATTTTCTCTTAGGTTCCTCTCCATATAAAAAGTTCAATAACATGATGAAAAGTATTAATGAATTCTGTAGGGAACAAGAGTAAAGCGATTCTACAATACAAATACATGGAATGTTTCCTTTTAAAAATTTTATTTATTTATCGGGGCTGGGGAGAGGGCTCAGTGGTTAAGAGAACTGACTGTTCTTCTGAAGGTCCTGAGTTCAATTCCCACTAGCCATATATGGTGGCTCACAGTCATCCGTAATGGGATCAGATGCCTTCTTCTGCTGTGTCTGAAGACAGCAGCAGTCTTCTTACATATAACAAATAAATTTGTAAATATTTTTATTTATTTGTGTTCACATGTGTGACTGCAGGCAGTCATGCCCACATGGATGTCAGAGGACAACCTCAGGTGTCTGTGATCCTTGCCTTCTGCCTTGTTTGAGGCAGAGTCTCTTTGTTCTTCACCACATGTGTGTGCCAGGCAAGGTGGCCTGTGAGTTTCCAGGGACTCTTCTGTATCGACCTATGGAATGGTGGCAGCTTTTATATCAGTTCTTAGAATTGGAGCTCAGGTTCTCAGGCTTGTGTAAGTGAATGCTTTATCTGCTGAGCCATCTCTAGCCCAGAGAACAGTTTATTTAGCATTATTTCCATGAAGTTAGGATGGGGTCATGATAAGAGTAGAAACAGGCCTATACCTAAATTTCAGATTAGTTTATTTCTCTAACCTTCAATGTTTTGTTTAAAACATTGGCATATGATAGGTGCTCAACAGGCATTTGCAAAATCAGCTTTGATTTCCTCCTCTGAAATGAGAATAATAGTGCTCTTCTCATAGGATGGTTGGGAAGATTAAATGGGAGTCATGTCTATTAAGCATGTCATTAACATTATCATTCGAAAGCCTTCAGTAAAAGGAGCTTTTGTTACCCATTTCAGAAAGGTCTTATTCCTGAATACCTAATGTAACTCTTGAAAGTTATCTCTTGCCATTTGTTGAGTGAGCCTTTTATTGTAGTACTATCTGTTTCTTTAGGGCACTCATACTACTAGGGGAAAAAAGGTACTGTGAGTAACTTCCTGTGGGATTCAAATAAAAGAGCACCTAGGGTAACCGGCTCCTCTGTGTTTCAAGCTACATGTGTTGAAATGCAAATGATTACAGGTCAGTTGCCTCATAGGCTATGATCAAAATCTGTTTATAGAATGCTCAAAAGAAACTAACAAATGCCTGATTCAAAGTTAACAGTACCTGACTCATACTCATGGAGGGAATAGGAGTGGGAGCAGGGAGGGAACGGGGAGGGGGAAGGGGGAGAGGGCAGGGAAATATGGAGTCGCGTCAGGCATCCTTTAATGTTTTCCTCTTTTATTGGTTTCCAAAATGTTTAATCCTTGGAGGTGTCATTCTGTTTTGGAGTTGTTTGAAGGGAAAGAATTATGAGGCTTTGAGACTTGACAAGGAACTGAGAAGCCATTCTTGGAGCATTAATAAGCTACGGTCCCCCTTTAGTTTTTGACTAGAGCAGAAAAGACCCTTGAAATGTTCTTGTCTGTAAACACTAATTCATAAGAGGGAGATAATACATTCAAACTTCATTTTCAAACCAATATTAAAAACGGCTGCTTTAACATTAAGCAAAAATCACAGTATAATGTGTTCCTTCAGAGGCCAGCATTTCTGTTTTATAACTATCAATTTACTGTGCTTGGTTAGAACAGTGGTTCTCATTTTTTTTTCCAGTTCACAAACCATTCTGAAGCAAAACCCCAAGGACCACCGGTCTCTATTCATCATTGTTTAAAAAAAAAAAAAAAAAAGGAAATTAAAAAAAAAAAAAGCAAAGAAAAAGAAACACCTAAACATTGTGAAACTCTGGCTTTAAAATGTGGCTGTTAGTTAGTGTGGTTATTTTAAAGTTTGTGTTTGTTCTTTTGAATGTAAATTTGAGTTTGCAATTAGGAAGATAACTTTAAGAAAAACTCTGGGCTTTTCTTCTTTCTTTCTTTCTTTCTTTCTTTCTTTCTTCCTTTCTTCCTTTCTTTCTCTTTTTTAAGAGATTCGGATTTTAACTCATCCCATAACCATTGCTCAATTGGAAGTGATACCATGGAATTAAATGGAATTGTACTCTGTGGTTACTAACCAAATCCCAAACATCTATGCTTCAGAAATATGCAACTTTAATCACCAAACTGTGTTAAGTGAAGCAGTGTTAGATCAGATCTGTTGCTGGGAAAACTGGTGATTGATTTAAGTACACGTTCACAAACAACCACGTTGACTATGATTTCAGCAACTTATTTAAACAGATAACTGGTAGTAAAACATATACCTTGGGGGTATAGATATCAAAAACATTCTTTTAAAATCCTGCACATAACTTAAAATTGCTTACTAAATATGGAGTAGATTCTATAAATGGCTTTATTTGAGAATGTAATTAACCCCACCTAATAAAATTGTGTACATTTAAATTGTTTTTACAAGAAGTTTTGTGAAATGCTTTTTAGAAAAACAGAAAGTATTTATTGTTTCCAAAGGGCAATATAATATTTTGTTGATGACTGGTGAGATTGGTTAGTGGTAGAGTGTTTTACTGGGTTCCTTTCCCAATAAAATGTTAAAAAGAAAAAAACAGGTATCTTGAAATCATAGTAATAAAAAACTTTTCTGTAGGTCTCTAGACAACTGTTAAGGGTTGAATTATGCTACCGTATAGAATGACACTGAATTCCTAATTTCTAGTACTTTATACTGTGACCACACTTGGTAATCCTGTCTTTTACAGGTGTAATGAATTAGAGCGAGGCCATACTTTAATTGGGTGGGCCTCTAATCCAATAACTGGTGTGCTTATAAGAAAATCTCTCTGTTAACAGAAGCACGGGGAGAATGTTGTGTAACAAAGGAAGACTGAAATCTTGCCTCTACCAGCAAAGGAATGTCAAAGCACCAGAAGCTAAGGAGGGGCTAAGAAGAGTTTCTTATGGCTTTCAGGGGGAGTTAGAGTCTGTGGGTTACCTTCATCTCACAGCTCTAGTCTCTAGAACTGTAAGGCAGTCTCTTGTCTGCTCTCTTCTCTCCCTCCCTCTGCCCTCCTCCTTCTCTAGCCACGCCCCTCAGTCCCTCCCCCCACCAGCACCGCTTCTGAACGTTAGGCCCTCCACATCTCAGACCTGCCTTTCTCACTAGCTCTGATCTATGGCCAGAGGATGCATTCTTAATGAAATTCTCCTCTAATTCCTTAAAATCCACAAACCAAGATACAAACCAAGTATTTTTGCACAGACAGGTCTTAGGAAAACGAGAAAAGAATCATGTATTTGGGTTTGGAATTTCCATCAGATATTGTAAGCATGGGAAATAGGATAGATGGTGTGAACCCCAGTCTGGAAAGATGAAAGGCCAGATGAGCTAGCTCTCCTTTCTACTCCTGTAAGCAAAGAATGTGTTTTGGACTCCTTTATCTGACAGTGATATGTAAAGATAGAGGAGAAGAAACCAATTTCCAACCCCAATTGTTGGGTTGGTTTCCGTTAGTTTCAGACATAGCAAAAAACGAGTTTCTTTTCATTTTCATTTTCTTTTCCTCTGTCCCAATTATAGATAATGTATAGTTTAGTCTTTTAATATTTGATTTTTGTGACAAAAATATATCATACAAAATTTGCTATCTTAATCATTTTTAAGTGCACAGTTCAGTAGTCTGAAGTAACTCACACTGCTGCACACTCTACAGAACATTGGGATTTTTGTTTGTTGTTCAGAGCTTGAAACTCTATGCTCAGTAAACAATTCCCCATTCCTCCCTCACCTCAGGCCCTGGTTACTATCATGGTACTTCCTGTCTCTGGGATTTCGTCTACTTTAGATACCTTATGTAACTGGATAAATATATCATTTGCCTTTTCTTTTGTGATTGCTTTATTTCAGTTAGCACCATGCACTCAAGATTCACCTATGTTTCAGTGTGTGACAGATTTTCCTTCTTTTAAGGTTGAATAACATTCTATTGCATGCTGTAACATCTCTCTCTCTCTCTCTCTCTGTCTCTCTCTGTCTCTCTCTCTCTCTCTCTCTCTCACACACACACACACACACACACACACACACACACACACACGATTTCTGCTCCTAATTCCTTACAGAGAACTCTCAAAACTCTTGTAATTTTGTGAGTGGTAATAAGGTGACTCTGGTGGGCTCTGAATGTGATTAGAAGCTTGCAGCTTTCATCCTTGCCATGCTCCAGGGAGAAGAGAGGGACTGGGGATTGAGTTAATGACTAATCATGCCTATATGATGAAGCAGCCATTAAATTTTCCTAAGCTGTGGGGTTTGGAGTGTTTCCAGGCTGATGAACAAATCCGTGTTCCAGGAGGGCAGTGCCTTCACACTTCACAGGGCTACAGACTTTTGCAGTCAAGTCCCCTCTGGATCTTTTCGGGATCTTCTGAGAATTCCATATATGCATGCAATGTACTTTTTGATAATATTCACCCCCTACTCCTCCCTCTGACTCCTCCCATATGCATCCCCATCTCCTTCTGATCTTGTGTCTATAAAACAAACAAACAAACAAACAAACAAACAAACAAAACCAAGCAGCCGGGCGTGGTGGCGCACGCCTGTAATCCCAGCACTTGGGAGGCAGAGGCAGGCGGATTTCTGAGTTCAAGGCCAGTCTGGTCTACAGAGTGAGTTCCAGGATAGCCAGGATCACACAGAGAAACCCTGACTCGAAAAAACAAACAACAAAACAAAACAAAACAAACAAACAAACAAACAAAAAAAAGCTACTTGTTCCAATTTGTGCAACTCATATACTCACAGGTCTGGGACTATCCAGTGGAGTATGGTCGACCTATGAGGAGCCATAACCTTACAGAAAATGAACTCTCCTTCCCCTCAAAGCCATAAACTGTCAATAGCTCCCCACTTAGGAGGAAGGGGTGTAGTAGAAATGTCCCATTTATGGTTGAACATTCTACAGATGTTCTCTGCACATTGTCCAGTTGTGATTTGTAATATTGTTTATTGAGTATGCAAATCTCAGTTATAGCCTTGATTATATGGTAGATTACAAATAGCACACTAAACTCTTACCCATCTGTCGTGTAACAGTCTCCTCTAAGATGAGAACATTTCATCCTGCAGGGGAGATACTTAAGCAAGGAGGTAAACAACTCTAACATCATTTCAAGAACTCCCTGAAACTGACCAGATTCACTAGGCCCCTCCCTGCTAGAGTAAACAATAAAAAAAAATGAGCTTCAAAGAAGACTCTCAAAGGAGGAAAGCTGCGAAGAAGTCTCTGAGACCAGCCCAGCTGCCTGGAAGAAGCAAAAATCCATTCAAGCTGCCCGCAAGATGTTGAAACCAGAGTCACTTGGAAAGGACACTCCCCAATCTGTTGAGCTGCCTGCAGGGACTCCAGGTTCCCAGCTTTTGTGAGCTGGGGTGGGCTTTGGTGATTCAGCTGTGTTTGAGTTATTTCTGTTCCTATAAGTAACCATTTACCCATATTCCTGTAAGTGACCCCAATACAATTCATTGGTTTGCCAAGCTGGACTTTTGGTGCTCTCTGTACTTTGGTTTGTCGTGGGCACCCTTTCTGGGTGTGTGTTTCATCTCCCCAGGAAAAGTTTTGCCACAAGATACCATGCTATTTGTAGCATGACTTTTCATTTTGTCCCATCAAGGCATAGTTAATTTTTCTACTATTTAAACTGGGGACAACCTGCTGAGTACCTTAAGCCAATAGAATGTGATGGATGTACTGTGGTACAGGTTTCAAGCCTGAGCTGCAGCAATACTAAACACCTTTTGCTTCCTTTCTTAGAATCCACATGAATAATACACTTAGGTCAGAAATATTCAGGGAAGAAAAAAGCAGAGGAAGTAGAGATGAGGCTCAAAGAAAGTATGAGTGCCCAGCCCAGGTCTGGACAGCTAACTGCACACATATCAGTGGATCTAGAAAGGAACAGAATAAATGTATGTCAAAGAACTGAACTCAGCCCAAATTTCCATTTTATGAAATTTTAGGCCAAATAAATGGTTTCTGCTTTTTTTTGGTTGTTTCTTTTAAAGATAAGATCTCACTATGTAATCCAAGCTAGCCTCAAACTCAAAATCTTCAGTCTCTGCCAGGATTATAGGCTTGTGTTGTGTCTTCTAACTGGTTGTTACTTTAAGCACATGGTAATTGTATTTGTTTCCTGCTAAGATACTCTGACAAAAGCAACTTAAAGGAACAAAGGTAACCTGGCTCACAATTCAAAGGTATGGCCCATCAAGACAGGTAAGCAAGGCCACAGGATCAAGGGCACAGAGAGCAGTAAGCACATACTTCTGATCTGTTTTTTTCTCCATGTTTGCAGTACAGGATTTCCTTCCCAGTGAATGGTCTCCCAGACAGTTAAGATGGGTCTTTCTATATCAAGTAAACATAATTAAAATAATCCCTCATGGGCATGCCCAGAGATTCTAGATCTTGTTAAATTGACAGCACTAAGCACTATGCATCCGTTATCTTTGAAATATCCACATTCTGCTTTGCAAATCTAATTTAATTTCCAAAGGCTTCAGTAATCCATATCGACTGGCTCTGGATTATTTTTCTTAGGCTTCACTCTGGCCTTTTGCACTATTCCATCTTGTATTTGGGACTCTATGTTGGACACTTCCTCATACTGTCCATGAACATAGTGTTAACATTTGAAATTGAATATTTCCCAACCTGAATTTCTCCTCCTATATCCACGTTATGTTTTCTAGAAAGTACCGTTTTGCTAATTGACAGCTTCCTTGCTGTTCTCCTACCTCTGACCTTGTTTTCATCAAACTCATCTCATCTACTGCCTTAAATGACCCATTCTCCTAAGTCATGAAAGAAGAAGGAATTGACCCCTCAGCTTTAGACACTGGGAGTAAATTTCCCTTTTGGATGTTCATTGCAACATTTTCTTCATTGTTTATTATTTCTCTTGAGCATGGGTCCTGTTGTCCTAGTCAACTATCCACTGATAATGGTTTATATCATACATATTGTAAATGCCATGCTTGGGGAGCCTGGATTAAGTTTTGGTCTCTTTTGTTTGTTTTTACAGGCAATGAACTGCGCTGAACTCAGATTCCAAACGGAGCATCAGCCGACCTTTTAGCCCAAATCTTTAAGCTTGAGCTGGTTTGCTTGTTCTGCCATGTCCATGTGTTTTCAGGGTCTTTCAGAGACGCAGGCACCGTTAAAATACAGAATTTAAAGCACCTGGTATCTGAATATCTTCTTTTAAGAGATTTCTACTTTGCTCTCTAAACTGATTTCTGGGTTTTCAGCAAATAATGCTAGTTATATCAACCCTGTTTGGAGAAGACCAGAACTTTTCTCTGAGCGAAAAGCTAATAAATATGGAAACTCAGAGAGCTGGTATTCAGATGTTTACCCATTCAGCACTCAACAGTTTTTGTTTGTTCTCTAGTGCCTTTACTAAGATGATGATGATGGTTGTGATGGTGATGGTGATGATGATGATGATGATGATGATGATGATGATGATGATGATTTTGTTTGTTGAAGACAGGGTTTCTTCACATAGCTCTGGCTTTCCTAGAACTCACTCTGTAGATTGGGCTGACCTCAAACTCAGAGATCTATCTGCCTCTCCCTGGAATTAAATGTGTGTGCCACCAAAATTTTGTTTCATGTTTATAGTTATAAGAGAATGGTGGTTATATGTTGGAGCTGCTCAGATATCCTCAGAAGCGGAAACTCTCTGCAAATTAAAAACCTTCCATGATTCTCCAGTTGAAATCTGAGGATTCAATCTAGGATTTGTCCCTCTCTAAGAATTACTCATGCTCTCATACTTACGCTAAGTTTGTCTTTAATGTAGCTTTTGTCCACTGTGTTCTGTATGGTTAGATGACATTTATATCACTGTCTATCGAAGTATTATTCATCTTTCAAGTACTTAAGACTTTTTTGTACTACTGTAGCCATGTTTTCTCCCTATTGGTCTTCTCCACGCCCATGGCTTTAAATAGTATTTATTATATGACAGTGCTTCATCAATTGGTATTCTTAAAAACATTCTACAGATTCAATGAAATTATTCACAGACCTAGAAAACACAACCCCGACATTTGTATGGAATCACAAATAATCCTGAGTAGCCAAAAACAATTCTAGGGAGAAAGAATAATGCTGGAGGTATCACAACACTTGATCTCAAATTATATTGAGGAGCCACAGTAACAAAACCAGCATGCAACTAGTGCAGGAACAAACACTTACTAAATATAATAAAAAGGAAAAACAAACTCTTGACAAAGGTTTTGTCATGCAGCAATGTCCTAGAAGTTGAAGCATGTCCTAGAAGTTGGACAAGAGGGTCTGTAGGACTCAAAAAAATTCTAAAAGGAGACTCAATACAATTCAAGAAGTAAGAATTTCCTAAAGTTTATTGGAAGCACAGGAAACCTCTCTCCTCCAGTTTAAGTAAATACCAGCAACCATCAATTGCTATTAGCTCTTTAGCTAGGGGTGGGACTTCATGAACCCCCTTCCCAATCCATGCTGGGATTGTCTAGCACAATCTTGCACAGCTTTTTAAAAAAGGTTTATTTATTTTGTATGCATACACTGTATGCTGTCTCAGACACACCAGAAGAGGGCGCCAGATCTTGTTACAGATGGTTGTGAGCCATCATGTGGTTGCTGGGAATTGAACTGAGGACCGCTGGAAGAGCAGTCAGTGCTCTTAACCGCTGAGCCGTCTCTCCAGTCCTTGCATAGCTCTTATGCATGATGTTATAGATGCTTTGAGTGCATATGTGCAATAGCTCTGTTATGTCTGTAAAATGTTGTTTCACTGCAGTCACCCACTACTTCTGGCTCTTGTAATTTTTCTGCTCTCTCACTTGTGAGGATTCCTGAACTGCAGGAGGAAGGGCTGTGATCTAGATGCCCCACTTAATTCTAGCACTCTATAGTCTCTTATTCTCTGCAAATTGGCCAGTAATGGGCCTCCGTGTTAATTGGCATCTACTGCAAAAAGAAGCTTCTCTGGTTCTGGTTTAAAGGTGCACTAATCTGTGAGTATGAAAATAAGTATTTAGGGGTCAGTTTAAGGCTACATCCATTTAGCAGAGTAGTAATAGTAGGTTCTTCCCCAGGATCTATGACTTACCAAACCAAATGGATTTTTTGGCATTTTAAAGATGCCAGACATGAATTCTATCTTGTGGAGCAGGTCTGAATTTTATGCAGAAAATGATTGGGTACTCTCACAACATTTGTGTCACTACTGTATAGGGGTATATCTTGCTGGGCTACTTATTATCGCATAACTGCTCGAAGTTACATCAAACAGGTTACCTGGAAGGGAAGCTGAGAATATATGGGAAGGTGGCAGAAAGGAGACGGAGACCAAAACAACACCTGCTACTCAAGGTTTCAAAGTTTAATAAAGAACTCCCAATATATATAGGCAGAGGAAAAGGCTGGAAGCTTCTCTGCAGAATCAGTTCAGTTGCTCCGCAGGTGGCTAGTGCTTCTCAGGACACTGCAGGTCCTTGAAGAAAAATGGACTTTACCTAGGTGGAGGGGATTATGGCTGACACAGGAGTTCCCACTCAAAGGCTGTATGAGGAACTTCACATTGGTCAATGTCAAGTTCCTGCCAGGTGGCATGGCACCTCAATAAGGCTCTCTACATTATCATAACTTGGCAAGGATCACAGCTATGTTTGTTTTTCTCCCCTGTTAGCATGCATAACTCTTTCCAGCACTATGAAAGCAGCCAATAAAGGGTGAAGTTTCTATGTTAGTACCAACTAGATTTTCCATGTTCTATAATTTAAGCATGTGGCATTTCAGTAATAGAGTCTTATCCTCCAATTGCGTAGTATGTGAAAAGCGATGGCAATAGTCTACAGTATGCAGTCTACAATGTTAGGAGGAGGTCAAGGACAACTCATTTTCTAAAAACTCCAAAAGAAGTAATTTGTTCCTCGTGTTGGGCCTTTCATTTTTCTTCTTTTTTTTGAGCGTTTGTTGTCTAATAGAGGCATTGCCACCCCATTGCAGGGTAAACATGTGTAAACTCTTTATCTATGCCTATATTTTAGGAAGCTTTCACAGTAGTAAGTTTCCATATGACATTTTCAAAGGTCTTTCATATAGTTATCCCTTCCCATATTTCCTTTTCTACCCTGTCCTCTGATCTCTTACATCACATAACCTCTCTTGCTCCATTATTTTCTCTTCCCCTTCCATTCTAACTGCTCTCTCTTCCCTTAAAATCTACCCCTATGTCATCTTACTGCTTTCATGATTTTTATGGGTACTCCAGCTTAAACACACACATCTAAATGTTCATAGCTAACATCCATGTCTAAGAGAGAACTTCTGGCATTTTCTGACCCCTGCATATATACATGTTTAAGTAACCTGAAATCCTTACTGACTTACCAAGGTGGAGTTGGATGTTGTTACTTTAAGTCTGTTGTTTGTTTCCTACCTGGAGTAATTGGTGCTTGTTCACATCTCTCTAGGAATAGTGTTACACAGCAGCTGTCAAAAACATACACTAGAGAAAAGTCAGTCACTTCAACAAAATAGTGTCAAGAAAACTGGGTATCCACATATATAAGAATGATATTATATCATTATCTTTTACCCAGCACAAAATCATTACAAAATGGATCAGAGGCCCCTAATAGTAAGACCTGAAATTATAAAACTGTTGGGGGAAAACATTTCAAGACACAGACGTAGCAGAGATGCTCTGAAAATAACTCCAATTGCTCAGGAAATAATAGTAAGAATTGACTTAGGGGATTGCACACGATTTTAAAATCTGCATAGCAATACAAACAATTGTCAGAGTTCAGAGACTACAGAATGAGGGAAAATATTTTTTGATTTTTTTTTAATTTTCTATACTCTTTGTTTACATTCCAAAGGCTTTCCCCTTTCCAGTCCCTCCCATATGTCCCATAAGTCCTCTTCCCCCCACCCCACCCATTCCCCAATCACCCCTCCTCCCCACCATTTCTCTGTTCTGGTACTCTCCTACAAAACTGAATTTAGTCTTTTCCGGACCAGGGTCCTCTCCATCCTTTTTCTTGGGAATCTTTTGTTTAGCTAATTGTGTCTTGAGTATTCAGAGCTTTTGGGCTCATTAATATCCACTTATCAGTGATTGCAATTCATGTGTATTCTTTTGTGATTGGGTTAACTCACTTAGGATGATATTTTCCAGATCCAACCAGTTGCCTACAAATTGCATGAATTCATTATTTTTAATTGCTGAGTAGTATTCCATTGTATAAATATACCACATTTTCTGTATCCATTCCTCCGTTAAGGGACATCTGGGTTCTTTCCAGCTTCTGGCTATTATAAATAAGGCTGCTATAAACATAGTGGAACATGTGTCTTTATTGCATTCAGGGGAATCCTCTGGGTATATGCCCCCGAGTGGTATGACAGGGTCCTCTGGAAGTGTCATGCCCAATTTTCTGAGGAACTGCCATACTGATTTCCAGAGCGGTTGTACCATCTTGCATTCCCGCCAACAATGGTGGAGTGTTCCTCTTTCTCCACATCCTCGGAGGGAAAATATTTTACAGCTATACATCTAATAGGGAATTGATATCTAGAACGGAAAGAGATACAACAATTGAACATCAAAAAACTGAACCATCCATTAAATAAATGCCTAAATGCATTGAACTGACAGTTCTCAACAAAAGAAACAAAAAATGATATTTATGAAAATGCTCACCCTACCTAGCCATAGGAGAAATGCAAATTAAAATTGCCTTGAGAGACTCAATCTCACTATTCAGAATGGCTATCTATAAAAAAACATAACAAATGCTGGTGAGAATATGGGGAAAGAGAAACACTGTATAGAGGTTAGTCAAGGAAATGAAAATTGTACTTCCATATGACCTAGCTATACAACTCTTGGGAGAGTCTATAATAGTGGAAGGCACAGCAGCAGACTATCAGGAAGCAAAGAGATCACATTTCTAACTACAACACAAAGCAGAGAGTGAACTGGAAGTGAGACAAAGCTCTAAAGTCTCCTCGGAAGCTCTCCTTGCTAGAAAAAACCCATACTCAACATCAGTGTTCATTCTTCACAAAGCCTCTATTGTATCTCCCTCCTACAAATGTACTCTTACTCTTTTTGAACGTCATCTCCACGTTTGTCATGGTTTGAATATAAAACGACTCCTATGGCCTCATGGAAATTGAGAGTCTGGATTTTGGGGAAGTAGTTGGATCCTGATAGCTCTGACCTAATCAATGGATTAATGGATTAATTAACAATGGATTCATAATGCTGTGGCATTACTGGGAGATTTTTTTTTTTTAAACGGAGACTGGCTGCATCCTGTAATCACTTTCCTCTCTGCTTCCTGGCTTCTCTTACATCAGTTGTTCTCTCTGCTCTACGATACACTGGCTCTTTTGTTGCCATTGTGGACTGAGTCCTCTGAAACTGTGAGTTAAAAATAAACAATTTCTCTAAGTTGTTTATGTTATGTACTTGGTCATAGTTCTGTGAAAGTAACTAATATCATAATGACTCTTGCAGTATTTACCACTTCCACCCTCAAGTTTTAGTCTTGTGATAGGAAACCAGAAAGGGCAGAGTTGCCACCTGATTCATTTGAGTAGTCTCTACCTGTTCTACTACAGGGCTTTATTCAAAATCATGCTGATAGATGTTGAATGAGTGAATAAATAACCAAGTTAATATTTATTTCCATTGAAGGTAATTGACACTAACATTAAAACAGTGCCAACAATGGTCTTAGTTAGGTCATGCCCAAGTCCCTTTGAAAGTAATGTAACATAATTCATTCACTTAAGTCTATATTATGAAATATTTTTAAGTGGTTATTAAACTTTTAGTGCCTCATCACAAATGTTCAAGAGTACTGAAGTATTCCAACTGAGGTAAATTTAAATAACACTTCCTAAATATTAGGAATATCTAAATGTTATAAATATTATAAAAACATGCCAATGATTCCCAACAAATTCAGCAGCAGATATCCATGGGTATCTTGACATAATGGACAGGTAGCAATTTGGGGGAACATATTTATAAAGTTTTAATGCTGATTCACATACAAATCTATGTAAATATAATGGAAATTATTTACATTTTAATTACACATAGCAGATCTCAACTTTTTAAGATCTCACCTTCTTCTTTGGCTTCATTTCAGTTATTCTTCCCATTTTCAGTCTTTGCTAGTGAACTATGCCTTTTCCTGGTGCTATTTCAAGCTCATACTCAGAATCCAAACTTACTCCCCAGATCCATTAATGCTACAACAGCTTTACATTAGAGAGAAACGCTCTTTAAATATTTTTCATGTAATAGAACCTTCTCTACATTTTAACGCTATACTTTGCTGGTCATTTTTGGCTCTTTGAACATTATTAACTCTTTTTACAGTTAGCTTAGTGATTTAGGTTGAGCATTTCTTATATGGAAAGATTGCTTACTTATCTAGATATTCTCTCCTTTTGTATTCTGTATGTATCTTGTGGTGTTTAAATTTAATTAATTAAAAAGCAAAATCACCTAGGCAAAATACATGATGAAAAAAGACCTCATGTGATTCAGGTAAATTAAGCACAAAGCCAAGTTTCTTATTATCTTGACCTGAAAAAGACATTACTCATAAGTGACATTGTGGAAGAAAGTATTAAATAATTCAAGACCATTGATGTCATTGTTATCTGCCCAGATACATTTGACTGAGAAGGAATAACCTTTTCTCTCTCCCAGTAATTTTATAGAAAAGATTTTCTCCATTTCATACAAAACCTCACTTCTATTCATCATTTTATCTTGGAGGTTAAGCTTTAAGAGAAGTGCAGAAAAGCTAATGTAAAATCAAGCAAAAAAAAAAAAAGCCACTCCTTTGTATTATACTAGGCAAGGTTTCTCAACTGTCCTCTCTCTCTCTCTCTCTCTCTCTCTCTCTCTCTCTCTCTCTCTCTCTCTCCTTTTCTTTCTTCCTTTCTGAATTGCAGAGAGCTGAAAACCCATCTAGAAGTAGCTTAAGAATTAAAGGGCATTTTTTTGGTACAATTAGTGCACAAGGGAAGAGGGTGCTCACAAGATTAATTGATGACATTGTCATTGAGATCCTACCTTTACATCAACTAAGTTATTTGCCTGTGTTTGTTTGTGGTGTAGTCTGCTTGTGAACGAATGCAAGTGTGAGCACTCACACATGCACACTAGAACACATATACACATTTGCGCACACAAGCACATGCACATGGAAGTCAGAGGACTTCCTGTGGGTGTCAGCCCACCCCTTCCACAACATGGGCTGTGGAGAGGACTGAACTCAGGCCAAGTTGTCGGGCTTGGTAGAAAGCCCTTTTACCCATGGGACTATCTTCCTGACCTTAAAATCCCATAACTTTGACCCACAATTCTCAGAGAATTGGTTTGGACTTCTGGCTTATCTGTTATGGTTGCAAGATATTCACAATACTTTCAGTTTCATATGTAGAAAAAATAGGTCCTTAAGAGGGAACGTGGGCCTTTCTCCTCATTGAACTATTCATCTTTAGGGTATTTGCACACATTATTTGCAGTGCTTGACAATTTGTCCTTCAGCTATGATAGATTCCATATCCTACAGGTGAGCAGAGGCCACTTTACGAAAAATAACAACTATTGCCTCTGTTGTACTTTGTTTTTTGGTTTTTCCTTTCTTTCTTTCTTTCTTTCTTTCTTTCTTTCTTTCTTTCTTTCTTTCTTTCTTTTGATGAAGGATCTCATTATGTACCTTAGACTGGCCTTGAACTTGTGATCCTCCTGTCTCATTCCTACCCAGAATGCTAGGATTATAAGCATTTGCTACCATACCAGGCATCATCCATTATTCCTTATGCCCATCCCTTGCTTTAATTTTTGATGACATCTAAGACCAGTGTGTGTTTGTGTGTGTGTGTGTGTGTGTGTGTGTGTGTACATGTGCCACAATAGAATTGAAGACAAGCTGCACTTGCAGCAGTTACTTTTCTCCTTCCATCATGTGGGTTTTGGGAATTGAACTCATTTTGTTAGGTTTAGCATCAAGAGCCTTTAGCAACTGAACCATCTCTCTGGCATCTCAGTACATTTCAAGGTGCTTCTAATAACCATTTGTCCCATCTTCAGTTGGAAAATGGCTATCCTAAATTAAGACCACACTTTCCATTTTCAATCGAAACTCCATGTGGTCAGCAGGATATTGGCAGAAATCATGGCTATCAATTTTCAGGATTTTGCTATAAGACAATTTGTGCATGCATTTTGCTTCTTAAGTTATTTATCTTTTGCATTTCTTGTTGTCTAAACCATGTAAGTGATGAGTGTCTCTCTAAACACTATTTTAGACTGTGAAGATAACGGATACATTGCTCACTTCTCTTTTTATTATGTGAGAAAGAAGTAAGTTTTTATCTTGTTAAACTACAGTTATTTGGGTCCATCTTATTTCCTACCAAATCTAATTCTAACTGGTAGACAGAAAGATTTTAGAATGTTACAGATGGAGGATGTCTTAGTTCCAGAGGTCATAAACCAAGGGCACCAAAATAGAGTGTGGGTAAAGCCAGATCCAAAATACAGTTTGGGGTCAGCTCTTTTTATTACTCTATTCTGCCTATCAAATATATTTAAATATGTATTCAAATATGCATTTGAAATATATATACATATATACTTATATATACACATCTTTTGAGTGTATACATATAAAATACATATGCATAATATATTTTGAATGCATATATGTATATATTAAAAATATATGTATATAAAAGTATATATTCATATATATTTCAAATTAGTTTGGAAACTGATTCCTGTTTCCACAATGGCTTTATTTATAATATTATAAGAATTACAAGTATATAATCTTTTAGTGCATTAACTCAAACACTTTCTGAAAAGAGAATTTTCTTTAGTCTGTTGATTCCTTAAATACATGCTTTAAACCCTCCATTTTTGAAGTGCAATTAGAAGATTAAGCTGAAGCAGTGTAGCTGGAGTGTACGATAATGCTTCACCAGTTGATATAGGTCTATATGATATGAAATGTCAACACAAACAAAGTAGCTCTTTCCTGTGTGTGAAGTTTTTTTTATTGAATATATTCTTCATTTACATTTCAAATGCTAAAACCTTTCCTGGTTTCCTGCCTCCCTGAAAACCCCCAACCCTTCCCTCCTCCCAGCCCCTGCCTCCAAGTATATGCCCCTCCACCTGACACATTCCCACCTCCCCTCACTCTATTTCCCTTTTTTGAAGCATCTATTGAGCCTTCACAGGACCAAGGACCTCTCCTCCCACTGATGCCTGACAAAGCATTCCTCTGCCACACTTTTGGCTGGAACCATGTGTACCCCTTGGTTGGTGGCTTAGTCCCTGGGAGTCCTGGGGCATCTGGTTGGCCAACATCATTGTTCTTCCCATGGGGCTGTGAACCCCTTCAGTTCCACCAGTCCTCCCTCCAACTCCTCCATTAGGGACCCCATACTCAGTCCAATAGTTGGTTGCTAGCATCTGCTTCCGTATGTGTAAGGCTCTGGCAGGGCCCCTCCGGAGACAACCATGAAATGCTCCTTTTGGTATATACTTCTTGTCATCAGTAGTAGTGTCATGGTTTGGTGACTGTTTATATAGGGTGAATCCCCAGGTAGTCTCTGGGTAGCCTTTCCTTCAGTCTCTGCTCCATGTGTGAAGTTTATTAATCACTCATGTGTCCTGCATAATATTGGGCAGATAGGGTGGCCATAATGTAGTTTCGGGAAGTTATTACCACACAAATAAACTCGGGAAACAATATTGGGAAAATATCAACTATTAAATAGTGATATACTCATCAGGCAAGGGAAGGAGTTTCTCTAAAGAGTTTTATTTCTTAATCTCCAATAGTTTATATTTCATTTATTTTGCTCTTTTAAAAAATATTCTATTTTGAGATAGGGCCTTGTTATGTAGCTCAAGTTAGCATCAAGCTGCTGCATTGTGTTTTATTTCTTGCTTTCAAGTGGAACATATTCAGCTTTATTAATGATACTTTTCGTACACCATCACAGGTTTTAAAGAAGGACTTGGGGGTAACAATTATTAATGATATGCAAGAACTTCCAAATTCCCTTCTTGTATGGGCTACCAAGATCAGAAAGCCATTATGAAATTCCTTTTTGGAACAAAGGTTGATCTTTCACATAAGGATGTTGTTTAACAACTTTCCACAAACAAGCCCTGACTTTTAGGAAATGGAGTAAGAATGGTAGAATTGTCAGTCTGAAGAGCCAAAGTCTTTTAGAAAAGGATCCACTGCTCTTCTGAGGAATACCATTCTGATGATATCATTGCAGGGTTCAGATCACTCAGCATATTTGGTTAAACCAAGTTTAGGAGATTAGATCCCTACAGGTCTCTGGTTTTAAGAGAGTTAAGTCTATGTTGGTGATGGAGAGGGAGGGGGATCTAAAAGTGAATTGAGGTCTTCCCATAGCAATAGGTATTCTGTACCAAGCAGGGCATGTGTGTGAATATCAGGAAATCCCTCCTGAAGCAAAGGTGAGTCAGTCAAGATTAGTAGGAAGATGTTTTCCCATGAATTCAGCTTGGGAGACATTTCATTAATGACACATGCGCTTGCCCGGATACCCTGAAACAGTGAAATGTTCTGTGTGTTAACAACACAACTGCTTTAAAAAGTAAAACAAAATTATGAATTTTCTAAAATTTGATAAAATGGTATTTTGAATTGTACAGTCAAAAGAAGTACAGTTATTTATTTATTTATTTATTTATTTATTTATCTGTGTAGCCCTGGCTGTCCTGGAACTCACTCTGTAGACCACGCTGGCCTTAAACTCAGAAATCCGCCTGCCTCTGCCTCCCAAGTGCTGGGATTACAGGCGTGCACCACCACCGCCCAGCTAAGTACACTGTTATTTAAGCAATGTACTCTCTTGACATCTGTAGCACCCCAGATCCCTTGTTTGCAGGGGTATTGTTTAGTTTAGGCTCTGGCTTTAAGGATTAGTCTGAGCAGACCAACCACCTTGCAGATTGTTTCTATGGCTTGTCCTTCACCTTGGCTTATCTACTTTAGAATACCCTTCAGTCTTTCTTTCTTTTTTTTGGGGGGGGGGCGTGGTGATGGCATGGTAAGGGGGTGATAGGCTCTGAGTGCAGAGATATAGTAGTGCACAGCTTTGATAAGTTGAGGGGTCTTTCTAGTCCCTCTATGCTGCTCAAATCTTGGGACTGCCATGATCAGACATTATTTTTTTAATTGAATATCATCTTCATTTATATTGCCAATGGTAAAACCTTTCCTGATTTCCCCCCTCCCCGAAGACCTCCAACCCCTCCTCTCACCCCCTGCCTCCACATATATGTCCCTCCACCCGACACACTCCCACCTCCTCCCCCCTCGGTTTCCCTTTGTTGGGGCATCTATTGAGCCTGACCAAGGACCACTTCTCCCACTGATGCCCAACAAGGCCTTCCTCTGCCACATTTTTGGCTGGAACCATGTGTGCCCCTTGGTTGATGGTTCAGTCCCTGGGAGTCTTGGGGCGTCTGGGTGGCAGAAATCATTGTTCTTTCCATGGGACTATAAGCCTCTTTAGCTCTTCTGGGTCACCCTCCTGCTCCTCCATTGGGGACCTCACGCCCAGTCCAATAGGTGGCTGCTGGCATCTGCCTCTGTATTTGTAAGGCTCTGGCAGGGCCCCTCCTGAGACAACCATGGCATGCTCCTTTTGGTGTACACTTCTTGTTGTCCATAGTAGTGTCCAGGTTTGATGACTGTTTATAGGATGAATCCCCAGGTAGGGCAGTCTCTGAGTGGCCTTTCCTTCAGTCTCTGCTCCACACATTGTCTCCCTTATTGCTCCTGTGAGTATTTTGTCTTCTTTCTCAGAGGAACCAAAGTACTCTTAAGTCTTCCTTCTTGAGTTTCCTGTGCTGGGTGAATTGTAACTTGTTTATTTTGAGCCTTTGGGCTAACATCCGCTTATTAGTGAGTGCATACCATGTGTGTTCTTTTGTGATTGGGTTACCTCGCTCAGGATGACACTTTCTAGTTCAATCCATTTGCCTAAGAATTTCATGAATTCATTGTTTTTAATAGCTGAATAGTACTATATTGTATATATATATATGTATATGTATGTATATATATATATATATATATATATATATACACATATATATATATACCATAGTTTCTGTATCCATCCCTCTGTTGAGGGACATCTGGGTTCTTTCCAGCTTCTGGCTATTATAAATAAGGCAGCTATGAACATAGTGGAGCATGTGTCCTTATTACATGTAGGAGCATCTTCTGGGTATATGCCCAGGAGTGGTATAGCTGGGTCTGCAGGTAGTACTGTGTCTAATTTTCTGAGGAATCACCAAACTGATTTCCAGAGTGGTTTTAACAGCTTGCAATTCCACCAACATTGGAGAAGTGTTCCTTTTTCCCCACATCCTCTCCAGCATCTGCTGTCCCCTGAGTTTTTCATCTTAGCCATTCTTACGGGTGTAAGGTAGAATCTCAGTGTTGTTTTGATTTGCATTTCCCTGATAACAAAGAATGCTGAATATTTCTTTAGGTGCTTTACAGCCATTCAAGTTTCCTCATTTGTACCCCATTTTTAATAGGGTTATTTGACTCTCTGGAGACTAACTTCTTGAGTTCTTTGTATACATTGGATATTAGCTCTCTATCGGATGTAGGGTTAGTAAAGATCTTTTCATAATTTTTGGTTGCCGTTTTGTCTTATTGACTGTGTCATTTTCCTTTCCACAAGCTTTGCAGTTTCATGAGGTCCCATTTGTTGATTCTTATTCTTAGAGCATAACCCATTGGTGTTCTGTTCAGGAACTCTTCCCCTGTGCCCATGTGTTCAAGATTTGTCCCCACTTTCTCCTCTAGAAGCTTCAGTGTGTGATCAGACATTTATTAAAGATCAGACAGATAACATGCTGGCTCATCTTGTGTCAACTTGACACAGGCTAGAGTTGTCTGAAAGGAGAGAACCTCAGATGAAAAAAATGCTTCCATAAGATCTGGATATAGGGCATTTTCTTAATTGATGACTGATAGGAGGGCTCAGCGCATCGTGGGGCGGTGCCATCCCTGGGCTGGTGGTCCTGAGTTCTATAAGAAAACAGGTTGAGTAAGCCATGGGGAGCAAGCCAGTAAGCAACATCCCTCCATGGTCTCTGCATCAGCTCCTGTCTCTAGGACAGTCATGTAGGTGATGATAGTGCTTTTTCTTTTTTCTTTTTCCTTTTTTAATTTTTATTTTCTATATTCTATGTTTACATTCCAAAGGCTTTCCTCTTTCCCAGTTCCCCCCCACCATACGTCCCATAATTCCTCTCCCCCCAACCATTCCCCAATCATCCCCCCACTGATAAGTGGATATTAATGAGTCCAGATAGTGCTTTTTCTAAGCAAAAGCATGAATTGATATCTCTCATTATAGTGAACAGTTTGATAAGGTAAAACCAGGAAAACATTTATACCCCAAAGGGAGATTGTCTATGGTATCTCTGGTATGACAAAGTTGCTGGTTTTGATTCAATTATCTTAGAGTTAGTGGCAATCTCATTTGTATTTACCTCACAAAATCTTTAAGGAAAGTAAGGTGTGAGAAGAAATGAGGCATAGTGACACATGCTTGTAATCCTAGCACTTGAGAGGCTGAGGTGGGAGGATTGTGAGTTTAAAGCTAGCTTGTGCTACATGCTTCCAAATGGGAGAAAATCAGGAAATATGAAGAGGGTATATCTTATCTGAGTTGGAAGAGTGTTTAAGAACATAAGCTACACTAAGGCAGAAGTTTATAAACACTGAGATTTTTTTTAAAAAGTTTTATGGATTCTGAGAATTCCCAGGAGCATTTTAAAGAATTTGTTCACATCCAAAGAAACTAACTATACACATGACAGCACAAAGAAACTAACTATACACATGACAGCACAAAGAAACTGGGTTCTCTGCTTATTGTCTTCTGTCTGATAACTGCCTTTTCAGTCACTTGATAATCATAAGGATCACAATGTTTGTACAGCCATTCCTGCTAGGTCAGGCCACTTCTCCCAAGTCAAGCCAATCAGAGTTTGCACCTCAGATGTTTTAGAACTGGAAAGAAAAGTGAGAACCATTATTTACTCAGAGGCTTGAAAAGCATAGCATAAAAGCCAGAAGCAGCTGCTAGTGAAGAGAATAAAACCTCTCCTTTTCTTATTATCTATGCTGGATTCATGGCTGAAGACCCCGAGACAAAAGACAGACTTACTGAAGCACTGTTTCTCAATCTAAGGGTCATAACCCTTTTTGCTGGGGTTCAGATCAGAAATCCTGTATATCAGATATTTATATTATGATTCATAACAATAGTGAAACTGCAGTTATAAAATCGTAATGAAAATAATGTTATGGTTGGGGAGTGCCACAGCGTGAGGAGCTATACTAAGGGGTGGCAGCATTAGAAAGGGTGAGAACCCCTGGACTAGAAGGATGCATACAAATTTATTTAACACACGTTTTATGTGCTACAGGAGCCTTCATAAGAAAATGAAACCCAAAACAAGTAGGTTAAACCTGTGTATTTTCATGCTAGGTTTGGTGGAAGAGTGGATTGTCATGAAGGAGATGATTAGATAAAAATTTATAATCTACTAATAATAAATGAGGTAGAGGCTTAACAAAGAAGCCCATTTTCCAAGGGTCTTCTCTTTGTTCTTGTACTTTTTTTTGTGGGATGGGGCAGGGTCTTTCTGTGTAATCCAGGCTGGTATGGAGCTCACCATGTAGCCCAGATGGCCTCTAGCTTCTTGCCCCTGCTTCCTGAGTGTTGGGATTATCTGCTCTTTGTTTTTGTACTTGTCTTTTTATGGATGAGAACTCCTTATAGGTACTTGGAGGCCACCTTTTTAATTAGGGTTTATGACCTGCTTTAGAGGAAGGTAAGTGAATACTTCCTAGACTTTATGACCTGCTTAAGAAAAGAGAAGCACAGTAAGATGAGTAAATGTCCTTCCTGCTTCTGTGGTTTGCTTGAATGCCAACATGCCTTATTTTGGAGTAGTTGTGTCCTAAACCCTATTATTATTTATATTTTCTGTCACATGGAGGAGGCCAGTTTGCAGTAGAAAGAAAAAAGCCAAGGAGGAGGGAGTGTGAGAGACTTAACCTCCTATCCTAGCTCCTATTCTAGTATCTTATTTCTTTTTTGAGATGGGGTCTCTTTATGTCACCCAGGCTGGTCTTGAACGTATGAGATCAAGTGATCCTCATGCTTCAACCTTCTGAGTAGGTGGGAATACAATCATGCATGGCTGCTTCCTGCTGTAGTAGTTTTTACAACTAAGCCAGCCATGTATCTGAGGGGTTTGTTGTTGAAATTTTTATTGATCAGATTAAATCCCATTATTTCACACAGAAAACAGAGAATACTATTAACACACAAGATATGTTCTTGCAATGCAATTTGGTTTACTTAGGGGGTAAGAACTTCTCTTTGTATTAGTGTAGTGATTTATGATCAGGATTTGTCGTAGCTCAATGATAGTGTGTCTATCATATGAGAAACCCTGGGTTCAATCCTCAGCACTAAAAGATAAAGTTCTCTTGATCAAATGGGTTTAGCTAATTCAATATGAATTGTCTTCTAACTGAAGCAAGTTTAACATGTTTCCTATTTATGAAAAGTCTACTATTAGGTTAGATTCTTGTACACAGGCATTAAACAAACCATTTTATTACCAGTGTTCTACAATTCAGACTTCCCCATAATATTTGTCAAGATATTTAAAAAGTTTCAAGTGCTTTTAACATTAGTATATTGATTTTCCTTTTGAATATGCCATGAGAGAGAAAAGAAACAACAGCAAATTAGTTTATTTCCTTCTGCTCTGGGAAGCAATCAAGTCTCAGAAAACCATAAAATAAAATTTATAGATGTCCTGCTCATGAAGCAGAATGAAACTTTTATTTATTTATAGAGGGGTATAGACTTTTCTAGTGACTTGAGCAGTAAAGCCTTCTCTCCAAGGCACTCCCTTCCCGGTATACCTGGAAACTATTTTGTTTATCAGAAGATCATGCTGATGAGGGTGGAATTAAACAGAACAGAAACTGGCTTTCGATCAGTAATATAGTATTGAGCTGTCAAAGATCCCAATCAACTACTTTTCCTGAAAACAAAATTGTCAGTGGAAAAGTTCTAGGTATTCTTCTCATTGGGTTGACAGTTGTTTTCTTGATCATCTTTCCTGCTCCCTGGCTTCAGAAGTCTTGGATTTTATTAACCTTTTCTTTAAATAAAGACTACCACTGTGGTAAGAATTAGCTGGCATTTGGAACAGTGGTAGAAATCAGCATGATCTTATATATAGTTCCTTATTCATCAGTTATTCCTTGCTGAGTAACAAATTACCTCAAAATTAATGCATTGTAGCAACAAAATAAAATTGCCTATTATCTTTGACTGTGGATAAGTACTTTTCAGTCTGTTAGGAAGGTCTGCCTCTTGATCTCCTGAGGCGAATGTCAAGATGTCAGCCAGAAGTGCAGTCAACAGAAGACTAGGCTAGGTTGAAGGGCCCACTTGTAGGATGGTTTGCTCATAAGAACACTGAAATAGATACTTGTGATTTCACATTTCTGATGCCAGTTTCTAGTTACTGTTTGCAGTAAAACCTTGAAGTGTGTTCAGAGCCTCTTTGAGTGTATTTCCTTCAATGTTATATTAATTTTGAAAGACTTGTTTTGAATATGAGCCTATATAAATATCAAACGTTGGGTACAAATATCACACGCAGCCCTTGAACATTTCTAAAGCATTAAAGTGCTCTCTTTGGGGACTCATCTATTTATAAAAGAGGAGGAAACACAACAGTGTTTATATGATCAGGAGAACAGTAAGAAAAGAAGCACGGAGTTTTCAAAAATGAGATCTGACCAAATAGAAAGACACTTTAAATCCTTGGGGGAAAGAAACAATTTTAAAACTGTGATTCTTTCTAAATTAATATATTAATTTAATTATTTCTATTTAAAATGTCAATAAATATATCCTTTTCTAAACGAATGAGAGATCGAGTTTTCCTTGGGTAGCAGAATGTCTGACAAGAGTCAAATTAAAGAAATAAATAAGGGCTGGAGAGATGGCCCAGCAGTTAAGAGCACTGACTGCTCTTCCAGGGGTCCGGAGTTCAATTCTCAGCAACCACATGGTAGCTCACAACCATCTGTAATGGGATATGATGCCCTCTTCTGGTGGGTCTGAAGACAGCAACAATGTACTCACATAAAAATAGATAAGTAAGTAAATATAGTAAAATCTTTTTAAAATAATAAATAAAAAGGGACAGTGCCTATGTTATTCATTTACGTTTTGGAGGTAGGATCTCCCTATGTAACCCATGCTGGCCTTGAAAATCCTGCCCTAGTCCTCCAAGTGCTGGGATTACACATCTGTTCTATCACACCCAGAGCAGAAGGACAGTGTGTGTTGTCATATTACTGAACATGTAAAGCCCAATCATATGGCAACTAAACAAAAATAGGCTAATAGTTCAACAGAACTGAACAAAGTCTGGAAAAAGAATGTAATATATTTAAAAATTTAATACACGACAAGAAATCCTGAGAGAGACAGTTTTTTGAGAATATAAGAAAGTAAAAGAAAAGAGAAGGCTTCAGGAGCCGATTCTGTGCCACAGCTCACCATACCCAAATACCATTGGGAGAGAGCTGGTTTCCCAGGAGGGCAGACATGCCTGTGAGCACAGGTAAGACCACCAGTTCTGCTCCAAGGGACCTCACTGGAGACCTCAGGACACAGTAACTGAGGAGCAGCCTGGGACAGAATCCTTCAAGTTTCTGTCTGTGTTGGGAGCTGATCCTGTGCCACAGTGCTCCATACCCAAAATCTGTCAGGAGACAGCTGGTCTCCCAGAAGTGCTGACACACAGGATTGCAGGAAGGAAAAGACACAGTCAGAGACAGCAAGACCAGCTAACACCAGAGATAACCAGATGCCGAGAGGCAAGGGCAAGAACAAAAGCAACAGAAACCAAGGCTACTTGGCATCATCAGACACCAGTTCTTCCACCACAGTGAGCCCCGAATACTCCAATACACCAGAAAAGCAAGACTCTGATTTAAAATCACATCTCATGATGATGATAAGGTATAAGAAGGACATAAATAAATCCCTTAAAGAAATACAAGAGAACACAGATAAATAGCTAGAAACCCTCAAAGAGGAAACACAAAAATCCTTTAAACAATTATAGAAAAACACAGCCAAACATGTGAATAAATTAACAAGACCATCCAGGATCTAAAAATGGAAATAGAAACAATAAAGAATTCACAAAGAGAGACAACCCTGGGGATAGAAAACCTAGGAAAGACTTCATGAGTCATAGATGCAAGCATCACCAACAGAATACAAGAGATAGAAGAGAGAATCTCAAGTGCAGAAGATACCATAGAAAACATTGACACAACAGTCAAAGAAAATGCAAAAAAGCCCCTAACCCCCCAAAATCCATGAAATCCAGGACACAATGAGAAGACCAAACCTAAGGATAATAGGTAAAGAAGAGAGTGAAGACTTCCAACTTAAATAAATATCTTCAACAAAATTATAGAAGAAAACTTCCCTAACCTAAAGAAAGAGATGCCCATGAACATACAAGAAGCCTACAGAACTCCAAATAGATTGGACCCGAACAGAAATTCCTCCAGTCACATAATAATCAAAACACATTTTTGAGCAAAAATGCACAAAACAAAGAATATTAAAAGCAGTAAGGGAAAAAGGTCAAGTAACATATAAAGGCAGACCTATCAGAATTACACCAGACTTCTCGCCAGAGACTATTAAAGCTAGAAGATCCTGTGTAGATGTCATATAGACTCTAAGAGAACACAAATGCCAGCCCAGGGTACTATACTCAGCAAAACTCTCAATTACCATAGATGGAGAAACCAAGATATTCTATGACAAAACCAAATTTACACAATATCTTTAAATCCACCACTACAAAGAATAATAGATGGAAAACGCCCACATAAGGAGGGAGACTACACTCTAGAAAAAGCAAGAAAGTTTCAACATACCCAAAAGAAGAGAGCTACACAAACATAAAAATAAGATTAAAAAATAATAGGAAGCAACAATCACTATTCCTTAATATCTCTTAACATCAATGGATTCAATTCCCTAATAAAAAGACATAGAAAAACAGACTGGATACTTCAAAAGGACCCAGCATTTTGTTGCATACAGGAAACACACCTCAATGTCAACAACAGACACCACCTCAAAGTAAAAGGCTGGAAAACAGTTTTCCAAGCAAATGGTCCCAAGAAACAAGCTGGGGTAGCCATTCTAATATCAAAGAAAATCAACTTTCATCCAAAAGTTATCAAAAAGGATAAGGAAAAACACTTCATACTCATCAAAGGAAAAACCTACCAAGATGAACTCTCAATTCTGAACGTCTATGCTCCAAATGAAAGGGCACCTACATTCATAAAGGAAACTTTACTAAAGCTAAAAGCACACATTGCACCTAACACAATAATTGTGGGAGACCTCAACACTCCACTATTCTCAATGGACTGATCAGGAAAACAGAAACTAAACAGAGATATATTGAAACTAAAAGAAGTTATGGACCAAATGGATTTAACAGATATCTATAGAGCATTTCATCCTAAAACAAAAGGATATATCTTCTTTTCAGCACCTCATGGTACCTTCTCCAAAATTGACCATATAATCAGTCACATAACAGGCCTCAACAGATACAAGAAGATTGAAATAATTCTATGCATTCTATCAGATCACCATAGACTAAGGCTGGTCTTCAATAGCAACAAAAACAACAGAATGCACACATACACATGGAAGCTGAACAACACCCTACTCAATGATAACTTGGTCAAGGAAGAAATAAAGAAAGAAATTAAGGACTTTTTAGAATTTAGAATGTAATAAAAATGAAGGCACAACATACCCAAACTTATGGGATATAATGAAAGTAGTGCTAAGAGGAAAACTCAGCTGTGAGTGCCTTCAAAAAGAAATTGGAGAGAACATACATTAGCAGTTAACAGCACACCTGAAAGCTTTAGAACAGAAAGAAACTAATACACCCAAGAGGAGTAGACAGCAGGAAACAATGAAACTCATGGCTGAAATCAGCCAAGTTGAAACAAAAAGAACTATAGAAAGAATCAACAAAAGCAGGAGCTGGTTCTTTGAAAAAAATCAACAAGATAGATGAACCCTTAGCGAGACTAACCAGAGAGCACAGAGACAGTATCCAAATTATCAAAATCAGAAATGAAAAGGGAGACATAACAACAGAAACTGAGTAAATTCAAAAAGTCGTCAGATTCTACTACAAAAGTCTATATTCAATAAAACTGGAAAATCTTGATGAAATGGACAATTTTCTAGACAGATACCAAAATAGCTAATTCAAATCAGGAAAAGATAAACCATCTAAACAGTCCCATAACCCCTAAAGAAATAGAAGCAGTCATTAAAAGTCTCCCAACCAACAAAAAGCCCAGGACCAGATGGGTTTAGTCCAGAATTCTATCAGACTTTCAAAGAAGACCTAATACCAATACTCTTCAAACTATTCTACAAAATAGAAACAGAAGGAACATTACCCAATTCACTCTATGAAGTCACAGTTACACTGCGTATTCTCCCTTGGAGATGGAATGGTTTCTGTCTAATCAGGAACCTGTCACAATTTCCTTTCATAGAGGATTTCATAAGAGATTTTTTTGTACTTCTATCATGTTTAATGTTTCAAATAGATTTTAAAAACTAGTTGAGTGCATATTAGAAGATATTATGCATATTTAAAAGGCATTTAACCATTATGAATTATTTTGATGACTTAAAAAAGAAAAAAATAGCTGGGCGGTGGTGGCGCACGCCTTTAATCCCAGCACTTGGGAGGCAGAGGCAGGGGGATTTCTGAGTTCGAGGCCAGCCTGGTCTACAGAGTGAGTTCCAGGACAGCCAGGACCACACAAAGAAACCCTGTCTCGAAAAACCAAAAAAAAAAAAAAAAGAAAGAAAAGAAAAGAAAGAAAAAGATAAATCATCTTCACTCTTTCATTAATTATCCGAAGAATTTTGAAATTATTGCACAGTAATTACTTCCTGAGATCCAAAGGATGCTGTTCTGTTTCTGATTCAAATACATATGAGTATTCAGGCCATGTGCAATTTTATCTTTCATAACCCTTTTGAACATCTGTCAGTCACATAGTCATCATATCTCAATGTTTCCATTTGCAATGCTTTGGTTTATTACATGCTTTGATTACATAGTGCTGGGATATTAAGTGTGTTCATATGGCTTAGTGACCTTTGTGAATTTTTTTCCTCCCTGTCATGATTTGTCTTTCTCTAATGTACTTTCTGCGTTTTTGTTTATTCTTTTCTGTTTATTGATTTATAGGGTTTCTTTATGTGGCTGGTTTTGCTACCATTAACCTCTGTGTATCAAGCTTCTGGCAAATACTTTTCTCCACCTCAGAGCTGTATATTAACATTTTATTTCTGTTTGTGACTTTAACAACCCAAAAGTTTTTATTTCTCACGTGGACTAATGTTTTATTCTGTTGTGTTTTTCAGTTTTTGCTCATGCTTAGAGATGCCTATACCATTTTGAAATACACAAATATTCTCCTGAATTAAAAAAAAAGAATATGTGGGAGGAAGACATACTATTAAGTATATGGGATAATCTTCAGTGACCTCTCTGTGTATTTGAAGTTAGATAAAAACCACCTGCATATCAAAGGAAACAATTAACTGAGTAAAGGTAGCATTTATGAAATGGGAGAAAACATCCAGCAAAGGCTAGCTATCCATATATTAGAGGGCCAATGTCCAGAAACTGCAAAAGTCAAAGACAATTTAACAATAAGGAAAGCAATCTAATTAAAAGTATCAAATGACCTCGATAGACATTTTTCAAAAGCAGAAATACAACTGTTCATTAAACATTTTGAAAAAGTGCTCAACATCATTAGCTAGCCAGGAAATGCAAATCCAAACTGGAAAGAGATACACCAAAACAGCAACAACAAAAGCTGGTAAGCATGTGGTAAATCTGTATATTGTTGGCGGGAATGTAAACTGGTACAACAGTTACAGAAAACATTATGGTAATTCCTCACAAAAGTTAAAAGTAAAACTAACACATAATGTAGATATATGACTTCTGGTGTGTGTGTGTGTGTGTGTGTGTGTGTGTGTGTGTGTGTGTGTAGACAAAGTTAGCATTAAAAATAAATCCCTGAAGAGAGCCATGTTTACTTCAGTGCTACTCAACAACAGCTAAGCTTGATCTAGGTGCTTGTCAGAGGAAGAATGAATGAAGAAATTGTGCGAAACATTAATTAGCCATAAAGCAGAATGAAATTATGACATTTACAGGAAAATGAGTGGAAATGGAAAACATCCTGTTAAATAAAACCAATCTATTATCACATGTTGGTTCTCATATGTGGGAATAACAAAAAAGAGATGACTGGGAAGCACAATACTGATTAACAGACACTGGAAAGGGCATAGGAGACAGACGGAAGGAGACTAAAGGTGGCTGTGTACGATTAACGGCCTCAGTCTGCATATGCGGAAATGTAATCGCATTAAAACATACATTGAGCCGGGCAGTGGTGGCGCACGCCTGTAATCCCAGCACTTGGGAGGCAGAGGCAGACAGATTTCTGAGTTTGAAGCCAGCCTGGTCTACAAAGTGAGTTCCAGGACAGCCAGGACTACACAGAGAAACCCTATCTCGAACCCCCCCCAACCCCCCCAAAAACCCCAAAAAACCAACCAACCAACCAACCAACCAAACAAACAAACAAACAAAAAACAAAACAAAACAAAAAAAAACATACATTGAACATGTGCTGATACTGTTCTCTTTCACATGTGGATCTTAGCTTCAAATCTTTAATGTTAAGTATTTAACTTGCAGCACCTATAGAAGCCAGGAAACTAGAAAAGGATTAGTGGGGGAATGTTTCAAGGGGAGGAAATTAGTAAAACATAGGGATTAGGAAATAAAGATGAGAATACTGAGATTAAATGAAGGTAGAGAGGAAGAATAATGGGGTGGAAAGGTTCAAATGGAATGGAGGAATGAGGAGGTGGGGAGGAAAGATTAACCAAGGTGTTCGACCATAGAAACACCATATGGAAAAAATATACTAAAAAAGTTGAAAGGAAGAGATATCACATAGCTGGAAAATGGTGTTCCTAGAATCCATTGCTTATTAAATAAAAATCCTAGTGTCACGAATAGGATACCTTGTTAGGAGTTGTTGGTAAGGGATCTCTCGAGGCCTCCAAAATAATATAGGCTATTATTATTTCTCTTGGTTAAGCACCAGAACTAGATGGTAAAGACTCTATTGCTAAAGGTAGCATATATCTTGAAATGGTTGGAAGATATAGATAAAGTAAGCTGGAACCCCGTTGGAAGCTTTCTCCTTAGTCGGTAGCTTTCATGATGCTAAAAGTGCTGTACAGATTGCTTGGGGAGATATGGCATCAGTGGTGCTATCCAGTTATGAATCCTGTGAACTATGTAAACTGAAAGTCTAGGTAAGATGTGCCTATTGGTGCAGTAGTAGCACCACTGTTCCAAGGATTACTAACTGCTCTCTGACTAGATCTGAGGATTCTATAGGCGGAGTACAAGCTTGACATTTTAAATCCAGTAAAAATCCAAGGGCTGGGAAGAATGTAAAGCCATCAGGGGCACTCATTATTGTTATTTAACTAAATTGACTCAGCAACAACTGCACTTTAAATAATAATGTTGATACCCATTAAGGATGCGACCCTCATCCTTAACCAGAGAAGTTTCTTTCTTTCTTTTTTTTTTCAGCAAATGGCAGTGAATGTAGAAATTCATAGCTACTCAAGATGGTTAGAATAAATGTCGTAAACAGGACATTTATATAACATCTTCTAAGGCTCAAGGGACATTGCAGAAGAGGGAATGGAAAGAATGTAAGGGACAGAAGATAGGGAAAGGGCTGGGAAATGCTATATTCAGGACATGACACAGCCATTGCACACATGATCTCATAGCAACTGCAGTTGCTTGCATTAGGCCTGCAGAAGACTGGGCCTGTCAACAGCCAATCATGTATCAGGAGGGGCTCATGGCCCCTTCGCCCTCCCTGGTGAAGCACTGGCAGTCAGTCAGTTTGAGGGAGGGGCAGTCATTGCCTACAATTGTGTTCTAAATCGTGAGCTTATCAGACTCCAGTGTCTGTGGTTTCTAAATCCGAGAGTCACAAACCAAAACGAAAGAGCATGAATATGGAAAGAGGATCTGTTGGGAAGACACAGTGAGGACACATGTGGATGGGAGATGAAAGGGAGCATAGTGAGGAAAGTAAAACAGAACACACTAAATACATTTGGGAAGCTGTTAAAAGATTAATCACTCAGATGCAAAACGGCTTTAAAATCTCCAAAGTTCCCACCTCAAAGAAAATGTTTCAACCACACTGTTTATTGTAGATAAAATTGGACCTATGGAAACCAATTTAAAATCTAGATCAATTCATACTTTGTGTGTCTTAATGATGTTCTTTGTAGAATAGGTAATTGAAAAATAAGAATAAAAAAAAAACAACCCTAGGTAATTGAAAAATAAGAATAAAAAAAAAAAACAACCCTGCAATCTCATGCCCTAAACTTTCTATATTCTTAGCTTACACATGGAATTTCTCCGCAAACAACAACAAAATGGGCCAAATACAAACTCACAATACTCAACAATGTGGGAAAAGATACTCTTAGCAAAGGAAAATAGAAGATAAAGTAAGATATTGCCCACAAAATAGTTCTAAAATTTAAAAGGACCTATTAACAGTTATTGCTGATACGATACAGAGAAAAGGACACTCTCATTCATTGCTGGAGGAAATTTGATCTGTTACAGCCTTTTGCAAGACGATTTGGCAACATCTATTAAAACTAAAAATATCCATGCTACTTGACCCCGTCATTCCTTTTAATTAACAATTGTGAATGTGTGTGCAAATACAGAGAGAGAGAGAGAGAGAGAGAGAGAGAGAGAATCTTATATTGGTAGAGCATGGTTACAAAAGGAAATGCCCAGTAATAGGGGATGGTTGAATAAATTTTGACACACCCAACCATTTTAAATATCGGTTAGTCAGCTAAACAATAAACGATAGGTAGGTACACCAGTGTACTTGAAACTTCCAGATGATGTTTGGGAATGAGAAAAGCAAGATGCGGAAAGGATGTACAATATAATCTTATCTTTCCAAAAGAATGACCAAAATAACTGTTTTTACGTGTATATGCAGATGCATCTCTCTCTCTCTCTCTCTCTCTCTCTCTCTCTCTCTCTCTCTCTCCCTCCCTCCCTCCCTCTCTCTCTCTCTCTCTCTCCCTCTCTCTCTCTCTCTCTCTCTCTCTCTCTCTCTCTCTCTCTCTCTCCCCGTGTGTGTAAAATTGTATGAGCTTGGAACACAGAAGGGTGGATAGAGTCTAAATTGCTATCATGATTTATTTGTCAAGAGGATATGTAGGAGAGTGGCAGGAAAGAAATGGGGGAGGGAAGCCAAGCTGAGCAGTAAAAGAAAAAGGGAGACTACACCAAAAATCCAAATGTATAGGACATAATCGCATTTATTAAATTGTATTTGTGGGTAGAGATGTAAAAAGGAAAATAATAGATGAGATTATTAGATTTTGTAATAAAAAATGGAATCTAGGTCTCCTAAGCTCAGGGCATAATTTGAAAATATTCTTTTTTAAAGCAGATTCCTACCATGAAATTCTTTTCATTTTTTCTTGCCCTTTTCTCTTTTACTATAAGCCAAAGACTAGAAAAAGTGGTAATGCAGACATTCTGATGGAACTATGGTGATTATAAAGCTTCCAAAGGAAAGAGAATTACATTTTCCAATGTACTCTGCAATTTTCCACAGAGTTGCTCTTTCATAGAGAACAACAAATTCATATTTCCATTGTACTTTTCAATAAACCTATCTTTGTGATAAAATAAATTAATTAGTCAGATTATTTAATGTCTTATTTACTCTCTGTCAGTTAAGAGTTTGCCTAGAAACAGAGGATGCACTCACACTGTGTAGCTGGGAGGGTTTGGCAGAGGAACTACCTACAAAAGCATCAGCAGGGAGGAGTGAAACTGGCAAGGCAGAGTGAACTGTCCTGGAATAGTAAAAGGGCTGCCATCATCCCTGGGTTTGGAGGAACAAAGGAAGGGAGTACTACTGGGCAGGGGGTGGGGGTGGGGTGGGCAGACGCAGCAGCTTGGAGTGCTGTGTGGCAGCAGCTGTTGCCTTCAACAGAGGGATGCAGCTAGCTTGAAGTAATTCTGTGGAGACAGAGCCAAAGAAATTACTACTCACTACTTGAGATTCTCGTTCCTAATGCTTTCTTTATCAGTTCTAGGAACTGAACTGAAAGCCAGAGATCAAGGGAGCCTATACATACCATCCATACAGGTCAACAGGAGCCCAGAACTGAGGATAGATAGAAAGAGTGTATGCGAAGAATTAAAGATGCACATTACTTTTCCATAAGCAATTTCTTCAGAAAGATTTAAGGTTGGCGAGGATCAATCTATGGCTTAAACTAACCACAGAACTTGGCCTTATGTTTGGGGAAATTCACGTTTGGGAAAAGCTTTGTCTGAAGCCACATGATACCCATTATCATGTGGCTTAATGAAATTAATTAGATGCTACCCAGCACATAGGAGAGAATGTCTCTAAGTTAGGACAGACATCAAATGAACTCTGGTAGGACTTGAGAAATAAAAAAAAAAAGAAAAAAAAAACTAAGGGAAGAGAGGATGATGTTCACTATATAAATCCACTACAAAAAGTTTGTCTAAAGTTCAAATGTATAGACTGTACCTGTAGGTCAAGGTCACTTGTGCAGGAGTTAAAATTACCTGGGTCCTACTTCTCTGCCACTAGTTCTGTGCCTGGTAAGTTGTTTTTCCCCCTCTGGACTTATTTCATCTTGTGTATGGCCAAAGAGTAAGCCTAATGTGTTCCAACCTTTCTATCAGTTCTACATTGTTTGATGCTATTATTTTGCCCAACCAGAAAGCTATTTTGATGCCAGGTTTTGCAATTTTGCCCAAACAATCCTCCCCTTAACTACCTAGCTTTAGAATTTGTCAGGCTAGTGCCAGTCAGGGTGGTATATACATATAATCCCAGCAGTAGAGAGAAATGTTGAGGCAAAAAATGTTCAGTTTGAAGCTAGCCTGGGCCACACAGCAAGATTTTGTCTCAAAGAAGCAAACAAATTCAGAAGACTACTAAGAGACTATAAAACCCCATGTTCAGTGAATACCAAGGTAAAAGTATATGTGTGTATGTGTGCGTGTGTGCACACATATGTATGGAGGAGAAAAGAAATAAAGTTTGTTCTTCTGGAATTATTTCTGACACTAGGAGGAAAAAAAGATGTGGATGGATCTTTAAATGATTTTCTGCTACAGCATAAGATACTGCCAACACTTTAAACACCTTTGTTTACTGCTTCCTAACATCCCGCATTGCCAATATCCACTGATATCATTAAGAAGGAGAATTTATTTTCCTCTCCTTACTCTTTCTCACTCTGATGATTGAAGAAAATCTATGAATATTTTGGTGATAATACTTGCTACCTAGACTGTTATCTTAATTTAAGAAAAACATTGATTTGTACCTATGGTTAACAATTAATATATAGGATAGGGACTTTATTTATTTTTAATTTTTTTGCTTTTTTGAGACAGGGTTTCTCTGTGTAGCCCTGGCTGTCCTGGAACTCACTCTGTAGACCAGGCCTGGCCTCGAACTCAGAAATTCACCTGCCTCTGCCTCCCAAGTGCTGGGATTAAAGGTGTGCGCCACCACCACCCAGCAGGACAGGGACTTTAAATAAAGGAGAGATAGAAGTAATTTAAAATTAGCAGACATGAGTCTTTTAGATACGGAAAAAGCTCTGGATACAAAAGTATCTTTAAAAAAAAGTCCCAGAAAGCCAGTATTTGGTGACAGCCTATACTATATGAAGGGAAATGTTGAGGAGTAGGTTTGCATAGGCCATTATATGTCTTCCTTTATTTGTCTCTCATCTGTGAGGTTCTCCACAGTTTTTGACAATTTAGGTGAATTCTGTAAGAGCACTTTCATGTCCCACCCAAACACAAAAATCTAAAATATAAAGCTCCTGAGCACTTATCTTCCAGAACTAGCCCAGTACTTTCAAAGGGTGTGTTACTTTTTATTTGAAAGTTGTGTGTGTGTGTGTGTGTGTGTGTGTGTGCACATGTGAGTGTGTATATATGTGTGTGAATGTGAGCATAAGCATGTGTGTGTGTGTGTGTGTGTGTGTGTGTGCATGTGTGTATACATACATAAGTACACAGGAGGCCCGCACTATTAGACATTTCTGGTTGCTCTATGACTTTTATTTAAAAACGTGAATTAGAAAAGGATCTCCCAGGACTTTCTATCTTTACTACTGCTTAGTACAATACATTTACTGATGTAGATGTCCCTTGACTTGGACAGCACAGAGCAAACACTAAATGTGAATGATTACATCATCTTTTGCCCTAGTCATGCTTTATTACTCAATAATGCAGCCTTATACGAAGGGTAGGCAGGCCATCCAAGAAATGATTACAGTATCATGCTTAAAAGGTAGTGTAAAGGCTCGATGCCCCAGTATAGGGGAATGCCAGGATAGGGAAGCCGGAGTGGGTGGGTTAGTGAGCAGGAGGACTGGGGTATGGGATAAGGTGTTTTGAGAGGGGGAGAATGAGGGAAGGGGATAACATTTGAAATGCAAATAAAGAAAATATCTAATTAAAAAAGGTAGCATTTTAACCATCAGCTCTGTTGTCCATGCACTTAATTTTTATTTCAATCCCCCTTTGTTATTTTTGCAAACAATTTTGGTAGCAAACAAAAGGATACATATGTATGTGGAATCATAAACAATTTTATCTTGGAGGAAATTACATGGTAATGGAAACATGTTACAGCTGATAATTCAGCTAATGTGCTTATAACTCACCATCCTCTATTATTAGAAAGCTCCATGACATTTAATAGTATTAATTCAGGCCTCTTTGTCATACAAAATATTCTCAACATAAAGAGACACATAGGTCTGAGGAAAAATGTAGATAGCAGTAGCAGAGGTGGGGGCAGGAAGAAGAGCAGCCTGGTGGTAGTGTGCATGTTTGCTAGGTCCTACTTTCAATCCCCAGCAACAGTATAAAACAAAATGTAATTTATATAACAACAGTAGGCTTCATAATAAATGTATATCTAAAGCTTGTCTACTGGGATGCTGGGTTGTTCTTAATTTAATTTTGTTTATATTTTGCTGATATTTCTATACAAGAATGTGGGTAATAATTAAGGCATTGCTAAGGAAATGAATGTAATTATTGATTTGTAGCTTTATTTATGGTGAAGCCATTATTAAGATGCATTTATGTCTAGGGTTTATTTTTTTCTTTATTAGGAAGTAACTGCATGAAATTAATACTGTCACAAATGGATTATTTACCTAATTTGTTTACAGAAACTCTGAGTTCATTATGGACCTGGACCTAAGGGGGAGAATTATTTCTAAGTGTAGTGATTTAGTGCCAATTTTAAAGAGATCATATCTTTTTGCAAGAACTAAGCCTTTGGGCTCCATATTTCATTATTTTTTTACTTTTTTAAAAGCAATATGTTTATATTACAAAGTAATTTTAGCAATCCATTTATTATTTATAATCTTTAAAAAATTGCATTTTTATGAGAATTTATAGTGGTTTTTCTCTTGTAGCTTTATTGAGACTCTTAAGATCCATGCAAAATAGCTTGGATTCTCTGTAGCCTGAGATTGTTTTGGAAAGGGCGAGTAAGACATTTGTAATAAGTAGAGTGCATCTACTGCGACCACTTTGACTTTGCTAGGACATTTATTAAAGGTCAGAGAGATTCTGCTTCTAGACTTCATTGGCATGAATGCCAATTTGAAATTCAAAAGGATATCACATCCTCTCTGCTGCTTCTCCACCTTCTTTAACCTGTCCTCATTTTTACTGTTAAAGCAACCCTGTAGTGTCTAAAAAGGAAATCAAATTCCTAATACTACGACTACCATCCGTTTGTTAACTCCTTTTTGCTGCCCATATACGTTTACATTTCTAGATACATTAGCAATCATAGTATATATAGCTATCTCTCTAGCTGTACAATACTGTATTTACTTTTATTCAATTTTAATTTTCATACAAAACATGAAACGTTTGTACCTGCAGGTTACTATATGACATTCTGATATAGGGATATATTAAACAATGGTAAATATATTTATTTTCTCAAACACTTATTTCTTGTTGGTGAAGATATTAAAAATCATTTCTGCCGGGCAGTGGTGGCGCACGCCTGTAATCCCAGCACTTGGGAGGCAGAGGCAGGCAGATTTCTGAGTTCGAGGCTCGCCTGGTCTACAGAGTGAGTGCCAGGACAGCCAGGGCTATACAGGGAAACCCTGTCTCGGAAAAAAAAAACAAAAACAAAACAAAAAAAATCATTTCTTCTAGGTTTTAGAAATATAAATGTTCTATCATTATTTATAGTTATCTTACAGTGCAATAGCAGAACAGCAGATCTCAGTTCTGGCACTATCTAACTATAACTTCTTTGCCATCAGAACACATTTTTAATGTTTGAGTTTAGTTTTAAAATACAAATAGGGTTTGTAGAGATGGTTCAGTGGTTAAGAGCACTTAACTGTTCTTGCAGTCAACCAAGATTTGGTTCCTAGCACCCACATGGTGGCTCACAAGTGCCTGTAATTCAAGATATACCCTCATCTCTGACCTCTGTGGACACTGCACATGTCAAAAAATCCATCTGCATAAAAGTAAATAAAATACAACTAAAAATTACTTGTATTTTTCATGTACACCATGTTTTGACACGTATGTATTGATGAGTGGCTAAAATAAGCTACTTGCCATATGTAATATTTCACAGATTTATCATTTTTGTAGTGATAATAGACAAATCTATTCGGTCAGCATTTTTCAAGAGTGCAGTGTGTTGCTGACTATATTCGCCATGCTGTACAATCCATCTCTCGAACTTACATGTCTTACTTAAGTGAAATTTATATTTTGCTATCTATTGTCAACTCTATGCTGAAAAGTAATTGGAAATTTCTAGAAGGGAAATGTAAAATAGAACTATATCACTCTAGATGGGGGGTGGTTGAATTTTTGGCTTTTCAAAAGGGGTACACTTGCATTTTCATTTTAAAGGAGTCTTTTTATACATTTATTTATTTGCTTGCTTGCCTGTGTGTGTGTGTGTGTGTGTGTGTGTGTGTGTGTGCGTGCGTGCGTGCGTGCGTGCGTGTGTGTGTGTGTGTGTGTGTACGTACACAGGTGGAAGCCAGAGAATAACCTGAAGCAATCTGTTCTCTTTTTTCATGTGGTTCTCAGAGAACAAACTCAGGTCACTGGGTTTGCTGGCAAGCAGGTTTGTGTAGTGTGCCATATCACCAGCCCTTGCATTGCATTTTCTTAACCAGAGGTTTGAACCCAGCTGCCTTGGCTTGGAAAAGGGTACGGAATATAATTAAACTAAAATTTGTGAATGGAAGTAGAGCAGCACTTTATTTCTGCCAGATTGCTAGTTAAATGCCATGGAAGACTCACATATTTAATTTTAGCCATATAAAGAATGTGCAATAGTTGGTAGGCAAAAGTTTTAGCCAGGAAAAAAAATGTGTGTATTTTTAGATCGTTTTTGCTACCTCTCTCAACTATACTGTGATGTAGCTCAAGTATAGATATAGAGATATTCCTTGATTTGCTCCCAGGTTGAGATTGTGCCAGGCAAAAGGGAGTGGCTCTTGAAGCCATGACAGAACAAAGGCGGAAGTGATATGCCTCGTGCTTCTCAGTAGAAAAGGGAAGGGGACAGAAGCAGATGAATGTAGCTTGACAAAGATGGAGTAGGGGATGTCAAGAGGCCTGAGCTCTGTGTAATATGAGGCGGCACGATATAGGGAAAGTAGAGCAAAAGAACTAGAAAAATGGAGGCTGGGCTCATTGGTTTTATTGAAAGTGAAAGTCCAAAATGGAACTGTATTGGCCTATTTAAAAAGCTTTATTTTCAGATTTTGGTTTTGAGAAAAAAAAATTGGAGGGCAGGGTTTCATGCTTTCCAGGCTGGCCTTGAACTTGGTAAGTAGCTGAAGAGGACCTTGATTTTCTGAGCCTCTTGCCTTCCTTTTCCAAGTACTAGAATTATGGGTACATACCACTATACCCAGGGCTTCATGTGTGCTAGATGAGCATTCTAGCATCTAAGCTATGCACTCAGTCTAGGTAATATTATTGTGTTTTTTTTCTGTTTTTATGCTGTGAAGTAGTAAATCTAACCAAGGAATACAAATGAAAATTCATTCATCAAATTGTCCATGGATTAGTTCAAGAAATATTTTACTTTGCTCCTCCTATGTACCATGCACTGTTTTGGAGCTTGTAAATATAGCAGTCATGAAAGCAGAAGTTTTTCTAAAGGGGGAGTCAGCCACTTAAAAAAATAAATAACAAGTTGTAATGGGATTAAAAAAAAAAACAGACACAAGAGCAACCTGTACCTTACATTTAAGGATATGGCACAAGAATACAAATAGAATTTCATATTGTCTATGTTTAAGTGTTTGAATTTATAACAATTATGTCTTTTACTTCATCTAAAATTCTTCAATATTTGGAGAACTATGTAAGGATTTAGAATTCTTGGCCTCCTCGGTGTTATGCCTGTCCCCTGGATCCTAGTCCTAATTTCAAGTTCAATTTTTATTCTTTTCCACTTTGAAATTGTCACAGTGCCAAGAAGTGTCTTATAGCCAAATTAGGGGAACGCCTGATTTGAATGTCCAAGGTCTGTCCATGCAGCCCCAACCTTTTTTCCTCGGTGGTTTCTCAATGGTTTCTTGGTGTTGGGGATGTACACACTTGTGACAGTCTGCTCTTGTAAAGATGAAACAGGCAAGGTGCCCAGGTTAGCCATTTGGATAGCATATTCGGAGGTCCTGGATGGGCACAAACCTTGAACAACCAATTTCTGTAGGGTCAGAGGGGAAGTGGTAGAATAAGAAACCACATGATTCAGAGCAGCAGCTCTGTTGCCAGGACCTAAGCAGTACACTTTTGTTCATTCCATCTGAGAACAGGGAGGCTATTCCTATATCCTCAGGATTTGAACTGTGATGATGGAGGAGATACAGAGTTTCCGTTCTGTGGAGGGTCTATAAAAAGTAAAGGAAGGAAGAAAAGGAAACCAGAATGTATGGAGCATCTGCGCTAAGCCTGGTGGTGTGAAATACACACTTGCTTGTGTGAGCTAATTTCATCTTCAAAATAACCCTAGGAATTAGGCTTTGCACATTCCTGTAAGGTTAAGAAAATAAACTCCAGGGGGTCACTTCCTTGACCAGAGCCACATGGCCAGTAATCTAGGGAACAGAAGCTCAAAGGCAAAACAGGCTCTTTCTAAAACCCATGTTCTCTCTGTTACAGCACAGTTCCTTTACAATATACTCAAAGAAAACATTCATTTGTAATGAGAGAAAAGAACAATATGGAAAGTAAGCTCCTACATCATTCAGAGAGGAAAGTAGCTGCAGGGGCCCTTAGTGCAAAGATTCCGGGAGAGTTCCCTAATCTTTCTGTAAGGCAAAAGACACGGCCAAAAGGAGAAATCCGCAACCAACAAATTGGGAAAAGATCTTCACCAACCCTACATCTGACAGAGGGCTAATATCCAATGTATACAAAGAACTCAAGAAGTTAGACCCTAGAAAACCAAATAACCCTATCAAAAATGGGGTACAAGTTGTGGCACACACCTGCAATCCCAGCACTTGGGAGGCAGAGGCAAGTGGATTTCTGAGTTTGAGGTCAGCCTGGTCTACAGAGCGAGTTCCAGGACAGTCAGGGCTACACAGAGAACGCCTGTCTCAAAAAACAAACAAAAAAACAAAACAAAACAAAAAATGGGGTACAGAGCTAAACAAAGACTTTTCACCTGAAGAAATTCAGATGGCTGAGAAACACCTTAAAAATGTTCAACATCATTAGTCATTAGAGAAATGCAAATCAAAACAACCCTGAGATTTTTACCTCACACCAGTCAGAATGGCTAAGATTAAAAACTCAGGAAACAGCAGGTGTTGGCAAGGATGTGGAGAAAGAGGAACACTCCTCCACTGCTGGTGGGATTGCAAGCTGGTACAACCACTCTGGAAATCAGTCTGGCGGTTCCTCAGAAAACTGGACATGATACTTCTGGAGGACCCTGCCATACCACTCCTGGGCATATACCCAGAGGATTCCCCAGCATGCAATAAAGACACATGCTCCACTATGTTCAAAGCAGCCTTATATATAATAGCCAGAAACTGGAAAGAACCCAGATGTCCCTCAACTGAAGAATGGATACAAAAAATGTGGTATATATACACAATGGAGCACTATTCAGCCATTAGAAACAATGAATTCATGAAATTCTTAGAGAAATGGATGGAGCAGGAGAACATCATACTAAGTGAGGTAACCCAGTCTCAAAGAATACCCATGGTATGCAGTCACTGATAAGTGGATATTAGCCTAGAATCTTGGAACACCAAAGACACAATCCACATAGCAAATGATGTCCGACAAGAAGGAAGGAGTGGATCCTGGATCTGGAAAGGCTCAATGCATCAGTGTAGGGGAATACCAGAATAGGGAAGTGGGAAAGGGTGGATGGGGGAACAGAGGGAGGGAAAAGGGCATGTGGGAACTTTGGGGGGCAAGGAACCAGGAAAATGGAAATGAAATGTAAATATAGAATATATCTAATAAAAAAAAGACTCTATGAAGATACTTGATGACACTATGAGTGTTAGGTAGTTTTAGGGGTTGAAGTAAACTGGGCATGCTACTGCACTTGGGAGACAGAGGCAGGTAGATCTTTGTACAGGCCAGCCTGTCTTGCATAATGAGTTCTAGTTGAGTCAGGTCTACATAGTGAGGCCATGTCTCGAAAAAATTGAGATAACATTTATACACTATGAAATGGACAGTTTGAAAAGTTTTGTTTTGTAGTTGCAAAACCTGTCAAATCACCGCACTAATCAAGACATTTCTCAATCAAGATGTGCTCCTCTCTCCAGAAATCTCTGTACCTCTTTCCCAGGAATCTCTTCCCATAACAGGCAACCACTGTTCTGGTTTGTATCACTCTGGGTTTGTTTTGCTTGGTTTAGGATTTAATGTAAATAGAACTGTACTTTTATATCTGGCTTCTTTGGCTCAGCATGGTTTTGTTTCTTGAGATTTATCCATACTATTAGGGAAAAGAATGCATCTCCCTTTTATGACTAAATAGTACTCCGTTACATAAATTATTTATAATTTATTTATTTCTTCACCAATTGATGGACATTTGAGCTCTTTTTCATTAGTGGTTACTATGAATAATGTTAATATTATTATTAATAATGTTAATATTGTATGAATAATGTTAATAATGTTAATAATAACCTTTTTTTTCTCTTCTTATACTGATAATGGAACCTAATAATGCCTCGTGCTTGCTAGGCAGGCACTCTCCCAGTTAGTAACATCCTCACCCCAAACAGTCTTGTGCATGTCTTCTTATAAATGTATCTATTTGTTTCTATTGGTTCTGTATTTCAGAAGATTGATTGGTATAGGCTTCACTTTTTAATTAGCTACTAAAATTTCCAAAAATGTTTTATATCAGTTTATACTTCCACAAACAACCTATGAGTTTCAGTTGATATGCTTATTTTACATTAATTTAAGTCGTAAAATTATTAAAAATTGATATACTTTAAAATTAGAAAGAATGGCTAGTGTTTCACATGCTAGCAGTTTTCTGTGTTTGTGTCAGATCTTAAGTAAAATATTATATATACACTTCACAAATACTTGGAAATCTGCTCCCTTATCTCCTTCCTTTTCCTCCTCCCTGGAAGTCAGCATCATCCTGGAGTTGATCTGTATCCTTCCCACATCTGTCTATTTTTAAATCTACAGCATAGCATATAAATTGTCTTCAATATTTCACTCAGCCTAACAAAGATGACATGTTTCCTGTGATAAGTCTAGGTGAATTTTGGTAAGTAAATCGACTTAATCCTTCACACATTTTCATTTCCTATTTCATACTATTCTTGATTACTTCTTCTGTATGTTTATTAGATTGTTTATATGAACAATTAATAGAAAATGGGGAATGTTAAAGTTTCATTTTAAAATGTAGCTTATGCAGCAAATGAATACCCTCCTGACAGGGCTGGCAAAATGGCTCAGTGGCTAATGGTGCGTGCCATTAAGCCTGCCATGGAGAGAGGACCAACTCTACAAAGTGTCCCCTTACCTCTTCATGTGTGGTGTGCTGTGGCATGCACACACACACACACACACACACACACACACACACACGGAGGGTAATGAAAGAAAAGATCCTTTCTTCTGAGATTAGAATCTTTAAGGGGCAATTACAAGAAAGTTCTTGGAACTGAGCTACAGCATTAACAACCCTGCCCCCATATTATAGGGAAGGAAACGAAGCTTTAGAGAGTTGTGATGTTGGGTTTTAACAGCTGGAGAATTTCAGGCCAGCACCAAAGTCAGATCGTCTCCAATTCTCTTGATCGCACCATGCAGCTTCCATGTCACTGGTGGTGATCAAAGATGGAGAAGAAAGAAAAGGAGAAAGGAAAATGTAGTGGGGGTGGGGAGAAAAAATTTCATCAAAACAAGGCAGAAATGTGGTATTTTAAGAAAGAGGTTTGCCCTTCATATGAATGATTCTTGGATTTTGGTGTATATTTTTGGTAGCAGTATGCAGTGAGTCACTAACAAAGAGCTTAAGACAGATGAGTTGACAGAAATGGACCAAAATAAGCTGTGGTCTCTAGGCTGAGCAGCTGTTGGACAAACCTGCCAATATTTTATTTCCCAAAGACATTTGCAGTGGATTAAAGTGAGCAGGAGGCAAGAGCCTCATTAGAAAAGTTCATACCTTTCAGTTCCCTGTGCCTGGGACCTGGCTCTCCAGAGGAAGGGAAAGAAGTCCCCAGCTCTTTCCTGGAGTTGGAGTTGCGCTCTGTGGAAGAGCGTAGGCAGCAGGGTGTGTGGTGGAAGAGCAATGCAGAGAAGCACAGGAAGCACTCAGGTGCACCGCCCTGTGCTCCTAGCAATGCAGAGAAGCACAGGAAGCACTCAGGTGTACCGCCCTGTGCCACTAGCTGCAGGAGCCACAGGCCTCAGGCTTCTTGTGGCTCTGTGTGGGGGTGGAGAAGCGCTGGCTTGAATGACTTCCAAGAACACTTCCGGTTTCACACACACACACACACAAAGTCCCACTCTGCATTTAGTGACTGCTTCATTTCATCATGTAAAAAAAATTTTTTTTTCTTTTGGATCGGTTTTGTACTAGCCCTATTTTTCAGCTCAAGAAACTGAGGTCAATGGGTGATAAGAGATCTTCCTGAGTCATAGCCCCAGACTCAAGCCTGAGACTGAGATACCTGCTTCTTAACTACCTATTACATTGCCCATTCTCCCTTAGCGAGGAATTACAAATACAGTTCCTTCCCAGTCTTTCATCACTGTTGCTACAGCTTTCTACCTGTCTGAAATTGCTATGCTTCGATCGCACTGCAGTGGGTTTTTCAGTTCCTAATTGGAGTCTCTTGCTTCATCCAAACACCATACTGTCACTGAATGGTATTAAAACCAGTGAATGAAATTCAGCATTCATACCTCACGCAAGACAGAAATAGTGTTGAGCAGAGCACAGCAGGGCCATTTGATTCATAGGATATTCATCAGCTTGAATATTTTGTACAGCCTCTCCACTGGACACTCTGTACCCAGCATTCCTGCTGATGTCAGTGGCAGCAGTGTCTTATGGGGAGACACCGTGTTTGAAGGGCTGTTTCAGTAACTTCCCCTATCCTGACTTAAGATGATATGACAATGGTGGTAATCATGGCAGCTCCTTTGTTTCCGTTCTTAAATGACGTATTACCACATTCCAGTGAAGATATCAGATATAGGGAGAACACTCTTCTCTTTAACATGAACTAAAGTAAATTCATTCTAATGCGGTGGGTGATCTTCATCTAACTTGGGTTTGACATGACTTGTCAGATTGGCAACTGATAATCCTGTTTCTAAAGTCTGAAGGGAATATTTATGAGGGAAATCATACTTTGCATAATCCTTTTCATCTCTTCTCCTCTCTCTCTCTCTCTCTCTCTCTCTCTCTCTCTCTCTCTCCCTCTCTCTCTTTTCAGTACTGGGAACTGAACTCAGAGCACTGTGCATGCTACATACTCTCCAGCTTCCCATAATCCTTTCTTTTGTGTCTACATTGAAATGAGAAACAAACAAACAAACAAAATCCCCCAAAAACATTGCTGTCTGGATAGACTCAAGAATCCAAAAATTCTTTGCTGTCTGCATAGACACGAGAGCCAAAAGAATATCTAATAATTCAAAGTAAAATCGGTGTTGTTCATAATTCATGTTTATATATTTTAATGTTTTATAATCTAGAAACTTGAAGATTAAAAGAGAAGAGGCCATATACTCAAACCTAAAACTACTCTTCTGAGGTAGGATTTATGTACAAAAATATATTTGACATTTTCTCAAAAGATAAAGGTTAAAGTATGATAGATTTCACTGATGACTCTAGTCCCTCATGCCTTCCTACTGAATGTGCGTCCTTGGTGTTTCATTCTTTAAGCTGGAAGACTTTGTTTCTTTTCCCTTGAATCTAGGCTGCTTTTCTGATTTATTTTTGACAACAAAATGGGTTAGAAATGTTGGTTGGGTCAGTTTTGATGTTAGGCTTCAAGAGGCCTTGGGCTTCCTTATCAAGCACGACATCCTGGGTTTGATTCCTAACGCTTCAAAGGCCAGTATGGTTAAACACAACTATAATCTTAGTATCAAAAGTACAAAGCCATCCTTGACTACATAGCAAGTTCAGGGTCTGCGGGGCTGTGGAAGTCAACCTTGTGAAGGAAAAGGTGGGATAGAGGGTGAGATGCCACAGGCTCCAGTGACTTCTTGAGGAGTCCTGATCTGCCTCACACAGACCTAAGACGGCTCCTGGCACACGAGTGAGACAGCAAAAAGGTATCCTGTCTTTATGGAAGTCCTCACAGGTGATGATACTCCCCCCACTCCATCTGAGTTACCTCATTAGGCAGGGCTTCCATTTGAACACGGTGATGGTGTGGTGACATATGATTGACGAAGGGTTTAGGGGCTTGGGATTGGCTCAATCACTGTCTATAAGCATATGGGCTGGGCAATAAACTCAGATCTGCATCCTGATGCTGGTCTCCAGAGTCAGATTTCCTGGCATTCATCATGTGACTCTGTCACCTCTCACCACCCCTATTCTTGGTCCTATTCCCACAAAGGTCAGCTTGAGATACATGGGAGACTCAAGCCCCCCAAAAGCAACATATAGTAAGTAACAAAGGATTGAGAGGATTGTAGTAACAAGAATCAAATGGTGTTTTTTAAAAGCATTTTGAAGTCTTTGCAAATCAGCATGGTTATACATCCTTTACTAGTAGTTATTCTGAGGGCATGAATGGAGTGAATCTTAGTGTAAGACACAATGCCAAGTTAAATGCCCAGTGAGCTGGAGCTTAAGAAAAACCAGAGCCAATGATGGACCTGATGGCCATGGGAGTGAAGGTGAGTGGAGATGGGCAGATTCAATGAGGTGATTGTAGAGCTCAGTGTCCAGAAGATGACCAATGAAAATAGAATGAAGTGGAAGTCTGTATGAAGTGGAAGACATTGAATCTCATTCATGAGACTATATGCATGAATTCTGGGAAATTAAAATCTCCATCTTCTATCTATCAGGAGCAATCCTCAACCAATGACATTAGAACCTGTTACATAAATACCTGATGTTTCTTGGCTCTTGGGTAGACAGTTCTGTGGTGCTTGTTTTTTTTTTTAACCTTTCCCATAATTTCCCTACAGAGTTTACTTCCAGTTACCTGTTGTGGCAGCTGGCTCTGTAACACTCCTCTCCCACATACTCCAAGGTCCTCAGACTTGTCCTTTCTATTTCTTAAATGAGTCGTTACTTCTTGTCCAAGAGTCTTTATGATTTTGCCTACTGTTTGAGATGCTCTCCCTCTCATACAAGCAAGGCCAACTTCTTGTCATTTCATTCTTAAATTATGGTGTTTAGGAGGCTCTAGCAGTGTAGCTCAGGCTTGTCTCTTTTTTTGTGTACCCTGGGCTTGCCTGAACTTGTAGTACTCTTAGCACTTAGGAGGATGAAGCAAGGAAATTCACCTTTTATAGGTGTTTTCCTGGTCAATGCAACTAAAGTAGTCATCTTACCCTGATTTTACATATCACATCATTATTATAAAATATTCATCTTATTTGTTTATTTTTATACATTGGTGATGAGTGTGTTGGCACTGCCCCCGTAAGAAAATTGTTGGACAGTGCCTAGCGAAGCCACTTATGGCTCAGCAGTCTATTCCAAAGTGTGTGTGTGTGTGTGTGTGTGTGTGTGTGTATACACACACACAAGATATATGACTGCTGTGCACATTAAGAACAATCCATATTTACTGCAGTTTTATCTGTAATAGCTAAAACCTGGAACCAATCCAAATATCCGCCAATAAAAGAATAGATAAAAAATGGTAGAAGAGTCAATAGACTATCCCACAATATAATTCTAATACAGCAAGAAAAAGAGCAAACTATAAACAAAACACAATTAGATGGGTACACATCATAGAAATAACAAATAAAAAAAAACCAGGCACAAAAGAGCATGTTATAGAATTCCACTTTTACAATATTCATACAGGCAAAAATCATCTATGGTGACAGAAGCTGGAATAGTGGTTGCCTCTGGGCAAAAGAATATTGACTAGGAAGGAGTTTGTAGTGCTAGAAACACTCTGTCTTTATGTGTTTAGTGATTACATGAATAGATGACACACATATAGAAAGTCAACACAGGGCGCACTTAATATTTGTACACACTCCATATCTCTTCCTCATGAATTAAAAAATAAAATATGCAGTGGACAGGGTATATAGCTTAGTTGGTACAGTGCTTTCATTCCCTGCATAATACACTGGGTTCAATACCCAGCATGGCAAAAATTGTGTGTGGTGCTGTACACCTGAAATCTGTGGCATCTGGCTTTGTAACACTCCTTTCCCATATACTTCAAGGTTCTTAGACCTTGGGAAGTGAACCAATAGGATCGGAAGACCAAAATCATCCTTATTTGAGTTTGAAGCCAGCTTAGGCTACATGAGATCCTGCCTCAAATAATAATAATAATTACCTGGACATGGTGGCACAAGCTTTTAGTCCCAGCACTAAAGCAGCAGAAACAGAAACATCTCTGTGAGTTCAAGGTTAACTTTAATCTACAGAGCAAGTTCTAGAGCAGCCAGGGCTACACAGTGAGGCCCTATCTCAACACCAACAACACCAACAACCACCGCTGAGAATTACAACAATGACAACAAACCTTATAAAAACAAACTAATGATAATTTTGAAAACTATATGGTTCTGTGAGAGCAAAGGAAGTTTTCTAGTTTGGGTTAGTTATGGCTAACTGACATACAGTATACCACCTCAGTACTTGTTGATGGTATCAATACATAAATGTGCATTTATTTAACAAGTTAGGGTCTGTGGGATGATATTTTCTAGTTCTGTACATTTGCCTGAAAAATTTATGATGTCCTTGTTTTTAACAGCTGAATAGTATTCCATTGTGTAGATGAACCACATTTTGTCTCTGTCTCTGCCTCTGTATCATCTGTCTCTGTCTCTGCCTCTCCATCTGCATATCTGTATCTGTACCTGTATCTGTATATCTGTATATCTGTATATCTGTATCTGTATCTGTATCTGTATCTGTATCTGTATCTGACCTGTATCTGTATCTGGGTTACTTCCAGTTTCTGAGGAAGGTCCAAGTGAGGATTCTTAAATTCCACTTAGGAGAAAAAATAATCATGGGAGGCAGAGGGAGGGACCTGGGTGGGAGAGGGGGGAAGGGAAAAGGGGGAGCAGGATGGGAGGGACAGGAGAGAGGCTAAGAGGGTTAGGAAAATAAATGGAAATATGCAGCTGCCAGGGGTGGGGGAAACCTCTAGAAAGTCCCTGGGGTAGGGGAGGCTTCCAGAACTCAATGTGGGTGACCTTAGCCAAAAATGCCCAACAGTGAGAACCTAAAGAGACCTCCTCCAGTAGCCAGACAGGACCTCTAGTGAAGGAACAGGGACACCAACCACCTACAAAACTTTTGACCTCAAATTGTTCTTGTCTAAAAGAAATGCAGGGATAAAAATGGAGCAGAAACTGAAGGAATGGCTGACCTGACCAATGACTGATGAAACTTGCTATCTATCCCATGGGTGTGCACCAATCCCTGACACTGTTACTGACGTGCTATGTTGTGGTTGTAGGCAGGAGTCTAACATGGTTGTCCTCTCAGAGGCTCTACAAGCAGTTGAGACAGATGCAGATACTCACAGCCAAGCACTGGATGGAGATTGGGGGCCCCTATGGAAGAGTTAGAGGAAGGAATGAAGGGGATGGCAACCCCAGAGGAAGAACAACAGTGTCAGCTAACCCGGACCCCTGGGAACTCCAAGAGACAGTCACCAACCAGAGAGCAAACATGGGCTGGTCCGAGCCCCCTGGCACACATGTAGAGGACTGCCTGGTCTGTCCTTAGTGGAGAGTATCCACCTAATCCTGTAGAAATGTATGCCCCAGGGTAGGGGGATACGATGGAGCATCCTCTCAGAAGCAAAGAGGAGGAGAGATGGGGGAAAGAACTCTTTGAAAGGGGGTCTGAGAGGGGCACAACTTTGTGTAATTAATTAGTAAAAATGTGTATTCATGTTTTTGTCTTCAAATTTTAAATATAAAATAAAGTTTTGTTGACATCTACTCCATGTACTGTGCACTTCAGAAGAATTGAAAGTAAATCATCCCAGCAAGAAATACACAGCTAATTGTATAAAATACAGTCTTACTGCTATGAAAACATACAATAAGCCAAGTGTTAGCAAAGCTAAAAGAAGAGACGATTGCACTGCAGCTTTGAGGAAGTGAGATTTGATCTGGCCCATGGAATATTTCTGCAGGTAGGGCTGGGTAGAAGAAACACAAAGAACAAGATGAACGCATGTGTCAGGGAACAAAGCCTCTGAAACAGGAAGAGTACTCTGCAGAAATGGAGATATGGGAGGTGGCTGAAGTCAGTGGGGAGGTTAATAGAGGAGAGAGATCTGCCAAAACATGTTAAAGCCTGTTCAGACAAGGTCTGGACAACTTAGCAAGGAGTTTGGTTTTCAGAGATAAAGTATAAAAGAAGGGTTATTTCATCTCTCTCTCTCTCTCTCTCTCTCTCTCTCTCTCTATATATATATATATATATATATATATGTATATGTATATATGTATATATATATATGTGTGTGTGTGTGTGTGTGTGTGTGTGTGTGTGTGTGTATGCACCATCTATCTACTGAATTCAGGATTGAACTTTGGGCTTTGCATATGCTAGGAAGTATGTAGAATAGAACTATTGTACAACTAGATTACCTCTATTCAGGCCTCTATTTATTTTGAATTAGGATCTCACTAAGTTGCTTGGGCAGGCCTGGAGCTCCTATAGCCAGGGAGTCTTAGACTTGAGGTCTTTCTGTTTCATCTTCCCAAGTAGCTGGGGTTACCGGCATGTTCTACCATGCCTGGCAAAGAAGAGTAATTTAAAGGAGCAAAGTTTATCTTTCCCAAATTAGAATAAAAATATTTATTTGCAGAAATATCTGAAAGTTAGTGTCCACAAAGGACACAGACCTAATAAAACCACCATTATCAATTTTATATGTGAATTATAAGGTATTAATCCACATAAATTAAATTATCCATTTTAGACCTTCTAACTCAGTAAATTTTTATATATGTATAAGTACATGCAATCACCACCAATAATTCCAATACATTGTTATCACCTCCCCCAAGAAACAAAGTGCTCTTAGCAATCATTCACCATTCTTTGTTCTCCAAAGCACCAGTGTATTTTATGTCTTTCTGAGCCATCTTCCTATACAAACATACATACATAAATTATATATATATATATGTATATATACACATATGTGTGTGTGTGTGTTTATTTAGAAAAGGAAAAGAGACAGCAAGAGTGAGTGATGAGCAGAACTTAGAAATTGGTTAGAAATATGGGATGGAAGGAATAGGTGAATTAAAAAGAACAAAACATGTACTATATATATGTGGTATATATACATATATATGTGTGTATACACACACACATATAATACATCTTTAGGCACGCATGGGTGTGAGGTCAAAGGAGGATATAGGGTGTCCTATTCTATCATTTTCTAGCTTATTTCCTCAAGACAGGATCTCTGATCTCTTACTAAACGTTGAGCGAGGGCAGCAGCAATCAAGCTCCAGTGATCCTTCTATCTCTGTCCCCCGTAGCTCTGGGGTTATATAATATTTGTGACCATACCTGCCCTTTTACATGGCTTCTGAAGATTTGGATTCATGTCCTCATGTTTGCATGGCAAACACTCTTACACCCCGAGCTGTCTCCCAATCTCAGATCTCACTTTTTTTTTTAAAATTTGAAAAGCAGTTAGGAAAGAACTCACAGAGTGTCATGAGCACTCCATCAAATAATGGGGACAAGGTAAGATGATACTAAGGAACTGAATATACAAGCAAGATGTTAAGATAGTGTAGCTTGAAAGATGTAGGTTAAAGAGACTGATTTAGAAAGTAAATATCAAAGCTAACATGAACCTGCCCATCCCCCCAATGAGTTGAATTTTGTTTGGAACTGCCGAGGGTAGTCTTGAATAAAAATATATATTCTGATGTCATTTATGTAGAAATAATAGTTGCCACCTTAAAAATGAATGAGATTATCAAGAGAGATACAAACTTGTGCAAGATCTTCAGCAGAACTGACTAACGTAAACCTCATCCACACTATACCAACACCAACTGCCACAGTTGATTGACCATGTAGTCTTAGGCCCCCTTGTCAATATGTGGCTTTAGGCAATTATTTCCCCACTTAGCATTTCTGATTCTTTTCAAAGTTTAGGTGATCAGAAGCAATGGTGGCCTTCCAAGGACGTAAGCTGCTTGGTTATTAGGTGCAGAATGTACATACAACAAAGCAGGGAAAATACCCAGAGAGGGAGAAGAGTATTTCATGAAGGCGGGAATACTACCATCTGGCTGATGACTAAGCTGAGGACATGGAGATCCAATAGAATTTGAATGGGGAGGTTATTGATTATCTTAGAGAAAAGATTTCCCTGCAGTAGATCCTACTGTGGTCTCTTGTAGACCTTCAGACTTCCCTGTTGTATACTTACAACGCTTACTCTGTCTCAGTCTATGATCACTGGAGAATGTTTGGTCTGCTTACCAGAGGTTCTAGAGAGTTCATTTCTCAGGGTCAGTCCTAAAACCATAAAGTTGAAGGACTAATAGCATAGTGTCTCTATTTCTCAAGGGAAACAATGGATGGGTTGTTTTACATAGTGTCTCAATTTCTGTTCCTGCTGCTGTAACAAAATATCATGACAAACACAATGTAAGACAGAAGGGGTTATTTTTGCTAACAGTTACAGTGGCATGTGGTTCATAATGGCAATGAAGATGTAGGAAGCACATAGTGGCAGGAGGAAGAAGATGGCTGGCTGCATTGTATTCACACTCAGGAGGCAGAGAGTGAGGAGTGGATTTATGCTACTGAGCTCTCATTTTAGATTTTCTAGGATACCAGTTAAGGAATGGTGCTACCCACAGTAGACACATCTTCTTACCTCAATTAATTATAATCAAGATAATCCTCCTCAGGCTGACGGCATAACTGAAAACAGTCATGTGTTAAAGGCAAGGCTTATGGTAACTAATTAAATTGCATTAAATTGAGCTGGTGAGATGGCTCAGCAGGTAAAGGTACTAGCCACCAAGCCTGGCAACAACCCAAACAACCCAAGTTCCATCCCTGGACCCACATGTTATGGTACATCTCTCTCTCTCTCTCTCTCTCTCTCTCTCTCTCTCTCTCTCTCTCTCTCTCTCTCTCTCTCCCACCCACCCACCCCACCCAGTGAAATAGAAAATGAGTACAAAATTATGAGCAACGAGATAGTTCTGTTTTCAAATGCAGCTGTGAGGGAGGGACTTCCAAATACTGGAGCCTTCTTAGTGTTCTTGCACAAACATTTGCAAACAGCCTTTTTATCTGTGTTGTTTAAAAGCAGAAGAAAAAAGGGGTCAGCACTTCTAAGAGATTGCTGACCTCTGGCCTTTGCAAAGTCCAAACTCCTTAATCGGGCATTTCCAGGTGTCTCCAATTGACCCCAACCAACATTCTTACCCTGATCTTTGACACCACTCCCTGCAAAGCCTTTGGAATTCTGCTGCTCGTGACAGGATCTGTTTTCCCACCTTGCCACTCGGCTTTCACTGTCCACTTTGCTTTTGGTGACCTTTCTCTTTCTATGCCTTTAAGATCAAAGGGCTCACTCATGTTCTGCCTCCCTTGTAAGGCTCTGAAATTCCATTTTGCCTCCCTCCTTTTGTGGTTACTACTCCCTTGATGTACAAGGACTTTATGTATTTATGTCTTCTGTTCTGAACTAGAAAGAAGCCATCTAGACAAAATTAGGCTTATTTGTCTCTTTAGATTCTGTACTTTTTAGTTTAGTGCAAAGAACATAATTAATGAACATAGACAGATAAGCACGTGTCTATCGGACACACGGTTATTGAACTCAAATATCACAAATGTAATGTCTTGCTCGAACATAATTTTAAAAACTATTCATATGACTTACTTTCAAATTTGTAGAAGAGCTGCAAGAATTAAAAAAAAATAGTATGAACAATTCCAACAATTGGGAAGCTGAAGAAGGAGAATTGTGAATGACCAGTCTGGGTTTCCTAGTGAGTTCCAGGCCAACCTGGGGTGAAAGCGCTTCTGTCTCAGAGAGCAGAAAAACATAGTAGAAAGGGCATCTGCATACTTTCCTAGGTTTTAGCTACATTTTCTTACTTAAATGTTTTATTTCACTTTATTTCTATGTACTTTATCCATCCATCCATCCATCCATCCATCCATCCATCCATCCTTCCATCCATCCATCCATCCGTTCATGCATACATCAACTTACCTACCCATTTCTCTACAGTTTCTCTCCTAGTATTTTACTAAATCATATAAGAGTAAGTTACTTACATGTCTTTACTCTTAAATATTTCTGCATGAGTTTTCTAAAACCTAACCGTAGCAGAATTATAAACTTCTATCACATTACTATTGATATAACACATTTATTTGCTCCTTATCGATTTTGTCAGTTGATTTGATAATGTTCTTTATGACAGCATTTCCCTGCAACATAGGATTGAGTATTGGCTCCGTTATCACTCTTGATTATCAGGTCTTTTCAGTCTCCTTAAATCTGCAACCCTTCAACGGCTTTTCTTTGTCTTTTATAATATTGTTCCTTTTCACACTAACCCCACAAAGCCCTCTTTTTAAAGAAATTAGAACTCGTCATGAAGTTTTAGTCATTAATGACAGTATTTTAAATTTTGCAGTGCAGGAATTTCATATTTTATTTTATTCACAATACTTTTCTCCTTAGTTAAGTGGAGCTAGAGTGGAAGAGGAAATCACAAATCTCTTGCTCCTCTAGCTTCTGCTGGCTTGCAGGCTGAAGAGGAAGAAAAGTCAATAGAGGAAGCGAGAGAGTAAACTGAGAAGTTGAAATCAAAGTGGTGGGCTGCTGAGTCTTGGCTGTGGTGTGACTCTGAAGTCAAAGCATTTTTAGAGACAGCATTCAGTCATAGTTAAATAAAATCCCCATGCTATAGGAAAGGAAGGCATTAGTAATTTCCATTGACTATGAGTAGAAACAGAGACACTGGCAGGATCAATGACTTTTTTGCTTTGAATCTGAGACATTGTGAGGGATAGTAGAAATAGAACTGATAAAGAAGTGGCTCCACTCAGGATATTTGTGTCCATTTACTACTGTTGTTGTCAAATCAGTCCGTAATTAAGCAAGTCATAGCACCACCAAACCCTGGAGTTTGAAGTGGACTCATTTTACTCTGTTTTCTTCAGTGCGTCTATGATTCATTGGTAACAAATTCCAGCACACTTTAGATGTGTGTTTATGAACATCGGGCTAGCCACTGCAGATGTAATGACGAGTGGAGCCCAGTTTTTGTTCTTGGGGAGCTTCCAGATATTGGTAGGGAATAGGCATTTGACCAAAGAATCTAAACTCATGGCTATAAGAATCAATTTCAAGTACAAAGCCAAAAGAGAAAGTAAACTATGTGTGGGGGCGGGGTGGGGGAGAGCATATGCCATTGCACATTCATAGAGGAAGTGACAGTGAACTGAGTCTTAAAGTGAGTACAGGGCAGTCAGGCAAGAGCTGCATGGATGTTTGCAAAACCAATGTACTTTCAATCTGCTGTATACAATGTACCAGAGATAAACTCAGAGTAATGAGGCTAAAAAGATAGCTGGGGATGGTAGCACTGTAGCAGGGTAATTTTTCCAAGTAGAGAAGAATTAGAGGCTGTGAATGAAGGATGGAATTAGACTGATGGAAAGACCAGTGTTGATAAAAGGTAGGATCATAGATAAAGGACTGAGAGTGGGGAGAGGAATATGTAAAGGATTTGGAGACATATTTAGGACGAAGACTTGAGACCTAAGAAAACTTATTAGTTGACTGTGGCAGCATGTAGGAAGATGGCACACTACATGCTGCCACACTTCTGATTTGCTAGTTGACTGAACTGTGGTATTGCAATTGGAATTCCTTAAGGAGGAGCTGGATAGGAGGATGCATAGTGAGTTCATTCTGTCTATGTTAGCCTTGAAGTATATGTGGGACATTGTACAAACTGACTTGAAACTCAAGAAAGAAACACAGGATGGAGACATATTTAGTTGTTAGATGTATTAGCAGTGGTACCCAGGGAGAGTGAAACTTTAGAAAGGACCATGGCCAAGAAGGAAGAACATAAGATCACTTGCTAGTAGATCCTGATTCTTACTTGATGAGATCTTACTAGCTGTATTGTATCAGCCAAATAACACCAATCTCCCCCTCCCACCCCCTTAATGTTGACTTCAACTTGTGGAAACTTGAAATTAAAAATCCAGCTGATGGACATTCTAAGATAATCAAAAAAGCACCTTGGAAAAATTAGGAAGAGCCATTTGCTAAGTTTTCACTGCCTTTCTTGCCATATTAGTTATAAGTTGCTTGTTACTATTGATATGATTCATGGATATATCTGAATATATTATATATATGTATACACATATATTGATGTATTATATGAAACTAATCACCATCTTCTGTGCTGTCACCACTTTGAAGTGTCTGTCAATATGAACACTAAAGAATGTTTTGATTAGTTGGAGAGAGGACTGAAATAAAACTGAAGGTCTCTGATTCTGAACCATATTTATGTTAAACACCAAGGCTTCAATTTGACCTGGCATTTACCTTCTAAAAGATCAAAGATCAGGCCAGTTGTAAAGGTGGGTAAAGAGGAGGAAACAGAAGTGCATGTTGAAGAATTTGTGAAACTATCGGGGTCTTGGGCTTTTGATTACTGCTTATCTTCCACACTAAGTCAGAAATAGAGAAGTCTGAAAGGAAATCTACTATTGATGGTGTGATCTCAAACCTCAGAACCTGTATCTCCCAAGCATGCCATTGATGAGAAGGCTCTCAATACTCATTCCTTAACTAGGCAGATCAGGTGTTCAGAATGGGGAGGCAGCAGAATTTACCAGAGAAGTCAATGGCTGCCTCAAACTAGTTCTTAGTGAGTGAGGGACCATAGAGGTTTCTAGTATGAACACAAGGATGAGCAAGATGTCAAGTTAGCTTTTACTTCCATCCTCTTAATAAGTCATTCAAACCATATAAATAAGGGTACGGGGATAAAGACAGACATTTCTTCCACATTTCTTAGTGATATCGGCAGTCTGAAAGCAATAGGTTGTCTCCTAAGGTGAATGTGCCTAGAGTAGTAGGTCCATTTTAAATTCTATAACCAATAAAATAAGACTGTGCTATAAGTAAGGGCCAAGTCTACTGTAAATAAAAAAATCTGGCACATAACATCTTTTATTTTTTTTCTCCTTCCCACTGCCCACATAACTTCTTTTCACTCAGGATTAAAGCACAGATTTGACCCTATAAATTCTTCTTGCTTGGGGGGCTCCAGCAGACAATTGTCTGTTATCTGTATGTACACTGTATGTTGCAAGCCTTTCTTACTTATGGGGCCAGTGAGATAGTCCAGTGGGTAAAACCACTTATTGAGTAACCTTAAGACCTGAGTCTGACTCCCCAGAACCCACTGTGGAAGGAGAAAACACACTCTTGAAAGCTGTCTTCTACTTCCACATGTGCCTGCTCCACTCCACACTATATACACACATGCACAATAATAATAAATATAGTAAAATAGCAGAATTTCCTGTTTATGTTTCTGCACAGTTGACATGGCCCTTACCTACAGCACAGTTAATGCTGTATTTCCTTTCTTCCCTCAGTTACTGTCCTCCACGCCCTCTATTTCTCCCTCCCCTTTCTCCACCCTTCTCTTCCTTTCCTTCATCTTTCCTTCCATGCATTTTTATTTTATTTTTTAAAAGATTTATTTATTTATTTATTTATTTATTTATTTATTTATTATAAGTACAGTACTTCAGACACACGAGAAGAGTGCATCAGAACTCATTACAGGTGGTTGTGAGCCACCATGTGGTTGCTGGGATTTGAACTCAGGACCTCTGGAAGAGCAATCAGTGCTCTTACCCACTGAGCCATCTCTCCAGCCCCTCCATGCATTTTTAAATAGATTGCTTTAGAAAAGTTTTATATTTATGGGAAAATGAATCCAAAAGTAAGATAGTCCTATCACCCCTTCCTTAGCAAACAATTCGTCCATTATGCCCTCTTGTGTTAGTGTGGCATATTTGATATAGTTAATGAGCCAACTTTGAAACATTATTATTCACCAAACCTATCATTTATTCAGATTTCCTTGGTTTTTCCACTGTTAGTTTCCTGTTTCATGATCCCCCTTCTAGGACACGACATTTGGTTCATGCCTCTTTAGGTTTAGCTGTGACAATTTCTTATATTTTTCTTGGTTTTGATAATCAGGTCATCAAAAGTGTGCCTATGTGGTATTTTGTAGGACACCTTTTTTTTTTTTTCCAGCTCAAAGTGTTTTTTTTTCAAAAAAAATTTTTATTGGATATATTCTATATTTACATTTCATTTCCCTTTTTCTGTTTTCCCACCCCCCTTAGGTCCCACATGCCCTTTTCCCTCCCCCCTCCCCCCCTGCTCCCTCATCCACCCCTTCCCACTTCCCTGTTCTGGTATTCCCCTACACTGATGCTTTGAGCCTTTCCAGCATTAGTGTCCATTCCTTTCTTCTTGTCAGACATCATTTGGTATGTGAATTGTGTCTTTGTAGGACACCTTTTATTGGAATTTGTCTGATATTCTTATAATTAGACTGGAGCTATGTTTTGGAAAGGAGGGCCACAGAAACAAAATTCCTTTCTATCATACTGAATCAAGGTAACATAATTTCCACTTTCCCATTTATTCCGTTGGTTTCTGTTCATTCCCTGAACTTTTCTAAGTCATGCAGTATTCTTGAAAAGGCACGGTGTCTAACACAAATAGACATTAGTTTGATTCTGTTTTGGTTACTAAGATGGCATCTAACTTTACAGAAGAAGGGTAACAGTCATTTATTGACCCTTTGCAGCCCCTGTTAGCACAGTATAAGTATTTCCTATGGAAAACAAGGAAGGGAATGTGAGTGAGAATTGAAGTAGCAAGAGTTTGTCTTTATTCACGTCTGACCTGCAGCCGTATCAAAGCTCAGGGTCCCAGGAAAGTGCACTCTCAGCCCCCAGCTTCACATTTCCAAAGCCCGGTTCATGGCCAACTTTTGGCTAATTGATATCTGAGCAGTAATTATTTTTAGATCACTCACTATATGTTCTGCTACTCAGTGTTATGTGATCATGTAATGAAATCCATGCCATAGTGCATTAACTAATCTTTTTTTAAAAACAACCTTTCAATAGAATCTCAACGGCATTCCTCTTCACAAAGAGCTGACAAAAAGCTCCTAGACTTGAGTGCTAAATGTTGAACCATTAAGAGCGCTGGTGAAAGCTATGAAGTCATCAAGTATTGACCTGACAGAACATTTAGCACCATCTGATTTCTCCATCTTGACATAAACACAAAACGGACCTTACATGCCAATGAGTCACTTTCCCTATTTAAGTTCACAGGGTTTGTCTAAAATAGCTCCCTTGGTACAAAAGAGATATTCAGCTCAGAGATTATAGCAGTGAATAGTAGGTTCAAATCTTGTACTATTATTATAAGAAAAAGGAGGCTTATTAAAATTAGAGTATTTTTGGTGTGGGTTGGGATAATAAGATCGAGATGCCTTTCTTAGTCACAGAGCCCTTAGGAAATTAGAAATTCAACTAACTTATATTTTCTTCATGCTCTATGTTGTCCAACTTTCTCAAATTATACATTCCAGTCCTGTTCAGATTTATTTGGTAGAGCAGATGATTTCAGGTTCCCATTTGTATTTATTTAGCCTTTACCACTTTAAATATCCCAGCCTATCTCCAGAGTTCAGTATATATACATATATACAGAGGGCTTTGCTTTTGCACATCAGAAGACTCTGACATGGGTGTACTGTATATTTTCTTAAGTTTCTGGTGTGATTGAACTGTAGTTGGCCATAGTAGTAAGTGACTTTTTGTGCACCCTTCTTGTCTGTCTTCTCTTTCCTGACCCATTTTCTTATTGTTTTCTGGGATCCTCACTCAGAGTTTCCATAAGCAAATCCTTGTTTTGCTTAGACAGCTGCTCTGGGGTTAACTCAGTACTCTGCACTTTTAACAAACACACTAGGATGATTCTGTGCAAATGGCACACTAAATAACATTGTTTAGAATCTTTGGTCAGAAACTTGTGCGATTATTAAATCTAAGACTATGAGTAATTTTATTTATTGGACCAACATTTTCCAGAACCCTTGTATTGCTCCCAAGTCTTCCAGTATTTCTTCGAGGACTCAAGCTGAGGTGGGGTAGAAAGCCAGAATGCATGACCAAGTTAGGTCTTTCTGGGAAATCAGAGTATATCAAGGGGACTAGGAGACAAATGCAAAGAGCCTTATTCTAACCTCGAAATAGCAGTTCCAAGTCAATACTCTGTGTGGGTAGAGAAAAGTATAGGATTGAAATAGGATTGTCATGTGCTCGACCAGCAGAGTGTTGAGTTAAAAGTACAGACTTTGGGATAATGTGATTGGAGGCTTGTCCAAGATTTATTACTTGAATGGCACAGGCTCACTCTGTAAGTACTTGATGTTCTTTTCTGGGCTAGGGGTAACTCAGTATATACTGTGGGTATAAGGATGAATATTTAGAATGTAGTTAGGGATTATGCTGGTTTATTAAAGTGTCAGTTGTGGATTCTCCTCCAAGGTCCATGACTTTACTAGTCCCAGGTAGCTGGCTACGTTTCTAGTATCAGGCTGGATTTCCCACTTCTTTAGTGGGAAAAGCCAATTAGAGAGCTGTTGGTTACCACCAAAATGCACATGCCACTCTTGAATCCTTAGAGTTATAGTGCCGTGTTGGTTATTTTTATTTATTTATTTATTTATTTATTTATTTATTTATTTTTATAGGATATATACTATATTTACATTTCATTTCCCTTTTTCTGGTTCCCTGCCCCCCAAAGGTCCCTCATGCCCTTTTCCATCCCCATGTTCCACCATCCACCCCTTCCCACTTCCCTGTTATGGTATTCCCCTACACTGATGCTTTGAGCCTTTCCAGAACCAGGGTCCACTCCTTCCTTCTTGTTAGACATCATTTGATATGTGAATTGTGTCTTTGGTGTTCCAAGATTCTAGGCTAATATCCACTTATCAGTAACTGCATACCATGGGTATTCTTTTGAGACTGGGTTACCTCACTTAGTATGATGTTCTCCAGCTCCATCCATTTCTCTAAGAATTTCATAAATTCATTGTTTCTAATGGTTGAATAGTACTCCACTGTGTATATATACCACATTTTTTGTATCCATTCTGTTGAGGAACATCTGGGTTCTTTCCAGCTTCTGGCTATTATAAATAAGGCTGCTATGAACATAGTGGAGCATGTATCCTTATTGCATGCTGGGGAATCTTCTGGGTATATGCCCAGGAGTGGTATGGCTGGGTCCTCTGGAAGTATCATGTCCAGTTTTCTGAGGAACCGCCAGACTGATTTCCAGAGTGGTTGTACCAGCTTGTAGTTCCACCAGCAGTGGAGGAGTGTTCCTCTTTCTCCACATCCTCACCAACACCTGCTGTTTCCTGAGTTTTTAATCTTAGCCATTCTGACTGGTGGGAGGTAAAAATCTCAGGGTGGTTTTGATTTGCATTTCTCTAATGACTAATGATGTTGAACATGAGAATTGATCCACTCTTATCTCCTTGTACTAAGCTCAACTCCAAGTGGATCAAGGGCCTCCACATAAAACCAGACACACTAAAATTAATAGAAAAGAAACTGGGGAAGACCCTTGAGGACATTGGCTCAGGGGGAAAGTTCCTGAACAGAACACCAATAGCTTATGCTCTAAGATCAAGAATAGACAAATGGGACCTCATAAAATTACGAAGTTTCTGTAAGGCAAAAGACACTGTCAAAAGGACAAATTGGCAACCAACAAATTGGGAAAAGATTTTCACCAACCCTACATCTGACAGAGGGCTAATATCCAATGTATACAAAGAACTCAAGAAGTTAGATCCCAGAAAACCAAATAACCCTATCAAAAAATGGGGTACAGAGCTAAACAAAGACTTTTCACCTGAAGAAATTCGGATGGCTGAGAAACACCTTAAAAAAATGTTCAACATCATTAGCCGTGTTGGTTATTGATGTGGTTTGTAGTTGTCATAGCTGGGTAGGGATGTTAGTTGCTTCCTTCCCTTGGAAGCTTGCATGGCACCTTCTAGTACCATGAAAGCTAGTCCTTCAGGATGAGGATTTTAGGTCAGGTCTAGCTTCAGTTCTCTGGGCTCTGTGTCTGAATTGCATACCTTCAGGAATAGGGACTTAACTTCTACCTCTGGTAGGCAACCAAGGACAATAAAATATCTTATTGAGTGAGGAAACCCAGACCCAGGAAAACATGCTCTTTCTCATCTGAGGCTACTAGGGTCAAATCTTCAGATGTGAGTATAGCCTGGAGTAACTGCAGAAACAAGGAAAGTGAAAAGGGACTATTTTGCAGTGGAAGGCAGGTTGGGTGTGAAAGAGAGAGAGGGTACTAGCAGGGTACATGTGAAGGGGAAAATAGGGTGCTCTAAATAGAGAAGGGGATGGAGATAAATACAGAGGGAGGGTAAAATAACAGTAAGGACATTTGAAAACTAGTCATAAGGAATGATACTGTTAATTAACTACCTAAAATACCTACAACACATGCACATCTGCATATACCGATATATTTTAAATGAAAATTTATCTGTTCTGACAATGCTCTCCCCTATAAGAGCTATAGATTATCTAATCCAAGCACTATGCATGAGAGACCCTCTTTTAAGTTGTTAGTTTGGATTGTCCAAGAGACTACAAAAGCACAGTTCAAAAAAACCAATATTTTTTGCACATATGTGGGCATTCATGAAGTTGATGTCAAGTGTCTTCCTAGATTTCTCTCTATTTATTGAGATAGGGTCTCTCCTTGGACTCTGCCTTTGCCAATTCTGGCTACTCTACCTAGCTAGCTTGCCTTGGAATCCCCTGACTCTGCCTCCTGAATGCCTCCCTAGTAATGAGATTAAAGTATCTGCTATGTCTGCTTGGCTTTTGCAGCTTTTCTGTGGACTTTGTGCATCCAAACTGCCATCTTAATGTTTGTGCAGCATGAGTTTATCCACTGTGCTATCTTTCCAATCCAAGATGCTGCCATTTTTTTTGTCTTACACCAAACTTCTGTCTAATAGATTATCAGATAATTTTGACCATTGGAGCGAGCAGGACAGGACCTGAGGTAAACGGGTTATAGATTGATAGTCATGTGCTTTAAGATTAATGTATGGAACACTCTCAGTATTTAGCTGAGCCACACTGAACGCGACCACATTGCTCCAAGATTTTAGTTGAGCATGCATGATTGAAAAAAAAGAACAGATGCTCTAATGTGTGATACTCACAAATATAAGCTCCACAAAAGGATCTCTGTCTATATTTTCATTGTTTTCTTTCCAAAGCTCTTTTAAGTGTGCCTGGCCCAGTAGGAATTCAGTCAAATTTTGTTGAATAGAAAAAAAATATAAGATGTTGACAAGGAAGAGAAGAAATATGACATGCCACATGGAGAACTTTTCAATTGCCTTATAAATGGAAAAGAGACTAGACATAACTGTTTAATGAAGAGTCTCAACTCAGTGGGGAGAGGAACATGAAAGTCTTTTATTTAGCTTCAATTCCTGCTCCCAACTGTGCTCTGTCTTATTGCCATTCCTGGTTTCTTAATAACATTTTGAGCAGATTCCATAGCTTTCTGGTCATTTTGATTCTTTAGGAGTCCAGTTCAGATAGAAAAATTCAATCTTAACTTTGATCTCAATCTCATTTCCTCTTCATGTCCAAGCCCAAGGCTTAGCTGATTTGGAGTAGCCTGGTCTGGTTCTGAAGAATACCCAGTGCCTGTTTCAGGCTAAAGCTTGTCAGGCTCAAGAACATATCCATCCACTTTCATTGGTGTTTCCCAAACCCTTTGAAGAGTGCCTGAAGGGCAGGAGTTCAACCAGACTGTATTGTGGAATAATGAGGGAAGAAAAGAGACAAAGATCTCTATATTTAATGGGCTGCCGTCACTTTTTCCTTTAGGTGTTGTGGCTTCATTGGTGTACAATGCCAGTCCTCTGTGCCCTCTGGTGGCACCCCCCCCCCAAATCTTAGCTGTCTTGTAATAAGGCATGTGGTAAGTTCCTTAGGGTAGTGGGTCTCACAGACCTTTTCATTGTTCTGCAAGATCAAAACTACCTTCAAGCTAGTACTACAATGTCATTTACCCTTTCCAGTATGCTGATATTTTCAGTGATGCTTTAACAGTAGTGATGGGTCAGAATGCTTGGGCCTCAGTAGTGGTACAAAACAATAGGACTTGCACTGATATTCCTCATTGCAGTTAACCAAACTGAAGTAGACTCCAGTTCCGATGAAGAATGCCTTCAGAGAAACAGCACAAATGAGAAAATGTACTAAATATTGACCTTTGACAATGCATCTTTTGACTATTGTGTGTGGAACAAAATAAGAACACATGAGGTACCTTCTTTGCATATTGGAGTGTAATTGTAGTCCCCAAAAGATCTGTTTGGTTGTTTGACTGGCAAGCTGAACTGCTACTAAGTTTCGTGAAATGTCGCCTTCACTCCAAAAAGATTATTAAACTCTGGTTATTTAAAGTCGGCAGCTACTTTCTGGCAAATGAGTAGAATAAGGCCCCCTGCTTCAAGAAAAACATCATTTATTGTCAATGATAAAATTTGAGCTTTCAAGAACAAAATGAAAAACTTGAAAGACTTACCTCCACCAATGTGCATTTCAAAGCTTTCCCATACTGGAAAAACTTTTCAAGGGAACTGACTGGGATGATGAATGGTGGTGTTAACAAACTCCACATTTTGAAGTTGTATAATGGAATCTGTTAACATGTGGAACATCTGCATATACAAGGAAATCCACTAATATTACAAAAGCATGTAAAAGACCTACTCATGGTGCACCATTGATCAACTGAGTTTTAATATTACAGGGTGTGGAAAGTTCATCATTATGCTTTCAGATTCCACATGGCAACAAAGCTTTAAAAAAATGGGGATTTTTGGTATAACAGGATATTTTTTTATCACTAAAACCATTGTCAAAACTGTCTTCTGTGTGTGCATGTTATTGCATGTGTGTGTGTGTGTGTGTGTGTGTGTGTGCGCGTGTACTCATGCATTCATGTGTGGAGGCTAGTCAAGTATATCGGGATGTCTCCCTCTGTTACTCTCTCTTTCCCCCTCTTTCTCTGAGACAGAATTTCCCACTGAACTTGAAAATTGCCATTTCAGCTTGCCTGCCTGGCCAGTGGAGGTCCTGAGAAGCGCCCGTCTTTGCCGTTTTTTTTTTTTTTTTCCCCAGTAAGGCTCCAGACACTCACAATGCCTAGCTTTTAAATGGTGGCTGGGGATCTGACCCCAGCCACTTCACTTTACCCACTGACTCATTTATCCAACTCCTACTCCATTTTGTAATTACATTCCTGTAAGGGATGAAATCTTCAATAACCCCAGCATCTTGTAAAGATTGAATGCAGAAGCAAGATGTAAGTTAGAAATTTGTAAACACCAGCACAAGGCCATTCACTGATTTTTTTTTCCATTTTGGAAAACAATTCTTTTTCATAAAAGTGTTGCTTATAAAACACATAAGGTTTTATTGTTATTTTAAGTGAATTCATCAATACATAAACATCAGATCTAATTTCAAAGATAGTCTATATTAACAGCTAAAACCCACATAAGAAAAGGTATTTGCTATTGTCCACATAGATGGAAGGATACAAAGGGAGCTGAGACAACTGCTTTGTAATTACCGACTTGGAGATTTGCTGTTTTCTGTTGCTTTAAGCCACTACAATCTGAATCACCTGGGATCTTATTAGAAAATGTAGACATCCCTTTAGTCTCAGTATATCAGAAATGTACTTTAATAAGGCCCTCAGGCAATTCAGAGGAAGAATAAAGAATAAAGGTTGGGAAACACTGTTTCTCCCTGTCCACTCGGCAGGTCCTGGTGGGACAGATTTGGCTTGGAGTGCCTTTACCCAAGTCAGGCTTTTCTTCCCTTTCCCTCCAGTCCCAACCTATCTATGAGTATTTTAAGCCTCTGCCTTGTTCTGATGGTCTCAATTGTTCAAGCCCAGGGGCGTTCTTCTTTCATGCCTCTTTGGCCTGAGGAAACCTTCACTCTTACCTTGCCAAACTGGCAGTCAGGTCTGCCCACTGCCACCTTCCTTTTCTGCCAGAAGTTGGGCTGTTTCAGCATCGACCTTGCCATCCCCCATTCTATAACTAGGCGAAAGCAGTTGTTATGGTCACAGAATACTCCAAATCCCCCAGGGCTCACTTGTCATTTTCTGATATTTTCAGGAAGGTTTACCTGAGGATTCTGTCCTTCAGTGAGTAGCTAACTGTAGGACGGGGCCCTGCATTTTCTTTCTTCTCGTCTCACACCACTCTTTTTTCTTATTCTGCAACACCCTTATTGATATATCATTACCATATCAGCTTTCTCATGTTCAGTATGCAATTCACTAACTTTTAGTGCAGTCATGAAGTGCAATTCTCTCTACAATAATTTCTACTATATCTAAAAATATACTAATATTTCTAATAAAATCAATTCTAGACATTTTTTCTGTCTCAAAAGAACCCCTGCCATGGTGAAGAAGAAAACTCCAGTAACTCCAGCACTTGGAAGACTGAAGCAGGAGAGTTGTGAGTTTGAGATCAACTTGGACTACATACTGAGACTCTATCTCAAACACTCCCAAAACAAACCACAAAACTAACAGACCACCACCACCACCAAGAGAACCTTGTGCTTCTTAGCTATCATACATATCTCTTGCACCCAATTCCAGGACTCTTAGATTCAACTGTCACCTTGATACAGTCTAGAGTACTTGTGGGTGCCCCAGTTGAGGGATTGTCTGGGTCAGATTGGCCTGTGAATGGGTCTGTAGGTAATTTTCTTAACTGGTAATTAATGTTGGAGGGTCCAGTGATTAGTGGGCAGTGCTAACCCTGGGCAAGGGGTTCCTGAGTTATAGGAAAATGCTGGCTGATCAGAGGCCAGAGCAAGCCAGTCAGTAGTCTTCCTTTATGGTCCTTGCCTCTGTTCCTGCTTGAGTCTCTGCCCTGACTTCTCTTAGTGATGGACCGTGTCCTCGAAGCATAAGTCAAACAAACCCCTTTCTCCCTAAATTGATTTTGGTTGTGGTGGTTGTCTCTACAACAGAAAGCAAACTGGGACAGGTGGATACTGAAACAGCCCATCCTGACATAGCATAATGCTCGCAGAGTTTGTCTGTTGTAGCACATATTGACACTTCATTTTTTGTGGCTAGATCATATTCTACTATATGGTAGACTATATTGTATTTATTCATTTGTGTGTTGGTGGATATTTGAGTTGTTTCTATTTTTGTTGTGGGGCTGAGGGGAGATATATTACTCATTCTAAGGAAGTGCTCTACTACCGAGCCACATCCTCAGCTCTTGCCTTCGACAGTTTTGCTGTTATGAATACAGGGCTGATATGACTATCCACACATGCCTTTAGGAATATATGGTTTCAGTTCTCTTGTGTATATACCTAGGGATGGGACTGCTGAATCCTAAAGTAACTCTTTGGCCTTTTGAGGAACTTCCAGACTATTTTCTGAAACAGCAGCTCCATTTGAGGCTCTACCTACTCCAATTTCCCACAATCCCCACTTTGTGCGATTGTTTGTTTGTTTGTTTTTGATCATAACAATATTTTGTGGAATGACAGCTCATGATGGTTTTGAGGAAGATGGAAGACTTCGCTCAAGGGTATAGAAAGAGAGGCACTCTTTTACATGCAAGGGATATGAAGTTTTCTGCTTAGCCCACTCTGCCATATATGAGGATGTATTACTACATGATCCCTATACCCCCTTCTCCAGAATTCAATTTAGAGATTGCAGGGAATCATGCCTCCTCAGCTCTCAGGTATGATAAATGATAGGAAAAGGGCCTGGTTTTGTGTGTGTGTGTGTGTGTGTGTGTGTGTGTGTGTGTGTGATCTCAGTTGTTTATGTTTTTTTTTACTTTGTCTCTGTCTTTCTGTCTCTCTCTCTCATGCACACATACATGTGCACACCAGTGTGTTTGTGTGTGTACATATGTGTGTATGCATGCTTGTGTGTAGAGGCCAGAGGTTGGCTTTAGATGCCTCCCTAATTATTGCCCACCACGATTTGGCTAAGTTGATTGGCCAGCAATCCCCAAGGATTCTCTTGGTTCTTTCTTCCCAGTGCTAGGATTACATGCAGTTTACCCATGACCCATCTCCCTAGCACCCTCATGGCTCTCTTTAGAGTGCAGAGATGCTTGTGATCTTCCTGTTCTCAGGTTTTTTTTGACTCAATATTTTATTCTACATTTTAAAATGTATTAAAGAACAAATGGAAATATGGAAAACTGCAATCAGAACAACTTTAACCATCAATGAGTCAAGGTTTGATGGTGAGAAAAAGGCTGTTTTTCAATTTATTTTTTTGCTACTTATCAACTAAGATGGGATTAGCCTGACTTCTTGCTCCTACTAGTGTCCTGTCAGTGGCAGTGGCAGTACAGAAAGGTCAGAATGCATTCAGCTAAGAGGACTTGAAGCTGGAACACAAGCGATGTGTTCAGAAGAGAGCTTTAAATGTATTTATGTCTTTTGACTCAGAAAAATGACATTCTGGGAGAATTTAGACAAAGACTGGAAAATGTTCTAATTTCCCCATAGCTCTAACCTCAAACTGGAAAGTGAGTTCACTTAAAATTCTAGAATGAATTATTAAATGGAGGGAGCTTAGAGGTCTTTGGAAAGGAATAATGGTTTGGTGGATCAGTGTGGAGTCCCTAAGTCACTTCTACACTAACAGAGTGCCCATCCTGGCCCACTAGAGGCCTTTTCTGGCATTGGGACTCTACAACTTGATTTTAATGAGGTTTATCACAATCTACTTCCTGGGGGCCCCAAAATGGGACTTTACACACTTCTTTTTCTTATAAACAAAGAGGAAGAGAGTGGAATCTGCTTCTTGATAAGATAGAGGATTATTAACTGATGCAAAGCAGTGGAAGATGCTCGTGGTTGAACAGTTCTAGCCAGAGAATGCTAATTTAGGGTTAAACCAGATGATCTCTAGTGATAATGGTAATGATAATAATGATAATGATAGTGATGATCATAACAGCAGTGGGTGCTTTTGAGTTCTTCCTAAGTGCCAGCTATTGCTAGAGATGCATGACAACACCAACATGTGCACACGCACACACATGCAGGCATAAATTGTTTGAAACCTACTTTTAGTAAGGGTTCAACCTTTCCTCTAGCCCACCACCCAGCAGAGGCAGTGGAAGAGAAAAGTTAATAGGATGTCGGGGAAGTGGACCTTTTTAGCAATAGTTCTTTGGAGATGAGCTCGAATTTCTTTCTCAGTAATTCAGTCCTGAAGCAAACACCAAATCCGACTCAGCAGCTGCAGACCAGTCCACTAGGCAGGCAGACACTACACATGAACCATGAACTGGCAGCTACAGTTTAGTCCTCTTGGCAGGCAGACACCAGGCAGGAACCAGAAGCTGTAGTTTAATCCTGACGTAACTACCAGGCTTGCCAACCGTCCTGAGGCGAGGCAGCAGAAGAGGCATGCTGCCACAGGAACCTCAGGAGCAGTTCTTTGGTAAGTCTCTCTCAATGACAGTGTTACTACAAGTTGAGCTCAACAAAGCTATGTAAGGTGAACCAATACATGCGTGTAGTTAGCAAAGAATAGCGAGGTCGAGCAAACCAAACTAATGCTCAGTGCTCCTCTCCTACTGTCTCTGGGGTCATATTTATATTCCTTCATCATGGGTCCTTTCACATGTTTGCTATGTCAAAACATCCTTTCACCTGTGTCTACTTCGGGAAAACATTCTTTCCTTTGTCTGCTACAGCAAAACATCCTTTCACTGTGTGCCCCAGCAAGCCATCATTTGACACAACTGACTTTCCAAACAAACCAGAAGTTTCCACTTTATACACACACACACACACACACACACACACACACACACACACACACACAGAGAGAGAGAGACACAGACACAAACACACACACTCACACTCTCTCTTATGCACACATACTCTCTCACACTCTCTCATACCTCCACACCCCCACATCCCCCCCTCACTTGCTGATCTACTTAATCCATATAGTTCCTCTACAAGGCAGAAAATGTTACGGCCAGTCTCTATATGTAGAAAGTGTATTATTGTCTAAGGCCATACAGTAAATAAAAACATTGGAATTTGAACTCAGAACTTATTCTCTTAATATTCAAGAGAAGAGCCTTAAGATCTGGTCATAGAAAGCCTGGCTTGAGGAAATAGTATTTTCTTTTCTCAGTGGGTCTGCTCTTGGGTTGGGGCTTCAGTAAGGATTGGGGTGTGGGGGCACTGGTGGAGGAGGCAGCTCTGGAGGCTTAGCGTCTGTCTCAGTGTTCCTTTCTCCCCAGCCTAGGTTATTCTTGCCTTCCATGGGAGGATAGGCTGAGGTGCTAGGAAGACTGGAATTGTGGAATCAGAACAAGAAGGCACATAAGACTTTAGGCTCTCAACAAGTTATCTTTTCTTAAAATTTATCTCAAATTGTGGAGTGAAATGTTCTGACTTCTGTTTGAAGTGAAGTACATGCCTGCAGTTGGGAATATTTCAAGGTCGTTCTTTGAATTCCTATTGCACTTGTGCCTGGGTAGGCTTCGAGGGACTGCTTTTATTCTCAGTTGCCTTGGCCTTTATTTTCATTTTTTTTTCATTTTTGCCTTTGTGTGTGTGTGTGCATGTGTGTATTCATGTGTGTGCATGTGTGCATGTGTCTGTGTGTGTGTGTGTTGCATAGGCTGGTTACTACATCCACTCAGCTTTTATGTGGGCCTTGGGGGTATGTAATTTCTAGCCCAAATGTTTGCACAGCAAGCACTTTACCTGCTGAAACATCTTCTCAGCCCTAAAATCAGACCATTTCAGATTTTAATATTCATTGAACATCCCAGGATCTTGTTAAAATGCAGATTCTGGTCTCATAGGTCTGAGAAGGAGCCAGAGAGTTCACATTTTAACAAGCTCTCAGCGGATGCCGATAGCTGTGCTCCACGAATACACTTCAAGTCATGACATTTTGTATCACCCTTCAGAGTTGATGAAACTACCTTTAACTCACAAACACTGTGCAGTTCCTAATTTGAACTTGGAATGTCTCTTCTTTAAGACTAGAGGGTACCTTATACGCATAGATATAAGAGAGCATTATAAGGTGCAAAGTATGTTTATCTGGATTTGGGAGAAAGGGGTGTTAATTTGCAACTCAAAGAACAATTTGAGTGACTTTCTGACTTTAGTTGTCTGATGCTTCAAAGAAAGAGGAAACATTTGAAGAATCATGTTACAAGACTTCACTTTCATGATAAAGATGGAATGACCATGGCCAAATTCACTACTTATATGATTCATCGTTGAAGAAACTCCACACAGATGATGTCATCAGCCTGTAAGTGTATATTACAACAAGCTTCTTCATTGCTAGTGCCATCCCAGTACAGCTTGAGAAGGGGTTTTCTTTTGTTTTTCTTTAATCACATATGTCACTCCTCCTCCTCCTCCTCTTCCTCCTCCTTCTCCTCCTCCTCTTCCTCCTCCTTCTCCTCCTCCTTCTTCTGTGTTATTCTTTGTTTTTATCTATAAGTATTTATAATATAAGACCTAAGTTTGGCTTATCATATTCTTTCCTCAGAAAAGTAAATGTTCTTTTTTCAAGTTTTACAGATCTATCTTCTTGTCTAAAAATACCCAATCAACTTCATTAGTGCCCAAGAACAAGAAAACTTGAATAGGACTTTTAAGCATTTTAAAGCCAGAAGTACACTGGAAATGAAGTCCCATGAATATTGATGGAGGAGGAAAGGACATAGCATCAACATATTTTCCATCTCTAGATTGTTTTCTAAACAAACCATTTTATCTATTCTATTATTATTTCTTTGCAATAGTGGAGATCAAACCCTTAGCCTCTCGTATACTAGGCAAGTGCTCTACTATTGAACTATACCTCTAGCCCCTAGCAAAACAATTTAAAGTGAGGGTAGGAGGTGAATTTAGAGTATATAACCATAGTAAGTTTGAAGTTCTCTCTTGTTAAGCTTTATTTTATTTATTTTTAAATTCATTATTCATGTGCAAGAGTATTGACATATGTCTCAGTTTTATCAATCTAGTTGATTAGCATTTCTTATCAATGGATTTAATGAGCTCATATTTGGATATCAATTATAACTGCAGGAAATTAACAACATATAAAAGCAGCAAAATCTGAGGCTCAGATGCAATAACCACTCCTGAAAAGTTTTGTTATTTTTTAATATCCCCTTTGCCTTATGAAGCCAGTTTCTGCTCTGGTGTAGAGATTTCTGCAAAAGGTCAGTTCTGATATTCAAAAGGAACATTTAATAAAAGATTATATGTAAAAAGATAATGCAGAGATTACATCAAGTAATAACCTTTATTCTCTGACATAACCAACCATTACTCTGAATATTGAAATGCAAGGCTATTGTGTGTTGAGTCATGTTTAGAGAATTAATGTGAGCTTTAATGTGGAATATTGCAATGCAAAAACAATGTGTTCTATTTGGAGAATTAGTATCAGCCATGGAATAACTTTCTATATTATTTAAGTTTGCAAAAACCCCTGTTTCATTCAAGACTATGCATCTTTTAGCTATTGTTCATACTGTTGTTTAAACTATGACTGAATTTTAAAATATGTCTCAACTATGTTGAACTATGCTATGTTTTATTTTAGAAGGAAAAGTTAAATGGAGCAATGCAAGCTTTGTAATCCTAATGGTTTGTATATGTCTATTGTGCAATAAGTTATTGTGAAACAGAATTAATAATCTAGAATGCATATCAACATTCAAGGAACAATGGTGATATAGGAAGATCTAATAGGCACCAATGTTGTGTCTTGTCTTATGAATTTCGGTATTTTGCCAGACATCAGGTGCTAGTACATACTTGGATGTGTTGTCATAATTATGTAAAGGGTAGTCTATGACAGTGCATGACCCCAGACCTCCTCCTTATTGCTGATTGCTCCAAGAGTTTTGGTGTTTCAGTTGTTTGAGTCAGCTATTCTTCATTCATAGAGTCATGACTGTCCCTTTCCCATCAACATTGAGAGCTCTCTGTGAATTTCTCATTTGTTATTTCAGTAACTAGTATGGCGTTGGTGGCAGATGCTACTAGGTTTAATTTCAGCTCAGCTACTTCCTTTAGTATGTCATTGTCAGGGTGGGTGTGCAAATCAAATAGGTATTTATGGGTTGTGCAATAGACTTACAGTTGATCCTACTGCTTCTTTTTCCCCCACTTCTTTGTACTTGGCAGACTCACTTATATTCTCTCCATTGCTACAGGTCCCATCATCTACTCAGAGTTTCCATCAATAGGTGAAGCATAATCAGAGCCTTGAAATGGCTACTACAAAAATCCTTCACTTAGGCATTTGGTGGGTCACTGCAAAAAGTTCCAGAAGCAAATTTCAGAAACTGGATAATGAGTTCTGCCAAACTCAATTAGAGTTCATCCCAAACACAATTCCAATATCTGGCACATAACAAGTAAGTGTCGATGTTACCTTCTGCCACCAGGCCTCCTGGATGGAGCTGGAGGAGGAACCAGTGAAGAGAAGTCAATTATGTAAATACAGACTTTTGTGGTAATTTACCTCATGTTTTAGCGTTTCTATTGCTCTGAAGACACAGCTTGGCCATGGAACACATGGGCACAGGGGAAAATTTCCTTTACAGAACACCAGTGGCTTATGCTGTAAGATTAAAAAAAAATAGACAAATGGGACCTTATAAAATTACAAATCTTCTGTAAGGCAAGGGACACTGTCAATAGGACAAAATGGCAGCTAGCAGATTGGGAAAAAATCTTTACCAACCCTACATCCAACAGAGGGCTAATAACTAATATATACAAAAAATTCAAGAAGTTAGACTCCAGAGAACCAAATACCCTCTTAAAAATGGGATACAGAGCTAAGTAAAGAATTTTCAACTGAGGAATATAGAATGGCTGAGAAGCACCTAAGGAAACATTCAACATTCTTAGTCGTCAAGGAAGTGCAAATCAAAATGACCCTGAGATTCCACCTCACATCAGTCAGAATGGCTAAGATCAAAAACTCTGGTGACAGCAGTTGCTGGAGAGGATATGCAGAAAGAACAACACTCCTCCGTTGTTGGTGGGATTGCAAACTGGTAAAAACCACTCTGGAAATCAGTCTGGAGGTTCCTCAGAAAATTAGACATAATACTACTTGAGGACCCAGCTATACTACTCCTGGGCATATACCCAGAAGATGCTACAACATGTAATAAGGACACATCCTCCACTATGTTCATAGCAGCCTTATTTATAATAGCCAGAAGCTGGAAAGAACACAGGCATCCTTCAACAGAGGAATGGATACAGAAAATGTGGTACATTACACAATGGAGTACTACTCAGTTATTAAAATCAATAACTCCATGAAATTCTTAGGCAAATAGATGGAACTAGAAAATATCCTGAGTAAGATAACACAGTCACAAAAGAACACGCGTAGTATGCACTCACCGATAAGTAGATATTGGCCCAAAAGCTCGGAATACCCAAGATACAATTCAGAGATCACATGAAGCTCAAGAAGAAGGAAGACCAAAGGGCTCTTCTTAGAAGGGAGAACAAAGTGCTCACAGGAGCAAATATGGAGAGAAATTGTGGAGTAGAGACTGAAGGAAAGGTCATCCAGAGACTGCCCCATTGTGGGAATTCCATTTACAGTTACCAAACCCAGACACTATTGTGGATGACAAGAAGTGCTTTCTGACAAGAGCCTGAAAGTACAGAAGCAGATGCTCGCAGCCAACCATTGGGCTGAATATGGGGTCCCCAATGGAGGAGTTAGAGAAAGGACTGAAGGAGCTGAAGGGGTTTGCAGCCCCATAGGAAGAACAATAATATGTACCAACCGGTACCCGCAGAGCTCCCAGGGACTAAACCACCAACCAGAGTACGAACTGAGGGACCCATGGCTCCAGCTACATATGTAGAAAAGGATGGCCTTCTTGGACATCAGTGAGAGGAGAGGCCCTTGGTTCTGTGAAGGCTTGATGCTCCAGTGTAGGGGAATGCCAGGGCGGGGAGGTGGGAGTGGGTGGGTGGGGAAACACCCTCTTAGAAGCAGGGGCAAGGGCAATGGGATAGGGGGTTTGGGGTGGGGAAACTGGGAAAGGGGATAACATTTGAAATGTAATAATAAAATATTCAATAGAAAGGGAAAAATACTCACAGGAGCAATAAGGGAGACAAAGTGTGGAGCAGAGACTGTAGTAAAGGCCACCCAGAGACTGCCCTACCTGGGGAGTCATCCTATAAACAGTCACCAAACCCTGACACTACTATGGATGGCAAGAAGTGCATACCAAAAGGAGCATGCCATGGTTGTCTCTGGAGGGGCCCTGCCAGAGCCTTACGAATACAGAGGCAGATGCTAGCAGCCAACTATTGGACTGGGCGTGGGGTCCCCAATGGAGGAGCTGGAGGGTGGTCCGGAGGAGCTGAAGGGGTTTACAGCCCCATGGGAAGAACAATGATTTCGGCCACCCAGATGCCCCAAGACTCCCAGGGACTGAACCATCAACCAAGGGGCACACATGGTTCCAGCCAAAAATGTGACAGAGGAAGTCCTTGTTGGGCATCAGTGGGAGGAATGGTCCCTGGTCAGGTAAAGACTCAACAGAGGCCTGAACAAAGGAAAACCGAGGCGGGGGGGGGGGAGGAGGGAGTGTGTTGGGTGGAGAGACATATGTGGAGGCAGGGGGAAGGAGGAAGGGGAGGGGTTGGAGGTCTTAGGGGAGGGGGATATCGGTAAAGGTTTTACCATTGGCAATGTAAATGAAGACGATATTCAATAAAAATAAATTTAAAAAAGGAAAACATTTACAAGTTCCCTCTCCCCACTGTAGGGCATTTCATCCAGTGTAGCTCCCTTTGAGTCTTGAGTCTTTCATCTCCCAGATCTCTGGTACATTCTGGAGGGTCCCCAAACCTCCTACCTCCCGAAGTCCTTGTTTCCATTCTTTCTGCTGACCCTCGGAGCTTCAGGGCATCAAGTGAGGAATGGGGTTGCCATCCCACAGTCAAAACTCTGACCCATAATTGTTCCTGTCTGAAAGAATTACAGAAATGGAAATGGAGAGGAACCTGAGGAAAAGAAGATCCAGCGACAGGCCCAAAGTGGGATCCAGCTCAAGGGGAGGTCCCAAAGCCTGACACTATTACTGAGGCTACGGAGTCCTCACAAGAAGGAACCTATCATGACTGCCCTCCGAAAGACCCATCAAGCAGCTGAAAGAGTCAGATGCAGGTATGTATATCCAACCAATGGACAGAAGCTACTGACTCCTGTGATTGAATTAGGGAAAAGTTGGAAGAAGCTGAGAAGAGCGGCCCTGCAGGAGGACCAGCAGTCTCAATTAACCTGGACCCCGATATCTCTTAGACACTGGATCACCAACCAGGCAGCATACACCAGCTGATATAAGGCCCCCAACACATATACAGCAGAGGATTGCCGGGTCTGGGTTAAGTCAGAGAAGATACACCTAACCCTCAAGAGACTGGAGGCCCCAGGGAGTGTAGAGGTCTGGTGGGGTGGAAGTGGAGACATCCATGTGGAGACAGGGTGTGGGGAGGAGTTATGGGATGTGGAACAGTCAGAGGGTGAACTGGGAGAGGACTAAAATCTGGAGTGTAACAAAAAAATTAATAAAAATAAATTAATTAAAATAAAAGGAAAACATTTAATTGAGACTAGCTTGTGGGTTCAGAGGTTTAGTCCATTATCATTGTAGGAAGCATGGTGGCATGTAGGCAGACATGGTGCTAGAGAAGGTGTCAAGAGCTCTACATCTGGATAGGCAAGCAGCAGGAAGAGAGAGCATGACAGTGGGTCTGGCTTGAGGATTTGAAACCTAAAAATCCACCCCCAGTGACACATTTCTTCCAACAAGGTCACACCTAGTGTAACAAGGTCTAGGGGAGTCGTTTTCTTTCAAATCTCAAAACTCAAAGTATTTAATTTGTGAATTGTCTTTACTGTTTAAATGTGCTTTTCGGACAAGATTTTACTCCAATGTGCCCTCAGCAGAGCCTTTGTAGTAATTTTAAAAATATGATTAAAAGCTTGGCTTTCTCTTTTAAGAATAACCAACTTCAGGATAATGAATCTTCTTCATGGACTATGTCCAGTGTTCCTCTGGTCCTCACATTTTTGTCATCATCTTCTGTCTCTTTTTAGGTACAGAGCTCGGCAGATATTCAGATCCAAGTCCCACAATGCATTTCTACTCTGTTTATATTAAATATAATAGGTTTCTTAATTTCTGAGAATTTTATACACATATACAATGTATTCTGATTGTATCAATTCTCTACCCCTTTCAACTCCTCCAGAACCATTTCTTATGTTGTCTTCCATTTTTATCCTTTTTGTGTATAAATGTTTTGCCTACATGTATGTATGTATATGGCGCTCATGAAGGCTAGGAGATGGTGTTGGAGTTCTTGGAACTGCAGTTACAGATGGTTGTAAGCCAGTTTATGAGTTTTGGGAATTGAACCCAAGTTCTCTTTGTCTTAGTTAGGGTTTCCATTGCTGAGAAGACACCATGACCAAGGCAACTCTTATAAGAGATGACATTTAATTGGAGCTGCCTTATAGGTTCAGAGCTTCAGTCCATTATTGTCATGGAAGGAAGCATGACAGTGTTCAGGAAGACACGGTGCTAGAGAAGGAGACCAGAGTTTTGCATCTTAATGCAAAAGCAGCAGCATGAGACTGTCTGGATCACACTGACCAGACTTAAACATATATATGAGACCTCAAAGCCTCACCTCCACAGTGACATCCTTCCCCTAACAAGGCAACACCTCCTTCAATTAGGCCACACCTCCTAATACTGTCATTTCCCTTGGACCAAGCATATTCAAACCACCACATTCCTTTTTTTCCCTTTTGTATTATTACTTTTGTTTTCACAGTCCAGTCATTGCCCCCTTCCCAGTCTGCCCTCCCACAGTTCCTCATCTCATTTTTCCTTCCCCCATGTCTCCAAGAGGATGCCTTCCCCAGCCAGGTCTCCTTACTTCCTGGGGCTTCAAGTCTCTTGAGTGTTGGTGTGTCTTCTCCCACTGAGGCCAGACCAGGAAGTCCTCTGCTGAGTATGTGTTTGGGGCCTCAAACCATTTCATGTATGCTGCCTGGTTGGTGGCTCAGTGTCTGAGAGATCTCAGGGGTCTGGGTTAGTTGAAACTGCTGGTCTTCCTCTGGAGTGGCCCTCTTCCTCAGCTTCTTCTAGCCTTTCCCTAATTCAACCACAGAAGTTCCCGACTTCAGTACAATGGGTGCTTTTAAAAAACTTCTAGGAATAAGAGGTAAATATCTTATATTCTAATACATTTTCTAAACATTTATTTGCTTACTTGTATGAGTGTAATCATGTGTACATGTACTCCTGAATGATATTATTCTATGTTTGTGGAGGCTAGAAGACAACTTGAAAAAGCCAATTCTTGCCTCCCATGTAATCTCAGGGATCAAAAATCACTCATTAGGTAGAACAGTAATTAATTACCTTTACCCATTGAGCCTTTCCACCAAGTTCTCATATGTGCTATCTCACCAGAGAAAACTGTTGCTGACTTACTGATTTAAAATATAAACAGAAGCACAATTCAATCCGAGAAGGTTAAAGATGGATCCATTTTTTTAAAAAAATAATTGTATAACAAGGAATTCAGTATGATAAAGGCCTATCCAATTTGAATAGACAGATATACTTGAATAATTCAGTAAACTTACTGGTATTATAATAATCTTTCTCTCTGAACTGAGATATAACTTTTATCTCAATACATCAAAATATGCTATTTCAAAAAGAATCTATCCCAGTTCTGCTATTTATTAACTGTGTGAATTTAGGTAAGCTTTCTAACCTTCCTTTGCTTCAGTTTCCTCTCCTAAAAAGTAGAGCTTCTTGGCTGCCCACTATAAGTATATGGTAATACTGATTGCAGAAGATAGCACAACACACTTTGTATGCAGGAAACAAAAAATAAAAAGTAAACCTTTCTATTCTGGCACTGACTACCTTAAATAGTTCCACGCTGCTAGGTGAGAAAGTCATTAGTGGTATAAGCATAATGTATATTATATTGCCATCAACAGCCAATAGTTCTTTAGTGAGGGACAAGATCTCGTGATTCCTTTTCCCCATTGAATTTTGGCTGGCTTGATCTTGTGTAGGTAGCCACAGACTCTGTTAGTTGAGGCATGCAACAGCTATAGCACGTACAGAAGTATGCACCTCTCCTACCCATCTGCTATCTCTTTTGTTGCATTCTCTTTCCACAGTAGTCCCTGAATCTTGACTGGTGGGAGGTTGATACAGATAACCCACCCATAACTTAACAGTGCTCAGAGTTACTAACACCTGACACTGTGACCAGTTAAAAGTTAATAAAGGGACCATTATTCACTGCAACAAAGAGCTTTTCTGACCAAAGTCAAAAGCAGTATAATGCAATAGGTATAAACATAAACATTTAGAATGATGTTCCACAGCATGAACATTTAGCAAAAGAATGACAAGTTCCCAGCCTAGGCTCCTGAGTCATGTGATTTTGACCAGATTTACAGTACCAAGCACAAAATCTTTGCTGTGGAGCAGGCACATATCCAGTCAAGAAAACAGTTGGTTACACCAAAAACAAAACAACAACAACAACAAAAAAAAACCAAAACAGTTTTGCTACCATTGTACCAGTTGGCACATCTTGCCTGATAGATTATCATTGTGGCATGCTATTTATACATGTTTATATATACACCACATTTTTTTGAGACAGGGTTTCTCTGTGTAGCCCTGGCTGTCCTGGAACTCACTTTGTAGACCAGGCTGGCCTCGAACTCAGAAATCATCTTGCCTCTGCCTCCCAAGTGCTGGTATTAAAGGCGTGCACCACCACTGCCTGGCTCACATTTTTTTATATAAGAGTAACCAGTTCTTTTAACTGCTGAGCCATGTCTCTAGCTCCCCCTTTTGTAACCCACTGAGTCCAATTAGTACTACCCATATTGTACATGGTTATAGACACATCCACTGGAGCATGAGGAAGCGACCAGAGTCTACAACTCTGAGAAAAAAACCCACTCCTTTCACCAGCAGTCATTCATTGCTAAAAGCTCTTCATCTAGGACAGGGGCTTTATGAGCCTCCCTATCCTCACTGCAATATTGATTGTCTTGATCAATATTGACTTCTTGCTGTGAGTGTGTCAGCATAATGTCCTGTCATATCCAGAAGTCACTGTTTCACAACATTCTCTTCAAATCTTTCTGTCACCTCTTTGCAATATTCCCTGAGTCTTTGGAGGGAGCATGTGGTATAGATGTCTCATTTAAGATGAAGCACTCCATGGTCACGGTCACTTCATCTTTGCTCTTTGACTAGTTGTGAGTGTTCATATAAACAGTTGCCTATTGTAAAAAAGAAATGTTTTAGTGGGTTTTTATGTTTGCTTAGCAAAATATTTTTTTTTTTTTTGGTTTTTCGAGACAGGGTTTCTCTGTGTAGCCCCGGCTGTCCTGGAACTCACTCTGTAGACCAGGCTGGCCTCGAACTCAGAAATCCGCCTGCCTCTGCCTCCCAAGTGCTGGGATTACAGGCATGCGCCACCACCGCCTGGCAGCAAAATATTTTTTATTTACCCAAATGATGGTAGTAGGTTCTCCTCTTGGGGCTATGAAGTCCATAGCTGTGGATTCTTATCTGTCCTCTGCTTATACTGCAAGCTCTGTCTCAAATATGCCTTCATTTACCTGCTTTATGGTTGCAGTTCTTCCTTAAGCATTAGCTCAAAGTTATTCTTGCTCATGAAAGTGTTTGTTGCCCTTGCAGGCTAGATTCCTTCAGAAAGTAGCTCACAGTGGGTAGATTGCTAACAGAGTTAGAGGACAGCTTTTAAGAGTTGGTTCTCTCCTTCTATCATGTGGGTCGGGGGATGAAACTTAGGCCATCAGGATTAGTGGCAGATACCTTTATCCACTGATCCACCTTGCCAGTCCCTCATTTAAATGGCTGTTATTTTGAGCTGCTAGATTTGGAGTGATTTGTTACTTACCAATAGATAATCATAATACTTTGACATAAAGATTTTAATATAAGTAAGTTTTTTGGGGTGTGCGTAATGAATCCCAGAAAGTATTAGTAGAAGTACTGGAAAAATAAGACAATAGAGGGTGTATTGATAAAGAAGTCATCACTTTGGACAACTTGGATTAAAGTGTGCTTACCATGCAAGTATGAATATCTGAGTTTGAATCCTTAGAATGCACATAAAGCTAGTGCCACAGCTCATGACTGTGCAATCCTAGCACTCGTGGGTGGAGAAGAGAGAATCTCCAAAAGCCTGCAAGCCAGCTAGCCTGGCATACATGGTAGCAAACAACAAAGAGAGAGACCCTGTCTCAAACAAGTTGGAAGGTAAGAAGCAACACTCAGGTATATATACATACAAAAACAGAAGATTTACAAAAAGAAACATTGGTGGTTATGGTTATTGGGTACCTCACAGACACTCCCAAGAATGTGTGGAGAAACAAGTATTCATGAGACTTTGAGAGCTCCTGATTTTCTAGCCTGGTGGCACAATGTGTATTTCATTCCATTATCTTAGAAGTAGTTAAGAAAACTGACAGAATAAGTGCCCTGCTTCCTACAATGACCATGTGATCAATATCAAAGGCTTAATTTTGAACTTTTCAGAGTGATTCTCCAATGCTGTGGCCAGAAGAAACTCAGGCAGTAGCTGAGTTCACCCATTATTTTCAACCTCCATTCTTGCTGATGGATGTGCCTAGCATTCGTGTTAATGCTATGGAACTAGCTTATGGGCCACAAGACCAGGGACTGACCGATCTCATCACCTCCTGGGAATTCATCACGTCCTGTGGAATCAGGACACATGGATTGCAGCTGGCCAGTCTTCGGACAGGGGGATCTCATGTAAGCTATACCTGGAGGGCCCTTTTTCATAAGGTAGAGACAGCTAGCCGTGAGATAAGGGACTGGTAATGGCAGATAAGTAGAGTAAAAGCAACTTATAGGTTGTTTGATGTCTTGTGCTCCTAACTATTGAGTTCTGAGAGACAATCTTTTCCTTGAGCTAATTCAGGTCTATTTCTATTTCTTTCACCAACATCTGTTTACTGAGATGAATGCTAGAGCACTGTGGGTAGGCCAAAAGGGGTTTGCCCATAGTATTTCTTTTCTACTAGATGTTGGTTGCTGTACTCTGCCCTATCCTGCTCTAGTGTACTAGTCTAGTCTAGTCTACTCCAGTTTATACTACTCTTCTCTAACATGTGGTTTAGTTTACTCTATTCTGGTTTACTTTTGTCCACTGTACTTCAGTCTGTTCTATTCTTTTCCATTCTATTTTCTACTCTGTACTCTGGAGCTCTGTGTTAATTGTGAGCTCAGGAGTGGAAAAAAACCATTTGAACTCTTCTGTTGTATTAGTCAGGGTTCTCTAACAGAACAGATCTGATAGCATGAAATATATTTATGGGATTTATTAGAGTAGCTTATTGGCCGTGGTTCAAGTAATCCAACCATGGCTGTCTCTTGACAGAAAAGGCCAAGGACCCAGTAGTTGTTTAGTCCACGATACTGGATATGTGAGACTGGATGTCTCAGCGGTCCCAATCTGGTGCTAGAGTCCCAGGGATGTCCTAGAGAGCTGCTAGTTTTTAGTTTTTAGTGATTAAGAACCACAGAATGTAGTTTCTGTATAGAAGACAACATAAAAGCAAACAGTGATGTAATTGTCAGAGAACTGGGTTAGGTGGCCATAATTCTGATTAGAAGTCCCTTCTTTATGAGCTATTTGTATGTCTCTGGCCAAGTTACTGGACCTCTCCCTATGCTTTTACACATTAAAATGGAAATTACACTGTCTCACCTGCTTACAGTATATAGAAAGAAGTAAATGAAATAATGAATAGGAAGCTCCCAGAATCTTTGGAACACTGAGACATTGAGAGAAGGAATTAGATGATGAGGGAAAGACTAGGATGTATTTTTAACTCTACGTAATTTTTTATGTTTTCAGCTAAGGAGCTTCAGATGGCATCTATGAATGTGAATACCAGTGTCAGGTGAGGAACTGAATTTGAATACTAAGTTGCAAACATCTGTCTAGGGTAAAGATCATGTAGACAGAATCCAGAAACTGTTTCCGGCAGCAAGGTTCTAATCATTAATACTGTCACTTAGACCAGCAAAGCCATTGCAAATGATATTGTTTGATAGGTAACACTAGTTACCAAGGAGAACAGTACTGAGAGGAAATGGAAGACAAGATTTTCAGATTCTTAAAACAAACAGCAAAAAAGGGGGGGATTTTAACCTTAAAAGAAGTGGATGCAGTTCATCTATGAGTAATTTTCATGTAAATTATCCAAATTTATCACCCAATTGTACTTCTTTCTTTTTGGTATGTATGAAAGTATGCATGTGAGCATGTATGCATTTCAAGGCCAGATGTCGACATCTGTTCTCTTCTATTGCTTTCAATCTTATTTTCTAAGACAGAGTTTCTATTCTCTCTGAAGTACATCCATCTGGCTAGGCTTGCTGAGTAACAAGGCCGAGGGATTTCCCAGTTTTTATCTCCTCAGTGCTGGTATTATAGTCATGTATCAGGTTTTTGAAAATATGTATTGTTACTACCATTTTTTTTATGGGGCATGCTGGGGAATCTGGAATCATGTCCTCAAGCTTGTGCAATAAACACGTGCCTGACTGAGATTTCTCCCCACCCTACCAGTTCCATTCTTAAACAAGGCATCAACTAGGCATGAGCTCTTTAGGTCAGGATTTGGGTTCCCACAGGAGATATACAGGTTGAGCTAATCAGTCACACTTCCCTAGTAATAAACTTTGAAGTGGCTCTTGCCAAATGAAATGTAACTGTTCCTGGTATGGGAGGGAACTGCCATGTAGGGAAAATAAGAGGGTTACCCTGACATCTCGGGGATGGCTGCCACTTTCATCAGGACTTCTAATGTCCTTCGCCCCAAGGGAATTTTAAGAACAGTATAATTTCCAGTGAATGCTGTTTAATGGAAGGCCTTTTGTGAGAGTTTCACAAGACATAAAGGCTTGACTCCCTGGTTCAGCCCATACACTGGGATTTTCCAAATGTGGTGTAATAGTACTATTAAGAAAGCCAGTGAATGAACTAATAAGGGAGGGTGTTGCCAATGATAACAGAGAGAAGGCAATAACAGTTTTATTAGAATCAAATAAGATAAAAATATCATAGTATGTCCATCTGGGAAGCCAGCCCCTAATTCTTGGAATAGGAAGGGTCGAGCTTATATTTTTCTAAACAATCTCTTTAAATAGACTTTTCCTCCACTTTGGCAGACCCTTCCCTTGCCTTATAAAAAAGTGCTTTTTACTTTCCTCTCTATTTGCCTATTGTTTCCCCACAATTTACTAGTTTCCTCTTGACTGTTAAAGTCACATTGACACTTGGCTTGTTTTGAACTGACAAGAAGACAGTAAAGTTTGCCAAGTGATGATGCCACCACCCATTGTAATCAAAAGCCGGAACTCTGGGCATCTATACTGAGCTTATGACAGATCAGAGCTTCCAAACAACAGTATTTAACTTGGCTGGAAGCCAGCTTTTTCTGTACTTTAGCATTGCCTATATGCCTCCTGGAACATAGAGAGAAATGAGACTGTCAATTTCTGCAGGTTTCCATCAACCAATTCTAGCTTCCTTTGAGTCCTTTCCTTCTCTGCTCTCCTAGCTGGATACCTATAAGAATGCTTTACTGAAGCAAGCCCACTTAGAGCCTCTTTGTCTATAAACATGAGAAGGGACCCACCCTATGGTATCCTTTTGTACCTGTTAGTTTAGTCACTGCCTCACACCAGTAGAGAAGTTTCCTCCAAGGTCACCCTTTCTTCATGTTAAAGAACGTATGCTTTCCCCAAAGATCATTGTTATCTGCTCCTTTTTGAAAAATTTCTGAGTGTTCTGTCAGAACATGCATCAAATTTTTGAAACCCTCTCTTTCATTTATTTGGCTAAGGAATATAATCTGAAGTCTAGGAGAAAACAGCTCTTGTGGTTCCAGTGAGACGGTCATGTACTGGCTGCACTCTCTGCAGGTTTGATGTTGGAATTTGCAGTTATTAAAACTCAATGAGGCTTTGTCCTTCATCTGACCTCTAGTCCCCTTTGCTTGCTATTCTCCAGCTGCCTGAATTATCTCCAGTGTCCTGAATTTGCCACAGCATGTGTTTCATTTCAGTTGTAAATAGTAGAACTAACTTGTGCTACTTAGGGTAGCCTAGCCACAGTTACATATGAACGCCAATGTCTCCATAGGGTTAACAACACAGAAACTCACACATCACACCTGTGAAGGTCATATAAGTCTGTTTGTGATGTTCTAACCGAAAACCTGAGATTAGTGATTTCTGTATTTTTCAAAGTAGGTAGTTTACTAAAAATAACCCAAAATTTTATTTTTCACAGTTTGGAAGTTGGCAAGCCCAGGATTAATGAGGAAGCATCAGGTGAGGACCTGCTTGCTGTGTCCTCCTGTGGCAGAAAGCAGAAGGAGGAAAAGACACTAGGTCTTCACATGGCAGAAGAATGAAAGACAGCAAAACCACTTGTACAAGCTCTGCCACAGCCATGTGGGAGGCCACCTATGAGTAAAGGGCACCCACTTCTGGGATTTGGTATAGTATAAATGTGCTCCCCAAATTCATATGTTGAAAAGCCAATTTCCCATGCAATACAGTAGTTCAAGATGTAGATTGTTTTCCTCTAGAGATTTTGTATATGCATTCACCTGACAGAGGCGAAAGAGGTGATGGGATCATGCCTGGGAAGTGGTTATGAGCTAGACTTGGGAATAGTGTGTTGATTCCGCTGTTGTTCATTGTTCAAACTTAGCTCTACAACTATAAGGAGGCTTCATTTCCAGGAAGACATTTGGAAATTAAATAGCTTGTCATAAGGGGTAGTTAGACCCTTGGTAATTTATTATAGAATGTTTGATGATAGGGACTATAGAAATGGCTGGGTGGTTTAGAGCATTGTCTGCTCTTTCAGAGGGCCCAGATCAATTCCAAGTACTCACATGGTGGCTCACAACCACCTGTAAGCCCAGTTCCAGGACATTCAAGGACATCAGGCATACACATAGTATACAGACACACATGTAGTCAAAATATACATCACTGGACATCCATAGCGAAGGCTTTTCCATCCTCCTTCCTCCTGTCTAACTTACTATGGCCTCATATTGTATTGCAGCTACACTTAATGGCATGCCATAGTAGCACTGTTCAATACCTGCCACCCTCAGCAGTGCAATAATTCTTAGTAATGTTTTCTCATTTTGATCTCTTTATAAAGTCTTCTGTGGATGCATTTGGTTAGCCAAGCATAGGATACTTGTGCCCATACTTTGACAGGGAGCAATGTGAGTTTCTTTCTCTGGGACATGGAAACCTAATATGGAAATCCCCCAAATGTATGAAACTCAACCATGAATTGCTGGGCAGAGAAGAAAAGTACCCCAGTTTGAGTGCTCTTGAAAACAATACCCCCAAAATGAGAAACTGATAGCTTAATTGTAAAATAATCCCAGGAAGCAGGGTGAGGGAGCTACAGGGAAGAAATTAAATGTGTCTTATGGAATGAAATCACTTGGGTCTTGAAGTTTCAGGTACCCAGAATGCATCTCAGAAGTGTTTCCCCATTTTGGGAGACATAGGGGTATGCATCCACTCTCATTATTGCTGAGACGTTTCTCTGAGATAACTATGCCCTTGTGCCTCCCTCCCTCAGGTCTTTTTTGTATGTGTATGCTTGTAGACTGTTCCACATAAGGGAATATCTTAGAGGCCTTGGAAATAGTCTTGAGGCAAAAAACAAACTAAAAAATAAAAAAAAAATCAAGGACGTGGAAGGTCATAAGATTGGGCACAGAGATGCTTGTAGTAAGCATGGCATTTGTCCACAGATCTGGGATGTCACTAGAGAGGGCTTTCCCCTTCTTTTTTGTTAATTCTATACTGCATTAGCTAACAAAAGTGCTGCCACAGTAATATTACCCTTCAGTTTGACATTCAAAGTCCTCTCAAGGCCTGGCCCCACAGATTGTTTTAGGATTCCTTCCAGTGTTTAGGGTATTAAAGCACAGTGTAGTTCTAGAATTTGGTCATCTTTCCAAAGCAAGCTAGAAGGGCAGCACTATTGCTGAAACTTGATCAGTGTTTGGGTGCCAGGGAAAAAATTGGCACGCAAATATCAGTCTGTCCTTGAATCTCTGGGAGAACATGCAGAAGGCCATCTTACACACTTCCTTTCTCTGGAATAAGGACTGTGCACTGGACAGCCTAAATGGGGAAAGCCTTAAACGAGAGCTTTGGGTAGCTCACAGTGTGTCTCCTGGAAAGCTGGAACTTGCCTCAGCCAAAAGTTTGCTACAAACTATGGTCCATTGTGGAGTCTTGTGCTACCATGTTATTGGAATTGGACAGTAGATACTGCCACCTCAGTCACAGTATCCCACTCTGGCTGCCACAGCTGCTACTACTACTGCTGTCACCAAGATGGATCCTTTGTTCTCTGTGCTTCTTTGTTTTTCTATCTCCCAATCCCAATCTAGGAAGAATGCATTCATTTGTTGGAGTAATCTCAGACTGACAAGGAATGTGAACTAGTAAGTATAATAAGATGTTATCCACCTTGGGGCATCATTGCCAAACCTCTCACTTTCAAAAAAGAAATTATACAACTTTGTCTATATAATACCAGATGACCTCTAAAGCTCCCCTTTCCCTCAGAGAGTCTGTGATTTGGTCATCTTCTATAGATAACTACTTTTTCAGTGGGGGATTTATTCTCTGGGAGAATGCCATTTAAAAAAAATGGACGTCTTTTTTTCTTGGCTCATTTACCTTCCAATTTTATGGTACCAGTTTTTGCCTCTGACTACAATGGGAGGGCAGAATCCACATTTCTTCAGGTTAGCACACTGCATTAACTTAATGCCTGAGCATTTCAAGACAACCCAAGGGCTATGTCAAAGATATTTACTTGTTTTTACTTCTGTAATTATACTGTTTTTAGCAAGGTGGGTGTGATCTCTCAGGCATTCATTCGATTACAGTTGGGAATATGAAACATTAGTTCAAAACTGCTAAAAGCACCTCAATGAATCTCAAGTATGATAATACTAATCCTAGCTTGACATTAATGCCAGCTTGGTGCTGCACACTTCACAAAAAATGTATTTTAGCCTGAGGAAAATGCTTGGGTTTATAAAGCTTTGACTTTATATTGTCTCTCTCAGTCTAAATAAGCACAGTTAATTTTGACACAATTAGATACCTTGAAACCCTAAATGCTTTGTTACAGTGGACAGACTTGAAGCTGAACTAAATTTCAGTCAGTAGTTGAAGAACCAATTAATCTAAGGATTCATAATATATGCTGATATTTTAAAGGTCTTGAGAAATCATAAAATAAAGAAACCTGTTTATCTTTATACCATGATTCTTAAATTTGATCATGAAACCTGCCTTTTATCATTAGTTTTTACAAACGCTGTATGACATACTGAGATAAGCTTTCCATGTGGTTTGGAAAACATATATCAATTATAACCTCTTTTTTTATTTTTGTTTTTAATTTAAATTTATTTATTTATTTTTTTACAGTCCATATTTTATTCCTCCGTGTACCCTCTGACTGTTTCACATCTCATACCTCCTCCCCACCCACTTGTCTCCATGTGGATGTCCCCACCCTCCACCCCACCTGAGCTCTAAACTTCCTGGGGCCTCCCAATTATAATCTCTTGCCCATTAAGAATAAGTTTTTCCAGTCACATGGTCATCTAGTGTTTGATGGCTACCTGAAAAAATTCAAAGGTGGCATTAAAAGTATGAAAATAGGGCCAGAAAGATGCCTCAGTGGGTAAAAGTATTTGCCATGCAAGTGTGAAGAACCTCTGTGTAGTGGTTATCAACCTGAGGGCTATGACCTCTTTGGGGATGAATGACCCTTTCATAGGGGTTGCAAATCAGATATCTTGCAGATCAGGTATTTACATCACAATTCATAACAGTAGCAAAATTACAGTTATGAAAAAGCAACAGAAACAATTTTATGGTTAGGAGTCACTACAACAGGAGAAACCCTATTAAAGAGTTGCAGCTAGGGAGTTTGAGGACCACTAGTATAGCAACTAGTCTAGCTTCTGATATTGGTACAAGAAAACTGTCCTTCATCTCTGACCTTCTACCAGCACCAATGAAACTGTGGTATATGTAAAATCTTAAATCGTTCACAGTCCTTGACACTTTGGCTGAAATTCTGCTAAAGTTTCTGAGGAGACAGGGTACAAACCTAATTTTTTTTTAGCCAACTTGCCACCAGAAGAGAGCTCATCAACCTTGGAATCAAACTAACACAGATGAAAATGGAGCCCAGACTATTTTCATTAACTCTGTTTTGTCACCATAGCAAAATCCCCAAGTAGACGGGATTTACTTTGGCTCATGGTTTCAGAAGTTTTAGTCCATATCTGGCTGTATCCACTGAAGTTAATCTTGTAAAAAAAAAGATTTATTTTACTCTAAATTGCGTGTGTGTGTGTGTGTGTGTGTGTGTGTGTGTGTGTGTTGTGTCTGTGTCCACATGAATGAAAGTACCCGTAGTGATTAGAAGAAGGTGCAGCTGGAGTTACAGGTGGTTGTGATCTACTCAACATGGATTCTGGGAATTACTCTGTGCCTCTGGAGAAGTTGTTGAGACATCTTTCTAGGGTAAAACATCTTCTAGGGAAGACGAAATATGGCAGAGCTGCTTGCCTCATGGAAATTGAGAAGTAAAGAGACAAATGAAAAGTTTTGTGGCTAGCTAAGGTATACCCTTCAAAGACACGCCATTAGTGACCTCCTTCCTTCAACTAACCCCTTCTTCCTAGTAGAACATTCAGGTATAAACTCATTAATGAACCAATATCTTGATGAGGTTAACACTCTTTAAATAGTATCACCAACTGAGGACCAAACCTTCAATATGTGATTCTTTTGAGGGAAGTGTAATATCTATCTATCTATCTATCTATCTATCTATCTATCTATCTATCTATCTATCTATCTATATCTATATCTATATCTATATCTATATCTATATCTATATCTATATCTATATCTATATCTATCTATCTATCTATCTATCTATATATATATATAGAGAGAGAGAGAGAGAAGGAGGGAGAGGGAGAGGGAGAGGGAGGGAGGGAGGGAGGGAGGGAGAGAGAGAGAGAGAGAGAGAGAGAGAGAGAGAGAGAATGTGGTAGGAGAATTACTGTTATGGCTATCATTTATTAATCACCTATTATCTACCAGAGTCAGACACTGTTTGTTCATTTGTATTTCAATCCTTTTCTGAAGTAGGTATTTTCATTCCCATTATACAGACAAAGACAACTGAGCACTACCAGCTAGGCTTCTTTAAAAACAAACAAGCAAACAAAGAAACAAACAAAAAAACATGTGGACATTGAGAGAAACATGCATATACTTTCTTTTTTTGCCTATTTTTGTTTTTGTTTTTTGTTTTGTTTTGTTTTTTGAGACAGGGTTTCTCTATGTAGCCCTGGCTGTCCTGGAACTCACTGTGTAGACCAGACTGGCCTCGAACTCAGAAATCTGCCTGCCTCTGCCTCCCAAGTGCTGGGATTACAGGCGTGCGCCACCACCGCCCGGCTACTTTCTTTTTTTAATTTAGGTCTTTTCTATTAAAATCTTTAATTGCACAAATATGAAACAAATTTCCACCAAGAAAATACTAGATGACAAGTTTAATGAAGAAGTGTCTTAGGATCAAATGCTTATTTTCTTATAGGAAGCTGTGAGTTCTACCTACCCTGCCTGTCGCATGCTTCTCCCCACTCCTTAGAACTGCTACCCTTAAAACACAAACACTGGGAACAATTACTTACTTTTGTGTGTCTCAGTTGCTCCCCTGATAAAATGATAAGAGTACCCACCTATCTATCAGGCTTGAGGCAAGTCTGTGAGTCAACATATCTGAAGTGCTTAGAGAAACATTTGTGCACATAGGAAGGCTGGATCTATTGTTACTGTTTTGATTGGAGGGGGCAAGCCTGAGTGAAGTGAGAAAAAGGAGGAGGCTAAACTATATAGTGAGACTTCCTTGAATCATCTTCTCTGGAAGAGTCTAGAGATCAAGGCACTTACCTTTAAAGCTAGCTACTTGAGAGACTGAATCAGGAGGGTTGCTTGACACCAGGAGTTCAGGGCCAGCCTGGGTAACACACCAAGTACCTGTCTCTGTTTTGCACATGACCCTTGTTGCCCCCGGTTTTCCCTTGGCATCACCCTCTCTGTGTTTGGTTTTGTTCTCCCTCATATACTTGGACTTGATACAGAGGCCAGGGCTTAGGTTTGGGAATAAAGGGGAAGGACATTGCTACTGTTTGTTTACTCTCATTGCCTGTTGTCCTATTTCATTTTGCTATTTTATAGTGGGGCAACAGAGATCTTATCTGTAATCCCTTTCAAGACAGGGCCACTCTGCAAGGACTTCAGGCAACTGTCTCTTTAATCCTGCAGCAGACAACCTTGGGACAATGGGCTGGGACTGGGCTCTCTTAGTGTGTAATAGGTTCTTGTCAAGAACAAGAATAAAAATAAAGTTAACCAATGACATCACTAACATTAATAGTGTAATTCAGAATTGCTGAAAACCTTTTCTCTTTACACTCTTTTACACACTTAAATTAAGGGTTTAGAAGGCTACTGTTTTGTGGCTTACAGAACTACAAGAATAGTTTTGATCTTACAGATACCTTAAAGGAGTCTTAGGGGACCTTCATACATATTCAGGCTCTTTGACAATGACAGATACATATAAATTTTAGGTTATTTAAAACTCAGAGTAATTATGGCCTCATAGAACAAGTTAGGTTGTGTTCCTTCTCTTTCTATTTTATGGAATAGTTCGAGGAGAATTGATATCAGGTCTTCTTTGAAGGTCTGACAGAATTCTGCACTAAATCCATCTGGCCCTAGGCTATTTTTGGTTGGGAGGTTTTAAATGACTTCTTCTATTTCCTTGTGCTATATAGGCCTGTTTAAATAGTTTACCTGCTCTTGATTTAACTTTGGTATGTGGCATCTGTCAAGAAAAGCACCCATTTCTTCTAGATTTTCCAGTTTTGTTGAGTATAGGTTTTTATAGTAGAACCTGATGATTTTTTTTGAATTTCCTCTGTTTCTGTTGTTATGTTTCCCTTTTTGTTTCTGATTTTGTTAATTTGGATACTGCCTCTCAGCCCTTTAGTTAGTTTAGCTAGGGGTTTATCTATCTTGTTGATTCTCTTGATCCTGAACTTCTGATCCTTCTGCCTTTACCTTCTGAGTGCTGTGATCATAGGCATGCACCAGCACACCTAGTTTGTGTGGTGTTGGGATCTATCCCAGGGCTTTGTGCTAGCAAAGCACTCTACAATCAAGTGTAGGGACAGTTTCTAGACCTAACAGAACTTTCTTTACTGATAGAGATGTCTCTATTACATGCTAGTGTCGTAGGTGGCCATGGAATATTTGAAATGTTGTAGTGAGAAGCAGAATTTTTGCCTTTATTGCTTAGCTAATTTAAATTTACTCTGAAATAGATACATGTGGATACTACACAATGTGTATTGGTCTAGACACTAAGATGTCTTGAAGGAAAGCAATCTATAAGAAAAGAAAAATTAAAAAAAATGCAAAGAAAGAAGCTTTCACTTCCAAATTCTGTCAGAGACTGGATTGAAGGGATGAAAATGAGGATAGATAACTTCTATAGTTTTTGGTAGCAGCCTTTATTTGACAAAGGAGTTGGGGATTGTTAGAAACAAGAGTAATTTTTCATTGACTAGTATTACACAGCTTGTCATTTGTCAAGACATACATGTCTGATGTAATTGCACATAGAATGCCACATTTGATGGCTTGACTGTGAGGGACACAAGGATCAAGGAATACTAATAAAGTAATTCCCACTTTTAGATGGTGGTCTTAGTCTGGATTGGGGTGAGGAATTATCATTATTTCACTATAGTTCCAACATTGTTCACGATGAAGGGAGATAAAGAGGTAGTATGTATTCTATCTCTAGTACATCGATTTAAACATGTTTGGAGTTCAGTAAGTCTTACCTTCACTGTTTCCTGAGGATAAAGAGCCTATAGACCAAGAGGAGTTGTGCTGGAGTTGTGCTGGAGTTGGTGGGGAACTAACTGCAGGTATATTCTTGAGCTATGAAAGACCCAAATCAGATGTTCTCATTCTACATCTCAAACCAGGATATTTCCAGGTATGAGGTATGTATCATTTTGTGGCATACATCTATGAATGAGGTACTCACTTTCCTCATGTAGAAAATGAAAAGTTGCTCTCTGGAGGGGACCCAGCTAGGAACACACAGGGCCTAAGATCAGTGGAGCAGCTGGGATGGAAGTCTTCCCGCCGCCATTTGCACCAGGGAGTCAGGAAACTCCACAGTCTTCTGTGCATATCCCTCCAGGAGAGAGAGCAATCTCCCAGCAGTGCTTTCACTTTTGAGCTCAGAGGAGTAAGGACACTGGCTTACAGGCCCACAGGAGGAACAAATTCTAGCCAGAGACAAGAATACCAACTAGTACCAGATGGGGAAAGGCAAGCACAAGAACCCTACCAACAGAAACCAAGGCCACATGGCAACATCAGAACCCAGGTCTCCCAACACAGCAAGTCCCGATACCTCAACACACTGGAAAATCAAGAGTTGGTTTTAAAATCGTAATCTCATGATGCTGATAGAGGGCTTCAGAAAGACTTAAATAACTCCCTTAAAGAAATCAAAGACTTTTTGGAATTTAATGAAAATGAAGGTACAACCTACCCAAATCTATGGGACACAATGAAAGCATTGCTAAGAGGAAAACTCATAGCCCTGAGTGCCTCCAAAAATAAACTGGAGAGAGCATACACTAGCAGCTTAACAGCACACCTGAAAGCCCTGGAACAAAAAGAAGCTAGTTCACCCAGGAGGAGTAGAAGACAGGAAATCATCAAACTAAGGGCCAAAATCAATCAAGTAGAAACGAAGAGAACCATACAAAGAATCAACAAAACAAAGAGCTGGTTCTTTGAGAAAATCAACAAGATAGATAAACCCTTAGCCAGACTACCCAAAGGGCACAGAGACAGTATTCAAATTAACAAAATTAGAAATGAAAAGGGGGATATAACAACAGAAACTGAGGAAATTCAAAAAATCATCAGATCCTACTACAAAAGCCTATACTCACCCCAACTGGAGAATCTGGAGGAAATGGACAATTTCCTAGACAGTTACCAAATACCAAATTTAAATCAGGATCAATTAGATCAGCTAAACAGCCTCATAACCCCGAGAGAAATAGAAGGGGTTAGAGAAAGTTTCCCAACCAAAAAAAGTACGGGACCAGATGGTTTTAGTGCAGAATTCTATCAGACCTTCAAAGAAGACCTAACACCGATACTCTTCAAACTATTCCACAAAATAGAAACAGATGGAACACTGCCCAACTCGTTCTACGAAGCCACAGTTACCCTGATACCAAAACCACACAAAGATCCTACAAAAAAAGAGAACTACAGGCCAATTTCCCTTATGAATATTGATGCAAAAATACTAAATAAAATTCTTGCCAACCGAATCCAAGAGCACATCAAAATGATCATTCACCATGATCAAGTAGGCTTCATCCCAGGGATGCAGGGATGGTTCAATATACAGAAATCCATCAATGTATCCACTACATAAACAAACTAAAAGATAATCTTCAATTTTAATATCTTTCTATATACTTCCTCCATTTTATCAGACATGTTTCCAACGTAAATCTTTGATTTTATCACAAATGTTTCTAATTCCACTTTCAATTAATTTAGAGTTTTTACATCAACCATTTTTATGTAAAATTTTCCATGAAATAGTCAATTTTAACGTGTTTGTCTATTTCTTGAATTTTACCAGAAATATTTTCCATGTAAAATTTCATTGTTATCTGAAAATGTTTATAATTCCACCTTCAATCAACTTAGAATTATCTTTATGCCTATCAGTTTATCTATATAATTTCCACAATTAATTTTAACATGTTTTTCTATATATTTCTACAATTTTATCAGAAATATTTTCCATGTCAATCTTCAAGTTTATCAGAAAATGGTATAATTCTACTTTTAATCAACTTAGGAATACTTTTATGCCTACCATTATTATATCTATATAAAATTTTCCATGATAATCTTCAATTCTAGCATGTTTTTCTACATTTTTTCTACAATTTTATCAGACATATTTTCCATGTAAATCTTCAATTCTATCATAAATTGTTTCCCATATTTCAATTAATTTAGCAATGTTTTACATGTCTACCACTTTACTCCTTAATTTTCCATGAAAATTGTCAACTTTAATGTGTTTATCTGAAATATTCTCCATGTAAATCTTTAATTTTATAATAAAGTGTTTTTGCTTCCCTTTTCAATAAATAAAAAAAAAAAGAAAGAGAATGAAAAGCTTGGAGATCAGTGGCTCCCTCCATCCCAGTCACAAGAGCTCTTCCTTTGTGTCCAAATAGTGCTATATCATGAAATCATTGAACTAAATTATTGCTATAAGCTCTTCTACAAAAAGGATTGAATGAGCCATTGAACATTTTACTGTTTTTCTAATTTTAGGGCCTGTTATCTTTTGTATATGCTCAGCTCAGGGAGTGGCACTATTAGAAGGTGTGTCACTGTGGGTGTGGGCTTTAAGACCCTCATCCTAGCTGCCTGGAAGACAGTATTGTGCTAGCAGCCTTCAGATGAAGATGTAGAACTCTCAGCTCTACCTCCACCATGCCTGCCTGGATGCTGTCATTCCCCTGCCTTGATGATACTATACTGAATCTCTGAACCTGTAAGCCAGTCCCAATTCAGTGTTGTCCTTATAAGAGTTGCCTTGGTCATGGTGTCTGTTTACAGCAGCAAAACCCTTACTAAGACAGAGCCCTTTCCATTTCAATTTCAGACAATTCAAGTGAGTTCTATATGACTCTGTTACACTCTTTATGATACTTTCAACCTAGTTCTCATGCTCTACCATTAAGCCAGACCTCTCATTTTTACGCTGTGATTTTAATCAATATAGAAGACCAATAAAGGTAGTTCACAAAAGGGTTTATTCTTTTTTTGTCTATATAATAATTACTCCTAATACAGGTCTGATGGAATAAGGAATTTCCACTGGGATTTGTGTGAAAATAGCAGAGAAAAAGGAGTACATGGAGGAGAGAATTTGAAGGAAGTAAAGATGGAGCTGAGGTTGTCTACAGAGGAAAAGAAGAAGCATGAGGTAAGATGATGGATGCAGGACAGTGGTTCTCAAACTCTGCTGCTGGGACTGGCAGCCTAACACCACCCGGGAACTTTCTAGAAATGCAAACTACTGAGGCTCTTTCCTGTCTCCTCTCTGTTTAACTTAATCCAAAACTCTGGTGCTACAGTCCAGCAAGCCGTTTTAAGTCTCCTCTAATACACTCAAGGTTGTGACTTCCTGGTGCAGATGATGCTGTTGGGGCTGTCCCTTCCTTGCCATCCTGTGCATACAGCTGTTGAGAGGACTGGCTGTTCAATTAGTTAGGGTTCTTCAGGAGAAAGTTTGTGCCTGTGTGTGTGCGTGCGTGCGTGCGTGTGTGTGTGTGTGTGTGTGTGTGTGCACACGTGTGTGCGTGTGCACGTGTGTGCGTGTGTGTGTGTGTGTGTGTGTGTGTGTGTGTGTGTGTGTGATATTTATGTGTATAAAGTGAGGTTTGTTATGAGGAATTGGCTTATACCAATGTACAGGCTGAGGGTTGAGAAGTCTGGTTATCTTTTCTCTGCATGCCAGAGACCCAGGGAAAAAAAAACCCAGATAGTTTAAGAGCCTGAACTCTTGATTTCTGTTCAAATCAAGAGTTTGATTGAACAACTGGGTCAAAAGGCTTGGGAACTAGGAATGCTAAGGGTAGAAGATTGATGTCTCTTTCATCCACTGAGCCATTTTTCTTGTCCTAACCTCTCTCCGTGTGTGTGTGTGTGTGTGTGTGTGTGTGTGTGTGTGTACACGTACATGCATATAGAGGTCAGAGGTTGGTGTTGGTGTTTCCTTTAACTGGTTTCCACCTTAGTTTTTGAGGCGGGATCTCTCATTGAACTTGGAGCTCATTGATTTGGCTAGACCAGCTGGCAAGCAAGCCCTGTCTCCACCTCTCTAGTGCTGTGATTACAGGTGTGTAGATCCCAGATGTTTTATATATATATATATATATATATATATATATATATATATATATATATATTTAAATTTTTGCATGACTACTAGGGATCAAACTCAGGTCGTCCTGTTTGTGGGACAAGCACTTTACTAATGGTTCTATTGTCTCCCCAGACACAAATAGAAGATAGATTTCTATAATTTGTCTTGTGAACCTTGCTTTTCCCAACACTATATTTTACAGTGCAGTCTAATATTTACTTCCGACATTTTAATACACATATAGAGAGAATCTTCTGTTTCTTCTTTTTTACAGTTCTCATTAAAGCTAGTGATCATAGATTTTTATGAGTCCCTCATTCATGACCGTTAGATTATTATCAATTTTTTATTTGAATCTGACTTGTGATAGTTAACTGCACCCATATACTTGCTTTTGTCGGTGATTTTTCACAATGTGGATGTCTTAAATTATTTGTAGTCAAGTGTTCAAGGGGGGGCGAACACAGCTTCTTTCACCAGAGTCCCCATTAAAGGCCTGAGGATTTTACTGTTGGGAAAATCCTGATGTCTGCAATAGCAAGTAATCAAAATCACAGAAATCAAGAGGAGGCAATTTCATTTTTAAAAGGCATCATTTAGGGCTGGAGAGACAGCTCAGGGTTTAAGAGCTCTTGTTCCTCTTGCAGAGGGCTCCGATTTGATTCCTAGCACCTATATGGAAGCTCATAGTTTTCTGTAATTCAAGTCCCAGGGAATCAAAAACCCTTGAACTGACATTTGTGAGCACCAGGGGTGTGTGTGTGTGTGTGTGTGTGTGTGTGTGTGTGTGTGCAAGGAAAACACTCACACCCAGAAAATAGTAAAACAAACATCTTTATAAAAGTGTCATTTAGTACATTTACCTAATTGTTTCTCTGGGCTGAGAGCTTTTTTTTTTTTTCAATTTAATCTTATGAAAATCTATATAGCACTTACCTTTGACAGAACATCTCTTCTGTGTTAGAGCAGCAAGCTTCTATTTAGTTTTGTAGTTATTGCTTCCCGTGTTTGAACTTTGCAGTGGTATTATTGTGCTGAAATGTTGCTATAGCAAAGGTGCATTGGGTGGAGTTTGGCAATCTGATTGTTGAACATTGTAGTCAAAATGCTACTTGTTTTATAAAATTGAATCTGGAATGATCTTTGGACTTGAAAAACGTAATTCACTTCTTAGACATACTGGCCTTTGGAAAGTATTTTGGCTTGGCATTATAGATATATATTTTTTAATCTGAAAAATATTTTCAATTGTCTTCAGCACCTTTCTCTTTAATTTATCAGGTTCATTTGAGTAAAAATGAGGTCAATATTTTCTCTCAGAAGGAGGTATTCCAAATATTCACAACAACAATTTCTAAAAAATGGAGATGTGTGCTTTTTTCCATTCCTAAAGACTAAATTAAATCAGAGTTGCTTTATGACGCTATGAGTGGTTTCCGGTCTATTTCTTTTCTCTGCTGTTTCAGACCCAGGCTGCATATATTATAATCTCAGGTTCAAAATTTGGTGTTGTAGCGCATTTAAAGTCACACTTTGCTGCTAATTGCTATGGCTGCTCCACCTAAACAGATTGCACATGCAGAGAAGTGTTACCAATACTGTTTCCCCAGAGCAAGGAAGTTGTAAAATGTTAATTGAAGGGACAGATTTGGTCTCTGTATATTAGTGGGTCTTCAGCTACCTCAGGAAATTGAAATGTCAAGATCCAGGGCCCCACATGTTATGATCTGCAAACGCTAAATAAAAACAGTAGTTCGCCTCTCTTCAGTATGCCCACGTAAACACTAGTTCAGGGTCAGGTTAAAAGGCATGTGCTGCTGAAGGGGAAGGAATGATGTCTGCCATCCAACAGAGAGGGGTTGTACTCAAAAGGGAACTTTCCAGATTTCCAGATGAGCCCAGGGAAATGACAGGCATTGAAGAGACACAGACTTTCTTGAGCAGAATTCTGTGGTAAAACATGGAAAACAGAGAGCGCATGCCATGTTTTATCCATGTGCTCGATTGTGCCAATATTGGCTGAATGTTGCACAACAGCACAGTAGCTGCACTTGCTGCAGCTGTCCTTGAAGGAATGTGGCAGATTTGCTCGACTTGAAAATGGTTCCAGCAAAAAAATTCCATCTTCTGACTTCTGAGTTTTACTGAGGAATCGGGGCTATCACCGAACCATGTCGAGCTGGGGGCTGCTCAGGCTTACTGGCTTGTCACATTATTCTTCTCTGATATTTGAGTTAAGGGCAGTCACAACTAGGGTGGTTCTCAAGGACGAGACACGATTGGGGGGGAGGGGAAAAGATATATTTTTTTCCCTTTTAAGCTCTCCCCAACCCCCAGCGACACTGTGTGGAGCTGCTGAACAAATACAAGTGGTCCAGTTGGCGTTGAATTGCTCATGGTCCCCCACCTGCAGGCAACGTAAAGTCTAGAAACAAGTCCTCGGTATGGAGTTCAAAAGCCAGTGGCTGAAAAGGGAGCCTTTAGCAATTCCAGAGCCCAGTGCCTTTTAGTACAGCTGCTTTGCAAGCCCTGGGGACACCGGCTGTAGCCAAGTCACCTTTCTCTCCTGTTCTTTCCAGTTTCCTTTCACCAGCTGACCTGATGTGGAACTCTGAGCATCTAAGAGCTCACCCGTCTGGAATGTTAAGAGGCAGCATCTAGATAAGGGGGTTTGGATTACACAGACAAACAGGGCTGTTTTTTTTTCTCTCTCTCTCACTATTTTTTTCTTCTAGTGAATTTTTCTTTTTCTTTTATGTCATAAAATGTAGAAGACACAAGAGTTTACCATATCAATGTGTGGTCATTGCCACTGTCACATTTCCAGAACGTTTTCATTTTCTAAGCAGAAAACATGTACTCGTTATACACTAACTTCCCATGTCCCCCCTGCTGACTGTCCTTGGATTTTCTGTTCTTATGATATTTTTGTGTCAGAGTTTGAACCCACGGCCTGGCACCTCTGAGCTTGCCCAAGTCATGCCATTATAAACTTGACCACATACCCCATCATGATGTTTTGAGAATAAAAGTTCTCCATAGCCCTATGTAGTATCTATTTCCTGGCTAGGGACTTGGATGTGGATGTACATAGCACTGATGAGGCCAGATACTTAGGTATGTTTGCCCACCCAGGAGCATGCTGTCAGAGAATCAGGGAAGAGGAAGCTGCTATGTTAGACTGGAGTTTGGGATGTAGTGCCTCTGCATTTCACATATTCACTGGTAGACAGAGGAAGCTGAATTCTAAAAGCTGTTTAATGAGGGAAAGGGGGAGGGCTAGGCAAACGTGATTAGTCACAGAGCTCTAGGTCCAGGTTATTCATTCTCTGGAGAAACTTTGGCCTTGTGAGTGGGACAATTGCTGACTGCAAAGCTGAGTAAATTTGACCAAGAGGTCTAAATGGAGGTGGGGAGCTGGTCTCCTTTATGAGCTTTATTGACACTGAATAGAAATGTGGCTTAATTCCAACTTGTTTCCTAGCAAAATAAATACATAAATACCAAGAGAACTTCCTTGTTTTCAAAAAGAGGAAAGAGTTGAAGTTGTTGTAGGTGGAAAAAGGCAAATGAAAAGGAGTTGAGTGGTTTTGAGGATATGATAAAAATAGCTTGGAAGGCAGTTACACGTAAGTGTAAAAGGATACTCTGAAGTCTTTCCTGGCTACAAGGGCGAAAGGAGTGAATTACAGAGCCCAGCAAGGCTGTGGGTGTGCATGGGTATGCTGGACTTGGAAGCTGGACCAAGTGACAACATAAACCTTAGAAATGGTGCATTTGTTTTTGCCAACAGCATGACAAACTCATCTTTCTTAAAATGGCAACATTATGTAAAATCTAGATCTAGACACACTCATAAATATTCACCACATAGATTAGGAAACACTGTGCAGAACTATACAGAACTACAGTGTTGACCATGTAACAAAACGCTGGACATTTTATTAGGATCTAAATGGTAACAGCATATTACTACACATATTACTTTTCAAGGGCTAAATAGCCAGTCTGTGGGCAGTGTTTATCTATCCATAGTTGCATGTAATAGAATATATGGTTAAAAGTGAAGTGAGAGATCTAAAAGCCCCTTTCATACTTCTTTTGGCCAATAACACATTGAGTTGTTTGTTATTTAACATTTTCATGTTTTGATAATACACGCTTACTGTGGAAATTTCATTAAATGTATTAAATGCAGACAACTAGAAGAACAAACAAACAAAACACTGGTAATTCACAACCCAGAAACCACTATATATATGAGAAATATCAATATAGGCGCACACGCACACGCACACACACACACAGACTCTTGTTAACGGGACAGGGGTGTGTTTAATCTATCTATATTTACATCTACTTATGAGTCTATGATAGATAGTTACTATTTTGTACTTTTTGTTTTAATCTAATATTTCTTCATGAACATAGTTCTCAGCTACGAAATATTCAGACATGTTCATGTGATGCTTGTAACCTTCATCATGTGGCTGTACCATACTGTTATTTAACTCTTCTGGTGGTGTCAGATAATTAATTTTTTTGAGTTTTTTAAAAATCAGAAATGACTCTTTGATGAGCATTCTTTCACAATAATTTTGAACGTTTCCACTCTAGATTGGAATCCCCAAGATCAAACAGAACAATTTTCAGAAAATTTTACTCCATTTCCTTCCCTAAAAGTTGTACCAATTTTAAGCTTGAATAGCATCAAATATCCTGCTGGCATATCTTTATAAAAGGGAAGTAAGCACAGCATTTAGGAAAAATAGAAAAGATCAGAAAAAAAGTGTTTCTTCTTTGACATGTAAATGGTTGTGTTTTTTTGGTTGCTAATTTGACTAAATCTTGTATATGCTAATTGGCTGTTTGGATTTCTCCTGGGAGTCCTTTTAATATCTTTGTCTATTTTTTTCTATGTGTTTGCCAAATTTATGCCTGATAAAGAGGCTTTGTTTTTGTTTCTTGGACACAAAACACCTTCCTTTTTACTACTAGTAATTATTATAAAGCTCAGCAAGAAATGTTTTATAGTAGCAATGTAAATAGAAATTCCTGGAAGGAGAATTTGGAGACTGATTTTAACTTTATTGAGAAGCCTGATAATGGCAAGCTTGTTCCATTTACTTACTCTTGGAAGAGCTTAAGACAATAGATGTAATTCTCCCTTGGCCACTTTACAAACTATATGTAATAAAAACACACACACACACACACACACACACACACACACACACACACAGGAATTTTAGGAGAACTCAACAGCAAGCTGCTCCTAAAATTAATGTGAAACAATAATGCACTTCCCTCTTAATGGGGAAAATAAAAAGCAAAAGGTAGTGGGAGGGGAGAGAATCAGTCCAGCTGAAATCAAGACATATTGCAAAATTATTGCAAACTGAAAAGAACAGTATTGATAGGAATAGATAATGTTCTTCTTTACAAAAGAGTCATTGATGTGTGTGTGTGTGTGTGTGTGTGTGAGAGAGAGAGAGAGAGAGAGAGAGAGAGAGAGAGAGAGAGAGAAAGAGAGAGAGAGAGATTTTTGCTTTGCATCCCAAACTGGTAAGGGAAAGAACCAACCATGTTCACAAAGTGATGCTAGTACAATTGGCTTTCTGGGATTAAAAAGAAAATGTAAAACATGAGATCATCACATCATATTACAAAATAAATTCTGCTTGAGTCCTAAAGGCAAAATCAACAATAACATTGACAGCTGCAAAACAGGCAGTTCTCTAAAAGAAAATACAAAATGATGACCTACCACATGCAGTTACTATTATTTTTGTTGATTTTTTTTAGGAGGGAGGCTGAACAGTTTCCAATGAATTTTGCTGCTTTCCCTCATAGGCCATGTGTACACAGAACACACAGAGCCTTTTTAAGTTGTAAGACAGTAATAACAACGGTATGCTTTTCTGTTTTTCTTTGCCCCCAGATGTCTCCTGTGCTGCTGTCTCTTTCACTTGGCTTTCTACAACTTGCCCCGCTCACAGAACTCAAACTCTACAGGCGTCCTTGATGCTTATTCCTTAAACACCAGATGTTTGCCAACTCAGAGCCTCTTTCTTCAGCTTTTCCCTCTACTTGCAATGCTCTTGTCTCTGATGGGCAAGATGAATTATTCCCTTACTCTCTCCCTGTCTCCTATGACTTTCTTTTTTTCTTTTTTTTTTTGTCAAAAAAATTTTTTTATTGGATATATTCTATATTTGGAAAGAACAGGAATTCAAGGCCCATATCTAAACATAGTAAAAGCAATTTACAGCAGACCGATAGCCAACATCAAAGTAAATGGAGAGAAACTTGAAGCAATCCCACTGAAATCAGGGACTAGACAAGGCTGCCCCCTCTCACCATATCTCTTCAATATAGTACTTGAGGTACTAGCTAGAGCAATTCGACAACATAAGGAAGTCAAAGGGATACAAATTGGAAAGGAAGAAGTCAAACTATCACTTTTCTTATTTTTTGTTCATATATTTAGTGGGTATTTGTGCCACATGGTGCATATGTGGAAGGCAGAGGGCAGTTTTAGGAGTCAATTCTCTGCTTTCATTGTGTGTGTTCCAAGGAATGAACCCCGTTTGTCAGGCAAGTGCCTTTACCTACTAGGTCGGTGATCTTACTCGCCCTAGAAATTGAATATATTTAATCTCTATTTAGGTCTATGATCCATTTGGGGTTAAGTTTCACTTATGATTGGTGATTAATATTTTCCCAAATGATTGGGTACTTGTTCAAATGCCATTGTTGAAAAGATCCCCATGAAATTAGTTTTTCAAAAAATCAATTGTTCAACTTGCTGCATAGGACCCTTTCCTCAAAGCAGTCGCAGCATTTGAAAGGCAGGAGCAGGAGGACTATAAGTTTATGGCCAGCATGTGCCACATAGCAAGACTCAGTCTCATACACCAACAACAATCATTTACTAAAATTCGTGTGGATTTACTTATGGACATTTTATTCTGTTCCATTGCCTATATGTTAATGTTTTTGCCATACTGTTCATTTGGTTTTGATTTGTTTTTCTGGCTATCTTAGGGTTTCTATTGTGATGAAACTCCATGACCAAAAGTATCTGGGAAGGAAAGGGTTTATTTACCTTATACTTCCACATCATAGCCCATCACTGAAGAAAGTAAGCACAAGAATTCAGAGGAGGAACCTGGAGACTGGTTCCAAGGAGAGGGCAGGGAGGAGTCTTGATTGTTGACTTGTTCCTTATGGCTTGCTTGGCCTGCTTTCTTATAAAACCAAGGCTACCAGTCCATGGATGGCAACACCCACAATGGGCTGGGCCTTCTTACATCGCTAATTAAGAAAATGCTCAGGAAACAGCCTCCGCCATCTTCCTGGCTGTTTCGACCTAGCAGGCAGAACCAGCAGGCGGAACCAGCAGGCAGAATCAGGTACCTGAGATATCCCAAGTTTAAGACCTCTGGGGACTCAGCCCACCTGTCAGAAATCTGTGATCAGGAGCCCCGCAGGGCAGTGGTTCAGGTGTCCCAGTCATGGGGAAATAGCCTTACAAGCCCACAGGAGGTTCCAGCACCAGCTAGTAACTACAGGACCAACTAACACCAGAGATAACCAGATGGCAAAAGGCAAATGTAAGATCGTTACTAACAGAAATCAAGGCAATATGGTAGCATCCGAACCCAGTTCCCTGACATCAATAAGTCTCAGATACCCCAACACACCAGAAAAACAAGACTCAAATCTAAAATCACTGGTCAGGTTGCTGATAGAGGAGCACATAGATAAATCTCTTAAAGTAATAAAGGAGAAAATGGATCAAAAGCTAGAAGCCCTTACAAGGCAAACACAAAAATCACTTAAAGAAATTCAGGAGAATATGAATCAAAAAATGGAAGACAATAAGGAGGAAATACAAAAATCACTTAAAGAAATACAAGAGAACGTGGGTCAACAAGTAGAAGTCATAAAAGAGGAAACACAAAAATCCCTTAAAGAATTACATGAAAACACAAACAAACAAGTGAAAGATCTGAGCAAAACCATCCAGAATCTAAAAACAGAAGTAAAAACAACTAAGAAATTGCAAAGGGAGACAACTTTGGAGATAGAAAACCTTGGGAAGAAATCAGGAGTCATAGATGCAAATGTCAACAGTAGAATACAAGAGATAGAAGACAGAATCTCAGATGCTGAAGATACCATAGGAACCATGGATTCAACAATTAAAGAAAATGCAAAATGCAAAAAGCTGGTAACCCAAAACATTCAGGAAATCCAGGACACAATGAGAAGACCAAACCTAAGGATTATAGGGATAGATGAGAATGAAGATCTACAACTTAAAGGGCCAGCAAATATCTTCTACAAAATTATGGAAGAAAACTTCCCCAACCTAAAGAGAGAGATGCCCATGAATATACAAGAAGCCTACAGAACTCCAAACAGACTGGACCAGAACAGAAATACTTCCTGTCGCATAATAATCAAAACCCAAAATGTACTAAAAAAAGAAAGAATATTAAAGGCAGTAAGAGAAAAAGGCCAAGTAACATATAAAGGAAGACCTATCAGAATAACACCAGACTTCTCACCTGAGAAGGGATGGTTCAATATATGAAAATCCATCAATGTAATCCACTACGTAAACAAACTCAAAGAAAAAAATCACATGGTCATCTCATTAGATGCTGAAAAAGCATTTGACAAATTCAGCATCCTTTCATGCTAAAAGTCCTGGAAAGAACAGGAATTCAAGGCCCATAACTAAATATAGTAAAAGCAATATACAGCAAACCAGTAGCCAACATCAAAATAAATGGAGAGAAACTTGAAGCAATCCCACTAAAATCAGGGACTAGACAAGGCTGCCCTCTCTTTCCATATCTTTTCAATATAGTACTTGAAGTTCTAGTGAGAGCAATTAGACAACATAAGGAATTCAAAGCGACCCAAAAACTCCACCAGGAACTCCTAAAGCTGATAAACAACTTCAGCAAAGTGGCTGGTTATAAAATCAACTCAATCAAATCAGTGTCCTTCCTGTACTCAAAGGACAAGCAGGCTGAGAAAGAAATTAGGGAAATAACACCCTTCACAATAGCCACAAACAATATAAAGTATCTTGGTGTGACTTTAACCAAACAAGTGAAAGATCTGTATGACAGGAACTTCAAATCCTTGAAGAAAGAAATTGAATAAGACCTCAGGAGATGGAAAAATATTCCATGCTCTTGGATTGGTAGGATCAATATAATAAAAATGACCATCTTGCCAAAAGCAATCTACAGATTCAATGCAATCCCCATCAAAATCCCAAATCAATTCTTTATAGATCTAGAAAGAGCAATTCTCAAATTCATCTGGAGTAACAAAAAACCCAGGATAGCTAAAACTATTCTCAACAATAAAAGGACTTCTGGGGGAATCAATATCCCTGCCCTCAAGCAGTACTACAGAGCAATTGTGCTAAAAACTGCATTGTATTGGTACAGCGACAGGCAAGTAGATCAATGGAATAGAATTGAAGACGCAGAAATGAACCCACAGAGATATGGTCACTTGATCTTTGATAAAGGAGCTACAACCATCCAGTGGAAAAAAGATATCCTTTTCCACAAATGGTGCTGGTTCAACTGGAGGTCAACCTGCAGAAGAATGCGAATTGACCCACTCTTATCTCCTTGTACTAAGATCAACTCCAAGTGGTCAAGGACCTCCACATAAAACCAGACACACTGAAACTAATAGAAACGAAACTGGGGAAGACTCTGGAGGACCTGTGCACAGTGGGAAAGTTCCTGAATAGAACACCAATAGCTTATGCTCTAAGATCAAGAATTGGCAAATGGGACCTCATAAATTTACAAAGTTTCTGTAAGGCAAAGGACACTGTCAGAAGGACAAAACAGCAACCAACAAATTGGGAAAAGATCTTCACCAATCCCACATCTGACAGAGGGCTAATGTCCAATATATACAAAGAACTCAAGAAGTTAGACCCCCAAAGAACCAAATAACCCTATCAAAAATGGGGCACAGAGCTAAACAAAGAATTTTCACCAGAAGAAATTTGGATGGCTGAGTAGCACCTTAAGAGATGTTCAACATCATTAGTCATCAGGGAAATGCAAATCAAAACAACCCTGAGATTCTACCTCACACCAGTCAGAATGGCTAAGATCAAAAACTCAAGGGACAACAGGTGCTGGTGGGGATGTGGAGAAAGAGGTACACTCCTACACTGTTGGTGGGATTGCAAGATGGTACAACTGCTCTGGAAATCAGTCTGGTGGTTCCTCAGAAAATTGGGCATGACACTTCCAGAGGACCCAGTCATACCACTCCTGGGCATATACCCAGAGGATTCCCCTGCATGCAATAAAGACCCATGCTCCACTACGTTCATAGCAGTCTTATTTATATTAGCCAGAAGCTGGAAGGAGTCCAGATGTTCCTCAAAGGAGGAATAGATACAGAAATTGTGGTATATTTATACAATGGAATACTACTCAGCAATTAAAAATAATGAATTCATGCAATTTGTAGGCAAATGTTTGGATCTGGAAAATATCATCCTAAGTGAGTGTTAACCAATCACAAAAGAATACACATGAAATGCAATCACTGATAAGTGGATATTAATGAGCCCAAAAGCTCTGAATACTCAAGGCACAATTAGCACATCAAAAGATTTCCAAGAATAAGGAAGGAGAGGACCCTGGTCCTGAAAAGACTGGATCCAGTTTTGTAGGAGAGTATCAGAACTGAGAAATGGTGGTGGTGGTGGTGGGGTGATTGGGGAATGTGCGGAGGGAATAGGACTTATGGGACATATTGTGAAGGGGGAACTGGGAAAGGGAAAAGCCTTTGGAATGTAAACAAAGAATATAGAAAATTTAAAAAAGTTAAAAATAAAGAATATGCTCTCCAGGCTTGTTTACAGCTCATTCTTTCTTTCTTTTTTTTTGCTTGCATTATTTTAATTTTTAATTTTTTATTTACTGAAAAGGGAAGTAAAGGGAAGTAAAAACACTTTGTGATAGAATTAAAGATTTACATGGAAAATATTTCAGATAAACATGTTAAAATTGACAATTTTCATGGAAAAATAACGAGTAAAGTGCGAGACAAGTAAAACATTGCTAAATTAATTGAAATATGGGATAGAAACATTTTATGATGGAATTGAAGATTTATGTGGAAAATATTTCTGACAAAATTATAGAAAAATGTAGAAAAACATCTTAGAATTTAAGATCATCATGGAAACTTTTATATAGATATAGTAATGGTAGGTATAAAAGTATTCCTAAGTTGATTGAAAGTGGAATTATAAACATTATCTGATAAACTTGAATATTTTACTTTGTTCCTCCTGTGGGCCTGTAAGCCTGTGTCCTTACTCCCCTGAGCTCAAAATTGAAAGCAATGCTGGATGATCTCTCTCTCCTGGTGGGCTATACACAGAAGGCTGTGGAGTCTCTTGACTCCTTGGTGCAAATGGCGGTGGGAAGATTTCCGTCCCAGCTGCTCCACTGATCTGATGCCCTGTGTGCTCCTAGCAGGTCCCCTCCAGAGAGAAGGTCTTACAGCTCATTCTTACAGAGGCATTTTCTCCATTGAGGTTCCCTCACTCTGATGACTCTAGTTTGTATCTAGTTGACAGAGAAGTATCCTTGACAGTGGCTGTGGTAGTTTGAATATGCTTGGCTCAAGAAACACTATTAGGAGGTGTAGCCTTGTTGGAGTAAGTGTGACCCTGTTGGAGGAAGTGTGTTATGGTGGGTGTGGGCAATAAGACCATCATCCAAGCTGCTTGGAAGCCAGTCTTCTGTTGGGCTTTGGAACAATATGTAGAACTCTTAACTCTTCCTGCATCATGCCTGCCTGGACAATGCCATGTTCCCACCTTGATGATAGTGGATTGAACCCCTGAATCTGTAAGCTAGCCCCAATTAAATGTTGTCCTTATAAGACTTACCTTGGTCATGGTATCTCTTCATAGCAGTAAAACCCTAACTATGACAGTCGCTTTCATAGGAAGTCTAGAAATTATAGTCTAATTATTCTGACTTTATTTTCTTACTAAGTCCTTTCCATTTCCATATAAATTTTAGGATCAGCTCACCAGATTCTAAAAGAGAAGGGTTGCTTGGATTTTGATTGTTAGTGCATCAAATATATACATCAATATGGGGAAAAACACATGTTAACAAGATTCAATTTTCTGTTCCAGTGATGGTATGTTTTCCCATCCACTTGGTTCATCTTTAATTTTGCCCATCAACATATAGTTTTCAGTATATAGCCACTGCACAAATTTGTCCAATGTATCCATAAGTGTTTTATATTTTATGCTGTTATAACTGGTGATGCTTTTAATTTATTTTCTATGTGTAGGGGTATTTTGCATAAATATATGTCTGTTCATCGTGTGTGTTCCTAGTGCCCTCAGAGGTCAGAAGACCTTATGTAATCCTCTAGGACCAAAATTAGAGATGGTTGTGAGCCCCAACATTGTGAGCCACATTGTTAATTAGAATTTCAGGTACTAGAAACCTGAAAGCAGTAAAGACATTAAAAGCCTTGCATAATGGCACATACTTATAATTCCAGCACTTAGGAGGTAGAGACATGCCAATCCTGAATTTGAGGTGAGACCCTATGTCAAAAACCCAAAGCCACAGGGCTGGAAAGATGACTCTGCAGTTAATAGCACTTCCTGATTTTGCAGAGAACCCAGGTTTGGTTCGAAGTACCAACTTGGTTTACAACAATCCTTAACTCGAGTCAAGAACCCAGTGCCTTCTCCTGGCCTCAGTGGGAACCAGGACACCACATGGTGCACAAACACAAGTGCAGGTAAAACACCCACAGCTGGGCATGTGACTTGGCTAGAGACCTTGCCTAGCGCAAACAATGTCCTGGTTTTCACCCCCAAGCATTCAAAAGGACACACCCATAGCAACAGAAAATCAAAGGGAAGGCTTGGAATTTTTAAAACATAAAGGCTTGAGGGAAAGGCCCCAATGAGTCATGCACTTGAACCTCTGAGGAGAACGAGAGCTGATTGGCTGGCACTAGTGTCTTTGAGCTTAAAGGAGGCATGATGAGCTCGTTCTGCAAGTGTTGGGAAGATTGCAATCTTGAATCTACTGCTACTACTGGCATGAATCACCACCTCCAGGGTGAAGAAGTATTGCCAAACTAATCTGACAACCAGAGGAAATAAATATAAGGAAGAATTGACCTTGATTTCTTTTCCAGGCTTCTAGACTTCCAGTTTGCTTCTAGAATTTTCCATTGGCAGGGTCAATATAGGAGATGGTAGTGGAAGAGAAATTTGGCTTATAGAAAGTCTCAGCTTCAGCGTCACAAAGTATGATAAAGAGACTGGGCTTGATGTTGTGGGAAAACAGCTTCACAACTGATACTCTTATAGTTTATGATTTGAGGGAGTGTCTATTTTACTTCCGCAGAGGTATCTAGAGTGTGAATTGGGCCATTAGCATGGATTTTGAATCTTGAGAAAATATCAAAATTTAGGAAGTATGGAGTATGTATTTGTGACTGTAATAGCGCTGCTTGAGAGGCTATGGTCAGAAGTAATCAACATGCAGGGAAGTTTGGATCAGTAGTGACACCTTAAGTCAGTTTCCCTTTCATAACTTGGCTATGTTTCCCATTGCTTAGCTTCCCTTGTACTTGTCTAGCTTATATGCTGGTCTCCAGACTTCCCTTTTAGAGATTAAGGATTCAGTAGCCCACAGACATTAGTTCTGGCTACTTGAATTCAAACACTAAAGCTTAAGATTATTTATTATTCGAGAATTCTGTAGGTGTATACAATGTACTTTAATCATATTCAACTCCTTGACTCTGGTTCCTCTTAGATGCTTTTCATATCCCCTTTCTAATTTCATGCCTTTTCTTTTGATAACCCACTAAGTCTACTTGGCTCCTATGTGTATGAATATAGGAACATCCACTGGAGTGTGTGCCTCCTACCAGTGACCATTCTCCAAAGAAAGTGGTTTTCCCTCCCTCAGTAGCCATCAAGCCAATAGCTCCTCAGGTAGAGGTGGGGCTTTGGGTGCCCCTTCCCTATCTAATGCACGTGAATTTTAACAAATGGAGGAAAGAATGTTATCTTTTCCTTTTTGTGGGTGTGTTAATGTGTGGTTACAAATGTGTGCACATGCATGCTGAGGTTGGAGGTCAACCTCAGATGCCAGTCTTCAGGGATTGGCCACTTTGTACAAGGTTAATTTCACAAATAATAAAATTACTTATTCTGAGTGATGGAGGTAGATGATTTTTACATTTTTTATACTTTTATATTTTTTTCTCAAAAGTATGAAAACTTTTCATTTGAAATTCATATGAAATTACTTTTAAAACCTCATTAGGTAGAAATGAGGTAAATATCCATATTTCCTTTATTTTTTCTTCTACTATAAAAAGATACATGTAACTCAAAATTTTCAGAAAATTGTCAGATATTGGAAGTAAAACTTAAATCCACTCTTTTTGTTACAAATAACCACTTTTCTCAGCATCTAATTTCCTAGTCTCTTCTCAATTACCAGTAGTATTAGTTTTTAAAATTTAGCTTTTGAAAGTTGTTCTGAATTTCTGATGTTTTATGCATATTTTAATAGTAATAGGTTTAGTAAAGATGTAAAGTAAAATAGCATGTCTAATCAGAACTACAAATTATTTTAAACCTTAAGTTCCAACTACTTCTTTTCTCCAGTGTCTTTGTATAGCAGGTGGGTTTCCCCCAGGAAGCCAGCCTGAGAGTTTGCTGTGTGGAGGTTTTTATTATGTGTGTCTTTGGGACCAGCACCTGTGGGAAGGAGGAGACAGCAGCAGGAGTGGCCAGAAGTAGGAGGATGGGGAGCTGGGTGACTAAGGTGACACATCAAACCTGTCAACTGTTGAACCTAAGTAGTCATGATTTTATGTCCTCACCTTTTCACTTCATGGGCTACCCAGGAAGGCATGTGCTGTGGAGCATAGGAGTTCCTTTAGAGCTGAGAGTGTTCCTGAGGAACCCACAGCTAGGGGCTGCCTGGCACCAGACTCTCAGTAGTGATGGCAAGGACCCCCCAGGTTGAGCTCTGTCTCCATCCCATGCCCAAGTATTCAAGAAGCCTCAGATTGTGCAGGGCTTCTTTTCATTGCTCCACCACACACTTCTCACAGTGCTTGCTTTTTACACATGAGAAAAAATGGCTTGTGTTTGTTTGTCCTGATGAAAACCCAGCATGGTGCAATATTTTACATATGGCCAACTACTTGGGGTAGTGTGCCTGCTATACAAAGGAAGAAACTGCTTTGGGGAGTGTCAAAAATTTGGACTGGATATTCTGCTTTTAATTTCCTTGTGGACCTTAAGGTAATCATGCTTGCATGTTTTATTTTTATGGTGTATATGTGTAGGTGGGTGGATAGATGTGTGTGCATGCGTGCATGCATGCATGTGTCTGCATGTGCATGAAAGTGCATATGCCGGTCAGAGGTCAATGTCCGTTTTCCAGTGTCTACTTCAACTGTCCTCTATCTTACTTGCTGAACCTGGAGCTCAGTAATTTGGCTAGCCTGGCTGACTAGCAAATTCCAGGGACCTCCCTTCGTAGTGCCAGGGTTCACTGAACTCTGCTTTTTGTGTGGGTGCTAAGAATCTGAACTCAGCTCCTCAAACTTGTGTGGCAAGCACTTTATCTACTTTCATCTACTTAATCATCTCACTGGCCCTAATGTATATATATATATATATATATATATATATATATATATATATATATTTAAAAAAATAGATGTATAATTGATAGGTCAGCAAGATCATTCAGCAGGTAAAAGCACTTGCTGCCAAACCTGATGACTTGAGTTTGAACCTAGGCCTCACAGGTGGAAGGAGAGAACTGAGGCTTGCTGGTTATCTTTGACCCACACACACATGCCATGACATTCATATGCCTTGTACTCACACAGAAATAAATGAATTTGTAAAAAGTTGGGTAACTGACAACCAACAGCCAGAGATATGGAGAATTCTCATTAGTTTGTTATACTCATGTGCTAAGAATAGGTAGGGCTGTATGAAACAAATCAGTATCTGTTCCTCTGACTTGTGCCATAATTGCTTTCCTTCCTCTGTAGAATGCCCCATTAGTCAGCAACTGCATGTCCCAGCCACATGGAACACAGAAGTGACTCAATTTGTTATCTGATGAACTGGAAAGTCAACACTAGCATGGTGGTGTTTAAGTATCATTAGGAGAAGCAAATAGGGGCCCATTAGAACTTTGGAAGGTGGTTCTGCTAGTTGAAATGAGGATATTCCAAGGCAGCATGTGGCAGGCCAAAGAGGATTGCAGTGAAAAATTTAAAGACTAGCACTCATATCCATGTGTGAAGCTGAGATAAGCTTTCTGGGCCTCAGTTTCTTTTCCTGTAAATGTTGTTCTTCAATGCTTCATCTTTTATGATCACATGGAAAGAGGCAGAGCCAACAGTTGAAAAATATGTATTTCAAAGCATAAAAAGGTACTTCTTTTGCGTAGGATTTTTGTTCTTTTAATCAAAGAAGACAGAGATATGTTTGTTTCATGTTAAGATTCAATACAGTCAGGTGTGTGTGTGTGTGTGTGTGTGTGTGTGTGTGTGTGTGTGTGTATGTGTGTGGGGGGGGGGGGGGGAGGGGGGGTGTGTGTGTGTGTAAGTCTCTGGAGTTGAGGCAGAAGAATTGAGAGTTTGAGGCTAGCCTGAACTTCACAGCAAGTCCAAAGGTAGACTAGTTGACATACACAGGAAGATCCTGTCTGAAGAAGTCAAGGATTAGAAGTGAGTGAGATGGCTCATATTTATCATCCCAGCAATTGGGAGGCTGAGGAAGGAGGGTTTGAGGGCAGTCTGGGTTATAGAATGAAATCCTATCTTAAAAACAAACCAGCCAAGGGATAAGGATGTAGCCCAGTGGTATAGTGTGTCATGCACCTTACCCTGAGTTTGATCTCTAGTACTGCAGAATCTGATAACAGTTTCAGGGCAGATTGAGGAACCCCTAATTAATTTTCTTCTATTAAGTCTTGTAAAGAAAGTTTCCATGTGGCCACCTTCGTACTTGGAAGAGGTAAAGTTGACATTTTCACAATGAAAGAAGATGCTGAAAAATTGGCACATTGTAGAGAGCTTATAAATTCATGGGCATAGTAGTTTGAGGCTCATGTTTGCTAAAAAGGTTTGCTTGGTTCAAATAAGTCAGTCGAGTAGAGGTATGAAGAGGTAGGTTTAATTTTAAAAATATATTCAAGGATAAAGACTCAGAAACAGTAGTTGAAAGGAAATTGAAGCCTTTATTTTTTTAATTAGTACAAATAATGTCAACAAGTTCAATCAATTGCATTGGTGTGGAGTCCTTGCTTCACAGTTCCTAGCTTACAAGTTCCTGGCTTTGTGTGCAGGAAAGCACCTAACGCCTCTGGAGCATTAGCCTTCCCAGTTTTAAAATGGAGAGCATATTCGTGTACATCCTTTGAAGGATAACGGTGCCTGCTCAGTGCCTGCCATAAAAGAGAAGTTAAGAAAATAGAAGACAAGCACATCTGAAATGAATGCCTTCCCGTTTACAAGTGTTTCTGGAGATGATAACAATTATCTGGCACAGAGAGATGCAAAAGGATACCCAGCAAATGTAACTAACGTCATCTATAAAGTCAGCCATGCAGACTTTTTAGCAGAGACCTGAGATTGAAAATAACATATTCTAGTCACGATGCCCTTTTATGCTGGGATTCAGAAGCTTTGTTACTATTTCCTGTCAGTTTAAATATTTCACTAATTACTATGGCCTTGGAGAATGAATTAACAAAATTTCATCTAGACTTGAGAGTGAGGAAATTATTATTTTTTAAAATAAAGATCTTAAGTGGTAATGTTGTGAGCAGACACACAGCAGGCTATTCACATAATTGATTCTGTTATCTTACAAAGAAGGTTAATCAAATGCCCTGTTTGATAAAGAGATAGAAAGAAGCCCTTATTGTTTGTGCTTCTTTAAATTGTTTTCCTGGCATTATCTGTTGCGTTGACTCAAATGTGACCTTATCCTATGGGCAGCGAACCAAATCTTTTCAGGCTAATTCAAGAATCGTGTGTGTGTGTGTGTGTGTGTGTGTGTGTGTGTGTGTTACACTTAAATAGTAACTCTAAGTACTAAACTCTACAGTATTAGCTAAACTAGGTATCACTCAATTCTTACACAAGACTGGGTGCCCTTTACTATAGGATAAATTCCTAAACTCATTCATTTGCCTTAACAAACAGTTCTTATCATTAACTGCTCTCAATCCTGTCCCCAGTGGTTCCCAGAAGATTAGGAAACAACTACTCTTTTTTTTTGTGCCAAGTACACGCACAGGGGAACTCACTGCTGAACATTTATAGGAAAGGAAAAAAGAAAAACAATAAAGCAGACACAAAGACTACAAAAAAGCCCTGTAACCTGGGAACATTTTGCATAAGAGCAAAAGTGTTTGTTCTGTACAGAAGGGCATAATTAGAATTCATATTGTTTTCAGTTTCCAGGTCAATAGAGCTGAGGTGATGTTTAGATGTAGAGAGTTCAAGAAAGGCCGTGTTTACCACATACCTGGAATCCCAGCATGTGGGAAGTAGAGGCAAGAGGCTCAGGCATTAAAGGTTAACCTGGGGTAAATGAGACCCAAAACAGCAAAAGAAAATCCCAGGCAATGAAATGAAAGTTTAAGGTAGTGTATAATTAAGTGAAAAAGAAAAATGTATAAATATACATAAGATGAAGAAAATTGAAAGCCAGCTTTATAAATTTTCACTGTTTGAAAATTTCACACACACAAGTTTGTGTGTGTATGTGTATGTATGTGTGTGTGCCTACACTACAACATTTTGCTTTGCTTTGAGGCCCTCTAAGTTTAACCAGAGCTGTCTGTGTGACCCTTAGTTTGAAACTAGCCTTTGGAGCCTGGTGAGCTCACCAGTATGTACAAAGTTGAAGCCATAATTCTCTGCGAGAATCTTCAGCAATAGTTCAGCAGTAAGGCAGAGGGCACACAAAGCCCCTTTTCATTTATGGCTGACTGTGGCCAGGGTCAGTGTTTTGCAGGCCCAATACTAGGAATCATTGCTGTGATGCATGTATGATGGCAAATGACTGTGTGTCATGTCTAGATGATGGCATTTCACTGCCCTTTCTCCCTCTCTTGTGGCTCTTACATCCTTTTTGTCTTCTGTGATTTTCTCTGAGCCTTTGAGAAAAACAATAAAGCAGACACAAAGTATGTAGTTGTCCAACTATAGTATGTACTCCTTTAAATCTGGATTTTTTTTCATTAAACATGATGCTTGAGAGTCATCCATGTGGACTAACTAAAATAAAACAAAGCAAAACACAAACAGAAAAAAATATTTGTGCTTAAAAGTGAGAGAACTTACTCAATTGTGTCCATAATAGCTTTATTCATAATATCCAGAAACTGGGAACAACCTATATATCCCTGAGCTGAAGAATTGATATAGAAAATGTTGTTCATTTACCCAGTGGAGAATTACTCAGCTATTAAAAACAAGGACATCATGAAAATATTAGGCAAATGGATGGAACTAGAAAAAAAATCAACCTGAGTGAGGTAACCCAGACCTAGAATGACAAACATGGTATATACTCACAAGTGGAAATAACAGACTCTGGATGTGTCGGAGCTAGATTCATCCCCTGTATGTATGCTATGGTTGTGTGGCTTCGTGTTCTTGTGGGACTCCTGACAGTGAGAACAATTGTGCCTCTGATTCTTTTGTCTGTTCTTGGGTTTCTTTTCTTTCTACCAGGTTGCCTTATCCAGCTTTAATACAAGGAGAGGTGCCTAGCCTTATTGCAACTTGATATGCCATGTTGCAGGCCTGACATTTTCTGAAGGGAAACAGGGGAGCGGTGGATCAGGAGGAGAGGGGAAGTGAGATGTGGGGAGGGACGTGGGGGAGTTGAGGATGGGGAAACTGCAGCGATGTATAAGAGAAGAGTTAAAAACTGGTACCTGAGAGAAAATGGAGTCTGACTCAGACATGCTAAGATATCTCCGGAGCTCATGGAGAGCTCTAAAAGGATTGTCTTTTCCCAGCATGCTAGCTTTTGTTGTGCTCCCTGAAGGCTGTGATTCTTCCTGGGATCTGTCTATGGGATTGTCTGTTGCATCGTGGCTGTCACCACTGCAAACAATAACGATCAGGACAGTTTTCTTGCAGTCAGGTTTCTGTGACCATCTGATAGAAGTGTGCTTTGTGGATGAGTCATGGTGGAGTGCATACACATTCCAAAAATTGTAACTTAATGACTGCATCACTGTCCTAACTTTACTCTAACAGAGCTCCTATAAAGTTAGCAGCATAAAATAACCATTTGATTTGTATAGTTCTGTAGGTCAGACCTGCAGAATCAAGCTCACTGGGCAAAAGTAAAAATGTCAGCAAGATTGCATTCTTTTTGGAGGCTTTAGAAAAATCTGTCTCTTGGCTTCTTTCAAATTCCAAAGGTCATCTGCAGTTCCCACCTCCAGGTCCCTTCCTTGTATCATCCTATCCTCGTTTCTGCTGTCACAGTTCCTACTCTACTATTTCCTTCCACCTTTACTTTTTTCTCCTCTAAGCTATGTTTCTCTGTGTAATCATGGCTGTCCTGGAACTCTCTCAGTAGTCCAGGCTGGCTTTGATCTCAGAGATCTCCCTGTCTCTGCCTCCTGAGTGCTGAGTTCAAAGGCCTCCGCCATCACAGCTTGGTCAGACTTCTTGTATAGACCTTGTGTTTACATTTTGGACCCACCCAGACAATTATAAATAATCTTACCACTTCGAGATCCTTAGCACAATTCCATCTGTAAGTTCTTTTGGCTACATTAGGTCACATTTTGCAGGTTTAGGAAGTAGGATGGAGACATTGTTAGGGGTTGTTACTTTGCATACACACGACAATGAATTTGTTTAATTTTAGTCTAGCAGGGTTAGAGTACAATGGGACAAGAGATGTATTAATAATGTGTGTGAAGTTGAGTGGGGAAAGAGGAGGAGATAAGGGAAAGGCTGCCAGAGAATATATAAGGATTTGTAGTCCCCAAAGGCTGGGTCTGGGGAGGGAATAGAGATAGAGTGTTGTAAGATTCTTTTATTTATTTTTTATTTATTTCTCAGAATTTCATGCATGAACACACTATATTTGCATAATTTCCACCCCTCCCTCTGTGTTGTGAAATTCTTATACACAAAGTGTTACATTACTGACAGCAGACTATGAGTTAGAGGCACACTGTAATTCCCTAAAGCAACCATTAGAATTACAAAATAGTTCAGCTGAATAAGAGAGACAGAACTCAATGCACAAGAAGACATCAATTTGGAAAAGGGCTCAGGTAGATGAGCTAGACACAGAAAAGAAGGAGCAAGATGGCAGAGTTATATACAACTCTATTGGGGATAAGAATAAATGAAAATCTAAATATGTTAATTGAAAGACACACTGTCAGATTAGTTTAAAAAGTAATACTCAACAATGTCATAAACCTGATGACACATCAGTTATGTTTGAATTTTTATTATTCTGTCCTTTTCTTTTAATCTGGTTATATACTCTACGTATAACCTGAAGTAAACATCTTTGTTGTTGTTGTTGTTGTTTGTTTTTTTGAGACAGGGTTTCTCTGTGTAGCTCTGGCTGTCCTGGAACTCACTTTGTAGACCAGGCTGGCCTTGAACTCAGAAATCCACCTGCCTCTTGAAGTAAACATCTTAAATTTTGTATTTATATTAAATGTTATTGGTTAGGTGAAGTGTAGGTATGTACTTTTTATTATAATATTGTGAAGTCTGTTACTTTAAGATATATCTATTAAAAGACTAAGGTGGAGAAATACGTATACATAGTATAAAAAATATTAATAGTGTTAATACTCTGTGAATCCATATTTTTCTTTTTTAAATCTACAAATATTTAAAAATATAAATAAATATGTAAGGTTAAACTGCAGATTTTCATGTTTAACAGTATTCATGTTATATCATCTTCAACCTTTAAGTCATGAAAAGTACAAAGAATGTAATGTTAGGTGGATATTGTATTAGGGAAAATGAATTATATGAAAATATCTTCTTCCATCAACCTCAGCTAAAAATCAGTAAATGATTGACTATCCTAAATTAATTGTTCTGTCCTCTAATGGTAACTTCAAAGTTCTGATTACTGGGCTCAGTGGTGTCTTAGTTAGGGTTTTACTGCTGCGAACAGACATCATGACCGAGACAACTCTTATAAAAGACAACATTTAATTGGGGCTGGCTTATAGGTTCAGAGGTTCAGCCCAGTATCATCAAGATGGGAATATGACAGCATCCAGGCAGGCATGGTACAGGAAGGGCTGAAAGTTGTCCATCTTCATCTGAAGGCTGCTAGCAGAATACTGACTTCCAGGCAGCTAGGGTGAGGGTCTTAAAGTTAACATCTACAGTGACACACCTATTCCAACAAGTCCACACCTCCTAATAGTGCCACTCCCTGGGCTAAGCATATACTAACCATTACAGTGGATAAAGGTGCTTGTTGCCATGCCTAATGACCTAAGTTCCATTCCATCCACATGGTGAAAGAAGTGAACAGATTCCTGTGACACACACACACCCACTATTAAAAATTGATTGCTACAATTTTTTAAAACAAAGCTGTGAATATAAAGTCGGACTGAAGTTCTGAATTATCATTGTATTCTAGAAGTTCCTTCAGTTTTGGACAAATGTCAGTGATAATATTCAGATATTTAATATTCATCTAAAACATGCATTGTGTGTAAATATTCATATCCTATTTTATAAGTCAAATGTTATAATATGAAAATGAAGTATTCTAAGTCCTTCATATTTTATATATTGTGATGTCTTATGTAATTACATAAATTTAAACAGTTAAATTCATGGAAGCATCAGTTATAGCCACAAAGATCTTTTAGCTGACTAAGGTAACGTTTGCAGGTCTGGGGTACTGGTGCTTGGATATTTTTGTGGATCATTAATCAGCTTAACATATTAGGTTTGATGTCCTTTTTTATTGTCCGTTCAGTTGTTTCCATAAGTGTGCTGAATAGTTTGTACAATATATCTTTGACTTTACCTCTGAGAATTTTCCTCTCCAGAAGACTTGCCATAATTTCCAACCCTGCACCTAATATATAAGGATGCCATTCTCTTGAACCCTTGCAAACTCCAACTATTATTAGTTTTCTAACCTTTGACAATTTGTTAGGCAAAATTGGCACCATATTACTGATTTATTTTTCAGTCGTTTTTCTCTTATGAGAGTTCTGTTTATGCTCCTTTTCTTTTGTCCAGTTGGTGTTAGTTCTTTTCATGCTTATTTACAAGCGCTCTCTGTTTACATAGAAGGATATTAAGGATGATTAGGACTATAGTTGTTAAAAATGAGACGCGATGACTTAGAAATGCCTTCCATATTCTCATGTGCTTGCTACTTTCATAGGCTTGGATGGAGTAAGTGGAGAGAGAACGTGAGAATGTTTACTGGGAACATTATTGGTGGGGAATATGTTAGAGTGAGTGGAAACTCAGTTCATCCTCTACACAATCCTAGACTGTATTTCCCCAAATAATTCTGTCTACACACTTTCTTTCTGCTCAAAACCTACCCATTTGTCTTTGTCAGTCATCTGCCCAGTGCAGTTTTATCATCTAGGCATTTAGATTCCTTCATATTTGCATTCCTAGTATTGTTTTCAAAATGTGACCACTGGGGCCAATGAGATGGATCCATGGATATAGAAAGATACTTGTTATGAAGCATAATGAGCTGAGTTTGATCTCTGGGAGCTAGATAGTAGACAGGGTGAATCAATTCTAGCATGGTTTTCTCTGACCTCCAGATGTGCATGTGTGTAAACTCTAAATAAATAGCCAAAATAAAAAAAATGTGCTCAATTAACTCCAGCCGAATTCAACTTGATTCAGACTAGTCTACATGTTAGGTGTTGAAGAAATAGAGATGATGACATCTCTGTGTTCAAAATGCTCCACAGATGAGGGAAAATCCTGGGATGTGGCTAAATCAAAGGATTTCCTTTATCATGCAACCAAATCTGAAGTGAAACTAGTGATATCACCTTCACAATAGAGGTATTCAACAGACATTCCTGGGTAATAGGGGGTAGATGACCTGGTTGGAAGAGAGGCTCAGAAAAGACCTTTTCCTTACAAGAAAAGGTGGCTACAATGCATCTTGGCAGGACAGTTGTCTATCATAGACAAGATGGAAGATCAGGTAAACCCACTTTAGGTCCAGTGGAAGTATGTGAGAGAGGTGGACCAAGATGTTCTGGGAAGGGTTCAGATACTTATTGCATCAGGGAGTTTAGGTATTATTAACTTTATAGTACTGGAGGCTAGGCATGGTGGCACACACCCTTAATCCCAGCATGCAGGGGAGAGGTAGGGAAGGCAGAGGGGGGCAGATGGATTTCTGAGAGCTTAAGGCCAGCCTGGTCTACAAAGCCAGTTCCAGGACAGCCAGGGCTACACAGAGGAATCCTGTCTTGAGAAACCAAAGAAATTAATTAAGTATAAAAATAAATAACTAGAATAGTGGAGAGTAATTGAACTATGTTTTAACTAGGACCGATTTTAGCAAAGCAATACTTTAGAAAAAGCATCTTGAATGGATCCTGCAGAATGAATTAGAAGGGGGAGCATTTAGAGTGACCTTAAGTTTCAGTTTTATCTCTGTTGCCCCTTATTCTGCCTACTTTAGCATTTGTCAATCTCTCTCTCTCTCTCTCTCTCTCTCTCTCTCTCTCTCTCTCTCTCTCATCTATCACAGGATGCTCTCAAAATCATTATTTAACCGAGGATGAACTTGAACTCCTGATTCTGTAGGCTCTACCCCGTGATTATAGAAGTATGTGCCACTGCCTGGTTTATGCAGTGCTGAGGCTCAAATCCCAGGCTTTGTGCATGCTAGTCAATTATTCTATTAACGGAGCATGATCCAAGACCCAGGCTTTTAATTTTTAAGTCATTATTATCAATGAGCATCAGAAAAGCTGGAGCAAGTGGTAGACTTCCATTTGGCACTTCCAGATTCAGTCACAGAATTGTCTAGTAGTGAGATAAAGCTTCATCAAGCAGAGACCTTATTTCATTTTGCAACTAAATCTGGGATAAAGCCAGTGCCCTGCTTCTTTTCTATCTGGCTTTCTAGTTGCATGATAATTAGACCTACATCACAGTGAAGGAGAGCATCCAGATTACTCCCAGATAAAACTAAGTGCTTCCAACAGTAACAGCTGTAGGAGCTGTGTTCTGATCTCAAGCAATGCTGCAAAGAATTATTTGAAGCTGTTATCCTCATGTGCTTCTTTGTGTACTACTCAGTTACTGTGGCTTTTTATCTCAGTCAGAGTCATATGCAAAGCTATGTAAGTCACTGCTCAGTGTATCAGGGGGAAATATAGGACATCATAAATTAGAATGTATATGAAGTATGTACGAGAAATAAAAGCTGAGCCATGCTGCTGCAGCAGGTAGAAAGGGCATCACAATGCTTTAGCTTGCAAATGTTTTGTCATTTATTGTAGAGCATAAGCCTGCATCTATTATTTATCATATTGTTAGCTAATGCTTATTATTTTTGTTTCTGCAATAAACTCTTTGGGCAGCAGTAAGCCCAAGGGAATATTCACTAAAAAATTAAACACTGAGTTTTTACCTCCAAAGAACACTGATGTCAGGTTTCTGACTTGCAGAAAGCATTTATGGACATTTATTACCTGCCACAGAGGCAGTGCAGGTATCAGTAACCACATGGAGAAAAGAAGACATGTAGATGCTGAAAAAATCCTGCTGTCTACTTCAAAAAGCACTTTGTTACCATACAGAGCCTGCTTGGAGATGATTTGCCATACACACCTGCAGATGGCATGTTCTGGCCACCCCTGACATTTGTGGGCCTGGGGCAAGAGGACAAATGAAAGCCCATATTCCATTAGGTTTAAATATTTACAAGTTATGAATCAAGATAGCGGGCTGTTAAATAAAATATGCCTGTACTCCTACCTGAACCAAAATACCTTCATTATGATAAAAATGTATGTTGCTATGGTTTTTATAGGGAATTGGCAAAAACTCAAAGAAGACTGAACTTAAATATGCCTGAGTGTCTGGATGGGTTGGCAAAGTCTAGACATGTAATGCAAGTAAAATAATATGTGACTCATGAATAACTATGGATTTATTGCATAAAATTCATGTTGCTGAATGTGTAGCACAGTGATAGAGCAATGCACTTAGAATGAATTGAGGTCTTACATTCGATCTCCAATATTCAAACCAACCAAAACACAGATAAAAAATTTCCTTCATTTCATTAAAAGTATTAATTTTCTTTTTGTACTCAGGATCATTATGTGCTTGCTGTATGTTGTTCCTGCCTGTGATCCCAGCTGCTTGAAGTTCATTGCCACTGCATTCACAATGGCTAAGAAGTGGAAACAACCTAAATGTCCTTCAACTGATACAGGATAATGAAAAAGTGGTACATATGCACAATGGAATTATTTCAAGCTGCAAAAAAGAATTAAATGACAAAATTTACAGATATATTGACAGATTTAAAAGCTTTCATACTGAATGTGGTAACCCAGACCCAGAGCTTTAAAATGTTCTCTCTCTCTCTCTCTCTCTCTCTCTCTCTCTCTCTCTCTCTCTCTCTCTTTCTCTCTCTCTCTCTTCTAGCTCTGAGTCTTTAGATGAGAATATATTAACCTAGAGTATCTTCAGAAACCAGAAAGTTATATAGTGACTAGAGTAGAAATGAGGAGAAGTTCTAGAGGGGAAAAAAGACTTGGGTGTTCTGAGGAGGGAAAAGGAAAACTTGGGGCCTTTAACTGGGAAGAGAGGGAGAGGGAGGGAGGAGGAATAAATAACACTAAGGATGTTTTCAAAAGCCATAGTGAAACATATTGTTTAATGTTTACTTAAAATATATTATCTATGTATTTAAATGGAGTCATGCCTCACTTGGTGATATCCTTTCTCCAGGAGCCATAGACTAACGAAAACATCAGTGCCAGGCATGGAAAACCATTTTTGAGTTGTTGATCAGGGGGATCCAAGAGACTCCCCCAAACAATACAGGCTACTTCTCTTGCCCATGCTGTCTCTCTTGTGGCTCTTGTAATAGCCTGAGTCATATGCAAAGGTTATGTAGGCTATCTCTTGGTGTAACAGCAGGGAAGGGGAACGTCATACATCAGACCTATAGGACATATCTACAGGTAATGCCTAGATAGAGAATATTGGGGAGGGAGATTCTATAGAAGGAAATGGTAGGACACAGATGCTCTATAGGGGCAAATGGGAAAAATGGTTTTTTAAACTGTGGAAGGAGGGAAAGACCCTATTGATGAGGACACTATACACTTCAGGACTTGGAGGAACTGAGGTGGAACCGACCTGGTAGCTTCCTCCCGGAGAACTAGCTCTAATAGTATCAGAAGGTGCTGTGCAAGCTGCCAAGGGAGAAAAGCAATTAGTAGTCCTACCCAACTCTAAATCCTACTGAAACAATGACCATCCATACCAGATATTCCCAGTGCTGCAATACTGGCACATTTATTTGGGGAGTAACCAACAGCAGTTTATTTGTACTTAAGGCCTGCTCAATAACAACTTGTGGTTGAAGAAGTCATAGACCCTAGAAGAGAACCTATTACTGCCATTTTCCCAAATCAAAATAATTTCTAACTATATTCTAAATACTATCTTTACACCCACAGGTAATTGTAGCACTCCTCATCAAAGATGCTTCTTTCTGTAACAGATAAATACTATTACAGAGATCCACAACTGGTCAAAAATGTAGAAATAAGTGGCCATGGGGTGGCAAATTCTGACTGATAGATCTACAATTCAACCACTACACCTGAGGCTCAGGGAAAAAAATAACAGAAGACAGGCCAGACTGATTGTGAGATATAGAGGACCAGACTGTCCTAGCCACAGATGAAGAGGTATAAGTAAGCAGTGGCTGTCGAGAGAATGAGAATCAGTTTTCTCCAGGGACAAGCAATCTAATATGTTATGCAATCGCAGATAGTCAGGGTTAAAAATGTGTATCTCTGGACAATAATAAATGGACTCATTAGTCAGTAGGTTGTACATACACATATCAATAATAATTCTTGAAGAAGATATAATGAATGCGAGAGGGAATAAGGAAGTGTGGAAGGAGTTGATTAGAGGAGAGGGAAGCATGAAATAATGGAAAAGGTAAGGTCTCCTTGGAGAGTCACCATTTAGCAGTGCAGTGGCAGGAATCAAAGCAGGTGGCCCTGGAACCTCTAGGGTTTGTTGTTATTCAGTGCCATGACTGTGGACTTTTTATTTTATTAGATATTTTCTTTATTTACATTTCAAATGTTATCCCCTTTCTGGTTTCCCCTCCGAAAACACCCTATCCCATACCCCCTTCTCCTGCTCGCCAACTCACCCACTCCTGCTTCCCTGTCCTGGGATTTCCCTATATTTGGGAATCAAGCTTTCTCAGGGCCAAGGGCCTCTCCTCCCTTTGATGTCCAATAATTGGGAATGCCTAGACCCTGCTGACAGGGCTTTTTGCATAGATTTCCTCTTGCAGAAATGGGGTAGTCTGATTTCTATCAGTCTCACATTGCTCAGCCACTCCTGGTCACCCATGAATCAGAACAAAGAGCCCTGGATGGTGAAGAAAGGAAAATGTAGCCAAGGATCCAGGTTTGGGTGAGAGCATCCTGAGGGAGGGGGCGTGTCTGTTAAAATTAAGGGCCGTGGCTGTGGGCATCTCACTGGAGGAAGGAGAATGTCTCAACTTTGCTTGGAGGGCATTGTGCATACATGTGATGATGCTGGAGAATTATAAAAGTCTATTCTTTGTGGGATTTCTTAACAGTGCTGTGACTATGGACTCATCTTAAGAGGAGGGTCAATACCTGAACCATGTTCAGTTGACTTTTTACAGAGATTAGATGCTACAGAATTCCAGCTGTGTGGCTTTTCCCTTGCTCCTCTTTATGGTTCCTGAGAAAACCACCCGGCAAGTGTATGAGCATTGTGTAAATGAGTGTCATGTCTCACAGAAAACTGAAATCCTCAGGGGATTCTTTGTCTATTCTTCATGATTGTACTTACTGGAGGTGTAAGTCTTCTTTCATATTTCATTCCATAAGAATTCCAGGAACTCAGCGTTGTATGATACTGTCATCCCAATCATTCAGTCCCATTTGTACCCTTGTGTTTTGATTGACCTGTGATCAGAAGTATTAGAACTCAAGTTATGCTAATTAATAACATTAATACTAATTAATGCTAATAAATACAATCAGCTAAAATTAAAAAATCCTATGAAAACAAAGACGGTAAATTTTTTTAACCACATACTGTTTCTCCATAATTGATTTTGCAGCAATCTATTGTAAATAAATAATCTCCAGATTTTCCAAATACTCGTGCAATTGATTTTCTATGTAAGAATTAATACCAGGGGAAATTATAATTTACTGAACTCTGCTTGTCAGTGATGATTTCAACATTCTATTCATATTACTTTTGTGTCCTCATATCAATAATAAATGATTTTCATTATAATTTTAATGTTATCTTAGTTAGGGTTTCCATTGCTCTGAAGAGGCACCATGATCAAGGCAACTCTTATAGAGACAACATTTAATTGGGCTGGCTTACAGTTTCAGAGGTTCAGTCCATTCTCATCATGGCAGGAAGCATGGTAGCATCCAGTGAAGTGGAAACTTAAGGGTTCTTTAGAAAGTTGGTTGGATGGTGTTTTATTGGAGCAGACTCCTAAGGGAACGTTTAGCTGAAGCAGACACAGGTGGAAGGATGTATTGCTAAAGCAAGCTCATGAAAGGGACATATGGTGAAGGATTCTTTGCTAGCAACACACACGCATTGGTCTGCCTTACATTGTGTACTTGAGCTGCATTTGTTGGGACTCCATAGAGAGAAATGCACCAAAAAAATGTCTGGTGGTATGCTGCAGTTTCTTGCTGCTTCTACAGTCTTGGGCTGATTGGCAGAGTGATGTCAGCTAAGGCAGACTCACATGCTGAGAGGCAAGACATGTGCTGAGGCAGGACCTATGGAGGATATGTGATGTTTGAAGGGGGTATAAAAGGACTCGACAGACAGTGTGAGGCTGAGCTAGGCTTGCTTATAGAGCTAGCTGTGCAAGGCTTATTGGTCTCGAGTCTGCTGACCTTCACTGAGAGAGGTACAGCCTTTCTCACTTCTCTAGGCATTCCTCCCTGGCCCCTCATACTGACTTGAGTCGAGTCTGAGGCCTGGCTGTATCTGCTAGGTCATGTCACCACTGTTGTTATCTCAACTTTATGGAACTGGAATGCTGGTGTATCCTTGAAGCATTTGCAAGTGTATCGAGCTGCAGCTACTAACCAACGAACTGAACTGCCAATTTTCAGACAACACAGATGAGAATTGCTCCAAACAACCATTTATTTCTAAACAGGTACACCTCCTCTTTCTTTTCCAATACCTCTGGTGCATGGTAGGCTAAAAGAGAGGTTAAAGTGTTTAAGAACCATCATTAAAAGTAGGTTTAATAAAAATTAAAGTTACAATCCAGGCAGACCTGGTGCTGGAGAAGGAGCTGAGTGTTCCGTATCTCAATACAACTGCAGCCAGGAGAGACACTCTGGTCAAACTTGAGCATATATATGAAACCTTCAAGTCCACCCCCACAGTGACACATTCCTTGCACCAAGTCCACACCTATGCCAACAAGGACACATGTCCTAATAATGTTACTCCCTGTGGGCCAAGCATTCAATCACAAGTTTATGGTGGTTAAACCTATTCAAACCATCACATTCCACTTCCTGGCCCTCATAGGCTTGTTCAAACACAGAAGTCTATGGGGGCCATACCTAGCCATAGCACAATGAAAAATACATTTAGTCCAATTGAAAAGTCCCCATAGTCTATAGCAGTCTGACAATGTTAAAAGTCCAAAGTTCAAAGTCTCTTTTGAGAGTCATGCAATCACTTAACTGTAATTGCCTATAAAATCAAAATAAAAAGCTGATCATATAGTTCCAGCATCTCAGGATATATGTTACCATTCTGCAATGTTATAGTGAGGAAATGCTGGACCAAAGCAATACCAAAAACCAGCTGGTCAGTCTTCAAACTCCATGCCTCCATGTCAGATGTCAAGATGATCACCAATTTCTTTCATCCTTGTTGGCTGCTGTTGGCAGATCTGGCATTCAGCAGCAGCAAACTCCATTCTCTTGGACTGGTTCCATTCCTTGTTAGCAGCTTTCTTTGGGAGGTACCCCATGGCTCTGACATCTCTAACATCTTGGGGTCTTCAGACAACTGCAATTTCATAGCTTCTTGTTCCAATGTCTGGGATCCATACGTGATCTTCTGGAATCCTCCAAAGGGATTGGGTTACTTATCCAGCTCTGCCCTCTGTAGCTCAGGTTGATCCACTTCATTGCTGCTGCTGTTCTTTGTGATCATCCCATGGTACTGGAATTTCCAATATGCTGGGGTTTTCTGCTGCAACTAGGCTTCTCCAAAAGCCACTCATAGGCTCTATTTATGGTGCCAAGCCTCAACTCCTTTGCATGGCCCCTTCAGTCCTGGGCTGTCAACTGCAACTGAGGCTACACCTTCACCAATGGCCTTTCCTGACCTCTTTCAGCCTAGCCTCAGTTGCTCTCCGTGACCCCTTCATGCCTTTAAAACCAGTACCACTTATGAGATTCTTACACATTATCAAGTCCAGCTCCCAGCACTGAAGTCTATCTTTGGAACACAGCTTCTTTATGCTTTCAGAAAACACTTCCCAGAAGATCTCACCTCAGTGATGCTAGTCTCTTCTTAATCTCTGCTAATGTCTTAGCTTCAGCTAACCAGAATTAATTGTTCCAGTAACCACTTCTTACTCTTGACCCTAAAGCCAGAGTCACACGGCTGAAGCTGCCAAGTTCTACTGCTTGTTCGGATGCAACATCCCCCCCCCCTTGTTTGATTACATCATCACCAACTTTCTGTTTTCAATGATTTCCTTCACTGTCTAACCTTGGGTGACCTAGAACTTATTCTCTAGACAGATTTTGAACTCTGAGATCTGCATACCTCTGTCTCCTAAATTCTGGTATTAAAGGTGTGTACCACCATGCCTGGACCTAAGCATTTATCTACTTGGAACTTGCTCTGTACCAGGCTGGTTTTGAACTCAGAGATCTTCTTGTCTTTGTCTCCTAGGATTAAAGTTGTATACCACCATTCCTGGACCTAAGCTTTTCCTGGTTACTCCTCCTTTTCAAGATTCAGATCCAAAGTCTATGTCTTCCACATTCAAGGTCTGGATGACAGGTGGGTCCTCCCTTTCTGTATTGTAGTTCGTTCCAGATTAAAAGTCCAAATGAAAACAATAACCAGGTGATAATAACACCTAGATAGGATTATCTCTTGTGCAACTGCAAAAGCATGAACAATAAACTAAGCTGGGTGGGATCTTGCCCTGAGGCTACTACTCCCTTAATCTGCTTATCTCCTTGAATATAGGATTCAGCTCCATTCTACTTCCTGATGTCCATTTACTCTTTAAATCATACATTTTCTATTTTTTGCTTTCTAAGCTTGCTACCCTTAATCAAAACACTCTTTGTGAGAGTAAATGAGGACAAAGTCTATGCTGGGCTTTTTTGAGACTTCCTTTGTCAATGCAATTAATCTGAATCTCTTCACATTAGCCTCAAGCAGACTCTTGCATGATGGCTGCAGCAAATCTCATTTCCACTAGGGGTGGGAATACTGTAAATATAGTACTCATGTATGGAATTCTCACAACAGTTAAAAATTAAATTACAGAGAAGAGCCTAAAGGAGGAAGGTCAGTAGTTTGAGATTAACCTGGTGACTTAGTAAGCTCTTATAAATAAAACAAGAAGGTCTGGGAATGACTCTCAGTAGTGGAACACTTGCCTAGCACATGTGAGGTAGTGGCTTCACCGTCCAGGACCACTTTAAAAAGAATTTTAATTTAATCCGCATTTTCATGATAAAAGCCTAAAGGATTAAAACAGCAAAATCTATTTATATTAAAATTGTGTAAAATTTGAATACATATCCACACAAATACATCAAAAATTAAAATTGACGTTATAAATGCTATGATTTTATAAATGATAATTTTAAATATTTAGATGTATCAATTGAAATTAGAAGATGAACTATAAATTATAGTTGATGAATATCATGAAAATTTACAGTCAAAATGAAATAAAAATAAAAATTGTGTTAAACAATTTTCTAATCCAGGTGCCTATAATTCCAGGATTTAGGAGGCTGGAGAAACAGAGGCAGGATGATTAACAGTTCAGCACTATACTCAACTTCATATTAAATATGAAACCAGACTAGCCTATATGAGGCTCTGCTTTAAAAGAGAAAAAAAAGAAAGAAAGAAGGAAAGGAAAGTAGAGAGAGGAAGGAAGGAAGGAAGGAAGGAAGGAAGGAAGGAAGGAAAGAAGGAAATTGTTGAGCATGGTGGCACATATCTGTAATACTACTGTTTAAGATTTTGAGGCTGAAGTGAGAGCTTAGGACCAATTTCCAAGGGACAAGAAGAAGAAAGAAAAAAATCACACAAAACAAAGCAAGAATATAAGAAGAGACTTAGTCACAATTTTAGGATGCAGTGCTAATCTAGTTTCTAATTCACCTGTTTTATAGCCAGATTGGGATGCAAATGTATGCATAAACATATACAAATAAACATATGTATGCATAAACACATGAATTTAAGAATAATTTGAATTCCTTATCATGTTGAATTTTGTAAATGCATAGGAAATCATTTGTTCCCCCAGAACCCAGGAGATGAACAAAAGAAACAATACTTGCTTACATACCCATCTATATATACATCTATACATCTATTGCACGCTTGTTGTCTATGGGAATCTCCCCAGTTAGCTTCCCCCCTTTTTTATTAGATATTTTCTTTATTTACATTTCAAATGTTATCCCCTTTCCTGGTTTCCCCTCTGAAAACCCCCTAGCCTATCCCCCCTCCCCCTGCTCACCAACCCATCCACTCCTGCCTCCCCACCCTTGCATTCCCCTACACTGGGGCATCAAGCCTTCACAGGACTAATGACCTCTCCTCTCATTGATGTCCAACAAGGCCATCCTCTGCTACATATGGGGCTGGAACCATGGGTCCCTCCATGTGTACTCTTTGGTTGGTGGTTTAGTCCCTGGGAGCTCTGAGGGTGCTGGTTGATTCATATTGTTGTTCCTCCTATGGGGCTGCAAACCCCTTCAGCTTCTTCAGTCCTTTCTTTATCTCCTCCATTGGGGACCCTGTGCTCAGTCCATTGGTTGGCTGTGAGCATCTACTTCCGTATTTGAAGGAGACAGCTATATCAGGCTCCTGTCAGAAAGCATTTGTTGGCACCCACAATAGTGTCTGTGTTTGGTAATTGTATATGGGATGGATCCCCAGGTGGGGCTGTCTCTGGATGGCCTTTCTTTCACTCTCTGCTCCATACTTTGTCTCTGTATCTCCTCCCATGGATATTTTGACCCCCCTTCTAAGAAGGACTGAAACATCCACACTTTGGTCTTCCTTCTTCTAGACCTTCATGTGGTCTGTGAATTGTATCTTGGATATTGCAAGCTTTTGGGCTAATATCCACTTATCAGTGAGTACATACCATGTGTGTTCTTTTGTAATTGGGTTACCTCACTCAGGATGATATTTTCTAGTTCCATCCATTTTTCTAAGAATTTCATGAATTCATTGTTTTTAATAGCTGAGTAGTAATCAGTTGTGTAAATGTACCACATTTTCTGTATCTATTTCTCTGTTGAGGGACATTTGGGTTCTTTCCAGCTACTGGCTATTATAAATAAGGCTGCTATGAACATAGTGGAGCATGTTTCCTTATTACATGTTGGAGCATCTTCTGCCCAGGAGTGGTATAGCTGGGTCCTCAGGTAGTACTGTGTCCAATTTTCTGAGGAACCTCCAGATTGATTTCCAGAGACGTTGTACCAGCTTGCAATCCCACCAGCAAAGTAGGAGTGTTCCTCTTTCTCCACATCATCAGCAGCATATGCTGCCTCCTGAGTTTTTTATCTTAGCCATTCTGACTGCTGTGGGGTGGAATCTCAGGGTCATTTTAATTGGCATTTCCGTGATGACTAAGGATGTGGAACATTTCTTTAGGTGCTTTTCAGCCCTTTGAGTTTCCACAGTTGAGAATTCTGTTTAGCTCTGTTACCCTTTTAAAAATAGGTTTATTTGGCTCTCTGGAGTCTACCTTCTTGAGTTCTTTGTATATATTGGATATTAGCCCTCTATCAGATGTAGGGTTCTTACCAGTTAACTTGTCTTTTGTTTTTATAAACCTCTGTGTTGCATATTTTCTGTACTCTAAAATTGTTTCTGTTTCTGATTTGCTCTTAGTGGTTGATTGTGTTTAATTTTTCCTTCTAGAACATCAGGACAAAGTTCAAGAAAATATTAATATTTTTTAGACAATTTCACATACTAAAACTGAACTTGAACTCACTGTCCTTGAATTATTAATCTTGTTGCCTCTATCTCCAATGTCCTGAAATTAAGGCCCATCCAACTGTGACTGATATTTGTGATGCTAGAAATGGACCTGGAGTTTTATACATGGTAGTTAAGCACTCTACCAATAGGGCTACATTTCTAAACCAAGGCATTAATCTTAGAATCATTTAGTGAGTTGACTTGCATTTTGTCAGCATTGAGACTTGGATTTTGAGTACCAGATCTGCCCATGGGTTTTAACATGCTTTTACTCTTTAGGTGTGTTTGTAATCCACAGTATTCTCAGATAGGGTACTCATTGCCCATGTCTTAAGGATATTTACATATGAATTTACAGAACATTTATTTTTACTTTGTTCTTACAGCTGAATGTACTCCAGGGTTTTCTTGTTCTTGTATAAAAAGTGAAGCAATGGCTGCTGGTGGGTTGGCTCCTTCACAAGGGAAGGAAGTTCACAGTTACCTTACACCAATTTTATATTAGTGTTATCAGATGCTTTGAATATCAGTTTGTTCCAAATATAGTTTGATATTTTCATCTAGTTAGTTCATGGTTCTAAATAAAGCTTTCAGAGGTTCATGCTGTTAAAGGTGTAACATCTGCCTTTCTATAGTAAATTCATTTTAAATACATCAGTATTTGGAGATAAATGACTTATTGTGGAGAGGGGTAATAGCTAAAATCTAAGTTTTGGTGTAGTACAACATCAGAACTAAGACAATGCTCTTAGTAAAATTGAGAAGTCTATGGAACTGAGCTGTATTTGGTATTAACCAAGGTACCCACACAATTCATGGTTAATTGTAAAAAGACAACAAGCAATAATAATATTATATCAATCAAAACAGGAGTTGTAGTTGTCAAAAATTACAAGTGTCTTTAATTATACAATGTTAGAGTAGCTTAAATGCAAATTTTATGGCAAAATTGCTATTGAAACCTGGTGCAGTGGCACATTTCAGTATATTTCCAGCTGAGGCAGAGGGTTGCAAGTTCCAGGCCAGCTTGGGAATACAAAAAAAAAACCAGAAAACTAATGCTAAATAAAGGTCTTGTTTTTTATTTTTTTGTTTGGTTTAATGTTCATTTTGTAATTTTCGAAGGGTCTGGGGAAGGGGCATGAAGTTGGGTGGGGGAAGATCTGGAAGGAGCTGGGGGACTGGAAAACATGAGCAAAACACACTGTATGCAAAAGTGTTTTAAATAATAAAAATTACTTAGTGTGTCTGTGTGCATCATCAAATGTTTGAGCCTTTGTTAATCACTTTATGTGTCCAACATTGGCACTACTGTCTTAAGATTACCATTGTTGCAAAGGGACACCATGACCAAAAAGCTAACCAGGGAGGACAGGGTTTATTCAACTTCCACTCCCACATCACTTTTCATCACTGAAGGATGTCTGGACAGGAATTCACACAGGGCAGTAATCTGGAGGCAGATGATTCAGAGGCCATGGAAGTGGGGTGTTTTCTTATAGATCCCAGGACTACCACCCCAGGGATAGTAGCACCCACAATGTGTCCCCCACCCTGCACTGATCACTAATAGAGAAAATATTTTACAGCGGGATCTCATCGAGGCATTTCCTCACCTGAGGCTCTTCTTCCCTGTTGTCCCTAGCTTGTGTCAAGTTAACTAGGTAGACTTTTTAAGTTTTCCAACTTTTAGTTTTTGATTCCTCAAAAGCATTTAGAGTTTTTCCATTAATTAATTAATTTATTTACTTTCCATCTTAGACCACAGGTTCTCCTCTTTCTTCTCATCCCAAACCTCCCCTCCCTGCTCCCCTCCTCCCTCCCCTTACTCTTTCTCCTCAGAGAAGGTCAGACCTCTCATGGATGTCATCTTGTCTTGGCATATTAAGGTGCAGTAGCACTGCTTTGGGAAATGTTTAATCAGTATTCATTGGAAGCTCATTTGAAGATTTTAGAAAACTGAAATCACTGCAAACAAAACTTGCAAACAGGAAGACACTGAGAATTATTTCTTGAAAACAACAGGGGAACTGAAATTAAATGATGAGAGTCCAAATTATGTGTAAGATTTAATTCTGCAATTCTAGAATTGAATGTTGGACTATCTTTTGATGAAGTTCCTATTTTTAATTGGATAGATGTATACTTTGTACCAAAATAGAATGACTTTGAGAGTAGTTACAATTTTGCAGCATTAAATTTAGACAAACCATTTAAGAAGGATCAAAAATAGAGGCAACTTATTTTAAAATTCTTGTCACATTTAAAGTATTCGTTAAAGAAAAATACTACTAATGGAAGAAAAATGCCACTATTTGAGAAACTATTTGAGCTTATATATCTATATATTTCAACAAAACATAACTTGAAGTATCCTCTAGGTATAGAATTTGTACCACATCAGCTAAAGATAAGTTTTTATTAAGATGTGCCTTACCTATCTATGACCAGTTTTCATTCCACAAGGGTGCCAAGATTGTTCAGAGAGATAAAGAACTGTCTGTTTAAAAAATAGTGTATGGAAAATTAGATATCCTAGCCCCAAACCATGAACTTAGCCTTAATAAATCACAACATAGACAAAAAGTAACTCAAAATAAAGATGTAAATCTAAGCGCTAAAGCTATACTCTTACAAAGGCACACAAGTGAAAACACACATGACCTTGAATTGGGAATGGGCCTCTTAGACATGATATTAAAAGCACACATAACAAAAGAAGGAAATTGATAAATTGTACTTTGTGAAAATTGAAAAACTTAAAAATATTTATAGGTATGCCCATGTCTTGGCACATGCGTGGGGGGACAGGACAACACCCAGTAATCAGTTCTTTCTCTCTACCATATGGATCCTAGGAATCAAATTCAGGTTCTCAGACTTGATGATAGGTCCCTTTGTCCACTGAGCTATCCTGCTGGCAATAATAATAATAATAATAATAATAATAATAATAGACTTTTGTACATCAAAAGATGTTATCCAGAAAGTGAAATACAGTTCAGTTGGTAAAGTACTTACCTGGAAAACACAAAGCCCTGAGTTCTATCCTCAACAGCCATATAAAAAGTCAGGCTTGGTGTAAAACTTGTAATCCCAGTGCTGGAGAGATAGAAATATGCAGACTATTTCTGGGGTTTTTGGTCAGCCAGCATAGCCTACTTCCTGAGTTCCAGGCCAGTGAAATCCTGTCTTAAAAAAAAAAAACAATAGTCAATGGTGCCTGAAAAATAGTCCCCTAGGTTGTCTCTGGCTTCCACATGCATATGCACGTATCTGTATCCACATCCACACAGAGCAACACAAAATGGACTAATCTATAGCTCCTCAGAGTTGTGAAAGGCACTTTACATTTCATGGAAAAGTAAACAAAACAAATGAACAAATCATAATGCACATCCCCCAGCCCTGGCTTTGGTGAAGGAGACTGTTCTACTTTAAGACACTAAGGGCAGGAGAGAAGAAAATAACCCACAGGCATCAGCAGAGAGCCAAGTGGGTCAGGGTCAGTCAAGGCTGCCTGCTGGAGAGCCAATGAGAAAAACACACAAAGGGCACAGGCTTCCAAGTGGGAACTTTTCTTCCATGTGAAATGATAGTGTCTGCATTGCGCAAAAGTGGTGGGATCCGTGGGGCTTGTCTCCTCTGCTATCACTTCACTTTTCATTAGTGCTGAGGCCTACTATGATCATGCAGTAGATGTAGATAAAGTGGATCTGAGGATGCTCAAGGGAGAAGCCAGGGGAGAGCAAAGGGGTTTGAAATTGTAACACTATCAGGTTCTGACAGCCTTGCCATTTTGTCAGCCTCAGTCATTTGCTGTAGGCTCTCTATAATGGGGTGGTCTGGGCGGATCTCTATGCGCTTTCTGGCCATCATGTAGCTCATTGAAGAGTTTTCTTGGAGTACTTGGGCCTTCATTATATGTTCCATGATGGCTGTCCCTCCATAAGTGCCTTTAACAGTGCAGCACAGTGAAAGACAAGGTTATTGGACATTGTCATCTTCTCACTTTTCTTATCCAAGATCTTCATGAGCTTTCAGAGATTCTCAAAATTTCTCTTGTTCTCCTCCATGTTCTTTTTCTCATCTTTTGTAGCTCTTTGCCACCCACTGACACCTGGCTTTCCCCATACAGCTCCTTAACCTGATGCATGCAGCACCTGAAAATAGGTTTAGGTATGAACACCATCTTAAAGCACACTTCTTCATGCACTCTATGAAAGCCGAGTTGTCTACCCGGCCATTGCTTGCACTAGTGATATAGTAAATGGATTTCTGTGTCGCCATCATGGGAGATACAGACTTTGACATGAAAGCCATCTCCCCTTCTAGAGTGAGAGGTGTGGTAGCCCAGTGGCTGAGAAGAGCATCACTGCCATTTAGTGGAATCTTCATGGATTCCAAGCTCACGGTTCTTAGAGAACACCTCACAGAATTTCTCATAATTCTCTTTGTCTTCTATCAGCTTAGAGATGGTCTTGAGTCCCTTCTTCACAATGTTTTTGTGGATGACTTTCAAGGTTTGCTCTGCTGGAACAATTCCTAGGGGATGTTCATCCTTGGAACCAACCACATAACAGATGAAGTTGAGTGAACCTGTTATTAATTCACCACAGCCGTCCATGATGAACATATGATGAGCAGAGCTTGATGTTCTTTTTGATCTCAAAGAGGACAACAGGAACTTGCCAAAAGATGATGAACTATGCCGTGAATTTCAATTGACCTTCTACAGAAAAGTGTTTGACTGCCAAGTGGTTTTCCCAATCACTGGTGAGGCTCTTATAAAATTCACAATCAGGGTTTTTGGTACAAATGGACTTGGTCTGGCTCAATTGTTTCTGCACAATGTATTTCTCCTTAATTTTCTTGTTTGTCTTCTTATTTTTGCCAGTATCATCCTCCTCATCTGATCTTACATATTCAGTCTTTGGATTCTCCCTATCATTCTTACTGTCCTCTTCCTTTTCTTCCTTTGCTTCATTATCACTGAACTGCATCTCTCTTTTGTATCCCCCCCAAATTACAATAGCCCACGAACTGTGAGTGCTTCTTAACTACTACATTGAGCCTCTTATCCTCTACATATTCTTTCTGGTCTTCTTTTGGGGCGAGGTATCAGTTTTATATCCTGCTCAATAGGCTCACCATGATATGCCTGTATAGTGCTTTGTGATCACAACTTTCTCTGGCACCAAAGAGGCAGAATGGAATCAAATATTGTCTGTTTTTGTCAACTTGATAAAAGCTAAAGTTATGTGAAAAGAGGGAATCAAAATTGAGAAGATTACTCCATAAGATTGACTTATAGGCAGGCCTGTGCGCTCTTTCTCTCTCCCTCTCCCTCTCCCTCTCCCTCTCCCTCTCCCTCTCCCTCTCCCTCTCCCTCCACCTCCACCTCCACCTCCACCTCCCTTCCCCCTCCCTCCCCCTCTCTCATCCTGGATGTCCTAGAACTTGCTATGTAAACTATGGTGGCATCGAACTCACAGAGATCTACCGGCCTCGGCCTCCCCAGTGGTAGGATTAAAGTCCAGCCCTACCACAGACCACTCTTATGGGGCATTTTTAAACTTAGTGAGTGATATAGAAGGGTCCATACAATTGCATGTGTTGTTATCCTGGTAAGATGGCCCTGGTATAAGAAAGCAGGTTGATCGATTTGCATTCTTCTGCATGCTGACCTCCAGTTGAATCAGCACCATTTGTTGAAAAGGCTATCTTCTTTTCCACTGGATGGTTTTAGCTCCTTTGTCGAAGATCAAGTGACCATAGGTGTGTGGGTTCATTTCTGGGTCTTCAATCCTATTCCATTGATCTACCTGCCTGTTACTGTACCAACACCACTCAGTTTTTAACACTATTATTCTGTAGTACTGCTTGAGGTCTGGGATAATGATTCCCCCAGAAGTTGTTTTACTGTTGAGAATAGTTTTAGCTATTCTGGGTTTTTTGTTATTCCAGATGAATTTGAGAATTGCTCTTTCTAACTCTATGAAGAACTGAGTTGGGATTTTGATGGGGATTGCATTGAATCTGTAGATTGCTTTTGGCAAGATGGCCATTTTTACTATATTAACCCTGCCAATTCACAAGCATCAAAGATTTTTCCATTTTCTGAGGTCTTCTATTTCCTTCCTCAGAGACCTGAAGTTTTTTTTTTTTTTTTACTTGTGCCTTCCCCATCAGAGGCTGCTCCACTGGATTGCCCTGGTGAGGTGCAGGACCCACTCTCCAAAGGGCTTCAGCCAGTAAGGGCCAGATACAGGTCACCTGCTCTCATGACCTCAGGGGCAACTCTCTCCACAGGCACTTGTAGAGGGACATCACCCCCACACTCTTTGCCACCTCATGGCCGGCAAGTGGTCAGGCTAGCTCTCCAGCATTCATGAGGCTAGCTCTCCTATACTTTTGCTCTTGGGTGCTAACTCATTCTTTTTTTTTTAATTTTTATTTTCTATATTCTATGTTTACATTCCAAAGGCTTTCCCCTTTCCCAGTTCCCACCCACCATAGTTCCCATAGTTCCTCTCCCCCCCAGCTGTTCCCCAATCATTCCCCCTCCCCCCTCGGTTTCTTTACTAAACTGGATGCAATCTTTACAGGCCCAGGGTCCTCTCCTTTCTTCTTCTTGGGAATCATTTGACTTGCTATTTGTGTCTTGAGTATTTAGGGCTTCTGGGCTCATTAATATCCACTTATCAGTGATTGCATTTCATGTGCATTCTTTTGTGATTGGGTTAATTCACTCAGGATGATATTTTCCAGGTCTAACCATTTACCTACAAATTGCATGAATTCATTATTTTTAATTGCTGAGTAGTATTTGAAGTTTTTGTCATACAGATCTTTCACTTGTTTGGTTAGAGTCACACCAAAATACTTTATATTGTTTGTGGCTATTGTGAAGGGTGTCATTTCCCTAATTTCTTTCTCAGCCTGCTTATCCTTTGAGTATAGGATGGCTACTGATTTGCTTGAGTTGATTTTATAACCAGCCACTTTGCTGAAGTTGTTTATCAGCTGTAGGAGTTCTCTGGTGGAGTTTTTTGGTCACTTAAGTATACTATCATATCATCTGCAAATAGTGATAGTTTGACTTTTTCCTTTCCAAATTGTATCCCTTTGACCTCCTTATGTTGTCTGATTGCTCTAGCTAGAACTTCAAGTACTATATATTGAAAAGATATGGAAAGAGAGGGCAGCCTTGTCTAGTCCCTGATTTTAGTGGGATTGCTTCAAGTTTCTTTCCATTTAGTTTGATGTTGGCTACCGGTTTGCTCTATATTGCTTTTACTATGTTTAGAAATGGGCCTTAAATTCCTTTTCTTTCCAAGACTTTTAGCATGGAAGGATGCTGAATTTTGTCAAAAGCTTTTTCAGCATATAATGAAATGACCATGTGGTTTAATGTTTGGAACTGGAAAATATCATCCTAAGTGAGGTAACACATTTACAAAAGAACACACATAGAATGCAGTCACTGATAAGTGGATATTAGCCCAGAAGCTTTGAATACCCAAGACACAATTCACATATCAAGTCATTCCCAAGAAGAAGGAAGGAGAGGGCCCTGGTCCTGGAAAGGCTTGATGCAGCATTGTAGGGGATTACCAGGACAGAGAAGTGGGTGGGTGTTTATTGGGGAATGGGTGGAGGGAAGAGGGCTCATGGGACTTATGGGGAGGGGGGGAGCCAGGAAAGGGGAAAGCATTTGGAATGTAAATAAAGAATATAGAGAATAATAAAAAAAGAAAGAAAGAAAGCAGGTTGAGCTAGTCATGAGGAACAAGCCAATTAGCAGCATTATCCTATGGCTTCTGTATCAGTTCTTGCCTCTATGTTATTGCCCTGAGTTCCTGTCCTGAATTTCCTGAATGATGGACTACCAGATGTAAGATGAAATAAGCCATTGACTCTGCAAGTTACTTTTGGTCATGATATTTTTATCACAGTAATCGAAACCCCAAGACAAACATCAAACCGCTGAATCCTAGAGATGTCTGCACCAGCCTGGAGGGCCTCCATGAAAGTTTCCGTGCCAGACCAAGCAATGGTTTTTACATTATCTATTCTTTCAAGCTTGCTTACGCCAATTCCTGTCTCCACCAAAGTCAGCATGCATTCTTGAGAGTTAAGGATGATGTCAATGTTCAGCTTTTTAACCCTACTCAACTTGGACAGGTCTGTCATAACAACTTTTGTCCAAGATATCAGAAGCATTAGAGATAAATTCCCAAAGGAACACTTCCTTCTTAGAATAGAAAGTATTCATGATAAGGGACATGTATTGAACAAGTTTTGTCTAGAAGGTAAAAGTCTCCATCTCCTCCTCATGCTACACATCTCTGGCATCTTGAGCAGGCAGCACTGTACAAGTTCCAACCAGGGTGTACAAGTTCCAACCTGACTTGAATATAGCATCAAGGCTGTTCAGGGGTAAAAACTTGGTTCACTTAAGTTGGTTAGGGGTAAAAAAAACCCTGAAAATTGACATCATCCCTAACTCTCAAAAGAGTAGGGCATATGTCATTTTTTTCCAGTGGTGTTGTCATTGATAAGTCGCTTTTGCTCCAGTAAACTTTCACCCATGCTTGGGCAAGAAACTCAGCTTGGTGGTTCAGAAGCAAAAAGATAACATGAAAATAAGAAGAAGACTTTTTGAGAAAGGTTTCAGCAGGAGATTGCAGGGAATTGGTGCTGATATTAGTGGGGAATAGGGATTAAAATGCCTAAAATTCATTATAAATATTATGAGACTGTCAAATAAAAAATTAAAGAATAATGAAAGCATATTTGTTTGGATCATTTCTATTTTGACATTGTACTGGAAGTCCTAGCTATTGTAAAAGGCAAGAAAAAGAAATAGAAAGCCTGAAATTAGAAAAAAAGCAAGAAATAAAATTGTCTTTAAGAACAAATAAAATGATCATCTATGTAGAGAATACAAAAGATTCTATCAAAAAGCTACTACAATAATTAAGTTAGTTTACCACGATTTCACAATACAAGGTCAAAATAGAATTTTCTAGTGATGAATAATTATAAATTGAAATAATATCATAGATAACATCATTGAACACTATGAACTACATAGGCATAAATCTGACCAAGGATGTGAGGGAGTCTGCAGCTTGTTTCTATGGTCTTGTCCATGATATCCAGCCCCATGGGACTGAGCCTGGGTATAGGGTACTACAGGAACCAGTTCCTAGCCTCAAATAAATAGCTACCCCTACTCCTCTTGGCTCATCATCAGGTTATCCCTTTCATCTGACAATTATTCCGTCTCAGTTTGAGTCAGTGGTTGAAATTAGTGCCAGTGCATATGGGATAATGTGCAAGGTCTATGATCTGCACAGTGGCCACTTTATGGCCCTTAAGAGTCCCCAGTGGAGGAGGAACTTGAATGATCCTTTCCATCAGCATGGGTTTTGAGGTGTTCTTACTAAGGAGACTGGAAGCATTTGGGCATGCCTATGTTGTATGGCTGATGGCTGTTGTGGGCGGATGGAATATGCTTGGTCCATGTCATATGGCAATATTAGGAGGTGTGGCCTTATTGGGGGGAAATATAGCCTTATTAGAGGAAGTTTGTCACTGTTGGGGTGGGCTTTGAGGCCCCTGTGAATGGAGCTTCCTCCTGACTGACTGTGAAAGAGAGTCTCCTTCTGGATGCCTTAGAATCAAGGTGTAGAACTCTTGACTCCTCTGGTACCATGCCTGCCTGAACACTGACATGCTTCCCACCTTGATGATAATGGACTGAACCTCTGAACCTGTAAGCCAACCTCAATTTAATGTTGTCATTTAGAAGAGTTGCCTTGGTCATGGCATCTCTTCATCTTCACCAGGTTTGCCAGCTAAGGTCATAAAGGTTCTCCTATGACACTATCTGAGAGGCCTAGATTTCCTTCATGCAAATTGTATCAGTCACCAAGATCTGAGGCCAGAGAATCTTGAGATCTTGTGACAAGTCATGAGACCGAAAGCTGGCTAATTTTGGCCTAGCCAGAATCCTTACAGTTACCAGAGAGCCCTTACACCTAAGATTGTTGCAGTCTAATATCATACTTCTGAAGTTTTTCAGTCTTCATATACACCACCTGTGGACAAGTGGCATGTTGGCTGTATCTTTACAGAGATGTTTCCTTGAGATCCTGTGTTCTGTGGAATTCTGAAGCTGACTGGCTCTACAATATCTTTTTTTTTTTGATACAGGGTCTCTCTCTATATAGTCATGGATATCCTGGAACTCACTATGTAGATCAGGCTTACCTTGAACTCACAGAGATCCACTTGCCCCTGACACCTGGGTGCTGGGATCAAAAGTATGCCACCCAGCCAAAATATTTGATATTATAGGACTATCTCCAGAAGATGAGTGCCTAAGATACTGAAAGAGAGTCTCCTTCTGGATGCCTTAGAATCAAGGTGTAGAACTCTTCTTAGAAAGAGAAGGCCTAGACCAATGCAATTAGTGGTGTTGGACATAGAGGGATTTGAAATACAGCCAGCTGTGCTGCAAATGCTGATTCTCTGTCTGTCTCTGTGTCTCTGTCTGTCTGTGTCTCTGTCTCTCTCTGTCTCTCTGTCTCTGTCTCTTTCTCTCTCTCTCTGCCTGAAGATGAGAATGTAGTTCTTAGCTACTTTGTACAGCGCCATGTCTGCCTGCTGCCATGTTTCCCACCATGATGAAATGTACTAACCCCTGATACTTTAAGCCAGCCCCAATTAAATGATTTCCTTCATAAGAGTTTCCTTGGTCAAGGTATCTCTTCACAACAATAGAACAGTGACTAAGACACACACTGACATCTCTCAGACCCTATATCACTCTTGTGCACATGAGGAAGGAGGTGGTTCAGATGAGCAGTAGAGTGGCTTCTTTCCACCTATGGGACACTTGAATGGTGAGAACACCACAGAGAAAGTAATTTCTTCCTTCTTCTAAAACCATGGGGACTCTATTACAGAAAATTTAGTGGGAGGTAATCAGCTTTTACTTTATTTTGTTTTTTTAGACTCAGATCAGTTCAAGATTTTGATCAAAGGGTAGAAATGTCAGGAGCCCCAAAATGTCTTCGGGTTGTTTATGGCAGTTTCATGGAGAAAATTAATGGTAAATGATTTTTCCCGTCTAGACTAGTGGGTCTCAACCTCCCTAATAGTGCAACATTCATGTTGTTGTGAGCCCCAAACATAAAAGTATTTTAGTTACTACTTCATAATTTTGCTACTGTTATGAATCATAATGTAAATATCTGTGTTTTTCCATGGTCTTAGGTGACTCCTGGGAAAGAGGTAGGCAACCCCCAAAGGGATTGGGACCCACAGGTTGAGAACTATGGTTCTAGAAAATGACCTCAATGCATTGTAAGGCTTTCATTTTTCTATTTCTCCAGACAGACAAGCAGGAAGGCAGATTCCCTTGACCCATTTGTAGTGATGTGTGGTGATTTGAAAGAAAATGGCCCCCATAAGCTTATAGGGAGTGACACTGTTTAAAAGACAGGATGCTTCATTTGAATTACTCAGGTGTCCATCTATGCATCTATTGGACCCTGCATGTTGAGTTTTCTTAAAGTATAGAATACCATTTTTTAAAGTTTTTTGCCATTTTCTGTATTTATTTATCTTTATTGAAAACAAATTTTCCATACAATAAATTCTAATACCTGACTTTAAAGGAAAAATTAGTTTCTCCAATGCAGTCTTACATTTATATTAACCACACTTAAGGGAAGGCACCATATCCAGTAGTAATTGGCCAATGCAAAACATACCATTTATTTTTAAAAGTCAACTTAATTGCTAATTTTTTGAGAAAATTTTCACAAAATAAAGTTTGATGATGGTTTTCCTGTCCCCGACTCCTCACAGACCTTTGCCAACTCCCTATCTATCCTAATTTTGTTCTCTCTCCTCTCTCTCTCTCTCTCTCTCTCTCTCTCTCTCTCTCTCTCTCTCAAAGCAAACTAGAAACAAAATTCTAAAAACAAGAGAAACGCAAAAATATCGCACAAAACAAAATGAAAAACAAAACAAACATGAAAAAGACTAACATGACCCCCAAAAATCGTCAAAACAAAGCAAAATGAAATGAAAAAAATCCACAAAAAAGCGTGACATTTTGTGCTGGCCATCTACTCTTTAACACAAGGTCTCCCTGGGGTGTGGTTGATATACCCAGTTACTCTTAATTGGAGAAAACTGATTGCCCCTTTGTCAGTGGATATCAGTTACAGAGAGTATTTTAAACTTTGAACAGTTCCTCGTTTTTAATCTTAGACTCTTGCTCTTCTCTTTCTCTATAGCAAAGAGTATATCCTGTCAAAATTAAAAATTAAAAGATCTGACCAAATAGCTATAATATCTTAATTTTAAAGTATAAAATATTGCTGAAAGATCAGATAAAATATGTAGGTAAACAGAGAAACATTCTGATGAATATAAATACAAACTACATACAAATATTAAGATGACAGTGTTCTGTGTCTACAGTTTTATTACAATCCCAATCAAAATTCCTGCCAGAATTTTCAGTTTGCAAGTTGAATCTCAACTTTGTATTTTTGTGCAAAAACACTACACCATGGGTCTTTTCTCTAGCTCCTTTACAACGCCATAGGAGGAACAAGATGAGTCACCCAGTACTCCCAGAGCTCCCAGGGACTAAACCATCAACCAAAGAGTACACATGGAGTTACTCATGGCTCCAGATGCATAGGCAGCAGAGGATGGCCTTGTTGTATATCAAAGGGAGGAGAGACCCTTAGTCCTGAAAAGGCTCGATGTTGCAGTGTAGGGGAATACCAGGACAGGGAAGCGGGGGAGGGTTGATTGGAGAACGAAGGAGGAGGGGGGAAAGGGGTTATGGGATTTTCTAGGGAAGGGGAACCAGGAAAGGTGACAACATTTAAAATGTAAATAAAGAATATATATATACATATAAAGAATACATATATACATATTCTTTATTTACATTTTAAATGTCACCTTTCCTGGTGACAACATTTTATATATACTTTACATATATAATATATTTATATATATATTAATATATTATATATATAAAACATCTTTTGTTAGATAAAAGAATGTTGGAAAACATTTATTGGCTATATACTGTGTGCCAGTTATTGCTTCATGTATTTTGAATATTTTGAGAAATCTAATCCTCTTAACACATTACTCTCAGTTTATGGATATGCAAACACAAGCACAAAGTTTCAATAATTTACTGAGCTCATCTGATTTTGATTCAGAGAGTTTGCTATTGAACCCAAGCAAATGGAATCCAGAGTGCAACTTTTGAGTAATTTGTACTAAGTAGATTTATTTTATCCATTACCATTTTGTGGAAACAACTACAAGGTCTAAGCAACAAAGAACATTTAGTATGCATATGTCTGCAATCTGGACAGAGTGGCCTTGCTGGACTCAGTGAAGCAACTACAGTTGTAGGTTGAGTTCAGATTTACCTCACATAGTTCTTATCCTCCTAGAATGACTAGCTTAGTCATGTCCTAGTCTCCTCATGGTAGTAACAGAAGCAAGAAAGACAGCCTCTGCTGAAACTAAGGCCCACCTCAAATGTTTATTATTTTCTACTCTAATTGTTCAAATAAAAATTAATTCTGTAGCAAAGTGAAAGTTTAGGTGGGTGTGGTGACATGAAACTAATTCTATCCCTTGGGTGACTGATGTAGGAGAATCACAAGTTTGAGGTCAACTAAGGCTATATAGTAAGTTTCAAGTCAAGCTGAGATACACAGCAAAAACACAGTGTCAATTAAAAACAAGCGAACACCAAAACAAACACTGACAACCAACCAACCAACAAACAAATCCCGCAACTTTATTTATCCTGGCCTTTTGATAATGGAAAAGGACTGTAGAGGCCAGCAGGTCCTCTAATAGTCAGGTTTCATTAAAAAGGTCAAGAGCAAGAGGAGAGCCATTTCTGTTCAGTTCAGTGACAAACATAACACCTGACAGAAGAACTGGGAGGTCCATCTTTGATCCAGTTGTTTAGGGTCTTATGGAGAGGAGAACAAAGATAGGAAGCATCTCTGGGGGGCAGAGAAATGTTAGAACCAAATGTCAGGACCAAAAAGGAATACACAGAGAGGAAGGCTTTGTCACCTCTAGAGTGTTGGGACCAGGTTCTGTGCTTCTTGGCATCCCTAACAGAACTGTTGTCAAAATGTGTTCATGGATTATTTGTTGTTAAACCATCAAAGAAACAGTTACATTTTTACTATTGAAGATCCTCCAAAATTTTCCTCATTTAAACCTCATTTCCTAAGGTTCTGCTTGGCTTGGTAGCAAACACACATGTTTGCCTTCTGATGAGTATTTGGGCCATTTAGTCTGGTTGCCCTGAGTTACTCCAATGTAGTCCAGAAGAAGTTTGTTTTTCTGGGGCTTATCACTGATTGCTGATTGCAAAACTAACCCTGGCTAGTAAAAACTGGTAAATTCTGCATCGGGTTTATAGTTTATGTATTTGTTGTTTGCAGTGTGTGAGTGTGTGTGTGTGTGTGTGTGTGTGTGTGTGTGTGTGTGTGAAAGAGAGGCAGGGATAGAGCAGGAGGGAGGGAGAAAGGGAGAGAGACAGAGACAGAGAGAGACAGTGAGAGACAGTGAGAGACAGAGAGAGGAGAGAATGTGCACTTTGAGCAGTTTCCACATAGAAAAGAAAGGCAAGATGTTGCCCATCTGGATTATTGGATTGTTCTGGCAGAACTTCTTCACACAATTCTCTTGGAAGTTCCTGTAATGCTTCTTCCCCTTCCCATTTCTATACAACTACAAAAACTTACTGAGTCTCCATAGATATTCCCTGAAGACATCACTGAAATGATTTCTGATTGTTCCTGCTGGGACAGCAGAGTGTAGGAAAGGAGTTATATGGGTATGCACACTTAATATATAAAGCACATGTTATTGGAAGGAAGAAAACTAAAATTGCCAGAAATGTTACAATATACACTTTGACCAAACTTTCAGAAGCTTCCCTGGGTCATGGGTAGTAGCATTTATCATTTCTTTGTAGAGAAAACAGTTTAATGCAGTGTTATTCACAATAGTAAGACATGTAAGCAAACTAAATACATAGTTGATATAGAACATGTGTTACATACACAGTATGGAACATTATTCAGCAATTAAAAGGATAAAAATCCTGTCATTTGTAACAATATTGGTGAGCTTGGAGATTATTATTTTAGTGAAATAATCCAGACACAAGAAAAATACTGTGTTATACCATGCATATGTGAAATCTAAAAGGAAAACTCTAATTGCACAGAACTCTGGAATAGAAATATCATTATAGAGAAGGGGAGAGAAGGCAAGGAGGTTGATGAAGAAAGCTTGATCAATGACAAGTTTGCTATTAAAAACTCAATACATCTACATTGAGATGTTTATTGATATTGTCATCGAGTCTTATTTACGTGATTATATTGTTAAGATTCCATGGATATAGCTTCTTGTCACACACTATCTTGCAGCAGATCTGGTCATCTGGCCCTACAATCTTTCCACTCTCTCTTCCTTTATTTTATCTAGAACCTTAGGTATATGGGTTGTTTTGGTGAAAAATACACAAAGGTTAATATTTCTCTGTATTTTGACTCATTGTGGATTTCTATGATGGTCTATATTTGCTACAGAAAAATGAATAGTCGCAGACAGTATCCAAATTAACAAAATAAGAAATGAAAAGGGAGATATAACAACAGAAACTGAGGAAATTTTAAAAAAATCATTACATCCTACTACAAAAATCTATACTCAACACGACTGGAAAATTTGGAGGAAATGGACAATTTCCTAGACAGATACCAAATACCAAATTTAAATCAGGATCGAATAGATCAACTAAACAGTCCTATAACCCCTAAAGAAATAGAAGGGGTCATAGAAAGTCTTCCAACCAAAAAAAGCACAGGACCAGATGGTTTTCGTGCAGAATTCTATCAGACCTTCAAATAAGACCTAACACCAATACTCTTCAAATTATTCCACAAAATAGGAACAGAAGGAACACTATCCAACTCATTCTAAGAAGCCACAATTACCCTGATACCAAAACCACACAAAGATCCAACAAAGAAGGAGAACTACAGGCCAATATTCCTTATGAATATCAATGCAAAAATACTCAATAAAATTCTTGCCAATCAAATCCAAGAACACATCAAAATCATTATTCACCATGATCAAGTAGGCTTCATCCCAGGGATGCAGGGATGGTTCAATATACAAAAATCCATTAATGTGATCCACTACATAAACAAATTCAAAGAAAAAAAACCACATGGTTATTTCATTAGATGCTGAAAAAGCATTTGACAAAATTCAGCATTCTTTCATGTTAAAAGTCTTGGAAAGAACAGGAATTCAAGGCCCATACCTAAACATATTAAAAGCAATATACAGAAAACCAGTAGCCAATATCAAATTAAATGGAGAGAAACTTGAAGCAATCCCACTAAAATTAGGGAACTAGACAAGACTGCCCCCTCTCTCCATATCTTTTCAATATAGTGCTTAAAGTTCTAGCTAGAGAAATTAGACAACATAATGAGGTCAAAGGGATATAAATTGGAAAAGAAGAAGTCAAACTATCACTATTTGCAGATGATATGATAGTATAATTAAATGACCCAAAAAACCTCACCAAAGAACCCCTACAGTTGACACACAATTTCAGCAAAGAGCCTGGTTATAAAATCAAATCAAGCAAATCAGTAGCCTTCCTATACTCAAAGGATAAGAAGATTGAGAAAGAAATTAGGGAAATGACACCCTTCACAAACAATATAAAGTATCTTGGTGTGACTCTAACCAAACAAGTGAAAGATCTGTATGACTAGAACTTCATGTCTCTGAAGAAGGAAATAGAAGACCTCAGAAAATGGAAAAAACCTCCATGCTTGTGGATTGGCAGGATTAATATAGAAAAAAGGGCCTTCTTACCAAAAGCAATCTACAGATTCAATGCAATCCCCATCAAAATCCCAACTCAGTTCTTTATAGAGTTAGAAAGAGCAATTCTCAAATTCATCTGGAATAACAAAAAACCCAGAATAGCTAAAACTATTCTCAACAGTAAAAGAACTTCTGGGGGAATCATTATCCCAGACCTCAAGCAGTACTACAGAATAATAGTGTTAAAAACTGCATGGTGTTGGTACAGTAACAGGCAGGTAGATCAATGGAATAGGATTGAAGACCCAGAAATGAACCCACACACCTATGGTTACTTGATCTTTGACAAAGGAGCCAAAACCATCCAGTGGAAAGAAGCCTTTTCAACAAATGGTGCTGGTTCAACTGGAGGTCAGCATGCAGAAGAATGCACATTGATCCAGTCTTATCTCCTTGTACTAAGCTCAACTCCAAGTGCATCAAGGACCTCCACATAAAACAAGACACACTGCAACTAATAGAAAAGAAACTTGGGAAGACCCTTGAGGACATGGACACAGAACACCAACAGCTTATGCTCTAAGATCAAGAATTGACAAATGGGACCTCATAAAATTACAGTTTCTGTAAGGCAAAGGACACTATCAAGCAGACAAAATGGCAAACAACAAATTGGGAAAGGATCTTCACCAACCCTACATCTGACAGAGGGCTAATATCCAATATATTCAAAGAACTCAAGAAAGACTGCAGAGAGCCAAACAACCCTCTTAAAAATGGCATACAGAGCTAAACAAAGAATTTTCACCTGACAAAATTCGGATGGCTGAGATGCATCTTAAGAAATGTTCAACATCATTAGTCATTAGGGAAATGCAAATCAAAGCAACACTGAGATTCCACCTCACACCAGTCAGAATGGCTAAGATTAAAAACTCAGGAGACAGTAGGTATTAGCGAGGATGTGGAGAAAGAGGAACACTCCTCCACTGCTGGTGGGATTGCAAGTTTGTATAACCACTTTGGAAATCAGTCTGGCGGTTCCTCAGAAAACTGGGCAGGACACTTCTGGAGGACCCTGCTATACCACTCCTGGGCATATACCCAGAGGATTCCCTGGCATGCAATAGTGACACATGCTCCACTATTTTCCTAGAAGCCCTATTTATAATAGCCAGAAGCTGTAAAGAACCCAGATGTTCCTCAGTGGAGGAATGGATACAAAAAATATGGTATATATACACAATGGAGTACTATTCAGCCATTAGAAACAATGAATTCATGAACTTCTTAGACAAATGGATGGAGCTGGAGAACATCATCCTAAGTGAGGTAACCCAATCTCAAAAGAACACTCATGGTATGCACTCACTGATAAGCGGATATTAGCCTAGAAGACTGGAATACCTAAGAGACAATCCACATATCAAATGATGTCTAAGTAGAAGGAAGGAAGGGCCCCTGATTCAGGAAAGGCTTAATGCAGCAGTGTAGGGAAATACCACAACAGGGAAGAGGGAAGGGGTGAATCGGAGAACAGTGGAGGGAAGAGGGCTTATGGGACTTGTGGGGAGGAGGGAGCATGGAAAGGGGGAGATCATATGAAATGTAAATTAATAATATATCGAATAAAATTAAAAAGTCAGTATCTTCCTATTGGATTGCTCTGTAAAAAGATAGCAGCTAAGGGAACAAAAAAAAATCAATCTTTTCCAGCCCCCTGATAGATTATCCAGTCCCAAGTGGTCGACCCTAAACACATGAACATGTGTGCAACACTAAATGTACTCAATAAGAATTATGAAAAGTGGTAGCAGGAGAAGATGGTGGTCTCCACAGGAGTTAAAGTTCCTCGTAATTTTCGCTTGTTGGAAGAACTTGAAGAAGTACAAAAAGGAGTAGGTAATGGTACGGTTAGCTGGGGCCTTGAAGATGATGAAGACATGACACTCACAAGGTGGACAGGCATGATTATTGGGCCACCAAGGACAAACTCTGAAAACAGAATATATAGCCTGAAAGTAGACTGTAGATCTAAATACCCAGAAGCTCCTCCATCAGTTAGATTTGTAACAAAAATTAATATGAATGGAATCAATAATTCCAGTGGAATGGTGGATGCACGGAGCATACCAGTATTAGCAAAATGGCAAAATTCCTATAGCATTAAAGTTGTACTTCAAGAGCTAAGATGTCTTATGATGTCCAAAGAAAATATGAAGCTTCCACAGCCACCCGAAGGACAGACATACAACAACTAATTTTAGTGGATCTCAAACTTGTCTTAAATCAACAACCTTCTACTCATGTTAATGTCTTGATTAAATATCACCATGCAAAATACCCACACATTAAGTAAAAGAATTGCAGCTGGTAAACGTGACCTGGACAGTTGTAAGAATATATTTAATATATGTACACCTATTATGTTTCCAGGTAACAAGAGAAGTGCAGCACAATTTTTCTTTCTCTTCTTAAAGCACTGTCATTTAAACATGAATCTGAAGTGCTCAAAATGGAATTCAGGTTTTCAAGACAGAAGCATGGCAAAAGAGTGTCATATGACCACGGAAACCTTTGTGTTTCTGAAAAGTAAAGTCTCGAGAAGGAAGAACAGCAGTGGCATGCTTTTCCACCATACTAAAAGCTGCAGATGGAACTGTGTAAAGCAGCAGATATGACGAATGGTCACCAATTGTGTTAATCCTTAAGCGGTGTGGGTGCTGACTACTATTCATATCAAAATTAGGTTCAGGATTGTTTTGATACCTGTATTTATAATAAAAAGATGTTTGGGATTTTGAATTTCTGTTAAAAGCTGTACCCGTTTGCTACATGTAACAGACATGATAATTTGTTTACAGTCTTTGTTTAATAAAACATGCTTAGAAGTTTTAAGCGAAGTCAACAAAAAGGAAATAGGTGTATGGATATGTGATTTTGAGATGAAAGTTAGTCTTAAAATGTAAATAAAATATGGAATATGTCTTCAAAAAAAGAATTATGAAAAGTAGGGATGTCCTGGAAACTTAGAGACATGTAAGTGTGACTTCCACTTTTAAAACGTGGATCAAAGAGGAATCACTGACAAATTACATTTGAATCCCAGGCAAGATGCTAAAAGGTATAATTATTAGATGGATCAGGTTTAGCTGTGTGTATTATACAATCAAAATAAGGGAAGTATAAAAATATGGAAGTCAACTTTTTTCTTTGGTGTCCTCTAGATGGCTATTTCAAGATGAAACTGATTATCTCCTTCCTAGACACCAGCTGCCAGAAACTCACTGAAGTAGACAATGAAGGCAAACTTTGTACTTTCTGTAAGAAGTGCCTGGTCACAGAATTAGCTGCTGATGCTCTGGGTCAAGAGTGGCTTATGCCATCTAAATATGTTGATAGGAACAACAACCAGTTTTCCCATGAATAAAGGTGTCTTGACCCAAGGCAGGGTCCACCTGCTCTTGTATAAGGTGCATTCTGATATAGACTGAGGCAAACTGGAGAGGAGAAATTCAAGTCTGTTCATGGGTGCATTGTGGATGTCAAGCTGAGTGTTATAAATTGCAAAAAAGAAAAGAAGTGTATTCCTGGACTGACAAGACACTACTGTGCCTTGGCAGCTGGAACCCACAAGAGGTAGCAGGATCTGAAAACATTTCAGTTTCTCCAATGAAAATGATGTCCACCAATATGTTATCAGAAAGCTCTTAAATAAAAAAGGTAAGAAGCCTAGGACCAAAGCACCAAAGAGCATTTTGTCACACCACATGTCCTGCAACACAAATGCCAACATAATGCTCAGAAGAAACAACACACTAAGAAAAACAAGGAGAAATCTATAGAAAATGGTAAACCTTTAGCCAAGAAGATGAAAGAAGCCAAAGAAAAATGCCAGGGACAGATTGCCAAGAGATGTAGACTGTCCATGCTGAGAACTTCTACTTATGAGTCCAATAAAAATAATATCCTTTATGTTTAACAAATAAATGATCAGGAATTGAAAAATGGAAGAACAGATGCCAGACACATCTATCAGATAGCGCTGGGTACACAGACATAGCCCGAGTTTAACATCGCTTGGGTCTCAGTCTGTCAGGCTTTTGCCTGCACCCAGGGCCGAGGCAACTCTGCAGGCTGTCTGCCTGCCAGCCCTGTCAGGGGACATTTGCCCTGCAGAGTGATCAGCACTTGGAAAATGTCCACACAGCATCAGCCATCTTCACTCCCCAATGGGGCAGACCGGCAGCACCAGGTTCACAGAGACAACCCGAGTACAAAATTGCTTGGGACAAGACACGCCAGGGCTCCAACAGCACCCAAGAGGAGAGCAGCTCATCAGCAATCTCTGTCCAGGGGAAACCCAGTCATCCAGCAGTGCGGAATTAGCCCTACAGGCTCTAAGGAGGTTCAAGCACCAGCCAGTGACAAAAAGACCAACTAACACCAGAGATAACCAGATGGTAAAAGGCAAACATAGGAACATTACTAACAGAAATCGAGGCAATATGGCAGCTTCAGAACCCAATTCTCCAACAACAGCAAGTCCTAGATACTCAAGCACACCAGGAAAACAAGATTTGGATTTAAAATCACTGGTCATGATGCTGTTAGAGGAACACAAGAAGGATATAAATAAATCTCTTAAAGAATACAGGAGAAAATAGATCAAAAGGTAGAAGCCATTATAAGGGAAACACAAAAATCATTTAGAGAAATTCAGGAGACTATGGGGTAAAAAGATAGAAGCCAATAAAGAGGAAATGCAAAAATCACTTAAAGAAATACAGGAGAACTTGGGCCAAAAGGCAGAAGTCATGAAAGAGGAAACACAAAAATCTCTTAAAGAATTACATGAAAACACAAACAAGTAAAGGAACTGAGCAAAACCATCCAGGATCTAAAAACAGAAGTAGAAACAACTAAGAAATCATAAAGGGAGACAACTTTGGAGATAGAAAACCTTGGGAAGAAATCAGGGGCCATAGATGCAAATATTAACAACAGAATACGAGAGATAGAAGAATCTCAGATGCCGAAGATACCATAGAAAGCATTGACTCAACAGTAAAAGAAAATGCAAAATGCAAAAAGCTTGTAACCCAAAACATCCCGAAAATCCAGGACACAATGAGAAGATCAAACCTAAGGATTATAGGTATAAATGAGAGGGAAGATTTACAACTTAAAGGGCCAGCAAATATCTTCAACAAAGTTATGGACGAAAACTTCCCTAACCTAAAGAGAGAGATGCCCATGAATATACAAGAAGCCTACAGAACTCCAAACAGACTGGACAGAACAGAAATACCTCCTGTCATATAATAATCAAAACCCCAAATGTACTAAACAAAGAAAGACTATTAGAGGCAGTAAGAGAAAAAGGCCAAGTAACATATAGAGGAAGTCCTATCAGAATTACACCAGACTTCTCACCAGACAACATGAAAGCTAGAAAATCCTGGGCAGATCTCATGCACAGGACACAAATGCCAGCCAAGACCCAGCAAAACTCTCAATCACCATAGATGGAGAAAAGAAGATATTCCATGACAAAACCAAATTTGCACAATATCTTTCCACAAACCCAGCTCTACAAAGGATAATAGGCAGAAAACGCCAATACAAGGAGGGAAAGTACACCCTGGAAAAAGCAAGATAATAACCTTCTTCCATCAAACTCAAAAGAAGATAACCACTCAAATATAAAAATAACATAAAAAGTGACAGGAAGTAATAATCACTATTCCTTTATATCTCTTAACATCAAAGGACACAATTCCCCATTAAAAAGACATAGACTAACAGCCTGGATACGAAAACAGGACCCTGCATTTTGCTGCATACAGGAAACACACATCTCAGTGTCAAAGACAAATACTACCTTAGAGTAAAAGAATGGAAGACAATTTTACAAGCAAATGTTCTCAGGAAACAAGCTGGAGTAGCCATTCTAATATCAGATAAAGTTCACTGCTTAAAGGAAAAATCCTCCGAGAACTCTAAATTCTGAACATCTATGCTCCAAATGCAAGGGCATGCTCATTCGTAAAAGAAACTTTACTAAAGCTCAAAGCACACATTGCACCTAACACAATAATTGTGGGTGACTTCAACACCCCACTCTCCTTAATGGACCAATCAGGAAAACAGAAACTAAACAGGGACACAGTGAAACTAATTGACGCTTTGGACCAATTGGATTTAACATATATATATATATATATATATATATATATATATATATATATACATACATATATATATACATATATATATATATGTTAAATATATAATATATAAATATAAATATATATGTTAAATATGTTATATATATATATATATATATAACATTTCATCCTAAAGCAAAAGAATATACCTTTTTCTTAGCACCTCATAGTTACCTTCTCCAAAATCGACCATATAATTGGTTACAAGATAGACCTCAACAAATATCAGGATCGAACTAATCCCATGCCTCCTATCAGATCACTATGGAGTAAGAGTGGTCTTCAATAGCAACAAAAGCAACAGAAAGCCCACATAAACATGGAGGTTGAACAATACTCTACTCAATGATACCTTGGTCAAAGAAGAAATAAATAAAGAAATCAAAGACTTTTTAGAATTTAATGAAAACGAAGGCACAACATACCCAAATTTATGGGACACAATGAAAGCAGTGCTAAGAGGAAAACTCATAGCCATAAGTGCCTCCAAAAAGAAACTGGAGAGAACATACACTAGCAGCTTAATGGCACACCTGAAAGCCCTGGAACAAAAAGAAGCTAATTCACCCAGGAGGAGTAGAAGACAGGAAATCATCAAACTCAGGGATGAAATCAATCAAGTGGAAACAAAGAGAACCATGCAAAGAATCAACAAAACCAGGAGCTGGTTCTTTGAGAAAATCAAGAAGATAGATAAACCCTTAGTCAGGACTAACCAAGGGGCACAGAGACAGTATCCAAATTAACAAAATTAGAAATGAAAAGGGAGATATAACAACAGAAACTGAGGAAATTTAAAAAAAACCATCAGATTCTACTCCAAAAGCCTATACTCAACACAACTGGAGAATGTGGAGGAAATGGACAATTTCCTAGACAGATCCCAAATACCAAAATTAAATCAGGATCAAATAGATCATCTAAACAGTCCCATAACCCCTAAAGAAATAGAAGGGGCCATAGAAAGTCTTCCAACCAAAAAAGCACAGGACCAGATGGATTTAGTGCAGAATTCTATCAGACCTTCAAAGAAGACCTAACACCAATACTCTTCAAACTATTCCACAAAATAGAAACAGAAGGAACACTACTCAACTCATTCTACGAAGCCACAATTAAGCTGATACCAAAACCACACAAAGATCCAACAAAAAAGAGAACTTCAGGCCAGTTTCCCTTGTGAACATCGATGGAAAAATACTCAATTAAATTCTTGCCAACCTAATCCAAGAACACATCAAAACAATCATTCAACATGATCAAGTAGGCTTCATCCCAGGGATGCAGGGGTGGTTAAATATAAGGAAATCAATCAATGTAATCCACTACATAAACAAACTCAAAGAAAAAAAACCACATGGTCATTACATTAGATGCTGAAAAAGCTTTTGACAAAATTCAGCATCTTTTCATGCTAAAAGTCTTGGAAAGAAAAGGAATTCAAGGCCCATACCTAAACATAGTAAAAGCAATCTACAGCAAACCAGTAGCCAACATCAAACTAAATGAAGACAAACTTGAAGCAATCCCACTAAAATCAGGGACTAGACAAGGCTGCCCTCTCTTTCCATATCTTTTCAATATAGTACTTGAAGTACTAGCTAGAGCAATTAGACAACATAATGAGGTCAAAGGGATACAAATTGGAAAGGAAGAAGTCAAACTATCACTATTTGCAGATGATATGAAAGTATACTCAAGTGACCAAAAAACTCAACCAGAGAACTTCTACATCTGACAAACAACTTCAGCTAAGTGGTTGGTTATAAAATCAACTCAAGGAAATCAGTAGCCTTCCTATACTCAAAGGATAAGCAGGCTGAGAAAGAAATTAGGGAAATGACACCCTTTACAATAGCCACAAATAACATAAAGTATCTTGGTATGACTCTAACCAAACAAGTGAATGATCTGTATGACAAGATCTTTAGGTCTCTGAAGAAGGAAATCAAAGAAGACCTCAGAAAATGGAAAAATCTTTGATGCTTGTAGATTGGCAGGATTGATATAGTTAAAATGGCCATCTTGCCAAAAGCAATCTACAGATTCAACACAATCCCCATCAAAATCCCAACTCAGTTCTTCATAGAGTTAGAAAGAGCAATTCTCAAATTCATCTGGAATAACAAAAAACCCAGAATAGCTAAAACTATTCTCAACAGTAAAAGAACTTCTGGGGGAATCATTATCCCAGACCTCAAGCAGTACTACAGAATAATAGTGTTAAAAACTGCATGATATTGGTACAGTGACAGCCAGGTAATAGGATTGAAGACCCAGAAACAAACCCACACACCTATGATCACTTGATCTTCGACAAAGGAGCTGAAAACATCCAGTGGAAAAAAGATAGCCTTTTCACCAAATGGTGCTGGCTCAACTGGAGGTCAGCATGCAGAAGAATGCAAATTGATCCATTCTTATCTCCTTGTACTATGTTCAACTCCAAGTGGATCAAGGGCCTTCACATAAAACCAGACACACTGAAACTAATAGAAAAGGAACTGGAGAAGACCCTTGAGGACATGGGCACAGGGGGGAAGTTCCTGAACAGAACACCAATAGCTTATGTTCTAAGAACAAGAAATGACAAATGGGACATCATAAAATTACAAAGTTTCTGTAAGGTAAAAGACACTGTCAGAAGGACAAAACAGCAACCAACAAATTGGGAAAAGATCTTTACCTACCCCACATCCAACAGAGGGCTAATACCCAATATATACAAAGAACTCAAGAAGTTAAACTCCAGAGAACCAAATAACCCTATCAAAAATGGGGTACAGAGCTAAATAAAGAATTTTCACCAGAAGAAATTTGGATGGCTGAGAAGCACCTTAAGAGATGTTCAACATCCTTAGTCATCAGGGAAATGCAAATCAAAACAACCCTGAGATTCCACCTCATACCAGTCAGAATGGCTAAGATTAAAAACTCAAGGGACAACAGTTGCTGGTGAGGATGTGGAGAAAGAGGAACACTCCTCCACTGCTGGTGGGATTGCAAGATGGTACAACTTGCTCTAGAAATCAGTATGGCGGTTCTTCAGAAAATTGGGCATGACACCACTTCCAGAGGACTTCTCTGGTGAGAAGTCTGGTGTAATTCTGATAGGTCTTCCTTTATATGTTACTTGGTCTTTTTCTCTTACTGCCTTTAATATTCTTTCTTTGTTTAGTACATTTGGGGTTTTGATTATTATGTGACGGGAGGTATTTCTGTTCTGGTCCAGTCTGTTTGGAGTTCTGTAGGCTTCTTGTATATTCATGGGCATCTCTCTCTTTAGGTTAGGGAAGTTTTCTTCCATAATTTTGTAGAAGATATTTGCTGGCCCTTTAAGTTGTAAATCTTCCCTCTCATCTATACCTATAATCCTTAGGTTTGGTCTTCTCATTGTGTCCTGGATTTCTTGGATGTTTTGCGTTACAGCCTTTTTGCATTTTTGCATTTTCTTTGATTGTTGTGTCCATGGTTCCTATGGTATCTTCAGCATCTGAGATTCTTTCTTCTATCTCTTGTATTCTATTGTTGATATTTGCATCTATGGCCCCTGATTTCTTCCCAAGGTTTTCTATCTCCAAAGTTGTCTCCCTTTGAAATTTCTTAGTTTTTTCTACTTCTGTTTTTAGAGCCTGGATGGTTTTGCTCAGATCTTTCATTTGCTTATTTGTGTTTTCATGTAATTCTTTAAGAGATTTTTGTGTTTCCTCTTCCATGACTACTTACTTATTGACCCAAGTTCTCCTGTATTTCTTTAAGTGATTTTTGTGTTTGCCTTGTAAGGGCTTCTTCCTTTTGATCCATTTTCTCCTGTATTTCTTTAAGAGATTTATCCATGTGTTCCGCTATCAGCATCCTGATCAGTGATTTTAGATCTATTTCTTGATTTTCTGGCATGTTGGGTTATCCAGGACTTACTGCTGTTGGTGAACTGGGTTTGGATACTGCCATATTGCCTTGATATCTGCTAGTAACATTCCTACGTTTGCCTTTTGCCATTTGTTTATTTCTGGACTTAGTTGGTCTTGTTATTACTGGTTGGTGTTTAAAGCTCCTGAGAGCCTGGTGTTTGGTGCTGCTGTCTCAGAGGGCGTCTGTGCTCCTGAGGCAGAGATCGGAAGGTTTCTACCACTGGGATCCGAATTACCTCCTCAGCTCTGCTGGGCTGGATTCAAGTCTCCTCCCGGCTTGCCTCTGGGCACTTAACTGGCCTCCCGTGGTCTTCTCCTGGTTTGCCTGGTTAGTCTACCAGCTCCAAGATGGTGGCGGGTCTCAGGACTTTGTCTGACAGTGGGAATCCCTGCAGGACTGGGGCTTCCCTGGCTGGATTACTGAAGCCTAGACAGTGGCTTTCTCCCCAGGATAATGTCAGACCACAGAGCTCTGTGTAACCGCAGGGCTCTCTGTGGATCGGGAGCTCCCCCCCCCGCCCCCCCCCCCGCTGGGCTGCAGAATCCAAGATGGTCGGAAATGTAGTCTTACTTATGAGTGGCTGTGTGTTTATCTGAGAATGAATTCTATGAGAAAGAATGACAACTGCAAGTGTCTGCTAGAGATTTTTTTAAATCAATAGAATATAGTATACATCTTTAGGAAATTACAGCAGAAATGCTGTTGTTTTAGTAATAGAAGGACTGGTAGTTTACCCTCCTTTCTAGGTTTTAGACATTGGTGTGTACAAACCATTTTCTCTTCCCTCCAAACCTACTGAATCCGTTTTTGTCAATGATCCTCTGTCATTTGTGTTGCTTTAGTTCTGTCTCTGTCTGGCCCAAGTGATCCTTTTCTTTAAGGCTGAGACTAAAACTTAGTTTTTCTTCCTATTTCCCAACCCTATTTCAGGCTGTGGATCTTGTTTTCTCAATGACTTAGGAATCCGGTAAATGTATGAGTTAACATCACATTTGGTGAACTTTGACATGTGAGAAACAGGTGATGACCAGCTGTTAAAGCCTTCCTATGCCCATTTCCCCTGAATTTCATTGGGCTATTGTGACACACCACTTCATGGTGGTATCTTCCATGGTTAAGTGGTTGGCTACATCTTTTTGGGAGTCATTGCAAGCTCATCTAGACATTTTCTTGACATCCCGCCCTCTTCACTTTTACCTCATTACTGTTATCATAGGATTGCAGAGGTTGGGCACAATAATAGTAGAGCTATCCCACCGCTGAAGAAGTACCTTGTTGGTGCTTCTTTTTGCTAAAAGAAAGAGAATAAAAAGTGGACAAGAGCTACAGGGCCCAGACTAATGACTCCCAATTAACCATAAGGAAAGAATAATGGGAAATCTTCATGAGTGACCTTACTATTTAGGAGCAGAAGCAAACTGTCCCCACCATATCCAACGCAAGAAGAGAGGAAGCATGGGGCTATGTTCTTCTATCAGAGACATGGTGGCTTTGTCCTATGGCAAACGTGGCCCAAGTGAAGAAAGAAGTCCAATGACCATTCCTCTCCTTTGTCAACACCATCCTAAATTAGCCACTGCACTTTCAACCCTGCCTCCTTTTTAGCTCTTTAAGTATCCATTACTCTCCAGCCCACAACTGCCTTAGCTCATGCCTTTTTTACTTCTTGCATGAGTTAATCTCCCTGATTCCACTCTTACTTCTTTCCAACCAATTCTCTAAATTAAAAAAACAAAACAAAACAAAACAAAGAATAACATTTTTCATTAAAAAGCCTGTACAAAAAAAAAATTCTTCAGTTTTCCTCAAAGCTTCCTCATGGACCCTGGGCTAGAATCCAGTATCTTTATATTGAGGTCAAGGTCTGGAAGTAGTGTAAGGCAAGCTTTGGGGGCAAAGCTTAAGGAGGCACTGATTTTCAGGGTGGTTCAAATGCACAGGAGGCACTTGAGAGTGAATGTCACCTTAAATGTTACTCCTAAGTGGCTTGCTTGCCTACTTTGGTGCCAATCTTTGTATTGGCCTCTAATGTTCTGTTTGTACCCCTCTGTTTCCTCCTCCACCTAAATCTTCATTTGTAATGGCAAATTGCTTTGCAGCCATTTAAAATGTTACCAAGATGTCTTACCAGTGGACTCTTCCTGGAGCTTCAGGGTAATGGACAGAGAGATAGAAACTCAGATAATATTGGTCTCAGGATAAATCACAAGCAACAGAACAACAGATACGAGTGATTTCTCATTTTATTGTACCAAAGTAGATATAAACCTAAATTTACTATATTAACCATTTTAACTATTTATTTATATATCACTGGCAGGAGGTATGATTATATGGTATACTCACAATTTTCAGAAATATTTTCATTTTGAAGAGTTAACTTTTTTTTGTTTTTTTTTGTTTTTTTTTGTTTTGTTTTGTTTTTTTTTGAGACAGGGTTTCTCTGTGTAGCCCTGGCTGTCCTGGAATTCACTCTGTAGACCAGGCTGGCCTTAAACTCAGAAATCTGCCTGCCTCTGCCTCCCAAGTGCTGGGATTAAAGGCATGTGCTACCACTGCCTGAAGAGTTAACATTTTTATTCATCAAATAACTCCAAATTCTCTCTCCCCTCAGCACCTGACAACTCTGATATCTGGGAGATATCCACATTTAAACCACAACATCTAGTTACCTCATAAAAGTAGGACTAGATAGTTATTGTTTTGTGCTTAACATTCCATTTGAAATCATCTCCATGAACTTTATGTTGTATTATGTGTCAGAATGGTTTTTAATTTTAAGGCTTAGTAATATTCTATACTCCGTGCACTCTGTTTATATTGAAGTATCAACTTATTTATTTATTCTGTTGATGGACATATGTTGTTTTCATGTTTTAAACGTTGTTAGTAATGTCACTATGAACATTTATGTGCCAACATTTCTTTGAGACCTTGCTTCCAATTTTTTGAGTATATATTCAGAAGTACAATTACTGGATTACATGGTAATTATAGGAAATGTCATGTGTTAAGTCTAACTCAAAGGCATTCACATTGACAGAAGCTGATACACTTAAAACAAAATTTTAAACCCTCCCTTCTATTGTAATTATTGTCATAATGGCATCACACCTCATAACATGTGGTTGTTCTGATGTAATTGAAAGTACTCTAGCAAGTACAAACTTGATGTTTTTGTGCATGTTAGTTTTGATCTATACCCTAGGGGTGTCTAGTTTACATTTGAAATTCTCTAATTGAAGATTTTCATTTCAGGGATTATTAACTCCCCACATACTGTAATCAGAAATCAACATTCCCAAAGTAGTTGCTATAAGTCTTCAAGTATCTTAATCTCAAATCAATATTACAGGCTTTGTTAATTAGCCTAATGGATGTTAGAAATTATCTTTCATTGGTGATGTGAATGATATCTAAGTAATGTGCATCAGGAAGAAATACTGTCTAAGAATTAGTGCCCTTGCACACTAGGGGTATAAGAATTCAGTAAGACCAATAGTCTACATATAGCCTTTTAGAATGTTTCTCTGGGATCAGGATTCCAGAATGATCTCCTGCTTAGCCATTTATTGGAGGGCTTGGCTTGTTTATCTGATTCTACTAGAAGTTTTAGAAAATTTAACACTTCAAATGCCACACAAACAAGACACATGTTGGGTCACAGGGACAAAGATAGAGCAGAGACTGAGGAAATGGGCAACCAATGACTGGCTCAAATTGAGACCCATCCCATGGGCAAAATCCAGTACCTGACACTATTATTGATACTCTGTTATGCTTGAAGACAGGAGCATGGCATAACTGTCCTCTGAGAAGCTCCACCCAGCAGCCAATGGAAACAGATGCAGAGACCTGCAGCCAGACATTAGATGGAGCTTGGGGGACACTTATAGAAGAACAGGAGGAAGGAATGTGGCCCTGAAGGGTTTGAACTCCACAGGACGATTAACAGAGTCAACTAACCTTTACCCGTGGGGGCTTCCAGAGACTGAACCACCAACCAAAGAGCATACATGGGCTGGACCTAGCCCCTGGCCCCATATGTAGCAGATGTGCAGCTTGGTCTTCATACATGTCTCTGCAACTCTAGCAGAGGCTGTTCCTGAATCTGTTGCCTGCCTATGGGTCCTGTTCCTCCTAAATGTGCCACCTAGTCTGGCCTCAATGGAGAGGATGTTCTTAGGCCTGCAGTGACTTGACTGCCAGGGTTGAGTAGTCCTTAGCGGGTGCTCTCTCTCCTCAAAAGAGAAGTGAGTGGGGGAGTGTCTGTGGGGAGACTGTGAGGAGAGGGGGGAGACTATGATCAGAAATAAAGATAATATGCCCAGCAGTGGTATGACAGGGTCCTCTGGAAGTGTCATGCCCAATTTTCTGAGGAACCGCCATACTGATTTCCAGAGCGGTTGTACCATCTTGCAATCCCACCAGCAGTGGAGTGTTCCTCTTTCTCCACATCCTCGCCAGCACCTGTTGTCTCTTGAGTTTTTAATCTTAGCCATTCTGACTGGTGTGAGGTGGAATCTCAGGGTTGTTTTGGTTTGCATTTCCCTGATGACTAAGGATGTTGAACATTTCTTAAGGTGCTTCTCAGCCATCTGTATTTCTTCTGGTGAAAATTCTTTATTTAGCTCTGTACTCCATTTTTTAATAGGGTTATTTGGTTCTTTGGGGTCTAACTTCTTGAGTTCTTTGTATATATTGGATATTAACCCTCTGTCGGATGTGGGGTTGGTGAAGATCTTTTCCCAATTTGGTGGTTGCCGTTTTGTCCTTCTGACAGTATCCTTTGCCTTACAGAAACTTTGTAATTTTATGAGGTCCCATTTGTCAGTTCTTGATCTTAGAGCATAAGCTATTGGTGTTCTGTTCAGGAACTTCCCCCCTGTGCCCATGTCCTCCAGGGTCTTCCCCAGTTCCTTTTCTATTAATTTCAGTGTGTCTGGTTTTATGTGGAGGTCCTTGATCCACTTGGAGTTGAGCTTAGTACAAGGAGATAAAAGTGGGTATATACCCAGAGGATTCCCCTGCATGCAATAAAGACACATGCTCCACTATGTTCATAGCAGCCTTATTTATAATAGCCAGAAGTTGGAAGGAGCCCAGATGTCCCTCAAAAGAGGAATGGATACAGAAAATGTGGTATATTTATACAATGGAATACTACTCAGCAATTAAAAATAATTAATTCATGCAATTTGTAGGCAAATGGTTGGATCTGGAAAATATCATCCTAAGTGAGTTAACCCAGTCACAAAAGAATACACATGAAATGCAATCACTGATAAGTGGATATTAATGAGCCCAGAAGCTCTGAATACTCAAGGCACAATTATCAAATCAAAAGATTCCCAAGAAGAAGGAAGGAGAGGACCCTGGTCCTGAAAAGTCAGGATCCAGTTTTGCAGGAGAGTACCAGAACAGAGAAATAGTGGGGGGTGATTGGGGAATGGGGGGGGAAGAGAACTATTGGGACATATGGTGAGGGGGGAAATGGGAAGGGGGAAAGCCTTTGGAATGTAAACAAAGAATATAGAAAATAAAAAAAGACATAAAGATAATAAATGAATGAATTAATTAATGAAAAATAAGACCAAATACCACACAAGTAGCTTACATGAACCTGTCATAGTTTGAAAATGAAAATTTCTTTCACAGGATCATATTTTGGTTCTTTCTTTTTAAAAAAAATTAAATTACATATAGATGAAAGTTAAAGGTGGGATTTTTAGCACATCTTTTCTTTAATGGCCTTTACCCTAGAAAACATAAAATATTGGATATATTTAAGCATAATTGAAAAAATTACATTAAAAATGTGTCTGGCAGAAAAAAAATATCCCCAGATAGTTTTAAAAAAATCACAGCAAAAGATCATATAATTATCCACATGGAAAATCATAGATTGCTTTTTGACAATTAAATGGGGAAAAGAAATATTTTGAGTAAGAGCTAACATTTGCTTTAATTCTTTACGCTGTGATTATAATGCACAAGCTACAAATTTTGTGCTAGAAATTCATGATATAACTATAAAATTAGAAGATAGAATTTTACATACAGCTCATGAGTACATATTATGGATTACTGCCATAATAAAATATTATAGAAGCCTATCAACAGGGCACATTTTTATACTATTTACACAAATGCTACTGTGCTTGTGAGCAACTTAAATGTAAACAAGTCACTTATAAGATATAATTAATGCTATATTTAAAGAATTTAAACATTTTACTGCTTTTTGTCTCATACCCCATTGTATATTATGACTTTGGAGACTTGACCAACAATTTCTCTCATCTTCAAATTGTCTCACATGTGTGTAAAATAGCAGCCACTAAGTGGAGGCTGTGCTCAATCACAGCACATGCAAACTTCTCTTGTTTACCACTCATTCCAGGATCTGGGGTGGCAGTTGCCAAACACTCCCCAAAAGGGCTGCTGCCACTCTTGAGGGTCCTTGGATAACTTTTAGCCTGGGTTGTGGAATTATGGATGCTTTAATGTTGAGGGAACTCTGGATCCCAGACTATGGTGATGTCACTAGGAACAGAATGCATCTTTCAGAAATAGGGCACTATAGCTTAGAGAAGGATTTGACATGTGAAGAGTATGTGTCCAAGTGTGACTCAAGTCGGCACTCTCTTATACTATTTACTTTTTGTTTTATTTTGTCTCTTCCCAAACTACTTCAGATTCCAGGGCAGGAAAACACAAAATGAAGTTGAACATTCCGTGCAATGACTGCACCAGGTTGCTCTCACAATACATATTATATATTATAACTATACTATAATTATATTGTAACTATACATTATAGTTATTTGTGGATAGATTATGTCTCTGGGCATTTTTTAGTATTTTGGTTAATTTTAAAAATGTTTATAATTCCACTTTCAATCAACTTAGAATTATTTTTGTGCCTGCAATTTTTTCTGTATAATTTTCCATGATAATCTTCAATTTTAACATGTTTTTCTACATTTTTCTACAATTTTATCAGAAATATTTTCCATATAAATCTTCAATTCTATCATAAAATGTTTCTACTTCCTTTTTCAATTAATTTAGCAATGTTTTTATGTCTACCACTTTACTCTTCAATTTTCCATGAAAATTGTCAATTTTAACCTGTTTTTCTATATATCTCTTCTATTTTATCATAAATATTTTCCATGTAAATCTTTTATTTTATTTTATTTTATCATAAAATGTTTTTATTTCCTTTTCAATAAAAGAACATGCTTTTCAAAAATAAATAAAATAAAATACATAGGATGTATTAGTTTAAACAAATAAAAGCCTCTTCCTTAGGGACTCTCTTTGGCTTCACAGATTCCCAACTGTATCTTGCAAAATGCCTAGTCCTCCTTCTGAGACTAATAATCTAGATATTGTCACCTTCAGCTCAATGGTTCTGAGTCTACACTCGAAATCTTTCTGATGACACTTCCTCTCAAAAGCTGTTTTAATGATCTCAAGATGAAATGCAGAAAGTAGCAGAGTTTTCCTTTTGATGGATATTGAAAGCCTTAGTCTCAGGCCATAGACAGTTAGGGGACTCAGAGACAAAGGAAGCACAAGGGTATGTGTTTGGGTCCAGACTTTACTGGTAATCGGGTACCATTTTGCATAGAAGTGAGTGTCAGTAATTTTGAGTCTGAAGAAAATCAGATGGGATTGCCTTTGAAATCTGATTTACTGGAAGTCCTGTAGTAGAGGATGCTAATTTTGTAGTAGAAGCTAAAGGGGAAAGAAAGGAAGATGAAAGGAAGTCTTTGTTTTGCTCTTCTACCAGGGAACACTCAATGGGAACACCTAATGAATACATTCCCAGGAACTTAACTTAATTGCATGTTCAGAGGTTAGAATGACTTCCTGTGGTTAGTGGGTTGAACACTGTCTTTGGATTCAAATCTAACTGGACAACTTTGGAATAGTTTCTTATCCTCTGTAAGCCTCATTTTAATTCATCTATAAAATGGGGATAAATCTGGATTTATTTAATGAAGGAATTGACTAAAGCATCCAGCATTATAGTACAGAAAAATTGTATAGTCTTTTATGTCTATAGCTCCCAGAAACTATGTCCTTCAACATTTCTGTCCCTGGGCATTAACTAACTACCTTTAATCAAGTTTATTTTATGATCCACTTTAATTGTCAAAGTGTGCTCAGGTATTAAGCCTAAGAAGAAGTGCAAACTCCTGTCATTGTGGTTTTGATAGTTCTGACCCACTATTTAAGATGTCCCTATTCCTCAGAAGGTAGTTTATATAGAGGCTGTGTGTGTGTGTGTGTGTGTGTGAGAGAGAGAGAGAGAGAGAGAGAGAGAGAGAGAGAGAGAGAGAAGAGGAGAGGAGAGGAGAGGAGAGGAGAGGAGAGGAGAGGAGAGGAGAGGAGAGGAGAGGAGAGGAGAGGAGAGGAGAGGAGAGGAGAGGAGAGGAGAGGAGAGGAGAGGAGAGGAGAGGAGAGGAGAGGAGAAGAGAAGAGAAGAGAAGAGAAGAGAAGAGAAGAGAAGAGAAGAGAAGAGAAGAGAAGAGAAGAGAAGAGAAGGAACTTTGGATATCCTTGCCTACCCTAACTGAGCCCACGCCCCAAGCAACCTGAATTCAGGCCCATAACGCAGAATTGTGTGGCCAAATCCTGCTTGGAGTGAGCATTTGTGAGAAAATACATTTCTTTGTTCCTTTAAGACAGCAGGCTTATGACCTTCTATCTTCTTAACCCAACACTGCCCTACACTTCTCCATTCTCTTCTTCCCTCTTTTCTCCTCCCCTCTTTTCTTATTTTTTTCTTGTGAGACAGGGACTTTCTATGCTGCTTAGGCTGGACTTGAACTTGCAATCCTTCAGCCTTAACAACCCCCTAAGTGCTGGGATTACAGGTGTGTGCCACCACACCTGGTTTTGTGGGTTTCTAGCTATTTTATTAGTAGTATATTTGTAAAAGACTCTGCCACTTCTCTTCCAGCACCAAGATCAATAGTTTGCTGTTATAAAAGGACAGCTTTCCCTCAGGAGCTAAGCTTCCCCTTGTTCTTGTCTTTCTATAGATGCAGGAGAAAAGATCAAAGCCACTCTGAGATACAGCTGACATTTGGTCAGCTTGGTTCAATCATTAATGAAGTACTTTTCATGGCTTTCTGAGCATAAGCAATGTGATTTCATGCCTTAGCAAAGCCATAAATTATGAATGTCTTGGGTGCAAAAAGTAACTCTTGGCTCAGTAGTTAAGAACACTGGATGCTCTTTGTGAGGACCCAAACTATGTCTTTGTATTTTGTTGTTCTCTCCATAAGCTACTAGTCAAAATTGGCTCCTGACATTTACCAAGAGGGGCCAACATATATTGAGTGGACAATCCAGAAGCAGAGGAGAAGAATCGTCTCCAACCAATTCATCTGGACTATATTTTCCATAAACAAGATGAATTGTGCTATAAGAAGGTTAAGGTGAGAAGAACATGAGTGCAGCGCATGCGTATTCTTTGAGAGTTTACCCTATTCTCCTTAGTTCTTGACTCATCCTATTTTGAGTAGGTAACCTTCGTTTCTGCAGAGACTGTGGAGCTGTTGCTTGCCCAACAGAAGATTTTAAATAGAACCCCTGGGGTTAAGATTAGCTTTCGCTGAGTCACATATATTATATCAGTCATTTAGAAATGTTTTAAAAGTAAAGTCTCACAGAGATAATATGATAATCTTCCTAGTAATTGTGATTGGCTCAAGGATGGTGCTATCATTTCCAATGGACCAACTGGAGTTTTGCTGGGAATTTTTCCTTGTGTAAGTATTAAGGAGGTAAACCCTTTTGCTGTGATTGCTACATGTTAGGGTAGCTAAGCATCTAAAGTTATTGTAGATATTTTAGTCATCCAGAGAGGGTGACTGAAGCCTAGAAATGAAAGTAACTGAGAAGAAGACAGTAGTGAGAAACAAGTAAAAACACAACATAGCCTGATTGCATCAGCAAATGCCTGTGTCCATCTAGGCCTGAAGTTGAAGTGCTTTTTTCTTTGATTCTTCAAGAACAAAAAGAAACATCTTTCCTTTTGTCTATCTAGGCTAATTTCAGTTGGGGTTTCTCTTGCAACTGAATAAGTCTTGGCAAATAGACCAGCTGTTTACTTTTATAATGTTCTTATGTATTTGGGGGCCACCGAGGCACTTACATGAGGATGAGTTCTGTCAATCTGAGAAATACTGTATTTTGCCAGAAGAGGTAGAGATGACTTCATGAAAGTGTTGCTGGCTGGGGTTCACTAGACTGGTGAGATCACAAGAATCTGCATATCGACACCTAATTGTTGCGGGCCCAGACTACTAACTGTTACACTGAGGCTCCTAGAGTCTGAAGATTGGCTTTTGCCAGTCGGTCTAGGAAAAAGTGATTGCTACATAAATCTAAATTAAATCACAATGGAAAACCCAAGGAGTAGAACAAAGAGTACATTCTTATGATTCTATCTATCTATCTATCTATCTATCTATCTATCTATCTATCTATCTATTTCTGATCTGCAAAGACAGTCAAATTATTACCCATAAGTCTCACTTTAGAGCAAGAAATAAAAGCCAGCACACCAGGTCATGAAGGGCCAGGAATAGGGAAGACAGAGACAACTTCATGGGTGTAATGACTAGTATTCCCATGTTCCAAATGCCCAAGGTACTCATCCTGGAGGAGCCAGTGGAAACAAGATGAATGTCTTAAAAGAAGAGCCATATGGAGCTGGGGATTTGGCTCAGTTGTTACAGTGCTTGCTTACTGTGCATGGAGAGCTGGGGATTCCCAGTACCACATAAACAGGTGTGGTGGTACATGACTAGAACCCTGGCACTTGAGATGAGGCAAAGGGAATCAAGTTTAAGATCACTCTCAGCTACATGGTGGATTTTTGGCCATTTTGAGATAAATGAGATGATGATGATGATGATGATGATGATGATGATGAGAGAGAGAGAGAGAGAGAGAGAGAGAGAGAGAGAGAGAGAGAGAGAGATTCTTTCATTGGACTGGAGGCCAGAAAGCTAAAGTCAGTATCACTGTGCTAGAATCAAGGTATTGGCAGGTCTATGACTCGTGATTATCTCATTTCTTTCCTTTTCTAGCTCCTAGTGAGTGCGAGGCATTGCTTGGCTTAAAGCTCAATTCTCTCTAGACCTGTCTTCTTTGTCCATATGGCCTTCTCTGTGTATGTCAGATTACCTTCTGCTACCCTCTTGTAGGGATACATATCATGTCATGTGGGGCCCTCCTTGGATACGATGGGATATTCTTTCCATTTTAAGATCTTATTAAATTCATTACACAAGTAAAGCCAGTGTTGGCATATAAGACAATATCTACATGATTTGGGAAATAGGACATGACTATCTGTTTAGTAGGCATTTTGCTGTCAGGGATCAGTTTAGATAATGTGGGATCCTCATTTTGGCTGTGAAATAATTTCATTTTTTTTAAAGAGCTGTAAAGACACGGACAATTCTTGTTTTCTGATCATTATTTTTCTGTTCTTTGTTTTTTCCTTTTTGTGTAACATATGTACATGAGGAACATGCCTGTAAGTGTGAAGGAGGATTCAGTGTACCCTCTGGAGGCTAGAGCCAGATGGCAAGTATTTTTCTCTACTGGTCTCTGCCTTGAGGCAGGTCTTCCATTGAGCCTAGAATTCCCACTCTCCCTGGGGCAGGCTGCGCCAGTCAGTGCTCAGGCTGTGCTTGTCATGGACTCTTAGCTCTGGGGTTGCAGGGATGCATAGCCATGTGTGGCTCTTTATATGGGTGCTGGGGATTTGAACTCAGGTCCTCTTACTTTTTTAGAGTAATTTCTCTTTCCCACTGAGTTATCTCCTTAGCTTTGGAGCCTTCTTGTGTAGTCTCCAGTGCAAGCATCTCTCTGCTATTAACATCCTGCGTGTAATCAAATTCGCATTCCTTGTAGGTTCATTTGTATTCCAAAGCTGTGTACCGGAGATCATTCTCAAAATCTTTTGCCTTGGGTGTAGGTATTCTCAAATATTTCCAGACAGTACAGATTGTTTGGGGGTAATATATATCTGTTCCCTGGAAGTACCGGGGTGTCACACTTGCTTCTCTCCACTTTGCAACAGGCACTTGAGTATACAACAAAGGAAAATTTCCCATTCATTCTACTCTATCCTGCTTCCCTCTCCAAAGTGTATGTGTATATATACAGAGACACACAATACAGAAACACACACATATGTGTGTGTGTGTGTGTGTGTGTGTGTGTGTGTGTGAGAGAGAGAGAGAGAGAGAGAGAGAGAGAGATTTATACCACTCGAAGAGTTTCTGGATAACCATTTTACTTCTGTAATTTTTCTTGGCTTGTTTAGATTTGGGCAGAATTGAATTTTCACTTCTTATTAAATGTCAATACAAATAACATTTAGCTAGCCTAGTGCTCTCAGCCATCTCGGAATTACTCAGGACGACAACTGTTTGCAACAGGCACACTTGTTATGTTCTGTTTTTCTCTTACTTCCATAGCTGAGAACATTTCAGGTATCCATAATGTTAGGCAGCCTTAGGCAAACACAAACCATTCCTTCCACTTCAGCAGGCACAAGAGCTGTGAGGAAGCTGTCAGCGTCAGGTTGAAACCATAAAGGGCAGAGAATGCAGCTTGTAATGTTGACAAGCTCTTTATGCATACAGGCTGGTGATGAACAAACAGATCTCAATGAAACACTTACTTTTGTATTATTGGCTTTCAGAAGAAAACAGTCAATTCTACTCTGATAGTACATTATGCTTCTTGGAACTTGGGCCTCTCTTAATGACCCCAGGGCAGATTTAATTTCATTTGAGCACAAAAATGAATACTTTAGTTGCATGGGTGACCACCTCCGGTCACTGGGCCTGCCTACGCTGTACAGTATCTCTACTCTGAGGACATCTGTCTTTTAAGGTGGTTGAGGAACTTGGATGTACTGTATTTTTTGCTAAACATTACCTCCTTTGTTTTTGTAACTGACAAATTATATTCAGTTTGCTGTGGAATTTTTAGTGCTACAGTGTCTTACCTATTGACAAATAGGAAACAATTTCCGGAGGAAAGCTTATCTGATACTACTTTATTGCTTAGAATATTCATCTGTAGCTCCTTGTGGAATGAAGAGTGAGCTCATTCTCCTGCACTCATCTGTCTTCATCACATGTTCCTAGCACCAGCTCTACGATATTTTCAGGAACCAGCCATTTGTTAGTATAAAATGGTCCCCAAGTATGTCTCATAAATTCCTTTTCTTCCTTGTGTCCCACTCCGTTCCTTCTTTCTCCTCTCCTATCTCTTTCTCTTTCCTAACCCCCTGTCCCTCCCTGTATCCTTCCTTTCTTGTTTTCCATTTCATCTTCATTCCTAGTCTCCTCCTCCTATTTCTTCCCATGCATACTTGTCAAACACCCACAGCAGGATCTGTGCCTGGGGTGCTAGAGGAAAACTAAATCAACCATCTATCTCCCAGCATTGTGACTGCATCGCCCGTTTGTTAGAGGTCAGAAATGCCCTCAGGGAAATAATAACTTTGAAGAATAGTTGGGGGCTCAACCAGGTGACAAAGAGGACATGTTCGTTGTCAGCATAAGCAAGGCACAAATAAGAGCAGGGATCACAAGTACAGCAGCACTGCGTTCATCCTCCCAGCACCTACCTCGCCCGCCATCTTCCCTGTGCTTCTGTTTACCAAGCACCTATGATATGGCCAACGGTATTAAACATAACCAGATATAAAATACCTTATTCCTACTCTTGGGCAACTTATTTGCTACTAGTAAAATGGCCTGGGATTTTCTGGGATTGGCTCATAATGTGCTACTGTGCACTCACTCTCACTGTAGTAATAATGTTTGGAAAATGTTGCATTCCAAACAGTCTGTCTGTCTCTGTCTCTGTCTCTCTCTGTCTCTCTGTCTCTCTGTCTCTCTGTCTCTCTGTCTCTCTGCCTCTCTCTCTCTCTCTCTCTCTCTCTCTCTCTCTCTCTCTCTCTCTCTCTCTGATTCACAATGTACAATTTGGAAGACAAGTTCCTGGGAAGCCCTCCATCAAGAAACCTGTTATTTTCATTTACTCGGCATCTCCCCAATGTATTTAACCAGCAGAGCCTTATTTTAAGTAGTACTTATTAAAATCACATGAAGCTAGTTTTCCAAAGGAATCTCTCCAGGCAGTACTCAAGTGTTCCATTCTTGCAGCCTTTTTGCTTATTATATCAGTTACTTATTTTCATAATAATGATGCCTGAAACAGTCACAAAACCTTCATAGCATACAATAATAAACACTTCATGCTTGAAACAGGTGACTAGGTGTCTCTGTTGCCCTTGGCTGAGCTTGTTCATATATTAGTCTGACAAGCTCTTCACTGGGATAACTGGAGTAAATTGGCTATGGCCTGCTTGACTCCGCCTCTGGTAGAGTAAATAGCCTTAGCCTATATCCTTAGTGATGGCTGAAATATAAAAAGTCAAGTTGATCCATTAGGTAACTTTTTAGGCCTCTTCTTTGTGTAGTCTAATATCTGGTTGGCCAAAGCAAGCCATGGGGCTGGATCCACTAGAGTAGGGGATGGGGAACAGTATGAAGTTACAGGCCAAAGACAGACAATACAGGGACAGGGTAAGAGTAAAGGACATTCCACTGTTCAGTCATACCTGCTTAAGACCTTTTAACTCAGATGGCAACTTTCCCACAAAACCTCTTCTGATTTCCTTCGGCTCAGACCTGGTTTCCCTTGTGAAGCCCTCTAACATCTACTTCTTCCTGCTTGTGTCAGGAACTCTGAATACTCAGATTGTTCCAGAACGAGCCCCTGAAATCAACAATAAATTACATGTGGATACTAACCATGCCATTTTACCTTCATTACATCTCCCACAGCACCTGACACAGTGGGCCATGGATTTTACTAAAGACCTACTAATCAAAGAAAGATGGCTCTAGAACAGTGGTTCTCAGCCTGTGAGTCAGTTACAACCCCTTTGGCAACTCTCCATCTCCAAAAATATTTAAATTATGATTCATAATAGTAGCAAAATTACAATTATGAAGTAGCAACGAAAATAACTTGACAGTTGGGAGTCATGACAGCATGAGGAACTGTATTCAAGGGTTTCAGCATTAGGAAGGTTGAGAGCCACTGCTCTAGACATTTAGAAACCAGGGCTCCAGGTGAGGTTGGCTCCCAGCTTTGACTTTCAAGGTTTGGTCTTTATATTCTCTCTGTTACCTGGGTTTGTACCTTTATATAGAGCTCAGGACTGGCTCCAGGGTGGACAGGATTTCTTGTCACAGAAATAGCAGCAAACCCCTTCTGCATAGCCTGAACTCTAGGCTGTCTGTGGTGCTCCTTTGTTCTCAAGTTGTCAGCTCTCACAAGGACTCTAACCACTTCCTCTGCACCTCAGGCCATGTGGGAACCTCACTCCCCCCCCTTGTGGTATCAGTCCTCCTAAATTCAGACCACTCAGGCATATTCCTTCCTGTCTCACATTTGCTTCCTGTCTGGTCAGGCTATAGGGGATGGACGCGTTACTGACCCTGAGGCATCATGAGAAAGGCATTTTGGGTGTTTGTTCCTCTGAGTCCAACCTTTGGTTGGCAGCAGTAGGAGAGAGCTGGTCAGAAATGGAGCTATCTCACACATCCACAACAAGCCTCTGACTTTGAATAGGACAGCCACAGGCATAACAGGCTCTAATAAACATCAGTCTGTGTCAGTGGCACCTATGTACCTGAGCCCTGTAACCTTGGTAAGTTGCTTCTTGGCTATGCTTCCTCACTGATGTAAACACCATTGACTTAGACATATGGGTCTTCTGTAGAGTCAGATGCCTTTAATAATGCGTGTGGTCATTCTCCTTACTTAGTTGCTTTGAAAAGGAGTTCTGAAGGTGTGGGGGTCACATTCTGCACTGCATCAGGAGCTTTAGGAACCCAGATAGAACTTTATTGAATATTTCTAGTTCTTTCTTGTTTTATAGATACTACAGTTGGAGCTTTTCAAGAATAATATACATCTCTTGCTGTCTGCACCCTCCATATGCATATAGAGCTCTCTGTGTGGGCAGCATCATGATCACCAGGGGGCCTGAGAGAAGTGCAGAATCTTGGGCCTGGGCCCACATGTGTTGAGCTAAAACCTAAATTTATCAAGACCTCTGGATGAAGCACACAGACAAGTTTAGGGAACACTGGCTCTGTGACATAGCCCTGAGAATGCCTGAAGATAAATGAAACGTAAAATAGAAATCCCAGTCTACAGCTATTAAGAATCCAGGCCCTAGAGGCCAAGAAACGTGGGTCTGAATCTCAACTCGTCACTTCTAGACTTGTGGTTTTCAGAAAAGTACTTAACTCTCTCCAAGCTTTAGTTCTCTCCTGTGTAAAACACTTAGCATGATGTCTAGCACTCAGGAAGTGCTTGGTAAATGTTAGCACAACACGGCTTAGGGTTAAAAGCACAGAATCTATGACTGGGGTGGCCTGAGTTTATAATCTTGGCTCTTCTACTTAATAGTTGTGTGACCTTCAAGAATTTACCCAACTTTTCTGTGTCCCAGCTTCCATAATTACTGAATGGGAAAACAAAACAAAACAAAACAAAGCAAAGCAAAACAGTAATGCTATGATGTGAATTTCATGGGTTAAGATTTGCAAAGTGTTACTTTGCAGTATGAGTACTAGGACATGGTAAGAACTAAGTGTCTGTTAAAAATTATACCATTGTTGTTTCATAGATGTGCTGAGAGGAGGAGAGCCAGGCAAACATAAACTCGTTAAAGCGTCATAAGCGAAGGGGTCATTTCCCCCCTACATAAGGAAGTCAGGAACCACGAAGCCCATGTTGCTTTCTGGTACTGCTGGAACCCAGATGCCTCTCTTCCTGACATCTTCATCAGGTGGATTCCATCCTTGCGTCACAGGGTGCTTGCCGAAACTCTAGTTCCCATCTCTGGGTATCAGGCCAGTGGGATGAAGAAGCAGAGGAGAGTCCAGGGGCTGTAGGTTAGTTATGAGGGCTTCAGCTACTGTTGTTCTCGTCGAATCTTTCCTATGGGTCATAGTCAGGAGCTTCTTAGCTGAGTGGTTTGGCCCAGGCCATCCCAGGCTGTGATCAGGATGTTTGCTTGGACACTCAAGAAAGAAAAGTTACTGTAGTTGTTGGCAGGCCTCAGACAATCTCCTTTCAAACTCCCTCACATTGGTGTCTCCTTGGAGTACCTCATGACATTACAGCTGCTTCACATATTAGAATCCAGTCCATATTTAAGGGGAGGGTATTGCACAAAGGCTGGAATATGAGGAGGTGGCCACCCCTGAGGATATACAGCACGGGCTTCTTTCTAGGAATCCTGCTGCCTTTAACCAGACTTATTGAAATTCTCATTCATCATTTTGCTCAGAGCTAAAAGGCTAGGACTTAGTCATATGGCCAAACAGAACTGCAAGAGAGATTGAAAAATATAATCGTTCAGCTAGGTGCATTTCTACCCTAAATGAAAACCCAGGCTTTCTTTAATTTAGAAGAAAGGAAGGATGCCTTTCTTGTTTGGTGTGTGTGTGTGTGTGTGTGTGTGTGTGTGTGCGCGCGCACATGTACTTGTGGAAGCCAAATGGCAATGTTGTGTGTCTTTCTCAGTCAGTCTTCATTTTATTTTTTGAGACAGGTTTTCTCACTGAACCTGGTGTTCACTGAGAATGCCAGATTGATTAGCCAGTGAGTTTCAAAAAGCTGCTTGTCTCTGTTTCCCCAGCCATTGAGATTGGAGGCACATCAGGATTTTTGACAGGGTTCTCATGTTTGTAATGCTTATCACTTACCAAACAAACCATGCGTTTAGTCCCATGTTCATTTTTTTTTTTTAATGCCTGTCAACAGAGTGGTGAGTCTCAAAGTGTGGTTCAGGACCAGCAGTGTCAGCACCATCTGGGATCGTTTTTAGACAGGTAAGTAACTTAACATTTCACCCCAGACTCATGGATGCAGAAATGTGGAGGCGGGGCCTGGTGATGTTTTTAAGTAGCTCCTCAGAATAGTCTGATATACGCTTAAGTGTGAGAGCCACAGATTACAGAGGACAGGTTCAGTTGACCCTCTTCAAATAAAGCGCACAGCTTGTATATAAGTATCTTTAGTCAGTACCATGATGAATGGAGTGGCTATTGGAGGTGAGACGCAGAACACCAGTGACTAGTTACAGTTCTCTTTGTTGTTCTAGCCCAAGACTTCACTGGTATTTTAATGGGTGATAAATGCTATGGTGTGGATAAAGCTTGAGGGTATACTTGACAAAAGAGATAATAAATGAGGTTTCCTTTCTGATGAGTTCAAGTATAGATTCTTAGTGGCTGGAAGCTCCACACTTAACTAGTAGAACCAGAGTAGGCTTATGTAATGCACTACTTACATAATTGAAGCCAGTGAAACTGGTTTTAATAAAAACTCAGGAAATGATAAATGAAGGCAGGCTGTTAAAAATTGGGGGCTTCAATAATAAACGTGCAGACTGTTTGGAGGCATATGTGTGGTATGGGAGACAGATTATGGCATCTGTAGGCCGAATCCAGTTGCCCATGTGCCCACATTTTAGTAACACTCAAAACATAGTTTTCCTGCTCATATGGGGATGGTCTGAACCACAGGTTTATTTGACGGAAGAAAGAAAAATGTACTGATGCTATCCATGTCACTTGTCCTCAGTTCTTGGCATATAGTAGGAGCCAACACTGTGATGTGGTCTCTCTTCTTTCCCTTTGTCCAAATAATGTGTAGAGATGATTTGTAGTAAAGATGCTTTTAAGTGGTTTCAGAACTTACAAGCATATAGCATATTCTAAATTTGGTACTGATTTCCTCGAAAATCTGCCTTTCCTTTTTGTTTTATGCCATTTCTCTTCATTATGCCAGTTTATATTAAGTTACATAATTATTGAAATGTTCCATTTGGGATTTATTGTCAATCTTTATTTTTTCCTCTATTGTTGTTGTGCTCCCCCTTTGCAGATGGGTTTTGCAAATTTAAACTCTGTCTCTCTCTCTCTCTCTCTCTCTCTCTCTCTCTCTCTCTCTCTCTCTTTCTCTCTCTCTGTCTCTCTCTCTCTCTCCGTGTGTGTGTGTGCTTGTGTGTGTATTAATAGATTTCTTTTTATTGATCTGTGTGTATCCACATATGTGTAAGTCTGTGTGTGGAGGGCAGGTACTTGCATGTGGAAGTCTGAGGTTGCTATCTGGAATTATCCTCAACTTAAACCTCAGTTGTTGAGGCAGGGTCTGTAAATCAAACCTAGATCTTGTTGCTATGGTTTGTGTTGCTAGTTCTGGGGATCCCTTGTTTCTTCTTTTCCACGTTGGATTACCCAAGAGTCAAGACACCCACTGGACTTTTACTGGGCTTTCTGCTGGATCTGAATTCCAGTCTTCATGCTTGCTCGGTCAGCATTTTAACTACGGAAGCAGCCCATAGTTCTGCTTTAGTCTTTAGTTCCTAGTTCTACTTTAGGATCCAGGCAGGGCACAGAAGTCCTACCAGTTATTTGAACAGTGATAGTTCTGTGTGAAATGTTAATGAGGTACAAAGTTGCTTACTAGGTAGCCAAGCAGGCGAAAAGAGAGCCTAAGGTGTCATAGGTGTTGTAACTGCATGGAACAACTCCCATCTCTGGGGCTGGGAGAATAAAGAGACTGGAAATACCCAAGTGTAGAAACTTAGAGGTCAGAGCCCTATCTTACTGTGTGTGCCTCTGAGGATCTGCACTTGCTTGGTGCTGACGGGGGAGGCTGTTGGTTTTGACGACAGACCCCTGGTGAATGGTTATCCAGAGAGCGGTGCTAAAAAGGATGCAGGTTCTTTGCAGAGCCTCACCGTCCAATTACAGAGCAGAGTATGGAAGGTTGGGCTTGGCACTGAGAACTAATAACTAAATCAGAACTTAATAAATGGTAAAGGTATTGAAAAATACTGTTGCTCATTTCCTAGGACAATGCTTCTTTTTGTTGTTTGCTTGTTTGTTTGAGAAAGGGTTTCTCTGTGTAGCACTTGCTCTACTGTTGCTAACTCTAGACTAGGCTGGCCTCAAACTCAGAGATTCACCTGCCTCTGCTGCCTCTGTCTCTGAAGCTCTGCCTCCAGTGGCAAGATCTTTGTTTATACTTTGTTGTTAGGCATGGAGAGCACATCACTGCTGGACTTCATTCAGATAACTGCGTTCTATGTCAAGGAAGGAATATGTTGTGTTTTCCTATTTCTCATCCTTATGCCTGGGCTTTATCACATCCTTTCTCCATAGCAAGTTTTCCAGGATTTGCCTAGCTAATATGATTATGCATAGACATAAGTGAAAGTCTGGCCTCTTCTAAGTACTGTTACTATCTTAAACAGAAGCTTCTCACCCTACAGGTCAGATGAGAACATGAGGAAAGGTTCTACCTGGGCAAATTTTAGATAGTTCCCCTAATAGACCCATGGATGACACTATAAATAACCAGCATTTTGTGATAACTCTAGAGTGTGTTTATTGTTCAATTTTCTGCTCATGAACTGAAGAATCACCCCCACTTCACCCTGTGTGCATACACATATACCCTCCACACACAGACTTTTGGGATGATATATGTGATTTTTTTCTTCTAGGGGATTATTTTGCTAGTTTAGGGTAAGAAGAAACTTCTTGGATGCCCTCAAACTATACTTCATAAATTGAAGGTATAACAAACAGGGTAGAAGCCAAAGCCAAAAAGTAGAAATCTGGGAAGATCTTGGAACAACAGCAGCCAAAGAATAAACTGAAACAGTTCTGGCCACCGTCAGCCTTTGGCAGCTAGCTGTGGTATCTCATGTTGGTGCTGTGCCCAGGAGCACCATAAGTGGACTCAGTCATTGAATTCCTTCTGCTGGGGGATTGAGAGCTGGCTGGATGCCTCCTTTTCCCCAAGTGAGCTCTTCCATCTGGAGAGAGATGGTACAAAGGTGAGTGGACAGATAAAAATAAATACTGCAATTCAGATCCTGCAAGTTACAAAATGGAAGATGCATTTCCTGCTGAGGTGGCTTTTGTGATGGTATCCGAAGGAGCACCTGCCTCTTGACATCTGAAGTGCTGCTGCTGCTTCAGTGGTGCTCTCCCACACTTCTTGTTGTTAACATTGATCTGAAGCATGGAAGAGAACACATTCTGAAGGAAGAATTTCTCTCACATTTCAAAGAGGAGGCGAGTGAGGTCCCAGGAGTTCAAAGAGACAAAACTGTGGTGTTGGCTCCTCCAGAGACTCTGAGGCTATGACTGCAAAGTCCTTAGGCCCATACTTGGACTGCCACGCTCTCTCCTCTGTCTCTCCTTCTCTCCTTCTTTCCTTCTTTGTCATTTTTCTTTTAGATAAAGTTTCACTATGATGTAAACTAAGTTGCCCTTAAATTCACAGCAGTCTTCCTTTCCTCGTGATAGGATTACAGGTGTGTGCTACCCTGTCTGGCATTGGTGTGTGTGTGTGTGTGTGTGTGTGTGTGTGTGTGTGTGTGCGCGCGCGCGTGCGTGCTACCATAAAAGGCCAGATAGAATTTTTTTTTTTTTTTTTTTTTTTTTTTTTTTTTTTTTGTCTTTGAGGGCCACCTGCTCTCAATTGCTACTATGGAACTAGGCTATTGTTTCATGAAAGTAGCTGTAGACAATACATAAACAAATTTGGCTGTGTTCCAACTAAACATTATTTATAGACACAAACAGGAGGCTTATTATAGCCAGCAGACCGTGGTGTGCCGATTCCCACTTTATATTCACAACAAAAGCTGAAAGCAGGATACTTGTTCCTGATTTAATTATGACAGGAGCTGGGAAGAGTGAAGAATCTGGGATGGAGAAGATGGTGGCAGGTGGTAATGAAAGAGCTGGGCGGGAAGTGAGAGGAGGAGGCACCCAGGCGACATTTCATGGGAGGAGCCAATAGACTAAGTGGAAATTCAAAAGAGAAAGAAAAAAGTATTAACCGAACTTTATTTTTTCAAAACCACAGAAAACTGAGTGTTGAACTTTACTCTGGGTTGCATGCAAGCCAATAGAGTTTTATTACATTTTTTGTATACAATTAATTTACTCTTCTCAAGCCATTTTATTTTCAAATGGGGAACTTAATCACAGCAGGCACAATGAAGTTTACACTATGAAATCACTGTCAAGTTATGCCTCTGTCAAAATAATTGTCCAACTGACTCTGTCAGCAGAGTACCAACAATTTAGAAATACATAATTTATGACCAGGGATGATGGAATCTAGAAAATATTTCTTAGGAAAGAATGATGTTTCAGCTGCCAGATAGCAAAACAAGTCTTTTTTTATTAACATACTGGTGCCTGTGACGTTTTTACCATCTCAGAGATTAAGGAGTTTGTGTGTGTGTGTGTGTGTGTGTGTGTGTGTGTGTATGTGAGAGAGAGGGGGGAAGAGGGAGAGGGAGGGGAATGGGGATGGGGAGAGGGAGAGGGAGGGGGAGAGGGAGAGAAGAGAGAGAGTTTTCCTTTTGTTAAAACGTTCAGAAAGCTCTGGAGACCATATTAATGGTTTTGCAATCATGTACCCATTCTGCATACTTTGAAAGATGATTTCAGCTCTTTTTAAAGGAGTCTTCTCCATATTTTTTTAATGGGCGTTGTTGTTTTACTGAGTTAGTAGCTCAAAGGGGAAAGACTGCAAGATGCAATTTAGACTACTACTTTAAGGAATGTGTTTTCTCCCAAAATGCGGAAGCTGGAGGCTGGCAAATTGCGCGGAATTGCAATGTTCCCTGAGTCTGCGTCTTATCAGATCTAACCCATTGATTTGCCAAGTTTCTTTGCCAAGCTATGAATACTTATGACCCTTTTCCAAATTTTGTGCAAGTGATCAAGCTCACTCTTCATAATGATAAAGTGAAAGGTTTGAGAATCTTCGGAAATGATTAAATCATGAAGGCAAATCCCTAATGAATGGGATAGTACCTTTAGAACAGAGGCTTGACTGCGCTTTATAGCTAGACCCCTTTTGTATCATATGAGGGTTAGGTACCCCTTTTTATCATATGAGAAGGCACCACCTGAAAGGGCTGTCCATCACTAGACACCGATGCTTCAATAAGTTGACACTTCTGTCTTGGACTTCCCAGCACCTAGGACTGTAACCGTACTTTTTGGCTACTTTATTGGGTTCTTTTACTTCTTTTACACCCCTCTCCATCAAAATCTCTTCCAAATCCCCAACAAAGGGAAGAAGAGAAAGAAGGTTAGAGGGAGAAAAAGGGGCATAGATCTTTGTAGACTACTTCCTGCTGATTAGAGTCATAGAGTTCCTTGGGTCAAGTCCAATATTCATTGCCAGGATATCTCCAGCAAACAGCAAAAACAGTCAGCAAAAGCAGCAACAGAGAACACCACCAGCGGCGGCGGCAGCAGCAGCAGCAGCAGAGGCAGCAGCAACCATTGCTGCCTTCAGTGCTCTGGCTTATTAATTAACTAATTAATTAATTAACATCCCAAATGCTGTGCTGTCCACTCTTCCCTCACAGAATTCCTTCCCAGTTCCCTTCCCTTCTCCTGTGAGAGGCTGAGCCCCCTGGGTATCCAGTCCCTTACCCTGGCACATCAATTCTCTGAATGATTAGGTGCAGCCTCTCCTGTTGAGGCCAGACAAAGTCCTGTTGTGGAAAAGATTCTATAGACAAGCAACAGTTTTGGAAACAGCCCTCGCTCCAGTTGTTGGGGGCTACATATGTGTTGGGGGCGGGGCTCGATATAGCCATTCTATGCTCTTTGGTAGGTGTTTCAGTCTCTGAGAGCTCCCAGGGGTCTAGGTTAATTGACTCTTGGTCTTCCTATGGTGTTCCTATCTCCTTCAGGGCCTTCAATCTTTCCCTCAACTCTTTTATAAGAGTCCTAGATTCCTGTCCAATGTTTGGTTGTGAGTATCTGCATCTGTTTCAGTCGGCTGCTGGGTGGAGCCTCTCAGAGGACAGTTATGCTAGGCTCCTGTCTGCAAGCATAACAGAATATCATTAATAGTGTCTGGGGTTGGTACTTGCCTATGGGCTGGGTCTCAAATTGGGACCTTATTGATTGTCCATTCTTTCAGTCTCTGTTCCATCTTTGTCTTTGTATTTATTTTAGACAGGACAAATTTTGGGTCAAAAGTTTTGTGGGTGGGTTGGTGTCCTTATCCCTCCACTGGAGGGTCCTGCCTGGCTACATGATGGGCTCTTCAGGCTCCATGTCCCCACTGTTGCGCATCTTGGCTAAGGTCACCCGCATTGAACTTTGGGAGTCTCCCCCATCCAAGATTTCTGGGACATCCTAAAGATGTCCCCTCCCCGCACCCCCAGCAGCTGCATATTTCTATTCATTCTTCTGGCCCTCTGGAACTCTCTCTTGTCTCTCCCAACACCTGATCCTGCTATGGCAATTTTATGCCCTCTCAAGAGTCACCAGAATTCCAAATGTAAATTATCTTTGGCTAGCAGGATCATGCCCCCGCCAGAGCACAAGACAAATCATAGTTAGCTGCTGTGGACAGTCTGAAGCAGCCCCACATCCCACACCCGGGGCTAAAACAAAAACATATTCGCATAACCTAACTGGGCTTTAAAAGAAACCAAAATTCTCACTACATAGGACAGGGAGCAAGAAATGTGTTTAGAAGCTACCCAGTCCGCAAAAATTTGTTATATCAGCTCAAATGGGCAAATACACCAATAAATATCTTCTAAACTTTTACCATGCTATCCAGTATAGTAATATCTGACACATCCTATCAGATGAGACTCCTACTTGGCCTGCAGCCACTCATTCTTTAACACATTAAATTAATGTTCCTGGGCCAGAAAGATGGCTTAGTGGGGAAAGGGACTTATTGCACAAACCAGATGACTTGAGTTTGATCCTTGGGCCCTTTCTGGTGGCAGGAGAGAACCAGTCCAAGATAATTGTCCCCTGACTTCCCACCTGTACTGCGGCATGCACAGATCCACACATATAGATGCATGCACATGAAAGAAATATTTTTTAAAGAAAAATTCCTTCTTAAAATCTACATTCAGTTTTACTTTCTTTCCTGACACCCAGTTAGCATGCTGGATATCCCTACTGCTTTTCTCTTAGTCCTCTGTAAAATGCAGTCTATTCCCATGGTGTGCTGACTGTTCATTGCTTGTGTATTATTTCTTAGGATGCTCCTGCTGGAGAAGCTGTGTGTTTATAGAGAGTCTCTAACTTGTTTTGTCAGTTTTTGAAATAATTACATAATTTAATGAAGTATTATATAAGCTGATGAAACATGAACACATTCATAATTCAAAGAGTTATTATTTTTTTCCTGTGAAAATAAGGCGGAAGGCTTTAGGAAGACTCAATAAAGACAGGTTGCTATAAAGGAAATTGCTGTTCAATTAGGCATGAGAAATCTGCAAAAAATCTCAGAAGGCAAAGCTCTACAAGGATTCTGTACACTGGATGCTTGTAAATATATTTTAGTTCTTAAATGGAATTGAAGAGGAAAGTTAAACAATTTATGGACTGGAGAGAGGTCAAGGCAAGGCATTTCTCTTACCAACACCTAAGAAAAACTCTTGTTTATGCATTGGCAGATTGGTGACATTGTGAATAATACAGTAAAGGTACACATGTGTCATTTTAATAATTTTCATTTTATTGTGCTTTTAATACAATTTTTAATTATTTGCACGGATTACATATGATCATAAATATAATATATTATACATATCTTAAACATAATATATTTGAATTCTTTCCTGTTTATTTGTCATGCAGTTACAAATCCTTACAATGGTGATGAAATCTTGTTCAGGTGACTTGACCTAACCTCATGATGAAACCTCAAATTCGTCTTCAACATTGTTTCTCCCATCCATGGGCTTCCTTTAATCTCCTGTGATAGGCATGCAATCTTCTTTCACAGGGATTTGTGGTGTGCTGTTCCCTCATCCCAAAGCACTCACTGTTTCTTTTTTACCCCTCAGTTCAAGCTTTGAACTTCCTGAAGATATCTGATGTTGGCAAAGATAGGAGAAAGTTTAGCTTGGGCTCCCCACTTGGCTTTGGTTTATGAACACTCCTTTTTGCATTAATGTACATGGCAGCTCAGCTCATTCACCCACTCATACTGTGCACATGCACCTCTCTTCTAACAATGCACCTAGCATCACCAGAACCCCTTCAAATCCTGTATCTGTATTCAAATGTGCGTATTCCCGTCTTTGCGAAATGAAACCTAGAGCTTTAGCCATGCTAGACAAGCACCCTAGCACTGAGTTATATCTCCAACCTACAGGTAAGGTTGTCTTGTGATGATGCATCCCATCTCCTAATCTAGTGGCCTGTGTTGCCCAACTAGATTATAAGTGGGTATGGTGGATTAAATACATTTTAGACTTAGGATATTTTCAAAATATGAGGCATTTATCAGAATATAATCTTACTTTAAATTGTGGAATATCTGAACTCTACAGATTATGATTTTCAAATATAGTGGAGTGATAAGTTTCTTGGCAATGTTATTACTTATGACTATTGTAGCATTTAATAACAACAGAAATTTTATTTGTGGACAAAAAGAAACAAATTTTAGCAAAGTTAAAGTGCACTCCCCTCCTAAATGCTTGAAACACAGGCCACTGATTTTATGGAATTTTTTTTGCCTTCAAATGTGGTACAACCACTGTTTTTTCTGTATTAGATTTATACATGGTATAATTATAGAAAAGTGACTTACCTCCTGGGAAAAGTGACTAACCTCCTAGGAAAAAGTTGTGCCTATTACTATAGACATTATTTGACACTGGGGAATTTAAGAAACTAGCAAAAGGGACAACACAAATCATTCTGGTTGTAGATGTATCACCATTGATCACCTTCTGGGAACAGGCCCCCTGTCAGGTGTAAAGCTAACAGCTCTTCACTGCATCAAGGGTCCTAGATTCTTTCTGATAAGAAGTCAGTATTGATTTCTTTGAATTTTTTTTTATCTGATGGATATGGAGGTAGGTTGTTGCCTTTATTTTCATTCCCAAAGCTATAGCTGTGCGGAAAGAAGGATCTTGGAAACCAACCAAGAAAAGCTGCAATGCCCATTAGGGCTACTGCAATAGCAACCTGCCACTTATGCATCTGGAAGGTCCTGAATACTTTATCTATATCATGGCAAGCCTTCACAGCAACCCATTAGGTTCTAGAACCTTCCAGCTTCAACTTATACACAGTAAAACTAAGGCTCAGAGAAGTTAAAAATTGGCTCAATGTCACAGAACTAATAAATATATCTTAGAATTGAAACCAGCTTGACTCCAAAGCCTACATAATTTCCACTTTGCCAAGCTACTTACTCAAGTTTTCTCTAAGGAAAAGAGCTAATCGTTTGTTGACTTATTGCTGAGTTGTTATCAGATAGTATTTAGAATTTTCTCTCTGTTCAAATTGAGAGACTTGCGCCGTGTCAGGGTAAGTCAAGCTACAAAAATCAATGGCACATCTTTTGTGTCAAGTCACTCATGAAACATATTTTTATGGAGACAAAAATTAAGATGAAAACAGGAATTGAAATACATTTCTTGCATTTTGGAAACTGTTTTTGACTAAACAATGAGATGCCAAGACTGGGAAAGATGAGAAGTCACATCATCTTCACCTTTAGAAGATACCTTTGTCAAACACTCAAAAAACAATTGCACTGGTAAACTACCATAGTATAACAATTGTGGATTAGTCAAAGACAGAATCCTCTCTAGGTATTCCAGAGGGAAGTAGGTTGGAACACCAGGTATTGTTTATAAAGTGTTGGCAAGCTACAAGGAGCCAAAACGGGAATAGTGAGGAAACACAAAGTAGTTACTATAGGAAGTACCCCTCTCCAGGGACCAGAGGACCCGAGGGACAAAAAAGAAGTAATGCTACCAGAGCCTAGTAGCATCCTCTCCACTGAAGTCATTCATAGTTACTGATTTGGGAATTCTGTTACTCCTCCAACTGGGGCCCTGTAAGCTGTCCATATTGTCAGATCTGCTAATATCACTGAAGCGTTCAGTTGCTGGCAGCTACCAGCATTTGCCCATCACCACAGCTGCTTGAAATGCAGAAGGCCATCTGCTAAGTCAGATATCCTACTAGAACCAAATGTCTTACCCTTTTCTTCCACCTTCTAATCTGCTGTCATTCTTTTTCAGTGGTAGCACCTAACCATAGGCTGAGAATTTTAATTTGCATTTTTGTAATAAAGAGGTGACTGAAAGGAAAAAAAGAAGGAGTAGAATCAGGTGATTGGCCATCCATGTTCTTTTATGTGTTTGACAATATGACCAATTTATATGAAGGTTTACCTTATATTTTCTCCCAAGGTAATTAAAGAATTGAATCTCATGTAAGAGAAGTCTATATAAGTGGTTTCAGAGTCCAGAAATCTCTATGTCTGGTTTCTGAGTTCAGATATAGTTTGCACAAGTTCAGATAGTAAATGATATTTGGTGTGTGTGAGAGACAGAGAAGAAGGAGGGAGGAAGAAGGAGAGGAGACAAAAAAGAAGGGGAGGGAGAGAGAGGAGAAGGGAAGGGGGGAGGGAGGGAGAGAGATCAGCTTTTATACTCCAGTGACAGCGTTCACACAGACGATTACAGAAGGGCTAAAAACATCTATGGGTTAATTCCTCAATCCAGTGAGCACTCATAATGATGACCCTACTGAGAATTATTTCCTCAGGAAAGAGGTCACACTCTATGCTCTGTGGTTATTATATATGGTGCAAGTTTTCATGAGCCAATATCTTCTTTTTGGCCTAAGTTGTGTATCACAGGATCCTCTATATTGCTTTGCAATGCACACATACATTAGCAGACTTTGTCTTCAGGTTACAACCAAATCTAATCTAATTTTGTTTGCTTCAGAAAGTTCTTTATAAGCATCAGGTATTGTCCTATTACCTGCTGCCACAGTGAACCACCATCAGAGTTCCCCAAGGCAAATTACCAAATGTATCCATGTATCTTTTAGCCAAGTGTGTGATCAGAACTGTATCCCTTGCTTTTCGCCTTTGGCAAATCAGTTTTTACTTTCTGAGCCTTTATTTCCCCGTCTGTAAAATGAAGCTGATAATAACTGCCTTGCCAATCCAATCCAAAGACAAAATGAGGTCATATAAAAGCTATATATTTGTAGCACCCACAAAGGTAAAACTTCCTGGATCTTTGATGTCTGTTTGAGCTCTCCCAACTCATCAGAGGTTTATGCTGCCTTTTCAGCATGGGTCCTTTTTAGCAGAGTGACAATTCTAGAATCATTTCTTTACCTTCCTGTGACTCAACACTTACAGGGCTACCATGGTCTTCTGACTCTAGCTCTCAGGTGACTCCTGCCAGTCATAACCTCACTTTCTGAGCTATCCTAGACAACATTGCCAGACTCATTCTAAAAACAGATTTCTGATCCTTTCTTTCTCATACTTAAAACAGAGACATTGAATCCTCTTTGCTTGCCATAGCTAAGTCTAACTTCTTTTGGTATATGCTAATTAAGACCCTTTACCAACCTCCCATGCTTCTTATTTCTAGCACCAAAGTTCCTGCCACACAGTCTATGCCTTGTTCTCTGTTAAAATTCTAAGAAACCCAGACTCACGGTCTAGTGCAGACTCTCATTAGCAGTACAACCTGGGACCTGTTACTTTTTAATGCCTCTGCCTTTTTTCTCTGTAAAAGGAGCTGCTACTGATAACACTTCTTTTATGATATTGTTTTTAGAACTGCATGATGTGATATATACTAAGATCTCAGCACAGTTCCTTGCATAATTAAGTGGTCAAGAAATGTTATTCACTATGGATATATGTATCCGTATTAGAAACTATAATTTCCTTTTCCATGTGTTATTTCTTCATCTGGGAAGCCCCTTCATCTTGGCTCCATCACTTAAACTCACAATCACTTCTCAGTTGACATTGGCAAGCGATTTTGAGTCTTCTCAGCCTTTGTTTTCCATCTGCAGAATGCAGAAAGTCATAGCTATAGTATTTCATTGGACTGTTGTGTGGGCTCCATGAGATTATATGGAGGCTCTTTTATGAACTAGAAAGTATGGTGTGCACCTGCTCTAGATTTCTTTGATCATCCCTTGCCCATTCACCATCAGTTTGCTAGGTCCTGAATGTATACTTTGTACTTCATTTTTGACATTTGTCATAGCACAACCTTGTTATAATTGTTTCTGCAATTTATATCCGTATCTAAATTGGGTGCTTCCTCTTTGTGGAGATAGGGTCTTATTCTGTAGTCCAGGCTGGACCTGAACTCATGACAACCCTCCACCCACTCCACACCTCAGCCTCCTGAGTCACATATGTGCACCTCCACACCCTGCTTGGTCCAGCTGTTGCAGTACAAGACAGGACAGTATACTTGCTGAACTTAGCTGAGATGTAAATTCATAATACAACTTGAGTGGATAATTTGTGTGTATGTGTATGTCTGTGGGTAGGCAAGAGGTCAGTGCTCAGTGTCTTCTATCACTTCTTCCACTTTTTGTCTTGAAAGGGGGTCTCTCATTGGCCCAGAACTTGCCATGTAGGCTTGGCTAAGTGAGAGCTCCAGGGATTCATCTGTTTCTATTGCCTCCTCCACCCAGGACTGGGATTATAGATTCATACCACTATGGCTATATCTGAACTCAGGATCGTGTGCTTATATGACAAGCACTTTACAAGGGGAGTAATCTCTGAAGCCTGAGTTGGTATTTTTATTTTTGTATCTTTCTTTTCCCTGGGATAGGATTCCCTCACAGTGAGGTTTCTGCTTTTACTGACTAGGTCACAAGCACAGACCAGAACTATGTCATGGGTGGCTTCCAGCTGAATTGCAGCAGTCACTGGGGACTTGTTAGAGCTGAAGAAACTTGGGCTCCACCCCAAACTTACTGAATCAGACTCACATGGCTGGAAAGGAGGACTTTGTGTTTGAGCAAATCTTATGCATATCAACATCTCAGAAGCATTTGTGTAGACAGTTTAAAGGGAGAAAAATTAATCTCCATTTGACATTTTATAAAGGAGTGCTTATTTGTAATAGTCTGTTTAATGAAAAGGCGATTTATTGCTGGCAAACCATATGTTTTCAAATAAGCAACATTCCTTTCAATTTGACAGAATTTTCTGGAGTATCCCAAAATTTAAGGAACAGGTTTTTTTTTACTGGTTTATTATTAAATGTATGGTATACTTTAAGTTTAAAAAGAAAGAGGAGAATAATATGTAAAAGAAAAAAAACAGCCATTGGTACTTTGCTGATCATGTCTAGAAAAGTGTGAATTGTTTTTTGTTTTGTTTTTGTTTTTTGTTTTTTGTTTTTTGTTTTTGTTTTTTTTTTTTTGCAAGAGCACGGGGCTGTATATTCTCATTAAAAGCCTTATCCTGTGTTGTTAAGTGAAGAAAATCATTGTACAGCCTCTGCTTTTACACTTTGAAGGCTTCATGCTTCCATATTGAAAATAGGAACTGTATACTGCAAACAGTGATGGCTCTCTGCTGGGACCTGTTAGAGATGCCGTCCTTTTCAGCTGTGGGGATAAACACGTCAGAGCTTAGATGCTAATTACTGTCACATGAAACGCAAGGAGACACATTACGACTTCTTGGCTGTTAGGAAGCCCATCTTCTTGCAAATGGCAGCACATCACAGAGTCTTTTGCACTGTACAGTTTATAATTTGCATGGCTGACCTGTTATTTTAAAATACCAACAGGAAGATTAAGGATGCTGAAAAAGCAAAGCCAGTCAATGCCCTTTGGCCTCCCTAAACCCAGTGCAGAAAGTTCCCTGTCTTTTAAGGAAGATTATAATCTGTCACAACAGAAAAAAGAGGGTTTACAAAAGGATTTATGTTCTATAATAAGTTTTGGACAATACAGACTTTTCCTCAAGCAATTGCAGGCTGTAGTAAGATTGGGTTGTATAAACATGGCTGGGTAATGTAGGCATAGATAGGTTGTTTCTAATAATAGAATAGGACAAACTTGCTAGGCTAAGTTTGTTCTGTTCCTGAATTCTGGATCTTGTTTGGTGGATTGCCAAGAGAATAAATCATTCAGTTCTTCGGGGAAGCACATAGGACTGCAGGACATTGGGACTTTTCTAGAACAAAATGGAATTAAACGAGTTAATATTTGTAAAGCACATTGCACAATGCCTACCACATGGAAACTGCTCTGCAAATGTTTGCTAAATACATGAGAAGTTCTGCTTTGAACTGAGGAAGGACTTATCTGTGTACCTAGAAATACTTTTGATCTAGAAAATGGGTGGACCGTGACTGAATGACTGCCCTAAGTTGGAGGCTATAGAATGAATTAATTAATTGCTTGTTTTGTTTACAGCTGGACTTTCCCCCCTTAAACATCATGGCTCACTGGAGATATGTCCAAGAGCCACATAAACGAGAAAGCCACACTCAGGACAGTTTATCCTCAGATATCCACTTCAAGTTCAACTGGGGGAAGCAGGGGAGGGGGGGCTACATTTTGGATGAGTCACCTAAGATAAATAGCTAAAAGTTGACATATTTCCCAGAGGAATGGTGAAATACTGAGCAAGAATGTCAGAAAACTCCCCCTTAAATGTAATATATGGCTGGGGAGAGCCCTCAGTCCCTACTACTAAAACTTCTATGAAAGAATTACCAAAGGCAATTCAGAGCCATCATCTTCCTGACTCATAAAAACAGCAGTGAATTGAAAACATTTATTGTAACTGTCCGTTTCTTTCCTACCCGGCATGCTTTCTGCCTTCTCTTCTAACATAGCTGTTCTCTCCTCCCCCTCTCTTTACACCCATGTGTTTTGGGGGAACCAATTCTATCTACATATTCAGGGATAGCCTAGTCGGCTGAAGGTTATCCCCAGTCTCCTTAAATAGACACATGACCCAACTCTGGCAGATGAGACTTGGGACAGCTTGTTCAAAGGTTTCTAGGAAATTTCTTCACTCCTAAGAGAGCCACAAATAGAGACAGTCTCTCTTACATGCCTGGAGCACATGCCTGGAACAGCTGCAGCCATCTTGTTGCTTGTTCAAGGCTGATGAAGTCAGAATGGAAAGCTACTAAGGGGGCGGAACAGGTTAAAGACTTTGTGAGCTGAAACGGCCCATATGTTATCTCATCAATCATTCCAACACTGTTTGAGGTAGCTTATGTTATCCCTAACGGGCAGGATGAGTAAACCAAGAGGTTAAACCGCTCAGGGTCACACAGCACATAGGTGGAAGATCTAAAATTCAAGCTGAACTCTGTTCAACTTCAGAGGCTCTGTTTGTTGTTGTGCTGTCTGCCAAACCTGATTTACATGACACGTGAACAAGAAGCAGAAACTGAGAACTGGCTGGCCTAGTTTTTCTTTCTTTCTTTCTTTCTTTCTTTCTTTCTTTCTTTCTTTCCTTCCTTCCTTCCTTCCTTCCTTCTTTCTTTCTTTCTTTCTTTCTTTCTTTCTTTCTTTTCTCTTCTTTTTTCTTTTCTTTTTTTTTTACTTTACTTTTATTTTTTTTTACTTCAGTGCCTAACATTTGACCTTTTTTGACCTCTATTTCATCATGTGTAAGATAGCTGGACCAGATGTTTACTGAGGTTCTTCTTGGCTCTAAGATCTTTTGAAATGCTTGGTAAACCACAGGGAGGGATAAACGAAAACAAATAACATACGTTTGGTATCTTGAGAAAGGGCACCGGGCAGGATTTGTCCTTTGAGTCCAAGATTCGGGCAACCCAAAGAACAACAGAAGCTTCCATGTGGCATTCGAGGGAACAAGCCCAAAACATATTTCTTGTCACAGCAAGAGTAATAGAGCTAGAAAGGGACCAGTGAGAGTTATTTTCTACAGGTTCCTCTTCAGCAAAGCAATCAACTTCATTGCTCAGTTCCTGAACGGGGAGTGAAATTCTGAAACATTTTTATGCTATCTCTACAGTACTTAAACCATTACAGACATGCCAGTTTCCATGGTGCTTAAAGTATTACAGACATGCAATATCTAATTTAAAGCATTACAGACATGATGTGTGTGGGGGTACATTGTATGAAGTACCTTTAAATGTGGCTTACATTCCCCAATTAGGTTCACTTGTTTTTTGTTTTGTTTTGTTTTGTTTTGTTTTGTTTGACTTTTTCTTTTCTGCTTTTGAACTTGACTTTTGGATGGACAAGTGTCTATTGCATATGGTAGGGGAACCATAGGATATTTTGGTCCATGTACACATTGTGCAGTGATGAAATCAATACCATCAACCTGTCCATCACCTTAAACAGTTATATTTTTCCTGTGGTGAGAACATTCAAATCTTTTTAGCTATTTTGAAATGTATATTAGACATTGCAAGAAAACTTGCTTTTCTGATATTATCACCAGAGACAGCAGTAGGGCTGAGAAGCTTCATCCCTGAGTCAGCTGGGAGGCGCCCCTTGGGGGAGGCATCCCTTTATGGCCAAGACACGAGTCGAGTCTGTTATAGGTAGTATGTGTCCTTAAGTTCTTTCCTTGCCTGTATTGATTTTTTAAAAGATTTATTTATTTTTATGCTCATTGGTGTTTTGCCTGTATGTATGTCTGTGTGGCGGTGTCAGAAGTCCTATGGCAGGAGTTACAGACAGTTGTGAGCTGCCATGTGGGTGCTGGGAATTGAACCTGGGCCCTCTTCAAGAGCAGCCAGTACTCTTATCTGCTGAGCCATTTCTTTAGCCCATATATTAGTTTTAAAGAGCTTCTGTACAAAGTTCACCAAATGGGTGGTTTAAAACCCACACTTGCAGGTGAGACATTTAAACGATCAAGGTGCTAGCAGGTCACACTCCCTGTCAAACCTGTGAGGGAGGGTCATTGCTTGCCTATGTTTGCTTCTGGTCGGTGGTTGGAGATCCAATCTATTCCTTGGCGTGCGTCACAGAATGTGCCACAACAGTCTTTGCTTCCATCACCGTGGGGGCTGTCTCCTTGTGTGTTTCTTCTTTTAAGGACACAAGTCCTACTGGATTAAGTGTCCACCCTACTCCAGACTGACCTCACCTGAACTAATTGCATCTGATGTGACTTTATTTCTACATAAGGTTACAATTCAGTGTCTGATACTGTCCACCTAGATACAACCCTACTCACAGCTAATTGAGTTCTTACTGTATGAAGCAGTGTGTTTTACTATCTGGAGTGACTGGTTTCTTGTAACTTTCCTGTTTTTCCTCCTCCCACTTCAACCCTGCTCCCTCTCCTTCCTTCCTTCCTTCCTTCCTTCCTTCCTTCCTTCCTTCCTTCTGTCCTTTCTTCCTTCCTCATTTTTGAAACAGGGTCTTACTATATAGCCTAGGCTGGCCTGGCCTCAATCATACAATCCTCCTGTTTTAGCCTTTCAAGTTTTATCATTATTTATTTGCTTATTTATTTATGTAGATTACAGGCACAGGCTACTACACCTATACTTTTTCTCTTTGCTCTCACTTTAAAAAATGTGTACATATATATATACATATATACACATATACTGTGTGTGTGTGTGTGTGTGTGTGTGTGTGTGTGTGTGTGTGTATACACACACATACATATTACAGGATTATTGGTAAGACCCTATTGTTGAGGACAACACATACTTGAGTCAGAACATAGAAAAAGGAAGCTAGTATTAATCTGGAACCTTCATCTCTACAGGAGAAAAGTAGAGAGAAAAGTAAGCATCTGTCCCATCCAGCTGTGAACTCTGTGAGTTACAATAATGGCTGGTCTGGCAAAATACGCTCACCGTTGTAGATGTGGTAACTAACCACCTTCTGACTGTAGTTAAGGAACATCTACAAGATGAAAGATTATTGACCCATGAGCCTGAGACTAGATAGGAGATAGGTCACAGACATAGAGGAGAGCCTACTGCTACTACTGCTACTACTGCTACTACTACTACTACTACTACTACTACTACTACTACTACTACTACTATTACTATGCTGAAGGTACAAAGTACTAAAATAACATCTTCTAGCATGTTTTTATAGGAAAATAGATTTTCTATGTCTTTCTTAAAAGATAGTTTGTCCTTTAAATATGTGGTAAATGGAGATTCCTGAGGCTAGAGGATACACAGAAAAAGGTAACCCAAGATCGCATTAAGGTGAAGGGGGATTTCCTAGTGGTGGGTGCTCTGATTTTCATGTAGTTTCAGGGTATCTTCCCAGGTTCATGATAAAAAGTTTGAGCCCCAGTGAATCATGGAAGACTATGAGATTGTTAGGAGGGTGATTGTAGGTCATTGTGGGTAAATTGGTATGCAATTACTCTTTTCTGTCAGACTATTATATTTATTATATGCAAGTAACACATTTAAATTGGAATTTATATAGTATATAAATATTTAATAGATTCTATGAAGGGAGAAGAGGCAAAATGCCCTCTCTTTAACTACAATAATTATTGTCTAAAGCATCATTAAATCTGTATAATCGATAAAAAAAAATGTGTGTTAAAATGTATTCTATTCACCAGAGGTGGAAGGAGCTGGGTGTTCCTAGACTTGCAGCCAAAGGTCTAGTACCCTAGACCACTGCTTCTCGACAGCATTATGTGTAGAAATCCCCTGAGATCCTTCTTAGAAGTCCCGTCCCTGATGCAGTAGGTCTGGGTAGAGCCTGGGATCTGAGTTTTCCAACAAGCTGCTGCTGCAGCTCCACTAGGTAGTAGGCTCTGAATTTAGGGTAGACAGTGCTCACATCTGTTTATTCAGAACATTCATAATGATTCTTGGGAGCTTTCACAACTTTAGCTGTGTATTAGCCAGAAAAGGTCCCAGTAAACTATTTCTTATTGAAAAAAATCCAAAAATGGGAAAAAGTAATTCAATTATTTCATTTCCATGCAAGAGTGAAGTCAGAAACATCTGTGTGTAGTCATCTGGAGACAGTGTTTTCTAATTTCTGGACCATGGTGACTAGTTTGAGATATGCATGTCTGAAGCTGTCATTCTTAGGATGCAAGGTTTGAAGCAACCAAGTGTCTTCCTGTTCAGAAAATAATTTCATTTTGCAAAACCCAAGGCCAGTCTTGACAGATATGGCCCACGTCTTGCTTCAAGAAGTCAAACATTCAGATTGCTTGGAGTTCAAATACTATTGGAAGCTCTATTCCAGGGCCCACCCAGAAGATCCCTGAAGACCACATCTGCAGCACTGCTCACTCCCACACCCAGAATCCTCTTCAATTCTTGCCTTACTCAGACCATCAATTACTCCCAGACACTCTCAGTCCATGCTACACCAGGTGGGAGAATCAATGTATATCCACTTCCTGGAGGGCCCAGTCTTTGGATGAACCTCTTCAGAATAGTTTCCAGAGTCATGCCATAGGTCTGTGATGTTGGGGGCTGGCAATTTGGCTTTCAAAAGTCAACAATGTCCTGACTATTTCCTGCTCAATGCTCCCCAATGAATTATTGGATCTCTAATAAAATGTAGCTGGAAGTTTCTAGGAATGTAGTTGTTTGTTTGGCAACTACATCTTTTGAGGCGGAATGTTAATTTGCTTTCATGGTCACCACTATGACTATAGAGTTTGTAATGAAACCCAATTGTATCAAACTGCAAAACCTTGCCCCATCTTATAATGATTGAAAGGATGGGAAGAAAAACAACTGCACAGAGAATTTTCATTACCTATTTCTGTATACCACTTAGTGATTTAAAGCAAAAGCTATGTTACATGCTAATGACTGTTGATTAGTGAGTTGGAGAGACACAGTTGGGACACCTTGTGTCTGCCCAGGAATATCTGGACCTCTGGCTTGCTAGCTTGAAAGTGTGGAGAATTGGCTGACATGTGTATGTTAGGGTCATGTGGGGCCTCAGTTCTATGCTCCCTGGCTTCTCCACATGGCTAGTTGGATCTGCCTGTGGTGGTGGTTTCAAGATAGTTTGCCTTTGTTGGAATCAGAGGATGGAAGCTTGCAGCTCACCCAAAGGCTTGATGCTCAGGGCTATGGCTCAGAAGCCAGCACACTGTCATTTCTGCCATCTTCTTCTGTCCAAAACAAGTAACAAAGACATGTTTTGACTTAAGCCAAGAAGAGATGAACTCTGAACTCTGGAAGGGAAGGATGACAAGGACTTTGTGGATATCTATATGTTACTGCTGATAGAGAAACATTTTTTTTCCAAATTCCTTTCAGGTTCTGAACAGATTAACTCAAGGCTGTATGCTAACAGAATATCCCGTGACTTCTGAGATGATCATCCAGTGGGTAATCTTTAACTTGTAGAGTGGAAAGTCAGCAGCTAGTCTTTGAACTGTCAGCCACAGTCACACTGTTAGCTTTCAAAACTTCTCCTTTGCTTTTGTGCTTTTCAATAGCTAATATTTTCCAACTAAGAAGAAATTGTCATGCTTTTGTTGATTTATAAAAACCTCTAAGTGATATCTAGATACTGTTATGCTAGCAAAATTTTGATGATATTTAGTACATATAACAAAATATAAGGGCTAGAGAGATGGCTCAGAGGTTAAGGGCACTGACTGCTCTTCCAGAGGCCCTGAGTTCAATTCCCAGCAACCACATTGTGGCTCACAACCATCTGTAATGGGATCTGATGACCTCTTCTGGTGTGTCTGAAGAAAGCAATGGTGAATACAGGAGGAGGGTGATCCTGAAGGAGGACCAGCAGTCTCAATTAACCTGGACCCCTGAGATCTCTCAGATACTGGACCATCAAACAGACAGTATACACCAGCTGATATGAGGCACCCAACACACAGCAGAGGACTGCCAGGACTGTGTTCATTCAGAGATGATGCACCTAACCCTCAAGAGACTGGAGGCCCCAGGAGTTTACAGGTCTTGTTGGGTGGGGTGGGGGTGGGGAGTGGGGACATCCTTGTGGAGACAGGGGGCAGGGAGGAGGTATGGGATATGGAACAGTCAGAGGGTGGACCAGAAAGGGAATAAAATAAAATCTGGAGTTTAAAATAAATAAATTAATTAATTTTAAAAAGACAAGAAAGACAAAATATAAAATTGTTTCATTTTATAAATAACCACAAACAGTTCATCTTGTCTCTTTTTTTCTGTACATATACATTTGAGTCTATATGTGGATGTTTATAGTGTTTTTTTCTTAAGCAAAACTGTACATTATGATGCAATTTGCCTTTCCTTTAGAAATGTGGCTGTACAGTGGTGGCATATGCCACTAGTCCCAGCACTCAGGAGAGAGAGGCAGGCAGATTTCTAAGTTTGAGACCAGCTTGATCTACAGAGGAGTTCCAGGACAGTCAGAGCTACCCAGGGAAACCCTGTCTGGAAAAACTAAATCAATCAATCAAACAAAAGAAATATACCATTTAGACTGATCCATACTAATATATCTACACACTGCTTTCTTTTAAGAAAGATTTTGGTTTTAATTATCTGTGTATTGCGTGAACATGGGTTTGTGCACATAAGGCAAGTGCCTGTGGAGGTTAAGAAGACAGTATTGGAATCTCTGTAGCTGAAGATATGTGAGGTTGTAAGCTATGTGATGTGTATGATGGGAACCAGACCCAGACCATCTATAAGAACAGTAATTACTGTTAACTACTCACTGGGCCACCTCTCCACTCCCAACACACTGCTTTTTTAATTAGATATGTTCTTTACCTACATTTCAAATGTTGTCCCCTTTCCTGGTTTCCCCACTGAAAACCCCCTATCCTACCCTCCCTCCCCCTGCTCACCAACCCACCCACTCCCCGCTTCCCTGTCCTGGCATTCCCCTACACTGGGGCATTGAGCCTTCACAGGACCAACACCCACTGCTTTTTAAAAAATGGGCTCAAATTGTTCCATGCTACTGACATGATGTAATATAGACTTCCTGGTATTCCTGGTAATAGTTATAAACCTTCTGACTGTAATTTTTAAAAATGATAAATGGCAATGGCGATTGCAACAAGTATTCTTATATCAACTTCTGGAGATTGTGCACATGTGCAGGCGTGCCTATATGCTAGATGCCTGGAGGTCTACTAGCTGTGTTATAGAGTATGGACATTTATAATTTCAGTGCATTCAGGCAAGTAACCTTAAAACCAGAGTACCTATTACATGCTTTCAATCCTTAAAAATGACAGGTATTTAACCGAAGTTTTTAATTCTATCAGGTTAATTAATGGGAGGAAATATCATCTTACCATTCTGTTTCTTTCCTGTTATTATTTCTTTTTGTTATTTTTCTTTGAACTATCCTTTAATATCACTTGTCAAGTAAAACATGTTCTTTACATTTTTACTAAATATTTGTGAGTTCACATATATTCATCCTTTGTTATTTCTAAGGTGAAATTTCCAGATGTGGAATTGTTGGGTCCAAAGGGTTCAAACATGAAGGAAGGCTTTTGACATTTATTAGATGAGTTTCGGGGGGATCTTTTCCAATTCTTCTTGAGATTTTATAGTTGGTTTTGAGTCACCCTACCTCACTGATGATCTGAGTTTCATTCCTTGGCAGTTAAAATCCTCTATAGAAAAAAGACAAAACTTTGAATTAGATACTAATTTATCAGAAAACACTTGAGACCCAGTGATGCTTAGTTACTATGCACAAATAAGCAACAACTTTTTCTTGATTGGAGATTAGCTAACAGATGGCCCAGTAACCATAAGAGATAAGGGCATCTTTCATTCAATGACTATGCACTTTTCCTTGTTGTCCTGAAGAAAGAGAATTCAGAGTCTGGTTAGTTGCTATTTGTTGAGTACCTGTAAGGGCCCAGATATTATGTTTTATGACTCTAAAGATGAGTCAGTTTCTGAATCTTGTAGTAAAGTTGAGGATATCTGCCATTCCAGATTCTTATTTTGGCAGTTTGAATTCTAGTTTCTGAGGCTGTGGTATGCAATTGTATCATTTAATCACTAAGTTTAGCTGGCTGCCTAGCCTGTCAACTCTGGTGCGGTTTTTATGTTCTCCATTTACATCAGGTACAAAGCAGTTAAAAGATTTTTCTTTGTTAGACGTGGCTGTAAGTGAAAGAGAAAACATTGGTAAAAGTTGAAAAGCAGATAAGTTGTGGTATGTGGACATGAACAGGAAATAAGTTGCTCTTAAAAGGAAATATGATTTAGGAGATAGCCAGGAACTTGCACAAACATTTCTGTCGTTTCAGAGTGTAGAAATCTACAGAACTCTCAGATTATACCTCAACAGTCTGCAGCACACAACTGACATATTTTAGAAACATTTCATTAAACATTGATGAGACAGAGATACCTGTGGTCAAATGATTTGTGTTTAAAAATATAGAAAAAAATATATTCTTACCCTAAGTAACTAAAAGTTATACTTGGAGGTGATTTTTCTTGGGCAGACTAGTGGTTTGTTCAGTTGAAGGCTTTGAAGTAAATATGGGTACTCTGTACATGCAGAGCACAGATATACTTTCTATCTACACTTAATAACTGGAGGGACATACTTAATCTTAGTGTCGTGCAACAACATGAGATTTGAATTCTGAAGATTTTTGTTGTTGTTGTTTTACTTATTTTTGTTATTGTCCTTTTTCTTTTGCCATAGCTCTCTTTCTAATAATCCTTGGAAATACACTTAGCATCAGTGATTTTCTTCATTTTGTGCATATGTGTGCATGTGTATGTTTGTGTCTGTAGATGCTTATGTACATGAACGAGCATGTATGTGAAAGTCGAAGTGCAACCTAAGGTGGCATCCGTCAAGTGCTGTCTAGCTTCTTTCTTGAGACACACTGTCCATTACTGGCTTGCAAATCAGCAAGTAAGCTGCACTTGCTGGCCAGAGGGTCCTAAGGATCCTCCCAGCTCTACCTCCCAGTGCTGGGGTTATAAGTACACATCACAAGGCCTATCTATCTATCTATCTATCTATCTATCTGTAACTACTTTAAAAATTATTCACTTTACATTCTGCTCACTGCCCCCTCCAAGTCACCCCCTCCCACAATCCTTCCCCAGATATTCCTTTCTTTCTTCTCTGAGAGAGCGGGAGTCCCCTGGGTATCCTCTCGTCCTGGCACTTCAAGCCTCTGCAAGGCTAGGCACTTCCTCTCCCACCGAGGTCAGACAAAGCAGCCCAGTTAGGGTAATAGGATCCACAGACAGGCAACAGCTTTTGAGATAGCCCCTCCAGTTGTTTGGGACCCACACGACAGTCAAGCTGCACATCTGCTACACATGTGCAGATAGGCCTAGGTTCAGCCTGTGTATGTTCTTTGGCTGGTGGCTCAGGTTCTGAGATCCCCAAAGGTCCAGGTTAGTTGACTGTGTTGGCCTTCCTGTGGAGTTCCTATCCTTCTCGGGGCCCACATCCTTTCTCCTACTCATCCATAAGAGTCCCCAAGCTCCATCCACTGTTTGGCTGTGGGTATCTGTATCCATTTGAGTCAGCTGCAGTGTGGAGCCCAGCAGTTTCAGATTTCCACTCATTCTCATGGCCATCTGGCCATCTCTCCTGTCCCTTTCCACACCTGATCCTGAACCCCCATTGCCTTCCATATCCCCTCTTCTACCCAGTACCCTTCCTCCATCTGCATCTTATGACTATTTTATTCCCCCTTCTACATGAGATTGAAGACTACTTGCTTGTGCCTTCCTTCTTGTTTAGCTTCTTCAGGTCTGTGGAGTGTAACATGAGTATCCTGTATTTTATGGCTAACAGCAACTTATTTTTTTGTTTTCTATATTCTTTGTTTACATTCCAAAGGCTTTCCCCTTTCCCAGTTCCCCCCTCACCATATGTCCCATAAGTCCTCTTCCCCCTGCGCATTCCCCAATCACCCTCCCACCATTTCTCTGTTCTGGTACTCTCCTACAAAACTGGATCCAGTCTTTTCAGGACCAGGGTCCTCTCCTTTCTTCTTCTTGGGAATCTTTTGACTTGCTAATTGTGTCTTGAGTATTCAGAGCTTCTGGGCTCATTAATATCCACTTATCAGTGATTGTAATTCATGTGTATTCTTTTGTGATTGGGTTGACTCACTTAGGATGATACTTTCCAGATCCAACCATTTGCCTACAAATTGCATGAATTCATTATTTTTAATTGCTGAGTAGTATTCCATTGTATAAATATACCACATTTTCTGTATCCATTCCTCCTTTGAGGGACATCTGGGCTCCTTCCAACTCCTGGCTATTATAAATAAGGCTGCTATGAAAATAGTGGAGCATGTGTCTTTATTGAATGCAGGGGAATCCTCTGGGTATATATCCAGGAGTGGTATGCCAGGGTCCTCTGGCAGTGACATGCCCAATTTTCTGAGGAACCGCCAGACTGATTTCCAGAGCTGTTGTACCATCTTGCAATCCCACCAACAATGGAGGAGTGTTCCTCTTTCTCCACATCCTCGCCAGCACCTGTTGTCTCTTGAGTTTTTAATCTTAGCCATTCTGACTGGTAATAGCCACTTATAAGTGAATACACTTCATACTTGTCCTTTGGGTACTGGGTTACCTCATTCAAGATGATGCTTTCAAGTTCCATCCATTCGCCTGCAAAAATTCATATCTGTTTTTTAAAAGATGAGTAGTATTCCACTGTATAGATGTACCAAATTTTCTTTATTCATTCTTCAGTTGAAGGACAACATAGATGTCCCTTAGATTCTGGCTATTAGGAATAAAGCTGCAATGAACATAGTTGAGCAAGTATCTTTGTGAAATGGTGGAGCATCTTTTGGTTGTATGACCAGGAGTGGAATAGCTGAGTCTTGAGGTAGAACTATTGAGGTAGAACTAATCCCAGATTTCTGAAGAAAATCAAAATCACCAAATTGATTTTCAAAGTGGTTGTACAAGTTTATACTCCCACCAGCAATGGAGGTGTGTTCCCTTTGCTCCACATCCTTGCCAGCATGTGCTATCACTTGAGTTTTTGATGTTAGACGTTCTGACCTGTCTAAGATGGAATCTCAGAGTTGTTTTGATTTACATTTCCCTGATGACTAAGGACTTTGGACATTTCGTTAAGTGCTTCTGGGTCATTTGAGATTCCTCTGTTGAGAATTCTGTTTAGCTCTGTACCACATTTTTAAATTAGGTTATTTGGATTGTTGGTGTCTAACTTCTTGAGTTCTTTATATATTTTGGATATTAATCCTCTATCTGATGTAGGGTTGGTGAATAACTGTTCCCAATTTGTAGGCTGCCATTGTGTCCCCTTAACAGTGTCCTTTGCCTTACATTTATGAGATTCCATTTGTCTATAGTTGATGTTAGAGCTTGGGCCATTGGAGAATTGACTCCTGTACCAATGCATTCAAGGCTATTTTCCACTTTCTCTTCTATTAGATTCAATGTATCTGGTTTTATATTGAGGTCCTTGATCTACTTAAACTTGAGTTTTGTACAGGGTGATAAATATGGATCTATTTGCATCCTTCTACATGTACACATCCAATTAGACCAGCACCATTTGATGCTTTTTTTCTCCATTGTATGGTTTTGGTTCTTAGGTGTTTATTTCAGGGTCTTTTACTCAATTCCATTGATCCACTGTCTGTTATTCTACCAATATCATGCAGTTTTGATGAAGGCACTTAGCGCTATGAATTTTCCTCTTAGCATTGCTTTCATTGTGTCCCATAACTTTGGGTATGTTGTGCCTTCATTTTCATTGAATTCTAGAAAGTCTTAAATTTCTTTATTTCTTCCCTGGCCCAGAGATTATTGAGCAGAGAGTTGCTCAGTTTCCATGAGTGTGTAGACTTTCTGGTGTTTCTGTTGTTGCTGAAGTTCAGCTTTAATCCAGGATATTCTGATATGACACAAGGAGTTATTTCAATTTTCTTGAATCTGTTGAGACTTGTTTTGAGGCCACTTTTGGAGAAATATCCATAACATGCTAAGAAGTAGGTATATCCTTTTGTGTTTGGGTGAGATAGTCTATGGATGTCTATTAGCACCATCTATACATAATGCCTGTTAATTTCATTATTTCTCTGTCTGGTTTTTGTCTGGATTATCTCAAGTGATGAGAGTGGGGTGTTGGGTGTTGAAGTCTTCCACTAGTAATGTGTGGGGTTGTGGGGTTTGATGTGAGATTTAAGCTGTAGCAATGTTTCTTTTTCAAATGTGGGTGCCCTTGGGTTTGGCATATAAATGTTCATAATTAAGGTATCATCCTGGCAGATTTTTTTCTTTGACGAGTATAAAGTGTCCTTCTCTGTCACTTTTGATTAATTTTGGTTGAAAGTGTATTCTATTGGACATTAGCATGGCTACTCCAGCTTGCTTCTTGGAAGTGTTTACTTGGAAAATTTTTTCCATCCCTTTACTCTGAAGCAATGTCTATCTTTATGGCTGGTATGTGTTTCTTGTTTGCAGCAGAATTATGAATACTACTTTCACATCTAGTCTGTTTGCCTGTGTCTTTTCATTGTGGAATTGAGTCCATTGATGCTGAGAGATATTAATGACCAATGATGGTTAATTCCTGTTATTTTGATTGTAGTGTGTGCATGTTTTCCTTTTTTTGCTGATATGAAATTACTTATTTTATGTGTTTAATTGATGTGGTTTTCCTCCTTGGGTTGGAGTTTTCCTTCATGTATTTTCTATAGGCCTGGGTTTATGGATAGATAATGTTTAAGTTTGGATTTGTCTTGAAATATCTTGTTTTCTTCATCTACGGTGATAAGAGAGTTTTGCTGGGTAGAGTAGTCTAGGTTGGCATCTGTGGATGCTTAGAGATTGCAAGATGTCAGACCAGCCTCTTCTAGCTTTTAGAGTCTGTGTTGAGAAGTCAGCTGTAATTTTGATAGGTCTGCCTTTGTGTGCTACTTGGCAGTGCTTTGTTTAGTTTTGTTTTCCGTACCTCTTTTATTATTCTTTCCTTGTTCTGTAGATTTTGCATTTTGATTATTGTGTGACTGTGGGATTTATTTATTTATTTATTTATTTATTTATTTATTTATTTATAACTCAAGGCCTCATGGATTTGCAGTGAGCACTTTATGGGCTGAACAGTCTCCCCAGTTCAGTGCCTTATTTTCTTGTCTGTGAAACCATTAAGTGCTGGACACCAAATTTTGTAAACATAAAACTTTGGGTGGGAACCGAAATCCTTCAAATAAGGTATACTCTAAGTAAAACATGCTCATCCAGTATGAGCTTATTATTTTTCCACAGTAAAAAAAAAGAGGGAAATTGTTTGTATTGATTCACCCACTACCAGTTTCTGATTACTTGCCATGAGTCAGGCACTTGTACTCTTGACTGGAATGGTGACATCAACAAAGAACTTGGTAGCTTTACCCACCAGTAGAGTCAGTGATCAGAACAGTGTAGTTTAGTCCATGCCATGCTGAAGCTGGTTTATGCAGGTTCAAAAGAAAGTATGTCAACTTTCCAGAATTCTGAAAAAACGGTTGCTAACTGTATGTATTATTAAAACTAAAGGTAAATACGTGACTCTCCTTAACTCACAGATTTCATATCTGTGAATTTGCCTACTGAATGGAATTTATTTGTAACTGTAGAAGTCAGTACTGTGGCAATTTGTGAGCATGTGTGTGCATGAGGCCAGGAGAAATTTGAGTTGCCCTAGGTGCATGTTCCCAGCTAAGGTTGAACAAGGCCTTTTCATTTCAGCTCCCATATTTTAAACAAACATTCTTTTGTTTTATATTTAGTGCCAGGTTTTTCACATTTTTGTGGGTGATGTTTCTGTTTAAAATAACCTCAAACGTAGTGCTGATGTACCTTTTAGTGCTCCATGGCACACAAAAAGCTATTGGTGTGTTTTTGGAGAAAAACATACATTAGATGAGCTTCATTCATGCCTAAGTTTTATATATATATATATATATATATATATATATATATATATATATATTATTGTAGCTGTGTGCTCAATGTTACTGAATCAGCAGTACATATGAGAGAAAGTGTCTTTAAATAGAAATACAAATAGAACAGTTTAATAGAATATCACTTGACAAATGAGATGTTACAATCAGAAGCAAATAGATACCTATTTTTTTCTTCTAGAAGCATTGTAGTTGAGTGTTTCTAGCACTTCCTAGAAGGCAGCAACTGTGAATAAGAACTGACCATATACATGTATAAAAAATTATGAATTATATAAAACAAAAGTTAATGAATTCCCCCAAACTTCCCATCTGCTTTTATTTTACTGCATGCTATTATCTCTGCCCTGGTATACATGTCTGTTGTATTGGTATAGTATGGATGTTATATAATAAAGGTGTTCTGTGTACAAGTCTTCCCTTCCATGTTTATTGCTGCTGAGTCAGCAGTTTGACATCAGCCAAGGTACTCCATGGAAATGAATAAATGTTAAAAATTGAGTGTTTATCTCCTGTCTCCATTCAGCCTTCAAACATTTACCAGTATATAGATAGCTGTCTTCAACTTTTTCCAGAGTTCTACTGATGCAGACTTCCAACTACTACCTAAGAGCCCGCCTACTTCTACCTCTGGTCCATAAACCAGTACTGACTCAGTGTGCTCTCATGCCTCAAGGTGGGATCTACGCACTCAGGCTTCCTGTGGGACCAACTGAACTGGGAGGTCCAGATGCTGGAGAAGATGCTCATTTGATTTTCTCCCCTTGATAGTCTTACTTCCTTCTTACCCTTGCCACCTTCCCCAGGAAGCACTTCCTTCTTACATCTCCTTCACACCAATGTCAAGTCTTAGTATTTGCTCTTGGAGTCGCCCATCTGGAAGGGTACTCCGGCAAATCTGGGAAGAAAACCATAAGGCCAGCAGCTGGCAAATGTGCATCTCCTGTTGACCCTAAAGAGCAAAGGAATCTGGTTTTAGTGTGTGCGCTGCCAAATAACAAACAGATAAACAAACAAACAAAAAAAAACAAAGCAAAGCAAATGTTCATTTCCCCATACCCCTCTGCTTTCAGGTCCTCCTTAAAAGGCTGGTGCTGAGTTAGCAAGGCAGCTCAGTGGATAAAGGACTTGTTGGAGAAGCCTGATGGCTCAAATTCATTGCCAGAACCCATGTAAAAATAGGAGAGAACCAGCTTCCCACAGTTGTCATCTGACTGCCACATAGGTATGTGGCACATGCTGTGGTCCCTCCCAACAGATATGCAGTGGTACATACACAAATAATAACTTTCAAAAGCTACTGCTTTCCAACTTTACCTTTGATTTAAAATGTTTTAACACCTGCAAAGAGACAAAAATATACAATTTCTTTTGGTTTTGTACTGGCAACTTTGTAGTTGCCTAATGCTCTCATAATTTGATAAAATCTAAAAGATTACTGGAATGTCTTCTACTCACCCTGGCTTCTTGCTGGGTTTTCCTCTGCTGAGCTCAGCTAGCAGCCTTGAACTCTGACATGCAATAATAAATCAAGCTTTCATCAAGTTTTTCTTAGGCTATTGAGAAACAAAAACCTGTAAGCAATGCTGCAATAACTTCCTTTGAAAACCTAATTTGTTTTACTGTGATAAAAAGTGTAGTAGGTAATCCAGAAGTCCACTGAGCTGGGGTATACGTGTGGAGTGTGATACTCAGGATCGTTTCCTCATTTTTAAATTATTATTGCTCTAGAGTTAGCAAGTGCCAGTTCAGAGGCATGGTCTGAGTAACCGTGCAGTAATTAAATGCTTGCTTGGGAAAACAACTTTAGATTGATAAATTGCTTTATTGCATTTTGAAAGGCTGAAAGGGGCAGTCAATCAGGTGTGTGTTTGTCTTCCTCACAAAGTGTCATGAATTATTCACATGGGCAAAGACAGAATTTAAGAAGGAAAGAGATTCGGGGCATAGGGTCATTCTTGCCCCAGCAGCCGTTACAGAGGTTGAGGCCCGGCTCAGTGATTCTTGGCAAGGTTTGAGGATAAGGAAGAAGTTCCTGTAGAGCAAATCTGATGTTTAAAACTGAGCCCACTGACTGCAGCGGTCTGGGGAGTTATTTACTCTCTTTGATATCGCCTTGGGCCAAGCAGCTCTGCAGAAGAAAGAATCTCTGGTAACTTCTGTTAAAGTATGTAAAATGCAGAGGAAAACAGGAATCAGGATTCACAAAGTATATAGCACATGTGAGAGGCATGCTGCTAAGAACATTAGCTACCACAAAACAGATGCTTCACCAGGGCTTCTGACTGTATTCACGACTTTATGTTTGCTCTGGATTTTTTTTTCATTTTTTATTGGTTATCTTATTTATGTACATTTCAAGTGTTATCCCCCTTCCCAGTTCCCCCCCACACACACACACAAGCCCCCTATCCCCTCCTCCATCCCCTGCCTCTATGAGGGTGCTTCCCCACCCGTCCACCCACTCCTGCCTCAGAGCCTTAGCGTTCCCCTATCCTGGGCCATCAAGCCTCCGCAGGACCTAGAGGCTCCCCTCCCAATGATGCCAGATAAGGGAACCCTCTGCTACATATACAGCTGGAGCCATGAGTACCCGCTGTGTACTCATTGGTTGGTGGTTTAGTCCCTGGGAGCTCTGGGGGTTCTGCTTGGTTAATATTGTTGTTCTTCCTATGAGGTTGCAAACCCCTTCAGCTCCTTCAGTCCTTGCCCTAACTTATCCATTTGGGGTCCATGCGCTCAGCCCAATGTTTGGCTGTGTACATACACATCTGTGTTGGTCCGATTCTGGCAGAACCTCTCAGGGGATAGTGATACCCAGCTCCTGCCAATAAGCACTTCTTGGCATCAGCAGTAGCATCTGGGTTTGGTGTCAGCAGATGGGATGAATCCTTAGGCGGGGCAGTCTCTAAACACCCTTTCTTCCAGCTTCTGCCCCACTCTTTGTCCCTGCATTTCCTTTGGACAGGAGGAATTCTGGATTAATATTTTTGAGGTAGGTGGGAGGCCCCATCCTTCAACTGGGGACCATGTCTATCCACTGGATATGGTCTCTACAGGTTTTATCTCCACTTTGTTGGGTATTTCATCCAACGTCTTCCCTGTTGGGTCCTGGGAACCTCTTGAGTTCCTGGCATCTAGGACTTTTGAGTGGCTACCCCAGTTCCCCCTCTCCCACTGCTACACACCTACTTTTAAATCCCTGACCCTCTGTACTTCTCCCTCTGCCCCCATATCTGACCTGGGCCCCCTTTTTACCTCCCCCTCCTCTCTCCAGCCCAGATCCCTCTCTCCCTTTACTTCCCAGAGATTATTCTCTTCCCCTTATTGAGTAGGACAGTAGCATCCACACTTCGGTGTGATCTTTTTTCTTCTTGAGTTTAATATGGTCTGTGAGTTATATCATGGCTTTTCTGAGCTTCTTTTTGGCTAATATCCACTTATCAGTGAATACATAGCCCATGTGTTCTTTTGTGATTGGGTTACCTCGCTCAGGATCATATTTTTTAGTTCCATCGATTTGCCTAAGAATTTCATGAATTCATTGTTTTTAATAGCTGAGTAGTACTTCATTGTGTAAATGTACTACATTTTCTGTATCCATTCATATCTTGAAGGACATTTGTGTTTTTTTCAGCTTCTGGCTATTATAAATGAGGCTGCTATGAACATAATGGAGCATGCATCCTTATTATATGTTGGAGCATCTTTTGGATATATGCCCAGGAGTGGTATAGCTGGGTCCTCAGCTATAACTATTTCCAATTTTCTGAGGAACTGCAGACTGATTTCCAGAGTTGTTGTACCATTTTACAATCCCACCAGCAGTGGAGGAGTGTTCCTCTTTCTCCACATCCTCTCCAGCATCTGCTGTCACATAATTTTTTTATCTTAGCCATTCTGACTAGTGTGAGGTGGAATCTCAGGGTCATTTTGATTTGCATTTTCCTGATGACTAAGGGTGTTAGTTACATTTCTTTAAATGCTTCTCAGCCATTTGAGATTCCTCAGTTGAGAATTCTCTGTTTAGCACTGTATCCCATTTTTAATAGGGTTATTTGATTCTATGGAGTCTACCTTCATAAGTTCTTTGTGTAATATTTTCCCAGCAATTTTTTATACAGTGTCATTTAATTGGGGAGAGGATACTGTCAAAAATTTAATGCATACTTTTGTCACAACTTACCGTTTGTGGGTGTGTTTTGTTTCTTTTTTTTTTAATTGCTTCAATACCTCTGCCACTTTGAAAATTGTAACAGTTAATTACTTTGAACATTGCTAAGAGGACATTTTGTGTAGGGTCAAGTTATTTTTATATGAGTTAATGTGAAGTTGTAAATGGGAATCTATAGCAATGACGTCTGTATAAATCTGTCTTATCTAGAACCTGTGCTGTCAGGACACTCTTCCTCACGCTGTTGTTACTCATGCACCATTCAGACTTGTTAGTGTAGATATGGGTATGGGACAGCCGAGCTTGCCCAGTACAGTAGTTTTTATCACTAAAAAGTTGGACTTGGAGTCCGATAGTAGTTTCAGCGTTAGATAAAGTTTTTCCACCATACATTTGTGCATTCATCTTTAGGTGACTGAATGTTTAAGAAATCTGTGTGCATAGTTACTACGTTTTTATGAACTGTTGTGTCCTGTTAATGCATATTGCCCTGTGACTCCAGTATATCTCACCTGTACTGACCAAACCTAAATAAAATTTTTTATTACGGAAAAAAAAAGAGAGAGAGAGAGAGAGAAACATCATTGAAGTGACATCTTCTGGGAAGTGTTTTCTGAGCACAAAGAAGCTATGTTCCAGAGATTGCCAAGGCTGTATCTTGTGCTGCAGCAGGCTGGGCACTGTGACAGGCCATAGAGGGCCATTGGTGAAGGTGCAGCTTCGGTTGTAATTGATGCCTCAGGACTTGAAAGGGTCATACAAAGGAGTTGAGGCTTGACATCATAAAAAGAGCCTACAAGAGGCTATTGGTAGAGTCTGAAGACAGCAGTGTTTTTAGATGTCAGTACCATGAATGATCACCAAGAAGAACAGCTGCAGTAGAGTACAGACATCTGGATCCTAGAAGACAAGGTGTCTGCTACAAAGAACAGAGCTGGAGAAGTGACCCAAATCTTTAGAGGAATCCAGAAGATCATGATTGGATCCCAGACATTGGACAGTTAGAGTTTGGTATTGCTTTTGATTGTGACCATGCCCTGATATTTTTCCCTGTTGAAGGAAGAAAGTATTTTAGTAGAGCCCATAGTTAAGAGATGTTTATTTGCAAAAAAAAGACTTTAAATAGTAAAATAGATTAGATATTTTAAAGAAATTGAAATTTTAAGAATTTACAAAGATTGTGGGACTTTTTAAGTTATTTAAATCTTGGGAATAAATAAGAAAGTATGGGTTGAGGCTTAATAGTGATGTATTTGTGTGTCAAATTGACAAGGGGTCAATTGTACTTGCTGGTTTTGTGTCAACTTGACACAAGCTAGAGTTATCACAGAGAAAGGAGCCTCCCTTGAAGAAATGTCTTCATGAGACCCAGCTGTAAGTCATTTTCTCAATTAGTGATCAAGGGGGGAGGGCCCCTTGTGGGTTGTGTTATCCCTGGGCTGGTAGTCTTGGGTTCTATAAGAAAACAAGCTGAGCAAGTCAGGGCAAACAAGACAATAAGTAACATCCCTCCATGGCCTCTGCATCAGCTCCTGCTTCCTGACCTGCTTGAGTTCCAGTCCTGACCTCCTTTGGTGATGAACAACAACGTAGACGTGTAGGCTAAATAAACCCTTTCCTCCACAACTTGTTTCCTGGTCATGCTGTTTATACAGGAATAAAAACCCTGACTAAGACACCTGGAGACAGGACTGTCTGAGTTCATCTTTGAATCAATCACTTATGGCCATAATGAAACTATGTTGGAGAGAAGGTAACTGAGAGTTCACTGTAGTCAAAGCGTCACAAAGTTACCAGAACTGACATGGCTGTTTCCCAGGAGACCACATTGGAGATTTGCTTTCTGCCAAGAGCCCTCTGATAATGAAACTGGACTACAAACTGACCTAACCACAGACAGAAAGAAGGGCTGGTAGACTTGTGGAGGAATTATGGCGCCCCCTGGGGGATACTGACGTATTCCTCCAGAAATCTGGAGGTCTGAGGTCCAGTTTAAGTTGTACAGAGTAACTTCTCAGGCATCACTATTTCCGTAACTCTCTTAAAAGATTTCAAAATAAATTAAAAAAAAACAGTTATGATGTTATTATGGACAACTCAAATTAATGAAAGATTAAGAGGGATATATGTGGTATTTAAGCTCTCACAAGAGGGGATGGAGTTTGGGGTTATTATTGTTTCTGATAGAGAGGCTTCGTGGATTTTAATAATTTATAATATCTGCTTCATTCATGCAGGTGGTAGGATAAGATAACAAGTTTGTCTGCAAAGTTCTTTGGGCAAAATGCCTGTACAAGATAGCAGTGGGCCTTTTGCTCAGGGTGTAAAATGAGCGATTCTCAACCCACATCAGCACCACTCTTCCAGTGAGCATTTGGGAATGTGTGGGAGCATTTTTGATTGTCACAATGACTGGGGGGAGGTGTGCTGCTTCTAATTGCTGAGGTGGAGGAGGGAGGGAAAATGTCCAGCATGGAGGAGAATTTTCTCATCTAAAATGCCAGTAGGACCCCTGTAGAGAAATGTTTCCCCCCACCCACCAGAAGATTTAGAGCTATTTATAGGCAATTAATATTCAGGAGGTTTAGTTATATAAACAAAGTAAGTCAAGCAAGTAGGAGTCACCAGTCTTAAGAGGCTTATTGTGACAGGAATGGAATTAAGCCCATTTTTGTACATTGAACTCTATGGCGATTTTACCCAAAGCAGACATGAAGGGCTAGCCTTAAGTGGGATATGGAGGCGGGGGAAATTCGTTTTCCCGTTTTCCAGGATCCTCAGCATGGATTTCTTCTTTTCCAAATGTCTACTAGTTCACTGGTCTTGCTCTTTTCTCATCCTTCTAAGGATAAGGATGCAGTTGATAAATTCATTAAGTCATAGGAATTTTCTATTATATCTCCCAGCAGGATTATTAGGAAGGGAAGAATCTCAGATGTGGGGAGAGAAAGGGGGGGGGTCTGGCTGTGAGATCATTCTAGAATTTCTTATTATTCCCAGCCAAGTTATTAAAATATTTTCTTGGGAGGATGGTTTTAGAGGCATAAGCCAAGTTGTTAACATTTGATGAAACCATGACAAAGACAGGGAAGGTGGATATCTTTATAAAGTTATGGACCTATGAACAGATTGAACAAGACTCTTGAAGAAATGTGTTTAAAATGTACCACATGTGTGACAACATATGCATTTTCATTTTGTTAAGTCAAATCTTTCTCATACTTTTCATACTGTATAATTGGGAATCTTACATAAAATATCCATTCAGTGTGTCCCGATGTGAATGATTAGACATGAAGAATTTCAGTGGAGGTTATGGATAAAGGTCTCATGTCACCACATTTATTTATCCATGGACCAAGATGTCTCAGCTTGGATGCCATTATCCCCTGAGAAGTTTTGCTGCAGTACTCTGTTTCCATTAAGCATTTCCTAGGTGGGAAGCCTTATTTATCTTTTGTGAATAAGACTGATGATAGATTGTCTTCAGGCTTCCAAAAGACATAGTCTTACTTTCTGTATATTTAACATATAAAAGAAGTAACATTAGAGTAAGAATAACCACTTCCTGAGTCAACTAGTGACCATAAGATTTAATTACAGACGCTCCTGGAATTGTTGGACTCAAGTCTGTAGAATCAAAATCTTAGGTGGATCAATATTTCTTCTTTGTTTGAGAATGGATTTCTGTATTTATTGACCAATTGTTGCTAATGTACTCTGCATCAAGTACTGAGAGTGACTGTGACACCTTTGTGGAGCATCTTGGCCAAGGAGGAATCATAATCTTAGTGATATGTTATAGTCATCTTAAAAATCTCCCTGTTTAGTCTGGTAAAATCCTAGCATTCTGAAGCTCAAGTGAGGCAGATTTATTAGTTTGAAGTCAGCTTGGGCTACGCAGTGAGCTCTAGTTCAGTATGGCAGTGCAACAAGAACTTGTCTCAAAAAATAATTAAAAAAAATCCTCATTTTAGTAACACCCTCAAAGCATGTAAGCAAGCAAGAAAAGAAACAAACCCAGAATCTCTAGAGGTAGAAAACAAACTTCAATATTTTTAAAGCTCCCCAGCTGATTCTAAAGTACAGCTAAGGAGAAACCTCAGGAAAGGGGACATACACTAATCCCGAAAGGGAACTTTTAGATCAAAAGTTTTCGAGTGCCCTGTGAGAGTAAAACACAAGTGCAGCAGGACAAGACCAGGTGAGAAGAAAAGACCCAAGAGACGCTCTCTGAGTGTCATCAAGATAATGAGAAAGGCATTGGGAAACAGCAAGGTCTCAAGTAAGAATGAGAGAGCATCCAAATTACTTTTCACAGCTCATATTAATTCTTAAAAAATAGTTATCAATACAAGTGTGTTTGTCTACATGTGTGCAATGTGTCCATGCCGCATGACCTCAGAAGCCAGAAGAAAGGGTCTGATCCTCTGTAACTGGAGTTGTCAATAAATGTGGGCTGCAATGCAGGTCCTGGGAACAAAACCCAGGTCCTCTATAAGAGCAGCAAGTGTTCTTAATCACTGACCCCAGGCCCCCACCAAAATTTGATTCTTATTGGTGGTTTAAGGAGTTGAAACAGGAACTGGTAGTTGAGGTGCTATGGTTCAATTTCTTTATTACAACCTATAGCACACACATGGCAACAGTAGAGCTAGGTAGAGGTTGGCATTTGTTGGTATGGTAAACTAAAAGGGGGAAAACAAAATATACTGTTTCTCTCTGTGGAAAAGTCCATGAATGTACTATGTGATGTAGTCATATGGCTAATCCTAAACCTGAAAATAATAATTGAAACACCCCATTAACTATAATCCTTACAATACTGCTCTATAAGAATCATTATCTCTGGCTAATGGAAGAGGAAAGTAGGCCAAGAGAGGTTAAATAACGTGTGAAGGCCTCTTGTTTGCTTGTTGGCACCAGTGGGATTCAAAGACTCAATTTGTTATCTTTTCCCATTTCTGAAGTGTAAATACTCTGACCATTTCTAGTATCAAGTTACTAATATGAAATAATTGGTTGGAAAGTTGGAGATCAGTGAATACAATGGCTCCAGGGAGCCTCCAGCATGTATTCTAAGCACAGTGAACTACTTAGATAAGTTTGGATGTCTAAGGGGCAGAGTTTTGTACTTATTTCCAGGAATAACCCAGGACAGGGATGAAAGAGCCTCAGGTTTCATCATAATATGTCCTCTAGACTAGACTTGAGGTCATGTCTAGGTAGGAAGGGTAAGAGACCACCTCTCAAGTTAATTCTTAGTAGCATCAGGAAAGTTTCAGATTTTCTGAATGTTCGTACCCCCAGAAGCATTATGGCAGTGTTTGAGCATATGATGCGATAATTCAAGGTCAGAAGTAGGAAAGGCACAGAGAATGGCACATGGAACCCAGCCACAGATGCAAGCATTGGAGTGGGGCAGTAAGCACAAATGCTAGGAACAGTGGAGATTTGGATGCCTTTTCTTGATGCCAGTGTGGAACTAACCTCTGTGATCTTTAGAGAAAGAACAGAAAGACTCAAGGAAATAAGAAAAGGTGGCAGATGTTAATTACTGTCATAATTAGAGGTCGTTATAGGGAATGCTGCCAGAATCTCCCCCTCTCTTATTTCTTGGTAGAAGCCCAAAACCAAAACAAAGCAAGGCTTTGAAGCTCATATTGTCAGAGCTATGGAAATGATGCAGAATATTTTTTCCCTTTTTGCTTTGGGGAGAAGTAACTGGCAATATTTTGTGATTCTGATAAATACCATTATGCCCCAAGTCCTTTGAGACAAGTTTTTTTTTTAATGGCTGATGTAAATAGGGCAAACTGGTACAATTTATAAAATGCATTTGCAAGGCTGGAGAGAGAGATAGGTCAGTTGGTAAAGTGCTGGACTTGCAAGCTTGGTGACCTGAGTTAGGTTCACATAACTATACAAAATAGTTGGCCATGGTGGCACATGCTTATAATCCCATTACTGGGGAGGTAGAGACAGGTGGAACCCTGGCTAGACTAGCTAGCCAGCCTAGCTTAATTAGTGTGCTCCTGGTCAGTAAGAGACTCCATTTCAAACAAAAGATTGCTCGTGCCTAAGAAATGACAAATGAGATTGTCTTCTACCCTCCATATGCACACCCCACATGAACATGTGCATATGCATGCTCTCACAAAGATATTGCTTAAGAGAGAAGTGTCACTTCCTCATTGCTGGTGAGAGTACAAACTTGTACAATCATTTTGGAAATCAGTTTGGTGGTTTCTCAGAAAACTGGGGATAGTTCTACTTCACACCCAGGTATACCACTCCTGAGCATAAACCCAGAAGATGCTCTACTCTCCCACGAAGACAAGTATAATAATATAATTATTAAAACCAATATAATATAATCGCTCAACTATGTTCATAGCAGCTTTGTTCATAATAGCCAGAAACTGGAAACAACCTAGATGTCCCTCACCTGAAAAACGGATAAAGAAAATGTGGTAAGTCTATACAATGGAGTACTATGCATCTATTAAAAAACAAAGATATCGTGAATTTTTGCAGGCAAATGGATGGAACTTGAAAATATCATATTGAGTGAGGTAACTCAGTCCCCAAAGGACATGCATGACATATATTCACTTATAAGTGGATATTAGTAATAAAATACAGGTATCATGATAATACTTCACAGACCCAAAGAAGCTAAACAAAAAGAAAGGCCCAAGGGAGGAAGCTTGAATCACACTTAGCAGGGGGAATAAAAGAGTCGTAGGAGGCAGATGGAGGGAGGGAAATGAGAGGGAGGAGGATAGAAGGAGAATGGGGGCGGGGTTCAGCATCAGGTGTGGGGAAGGACAGGAAAGAAGGCTAGATGGTCCTGAAAATGAGTGGAAATTTGCAACTGATGGAGGTGAGGAGGTGAGGGCATCTTCAGGAGAGATAGAGACCTGGGATAAGGATGGTGCCCAAGAATCAATGGGGGTGAACTTAACTGTGACTCACTGCATTAGGGATATGGAACCTGAAGAGGCCCCCTCCAGCAGCCAGGCAGGAACCCCAGTGGCTCGATAAAGACACGGACCTGCCCACAAAACTTTTAACACAAAATTTATCCTGTCTACAAGAAATGCAGGCATGGGGGATGGAGCAGAGACTGAGGGAACGGCCAACTAATAACAGGCCCAACTTGAGACCATCCCGTGGGAAAGCACCAATCCCTGACACTGAAAGGTACGCGTTTATGCTTGCAGGCAGAAGCATGTTGTCCTCTGAGAGGCTCCGCCCAGCAGCTGACTCAGACAGAGACACCCACAGTCTAACAGTGGATGGAGCTTGGAGACTCTTATGGAAGAATAGGAGGAAGGCTTGCAGGCCCTGAAGGGGATAGGAACTCCACGGGAAGACCAACAGAGTCAACTAACCTGGACCCTTGGGGGCTCTCAGAGACTGAACCACCAACCAAAGCACACACATGGGCTGGACATTGGCCTCCCGCTCTTATGTAGCAAATGTGCAGCTTGACTTTCATGTGGGTTCCAAACAACTAGAGTGTGGGCTATCCCAAAAGGTGTTGCTTGTCCATGGAATATGTTCTTTTAGCTCCACTGTCTTGCATGGCCTCAGTGGGAGAGGAAGCACTTAGTCTCCCAGAGACTAGAAGTGCCCGGTAAGGGGGATACCCAAAGGGCCCCACCCATTCAAAGAAGAAGGGGTTATGGAGGATAGGGGAATGATTGTTGAAGGGGTGACCAGGAAGGGACAAAGAATGGGATGTAAAGTGAATAATAAAAAAAATAATTTAAATTAAAAAGATAGTGTTAGAAGAGGTCTGTCTCTCTCTGTCTCTGTCTCTGTCTCTGTCTCTCTCTCTCTCTCTCTCTCTCTCTCTCTCTCTCTCTCTCTCTCTGGGATGTGCATTGCTGAACCTTTCCTTTGCCAGTTTTGCATGCCTGGTAGATAGTACTCAGTGAGTACCTTGTGCTGTTTAATCTAGCCATGTGCTTTCAGATTATCACAAACCATCAACAGCATGAACACTGGGGGTGGGGTGGGGGGAGCACAACTGGCCAGACCCCCCAGAGCTCCCGAGGATTGGACCATTAACCAAAGAGTACACATGGAAGGACCCATGGCTCTGGCCACATATGTGACAGAGGCCATGTAGGACATCAGAGGCCTTGTAAGACATCAGTGGGTGGAGAGGCCCTTGGTCTGGTGGGGGTTTGATGCCCCAGTGCAGGGGAATGCCAGGGCTGGAAGGTGGGAGTGGGTGGGTGGGTGGGGGAGCACCCTCATAGAAGCAGGGGAGAGGGGATGGGATATGGGGTTTCCAGAGGGGAGACCTGGAAAGGGGATAGCAGTTGAAATGTAAATAAAGAAAATATCCAATAAAAAAACCAACATGAACAATTTTACTAGGAGAGACCTAATTGCTGGAAGAACATCAGACTAGGTTTGAGGAGATCTAAATCCTCATCCTCCTTCTGTACCAGATGTGCCATAATGGGAAAAACCCCTCTGGGCCATTCAATATATTATCATTGATGACTCTATCCTTTGTGTTTAGAGAAATGGCACATATTTGTTGTTTTAAGTCTCTTCTGTTGACACTCTGTCCAACAGTAGCTACTTCCCTGTTTCTCTGGTCACATCTGAGGTAAACCTTCAAGGAGTGTTGCATGTGTTTGTCTTCTCTTCCTTTCTTGCGAGTGGTTCCCTAAACCTCCTGGCCAATCCTTGCTCTTACAGATCTCCCCATGGCTCTGGCCCTGCCAAACTCACTGTTTAGTATATGCCTCAGCAACTCATCGTGTCAGCCCCACACACCAAATTATTGACTCTCCTGTTTTGCCTGCTTTCTGTAATGCCCCTCCTTCCTGGTGCTTCCTGTTCAGTCTTTATTGCTGGTGTGACTTCCTCCTCAAAACCATTGAACGTTGGCATGCCACAGTGCTTAGAATCAGAACTCATGTCTTTTCTAACTGACCTTCCCTCCGGATGATCTCAGTGTCAAATGAGTATCTGCCCTACCCTCTGGCTTGAACTCTGCATTCGTGTAATCAACCGCTCACCACTCATTTCCATTTTTATGTCAAAAGGGCATCTGAAATCCAACATACAGAATGAACTCCTAATTTTTTCCTGTCATAGGTAGTTGTGTTTACATTTCTCACTGCTGTGTCAAATACCAAAGAGAAGTTAGAAAGAAGAAAGCTTTATTTTGGCTCATAGATTTGGAGGTTTTCTTCTCTAGTTGGCTGGCTTCATTATCATGAGTCTGATGCATGGAAGATCATCAATGGTGGTGGGAGCATGTGGAGGAGGCAGATGTTCACCTCATGGAGAGATAAAAGAACCAGGGACAAGACAACCTCCAAAGTCACTCTTCCTCAAGGAACCTACTTCCATTCATCAGGCCTCATCCCCTAAAGTTTCAAACATCACTCCAAATAACACCATATCTAGATCCCAAACCTTCATCACATGGGTCTATGGAAAACACTTCACATATATGCAATACTATTGTTGCCAAGTATCTAGTGCCTCCATTGTTATGAAATTTGCTTGAATGGTTTTGGCTAAGGAAATGGGAGTGATGGTGATATATACCATATCTGGGCAGATGCTTCAAAATATTTGGCATAGTTCTGCAATTGCCCTTTCCCTTCTGATACTATACAGAGGACAGGAGATGTTCCCTCAGCTGAGTCACAGAATATAGAAGTTATGTAATAGAGCTAATATTTCGTAGCTAACATATAGTCATCAAAAAATAAAGGTTGGTTGTTGACTTTGAGTCTCTTTTTATTGTAGCATAATTCAGTGAAAGCTGACTGATACACTTTTTGCCCTCAGATCCATTGCTGAGGAAAAAATCCACCAAGAATCATAGTGGCTTAACAGAGTAATTATTATGTATCTGCTCATGATATTTAAAATTGGACAGGATTACATCAAGACAGTTTATCTCTACCATATATGGTACCACCTGGAGTATGTAATGGAGCTGAAGGACCATCACTTCCAAACTGGTATGTTGTTATGCTGCCATTTGATCCTGGCTGTTGGCTGGAATCTTAGCTATCCCAACTATTCTTCTTATAGTCCACAGTGGCTTGGGTCTTCTTACATCCCAGCAGCTGGGTTCTCAACTGTGAACATTCCAGAGATCAAAGCAGAAGCTTCAAGGCTTCTTCTGGCCTAGTCTTGGAAGGCACACAAGATTGCTTTTGCCTCATGTTGCTGATCAATCAAGTCCAGCAAAATGAACATGTCATTGGTCAAACAATGACCATCTTTGGAAACAAAATTTGCCACAAGCCTGAATTATCTCTGTAGTCTTTTTCCTTCTTGTAGTCTTTATTATTTAATTTTATTCTTCTTTTAGAATAAGTGTTATTGGGACAGACCTGTGGACATTCATTCACTTGTATTCCGGGTGCTATTACAATAGTGATTATGAAGCTCAAGTTTTATCACTTGGGCCTTTACAGAAAAAGTCTGATAATGCCTGATTTATGTTAAAGGGCTGTAATCTACTTGACTCTGGCTCCAAACTAGAGTTACTTCTTGTAGCTTTCTTTTTGTCATGAATTCATATCCAATTCTTCTGGAATCCACTCAGTTCTCTCAAAAAAATACAAATAATCTTGACACCCCCATCCCCAGAAGCAGCAGCAGCAGCAAAGGCAAAGGCAAAGGCAAAGGCAAAGGCAAAGCTCTAGTCATCTTTGGTCTGGATCAGCATTACTGTTTTCATCCTATTTACAAACTTTCCTGGACACAATAGGCAGGTGATAGTTTTAAAATATCAGTTAGAATAGCTACAGAGGCACCCACCTGTAATTTTAGCACTTGGGGGTTGGAGACAAGAGGACCAGGACTTCAACCTAGGCTGTATGAGATTCTGTCTCAATGGATAGGGGAGGGAGCGAGTGATATAATTATATTTTATTTTTTTAAAATAATAAGAATGAATGAACAAACAAAAGTGAACAAACATGCCCATTAGATTACGTCTTGTCCAAAACCTATAGTGGGTCCACCACCATATTGTGAATGAGATGCACAACTCATATCGTGGCCTCTGCGGTCCAACATCTTTTCCCTAGCCCATGTCTTCTACAGGACTGACCTCAGGGGCTTTTATTCTTGTTTTTATCTTAGTTACACTGGTCTCTCTGCTTCATAAACCTCAAGGCATGTTCTTGCTGTAAATGAGCTTTTATATTCTCCATCCTCTCTACTTGGAATGTACTTGCCCTGGATATTCACAGACTGACCACCCCTCAGGCTTCGGACAACTATTTGATTAATAGGAGATCGACAACTCTGAGAAGATGCCATTAACTCCAAAGCCCCTCCCTCCTAATAACTCTGCCTTTCCAATATGCATTTTAATTAAAGTATAATTATCCCACTTAACCTGCTCCCTTTCTTAGGTCCAGCATCTCCCAAGTCCTTTTCCTCCAAACCCTTCCCTATCACCACCACTCTCAAATTGAAAGCTTCTTCCTCCTTGATTATTATTGTTACATTCACATGCATATGTATACATAGATTCATAAATTCAACCTGCTGAATTCTTCTTTTGTGCATATATGGCTTTATGGTTGACCATTTTATATTGGACAACCAGTTAGGGGGCTCACAACATCTATGGGTATTGCCATTTTTTAGATCTCCTTTATGTAACCATTTCTAGTTCCTTGTCCAGAGTGAGCCTGTCAAATTTTCCTCCTTCCTCGTTAGCATGCCTTTTGATATTGCCATTTTCCACATCTCATTTATGTAGCCATTTCTTTCTTTTTTTATGTAGCCATTTCTATGAGAGACTGTTCTGCAACAGACTTCCTTGGAATTCTTGCTCTTGCATTTTTTTTCAACCCGCCTCCCTACTTTTCTGTGCTCTTTCCTGAGCCATAGATGCAGGATCTGTGAAGTAGATGTATCCATTGGAGCTGAGCTCCCCACAGTCTCTTGAAAGGTATCCAGTTGTGGTTTTCTGTAATGGTTTCCATTTGCTATAAAGAGAAGCTTCTTTAATTCGAGGCGATAGCTACACTTCTCTGTGGATATTAAGGATAAGATTTAGAATTTAGTAGGGAATTATACTAGAAAACTACATATAGTAGAGTCTTTTCTAAGATCCATGATAGCACTAGTCCTAGGAAGTTAGCTAAGTGTCTAGTACCAGCTTCAGTTTCCTTTCTGTTGACTGGGATTTAAGTCCAACTAGTCAGCTATGGACTATACCACAGGCATGAGAGTGTTACTTCCTGCATGGTTATGGATATTTTGCCATGCTGGTCATTGTTAAGGTTCATAGGTGTTATAGCTGGGTAGGGCTATTGAATTCAGCTTCCATAGTAGCTGTTGGTACCTTGGAAGCTAGCCTACAGAAGGGAGGGTTTCAGGTTAAATCCAGTTTGAATTATCTGAGTTGTATGTATTAAGTGGGAGGTGCCCTTAGCAATCATGGCTTGCCTTCCATTTCTGAGACGCAACCAAAAGCAACAGCTGTAGTCTACATTGTAGTCATATACATACACCCTGGCCAACCATTCTAAAGGGTGTTTCTCAAGCATGGTACTGGTATATTTTTTGTTAGTCTATGGTTCTTGTGAAGAATATGTCTGCCTTAGTGGCATAATTTCCTTTAATATATAATATATAATATATATATGCATGCCCTTATGTATATTGTGTGGTTTGATTAAAAAAAACCCTGCTTTTTCCTTACAGCAATTATCTATTTGGCCATTGCCACTTCTCTTGTTAAACTGAGAATTTAGATCTGTATCCAAAGCACAGTATTCAATAAATAATTGTCTAGTGAATCTGCTCAGTGAATGGGCCTCAGTTTCCTCGTGTGTTGAATGAGAGGGCCATCTGGCCAGAGCATCTGTCACTGAACTGGTTGCCAGGATCATCTCCAATGAGCTGACTGGCTAAGTGGACGTCCGTTTCCTCCTTATGGCAGTCCCTCCAAAATACTATGTGTTGAGCAGAATCCTCCTTTTCTTGGGTAGAAAGGTATCATAATCCCAGTCCTTCCATGCTGAAACCTAAAAACACACAGCAATGGCCTTTTCTGCCTATCTTCTGCAGGTATTGTGAAAAACCAAATGCAACAATAGACTTGAAGCTTTAAACCTCTCTATAAGAGATAAAAAAAAAAATTGTAAGCTAGATGGGACTAATTCTAACATGTTTCAAAATCTTTTCTCCAGTGCTCTGCAGTCAACATTAGCTGGGGACTAATTTAACAGGTTATGTGAAGACAAAACAGAAATTGAAAGCAGAATAGAAGTGCTTTGGGAACTGGTAGGTAAGGAAGATATTTATTTATAATTTAGGAAAGAAAAATTAAGAAATCTCAAATGCTTCTAGCTTCAGTCTGTAACTAGGCTCCTCCCCTCTAGTACTGAAAGCAAAGCAAAACCATTTCTATCACTTAGGATTCTTACAAAAACAACTTTACTGGTAATAGTAGTAATATTTTGAATTTTGAAAAGCAATAATTCAAAAACAGAATTCTCATATTCAGATTATAGAAACACCAAATACATATTTGAGTTGTTAATCACTCAAAGATATTGCTTCTTTGTGGGCTTCTTTTCTACAAGCAGCTTGTGGTAATGATGAAGCCTTATCTCTGGAGTTTGCAGCCAAAGAAGCTGTTGAGTCAAAATATGGGTGCATTTTCGACCAAGCTTTCTGGCTTCCAGCAAGTGTAGGCAGCTAATGGCCATTTAACAAAGATATTTTTCACCTAGGCAACAGTCATAAATGTTTTGAAATTTTTTGTTGCTGTTGTTTTAACTTCTGTCCTAATGAGAATTAGAAAAACAAAAAACAAAATACAACAAGAATTTTTAGTTTAAATGGGATAGATCTGACTAGAAGCTATTTTAGATTTACTTCTGATGTGAGCCTGTATCCAGAAACACTGGAGAAATACCAGTAAGCGGGAATAACAGTGAAACTTCTTTGATTGATAGAGTTACTTTGACAAGATCAAGAGTCATGGCAGTCTTCTGAATATCTCCAGGTCACCAGTTTTTCAGGGCCTTGACATTTTTGCCCCTTTAGCTTGGAAGTAATACAAATTCATATGAGGGATGACCCTGGAATAAACACCATTAAAAATCTTAGTTAAAATACGAATTTATTTTCATCCTGACCTTTATAGCATGAAGATTAAATACATGAGCTGTGGAATAAGACAGATACATTAAACCCAGCCTGCCAGTTATTAACTTTATGCATTTATGCAAGTTTCCCTAAGCTTCGGTTTTCTAACCCATGGAACAGAGAATAGAGTTATGTAATTTATAGGATTATTTTGAGACTAAATTAGACAATTGCTGTAAAATACTTAACCCAGTGCCTTGTACAAAGTAAGCACAAGCTTGTGAGCTAATAATAATACTATCATTCTACATTTAGTATAGAAGGACTTTGTGGTGCATTAGTTTTCTAGGACCAGTAAAACAAAGTGATGGACTTGGTGACTTGAAACAACAGCAATTTATTTTCACAGCTCTGGAAATCAGGGTGCTGCCAGGGCTCCCGGGACTGTACAGGGAACATTTATTATGTTTGTTTAGCTGCTGGTGGTTGTGGGCAATCATTAAGTGTTCCTTCTTCTTCCACCATACCTGGCATTGTCTGTGAGGATGTGTCTTCTATTCAAACTTCCCCTTTTTTCTAAGAAACCTAGTTGTTGGATTCAGTCCCACTCGTGCAGTGGAATGTTATCTTTAGACTTAGATTAAGTCAGTAATGATCCTGTTTCCAATTGAGGGTACATTCTGAGGTTCTGTGTTGATGTGAACATCATTTAAAGCAGCACACCTAATAGGCAGAGTGGATTTGCATAGCTTGCTCTGAGTTAAGCATAACCTGGTCAGGAAGAGAAATAATGCAACATAAATCACTCACCCTCACCCCACCCCTCCAGGAGAATCATGTACATTTAGTGAATGAATACAATGCTCTCCTGAATACAGTACACCTCTACTTACCAGAAACCCTTACTCAGTTGTAAAATTGAAATTTGGGAGCAGTTACAAGACAGGAAGGATCGGACAAAGGGAGGAAGGTGGAGAAATTGAAGATTTAGACTTGTATGTTCAGAGGCTAGTTCTCAATCCACTTGCATGTGCAATGGTGCATTTCTTTATATCAGAGGCTGTGGTTAAAAACAAGGACATCTCTGTCACACATTCTTTAGTGGTTTTCTGTGTAGAGAAATACTTGCACTACAATAGCACTCTTCAGACTGTGTAAAGATGTCATTAGGGGAAGAGATGGAAATGCACGTTGTGATTCAGGGGACCTGGAGTGGGAGCTGGGTTTCTAATAGGCTGATGCTGCTATTGCTGGTTCAGGGACCACATTCACTTCTAGGCTTGGCTGGTTGGCGCTGCACATCGGTCTAAGTTGTCAAGTGCCTATGTTTTAAAAATATCTTCAGAGCTGGGCAAGGTGGCACATTCTTGTAATCCTATTCCTGGTGTGTGTGTGTGTGTGTGTGTGTGTGTGTGTGTGTGTGTAGGATTGGGGAGTTCAAGGTCAGCTTCAGTTGCAAAATCAGTTCCAATTCTTGCTATGCTACATAGCAAGATCCTGTGTGTGAATGTATGAGCGTGTGTGTGTGTGTATGTGTGTGTGTGTGTGTGTGTGTGTATTGCAAAATAACATCACAATTTGAGTGAAATTTATAATGACTTATATGATCTAATATATACTTAATATATGCAAATTTAATCTACTGTTTTCAAACTATCTTTAAATTAAAAAGAATCTACTGGACCTCTCCTTGCAGGCACATACATCCTATCTATCTCTTTTACTCTCAATCTCTTTTATATGATCATGACACAATGGTAGACAAGTTGCCCATAAAAATACTTTACCTTCTGGATTTGTGTGGTTGTTTCTTGGCAGTGTACTTTGCTGTATTTAGCTGCCTTTCTTATAAGCAGGGATTTGGCTGCAAAAGCTTAAATATTTGTGGCTAGAATGATGGGTACATTCTAATGCATCAAATCAGGTGACACACAATAGCTGCTTATTCTATCATTACTGATACAAGGACTGAGCCCTGGATTAGGGTGATGACAGCTTGATCCCTCTGCCTTGCACTTAGACTTTACTCTTTGGGATCAGAGACTGATCTGCCTGGCTGTTCTTTGACTCTGTTAAGAAAGCTTTGTTCTCTATTAACTGTTCTTTTAAACTTTTTTTTGTTTTACTTTTAAAATTCTAATTGATAATCCATGCCTAAGTCAATTAGGCATGTGGGGCGGTTTATAAAATGATGATTGTACAAATTTAGCTTCCCTTTATATAATTCTAGATCTCAATGTGTCTCAGACTCTAACTGTATGAATCAGTCTCTCTCTCTCTCTCTCTCTCTCTCTCTCTCTCTCTCTCTCTCTCTCTCTCTCCTTTCTATCTTTGAAATGTTCCTGGTTCTTCTGAGTAAGAAGATGTTAAGGTAAATAGATTTCAAGGTTACATGTGGCTAAGACAATAGTGGTTTTAGGGCATTTTAACACAGAGCCAAAAAACATTTCCACATGTTCTCATATGCACATATGTATGCATATATATTTACAGAAGACTTTATACTGAAGTATCAAATCATATAAACATTGCTGCTTCTGATTTTTGTTTTATAATTATCTTTTCTCTTATTCTGAAAATTTTATATCTGAAAAATGACTTGTTTTCTCTTAGAATGTATTATATTGTATATAATAATGTGACCAAATAATGTAAAATTTTTTATGATTTATTAGTTAGAAATAAAAATGTGCTTTTTATACTGTATCCCTCACTAGGAGAAATGAGTGCTGATTAGATGCTAGAAACTGCAAATGTTTCTTGAATGAATACCTTTTTTTAAGAAAATAAAAGGTTCCTAAATATTCAATACGTTGAAGCAAATGTGTACTGGGAATATAAGGTATCAAGGATATATCAAGTGATGTGTTTAAAGTCAAGTTCATTTGGTGGGTATTCACTAACTTGCTGAAATCCCCGAACCTGTATTCATAAAAATTTCATATCCTATTTTAAATGCATTGATACAATTTAAGCAGGTGCCTTGTAAAACATTCTAAACGCTCTTCGATAGGATTATGAATTGGAACTTTTTGGTCTTCTTTCTGTTTTCATTAAAAGGCATAAAAATAAGAGCAAGAAGCTGCGGCAGGCTGGGGTAGGGTTCCAGTCATCATCTTCTTGGGCATCCCAAATGATGCCCAGCTTGCATGTGCCTTGCTCCTTCATTCATGAGTTGGTTCCTCTTGTATTGCTCTTCTTGAATGGCACTTAATCATTTCAACTTCACTCTTACACCGAAATATTAACTGTCATGTGATTGAGGAGAAAGGAACTGGGGTGACCCTGAGAGAACAGGATCTCCTGGAGTCCAAGGATGGTTGAGTGTTTCTGGGTTTCTCTTCGTACCTTAGAAGACAGCAGTGCTTTAGACTGTTTTATAATCTTACTGTGCTCTAGTGAGGAAGGACTTTCACAGTCATATCACTCATGCTTCATTTAGCAATAGGTTCAAGAAGGGAATACCAGTTATAATATGTAGTTTAACTCTCTATTCCTGCCAATAACCAATGAAAGCATTTTGGTCATCACACATTGATACTCCTAACTCCTAACAACAGGAAGTTATAGAAGATGGTCATTTGAGAATTAAAGGAGTCTATACATGCAGACAGAACAAGATGCTTAAAATGATTTATTTCTGCCAAATTGTCATTGACCCAATAACACTTTTGAAAATGGCCCCCCCTAAAAAAGTGGAAAACAGGATCTGTGAAATCCAAATCGTTTGTGGGGAGTCAACATAGAAGCTCTTTCAAACCAGGAGGATTTGGGTGGATTTACTGAGCAGAGACATCTACTGCTCTCTTTAAATTCAGATCCTCTTTGCTTCCTGCACTAATGTGACCTAGAGTATAGGGAGCCAAGGGCTACACTATTCATTAAAGAGGAAAAATAAATTCATTCTATGCATTCCAGCGTAAATGTCAGGGCCTGACCAGGTTAAAAATAAGCCATACTTTTCTATCTTTAAAAAAAATAATAATGCGTTCGTTCTGTTTCAGGGTTGTTGCTATTTGACTAGGGGCATTTTTTTTTACAAGAGGCAGAAACTCCACTTTCAGAGACTCCAGAATAGTGGGAGGCCCAATGGTCAATGGAAAGCACATCTCCCCATGAAAGGCAGAAACAGCAAAGGCTCCCTTCTACCCTGAAGACAAACAACCACTCAGTGTGCCAGTCTTCATTTCAACAAATCTTTTCCAGGGAATTGACTCCAACTGTACAAGTCAGACACAGTTTTCCGATGAGAATCTGGCTTTTCACTGTGAACAGTGTGACCATATTTTCTGAACTAAAATTCAGTGCTGGATCTTGCAAGATGATAAAATATTTGAAAGTGGGACCATTCTAGAAATTGCCCACATATGGCTGCCAAACATGTATGTCTTGAGAAAACCCACACTTAATTTGTGTTTGATGTCATCTGGATATCAGATGATATCATATTCTTTGAATTTACCAAAAGGAAATTTGTCTTTTATTTTAAATTTGAGGGTTAACCACCATCATATAGAGTTTGTAATGTACATCTGTGATGTTCTTAAGTTATTTAGTTTTAGGTTTTGGGGGATATTTGCCTTATGTTTTCAATTATATTTTCAATGTTTAGACCTACTATACAACCTACAATGGGAGATTTTCTGTTTGCTGATTTAGCACATGCAGTTTTCGGTACTTACCCTAGACCCTCAGCTCCTACACGACAATTTCCAGCTAGAACTGTGTTTTTACGCTATCATCCTTTTGTGATAGAACTTCACTTTGGCACAAAGCTTTGAAAGCTCATCACATCAGGTGGCTCTTAAGCACAGAATAGAATGTTACTCCTTTTACAAGAAAAAAAAACTCGGTGTGGAAAATTAGGCCTTTGAGACATGTGTTCTTTGAATAAATGTCCTTGTCATCCTCAACCAATGTATTACTTTGTAATAACACATAGATGGAAGAAATGGACTATTAGTCAACCATCTAGTGCTTTGGGCATTTAGCAATAATAACTGTTAGTGTAAGATTTTTATATTAGGTGTTTTGAAATGTCAGACACAGATGCAGGGCAAGATGTGGCACATTTGCTTCCATTTAGACTTGACACCATTCATTGCTTTCTTTCAAGAAATGGAATGAGGAACAAAGATAGTGGCATACTGTGCCTTCATGCTGAGACTTTAAGCCTGGATGGAGCAAGAGATGAAAGAGATAGGGAGTAACGTGTTTGAAAAGCTCAAACATCTGTGATGCAAGAGGGCTCAGTATGTATTAGAAGACTTTACATGAACATGAGTGAAAATTTAGAGTTTTTATTAATCCTCCACCAAAACGCATGTAACTTGGTTACTTTTGCCTGCTATTCACTGAGTCTTGGATTATACAGAAATTTCACTGATTTACATTTAGGTGGATAGGAATTTGTCATTGACCAATTGAGGAAAGCTTCAGCTTTGAAAAAAAAGCTTCTGAAGACACAAGCAGAGGTCCAGAAGATTCTGGATGATGTTATTGGAGCTGTTTGAATTCTGTTATATAGCAGAAAACTGAAGTGAAAATTTAGTCGCTTTCTGGATATTACATTGAAAAATATCCATACTCTTTAAACCCAAGAGACATGAAAACACTCTGATCTTACCTGTCATTGGCCTTTAAACAGAAATAGTACCTTCACAAATATAGATTCTCTAACCTTGATGGGCAAGCACATTTCCTTTGTGATGTTTCCATGGAGAACAGTGATTGATCTTTGTGTGATCTTGAGAAAGCAGCGTGGGTTTTATTTGCCCCATAAAAAGTACCAAATGTGGAAAATGTACTTAGCATATGTGGATAAGCGTGCAGTCTTGCAGGGACTTGGTTTACGAGTCAGAGCCACTGCATTTAGTTTGCAGCTTCCTGTGGTTGATCAGTAGCTTCATTTGTGAAGTCAGGAAACCCAACTAGAGCCCTAGACTTGTGTGTTAGAAAAACCTCTAATGATTAAAAGTTATTTCAGGAAAAGGTGATACACTAATGAGGTAATGGAAAAATGGCATGTGTTATTAGAACACTTAGAACAAGAACCTCAACACTACTGACATTTAGGACAGAATCAGTCTTTGTTGAGGGGCTACCCTGTATATGGGAAGATGTGTAGTAGTGCCCTTGGCTTCTACCCACTAGATTCCAATAGTATCTCCACTTTTACCATTGTGAAACAAAAAAAAATTATTTATGATTTTTCAAAACAAAAAACAATCTCCCTCCCCCCAAAAAAACAATCAACCAACCAAATTAAAACAACAAACAAACAAGAACTAAACAAGAAACTCTTATCTTGGGGAGCATAACTGTCCCTGGTTAAGACCCTCTGATTTCTTCCCCATGGAAGAAATGTATCCTCCAAAAGGCAAGGGACATGTCTCAAGGCCTTAACATATAGAAGACCTGCCTAATTAATGATTAACTAAGACCCGTTTAATTAATGATTATCATTTGTTTTTGCTGAAATAAAAATTTGGCCAAATGCCATTATATAGATGTTTATATATTTATATATATTTTCTATTTGGAGAACTGAGAATTGATAGTAGGTCCATTCAGCAAGGCCAAAATATCATTCGTTTAGGCAGATGGTTCTTTTCTTCTAAATTTATTTATTTGGTTGTGTGGCTGTGTGTGTGGGGGGTGGGGGCGGGGAGTATGCACATGCTACACTCATGTGTTTCTGGAGGTCTAAAAACAATTTGTAAGAATAAGTTCTCTCCTCTATCATTTGAATCCTAGGGACTGAACTCAGGTCATCAGGCTGGCAGCAAGTGCTTTTGCACATCTTGCTGGCAATGTTGTTTCTGTTTTGTTTTGGTTGGTTGGTTGGTTTTTTTGCGATAGGGTCTCAGGTATACTAGGTTGATCTTGAACTCCTGATTTCCTTGACTCTAACCTCCAAGTGCTGGGATCACAGATGTATGCAACCATGTCTGGCAGACAGATGATCTTGATACTTCCTCAGAAAGTGCACAAATTCTCCTGTGTTCTGTGCTCTATGTTAGGAGCAATAGTCACCACAGAGGTGCCTAAGAAAACAAGTCCCATTGTCAGAGTTTGCTCCCCCTTTTTGATTCAGCTTTTCTCTTCGTGGACTTCAAGTCTTGAACAAAATTGAGAGCTATGCCATTTGCTTAAAAGGTTTCATCCCACTTGCTCATCGTTTGGAATCAGTGTTGCTATGGTTCTGACTCTGAATTGGTCCTTGAGCAATCTATGATGTCAGAAAGCTTCATGGTTTCTCAGACCTCATTTTCTTTGCACTTTCCTCTCCTCTCACCTATGCGTTTTCTTGCTCACATGTTACCACCTCTGCAAATCCACCTCCAGGTGCTTCAAATGCCTTTTCAATATTTCTTCCCTCTCACTTTTAAAAATAAATTAGATTTTTTTTCTCTCTGTGCAGGATCTGATTACCTCTGCACATTGTAGCTTAATATATGACTCTTTTATGAGACTAGAATGTATTGTCTTCTAATATTAAAAAAAATGACATTGACATTGCAAAATCACCTTTTTTGGGACCCAGTTATATGAGTTTTCACACAGGTAAGTATAACCTACATCACAATCATGATCCAGAACAGTTCTGTCACTTCAAAAATACCCCTCAGGGTGGCTCTTTGAAAGGCTCTCCTGAATGCTAGGTACCCTCCAACCTGTTCTCCATCCCTATGGTTTTGACTTCTCCCAGGAGGTCATTTGAGAGTGGCTTCTTTCCCTCAGCATGATAAAATTATTTGTCCCCTTTGGATATTCATCCACATCGCTGAAATTCATAGATGTTGTTTATATTGACATCCTATACCTTTTCTTCTGGGGTACCATCCAATAACCAAGGAGTATTTAAAGTATATTTGGGTCATTTTCAGATTTAAGTAGTCGTGGGCATAGAATCTGTGCAGGTCTTTGTGGGGATGTACTTCATTCTCTAGGGGTGATAATGTTGACCATAGAGTAAGTCATCCTTTTTTTTCTCCAGAGCAATTTTTAATTTTAATTGGTCCCCAAACTGAATTTAACATTTAAACTTTAATGATTTTGTAAGTCTAGGATTTCAGACTTCGCTTTTGAGATTTTTAGCAAGATAGAGAAAGGGGAGAGTGTTAAGGATTGGGAGTCCTAAAATCACTGCAGTTCAAATGGGTGGCCTACTCTTGATTGCCTTATGTTTGTGGGTTGGCATGCCAATTTTTCCCCAGTACATTAATTCTGACCCATGGTATTAGTACAGGAAGAGCTATTTAAATTGGATGGGTGCTTGACAAACAGCCTTCTGTTTCTGATGAGTGGATTTCTTTCTATCTCCAAATCCCATGACTATGACTGTGACTCTTATGCTTGAATCATTTTCTAGCTACATCAATTTCATGGTTGTCAGCAATGCCTAATCCATCTTCCATAGTCTGGAACTGCTCAAGCGACAGACTCCCTTGAGGTGGGAGTGCTCCTATATTCACTAATTTTCATCCTCACTGTCTTTGGGTTACTTGTATATGGTCAGAACTATTACTTTTTAATTTTAGCTATAGGAATAGATTTTGATGGAGAATATGAACAATGCTATAGATATAAATTCCCTCTTAAAATGTGACCATTTTCAACACCTAAGCTTATATTCTGAGGTTTTAAAATTCAGATTCTGTGCACACAACAATTTTTTTTTTGTATTTCAAATACCATTGCCATGCATGGTTACTACTAAGTGTTCAGTTAAATGTTTGTTGAAATGAATGCATAAATGTTTGAAAACAAGAAATCTACATAATTTTCTTCTTTGGTTACTATTTATAATATATCAAGCACTCTCTTTGTTTTCTGAGATTCGGATTTACATGACATGATGTTGATCCCTATTATTTTTAATTAGGATTTCATATTGGAAGCTTCATAACTCAGTTGTCTAGAAAAGTAGTGATCTCCCTGAATTTTGAAGAAAAATCACTAATTATTCTATAAAGTGGAATATTTAACTTCCTTGGGCTTACCAGAAGGTGAATTCCTTCTTTAACCTCCAGTTTAATCATATTTTCTTAAACTACTCTACACAAAATTGTTCTGTTTCTCATAGGCCATAGCTTTCTTATACTGTATTTGAATCTAGATCTATCCCTCTCAGAGGTCTGTGAATAACTTTAGGGTTAGATTTATGTCTCATTCTTCTTTGAAATTTTTAGCATTTATCCAAATGTCTGATTCATTTATGTTAAATAAACACTTGTCATATTGAGTAAGATTCCTGAGGTAAAATAAAAACAGCTAACACTGTTCATGTATTTATATATACATGTGTGTATGAAGACATATGTAATTCACACTCTCATGTTTTAGAAACTGATAGACGAACTTGAATAAAAGCAGAACCTTTTCCTGGAGTTGAATGGAATGAATAGATTTTTTAAATGGGTAAATACCACTAGAACTTGATAATAACACATGCTTAAGCTAAAGGACATGGAGAAATCAAGCCAGAAATTAACCTGGAAGCTTTCTCCTTACTGTCTAGTTTTCACTTGCTAGTGAAGCAAGGTGTTATTCTGACTGCCGGAGGAGAAAGGTTATCAACAGACTTAGCCATCTGTGAACTCCATGAGCTGCTATAGCAAGTAGGTGGGCAAAATATACCTATTGGTGAAATAATGATGTGAATGATATGGGAGTAATCAATTGTGTTCTTTTTTTTATCAATTGTGTTCTTATTGTGCTTAAGGATTCATACCTGCTACTGTAACTTTGGCCAAAATCCTATTGGTGATGAGGTCATAGAACCTACCATGACTGTTTTACTAAACTGGCATATCACACTCTCTTCTAAATATTTATCCTGATACCTGGAGATCAGTGTAGCTCTCATCCCTCATCAGCGATATCCTCATGGTATCCTACATTGACTCACAACTAGTCAAAGAACAAAGCTTCAGTGGAGTGCTCATCATCGCTGACATCTATATCACACTCCCATCCAAGGCTCACAGACCTTTACGGAAGAATGGGAGGAAGAATCTAAGTGCCAGAGACTGGGGGTGGGGTTGGGGGTGGGGGACTGTTACAAAAGAGTGTCTTCCAGACATGACATGCTAACTGTGCTCATGAACTCATGGAGGCTGTAGTTAGTTGCCTGGCCAAGATTGAGCCTGTCAACGTTGCATCATGGAAAGAGGATGGGCTTTTGAGGCCTCACCTCTCCTTGAAGGAATATTGACAGTAATGGTGGCTGAGAGGAAGGGAGGTCACCTTCTTCAGTGATAAATTGTCAGTGCTCCTGAAAATTATCTCCCATCCACACCCATGTAGGAAACCTTATTTAAATGTAGTGGGACACACACACACACACACACACACACACACACACACACACACACATGAGACACAAAAGTAGGAAGGGGACTTGTTAAGCATTCTCATACAGTCAAAAGGGAGGGGGAAAGATGTTGGATGGGGTGGTGGAGGGGTAACTGAGAAGTGGCTGAGAAGTGGGATATCATGGGATGGGGTGGTGGTGGAAGGGGTAACCAGGAAGTGAGATATCATTTGAGATGTAAACGGATGGAATGATTAATAATAAAAGGGAAAAAAGTGCTTCAGTGGGAGAGGTGTGAATATTGAGAGAGGGGAATGGGGGATGAGAAGGAGTAAAATTTATTTTGAAACTGCCAGGCTTGAAAAACTAATTAAAAATAAAATTGAAAATCTAAGCAAAATAAATAATCAACAGGGGGAAAAGTAGGTTTTAGAATGATTTGATATTACAGAGCAGAAATAAGTCTTTGACCAACTTGAATGGATGAGGGCCCCAAATTCACTCTGCCAAGTCCATTTCAAGAGCTCTCTGAGCATATCTTAAACCAAAATGTCCTCATGAAATGACTTTTCAAATTGAAAATATATTTCTGGTATCCTATCTTGAAACCAGCCTGAAAGTGACAGAAAAAAATTCAGCTGCCTGGGAAATGGTGCAGGACAAATTGTGGACCTCAATGTGGTTAGCAGTGCAATGCAGGACATTTTTTGCTTTAGCTTTCTTCACAGAGAAAGTTCATAAAATTCCCAATGGGATAATATATTGAAGAGCCACATGGAATTTCAGCTAAAATAAAGGAGCTTAGGTAATACCTGGATGTTATTGCTTCTTTTTCTAGATGGAGGTTAAGAATTTGGTATTATCTTTTCCTAGGTGGCTTGGTATGACCCAGACATCTGTCTGATATGGCTATATAGCAACAGTGAGGTTGACTGGTGAGCTATTCCAGGTACCTGGCTAAACAACTAAGTGGTCTGTCTGGTGGATTCTATCTGAAGAAGGCACAGAGAAGCTTATGTTTTCTTCCCAAAGGATGATTCTTGGTAACCTGTTCTAGAAACCTGTAAGATATACTATGCTTCCCTTTGCTGAGCTACAGTCACCATTACTTCATTTTGTGTTGGCCATCTACAACTGGATATTGGGCCCACACTTAGGTGTGGTCCCTATATATACCAAATGAGACTACTTTGATAAAAAAAATATTGAGTGCTAGCTGCTTATGGCTCATATTTGGACACTTCCCTAAATTGTCCTCAGCCACTTGGGAATTCCTTCCATGGAAATGCCTGGGAGATTATGCTTCCACACTGGAGGTTTCCCATAGCCAATTACTGACTGCTTTGAGGGAGAAATATAAAATCCCGTCTCTCCCTGGCTATGGTGTAGTATATCTATTCCATTTACATTTCAGAGTTCCTTCATGGATCAGGATGGGCTAGACTGCAGCTGGAACATCGTCTTTGCATCTCTTCTCTCTTATCTTCCACTTCCCTCTCTTTTTCTTGAGTCCTCCTGAGAACAGTTTGGTAGTGAATCATTGATACTACAATCTCCATTTCCCATTCTATTCCTAAACAAACTGACCTTAGACATGTGACTCAGCTTAAATGAGCTGACATAATAAGATGTTTAAATTAAACTGAAAATTTCCAGACCTATGCCTGAAGTACACTGAAAGAAAGCCAGTGATCTTGGTATGAAAATTACTGCGGTTGAGGCAGCAAAACCACACCACAACAGGGTTCTGCCTGATGTGTTGAGACCACTGGTTGTAGAACACCGCATAGCTATGTCAATCAGTGATACGTGCTTTGATTTAGTGATTGTAAAACTTTTGTTGGGCCCCAATGGAGTGAAAAGGAGTCATGGGTCCCTGACTTCAGTCCATTGGTTGGGTGAAAGTATCTGTGTCTGTCTTGGTCAACTGCTTGTTGGACCTCTCAGAAGGCAGTAATACTAGGCTCCTGTCTGTAAGCACACTATAGCATAAGTAATAGTGTCAGGCCTTGGTGCCTCACTCTGAGATGAAGCCCAATTTGGGCTGGGACACTGGACCTCCATTCCCTGTCTCATCTACACTTTTGTCCCTGCAGTTCTTTTAGACAGGAACAATTCTGAGTCAAGAATTTTTGACTGTGGGATGGCAACCCCATCCCTCCACTTGATGCCATGTCTTTCTGCTGGAGGTGGGCTCCATGAGTTCCCTCTCTCCACTGTTAGCATTTCATCTAAGGTCCCTCCCTTTGATCATCTCTCACATCTCATGTCTTTGGTACATTCTAGAGGGTCCCCCTCCCTCCTACCTCCTGAGGTTGCATATTCATTATGATGGCCCTCAGGGCTTCAATCCTGTTCCCCCCCACCCCAATACCTGGTTTTGTTCCCCTTTTCCCCGCTCTCTCCCTTCTCCCTCCCAGATCTCTCCCTTCTATGATTGCTTTCTTCTCCCTCCCAAGTGGGATTGAAGCATCCTCACTTGGGCCTGGTTAGCCTTCTTGACTTCTGTGGATTCTGTACATTTTTATTAATATCCACTTATTAGGGAGTATATACTATGCATGTCCTTTTGGGTCTAGGAGACCCCTGTAGTTGAATGAGGGAAAGGCTGGAAAAAATGGAAAAGGAGGGCGACCCCATAGGAAGACCAGCAGTCTCAACTAACCTGGACACCTGAGATCTCTCAGACACTGAGCCACCAACCAGGCAGCATACAAGAGCTGATATTTTGTGTACTACCAGGTGGGAGGTGCCAACACTTGAAGATCATGAATTTAGGTCATTCTGGGACGAATAGTGAGTTGGAAGCCAGCCTTTCTTATAGGAAAGCCTATCTCACTTTTGCTATAGCAATACGTACAGATCACTGCCTTGCTCAGCTATCATTAGAGAAGCATCTTAAAGCAAATGGGACCAATCACAGAGGAACACAACTAGACAATTCATAGAAAGGGTGAAACATTGTAATACTAAGTTCTAAATTGGATGTCTTCAACCTCTTTTCTCTGTGGCTTGGGAATCTATGTGGAAGAGGAGGCAAAACGATTGTAAGAACCAAAGAGATGGATGATATCAAGGAAACGGGGTTTTCTAAACATAACAGAGCTGATACACTATGAACTCACAAGAGACTGTGGCTGTACACATGGAGTCTACACACTTTTAAGCTGCATGGGGTTCTCGGCACTGCATGGAGTAAGTGGGTAGCTCACATCCCTAACCAAGAAACTGTCTCCAATGTAAGTCTGTCCCAAAGGAAAAAATATTTTTTTATCAAAGTAGTCTCATTTGGTATATATAGGGACCACACCTAAGTGTGGGCCCAATATCCAGTTGTAGATGGCCAACACAAAATGAAGTAATGGTATGTTTGTAGAACTTTCGTCTCATATTACTTTGGGTAATTTTTGTCTTATTGATTTTGTTTGCTTGTTTGTTTGCATTTGTTGTAAACTACAGATCCTGATTTTTGTTTTTATATTTTGTGGGTTTTTTGCTAATATTTTTAAAAATTTTGTTCATTTTAAAAAAAAGAAAAAAAGGAAAAGAAATGGAGTCAGGGACAGTGAAAGGGTAAGAAGCCCTGGGTTAGACTATGCTTCCATACCAGACCTCTCACTGGCCACAAGGTGCCATATGAGTCTCCTGTGTACTTGGCACAGCCCTGGGAAAGGGGTAGTGCTGAACTTATCAGAATTAATTTTCTAGTATTGAATGAATAGAAACTTAAGAAAGAGATTAAGTTTAGCTTAGAAAATCAATGTGTTGGCAACCTGAATTTGGGTCCTAGCGTTGATATATACTTCATTTGTTCAAAATGATCCCTGCACGGGTGATTTGGGACTAGAGGGGGATGGCTGGAGGAGGGGCATGGACTGAAGAACCCGATGAGAAAGTTTAAGCCTGCAACTGTGGCAAACAATACAGTAAGAACGTTTGAAGCCTTCCTAGGTGAATCTCAAATAGAGCTCCTCTCTACCATTGTGGTAATTCTATTAGAAAAAGGACATTCCCTGCCTCATACTAGGTCACCTGGTTTTAGGGAATGCAGCATGGGCCAGATGCTAGGTGCTCCTGGGAGAATACAGCAGCATATTAAAATCAATACATGACTGTCATCACAAAGTCACCATCTTTCTTCCTCCCCTGTTGTGTATAGAATTAATTTTCAACTCTAATATTTTTTTCTTATTCTGGATACATATTTTCTGCTATATGACTTTGCAGAGTCCTCCTCACCCCTGCATGTGAGTGCTCACACATGTGAATGCAAAAGCAGAACACTGGGTGTCTTCCTCTGTTTCTAGTTTATTGTCTTTAGACAGGGTCTCTCAGTAAATTGGAGGCTCATCATTTCAGCTCTGCTGAGTAGCTTGGGATTTGCCTGTGACTGTTCCCCAATTCTGGAGTTAACAGAATATGCAGCCATGTGCAACTTGTTAATCTTGGTGCTGGTGATTCAAACTCAGGTCCTTCTGTTTGCAGAGCAAATATTGTTACTCACTGACCCATCCTCCTCAGCCTCAACTTTTAAATTCTTCTAAGTGAAGAGCTAGACTATGTTTCTCAAATGTTTGCTTTTGAGTTTTGTCATATAATAAATTCGGGGCATTATTAAAAATTGTCAAATGACCAAAATGACCTAATCCCTTATTAGGCTTGCCCTCATACATTTCTGCCAATACCTTGAAATTCACATCTCCTTGGTAGCATATTAATTCGAGAAAGAGGATGAGAGACTTGTGGAGTAAAGTTAATTCATCAAAGTCAAATCCAGACCAGAGCTGCTGATCTTCAGTTAATCTTATACATTCAGGAGGAAGCCCGCCGGCAGAGAGCAACAGGACCACTCAACCGAAGTCCAACCCAGACTATTTCAGCCTCTGTTGATACTTAGATGTAGGCGGCAAATAGATGCTTACTGTTACTCACCAGGATTTTTGTGCTCGTTCATTTCATATCCCTGTTGTGACCATAATTGGCTGTTGATATATCAGTTTTCTCTTGCTTCCACCATGATTTTCATATTCCAGTAGGAACTTGCTTTGTTTTAGAGACTTTTTCCCTTTCAATCCTTCCATCACCATTGGTTAAAATACACATCCAAAAGATTGGGGAGATGGACCAGTTACTAAAGTGCTTGCCATGCAAGTCTGAAGACCTAAGCTCAGATTTTCAGCTCGCATATAAAATAGACAGATTTGGGAGCACACTTCTGTATCCCCAGCACTGGATGGACAGAGACACGAAGATCACTGGGACACACTGATCCATGTATTTAGCCAAATTAGTAAGCTCCAGGTTTAGTGAGAAAGCTTATCTCAAAAATGAAGGTGGTGGGTGATTTAAAAAGACATCCATTGTCAACTTCTGGTTTCCACTCACATGCAAACGCAAGTACACACATACAGACACACACAGCGAGACACAGACACACATACAAAGACACACACAGAAATTTAGGAATACTTAACTAATGGCTCGTGGATGCATCATCAAAGCTAGACCTGCAGGATAATTCTGGAGAGATGATTTGTATAAAAAGAGGTGTGGGTGGTGGAATAGGCAGAGGGGAAAAGGTTAACTTTTTTCTCCTTGGTGATGATTTCCCAATTGTAACAGAGTATCAGTTCATAATTTCCTTTCTTGCATTTGTAAGTCTTTTTATGTAGGACTTTGATAAATAGTATAAGTTTTGCTGGCTATAATGTTCTAACTATAGATAGGAACAAAGTCATTTTTTTTACCTTGATAGAATAGGGGGAACGATTATATCTGTAGTCTCTATATAATGAAGAAAAGCAGAAAGACTCAATAATTTTTAGCATATGATGTCTTAAATTGTTTTTCCTTTTTAATTTTCCTGGTTGCTTATTCTTATAAAGGGAACAGTTGGTAGTTTTCTTATCACCATTCCCTTTAAAAAACATCTGCCTAGTGATCTTGACTGACTTTACTAGCTGAACAAACATGTACCTCATTGGTGAAACTCCTCCAGCAGCAATCAGTTAGATCAGCATGTCAGGTCAAAAGAGTTCATACTGTAATAGCTGTCATCACTATAGAAAATTTTAAATAAAGATTATTTTTACTTTTGTAATTCTAAATGCCTTGGGGACCAAGTAGCAAGTCCACCCACAGCTATTGTCAAGTGTATTTCTTTTTTCATCACTAATAAGGAGCGATCTTTCCTCTGCCTAAATTTAGTTATCCTACAAAAGAGATCTAGAGGTTTGTGTTGCAATGCTGAATTCCTGGTTTTGTCTTATCTATTTTTCTTTTAAAACTCTCGTGATTTCTAATGTAATCAGAATCTTTAGTCCTAATATTAAGTAGGTGTGTCTAGAGATTTTAAATCTAATTTTGTTTAGGACATCGAACTTTTTTTCTTTTAAGGTTTGGTATCTTGACATAAAAATTCCATTTTTTCCATCTTTCCTGCTAATCTGCCAGTGGTGGGAAGTGATACTTGTTTCCCACAAAAGGGTCATGCCCTCTTTTGCCTGCAGATGCCTTCGACTGAACCTCTTTGATCCTACAGTCTGGCTATACTTGGATGGAATCACACTTAAAGTGAATGGACATAAACATTCTTTTTTTAAAAAAATATTTTTATGATTTAGCTAAAGTTTTATATTTATTCCCTTATAAAATATATGGATATACTTTATGTATAGTGTGAACACATACTATCCATAATTCCTAAATCCAGAATTTAAAATAATTTGAAACCAAACTAATCACATCGTTTTATTTTTTTCATTTTTCTTTTTTAAGGAATTAATTACTTTTTTTTACACTCTGTATTTTATCCCTTCACCCCTGTCCACCCTCCGACTGTTCCACATCCCATACGTCCTCCCCACTTCCCTGTCTCCACGTGGATGTCTCCACCCTCCACCCCACCTGACCTCTAAACACCCTGGAGCCTTCAAACTCTTGAGGGTTAGGTGCATCATCTCTGAATGAACACAGACCTGGCAGTATGTGTGCTAGGGGCCTCATATCAGCTGGTGTATGCTGCCTGTTTGGTGATCTCAGGGGTCCAGAGCAATTGAGACTGCTGTCTCTCCTACAGGGTCGCCCCTCTCCTCAGCTTCTTTCAGCCTTCCCTAATTCAACAACAGGGGTCAGCTGCTTCTGTCCATTGTTTGGGTGCAAATATCTGACTCTTTCAGCAGCTTGTTGGGTCTTCTGGAATGCGATCATGCTAGGTCCCTTTTTGTGAGCTCTCCAAAGCTTTAGTAATAGCGTCAGGCCTTGGGACCTCCCCTTGAGCTGGATCCCACTTTGGGCCTCTTGTGACACTTTATTTTCCTCAGGCTCCTCTCCTTTTCTGTTCCTTTAATTCTTTCAGACAGGAACAACTATGGGTCAGAGTTGTGACTGTGGGATCCCCCCCTTTCCCTCACTTGATACCCTGTCTTCCTGCTGGAAGTGGGCTCTATAAGTTCCCTCTTCTTACTGTCAGTCATTTCATCTAAGGTCCCTCCCTTTGAGTCCTGAGAGTCTCTCACCTCCCAGGTCTCTGGTACATTCTGTAGGGCCCCCCAACCTCCTATCTCCAGAGGTTGCCTATTTCCATTCTTTCTGCTGGCCCTCAGGGCTTCAGTCCTTTCCCCCACCCAATACCAGATCAGGACATAAACATTCTTATTTCCTTGTACTTCATATTCTAATGCGTCTGTTGTAGGTTGGGTTTCCTGTGAAAGCAGATCCAGAGACGGAGTTTAGCAGACCATTCATTAAGTAGTGCTCTTAGGGTTAGCATGTGGCCACTTTACTTCTCCTTCTGCTCAATCCTTCCCCCTTCCCCTCTCTCATACTTATATGTCATTATTTCACATGGCAGCCATACTTGGATTAAGCAGTTATGAGAACAACAACTGAATTGATCTTTATAAAACTTGAATGATTGATTGATTGATTTCCCAAAACAGGGTTTCTCTGTGTAGCCCTGGCTGTCCTGGAGCTTGCTTTGTGGACCAGACCAGACTTGAACTCACAGAAACCCATCTTCCTTTGCCTCACTAGTACTGAGATTAAAGCAGCACACCACCACTCCCCGGCTAATTGTTCTTACTCTCATTATCATTTCCTCCTCCCTCTACTCCCTCTAGCCTTTCCCCAAATTTCCCATTCTCCCTCTCAAATCTGTGAGATTTAATGAATACAACTTGCCTAATCCATGTTGTTTGTGTGCATATGTCTGAAAGCATACAATTCAATGGATGGGAGCTGAGCTTTCTGTGGGTGTCCCAGGGATTTGCTAGTCGTGGGCATTCTGTCATGGGTTACAGTCATCTTTTTTAGTTTGTTTTCTATTCTATTGGGGAGTGATAGGATGAGTCAGTTAAGTGGAAGGATTTTATGGGAAGTCAGCATTGCTGCCATTTTCAGGCAAACTTTAAGAACAACATAAGACACTTGTCATACATTCTCAGCAGTTTGAAAAATGTCAGTCGTTTTGCCCACTGTGATCTGGACTTCTTGAGTGGGTTTTAGCATCTAAAGGGGTCGTGGAGTGAAGACAAAAGGGAAGGAGCAAGGGCCTTCACGGTAAATAAACACACAAATAAATATAACCTGCTTGGTCTGTATATTGCTTGTATGTAGATTTTCATGGGCTACCATCTTTTGGTGAATAAAATTAAGATGAGTGAAATTGCTTAATGCAGAAAGGCTAATCTGTCACTAACTCAATGGATGAACCTGCAAAAACTAGAAGTGATCAAAGTGGCTTATCCGTTTAGTTTTTCTTTTCTTTTCTTTATTTATTTGTGTGTTTATTTTCAAAGCTGAACATTTTGTATTGAATAAGCAATGGACATACACCTCGAATGAAAGGATAGATACAGATAGGTAAAAAAAAAGACAATTAGACATAGAAAGATTTTTGATGTACATCAAAGGAAAGTGTCCAATAAATTGCGCTATTTTCATACAAATAAATAAAGAGAGAAAGACAGACAGACAGACAGACAGAAAGAAAGAAAGAAAGAAAGAAAGAAAGAAAGAAAGAAGGAAAGGAAGAAAGAAAGAAAGAAAGAAAGAAAGAAAGAAAGAAAGAAAGAAAGAAAAAGAATATGTGACAGGCTGGTGACTAGAACTGGTCAAACTTACAGATGCAGTGGAGTATGGAGATAGAGGGCTGGAAGGCTGCTGACAGGCAGTAAGAAAAAATTAGATTTGTGGGTACACGAGCAGGAAGGTGGGGCTCAGTGTGGGATGAAGTTTACGTTTTAATTTCATTTACTTGTAAGTTGAAATTCTAGGAATATTCTGCCTCCCTTTGATAACTAAAATCAATTCAGTGGTATCCATGCTTATTTGAGCTGTCTGAACAATATACTCGTGGGTGCATCAAATCAAAGCTATGAGATAGTATCATTTGCACTGGCTTTACCTTGTCAGTGTCTGCTGAAACAATTGACCAGGAAGTGCCAACAGTGTCATACAACAGGTTGTACCGGTATTATGAGTACACATGGTCGGACGAGCTCAATGCAGTCTTTCAAACTCACATTTAAACTAAAGGTCATTTTTTAACATGGAATCCATTATCTTAGCAATCAGCTCTTCACAAGAAACGCCAGCCTGAGAAAACATAAAATTACACTAAAGGAATCTTTTAAAATCATGGGGGGTGGGAAATCTTCATGTTTTTTATACTTCATGCTTCAAGTGCTTCCCCGGCTTAAAATAAGAATTAACCCAGGGGTCAAATGCTATCCTGAAAGGGCCGTGCTGCCATTCAGGCAATGATGCTTGTCAGCAAGTCAGGGAAGGACGGGGGTAAAATGGTGCCATTAGATGGATGAGCACTCACTGTTTTTTTTTTTTTTCCGCATGTGCATTTTTCATATTCAGAAAGAGCTGCTTTCAACAGCTCTTTCCCTCGGAGCGTTCCTTCTCACTTAGTGCCCCATTTGAGTCATCTTTCCCCCCAGGTGTCAAAGCTGTATTAGCAAAGCATTTCCTCTGTACTTAGCAAAGGTGTATTTCTGATGAGTTCATTTATTCTTTTCTTCAGCAGAGAGAAGCAGTAAAACCACTAGCGGGAAAATGTCAGGGAATAGAGTGCAAGGTGAGGGTAGGGGAAATGGGGCACGGTTTTAAGTAGAGACGGAAGAAGAGTTACATTATGTTATGTTATGTTATGTTATGTTATGTTATGTTATGTTGTGTTGTGTTGTGTTGTGTTGTGTTATGTTATGTTATGTTATGCTGTGTTATGTTATGTTATGTTATGTTATGTTATGTTATGTTATGTTATGTTATGTTATGTTATGCTGTGTTATGTTGTGTTGTGTTATGTTATGTTATGTTATGTTATGTTATGTTATGTTATGTTATGTTGTTATGTTATGCTGTGTTATGGTGGATGTTCTCAGCTACACATGTGAGGTGTTGCATTTACTTTGCTTCATTTCATCCTCCCAAGGATCTAGTGATTGTATCATTATCTTAGTCAAAGACTACTCAGAAATGGGTTTGAGCCAATAGAGAGTCTTTATTAGCCTGCTGGCAGCTATACTGCCTGTTCGTGATCCCATTGTAGCACCAAGCCTTTCTCAGGGAGACATTTTAAGCACAAAAATTATGTTCTGGGTTGACACATTTCAGTTAACAAGAGTTTTGCAGCCTGAATGGTACTTCAATCATGGAGTCAGTTGTGCTAAGGTCTGGGGCCCTGTTATAATCTCCATTGTTTAAATGGATATTTTCTTTATTTACATTTCAAATTTTATCCCCTTTCCCGCTTTCCCCCTGGAAACTCTCTATCCCATCCCTCTCCCCCCTGCTTCTATGATGGTGTTCTACTGGGGCATCAAGCCTTCACAGGACCAAGGGCCTGTCCTCCCATCGATGTCCGACAAGGCCATCCTCTGCTACATATGCAGCTGGAGCCAGGGGCCCCTCCGTGTGTACTCCTTGGTTGGTGGCTTAGTCCCTGGGAGCTCTGGGGGTCCTAGTTGGTTGGTTATTGTTCTTCCTATGGGGTTGCAAACTCTACAAATGAAGAAAGTGAGCCTAATGTGGGTTTTTTTTTTTGAGAAGTTTGTCCAGGGGTGCAAAAAACATTATTGTAAACTGGGTGTGATTCAAATTCTACCCCAAGCAAATCTGGTCTCTAGCAAGTCCCACCCATGGCAGAAGTGATGAGGAAGACTCTGAACAGATAACCTATGAGTATCTGGGGCTGAACACTGAAAATTTTATGTTTTCGAAACACTGTGGAGGTTAAGCTAGGCACATCTGAAGAGGCTGAATTTGTCCTAGAGATGGCATGGAATGTCTGCAATGTAAGTAAATAAAACAATAAGGTTTGGGGTAAAACTTACAGAGGCAGGTGCCACCTTCGGTAATTCTTATCACAAGCCATTAAAGGAGTTAGATGGAGCAGGATAAAGTCATATCCAAGCAAGGGGGAGAAAGCAGCATCTGGATTGCGGGAGACTCAGTGTAGAATGATTTGTCCCATTTTGAGCATATATTAAGTGATATTGTATAAATTAATGGGAGAGGGCTGATGACTTCCCAGTCCCTGTTAATGGCTCTCTCATTTCAGGGACTATTCGATAGAAAAAGGCTTAAGTAAACTATAGTCATAACTATAGAACAATGTTATAGTGCATAAGATTTATATCAACGATCTTTACTCAGAGTGTGGTCCCTGCTCCATTCCCGGGCTACAAGACTGTCGGTCAACTCGAGGTAAGCAGAGGCAGTGAGAATAAGCATGTAGAAACATTTAGTGTGCATATGTGTATGTGAGTGTGTGTGTGTGTGCGTGTGTGTGTGTGTGTGTGTGTGTGTGTGTGTGTGTTTGTTGGCACAAAAGCACATGTGTAGAAGTCAGAAGACTACTTTCAGGAGTCTATTCTCTCTTTCCACCTTGTATGGCCAGAGGATCCAAATTCGGCTGTCAGGTTTGACAATAAGGACTTTCACCGGCTGAGCTATCTCACTAGACCTATAGAAACTTTAATGACAAATTGTCATTGTTGTCCCATCAAGTGATCAGTGTGCTTTCATTTAGGATGCTTTCAAATATTTTTCTGATAACTTATTTTTATTGAATTTTATAAAATGATTGGTCTGAGCCGGGCGTGGTGGCGCATGCCTGTAATCCCAGCACTTGGGAGGCAGAGGCAGGCGGATTTCTGAGTTCGAGGCCAGCCTGGTCTACAAAGTGAGTTCCAGGACAGCCAGGACTACACAGAGAAACCCTGTCTCGAAAAACCAAAAAAAAAAAAGATTGGTCTGTACCACAAATGGTTTGAAATGAATTGATCTATGCAACATGTTAATTAAGCTATTATTAATTAGGATCTGAGTGCATATGGAACTACATGAAATTACATGGCTTATATCTGTTTTATCTTTTTATTTATGAGAGAGAAAAGTGAGCACTTTAAAATAAGCTTTTCTTTTATTGACTGATTCCTCTCTGATGTGATAATATGAAGTACAGCTGTTCTGGTAAACTCCAAATGAGTCAGGTATGTAAACTGTCTGTGGGAGGCCTTGCAAATTTAAGAATAGAGAAACAACAGTTCTCAGTCCACCCTAGCAAATATAACCATGAGATAGCCTTTATTTAAAACATACTTTACAGCTGAATGTTCTTTAAAAGTTCCTTGTTGAATGCGTTGAATGGTTATTAAATTATCTTTATGTTTGTAAAAGGACTCTTATTATTATCTTGACTCAATGTGGAATAAACACATTTTCTCCTCTAATTTATTATATCCTAATGAATAATTTAAAACTCATAGGTAAAGCCCTTTGATGTTCAACTGTAACTCAGAATTAGGTGATTTCAGGTGATTATTTGAACCCATAGACATGTGGCCTAATTATGTTAAAGGTGGGTCAAAGTGCTTGCTGCCAAGCCTAATGACTTGGATTTGATCCCCAGAACCCACACGAGGGAAGGAGAGAACTGACTCTCACAGGTTGTCCTCTGATGTTCACACACACACACACACACACACACACACACATACACATACGCACACTAAATGTTTCTACATGCTTCTTCTCACTGCCTCTGCTTACCACTCACATTTGCCACATCTACTGTGGCATGTACACCCCCGACTACATACACTAAATTATATATACATATACGTTTGACTACCTTAAATATTCACAATAGCATTTCTTTTTAATTTCAGAAACTGTGCATACATTGTTGAAAGATCCAGAGCCGACCATTTCTCTTTCCTTAAAATTCTAGAACTCTTCGCTGATGTGTTTGTTAATAATGAGCCTTGCTTTTAGCAGTCAAGAGAACCCTGGTAAAACAGTTTCTGACCTTCAGCTTGTCATGTTTTATTTACAGGCTCAGCGTGGCACACTTAGCTGATATTGCTTTGGGGATTCTGGGACCTAAACACATGAAGACATAAGACAAAGAACCCTTTCTTTTAACCAATGATCTCTGGACTTTGAGTAAGTATGCTCAGTGCTCAGAGTCATTGGAATTTCTCTGGAACCTGTAAAATAAATCAGTTTCATAATTTAATTCAGCAAATAGGAAAAATGTGTTTTAACATGTAGTGATTCAAGTTACATTAGACCATCTTTAGGGAAGAGTTCAGAATCATGTTTTGTTTTGTTTTCTTCTCTTTTCACATTTGAAAAGGCACGAATTTTAAAATCTAAATTCTCAAGTTTCCATGAAAAATAAGCCTTTCTATATAGCATACATAAACAATTTCAAGGACTTGCAAGCTGTTTAAAGCTATATTGTCCATGAATACAAATAATGTACATTTTTTCCTAATATTTTAGGAGCTTTAAAAAATCTCAACATATGACACAAAATAAAGCATTATATTTTCTGAACAAAATGTATCAAAATTCTTACCAAAGAATTCATCAGCAGAAGTAATTGTTCACAGGGTGATTTTTATCTTGGCCTTTTCCAAAATCTGCATTTGATGATCATTTTTAAAAGATCCTACTATGAGCGTGGTTACTTTAAATGGTCTGCTTTCTGTGTTTAGCTACAGCATGCTTGACAAAGAGCAGTGCACACGCCTGATAAACTCTTCATAAATTTATTATAAGGTAATATCTACTTGTCAGTTCTCAAGTCATTACTTTTGACATCAAGCAACGATACAAATGGAAAGTGAAGATACAGCCCCTGCAATCATTTTAAATGACTAATATAGATCATGGGAGAGGTTGTTAATGAGAATAAATGAAATAATATTTTCTGGCAATATGATGGTTGCTTTTATGAAGCCAAGAAGAGGTGGTTAAATTTTAAAGTTGATTAGAGTCTGCTAAACCATGGGGTGATGAAATAATGTCAAAATAAATCTAGATTAAAATCTATTCTCACCACGATCTTTCTAAATATCACTGTATATTTCTTATACACAATTTAATTAAATTTCTCATTTTCTTGCTGGTAAAATATATTTAGACAAAACACATTGGCTTATTTTGTGCTAGATACTACTAATGATGTGAACTAATGCTCAATGCATACAATTTAAAGTCCACGGTTACCATCATATATTTGGTGATACAGGGAAAGGTCTGAGTTCCTATGCAGATTCAACTTTAAGATCAGATTTGGTGACTTTCAATAAATCATTGTACAGATAGATTATGGAGCTGCTGTGGTCACATCGTCTATCATCTACTTGCAATGGTCTGAGCCTTCTAGGATCTTAAAATATAATTGAGAATACAAGATATACAGACATGAAAAGTTAAATCATCATCCTAGGCAGTGATATAAGAGTTATCTCAAGGCAATACATGATTGAACACCAAATAATGTCTCATGTCTGTGCACTAGTGACATTTATAGCTGTACACAGAAGAAAGCGAGCCAGAAAATACTGTGAAAGTTCAAAGGTGAAACATACAGAGAGAGGGGGGAAGGAATTCCAGACTGACATGACAGGGAAGCTTTCATGAAAGAGGCAGATCAGGGGATGACCCTTTAATGTCACTGGACTTTGTTTGCCAGGGGGAAATAGGTCTGGGAACTCTCTGCTACTATCTATTTCTGATTCTAAATAGTATTTCTGCCAAGCTTTATTTATATTCTAGTAAGACTGTTAGTGGGCATGAGCCTGAGGACTACTTAGCAAAATCTGCATTCTCTTCTTTGGGGGCTAGACATCATTTCCCAGCCTTCTTTAAAGTTATGTAGAGCCATGTGGCAAATTTCTGTCTGAGAAATGAATGGAATATAACAAATATAACAAAGGATTCTGTAATTCACCAGATTTGGACACTAAAACATCTGTTGTCACAGTTTCTGAGGGCCATCCAGGCATTTAGGAACTTACCAATTAGACAAGAGACTCTACATTAGGAAATTGTTTGAAACTGGGTGTATGGTGTGGGCTAGGGCCCATGGTCTTCTACAGTTTTCCCTGCAACAGACTGTAGGTCTGTATGTTCCAGCCTATATGTTCCACAATTATATGTACCCATTTACAAGAAGCTCATGGACTTCTCTGTGGGGATATGTGAAGAGATCATGAGATTTTGTAGGCTTCTTTCAGAGGAAGTGGTTTATAAAAATCTTCAGCTCTGAAAGTGGCATGCCGTTAGAAGGCCCAGCTGTGGAAATCCTTTCTGCCATACCCCATTCACTGCACAGGCCCTCCCAGCTCAGAGCGGGAGCAGGCTCTGTGTGCATGTAGCCACCAGCAGGCAGGGCTCACTGGAGCCATGGTGCGGGCTGTCTACCACAAAAAAGGCTATTTGTTGCCTGCCTTCCAGCTTGAGCTTCAAAAATCTCTTGTGGTCTATCAACTTCTGTTCCCTTTCCGCTTACTTAAATGAAATGACACCCGGTGCGACCTCAGCCCTCAGTAACTTCACTGAGGGGGCTATTCCTTGGGATCACTCACCTAATGAGGTATAGAAATTGACCAAGAGACAGAGTTCTCCTGCAGTTGAACTGTTGCACAGTTGAATGTCCATTTGGTTGAGGAGTTTGTCTACCCAGTGGATCTTTGTCCTTTTTCAGGCAAGTTGAAGAACAGTGGTAAAGAAGGGAGCAATCACTTGTAGCATGGACATTTTTCCTTTACAAATTTATTTAATTTTTAAATTTATTTTTTTAAATAGTACATTTGCCTGTGGACCACTATGTGCCTGGTATCCTTGGATGGCAGAAAGGGACATCAGATCCACTAGAACTGGAGTTACAGACGGTTGTCAGCCACCATGTGGATTTTATAACCTAGGTCTCCTGGAAGGACAGTCTCTGAGCTATCTCTACAGCCTTGGATTTATTTATATTTTATTTTATGTGTATGAGCGACTTGCCTTTTGAATATCTATGATGGGCAGAGGAGCCTGCCTGATCCTCTGCAATTGCAGGTACAGATGGGTGTGAGCTGCCGTGTGAGTTCTGGGAGCCAGGGTCCTCCAACTGCTCTAACTGCTGAGCCATCTCTCTAACCACCCCTCTTTTGCTCTTTTTCCTATGCTGTTTTTTTAAGTCAGTAAATATCAGTTGAATTCCTGCAAGTCAGACCTTGTTCTCGATGCTAGAAGCACAGTTATAACAAGAGGGAGAATTTGTTTCTTGGAGCTCATATTCTGGTGGAGTATCTGGTGGGTGCCACTAGACCACATGAAAAAGTAGGCTATGCTCATATTATTATTCAGGAGCTGAAGAACTGTGAAGGCATTAGCAGAGTCTTCTGTTTTGCTGAGTGTCTTCCTTAACTGTACTTTAAGTCAGTGCCAGCACTTCTCAAAATTTAATGGACACACAAATAAGTGAAGTAACTGTCTTTTAAGACATGTGAAATCTTTTTTTTAATAGGGTTATTTGGTTCTTTGGGGTCTAACTTCTTGAGTTCTTTGTATATATTGGATATTAGCCCTCTGTCGGATGTGGGGTTGGTGAAGATCTTTTCCCACTTTGTTGGTTGCCGTTTTGTCCTTCTGACAGTGTCCTTTGCCTTGCAGAAACTTTGTAATTTTATGAGATCCCATTTGTCAGTTCTTGATCTTAGAGCATAAGCTATTGATGTTCTGTTCAGGAAATTCCGCCCCCCCCCCTGCCCCGTGCCCATGTCCTCCAGGGTCTTCCCCAGTTTCTTTTCTATTAGTTTCAGTGTGTCTGGTTTTATGTGGAGGTCCTTGATCCACTTGGAGTTGAGCTTAGTACAAGGAGATAAGAGTTGGTGAATTCGAATTCTTCTGCATGTTGACCTCCAGTTGAACCAACATCATTTGTTGAAAAGGCTATCTTCTCCACTGGATGGTTGTAGCTCCTTTATCAAAGATCAAGTGACCATAACTCTGTGGGTTCATTTCTGGATCTTCAATTCTATTCCATTGGTCTACTTTCCTGTTGCTGTACCAATACCATGCAGTTTTTTTCTTTTTTTATTGGATATATTCTATATTTACAATTCATTTCCCTTTTTCTGGTTCCCCACCCCCAAAGGTCCCACATGCCCTTTTCCCTCCCCCTGCTCCCGCATCCATACCATGCAGTTTTTAACACAATTGCTCTGTAGTACTGCTTAAGGTCAGGGATATTGATTCCCCCAGAAGTCCTTACAGAGCTAAACAAGGAATTTTCACCAGAAGAAATTCAGATGGCTGAGAAGCACCTTAAGAGATGTTCAACATCATTAGTCATCAGGGAAATGTAAATCAAAACAACCCTGAGATTCTACCTCACACCAGTCAGATGGCTAAGATTAAAAACTCAAGAGACAACAGGTGCTGGCGAGGATGTGGAGAAAGAGGAACACTTCTCCATTGTTGGTGGGATTGCAAGATGGTAGGTACAACCGCTCTGGAAATCAGTCTGGTGGTTCCTCAGAAAATTGGGCATGACACTTCCAGAGGACCCTGTCATACCACTCCTGGGCATATACCCAGAGAATTCCCCTGCATACAATAAAGACATATGCTCCACAATGTTCATAGCAGCCTTGTTTATAATAGCCAGAAGTTGGAAGGAGCCCAGATGTCCCTCAAAGGAGGAATGGATACAGAAAATGTGGTATATTTATACAGTGGAATACTACTCAGCAATTAAAAATAATGAATTCATGCAATTTGTAGGCAACTGGTTGGATCTGGAAAATATCATCCTAAGTGAGTTAACCCAATCACAAAAGAATACACATGAATTGCAATCACTGATAAGTGGATATTAATGAGCCCAGAAGCTCTGAATACTCAAGGCACAATTAGCTAAGCAAAAGATTCCCAAGAAAAAGGATGCAGAGGACCCTGGTCCGGAAAAGAGTAAATCCAGTTTTGTAGGAGAGTACCAGAACAGAGAAATGGTGGGGGAGGGGGTGATTGGGGAATGGGGGGAGAGGACTTATGGGACATATGGTGAGGGGGAAACTAGAAAGGAGAAAGCCTTTGGAATATAAACAAAGAATATAGAAAAAAAAGACATGTAAAATCTGCAGGGCAGTGGTGGTGCATGCCTTTAATCCCAGCACTTGGGAGGCAGAGGCAGGTGGATTTCTGAGTTCAAGGCCAGCCTGGTCTACAAAGTGAGTTCCAGGACAGCCAGAGCTACCCAGAAAAACCAAAAACCAAAAACCAAAAAAAAAAAAGACATGTAAAATCTGAGTCATCAGCTCTGCCATGCTGTCTGAGAGTCTTTCTTTTAATTTGTAAGAATTTTATTGAAAACTTTGCACATGTATTCTTTTATATTTTAATTAATTATTCATTCTATATCTCTTCTAATACTCACTCTCACAGATCCCCCCCCACTTCCCTTCACCTTCTTCTCTGAGAAGAGGGAGTCCCCCACATCCTGTCTGTCCACTATTCCCCCAACCTCACAACTTTAAACCAATACTGATAAAGTTGTAGAGCTGTACTTTGTGTCACAAGGCCCTAAGGAAAACAGGTCATTGGAATTTAAAGATACCCTATGTAAAAAGACCTCAGACTCAAATGAGTGAGAACTGCAGTTCAAGGACAGGGCAGCCCAAGGTGGCCTAGTTCTTTCCTGCTTCCAAACTCCTGGTTCCTGTCCTCTAGAAGCTCAGAAGTCTATATGGAATCTGTGAAACAATCATTTGACTAGTTAGCTCAAGAGTTTTGGTAATTTGTGGCTTTGGCAATTCTTGAGCAAAAATCGATAGATTAAGATTTGGAGAACAAAGGAGAAGCCTAGGCCTGCTGCAAAGCTGAGGCAAAATTAGGAGCAATCCAATGAGGGCAGCTTGGAGTGGGATCCTCGGATTCTTCGTCAGTAAAGCTGGATTTTCTATGAGAGTCCAATGGAGTGATGTTCCCAGTTTATATGGCAATGCTACTTTGTTAGTGAGGCTAGGGTGGTTTTTTTTTTTTTCTTCTTCTGCAAACTACTACAGAATAAAGTGGAACAACTATCACAAAGCAATTAAAAGTGGCTTAGGCACTAACAAACATTGACTTCAGTTGGGCTGGATTTAAAACAGAAAGATGAAATGATTTATTCCCTAGATAGAGGAGCCCTGACATTCTTGAAAACAGAAATGGAGCTATCCCTGGAGAGTTCATAAAGATTATTGATGGAGGATGCAGGAGAGAGTAGGGGTAATGGAAGGAGAAAGATTATCCACATCCCATATTAAAGCTAGCATCTTCAGTGTGCTACAACAAAGAGAATCCCTGAAGGAGCATTTTACTTCAAGTAAATAGTATGTTCTCTCCATGTAGATGCAACTTAGTTGTTCTTAAATACGTATGTGCCAGTGACTATTATAATTTGAACTTCTCTAAATCTTAAACCTCCTAGTAAGCCTTACATTTTTCTAATATTAATCATTTACCATCTAGTTGTCTAAGAGAAATAGCCAAATTAATATAAAAACTTGTTTAGTGGACAGTATGCTATACGTTGTCTCCTCTTTATTATCCAAATGAGCAGAAATTTAATTTTAATTTTTCAGGTATTAACTATTTTGCATGCCCATGCTTCTTTCTCCAATACTTACGCAAAGATAGGGGGGGAAAGATATTCTCAGGGACACCAGTCTCAGAGTGGTGGAAATTTCTGAATTGTGATTATGGTGAACATTACATAACTGTATGTGTTTGTCAAAAATCATAGAATTCTACCCATGCAAAGGGTTTTACTGTATGTAAATAGCATAGAAATATACTTGATTTAAACAAAAACAAAAGAAATCATGGAAAAACGATACACCCTAGAACACACTGTCAAATATTTTAAATCTGTAAATAGATCTTTTAAAAACTGAATTTATTACTGAAATAGGAAAGAAAGGTTCATTAGTAGAGAGGAAACTCTCCCAGACCAGCTCATTTCACTCATGCCTTATCAGCGACAGCCCTCTGCACACTCAGACATTACCAATTAGGCAAAACACAGAGGCAGAACACTAGCTTATTAGCTTTCTAGAAAGAAAATTCCTGAGGTCGCTGGGGCAACAGGAGGTCTGTGTAAACACAACTACAGGAGACCCGGAGTTTTCAAATAGGGTAACTGTAGATTCTGTAGGCTCTTATGATTTCAGCCATGTCCGTGCTCTGTGGTTCTTTTGCAGGAAGACCTCCTTTGTCAGTCCTGTTACAGATGACCAACCACGCTTGTGAATGATTTTTGTGTCTCACTAGCCTGAAGGTTTTATGAGGGCAGGAGTTTTATCTTTTCACTTACATTTCTCCAGAAATAAAGCAGTGCTGGGTTTAGTATTCAAGAAATACTTGTAGAATAAAGGGAAGACAAAGTGATGTCTGAATCCAAATTATAGTCAAGGCAGAAGTAGAAGCAGGGATTTGAATCACTTAGGACTCACTTGGATCATTCATCTGCCATTTTCTTAGGCATTTCCTACTTTTGCTCAGTGATTGTAAAGGTTAATCTTGATTGGATTAAGAAGCAGCTAGGAGGGGTGGAGAGATGGTTCAGTGGGTAAGAGCACTGACTGCTCTTCCAGAGGCCTTGAGTTCAATTTCCAGCAACCACATGGTGGCTTACAACCATATGTAAAGGGATCCGATGCCCTCTTCTGGTGTGTCTGAAGACAGCAACAGTGTATTCGTATACATAAAATAAATTAAAAAAAACTTTTTAAATAAAAGAAGTAGCTAGAAAAGCCAGGCATATAATGTTGCACCCCTTAATCTCAGCACTTAGGAAGCAGTGCTAGTTCAAGACTAGCCTGGTCTACAAAATGAGTTCCAGGACTGCCATAGCTACCTAGGGAAATCTTGTCTTAGAAAAGAAAAAGTGAAAAACCAAGAGGAGGAAGAAGAAGAGGAGGAAAAAGAAAGAGGAAAAAGGAAAGCAAGCAAGCAAGCCAGCAAGAAAGTGAGCTAGAAGATTAGTGAAGTGCACACACTGGGTATGTTCCTGATGGCACTCCGTGGATGCTGGGCATCTGTGTACAAAACCCATCTAGATTATCCTAAGAGGTTGTTGAGAACATTGAGTCCTATCCCCATTGCACACACACATATGCTACCAAAATCTTTATTTATTTACTTCTAGAGATTTTTTCCCTCTTCCCTCTTTGGCTCGAGATGCTATACTTGTGCCTCAGATATTTTTTATTTTCTTGCTTTGCTTATTGACAAAGACTTGTTTGGCCACTCTCTGTAATTCAACATGTGAAGGAAATGGTCCTTGCATGCTCTCTCTTGTTTTCTATCCCTTTCTTCTGTCTTGGGTTTGGTCCCTGCTTGAAGTATCTCAAGGTCATGCTTGACTACCTCAATATAATGGTTGAAGCAGAATTAATCGTACCACCTTTTTCATTCACATCTCCAAATTATGGAAATGTGAAAGAAAGAATACATACACTGAAGCCATCAAAACATTTAGTGGTCTCTTTACCTTTAGTGATTTTCTTTTCAAACTATTCATTCTTTTCTGAAATGCTATTTGACTCATTTTACTTCAGTGTAAGTTTTAGTAATGTTTATGAGATGAATTTCTCTCTCTCTCTTTATATATATATATATATATATATATATATATATATATATTATGTATATTGTGTATATATGTTGTGCAAATTGAAAAGAATAAGTCCCAAATATCTTTGATTAACCCATAATTAAGACTGATATTAAAATCAAAGGCTATATGTTTCAAATGGTAGAAATTGAGAAACCATGGGGAAGTATTTTAAGACATTGACACAAACACTTTGGCAGTATAAAACGCTGGATTAACCATTGCCCTTTGTTTAGATAGATAAGGAGAGGAAATTTAGCCAATATTTACATACCAGTTTTCGTAACAGCCAAGTTAAAGCTTTATGTCTTTTAACATATCATCATTATACAGTTGAATTTCTAAGACTGTGAACTTAAAAGGGGCAAAGAAGATTTCTATAGTACTGCAGGGTTTGTTTTGATAACTCTAAAGGCTGCTGACTTGTAACCCTGAGACCATGAATGTTTATTACAGGAAACTGTGTGTTAGGATGTCTGGGGTAGAAAATTGTGCTTGTTTGCTTCAACTTGTAAACGGTGTCTGTCACAGGAGGTTGATTTGGCTCGCCAGTCCTTTGATAATTGATCTGCCATTTTTGACCTCACTGATCCAGCGCTAATTACCCCAACAAGAATAAGACAATGTGCAGATCAGTTTGGAATTAAAAACATAGCTGTAGGCATTCTTTGGGGAAAGCAGTTTTACCAACAAAATAAATAAGTAACTCTAACAAAATACATTAAAATGCAAGTACAGATCACAGCACTCTTCATAAAAGCTTCAAACCGGAAACTATCTAAATATTGCCTGATGATAGCTGGTAAGATAAATACACTGTGGTCTATTTACAGTGGAATACTACACAGAGATGAGAATGGGCTGCCACAAGACACAACAGCATAGATGGGTCTCATAAACAAAATGATGAGTGAAAGAAGCCAGATGCACACGAGAACATAACCCATTCTTTTGTTCATTTAAAATCCAAAACCAGGTAAAAGAATTCATGCTATGGAGCTAGTGCTTTTTGGAGGCAGCATGGCTTAAAGTGAGCAGGACAGGAATTCTGGGAGTTAAAATACTATTCTAATTCTTGAGTTACACATTTATTTGAGGAGTTTTCTATATACTACCTTTAATAAATGCTTAAAAACCCATGCCTTAAAAGGTGCATAAATATTAACTAGACAGAGAAGAAAGGAAAGGGGGTATTCAGTGGGAGGAAACCTTCATGGGCAGCTCACAAGAGAACACATTCATGATTGGAAATGGTACAAATATAGCAGGCAGTGTGAGCATAGCAGCAAAGCCCTGATCCAGGTCCCCATCAAAGATCTCAGCACTTCATAAAAGCCCTGTGTCAGCCTTCTCATGCAATGGCGCAGTGGTAATCCTGTAATCTACCCTTGTCTTATCCTCATAATCATTTACTCAAATATCAATGTATCTATGGAAGCTCATATTATTGAGTGCTTCAAAAGATGAATTCCAAACTCTGAACATTACAACTGTAATAGTCTCAGTGCTTTCCACTTTTTGTGGACTGCATGCCATGCAGTCAGTTTGGGTAGTGAGTCTTGGAGGCTTCAGGAACAATGTGAGTTCTTTGTCTAAATGACATTTACCCAGCTAATATATCAAAGGGTCTAAATGAAGATGGTTCCTGTTTAAACTATAAGGAGGGGGCAGGGTAGAGAAAAATCTTCTAGTCAAAGGCAATGTTAGAATTTACAGGCAGATGTGCTCAGTAGCACATTTAGAAAAGGTTGTTTCTTTATTTATTATAGCAAAACAAAACCCCATTAAGTGGCAGCTATGCATACTAAAGGAACACAGAAATTTTGGTTTTGAAATCTGGAACAAATGTTTTGATTTTAATGTGTTTGCTATTTCTACACACACACACACACACACACACACACACACACACACACAGAGAGAGAGAGAGAGAGAGAGAGAGAGAGAGAGAGAGAGAGAGAGAGAGAGAGAGGGAGGGAGGGGGAGAGAATAGAGAAATATGACATAAATCAATATATTTTGGCTAAAGAAAATCTATCTTATTAAGTCATTTGAAGTAAACCACATGCAGTTAAGTTTTGTTACAGAATTAGAATGCATGACTTGTTTATAGTATAGACCTTTCACATTGTGATTTAAGAGTTAATTGAATGATCTTTTCCTTTCTGATTGGTAACACAGAGGTATAGGAATTATGTTAAGTGGGTCCAAGACCATAATACTTATGGTGGAAAAGAAAAGAGGTAGCTGAACTCTGTCGTGATGGCTGCAGGGCTTCAGATTACCAGGCAAGTAAGAGTGTTACAAAGTGTGAATCCCACAAGATTGGGCAGACTTTCTCCTGCCTAAGTGAGCATAGTGACTCCTCATAACCTGCGTCTAGGCTTTTGGAATAAAATGTCTGTGCAAAGTAGTGAATATTTTTTGTTCTGGGTTGTCTAGTACATACCTCATCTAGAAAACAGGCCTGCCTTAGTAAGGACTATGATTTGGAAGTTTTGTTTCTCTTTTTCAAGTAGAAAGGTGTGTGTGTGTGTGTGTGTGTGTGTGTGTGTGTGTGTAGTTGAAACGTGGAAGAAATCCTAGGGTCTTTTGTATCTCATGATTCTCACCAACTCAATAAGTGTCTGATATTGATCTTGAACTTCTGATCTTCCTGTCTCTTTATTTGACTTGCCTCTTCCTTGTAAGTGCTGGGGTTAGAGATGTGTAGCACCTGTCTTGTTTATGTGGTGCTGGGGATTGAACCCAGGGATTCATGTATGCAGGCAAAAGAGATTTTTCTCTTCACCAGATAAAAGGCATGCAGAGGCAATCAGGATATTTTCTGTGCACTTAAGCTGACAGAATTGCAAAAGTTTGGAAGTATAATTTTGGGGTCAAAATTATACCAAGGTGGTGCCTCAATGCAGTAAAATCTGGAGGCACAAGCACATATGGGGAGTGAACTATGGATGGGAAAGATATAGAAAATAGAACAATTTCTTTTCTTTTCTTTTCTTTTTTTCTTTTTGGTTTTTTGGATTTTTTTTTTGGTTTTGGTTTTTTTTTTTTTTTTTGAGACAGGGTTTCTCTGTGTAGCCCTGGCTGTCCTGGAACTCACTCTGTAGACCAGGCTGACCTCGAACTCAGAAATCTGCCTGCCTCTGCATCCCAGAGTGCTGGGATTACAGGTGTGCGCCACCACTGCCCAGCTTGGTAGAACAATTTCTAAGACTGGAGTTCTGAGGATTTATTTCTTTAAATGACATGTAGACTTAATGGTTATGTTATTGCTGTCTGTTAACTAAATCTCTATGTGTAACTTGGAGCAAGGAGGCACTTTATAAGAGGGACAGCTATTTCTTAGGAAAAAATGATGAAACATAATCTAGACTCCCTCTCCCACAATGATAGTCCTTTGATACCAGAAGATTACTGTAACTAAGGGTTACCCAGTAAACAGTCTCAGTCGTTGAGTTTTGACTTTCATTTTTCTTACCAAAACAGATGCACAAATTCTACAAGTCATTTGCCGTAGCCCCATTATTTGACCTAAATCTATCGTTTGGCTTCTGGGGATTTTAGCCATTCTCTTCATCTGTATGACAGACTTACTGGCTCAACTTGAAGAGATTCAGACTGGATGAATAATTGCCTTGAAAAAAGAGGCGGTGAGTCATCGTTCTAAAAATCCATATTGCTTGGCATTTACAGCACTCCTACTCTGTATCATAGGAGATGAAAAAAGAATTTGCTGCTTATGCCCTCTGAAGAATGTATTTCTCTTCCATATCTGGCAGGGTAGACACATTATCAATGGAGCAGGTCATTTTATACAGAAGTTCTGATCCTATCAAGGACATCAGGGACAGGAAATACCTATCGCTATAGGCATGGGGTCCTGCGCTCACAAGTATCCTGAATCTATGTCTTCCAGTACAGTGCTACAGACCAAGCAATGGCTCTGGTACCAGGGCCATGATTGAGTCTCACATCTTTTGCCTTTGGTCCCTCATCACTGAGATGTTTTCAAGACCAGTTCAAATATTGTAGGGGTTGCTAGAATTAAAAAAAAAAAAAAGCAAAGGGACTAAGGTCTGGCTTGTAATGGAGTCCACTAGTCACATATTTCCACAGCTAGAGGAGCATAGGAGGGCCTTTGCACATCCCAGTTGTATGGGGAAAGGCCACTAGGAAAGAAGAAACGATATCCAATGATATCTGTGGCAGAAATGGACTAACCATGCAGCAAACTGTTTTCTTCTGACATTTGTCTAGACTAAATATTTTAGTTTCTGCTATTATTAGAGGATTCCATGTGACAAAATCCTGCCCAGTGGAGTGTGTGTGATACATGTGCCAATTTTAGGCCTGGCCCCTCCAAAACCTTCTATGACATCACTCTCTCCAGCTCTTTCCCTGTATCTCATCCCTCTCTGCCATTAGTTGACTGAATTTGTGTTTAGTCATCTTGGAAGCCACGTGTTCAAGACTTCAGCATTTTCCTCCACTTTAGGGTCCTGAATAGCTATAGGGCCAGAAGTTCCCATTCTAACTATGTTTGTATGACTGAAGAATAAGTAACTTTGTTAAGCCAACAAGATTATGGTATTTAGTATTACTACTATACTTACCCCCAACTAGTACAGATCACATACAAGTGCTATGCCCTAATTATTTGTATCTCTCCTCAGGTTTGTATGTTGAAACCTAGTTGCCAATACTGTGGGAGCAGACCATCAAGAATTGAGTTATAAGAAATCTTCCTTGACTTTTCTGTGTTGAGGATATAAGCTGCCATCTGAAGAGCATAAAGTGGCTTCACAAGTGTCTTAAGTTTGGACTTTCATATGGCACAGCCATGAGAAATATTTTTAAAGTAATTTATCCAGTCTATATTGCTTTGCTATAGTGGCACAAATGAGAGCCAGGGACATTTTGCATGTGGCTGTTATGATTATTTAAATTCACTTGAAAATCTGTGTAGATGGATGGTTCTGTATAGTTTTACTGTAGTGGCACAACTCTAAAAACTCCTCAGAAGGAAGGAATTTCAGATATCAGGCTAGACTCAAAGCCTTAGTTGGGGATGGGCAGAACTCCTTTGAACATTGCCAAATGCTCAAAATGAAGATGATGGGGAAAGACCTAATTTTGCTTGATTACAGAGATGCAGCAAAAGGGGGCGTGGGAACATCTTAAATTAAAAAAAATATTCTTAATGGAAAACACCTATGTTTGGAAAGTGTGTATTTTAAACAAAGGTTAAAATCTCAACATAATTTGAAACATCTGATCTTGGTTGATCCCCTTCAAAATGAAGCTGATATTTACCATTAAGGATTTGTGTGGATTTCCCTGAGAATTTGTGATATACAGTATGCTTGTCTGTTTCATAACATAAATTGGATGCTGGGCTCTACTGGTCCTAATTGTTCTATTCTGAGTCATTTGTATATCCTCCTTTAGAGTGCTAGCATATCAAAGGCAGCCCATAGAAAGAAAGCCAGACGCTCCAACAGACATGTGAACCTTTTTTTAGAGCATCTTCAGCACCCCTAGATTGCTCTTTAAATCTTCATCAGTTTGGCCAGTGTCTTGATCACATTTATGGTTAGTTTTCTGTTATCACTTTATGCCTAATTATCTTGAGGCAGTAATTTGATCACTAATTTCTGGCATGATCCAAAAACCATATTTCAATGGTCAATGAATGCTCAGTTGTCGAAGCTAGAACATGGGTTGGGCTTGATGGGACAGTGGAATATTTCCATGGGGCCATGGCAGGATACAATGTAGCAACACTGGCTAAATGTGTGTGACATATATAATGTATATACACATATATGGTCATGAGTAAGGGATACTTACATCAAGTCATTCACAGAAATATCCAATTGCCAACTTCAGCCGCTAGCTTTATCCAATTGCCTTTTAAACAATGGTATTACAAAGGTGAAGATGCAGTAATTTGAGTTTCCTGTGTTATGCTTTTCGGTTGCTTAATGTAACAGGTGCCCTTTGCATAACTCCTTGGTATTACCACTATTTACTTTGGGCTGCTTATAGTAAATACCTGTAATTCTTTTCCTGGGTGATTTTTCTATGCCATCAAGGTGTAATCAATATAAAGGACTAAAGAGTTAATACTTCCAGATGGAGTATTTAAACAGTACCCACTGGGGCAGCTGATGCACAGGTATCCCAATTCTTCTAGCCTCAGTAGGATTAAGTCACAGCTTCCCCATTAGGACTGAGCTTCATTTTTCCATAAAGCCTTACTACGATGGTTAATCTTCATTGTTAACTTGACTGGCTATGGAATAACCTAGGAGATATACCTTTTTCTTGGTATATCTATGAGGGTGTTCCTAGTTATTCATCTCTCTGCTTTCTGACTGCATATGCAATATGACAAATTCCTGTGTTAAATTCCTGCTGTCATGCCTTCACCATTGTGATGGACTATATTCTCTTAAACTGTGAGCCAAAATAAGTCCTTCCTTCCAGAAGTGTCAGGTGTTTGGCAATGATGACAATGGAAACTCCCAGGAATCTATGAGGGTGACCGTAGCTAAGACTCCTGGCAATAAGGGATATCGAACATGAAACTGTCATTTCCTATAACCAGGCAAAACTTGTAATGGAGGGATGGGGATACCACTCAGCCACAAAATAAATCCACAATTTTTCTTCCCTATAAGAGATCAGGGATGGTATGAACATAGTGGAGCGATGTTCCACAATGGAGAAATGGATACAGAAAATGTGGTATATTTACACAATGGAGTACTACTCAGCTATTAAAAACAATGAATTCATGAAATTCTTAGGCAAGTGGGTGGAACTGGAGAATGTCATCCTGAGTGAGGTGACCCAATCATAAAAGAACATACATGGTATGCACTCATTGTAAGTGGATATTAGCCCAGAAGCTTGGAATACCCAGGAAACAATTCCCATATCTAATGATGCCTAAGAAGAAGGAAGGACTGGCCCCTGGTTCTGGAAAGGCTCAGTGCAACAGTGTAGGGGAATACCAGGATAGGGAAGTGGGAAGGGGTTGATTGGGGAACAGGGGGAGGGAAGAGGGCTTATGGGACTTTCGGGGAGGGGGGATCCTGGAAAGGGGAAATCATGAAATGTAATGTAAATAAAGAATATATCAAATAAAAAAATAGAAAGAGAGAGAGAGAGAGAGAGAGAGAGAGAGAGAGAGAGAGAGAGAGAGAGAGAGATCAGGGATATAGAGAGAGCAGAAAGTCAGGGAAGGGCCAAAGACTGGCCTAACTTGAGTCCTGTGCCATGAGAGAGATCCCACCTCTGATACTATTAATAATATTCTGTTATAGTTGCAGACAGGAGGCTAGCATAACTGTCACCTGAGAGGCTTTACCTAGCAACTGATACAAACAGACACAGAGACCCACAGCCAAACATCAGGTTGGGGAGTTTTGTGGAAGAGTGAGGGATAGGATTGAGTGAGCAGAGGGGTTAAAGATTCCACAAGATGACTTACAGAGTCAATTAACCTGGGCCCATTGGGGCTCACAGAGACTGAACCATCAACCAAAGAGCATTCATAGGCTGGACCTAGTCCCCCAACACATATGTAACAGCTTGGTCCTCATGTGGGACCTCTAACATCAGGAGCAGGGTTTTCTCTGACTCTGTTGCCTGCCTTTGGATCCCTCCCCCACAACCCCCAACTAGATGGCCTTGTCTAGCCTCAATGGAAGATGTGCCCAGTCCTACTACAACTTGCTATGCCAAGGCAGGTTAATATCCATGGGAAGTCTCCCCTTCTCTGAGGAGAAAGGGGAGCACTTACAGGAGAGGAGGGAGGGGAAGATTTGATCAGGATGTAAATTAACTAATTAATGAAAAATAATTAAATGCATTCAATTCTAAATAAAAAACCATACACTTGCTAATACACCATTAATTGGCTTTCTTAACTTTTTTTTAATTTTTTGCCTACTCTTGTTTTATTGCTCTCTGAGACCAATTTCCAAATCTTTGTCTCAGGGTAGGCTTAGGCTAAGGTTGGGCTTAATTGGATATGCCTATAATCCCAGTACTTGGGAGGAAGGGCAAGAGATCTGGAGTTCAAGGTGATCCTCAGCTATGTAGGAGAGCCTGGAATGCATGATAAATAAATAAATAAATAAATAAATAAATAAATAAATAAATAAGAAAGAGAAGAAGGAGGAGGAGGAGGAGGAGGAGGAGGAGGAGGAGGAGAAGAAGAAGAAGAAGAAGAAGAAGAAGAAGAAGAAGAAGAAGAAGAAGAAACAAGTGAGGAATCAAGCAAAACACAGACAAGGAATACAGAGTCAAGGAAAACTAGTTTCCTTTGAGCATAAAATGAAGCAGATAAATGACTCACAAAACATTAGGGAAGAAAAGAGGAAGAAAGGACAGGAGTCTATATATTCCTCAGAGCAAACAATAGTGCTCTTTCACAGAAATTCATTTATTATTCTGGGCTTATGTTTAATGTGGCAGCCACTAGTCACATGTGGCCATGGAGCATTTGAAATACGGCTAGAGGTCCTGGGGAATTTAATTTTATTTGATTTGAATTAATTTAAATTTAAATAGCATGTGTGGCTAATGGCTACTGGGTTAGGCAGGATAGATTATAGAATATTTCTACTACAGGGGAAAGTTCTATTCAACCACAATGGGGTTGAGAAAGATTAATAATTATTATTTATAAATGGCTAGATAGCAATATTTGGGGCTTTATGGACTGTAAGACCTTCATTACACATACTCAACATTCCAATTTTAGTGTGAAAACAGCCATCAATAAAATATAAGAATGAACATGACTGTTAAAACCTTTTTTTGGACACTAAATTTTAATTTGATGTAATTTCCTTTTGTCACAAAGTATACTATTCTAATTTTAACTTTTGCCAACCATTTGGAAATGTCCACCCGTGGAGCTGAGTAAAGCAGGTGGTGGGCCATTGTTTGCTGAGTCATGGTCTACACCAACATCATTAGGATGAGTTTCTAGGAGGTCTATCATTAAGGTGTCCCACTAATCTAGGGCAGATGGTGATACCAGTGAGCATAGTATCAAATGAACTGCATATTCTAAATTAAATCAACTTTTGGAAACAAAAAGCTTTAGTCAGAGTGGATTACTCACAATTGAAGTTGGCAAGAACAGACTTTTTTTCCCTTTTGTTTATAAAATTTCTTCCATGGTGGTCATGGAGAATTGGCGGAGCTACTCTTAAGAAAATCATCAGAGCTTAAGATGATACCATTAAGAACCTCACAACAGTATTGTCACCCAGGGAGAGCAAAGGGTGTTCTTCTTGATTCTTGCTCCTGACTTGCCTCTACTTTTATTTCGTCACTTCCTTCCCTGGCCACAAAGATCAATACTTGGGCCTGGCACAGATACCTGCAACATTTTCAAATTGCTCCCAGCATGATGAAAGGTTGATTTAAAACAAAACAAAACAAAACAAAACAAAACAAAACAAAAATCCCCTGCTGTGTTCTCAAAAACGCAAGGCCAGAAAAATGGCTAATTTAATCTTGAGACACCAGGAATTAAAGAAGAGCTATCAATGCAACACAGACAATCATTTCTTTTCGTGCTGTTTCAGAGTCAGCTCAAAGCAAACTAGGGAGGGGCAAGGAGTGGAATAAGGAAGTCGGCCAGCTGGACGATTCAGCATAACAGACCTCTACTGCAACAGAGAGAATTGGCCATAGCAAGCAAAAGGATCAGAAGTGCAATACCTGGCAGGGATCAATAAAGTGGTGGCTGGGGGTTGCAGTCATTTCTGGAAAAGACTGAGCTATCTCCACAGTCAGTTCTTAAGAGCTCCCAAAAGATATGATGGGCACTGACATTTTGTGAGTTCTGCCAACAGAGCCTGGAGACCCAGCTGGTGCCTCTGATACTAGCTCTTGCAGCAGTCAAAGGTCTCCAGGCAGTGGAGAAGCAGGGCTTTCTTCTTCCTTTAAAAAAAATAAAGTGATGTGTGGTGTTTCAGCATAAAAATTATCAAAGTAATATCCTCTTCAGCTAAGGCTTAAAATATCCACTGAAAGCTCTTTGTAATCAATAATATAGATCTCATTATGGGGCCTGCATTAAAGAGGTAGGAGCTATGTTAACTTTACAACTTCCTTGAGGGGAAGAACAGGAAGAGAGATTCACCATGTGTGTTTTTGATGCAGTTCAAGTGAATCTGCATGCTCTAGCAGAAGCGGTACATAGCGCCTGTCCCTACCCTCTATTGTGTTCTGGGATTTTTACATTATACTCACTTCTTTTAGCAGTGATGAAACAGACACTTGGTGAGGTGGGTTATGGCAAATCTGTCCAGGAATGTATGATGGAGTCAGGCTACCATTGAAGTCTTTTACCTGATTCCTAAACCAGCCCTGTGTTAGCTGTTGTATGCTAGGTAAGAGATTCTGTTAAGGGCAGTAGTGCAGAATGGGTTTAACTTGGGTGAAAAGACCTGGACATCCTGGCCTAAATGTTCTTTGATTATCTTCTCCCCAAATGCAATAAAGAATCCATAAACAACTGAAGTTACTTTCTTTGAAACTGTTACTAAGGCCAGATACCCAGACTGAATGTTGCTATCAGGCCAATAAGTCTCCCCCCCCCACCCCCCGCCACGCCGTACACAATATTCCCTATTCCCAACTGTCTTCAAGGTCCCTAATTCTCTCCAATCTCCTATAAATCGTATTTGGCCTTGCCCCAGTCCTTTACATGCAAGGAAGTGAAAAGCCTTCAATTATTAACATCTCTGAGCTATTTTGAGATAATTGCACATTGGTATGCAGTTTTGAAGAATAACTGAGAGCTCTATTGTGCCCCTTACCTAGGTTCCCCTGTGCTACCACCTTGCAGGATTCTTGCACGGTTATAATTACTCTTCTAATAGAGGAAACACCGTCCCATTGCTAAAGCCAGGAAAGTCGTAAGTGGATAGATGAGGCTGGGTGTGAAATCACAAGAATGGGGCTTTCAAAGTTAACTTAAATGTGAGAGAGACTTTCAGTGGTGACAGGATGAAAAGAGAGGTGTAAGGAGTTCTGACTCCCCTGAGTAAGCTTGTTCTGCTATGCTCTGCTAGCAAATTTTCTGCCGCTATGTATTTTAGGTATGCAGGTGGCTGTGCATCCTAGTTTCATTTCTGTTGTGATACAATACCCAGACAAAAAGCAACTTAGAGAAGAGGAGTTTATTTTAGTTCACAAGTGCAGATTAGTTTCTCCATTGTATCAGGGAAATTAAATTAAAGGAGGCGCACTCTTGAACAGCTAGTTAAATCCGCAGTTGCGAGCAGAGATGTGAGTGACTGCACGTATTTCCACTCCTCAGCTAGGTTTCTCTACTCTTCCTGAGTCCAGGCCTCCAACACACAGTGCTGCCACAGTGAGGTGGGTCTTTCCACATCAATTAAGGCAGATGAGGCCATCCCCCACAGATATGCCTTAGGCCAATCTGATCTAGACAATCCCTCTTTGTGACCCTTTTTATAGGTCATTCTAAGTTGTGCTGAGTTGTTAATTAAAACTAACCATCATAGTATGTATAAATTACATGCAGATTCTATACATTTTATATGAGGAAATTGAGCATTCATGGACATTTTTGAAATTAAAATTTTTAGGTTAGCAGGCAACACAATGGGTTTCTTCATAGCATCCTCATAGGTGTATTTCATTATACCTTATTTCCATCAGTACCCTTTACTGCTGCCCTCTTTTATCTCTACTGTCCCTTCCAGGGCTCCCTTCTGCCTTCTTTTTTTAAAAAAGATTTATTTATTTTATCTATGTGAGTATACCATTGCTGTCTTCAGACACACCAGAAGAGGGCATCAGATCCCATTACAGATGGTTGTGAGCCACCATGTGGTTTCTGGGAATAGAACTGAAGACCTTTGGAAGAGCAGTTAGTGCTCTTAACCGCTGAGCCACCTCTCCAGTCCCTCTTCTACCTTCTTATCACACATATTACTATTACATAACTCCATTAAAATTTTTCCTCCCCTCTCATAATCTCTTCTAGTTTTGTAACCCACCCACATATATAAATATTCATGTATAAACACACACATATATAATTTGAATTGTATATTCCACATATAATAAAACTATAGTATTTATGTGTTGTTTCAGTTAATATAATGATCTCCAGTTACATACATTTTCCTGTAAATGTTATGACTAGTTTTCTTTATAGCTGAATAAATTCCACTGGATACATTTCTTTATCCATTAATCTATTGACAGATATCAGTGTACATTGGTCTCATTTTCTGGCTATAATGATTAGTTCAGTACTAAATGTGGATGTGAAAGTATCTATGCGCTACATTGACTTAGAGTCCTTTTGGCATACACTTGTTATACACTTAAGAATGTTATCTGGGTCCTATTTTTAGCTCTTTGGGGAAATCTTCACACTGGTTTTTAAAGTGGTTGCACGACTTTGTAATGTGACCTGCAGTGAATAAGTGTTCTTTCCCCACATCCTTGCTAGAAGTTTTAATCTGCATGTCTCTGATGAATCAGGATGTTGAGCACATTTTCAAGGGTTTATTGGACATTTGTGTCTCTTATTTTGAAAACTGTCTATTCAGTATATTACTCCAGTTATTGATCAGATGGCTTGATTTTTTTTTGGTGTTTAATTTTTTATAGTTCCCTATTTATTCTAGATACTATCCCTGTGTTTGATGTACATTTGACAAAGACATTCTCCATTCTATAGGCTGTTTCTTTATAGTTGTTATTTCATTTACCATGCAGAAGCTCATTGAATTTCTGAAATGACATTTGTTGCTACTTCATATCTTTCAATGAGCTGTAACAGTCCTTTACTAAACATTCTTGCCTATATCTATATCTTCAAGTGTTTTCCTCTAGCAGTTGCAAACTTTCAGGTGTAATTTTCAGACCTTTGATCCCATTTTGAATTGATTTTTATGCAGGATGACAGATAGTGGTCTAATTTTATTCTCCTACAAGTGAAAGTCTAGTTTTCCCAGTACATTTGTTAAAGAGGCTATCTTTTTTTCCAATATGTGTTTTTGAAATCTTTTCTTAAAAGTTAGGTTGCTATAACTGTTTGAGTTTATTTCAGGGTCCTCTACCCTACATGTCACATACGTACATATATACATATATCATATATGTGTGTGTATATATATATATATATATATATATATATATAATTCCCCTCTCATAATCTCTTCTAGTTTTGTGACCAGCTCAGGCTCACATATATAAATATTCATGTATAAACACACACACACATATATATATATATATATATATATATATATATATATATATATAATTTTAATTTTCCCCCTCCAACTCCCATACAACCAACATGTCTCCCTCTAATTTTATACTTTTTCCTCCTTTTAAAAATATCCTTTAAGTCCAATTAGTGTTGCATACACACACACACACACACACACACACACACGCACGCACGCACGCGCGCGCGCGCGCGCGCGCTTGGGACCATCCACTAGAAAGTGGGAAAGCTACCAGTGAGAACATCTTTGAAACAATGATTCAATGATTCTCCTTCTGTCATCAGCTGGCAAGTGTCAATAGATCTTCCTTAGGGAAGAGGACCTCCCCCATCTATGCAGGAAGTTTGGCTGACTTAAGGCCATGTAGGTAATGGCAGCTACGAAGAGTTCATGAATGCAATAGTCTTGCCCTGTCCAGAAGACATTTTACTTCATTCTTTCCCATCCTCCAGCTCTTACAATCTTTCCTCCTCTTCTTCCATGGCATTCCCTGAGCCTTGGTAGGATTGGGAGCGAGGCGGGGAGGAAGGGTACAGTGGTAGTAGTAGAGGAAACACAGAGGCCAAGAAGCAAAAGGAAACTAAAGAAGAAAAATATTGCTCAATAGTGGAAAATGCAAGCTAATTTAAATGGATATATGAAAGAAAATAACAAAAAATATTTTATTTTGGACAGGGTCTTATTATACAAATTACTTTTTTTTTTTTGACAGGGTCTTCTTATGCAGCCCTGACAAACTCAGATATCCATCTTCCTCTGCCTCCTGAGTGCTGAGGTTAAAGGCATGAGCTACCACACCCAGCTTGCAAAATGCTGTTAAAATCCTGCTAATGATATAATAAAGCAGAAAGAATCACAGGGGATAAGATAAAATGAAAAGGCTAAAAGGGAGAGAAAAAGATGGGGTGTTGAGTTAGCTTCTTTCTGGCTTCTTGAAAATTGGACAGTGGATTATGTGCACAGAGTTGGAGGAGTGTCAATGGAACCTGTAAATTCGGGCCTTTCCTATGATTCGTGTTGTATTGGACAAGTATCTGAAGTCAGCCACAGCTATCTTCACCCTGGTGATTTTCCTTCTTTGAGTACCAGAGGCCTCTGCTGGCCACATTTAATGTTGCAGTTTGTGGGTTGGGCACGTTCTCAGTGTTGAGACAGGGCAGATGATATCCCTTTAAGTGGTTGTATTAGCTGGGGTGTGACTCCCACATGTGTTGGAGGGGAGGGAAGCAATCTTAGCACTGAGATTGCTGCAGTGCTTTCAAGACATGTTAAGTATTAATCACACCACTGGAAGGATCAACTGTGGGTACCAAGTCTCAAGCTCTATGGTAGCAGTTTGCTCCAGAATTTGGCTATTCTGCTCACCTCAGGCCTCAGGCCTTTCAAACTCTGAGGGCAGTTCTCTGTTTTGGCTCTCCAAGAGTGGGGCTGACTTTTCCCATGCACTCACTGTGAAGCCTGAGCTGAAGCTTCTGCCACTTTTCTGGGTCTTTCTTTACTCAGGAGCTATGGCAGGCCAAATTGAGGCTCCCTGATCTGTACATGTTTCCTGATCTGAGTCCCTTGGACTGGCCCAGTTTTTAACAATAGATGGTCTCTTAAGATGGCAGGTGGCTGCTCCCCTCTTACTTGGAGGGCAAACTGAATGGATTTTTCTTTCTCTGTATTGCTGATTTGTATACAAGAGGGATCTCTTTCTCACGAAAACCCAGAGCTAGATCTGGGACTTGTGAGAGCTGTAGGCTTGTCCTGGGGATGGGGCTTACCTTTTGGAAGTGGCTTCTGACTTCCCTCTCTACTAGGAAATGGTACAGCCAAGGCTGTGCTCAGTGTTTGGGCCAAACATTATTGTTTCTGTTCTTTTTTTGGTACCTTTTTACTTCCTTTGTGGATTTCTCTCTTTTGGGTGTAGTCAAGTCTCTCTCACTGTAATACTGTCCTTTACTCGCTTACAAAGAGGCTGCCTCTAATCTGCTATCTTATCTTGAATCCAACATCCACAGAGTTTAATCCTGTGGCAGACAGGGAGTCCTAGAAACATATGAATAACAAAGAAGGAGGACTGCATTTTACCTCCTCCATTCCTGGGGAAAGAGACTTTTTGATTGGAGTCCAGTAAATAAATTCCCCATCTGGAAAGAAAAAAAAAACAGGCCAACTATTGGGATTTTATTCTCTGTTTTCACATAGAATATTTCATTAACCTCTTAATATTATGATATGAGAACAAATGATTTTCAGAGGAGACATTTGTATGCGTTTTACTTGTTCATCATTGCTTATAAAGCAATAAAGCACATTTATTACTATTTGTGTGTACATTTGTGAGTGTGTAATATGCTTGTGGATACATGACTGTCATGACTGTCATGGACAATTTTGTAGACCTGGTCCTTTCTTTCTAGTCTTTTAAAAAATATTTATTTACTTATTTATTTATTTAATGTATATGAGTACACTGTAGCTGTCTTCAGACACCCCAGAAGAGGGGATCAAATCACATTACAGATGGTTGTGAGCCACCATGTGGTTGCTGGGAATTGAACTGAGGACCTCTGGAAGAACAGTCAGTGCTCTTAACCACTGGGCCATTTCTACCACCCTCTGTCTTTTCTTCTTATCATGTGTGCTTCAGGAATGAAATTGAAGTTGTCAGCCTTAGTAGCAAACTCTCCCACCCTCTGAGCCATCTTACCAATCCAAGGAAAATATCTTAAAAGACTATACTGATGGACAGTGTTTCACTTCCAGATACCACTTTAAGGATTATTCATCTCCTGTAGCAGTCTCTTGTTTTCAGGGTGTATAAACCTCAACTTTGGGTATATAAACAATCTCTCTCATGAGAGGGGCATGCTAGTGAGTCACTTGGGGAGCACTGTCTTATGCTATTCATGTAGATTTTGTCTACATATTTGACACTCATTTTAATGTGCCAATTCCCCTATATTTCAATGTAGGATATGCTTATTCTTCCTAGAATTGAGAAACATGAACACAAGTTTGACTCAGTTCCACCTGAAAGAAATGCATGAAGACATCCAAGGCCACAGGAAAAGAATTTAAGGAAATCTTCTGAAAAACATTTTCTTCCAAAATTCGAGGTGGTTGAAATCCAGATTCTATCTAGGACATTCCCCAGGATTATGGACACAACATCCTCTATTTGACAATCCCAAGAGCCTCTCTATTCCTCTCACTTCACTCCTACCATTTTAAGCACACAGTGCTCTGGAGTAGCAGGAGACACAATTGGATTTGGGGTTGAGGTGATAGACAGAATGCACAGAACACAGGGAAAGCACCTAATTTATAACATCCCATGAAAGACTATGATGTTAACACCCAAAGAAAGGCTTCAAATACATTATTTTTTAACCATGAGCTGGACATTACAGACCAGCTGAAGAAAAACAACAGCATATAATATTACTTGGGCTATATAATAAGAGTCTGTTTCAGACCAACCGATCAACAAACAGAAGAAACAATATCTTTCCATTTTGTCATCTGTGGGTCATGGCTAAAGGTTTCAAGACTGTTACTCTACCTGTGGGTGTTACAGTTGTAATCAAGGGAGTGGAAGAGTAAAGGGAAAAAGACAGGTGAGATTTCCCCCTTCCTAGGTTGCCTCTATGAGGGACTCTTTTGGAAGCCCCACTTTTGTAGGAGATCTCATAAATACTTGTCTGGAGCATAAGAATCATTTTGTAAAATGCTTGACATCAGATCCCCAAGAAATGGGCTGATGGATGGTTGGGAGTCACCATGTGGGTGCTGAGAACGGAACCTGGTTCCTTTGCAAGAGCAGCTAGTATTTAGTCACTGCGCCATCTCTCCAGCCTCCTGCATTTGTATTTACTCATTCCCCTCTATCATCATTCTTGATCCCCCTCTCCTCTCTCTCGGCTCCATTTCCGCTTTCAGATAGTTTCTCTCCTTCTTACATTCTTATTCTTATTTGTGTGTTTGTGGGGGAAGATTAAAAAAATTATACTCAGTATTTTAAAGAATATTTTATTAATTATAGTCACTGTGTTGTACAATAAATCTCTTGAATTTCTTTCTTCTAACTCCAACTCTATACCCTTTGGTATCATCTAGTTTTTTCCTTCTCACTGCACTCCCATGACCCCATTCTAGCCTTTGCTTCTACAGTGTTGTTAATTACCCTTATAGCTTATTCACTTGACATAGTGTCCTTTGGGTTCATCCACATTTATGAGAGTGACAGAATTTTTTTTAAATATTGGAATAGTATTCTATTATGTATGTAGACCACATTTTCTTTATTTTGTTCATACATTGATGGAATGTGTGTTGACTCATCTCATGGGTATGGTGTATTTTGCTGCAATAAATATGGTGTGAGGATTTCTCTTTAATATACTGATTTAACTTCATTTGGATATATATATATATATATTCTTCATTTGGATATATATATATATATATATATATATATATATATATATATATTCAGCAACTGCTTGCTCATTTGATAGTTCTAAATTTAATTTTTCTGAAGATGATTAGAACAAAGTATAAGTATGCATACTGTCTTAAGGTTTCTATTGCTGTAAAAAGATATGATTGCAACTACTCTTATAAAGGAAAACATTTAATTGGGAATGGATTACAGGTTCAGAGGTTTAGTCCATTACTCTCATGGTGGTCTGATTGAAAATGGCTCCCATAGGCTCAGAGGGACTGGCACTCTTAGGAGGTGTGGCCTTGTAGGAGTAGGCATGGCCTTGTTGTAGGAAGTATGCCACTGAGGGTAGGCTTTGAGTTTTCAGATACTCAAGCCAGGCCCCATGTCACACTAACTCTTCCTGCTGCCTGCTGATTCAAATGTAGACTTCTTAGTTCTTTCTGTAGCATCATGTCTGCCTGAACTAAACCTCTGAACTAACTGTAAACCAACCCCCAATTAAACGTTTTCCTTTATAAGAGTTGCCATGGTCATATAGTCTCTTCACAGAAATAGAAATCCAAGGCAATGTCATGGATAGCATGATTATACATAGGCAAACACCTATATCAGTAGGAAGCAGAGAGAAACAAGAGACATTGGACTTGGCTTGAGCATGAAACTTCAAAGCCATGCCCACTGACACACTTTCTCCAACAAGGTCATATCTACTAATTACGCCACTCCCTATGAGCCTATGGGGTCAATTTTCATTTAAAACACCACACATGTGAATGACAATCCACAATGAAATTTAGTGCTTTGTGTGCAAACCTAAAGAATTAAATCTGAAAATTAGGATAATCTCGAGGTGATATTTTTAAGGGGACACATTGCAGCCTGAACAATGGCAGGTTCCTGTCAGCAGGCAAGCAGGAAGAAGGGATGGGCAACTATCAATATAGACTAGAACAAGGAAAATGCATATCTGTATATCTATAAAATTGAATGGTCCGAAGAAAGACTTTGGACCCATTATTTACAACATTTGGGAGAGGTGGTGATAAAATGTGTAGCTCTTATCTAGAACCATGGCTCTAAGCTTCAGAACAAAGGTATTTAAATCTTAGCCGTTAACAATCATGACCTTGATAGAGTTCTGCTTTGCTTTGTTGTAGGTGTATGTACATCTCTCATGCGTACAGTAGAGGCTAGAGTTATTTCAGGATGAAGGGAAACCATATTTTCCCAATGCCTTTCCCATCCATTAACTAACGCTACAATTTCTAGCACAGAGGCCACAGGGGGACCACTTTCATGATTTCAAAATAGAGAACAAAACTATTATCAGCCCATAAAGAAGAAGAGACTTGGACGCAACAAAAGGAATCACCTCTTAGGTTATATTTCTTGTAGACTGGAGTCCATTTAGTGAGGAGCATTGGCTCCACAAGGACTAGCCTCTGTTCTAGTGTCGTGTGCTAAAAAGGAAGAACGTGACAGATGTACTGACTCCTAAAGGGGTCTGGGACTATCAAAAATGACACATGCCTTGATTTTAAAAACACTCTTTCTAACAAGTCTTATAACATAACTCTCACATTCCCATCAGCTTCCATGCAATCTTGGAGGATGACATTGAATGATCTGACAGAGAACAGTAATAGAGAAATTATAAAGTTGTCAGGAGCCCTTGAAACATCCTTGCTGTCATTGGCCTTCAGCAACACATTCAGTACTCCAATATACACAAAACCTTACTCAGACGACTTACATGTTATCCTACAGTTCCGACTTGCTTATATTTTGACATTTATACTATTCTTATTCTGTATTACATTGTAGGGCCAGAGTGGTCTCTGAATAAAACGAACATGTGCTGGTGGTATTTTTGTTCAATGATCAATATAGACTTACACTTTTTAATAGACTTCATAAAGTTTCTCGTGCCTTAAGAACAGTGTCTCTAGACTGCGAATCACATGCCTGATGCAGTGAACAATTAGGCCAGAGCAGCTATTTGTGGTCAGGCAAAAGCTCTAATGGAAGTGTCTGATTGCATGGGTTCCATGCAGCCATCTCACCCATAAGTAACATTGTATTTAAGGATTGAATCAACAGGAAGCATCTTATTGGTCAGTTTGAATTCATTCAGCACAGAATCTGAAAGGGGAGTAAGGATTGAAGAAACTAGGACATATTTAACTGAGAAAACCAGGAACTAATCAGAAACTGGATCACCTTGTTTAAATATTTAAAGAACTATCAGACTCAAAAAGGATATGTTTTTATACTGTATTGACTTAAAAGACATACAAGTTACCAAAGAGGGATTTCAATCCAGGGTGAAAAGGGACAGTTCCAACAAAAGAAGTTGCAGATTTGTAAGAGTTACTTATCTCTGCAAGTAAGAGTCATGCACAGGAATAGAAGAGAGTCACCAGGGATTCATTCTCTCTCTCTCTCTCTCTCTCTCTCTCTCTCTCTCTCTCTCTCTCTCTCTGTGTGTGTGTGTGTGTGTGTGTGTGTGTGTGTTGTGAGTGTGCATGCACTTGCACACGTCTATGTGTGTAGGTGCCTTGGGAGGCCAGAAGTGGTCATTGGGTTCCCCTGGAGCTGGAGCTAGAGTTTCAAACAGCTCAAAGTCCCTCAGTTGTGGGTACTGTAAACTTAACTTGGGTCTTCAAGAACAGCAGCAAGCAATCTTAATCAGGGAGTCATTTCTCCAGCTCTGCAGTTTAGATTTCTATAGATATCTCTGCTGACCCCCTGAGTTCACTCTAACATGCACAGTGCTCTTCAGAAAGAAAGCGTTTGTCAAGTGTTGTAGCACGTGTCTTTAATCCCCCAATGGGAAGGCTAAGCTGGGAGGAGCATGGGTTTCTAGCCAGCCTGGGTTATATAGTAAGATCTGCTTTAGAAAACACTTGGAAAGCTGAGACTGGAGCCTCTAAAACATTCCATTCTTTTTATTACATTTTAGGCATTGAGGGTATTACCAGATTGTTGTTAGGAGTTTTGTGTATCCTAGTAGCTAATAAGCTTTCTAACAGAAGCACCCAGAGCCCTCTCAGGGGGCTGCTATGTTTTGATGAAATTTTGATATGTACTCCCTTTTGTTATGTGATCCACTGCCATGAAAGTCACAGTTTCAAGTTCTGTCTCCAAAGCACAAAGGATTTCTTTTTCCAAGCTTATTTAAAAAATAAACCAAAACCAAAACCTTGTGCTCTAAACAGAGAAATCAGGCAGCAACTTACATACCAAGGGCCCCAAATTTTATTCCTTAACTCACACCTCCTTGGCTCTGATATATGGCACTGTCCCCTGTTCGCCCACTTGCCAATAAAGGCTGGATGAAGCAGACTAGAGGCCATAGGCTCCGTAGTTCTGAGGCACAGAATACAGACTGTCACCTAACTATCTCTTCTCTAAATTTGAAACGAAACGCTTTTTGACACAACAGAAAGGATGTATCTTTTCAGCAACTTTTAGCATACAATGCCAAGTATGAGATGTATTATACATGTATCCATTGCATGCGGGTAAATGAAATCTGCACAATACAAAAGGCTTAAGTAACCTTGTCTCCTGTCACCAAAGAAGTGAAAGAGAGGAAAAATCCTTTAGTGGTCTGAGCAGATCAATATTGGACTCTCAGGCAGGAAATTGTGGTGTGCTTGTGTAGAGAGCTACTCAGACAGAGTCCGCATCAGCCTCGGAGCCAGACATCCTGACACAGGCTAACATAATGGCTCACAGGCATTGAATGGCTTCTTGAATTGCAGTCTAAATTCTCCCACAATATCCCCAACTCAGAAGTCCCTTTACAAAGCAAACTGAAGATGAAAGAGGATGAAATAGCTCCAAGTAAGTTTTTAGCCTCCTAATTCAGATGAATTACAACCCAGGAAACTAAGAAAGCTCACAAATTAGATGATGACAGAATTATTATTTACCTCTTTTGGGTGGGAAATTGACAAGCTAAACAGAGAAACCTGAGATGACAAAGTAGATAGAAAGCCATTTTCACGAGGGGGAAGGAGATAGCTTTCACAGACTATGGCTGGATGACCTTGACATTGATTTTTCAGAGATGTTAAAAAAATCCACTTAAAGAATAATTTATTCGTTCATAGCAAATGTAGGAGTTCTTAGAACTGAGTATGGGTTCATAAGGAAGAAATAAAGTGAATCTAACTTATGTTTTCTTAATTATGTTATTAGATCATCATGATGAACCAGAAAATATAACAGAGCATTAGTCAGAATTATTTTTGAAAACCAACTTGGTGATGTGTAATCTGCATATATAAAAAACCTGTTTAAATTGTACAGCATAATGAGTGACATGGCTGAGCAGGTTAAGGTGGCTGCTGATGAGCTTCTCAACCTGAGTTTCACTCCTGGATCTCACATAATGGAAGGAGAGAACCCAGCCTCTTAAACTGTCCTCTGATTTCCACATGAGATCTATGGCACACACTTTCCTCCCAACGAAAATAAATAAATGTAAAAAATATATTTTAAGATGTATGTACCCATGTAACCATTACTGCCTTCAGAATAGAGAACATTTTTATTGTCTTAGAATCTATTCTTGGAGCCCTTGACTCTGAAACTTTCCCCCAGCTCCTGGCCCCAGGCAAGCAGGTGTTTCCCTTTCGCCACTATATTAATTGTAAGGTTTCTAGAATTTCATGTAACTGGAGTTTGGCTATATGTAACTTTTCGTATTTGGCTTTTATATCCTGTCTATTTGATGAAATTGCACATATTTAATAATAAACCTTTATTGGTGACTGCACTTGCAATTTGCTAATTAATGAATCAGTTCCAATATGACAAGAAGTTTTTTGCTGTCAGTCACAGGGATGTGTCTTTGGTGTCCTTTGGATTTAATTATTCTTTTGAGACAAGGTCTCCCTATGTAGCCCAAGCTGGACTTGACTTCACTGTGTAACCCTTACTGGACTTGAATTTACAAATATCCCTCCCCTCTTAGCTGCCAAAGACTACAGGCATGGGCCACTCATTATACTCAGTTAGCTGATGTTTAAAACTGATGGATTAAATTGCATACATTTATTGAGTACAATATGTTTTGAAATATATGTCTGTTTCAAATAAATATATCTTTCATATATGCATACTGTGGGTGTCTAAATAAAGCTAATTAACATAAGCATTATCACACATGCCCATCATATCTGTGGTTACATCACTGAAAATCTACTTTAATTATTTTCAAAAATACAATATACATTTTCTAATAGATCTTATGAACTGACTCCTTTGGCATCTCCCCAACTACAGTGACCTAGCTTCTCAAAACTGTCATTCCGCTGTACTTCTTTGAGTTCACCCTTTGAAGTTCTTTGCATGAGTGAGATCATGCAGTATTTCCCAGGCATATTGTACTTAACATAGTGTCCTTCAGGTTCACAATGTTTAGGATGACAAGATTTCTTTCTTTTTAAGGGCTAAGTAGTATTCAACTTATATATACTATACCCATGCATGTCTATTATACTTTATGGTTACACTATATAGGTTAGTTCCACATTTTGGTTCTTTTGAATAATACTAAAATGAATATGGCAGTATAGATATTACATTGGAATACTGATTTCAATTCCTTTGGTGGCTTACCTAGAAATAGATTGTTGGTTCACATGATAGTGCTATTTTAAGTATTTAAAAATTTGCTTGTGTGTGCACAGGTGCACTTGTGTGTGATTTGTATACATGTGTGTGGACAGACAACAATCTTGGGTGTCATCTTCAGGTAGGCTGTCACCCTACCTTCTTTCATCAGGGTCTTTCATTAGCTTGGAAATCACCAATTATGCTAGACTGGCAAGCTATTGAACCCAAGAATCCTCCCATCGAATTTCCCTACTACTTCCCCTCCCTGGGTATTGAACAAAGGTCTTCTCATTTACAAGTGCATAAATCTATCTTATCAGCTTCTAGTTTAAGGCTTTTGAGAGATTACAAGATTGTTTTCAAAACTGGCAATGCTAATTTGTATTCTTACCAGCAATATCTAAGGTTTGTCTTTATCTGTGTCTTCAAGTACATTTGTTATCTCTTGGATTTTTAATAATGACCAATCAAATACCATCAGGGTATGTTTAAGTTCTTTGACCAGTTTTTTTTTTCAGTCAAGGTTGTTGGTATTGTTGATTTCGCTGAGTTAAGTTTCTTCTCTCCTCTATTTTGTATATTAACCACTTACTGAATGTATGAATTTCAACCATTTTCTCCCATTCCATAGATTGTCTTTTCAGTCTGTTTATTGTTTCCTTTATCATGTGGAAGCCTCATTGATACACTTTGTGTATTTGTACTTTTGGTATTGCTTCTCACTGTGTGTGGTTTCTTTTTGAGTTTAGCATTCCTTTTTTTAAAAATTATCTTTAATCTTTTTTTATAGTCCAGTCCTTATGCCCCTCTGAGTCTGCCCCCCCCATATTTTCTCATCCCATACCTCCTTCCCTGTCTCAATATGTTCTCAAATATGTCAAAATATATGAATAATTAGGTAAAAGAAGGTGCACAAAATATTAACTCTCTGTGGTTAATTATAGTGAATGTTGTTGTACCTCTTAAATTATCCCAAGTCCTTGTAATGAATATAGAGTACTTTAGTTGTTAGAAAAAAATTTCCATATAAAAATTATTCTTAAAGCCAAGATTTTAAAAAATACCTAGAAGGAAAAGATAAGAAGAGTCATAAGATATCAAGAATTCTTTAGATCTCCTGACACATTCAGTTTTGACAGGTTCATTTGAGATGCTGCTAGAAACCCAGAAAGGACACCAAACTAGCAAATGATAATTACAGACTAGAGAGAAGAGGAACTATCTGGGTTGCACTTGCAGATATACCAACATATATAGGGTTAGTTCAAGTCATTTAATCCTCCCTAGTTCTCAGTTTTGGCTCAATAAAGTGGGGATGAGAGAAAAATAAATAAAATGGGGATGATAATGGGCTGTATGATAGAGATTAAGTGAGCTAGAACAGGCAAACACCTGACCTAGCACATAAACATTTGTTATTTATTAACCTTATCACTGATGAGAGTGAAACAGGGATAATAGTTAAGTTGTTGAGGGAAGAAGGCAGAGGGTGTGGAATTACTCACATCCCTCACCCTTACATTAGGACCAGTGATTCTATGCCTGTTGCAGACTGTTCCAGGCCAGGAAAATATATATTTCCACACACTTCCTGGAGAAGCCCCCCCCCCCCCGACTGATTGATGTTGGTGGTGGATCATCACCCTTGCTCTTTTGCTCCACAATCAAGATATTTATGAGACTGATATTCTATAATGAGTTCACACACCAGCTGTCTGAAGGGTAACCAGCATGTGGTGATTTGATTGAGAATGTTGCCCTCCTCCCCATAGGTACATGTATTAAATACTTGGACCTCTATGAATGGAACTGTTTGGGAAGGGTTTGAAGGTGTGGCATTGTTGGTGTATGTATGTCACTAGAGATGTGATTTGAGATCTCAAAAGACTTGTCTTGTTCCTAGTGTGCTCTTTCTCTCTGCTTCATAGTTTTATATCAAGATGTGAGCTCTCTGATGTTCCTTTGCTCTATAATCACAGACTCTAACCCTCTGAAAAGCCAATTTAAATTATTTTTATAAGTTGCCTTGGTCATGGTATTTTATTATAGCAATAGAAAGTAAGCAAAGACATGGCCTAATTAATAAAACACGCTTTCTTGACTTCTTTTCCTTCTCCATCTTTCTTCCTCACATCCCTACTACGTTTATCTCCTGAACAAACAGTTTGAATGCAAATCCTTAGTGAACCCTTATCTTAGTGTTTGCTTCTGAGAAAATAAAAAGTTAAAATATTTAAGTATGAAACCTGATCCTATAACAACAATCTGAGTATAGTTGGCAGAAGAGAAAAACCATGCCAGAACTCCAGAAAGAGTAGAGAGAGGGCCATGGCAGAAAGCTGGTCTAAAATCCTAAGATAAATGAAAAATGTCTGAATAAGAAAGGAGGCAACAACATCAAACACTATGGAGATGAGATGCAAAAAGAGTTGGAAAGCGTCCATAGTTGGCATGGATGCAGTGCTAGGTGACCTCTGCCAGCAGATTGTGTTTTGATGGTGGAAGAAGCCAGATGGCAGTGGGTTGAGGAAGTGAATGGGAGGTGGAAAAGTGGAAGCTGCCAGGCCTCATTTAGGAAAGCTGGCTGAGAAAGGAATGAGGAAGAGGAGTGAGATGAAGAGAAGCAGGAAGGAAATAGGGGAGATGCAGAGGAAAGAAGAGCGGATAATATAGGTGTACAAAAACATCTTTTTGTTTGGGGGGGGATTTTTGAGACAGTGTTTCTCTATGTAGCCATGGATGACCTAGAACTTACTCTGTAGGCCAGACTGGCCTTGAACTTACAGCAAGCTGCCTACCTCTGCCTCAGAATGTTGGGATTAAAAGTGTGTGCCACCATGTCCAGCTTATACAGAAATGTTTAATCTTCACTTTAAAATGGAGAGATTTGGGTGTGCTCTAGTTTAGTGATGTGATAAAGAAAGAAGCAGTGGAAATGTGGTTGAAAAACCACATCCTCTTTGATATAATGCTTCAACCACTATTGTAGTTATCAACACCCTTTTATTGCAAACCTACCATGTGCAAAGAACTCCTTAGTAATGAAAGAACAAAGAAGTATATGGCAACTTCTGGTTGGATTTGGTGATAGACAGCCCTTGCAGGAGATCAGCGGGGAAGAGCAGATGACTTCAGTATTCTACTAGTGTCATCCTATGAGGTCACCTTGCGTTGGCTAGAGCTGTCTATAGATGGACACATCTATACTACAATGATTTGGAGGACTACCCTTCCTGGACCAGGGACAAGAGAGGGACTTCTTTGTACTAAGCATCATTTGGATATACTATGAGGTGCATATCTTGCTATTTCAAAAATAAAGCAGGCTTGACAATTTCAAAGCATGTTGTGGGAAATATTTTTTTTAAAAAAAATGAATCGGCATGTTCCTTCACTAGTGCCAGCAATCAACTGGCCACAGGGCTCCCACCGGGTGATCTCACTCGCTGGTCTCTCTGCCTGCCAACTCTCTGACCCTGCATGACCCCAGGGCCTCCACTGGGCTATCTCTCCAGCATGGGCCCCTGAGTTCTTCTCACCACCGTGCAGTGCCACATACACACCATGGTCAGCCATCTTAACACACGGTAGAATCAAGACTCTTAAAGCTTAATAGTTAACCAATTAGATTTATATATCAATAAAAATCACAATTTACAAGATGCTAATAAGTAATTTCAGAGCCAATTGATAATAATAAAGTTTTAATCCAATTATTCTAATCCTTTGATAACACCAAGTCAGCCTCCATTCTCCCTCCCTCTCCTCCTGAGACCTCTCCGTCTCTCCCACTCTTAGCTCCGCCTCCCTTTTCCCTGTCCAATCACAGGCCCTCCCTGCACTAATGTAATTGGACAGGGAAAATCCTGTGACATATCACTCTTTCTATTTAATTAAAAAAAACCCTTTCTTTCAAATTAAAATTTGAGCACAACTATTACCATTTTGCAATTTATAAAGTACAAGATCTAACACCCAGTCCATCATTTTTGTCAGTTAAATAGATAGGACCTCTGTCATCTATCTTAACTTGAAAGATTTATAATTCTACATCTGACCCATGCCCTGGCTTTAGATTGTATGCCATTTGAAAATCATCCTCTCAAATCCATATCATCTTTCTCAATGTTAAACACTTTGGGCTGGCTATGAGACTATCTCTTCAACCCTGTCAGAAATCCAAGAATGACTGATATTAACTGAAAATATATAGGAAGCCTAACACAGCTTCCAAAACTTAGCCAATTTATAAAGTCCACTGATCACCTGGACAGTACCTTACTTCAAAACATTGGAGCATCAGTCTTCAGCTTCTGGCTAGAATCATCTGACAGACAAACAAGATATTAAGGACTAGCCTACTCTGTCTCTGTAGAATCAAGCTGTCCTAAACCTGTAATTGTGTCCTTTCTTTGGACAGTATTCTGTCTGTAGATGAAATGAGGCAATTTTTGCCTAGTGGATGTCTTGCCACAACTGTAGTAACTCATAGATGCTCAATTTTTTCTTTGAATCTAAGACAGGAAAAGCTGTCAGGAGCAGACTAGTCTCAACAACAAGTGAATAAATAACATTCAATGTCACATTCTGTGGATTTCTGATGCTTTTGAAAACCAACTATCTGTGTAAAGTAGTCTGGACTGTTGTCCATTAACTACTCTCAACTATTTCTAATTAAAATCTTGAATACACCCTAACAATAAACTCAGAGCCGTAAATTTGTTATTTGGGCCTAAACTCACAGGCTTAAACATCTCAGATCAGAGTAAAATAGCAGTGTTAGAAGGACTGGGTCTAATCCTTGTACTTACAAAAATCTTGTATCAATAGAAGAAATTTATACCAATGAAATCCTTGATTTTGCATCAAAATAAATTATATACCAATTAAGAAATTATGACCTCAGCTTAAAGAGATTTCTACCAAATGAGATTATGGCTATGCAATCCATTCTAACTATTCCTCCCTATTCCAATATGAGCATTTCTACATTCCCTAGAAAGACCACCTATTAATAACCCTCGCCTGCCCCAAAGCCCAGGGAACTGGGTCAACGACTCTTCATAACATTTTCAAGCTGAATATGGTTGTTGAGATATTATGAAGGGAGAAGGGTAGGGAAAATAGATTGATTAATCTCTGATGTCTGTGCTTTGACTGGATCCAGATGAAGTTGAGGACATCAGAAATTCAAACAGGTCAGTTCAGCATGTCTGAGGAGGAAATTCACTAAGGCTGTATATTCTGTAATATGTAAATCTCAAAACAAAATTTTAGCATCATCAAGATATATTTTTTTGTCTGATTCTTTGGAATCTAGTCCTCTGGAGGTCTCCCTTCGTCATATCGGATCCATATATCTCTGGAAGGTGTAAATACCTTAATCATCTTTTTCAAAAACACAAAGACAAAACCTTTTTCCCAAATCAGTATATCCTTGAGCCAGTAATCAGAAAACCCTTTATTTAGTCCTCTCTCCCAGAGGAATGATATAACCAGAAAACTCAAAATCACACCCATTTTGAAACTCAAAACAATTTAAAAAAATGAAGTAAACTAAGATACTGTATGTGCTTATACTAGGCCTTTCCTATCTTGCCAAGGAGGAAAAGACACTCAAGATTCCTGTGGAGCCCACATTAGCAGAATATGAGTATCCTGCAAGGCAAGTAAAACAATCTTATACCATCTTATGGTTCAGCTCTCTGCCTAGAGCAGCCAACTTCACTGTTTTTCTCTTTCAGAGCAGCCTGTAAATTCTCACAGCAGGGGACCTCAGGGCTGCCAGCAGTTTCTTTGTTTCAACTCCCCCCCACCCCCCACCCCCACCCCCACCCCCACCCCCACACTTGAGTCATGTGACTTTTTTTTTTTTTTTTAGTGTCACCTTGCTACTCACCCAACAAAACAAAACAAAATAAAACTCTAACTCTCAGGCTAATAATCTTAAATTTCTAGTGGATTCGTACCCAGCCAGTACATTGGTAAGCCATCTGTTGTGGGAAATATTAAAAAATGAACTGGCACATTCCCACACTAGTGCAGGCAATAAACAGGCCACAGGGCCTCCGCCTAGTCATCTCACTCAGTGATCCCTCTGCTATCCATCTCTCCAGCAGGGGCCCCAAAGTTTCTCTTACTACCAGGCAACACCCCCTCCCTTTTTCCTGTCCAATCAGAGGCCTTCCCTGCACTAAAGTAATTGGACAGGGAAAATCCTGCGACAAGACATGATGTTCAAGTGAGTGCTCTAATTAATAACCTTTGTAGGAAGTCTACTCTGCAGACTTTCTTTGCAGGGTCAATAACTTGTATTTGGGCCTCCTGACATTTTTCCACACCACAGTGGCAAGAGCTCTGCTGATGTTAGCCAAGGATTCACTGTGTTACCTTTATGGATTCCCCTACACCCTACTCAAGTTGTTATAGTGTTTTCTATAAATAAACCCTCCTTGGTTTATCCTACACTGAGAGTGATGTTTTCATCTAGGATTGACATAGGTCCTCACTGGACCAAGTACATTCCCATCTGGGACAGTGGAGAAATGCTGACAATGAACTAAACATAAAATCAATTATGGAATTTTAAATTTTACCAGGTGTGGCAATGACATAATGTTTATGTCAACACACAAAGAACAACCTTGCTACAGGGATGCATATTATCAGTATTTACTAGAGAAATTTTCTCTCTAGGAATTATTTTAAAGCACTACATTAGATAACCAGTGCCTCCCACCCCATCATTCACACAACATCAATGCTAACAGGACTCAGAAGCTATTAATAATAATGATAATGATTAAAATAATAGTAAAAGTACTAACAAGGATCCTGTGCCACAAGGCCCCATACCCAAATAGTGCCAGGAAAGAGCTAGCCACCCAGGAGAGTGGACAAGCCTGTGAGCACAGGTAAAACCACCACTGCTGCTCAGAGCAACCCTCCTGGAACCTTCAGGACACAGAAAGTAAGGAGTGACTTGGAACAGGAACCTTCTGGTTTCCATCTGCACCCGGAAGTGATCCAATGCTACAGTGCTAATACACAAATATGACCAGAAAAGAACTGGTCTCCCAGGAAAGCCCATATAACTGGGAGCACAGGTAAGACCACCACTTCTGTTCTAATTCCTGGCCCAAGAGGCACCAACCCAGAGCCATCAGGACACAGGAACATCTGAGGAAAGGATCCTTCTAGTTTCTGTCTGTATCCCAGAGCTGACCCTGTACCACAGAGCTCCTCATACCCAAATTCCTCCAGGAGAGAACTGGTCTCCCAGGAGAACTGACACATAGACCTGGAGAAGGGACAAGCCATAGTCAGAGACAGCAAGACCAGCTAATGCCAGAGATGACCAGATGGCAAACGGCAAGGACAAGAACATAAGAGCAGAAATCAAGTCTACTTGGCATTATCAGAACCCAGTTCTCCCACCACAGCGAGCCCTGGATACCCCAATACACCAGAAAAACAAGATTCTGATTTAAAATCACATCTCATGATGATGATAGAGGACTTTAAGAAAAACATAAATAAGTCCCTTAAAGAAATACAAGAAAACACAGGTAATCAGGTAGAAGACCTTAAAGAGGAAACACAAAAATCCTTAAAGAATTACAGTAAAACACATCCAAACAGGTGAAGGAATTGAACAAAACCATCCAGGATCTAAAACTGAAAATAGAAACAATAAAGAAATCACAAAGGGAGACAATCTTAAAGACAGAAAACCTAGAAAAGAGATCAGGATATAGAGGCAAGTATCACCAACAAAGTACAAGAGATAGAAGAGAGAATCTCAAGTGCAGAAGATACCATAGAAAACACTGAAACAACAAAGAAAATGCCAAAAGCAAAAAGCTCCTAACCCAAAACATCCAGGAAATCAAGGACACAATGAGGCCACCAAACCTAAGAATAATAGGTATAGAAGAGAGTTAAGATTCCCAATTTAGACGACCAAACCTAAGGATAATAGGTATAGAAGAGAGTTAAGATTCCCAATTTAGATGGCCAGGAAATATCTTCAACAAAATTATAGAAGAAAATTTCCATAACCTAAAGAAAGAGATGCACATAAACATATGAGAAGCCTACAGAACTCCAAATAGATTGGGCAAGAAAAGAAATTCCTCATGTCAACAACAATATGAGTCACCCAGTACTCCAAGAACTCCCAGGGACAAAACCATCAACCAAAGAGTACACATGGAATTACCCATGGCTCCAAACACAAAGGCAGCAGAGGATGGTCTTGTTAGACACCAAAGGGAGGGGAGGCCCTTGGTCCTGGAAAGACCTGGAAAGAGGAATACCAGGTAAGGAAAGCAGGAGAGGGTTGATTGAGGAAGGGGAGATGTCTTATGGGATTTTCAGGGTCAGAGGGAACCAGGAAAGGGGACAACATTTAAAATGTAAATAAAAAATATATCTAATAAAAAATATAAATAAATAAAAGAAATTCCTCATGTCACATAATATTCAAAACAACAGATCCACAAAACCAAGAAAGAGTATTAAAAGCAGTAAGGGGAAAAGGTCAAGTAACATATAAAGATAGACCTATCAGAATTACAGCAGACTTCTCACTAGAGACTATGAAAGCTAGAAGTTTCTGTGGAGATGTCATACAGACTCTCAGAGAACACAAATGCCAGCCCAGGCTACTATATCCACAAAAATCTCAATTACCATAGACTGAGAAAACAAGATATTTCATGATAAAACCAAATTTACATAATTTCTTTCACAAATTCAGTCCTACAAAGGATTATAGGTGGAAAATGCCAACACAAGGAGGGAAACTATACACTAGAAAAAGCAAGATAGTAATCTTTCAACAAACCCAAAAGAAGATAGCCACATAAACATAAAAATAATATCAAAAACAAAAGCAACAAGCACTATTCCTTAATATCTCTTATCAATGGACTCAATTCCCCAATAAAAGACATAGACTAATAGACTGGATACTTAAACAGGACCCAGCATTTTGCAGCATACAGGAAACACACCTCCGTTTCAAAGACAAACAAACATTACTTCAGAGTATAGGGCTGGAAAACTATTGTCCAAGCAAATGATCTCAAGAAACAAGCTGAAATAGTCATTGTAATATGGAATAAAATCGACTTTCAACAAAAAGTCATCAAAAAAGACATGGAAGGACACTTCATACAGATCAAAGGAAAAAAAATCTACCAAGAAGAACTCTCAATTCTGAACATTTATGTTCCAAATGCAAGGGCACCCTCATTCGTAAAAGAAACTTTACTAAAGCTCAAAGCATACATTACACCTTACACAATAATTGTGGGTGACTTCAACACCCCAATCTCATCAATGGACAGATCAGGGAAACACAATCTAAACAGAGCCAAAGCATACATTACACCTTACACAATAATTGTGGGTGACTTCAACACCCCAATCTCATCAATGGACAGATCAGGGAAACACAATCTAAACAGAGCCACAGTGAAAGTAACAGAAGTTATGGACCAAATAGATTTAATAGATATCTACAGAACATTTCATCTTAAATCAAAAGAATATACATTCTCAGCACCTCATGGTACATTATCCAAAATTGACCATATAATCCATCACAAAACAGACCTCAACAGATATAAGAAGATTGAACTAATTCCATGCCTCCTATCAGATCATTATGGAGTAAGAGTGGTCTTCAATAACAACAAAAACAACAGAAATCCCAAATACATATGGAAGCTGAACAATGTTCTACTCAATGATACCTTGGTCAGGGAAGGAATAAAGAAATTAAGGACTTTTTAAAATTTATGAAAATGAAGCCACAACATACCCAAACTTATGGGACACAATGAAAGCAGTGCTAAGAGGAAAACTCATAGCTCTAAGTGCCTCCAAAAAGAAACTGGAGAGAGCATACATTAGCAGCTTAACACATACCTGAAAGCTCTAAAACAGAAAGAAGTTAATACACCCAAGAGGAGAAGAAGGCAGGAAATCAGCAAACTCCTGGCTGGAATCAATCTAAGAGAAACAAAAAGAACTATACAAAGAACCAACAAAACCAGGAGCTGGTTCATTGAGAAAATCAACACTTAGCTAGACTAACCAGAGTGCAAAGAAACAGTATCCAAATTAACAAAATCAGAAATGAAAAGGATGATATAACAACAGAAACTGAGGAAATTAAAAAAAAATCATTATATCCTACTACAAAAGCCTATACTCAACACAACTGGAAAATCTGATAAAATGGACAATTTTCTAGACAGATAACCAATACCAAAGTTAAATCAGGATCAGATAAGCCATCTGAAATAGAAGCAGTCATTAAAAGTCTCCCAACCAAAAAAAAAAAAAAAAAAAAAAAAAAGCACTGGACCAGATGGGTTTTAGTGCAGAATTCTATCAGACCTTCAAAGAAGACCTAATATCAATACTCTTCAAACTATTCCACAAAGTAAAGACAAAAGGAACACTACCCAATTTGTTATATGAAGCCACAGTTATGTTGAAACCAAAACCTCACAAAGTCCCAACAAAGAAAGAGAACTTCAGACCAAATTTCCTTATGAATATAAATGCAAAAATACTCAATAAAATTCTTGCCAAGCAAATCCAAGAACACATCAAAATGATCATTCACTATGATCAAGTAGGCTTCATCCCAGGGATGCAGGGATGGTTCAATATATGGATATCCATCAATGCAATCCACTACATAAACAAACTCAAAGAAAAAAAACACATGGTCATTTCATTAGATGCTGGAAAAGCTTTTTGACAGAATTGAGCATCCTTTCATGCTAAAAGTCTTGGAAAGAACAGGAATTCAAGGCACATACCTAAACATAGTAAAAGCAATATACAGCAAACCGGTAGCCAACATCAAATTAAATGGAGAGAAATTTGAAGCAATCTCACTAAAATCAGGGACTAGACATGGCTGCCCTCTCTCTCCATATTTATTCAATATAGTACTTGAAGTTCTAGCCAGAGCAATTAGACAACATAAGGAGGTCAAAGGGATACAAATTGGAAAGTAAAGAAGTCAAACTATGACTATTTGCAGGTGATATGATAGTATACTTAAGTAACCCAAAAAACTCCACCAGAGAACTCCTACAGCTGATAAACAACTTCAGCAAAGTGGCTGGTTATAAAATCAACTCAAGCAAATCAGTAGCCTTCCTATACTCAAAAGATAAGCAGGCTGAGAAAGAAATTAGGGAAATGACACCTTTCATAATTGCCACAAACAATATAAAGTATCTTGGTGTGACTCTAACTAAACAAGTGAAAGATCTGTATGACAAGAACTTCGGGTCTCTGAAGAAGGAAATTGAAGAAGACCTCAGAATATGGAAAAATCTTCCATGCTCGTGGATTGGCAGGTTTAATATAGTAAAAATGTCCATCTTGCCAAAAGCAATGTACAGATTAAATGCAATCCCCATCAAAACCCAAACTCAGTTCTTCATAGAGTTAGAAAGAGCAATTCTCAAATTCATCTGGAATAAAAAAAACCCAGGATAGCTAAAACTATTCTCAACAGTAAAAGAACTGCTGGGGGAATCAGTATCCCAGACCTCAAGCGATACTACAGAGCAATAGTGTTAAAAACTTCATGGTATTAGTACAGTGACAGGCAGGTGGATCAATGGAATAGGATTGAAGACCCAGAAATGAACCCACACACCTATGGTCACTTGATCTTCGACAAAGGAGCTGAAAACATCCAGTGAAAAAAAAGATAGCCTTTTCAACAAATGGTGCTGGTTCCATTGGAGATCAGCAAGCAGAAGAATGTGAATTGATCCATTCTTATCTCCTTGTACTAAGCTCAACTCCAAGTGGATCAAGGACCTCCACATAAATCCAGACACACTGAAACTAATAGAAAACTGGGGAAGACCCTTGAGGACATGGGAACAGAGGGAAAGTTCCTGAACAGAACACCAATAGCTTATGCTCTAAGATGAATAATTGACAAATGGGACCTCATAAAATTACAAAGTTTCTCTAAGGCAAAGGACACTGTCAAAAGAACAAAATGGCAACCAAGAAATTGGGAGAAGATCTTCACCAACCCTACATCCAACAGAGGGCTAATATCCAATATATACAAAGAACTCAAGAAGTTAGAGCCCAGAAAACCAAATAACCCTATCAAAAAATGGAGTACAGAGCTAAACAAAGAATTTTCATCGGAAGAACTTCGGATGGCTGAGAAGCACCTTAAGAAGTGTTCAACATCATTAGTCATTAGGGAAATGCAAATCAAAACAGCTCTGAGATTTCACCTCACACCAGTAAGAATGGCTAAGATTAGAAACTCAGGAGACAGCAGGTGTTGATGAGGATGTGGAAAAAGAGGAACACTCCTTCACTGCTGATGGTACAGCAAGATGGTATAACCACTCTGGAAATCAGTCTGTCAGTTCCTCAGAAAACTGGGTAGGACCCTTTTGGAGGACTCTGCTATACCACTCCTGGGCATACACCCAGAGGATTCCCTGGCATGCAATAAAGACACATGCTCCACTATGTTCATAGCAGCCTTATTTATAATAGCCAGAAGCTGGAAAGAACCCAGATGTCCCTCAATGGAGGAATGGATACAGAAAATGTGGTATATTTACACAATGGAATACTACTCAGCAATTAAAAACAATGAATTCATGAAATTTTTAGGCAAATGATTGAAACTGGAAAATATCTAAGTGAGTTAACCCATTCACAAAAGAACACACATGAAATGCAGTCACTGATAAGTGGATATTAGCCCAAAAGTTCAGAATACCCAAGATACAATTCACAGACCATATGAAGCCTAAGAGAAGGAACACCAAAATGTGGATGCTTCGGTGCTTTTTAGAAGGGTGAACAAAATACTCACAGGAGGAAATATGGAGAAAAAGTGTGGAACAGAGACTGAAGGAAAGGCCATCCAGAGACTACCCCACCTGGGGATCCATCCCATATACAGCCATCAAACCTGGAAGCTATTGTGGACATTATTGTGGATGTCAGGAAGTGCTTGCTGATGAAAACCTGGTATGTCTGTCTCCTGAGAATCTCTGCCAGATCCTGATAAAGACAGAGGCAGAAGCTCACAGCCAACCATTGGACTGAACTCAGGGGTCCCCAATGGAGAACTTGGAGAAAGGACTGAAGGAGCTGAGGGGATTTGCAGCCTCATGGAGGTAGCAACATTGTCAACATGCCAGACCCCCTAGAGCTCCCAAGGACTGGCCCACCAATCAAAGAATATACACACACGAAGTGTGTATATTCTTTGATTGGCCACATAGGTGGCAGAGGATGGCCTCGTTGGACATCAGTGGGAGGAGAGGCCCTCGGGCCTTAGGGTGTTCAATGCCCCAGTGTAGAGGAATGTCAATGCTGGATGAGGGGAGTGGGTGGGTGGGGGAGCACCCTCATACAGGCAGGGTGATGTGGAATGGGATAGGGCATTTCCGAAGGGGAGACCAAGAAAGGGGAAAATATTTGAAATGTAAATAAAGAAAATATCTAATCCAAAAACAAAGAGTACTAAGATAGGAGAATATGAAGTCAGGAGGGAGATGGGGTCATGTGCCCTGGAGGGAGTAGGAAGGAGGTAGTTGTAGGTGGACCAGATCAAAATACATAGGATACATGTATGAAATTTTTAAAGAATAAAAAGCACTTTTTTGTTTTTTTGTTTTGTTTTGTTTTGTTTGTTTTTTGGTGTGATTTTTGGATTTGGTTTTCTCGAGACAGGGTTTCTCTGTATAGCCCTGGCTGTCCTGGAATTCACTCTGTAGACCAGGCTGGCCTCGAACTCAGAAATCCACCTGCCTCTGCCTCTTAGAGTGCTGGGATTACAGGCGTGCGCCACCATCGCCCGGCTGTAAAAAGCACTTTTAAAAAACCCACTGCATTGTATATTCGGCACAGGGGGTTGGAAAATGAAAACCAAAACATAACAGAAATAGATAAAGTAATAGTTGAGATATAGATCAAACAGCATTATCAAAATGTTGGTAATTAATGCAGGATGCTGGACTCCTGAGAACTTGTTATGCTCTTTTCTGAACTTTGTGCATTTTTGAAAATGTCTAGGCTGGAGAGTTGGGTTAGTGGTTAAGAACACTTGTTGTTCTTGTAAATGAGCCAGGTTTGATTCTCAGTGTCCATATAGTGGTTCACCACCTCCCTGGCCATCAGGCACACATATGGTGTATAGACATATATGCAGGCAAAGCACTCATAAAAGTAATAAACCATATATATGTATAAATAAATTTATAATATCATATATATGTATATAATTTCCATAATAAATGTGGAAACCTGGATCTCCATCCTTTTCCTTAGATGAGATATGGTTTACAAATATCTCATTAGGGATAGGTATAAAAAATATTAATTTCAAGTAAATGGGGATTTTAAGGGTGTGTTTAAAGTATGGCAATGTGGGGATTTTTCTGTCCTATATTTTTCTGGCAGAGAGAAAAATTGATAAGAAAAATGTACAAATAAACTGCATATAATATTTTGCCTGTGAGCACCCGTGAATGGATGAGAAAGGGAGAAGGAGCCCGTGGAGGGTTCAGCGGGCGAAACCCTGGAGCCTCTGCGGTTTCCATAAATTCTGCTCCTCAGAGTCACTCTGTTCCCAGTGAGCTGGTCTGTTCGTGTTAGTAGGATCTTTATTTAGTTTGTCTCTGTCTCTCCCTCCCCGCATCCCCACACCTCCGCTTCACCCTGCCCCCCTCCCTACTGGTCACTACTGGTCTGTAACTCACTCTGTAGACCAGGCTGGCCTCAGACTCACAGAGATCCACCTGCCTCTGCCTCCCATGTACTGGGATTAAAGGTGTGTGCAGCAAGTACCTGGTTTGTTTTTGCTTTGTTGTGAAGGCTGGCCTGGAGTTCACTTTGTATCTGAGTTGGCCTTGACTTCATGTCAATCCTCCTGCCCCAGTCTCTGGAGTACTGGGATTACAGATATCAGCTACCAGGGCTGCTTTAGAATCTTGTTTTTTGTTTTGTTTTGTTTTGTTTTTCCTGGAAACAAAACCTGGCAATGGAACAAATTTATGCATAAGAATTGCCTTTTGTTTTAATCATTTTAGAAGATTTGGTTGCTCCCACAGAAGCCTGAGAAGCAAATATTATACTTTTGTCTGAAAAACAAACAAACAGCACCCCACCCACTCAAGTTGTAACCATAGGAAGGAAGGTTCTGGATTGGTTCTGCTTCAGTAACTCTTTTGATTGTTGAATACTACAGAGAATGTTGTAAGCATTTCTGAAGAATCAATGAATATAAATTGAAAGACATACTTAGCTTTCTACTAAAATAACCTTTCATTTGAGGCAAGTAGAGAACAATAAGGAAAATCTGAGTGCACAGTTCTGTCGCATACTTCAAAATAAGAGAAAATGAAAAGAAAAGCCAGAGTCTAATGTGTGTTGGATCAAGAGCTTGCTTTGTTTTCTTACAATAGTAAAAGCTGGCAGGGCTTCACCTACAGTAAAATATTTCCTGGTATAACAATTCGGTTTCCCCTCTCCTTTTGGTAAGCCTATTTTATTGATGTTACTCTTAATTGATAGCTACTAGATAAAACCACAAGGCAGAAAGAACATCAAGGAGAAGATGAAGATCTTTTTTATGAAAAAGGAAAACGTATTTAAAAAAGTGTAGTGCTAACTAACACTGGGACTTCGATTCACCGAGATGTATGCACTATGAAATACAATTTCAGCTCACCAAGATAAAGTTACAGTGCCTAAAAGTGTACTCTAAACTTTTAATAGTGACAAGAATAAGTATTGGATAAAATAGTTGTTGAGTTGATTTATGGCATTTAGAGGCACCCATGCTTGTGGCTGGAGGGATGGCTCAACAGTTAAGAATACCTGTTGCCCTTCCAGAGGACTGGAAGTTGATTCCCAGCACCCACATGGCAGCTCTCAAGCATCTCTCACTCCAGTTCCAGGGATATGACATCCTCTTCTGGCCTCTGCAGGCACCAGGCATTCATATAATGCACAGGCTTACATACAAGCAAAACAAAGATGCAGCTTAAAAGTAGCAGCAACAACAACAAAATAAAAACTCCCAAAGCAAATAAAAACTCCTTATTTCTACCTTCCTATAATGAATCAGAATTAAGGACTCCATATTTAAATTAATTTTCTATTAGATATTTGCAGGCTATATTAGATATTTGCTGTCCCCTGAGAGGCTTTGCCAGCACCCAACTAATTCAGACTTAGATACTCACAGACAACCATTAGACTGAGCCCAGGGAACCCAGTGGAAGAGTTAGGGGAAAGACTGAAGGAGCTGAAGGGGATTGCAACCCTAGAGGAAGAACAATATCAACTAACCAGACTACCCAGAGCTCCCAGGGAATAAGCCACCAACCAGAGTAACATGGCTTCATCTATATATGTAGCAGAGGATGGCCTTATCTGGCATCAGTGGGAAGGTAGGCCCTTGGTCCTGTGAAGGCTTGATGCCCCAGAATAAGGGGATGCTAGAGGGGTGAGGCAGGAGTAGGTAGGTGAGTGGAGGAGCTCCCTTATAGAAGCAAAGGGGAGGAGGATTGGATAGGAAGTTTTCAGAGGGGAAACTGAAAAGGGGGGCAACATTTGAAATGTAAATAAATAAAGTATCCAATTTAAAAGAAAAGATATTTGCAGGCAAGCCTGGTAGCACAGGTACTTGGAAAGCCGAGATGAGGAGATTAAAAGTTCAATATCTGCCTGAGCTACCCAAGAAATAGGCAACTTAGAAAGACCTTGTCTCAAAATAATAAGTTACGAACATAGCTGGGATATAGTTTATTGGTAGAGCTCTTGGCTAGCGTATGCAAGGTCCTAGGTTACATCCACAGTGCTATCTCCCCACCCCCACCCCCCGCAAAAGTTTCATTTACAAATGTTGACTGGATATGGGACTGGGTGATTAGGTTTTACATTTAGCCAAGTTAGTAGCATAAAAGTTGAACATAGAGGTTTTGGAGTCATCCTGTTTGGGTTCCAAAATCTGCCTTTATGACTCAGTGACTATATTATCATCGGTAAGTTATTGAATCTTGTTGAGATGCTGACTCAACTTCCTCATTTGAACAAAAGGAATAATAATACAGTTGTTGGGAGAATTAGATGGCATCACTTGACACAGTAATGGTTCAAAAATCATAAGCAAATACCTGACAATGACTTGCCTTCTGATCCCTATGAAGGGACATAATACAGTAAGGAAAGAGCTAGATGAAATTGCTTTAAAATGGTTTAAGGGTTTATAGACTATAACTACCATTTTGCCACCTTAACTTGGGAAAGAAACTGGAAAATAGTAGGTGTGCAACTACCAAGCCAGCAGGACAAGATGGACTAATCAGAACATCATTGTGTCAGAAACAACAGTCATTAGAAAAGATGATCTCTAGAGAAGATATGCTTCTTTCTCTAAAGGCAAATAAAATGGTCAATAGCACAAATTTTGAAGGGTTTGGGACATCAAGAATTATGAAATCTCATCAGTTCAGTTAGTCATTACTTGAGACCTACAGCCCATTTGAAACTAAAGTTCAGTACCAAACCTGATGGAAATTGAGGCTGAATCTGAATCAGGAATGAAGTCATTAATCAGAGTGACTTTGAATGTCCTATTATTTTATTAAGCTCAGAGGAGGTTAACATTGAGTCAATTACTCTAAGATGTAAATATAAATCTTCAATGCATCCTGATTCACATTAATTTTCAAGTGCTGTATTCAGTCTGCCTCTCTATATCAGGATTGAGCTATGATTCAGAGGCAGCCTACTGATGAGTCATCCTCTGTTACTGTTTGGATGGGTCACAACGCCCTGTGTGGGTTGACAAGGAGGCAGAGAGACCAGGACTTCCTTTGACTTGACATCTCAGAACCCTAGGTACTAGAAACTGTCTCAGGATCCAGGTGAAGAACCTAACAAACCTTTCCCCTGGTGCCTGAAAGGACTCACCCAACTTCCAGTTGTCCCCCGGAGGAGGTTTTCACATGCTCAAAGGAGGTTCCTGAGAGATGTGGCGCCTTCCTAGGTAGAGGTTACTACCTCTAACCTAGCAGTATAGTCTTTTCTTTCTCAGTTTTTTCTGGTCCTTGATGTTATAGAAAGGGAAGTTCAAAACAAAGCACACTGAAAGGCATCCCTTACAAAGTGAAAAGTCTCACTTGCTGCCAAAACCCATCTAAACAAGTTCATGAACTAACAAAGCTTCTCTGGGAATTTTCCAGCTGTCTCAGCTGCCATTTTGAAATTTTTCTTTCAATTTCTCTCCTTTTGATCTCTCTTTGTTTCACCAAAGCCATTCTTTATACTCTACCAAGTGCCTCTGTTCTCTGGGACTATACCCCTTCTGTCTATTCTGACATCTTAACAACTGATTATACAGCTTACCATTTGATTATACTCCAGGACAGTTTTCCTCTAGCATCCATATGTACTGAGAAGATTCTAGCCTTGGGGAGTTTTACATTCTTCCACAAGCCATGCATCTAGTTCAAACCAGTCATATCCACAGACAATCAAGACAAGAGGAATTTCTTGAACTTGAGTCACAAAGATTAATTCCTTGACACATTTGCTTCAGCATTCAGATCAAGACAATCACAATATCTGGCTCCAGGAAACTGGACCTCAAAAAGAGAAAGTTTATCATTTCCTGGTTCAATGGCCTTTGCATTTGTCTTTCCAGTTTTTCGGTCATCAGAGTCCAAATACCAGTGTCTGGGACATGGAAAAGTACTATGTATAACCCTATCCATATCTGTGCCTAGCAGAGCATCCAGTCCATAATAGATTGTTGGTAACATTTTTTGAGGTATCATAGAGAAAAAACTATCATTGAGGTAATATTTTTCAAGATTTATTTATTATGAAAGTATACTATAGCTGTCTTCAGACACCAGAAGAGGACATCCGATCTCTTTAAGGATGGCTGTGAGCCACCATGTGGGTGCTGGGATGTGAACTCATGACTTTCAGAAGAGCAGTCAGTGCTCTTACCCGCTGAGCCATCTCTCCAGCCCGAGGTAATATTTTGATACCATTGTTTCCATCCTTAAAATAAAACTGGCACTATATTTTATATATTTACAGATTACTAGCCTAGGGAAGTGAAAGTCTTAAAAAGCATTAGGATGGATTGTGAGGCAGCAATAGTTAATTCACAATCCATCCTGAATGCTTTTTAAGACAGCAGTGGAGTATTATGCTTTCAAAGTCTGCATTTGGCTGAGGGTTGGCTGGTCAAGGCGGGGATGTGCTAGGAAGGCTCGGCTCTATGTGTCTCATTGCTAGAAATATCAGGATGAAAGAGGACAAAAGAGTCACAGAAGAGCAAGCGGAAGCATGCAGGCAGGCCTCAAACTGACACCTGAATGCTTCTGCCCATTCTTTTGATCAAAGGAAATGACATAATAGCTTTCAAAGCCACATAACAAACAGAGGATATGCTACAGGGTGGGGTGAGCAACTCAGAGTACACTACAGAGAGGGATGCTAACTCCACCATTATCATTTCGAAGAATGTGGACAATTTGAGAACAGAGGAGCGTTGGGCAATGTGGATTGCACAGTACTCACTTCCTCCAAATGCTTACCCATTTGGGTTTTACTACTTCTAAGAGGGTCATGGTGATAGAAATGAACATTTGCTGTACTCAAGTGAATGTGACTCACATGAGAGCAACAAGGCCCTTAGTCTGAATATGGTGTCTTCTTTTCCCCCACCCCCATTACCCAGAGAATACAAAAGAAATTAGTTTGCTTTTCCAGAGAGGTGGGATTATCTTGAGTTGAAATTTCAAGCCTCATCTAACCTCTACTTGATAAAAATAACTGCAGAGCTTTCCAGCAAATGCCAGAATTTGCTTAATCACAATCTACTGATGACCTCTAAGTATTTTTTTCCATTGGTATTTTCCTAGTTTATGTCAACTTCCCCTCAGTCACCAAATTAACAAAATTATCTTTTTGGGTCTTGAACTTACAATGCTGATCTATAAGAATCTTTTCTGAATCACATTTTCAAAATGTAAGGAAAGCTTATCCAGAGAATTTTCCCATGGTTGATGTTTTCAATTTCACTAGAAGACATGATGTAAAACAAACTCAAAGTACCTTCAGAATCATCTTGTTTGGGCTTTGGCAATGATATAGTTACTTTGTTTCTGGTAGCAATTAGAATTTCATACATACCAAAGAAAATGTTTTCCCTCTCATGCTTAAATTCAAAAGCCCTGTGCTCTATGTAAAACAAGCAAAAGATGGCCTATGGTGACTAATTAGGGGCTGGATGTTCAGAGGCACTCCGAAGAAATTGCCAAAACAACTTTCCTATGAGAAGTGAGTTTATTAACATCTTGCCTCATTTTTACAAGCAACTAAAAAGCACTTCAGCTCCAAACTGTACTCAGGCTCTTCCCTGGAGAAGGACACTTCTGCAATAACACACGAATTTCAGGTAATAGCTAATAACATGAGTTGTCCTTTAACAGACAATCAAGTTGAAATGCCTGTCTGCTTGGCTCTCTCTAGCAAGTTTTACTTCAGGAAGATGCATGAGACGCAATAAAGAAGGGAGTGACGCAATAAAGATCCCACTTATGTTACAGTTACAGCTGATCCCAGAGAGATGGCTGATAGTACTCAATAAATGGTCCCCTTCTTTCAGAGCATTTGGTGTCGATTACTGATTGCACACAGGAAAACAGTGATATCAGGAATCCAGTGCTAGTACAAACAGTACCTAGCCAGGCCTGTGCTTGAACACATCCTTTTGGTACAAAAGATATATTTGGTTCTGTCGATTCATACTTCCGGTGTTATCCCCCAGCAGAGAGAATCAGAACCAGTCAGCTCTTATGTTGATTTTCTTTTTCAGTTCAATATCTAAAAACCCCTTCCCATGTGCAGCCACAAGGCATGAGAGAAACTGATTTATATCCAGAAGAGAGGCCATATAACCTGCCACAGATACAGACAGAATCCAGATCTGAGAGTCCAGGCACAGCTAATAGCAGTAGCTAACTTTTAATTAGTGCATTTGATGGTGCCTGGCACTGGGCTGAGCTGTCTGTGCACATTAATCTATTTCATCTTTCCTGACAACCTGATAATGCGGGGGCTGTTGTTGAGTTGCACCACATTGAGCCTCACAGTTTGCAGATGACACCCTTCCCTATGATATCACAGAGTTCCTTTAAAAAAAAAACTAAATACCAAGTGTGTCCTTGTATCATCATTTTTAGTGTATGGGCTTCCTTTTTGTGCACAGATAAAGCATCTGAATGACATCAGTAAGCCATAACCTTGACTATAAATGAAGATCACTTGGAGTGTTTTAAAAGGCGATCCACTGGGTGTTTGCCATACGCAGGGCATCTTATTTGGTTCTCTAAGTAGCAAACTGAAATCTCATGGAGGGAATGGAAAATACACACTTTCATGGAAGAAGAATTGAGGCTCAGGAAGTTTGGTAACTTGTCTACCTATAAAGTAGGAAGCCCAAGAAGAAGGAGGACTTAAGTAAGGGTGCTTTGGTTCCTCTAAGAAAGGGAACAAAATACTCACAGGAGCAATAAGGGAGACAATGTGTGGAGCAGAGACTGAAGCAAAGGCCACCCAGAGGATTCATCCTATAAACAGTCACCAAACCCCAACACTACTATGGACGACAAGAAGTGTATACCAAAAGGAGCCTGTTATGGTTGTCTCCGGAGGGGCCCTGCCAGAGCCTTACAAATACAGAGGCAGATGCTAGCAACCAACTATTGGACTGGGCATGGGGTCCCCAATGGAGGAGTTGGAGGGTGATCTGGAGTTGCTGAAAGGGTTTTCAGCTCCATGGGGAGAACAAAGATGTCGGCCACCCAGACACCCCAGGACTCCCAGGGACTATCAACCATCAACCAAGGGGTACACATGGTTCCAGCCAAAAATGTGGCAGAGGAATGCCTTGTTGGGCATCAGTGGAAGGAATGGTCCTTGGTCAGGTAAAGGCTCAATAGATGCCCCAACAAAGGGAAATTGAGGGGGGAAGAGGTGGGAGCGAGTCGTGTGGAGGGGCATATACTTGGAGGCAGGGGGTGGGAGGAGGAAACTGGGAAAGATTTTACCATTGGCAATGTAAATGAAGACAATACTCAATTAATAATAATAATAATAATAATAATAATAGTAATAGTAATAGTAATAGTAATAGTAATAGTAATAGTAATAGTAATAGTAATAAAAGGATGTTCTGCTAAAGCAAGCTCCTGAAAGGACACGTGATGGATTCTTTGCTAGCAACATGTATATATTGGTCCACCTTACACTGCATAGTCTAGCTGGTTCTGTAGAGTTGGGACATCAGCAGCATAGCAGCAGTGGTGGTGGCATGACCTAGCAGGAACAGCCAGGTCTCAGTTGAATTGGCGTGAGTCAGCAGGAGGGACCAGGGCCATTAGGAATGGGAGGAAAAGTTCTCGGCTGTGTCTCTCTCAGCTAATCGAAGATCAGTGAAGAAGCCAGATGGAGAAGCCCTTAGCAAGCCAAGCAAGCTCTTCTCAGACTCAATCGAGTCCTATTTATACTCCCTCCAAACATCATGTGTTCTCCACCGGTCTTGCCTCATCACATGTCTTGTCTCAGCACTTGAGTAGGTCTCAGCTGACATCACTCTGCCAGTTAGCCTGAGTCTGTGGAAGCAGCAAGAAGCTATAGCACACCACGAGTAGTATTTTGGTGTGTTTCTCTCTATAGAGTCCTGACAAATGGAGCTGTTTATCAGCTTTAGGAGTTCTCTGGTGGAATTATTGGGGTTGTTTATGTATACTATCATATCATCTGCAAATAGTGATATTTTGACTTCTTCCTTTCCAATTTGTATATCTTTGACCTCCTTTTGTTGCCTGATTTCTCTGGTTAGGACTTCAAGTACTATATTGAATAGATATGGAGAGAGTGGGCAGCCTTGTCTGGTACACGATTTTAGTGGGATTGCTTCAAGTTTCTCTCCCTTTAACTTGATGTTGGCTACTGGATTGCAGTATATTTCTTTCACAATGTTTAGGTATGGGTCTTGAATTCTCTGCAAGACTTTTAACATGAAGGGATGTTGGATATTGTCAAAAGTCTTTTCAGCATCTAATGAAATGACCATGTGGTATTTTTCATTTAGTTTGTTTATGTAGTGGATTACATTGCCGGATTTCAATATATTGAACCATCACTGCATCCCTGAAATGAAGCCTAACTGATTGTGGCGAATTATAGTTTTGATGCATTCTTGGATTCGGTTGGCCAGGATTTTGTTCAGTATTTTTGTGTCAATGTTCATGAGGGTTCTCCTTCCTTGTTTGGTCTTTGTTTGGTTTAGGTGTAAGTGTTATTGTGGCTTCATAGAATGGGTTGGGTAGTGTTCCTTGAGTTTCTATTTCGTGGAAAAGTTTGAAGAGTATTGGTATTAACTCTTCTTTGAAGATCTGATAAAATTCCGCGCTAAACCCATCTGGTCCTGTGCTTTTTTTTTTTTTTTTTTTTTGGATGGGAGACTATTAATGACTGCTTCTAATTCCTTAGGACTTATGGGTCTATTTAGATGTTTTATCTGATCCCGTTTTAATGTTGGCACTTGGTATGTATCTAGGAAGTTGTCTATTTCATCCAGGTTTTCAAACCTTGTTGAGTATAAACTCTTGTAGTAGGATCTGATGATTGTTTTGAATTTCCACAGTTTCTGTTATGTCTCCCTTTTCATTTCTGATTTTATTAATTTGGATACTGTCTCTGTGCCCTCTGGTTAGTCTGGCTAAGAGTTTATCTATCTTGTTGAGTTTTTTCAAAGAACCAGCTCCTTGTTGTGTTGATTCTTTGTATAGTTCTTTTTGTCTCTGTTTGGTTGATTTCAGCCCTGAGTTTGATTATTTCCTGCTCTCTACTCCTCTTGGGGGTATTTGCTTCCTTTTGTTCTAGAGTTTTCAAGTGCACTGTCAAGCTGTTAGTGTAAGCTCTCTCCATTCTCCTTTTGGAGGCACTCAGGGCTATGAGTTTTCCTCTTAGCACTGCTTTCATTGTGTACCATAAGTTTTGGTATGATGTGTCTTCGTTTTCATTAAATTCTCAAAAGTCTTTAATTTCTTTCTTTCTTTATTCCTTGACCAAGCTATTGTTGAGAAGAGCATTGTTCAAAGTCCATGTGTATGCATGTTTTCCATTGTTTTTGTTTGAACTTAAGATCAGCCTTATGTCATGGTGATCTGATAAGGTACATGGAATAATTTCAATATTTCTGTATCTGTTGAGGACTGTTTTGTGACCAATTATATGGTCAATTTAGTAGAACATCCTTTTACCTGTGTCTGCTTCAGCCAAACATTCTTTCATGAGTCTGCCTTATCCTTTTACCTGTGTACACGTCAGCAAAATGTTCCTTCACATATTTGCCCAAACAAAACAGCATCTAATACAACTGACTTTCCAAAGAATCCTTATGTTTCTACTTCACCCTCTTTTTTTTTTTTTTTTTTAAGATCTTCCTAGGAAGTTCAGGGTGGTGTGAAAATCACTGTGTAGACTTGGCCTCTTAAAACAAAGATTTTGTTTTACTTATGTAAATGTGTGTGTGTGTGTGTGTGTGTGTGTGTGTGTGTGTGTGTCTGTGAGTGGATATATGTATACAAATGCTGGTACCTGTGGAGTTCAGAAGAGGGTGTAGAACACCTCTTCTGAAGTTACAGGCAGTTACAGGCAGTTGTGCATGCCAGATATGGGAACTTGGGTCTTGGAAGACCATCAAGCTTGTTTAACCATTGAGCAATCTGTTCAGCATCTGAGATGACCTCTTGAGGTAGTACACGAGTCACTCTATAAACTGCTGATTCCTCACTCTCATTCCTTGCCAGCCCCCTCTCCTTTCAACTACTTTGGTCAAAGTATGTTCCCATATCTTTTCTTCACATCTCTTTCTTTCCAAAATTCTTTTTCCCCATTTTCCTCTTTCCAGCCCTCCAACTTAACTGCTTCTCCCACTGACATCAGGGTAGACATCTTTCTTGGACTCTCTTGTGGTTATGATGGGAATGACTTTGCTCTACTCTTGTTTATTTTCCCAGGACTACTCAGTACCCGAGTACCCTTCTTTAAGCTAAATGGTTTGAAGATAATGGATAAAGAATGTGGATATATATATATATATATATATATATGTACATATATATATACTATATACATACACACATATATACATATATATACATTTGCTGTATATATGTATGTGTATATATATATATATATATATATATATATATATATACACATACATATATACATATTCAGCCATCAAGAAGAATAAAACTATGCTGTTTGCAGGAAAATAAATACAACTGGAGAGAATCATGTCATACAAGTTAAGCCAGACTCAGAAAGACAAATATTGACTGTTTTCTCTCATTTGTGGATCCTAGATTTATAGACACAAAAGTGTCCATATTACATGAAAGTAAAAGCAAAGATGTTTAGGGAAACCATGGGACTAATGGGAGCAGGGAAAAGAAGGGGGTAATGTGGGGAGAGACGTGCTCAGTATACAAAGCATACATTAATGAAAATGTCCTTAGAAAACACCTCCACTACAAACACATCAATATGAAACAAGCAAGTGAGCAAACAAACAGAAAGATAGTTTGATGGATTTCTTCCTAACCCCTTAATATGTAATTGGTCCGTTTGCCTGAACTGTATTGGAGATAGAGTACATAACATACTCAAGGCTCATCATCTCTGCCTCTTGACTGCTCTTCTGCCTCTACCATGAAAATCCTTTGAAGCCCACAGTGCTTCTTCTTTTTTCTTTTTCTTCTTCTTCTTTTTTTATTGTATGCACATTGGTGTTTGAGCATGTCAGATTCCCTGGAACCGGAGTTGTAGGTAGTTGTGAACTGTCACGTGGATGTGGACTCAGGATCCCTGGAAGAACAGTCAGTGCTCTTAACCACTGAGCACTCCAGTCCCCCACGGTGTTTCTTAATTATTTTTTTTTCAGAAGATCTCATGTAGCCCAGACTGGCTTACAACTTGCTATGAGGGCAAGGATGACCTTTAAATTCTGATACTCCTACCTCCACATCACAGGTAGAGGGATTACAGTTTTAGACAACCACACCACGTTTATGAGATACTGGGATAGAACCCAGAACTTTGTGCATCCCAGCCAAGCATAGCACTTACTGAGCTCCAACGCCAGTCCAAGTGCACCTTCGCTATGTAAAAAGTGGATTCTCTGACCCTGCTTTGCCCTATGCAGTGCCATCCTCTTTACCCAAGTTAAAATCCTGGTGAAAAAAAAAAAGAAGTAAAAATAAAAAAAATTTAAAAAAATAAAGATTCCATCTCGGAATTCTTCAAACATCACAATGAGTTTCTTGGCAGGACTTTAGGGTGCCATGAGGCCAGGACTGTTGGGACTCACCCCTACTCTGAGCAAAGGGATCTCTATGACCTGAGTTCTTGTTCTCTGGTTCACCTCCAGGGTTTTCTTTCTCCCCCTGTTTCTCCCCCTTGCTCTCTCCACTTCAACTATGCTGACCTCCCTGCTGTTCAAAGAAAACAGACGCGTCTTTGCCTTAGGGCCTGGGAACTAGCTCTTCCTCTTGGTTCCTAAGACACCCACTGCTAATTCACTTACATCCTTTATGTCTTTTCTCAAATTTCTCTCTTCTAGTGAGACCACCCTGTTCAGCCCTAACTTATGTCACAACCTATCCTCTGCCATGTCTAAACTTCAAATTCCTTTTATTTTTATCTTGCTCTTTAATTTTCTGTAGGACTGGTGCTATTTTGTTACACTTTATAATCTGGCTATGTTTTCAGTTTTGTCTGGTTTCTCATTCTAAAAACCTAGGTCCTTGAGGAGGTCTCCTTTGGTTTGCTGTGTTTACTGTCGCTCCGTAAGAGTCTAGATTCGAATTAACACTTTGACATTTTGACATGTTATCATTGACATAGTTCATCTCATTTTTGAGTTTACAAAATAGTCTCCAAAAGCTTACAGCTTGTCAGTTAATGATTTTGTGTGTGTGGGGGGGGGGAGGGGATGCATTCCTAGCGATACTGGACTGCACACAGTCAGGTAGGCTGCATACTATTTGGCATTTGGTGTATTGCTGTAAGGAATTGCCAGGCATATTCCTGGGGACTTTTTTTTCCTGGCAAATGTGCAATAAAGTACCTGAAGACATTTCACATTTCCTTTTATCTGTAGATGACTCAAATTAAGATGTTATTTTCTTCTAATCACCTGGCATTATCTTCAGTGATACACTGGCAAAAAAGAAGTGAAGAATAATGTTTGAAATTGCTGCCTTCCATCCTACCTGTGACTCCGATGGGGATGGGCTTCTTATGCACTTCACTGTCTAAATTTAGTAGAGCAATCAGACATGGCTTTTATGATGGCAGAATCTGATTCTCTTTTAATTCTATCTCATCCTCCTTCTCCCTTCATTCTTCACCTCCTCCTACATTGCTAAGCTTTAATCATGGATTGCGTGACTTTAGTGTTTTTATATAATGAAGACTTGTTTCTCATGAAATAATAACTTCATGGTTTAGCTCTCAAGTTGATCTTGAGCATCATGCATGAAGGTCAATAGATCATCTTGATGAAATCTTTTTCTACTTGTCTGTCCTGAAAAGAAAGCTACTGAATCAGGTTGAACCATATGAAATTGCTATTCTTGTAAGTCAGAATGGTTGGCCGTTGACAGTTTCATATGGTTGCACCTAAATATAATCAAGAGTTTCTACCCACCTCCCTTTAGCAAGCAAACAATTCCTTTAAAAAAGAAGCTAGCCTGAAAGGTTCCAGAACAAAATAGCTCCTGAAAATGGACTACAGAGTATCTTCATCCAGGCTGATCACCATGGGTCCTCTGAGCAAGTGGAAGCCAAGAAAGGTGACTGGCTGACACCACTGGAGAAGCAGTTTTACAGAGCGCCGTCTGGTGACCATTTACACTTGATAGAAGTGTTTCTTTGCCCCTTCACAGATGTTCATTCATATGTTCTTTCTCTGAGCCTGGTCACATGCCTTCCAATCGTGTTCCCTTCGGGTCCTGTTTACCCACTTACATCTTTAAACACTGCCATGGAATTTGTGTAGATGTTGGCTTCAGGCCATCTGCCCTTTCATACCAAACAACATTATATGCTGCTTGGATTTATATTTGGATAGTTTCCTTCTCTCACTATTTATTTGGGCCAGGCATCAGTGATGCTATGTTTTGGATATCTTTTTTTTTTTTTTTTGATTTGGTTTGTATGCGTGGTTTGCCTGTGTACCAACTTGTGTGTTTGGTGCCCAGGGAGACCAGAAGCAGGCATCAGATCCCCTGGAACTGGAAAACTGCTGTGAGCAACCATGAGTGATGGGAATCAAACTCAGCCCCTCTGGAAGAGCAAGCCATGCTCTTCACTATTAAGCTATGTCTCCATTTTCTATGTTCTGATTATCTATGAATTTGTAACAAGTCATTATCACACACACTGGTGTAAACAACTGTTTTCTGATGCTCAAGGATTCTGCAGGCCAGGAAATGAGGCGAAGCACAGCACAGGTGACCCTGGTTCCTGGGGCTTCAGCGGGAACATTTAAATGCTGAAGTTGCCATGTGTGATGGTATACACTAGAAATCCCAAGACCTGACGAAAGGTTTCTGAAGTGGAAACTTAAGGGTCCTTTGGAAAGTTAGTAGTGTTGGATGGTGTTTTGCTTGGGTAACCATGTGAAGGAATATTTAGCTGAACTGGATACAGATGAAAGGCTAAGGCAGATTCATGAAGGAGCAGTTTGCTGAAGTAGACACAGGAGAAAAAAAACGTCCTGCTAAAGCAAGCACGTGAAAGGACAGAGGATGAAGGATTTCATAGTCGAGCTCCATTTGTTGGGACTCCATAGAGAGAAACACACCAAAGGACTTCTGGTGGTGTGCCGTAGCTTTTTGCCGTTTTCACAGATTCAGGCTGATTGGCAGAGTGATGTCAGCTGAGACAGACACCTGTGCTGCAGCAAGACCCGGTGAAGGAGTCATGGATGTGTGGAAGGAGTATAAATAGGACTTGATGGACAGTGAAGGGGGCTGAGCTAGGTTTGCTTACAGAGCTAGCTGGGCAACACTTGCAGGTCTAGGGTCTAGTGTCTTTGCTGATCTTCGCTTTGCTGAGAGAGATAGGCACAACCAGCTGAGAACTTCTTCTGGCATCCGTCCTGTTTCCTCTTCTTGCTGATTCATGCCAGAACTTGGTGTCTCTGTTGGGTAGTGTCACCTCTGCTGACTGTGTTTGCTAGCCAGATAGTGAAGTGTTTGCAAGTGGATTGAGCTGCCACTGCCTAACCTGTGAACTGAACTGCCGATTTCCAGACAACACAGATGGGAGTTGTTCCAGAGAACATTTCTAAACACGTCCAATTCCCCGCCCCCATCCTTTCTTTTCCACTACCTCTGGTGGGTGGTGGGGCTAAAAGAGAGGTTAAAGTGTTTAAGAACCATCATTAAAAATAAAAATAAGATTAAAAAAAATTAAGTTACAGGTTTCAGGAGTGAGTAATTTAAGAGCAGGTAGAAGCTGTAACACCTTTTACACCTAGCCTCCAGAGTCACATGACATCCCATGAGCGCCGACATCCCATGACATCCCGCAGGCCTGCCAGAATTCAAGAGAATAAATGTCAGTCCCCACCTTCCAATGAGAAGTCTGTCTAAACATGTCACTGGAGGAGGATATGGGATGAGCAAGACTGTTGCAGCCCATAGCTGTTAGCTGTGATTAGGCAGTCCCAGGCCATTTTGCTGAATAATAATAAATTGTGGAGCTTGGGGCTTGGGCATAATGGTAAAGGCCTTTAAACCCAGCACTTGGGAGGTAGAGGGAAGTGGGTCTCTGTGAGGTCAACACCAGCTTGGTCTACATAGTGAATTCCTTGAGATCATTATTCACGCTTGATTTTTTTCACGTATTAAATGTTTAGATAACTATAATAAACAGCATGGGGCGATGCTTGCAGCCTTTCATGTACTTTAAAGCATTTTTGCACATTTTTTCAAATTGGAACAACCGTTTCCCTTTTAATTATTAAAAAATTCTAACTAGTTGCGTGCCTAAGAGTGTGTCAAGGTACCAGCTGTCAGCTGGAAAAGTGACTTTCAATGGAAGACAATCGAGCCTTATTTATTTATCAGTTTTGTACTGAGCTCAAACTGCAGCTGTCTTCATTGATTGCTGATAGCTCAAAGCCCATGACAGTTACGTGAGATCAATATTTAAATCTAGTTTATCTAACTTTCTTTGAAAACCAGCGAGAGATTTCAGTCTCCCAACCAGCACCAAGCAAACAGCATCTTGACCCTTTCCCAGGTCATCGGTGTTAAACATTCCTAACCCTGTTCTTGCTACCACACATCATCAATCTTACAGCCAACCTTCTACACAAGCGGCTCCTGTAATACCAAGTACAGCTGTGAAAACTTGAAACACAAGTACTCACACAAAGATAGTAAAAACACATCAAGTAGATTACGTGATGGCAGAAAATCAATTTTTTAGGGGTCAAAAGGCAAAAAAAAGGTATGTAAATGACTTTTACAAATGTCTTCAAAATGTGTTCAATTATCCTAGCTTGCATGGGAATTCTAAAAATATGGACTAATTCTTTGACTATGTAGTATTGAGGCATAGAGCTTCAGACAACTGTGAAAATTCATTAAGGCATTTTCAAAAGAGCATGAGGTGAATAAGTGTATGAGAATGAATTCTAAGAAATGAAAGAGTAGTGTTTATGTGAAGACTCCAATTTCAGAAGAATAAATGGCTAACTATTCTTTAAAACACTTAAAGGATTGTGTGGGGCTGAAGAGGTGGCTCAGTAGTTAAAAGCACCGACTGCTCTTTCAAAGGACCTGGGTCTGATTTCCATCACCCATGGTGGCTTACGATTGTCTGTAACTCCATTACTAGATGATCCAATGCCCTCTTCTGGATTTCTAATGTAGCATATGCATGTGGAATACATACATGCATGCAGGCAAAACACCCACACATAAATAATAAAATGAAAACAACAAAAGTGCTTAAAGGATTACAAGTCCATTCAATGTTATGGCCTTTGTTGAGGATGACACCATATTTATTTCATTTCACATTCTATTTTCATTTTATAAGGATTTCTTCAACTGTAGAAAAAGTTACCAATATCTGCAAAAACTTGGAATATTCAGTTTAATTTTAATCAATTTGTCACTTTGACTAATTGTATTCGATCCAAACATTTTCAATCGAGTGACTTTCTATCAATTATTTTGTAACCAAGACACTTTGGTAAACAAAGAGGACTGTGAGGTATAGCTCCAGGCTCTATTTCTCTTGGCATTTTATTTGAAGGACATTCACACACACACACACACACACACACACACACACACACACATGAAAATGTATTAGAAATTGAATAAAGGATCAAGACAACAATTATAACAATTATAGCTGCTCCCAAATTGCTTTATGGTTGTTGAATAAAATTTAAACACCCATTTTCATAATGCTCTGTCTTAGGCAAAATTAAGAATTTGGATACAAATTCAAGAGTCAATGTATTCAACATTAAAAGGGTCTTTTAAATCTCAGAGGTAACAAGATGGGGAAAAACAAAGCATTGAAGAGGAAGATTTTCAAAAAGATGTAACTGAAGCTCCTGTTGTTCACAGTCAGGCGGGGTGAGTTTAGTTCTTTTCCACCACACATGGGGGCAAATGGCTACACTTCTGGCCAGGGGAAACAGATATGATTTCTTAAAGGTACAATCAACAGACAGACACATGAACCATATTTGTTCATGACTCCCCCAGTCACTCACTAGCAATGTTATTCAATAGAAGTGATGTGTTTAATTGTTTTTTATCATAAGCCAACTCCTAACTAAATTATTGTCACTGTTTTCAGAAGAATTTACTCATACTGGCTAATCTTGAGTGGGTCAGCTTCACACAAATCACTAAAGGTGAAGGGGACATGGTTCCTTCATAGATATTCAGACTTTGGACGGGCGATGGTGGCGCATGCCTTTAAACCCAGCACTTGGGAGGCAGAGGCAGGTGGATTTCTGAGTTCAAGGCCAGCCTGGTCTACAGAGTGAGTTTCAGGACAGCCAGGGCTACACAGAAAAACCCTGTCTCGAAAAACAAACAAACAAACAAACAAACAAACAAACAAACGAAATTCAGACTTCAATGGCAAAAGAAAATGACTGGGTTTTGAGAAGAACAGAAAAGAAATGACTTACTTCATGTAGTATACTGTCATCCCTCTTATTAAAGTAGAACTTGAAAAAACCAACCTTATAAGTGACCACCTGGGATGCTTGCATTAAAAAAAAAGTGTAGTGCTCAATAATATCAATCAGTTCAACTCAGACTAACTTCATGTATTTGATAAATGACGATGTTAATCTTTGAACTGCAAGGTTCCTTCAGCTTTAACAAATTATGAAAATTCCCCTGAGAACAAATATGGGGACCTACTTGTAGATATGGCTTATGATAGATGCTCTCAACTACAGAGGCTTTCGCCATTGTATTAAGTCATGCCAGGCATAGGATAGGTTTATAGAAATGGGATAGTTATTATATAAACATTGTTATTGTTGTTATTATTATAATTTAATTATTTTTATAAATGTACTTATTGTTAATGGTTTGGTTTGTAACACACTTTTTTATTTTATAAATTTGGAGTAACTGAGTTATATGATATATCAGAAACTTATTACAGTTATAATTATATTCATATTACTGGAATGCTTAACATTGTAGCTTTAGTATTTTGGTTGCTAACCCTCCCAACAGTTGCACTGGTATTTTAGAATGCAGTGGAATGACTTTTGTCTAAATTCGGCAGTTCTTCAAACCAATCACTAGATGGCAGCAAAGCTTTAATAAAATCAATTCTCAGACCCTTACGGAGAACACAGTATTTCCTTTTGTCTTCTTTATTATACAACCTCACTGCACCAACAAAATATTATTATCATTAACATTGATAGTGGCAGCTACAGCAAAGGCAACTGACCAAGATGTCCAAAACATTGCACAGAAAACACAATTCAGCATTAAGTGTTACAAAGTTGTCGTTAAAGGTTTTCAAAATTATTAGTCAAACAGGCTGGAAGCATTGTCACTGAACTTAAAGCCAGCTGCCACCGTCCCACACTTATGTAAGAAGTAGTTCCAGAGGCTCCTTGAGGAAGAGCTGTGAGGCCTTAGTTGTACAGTGTTTGACAGCCTCAGAGGGAGCCTCTGAATAATTCATGAAGAACTGTTTTCTTATATTGTTTGAGATGGGAGTCGGCTGCAGGTCTATAGACAATGACGTAATTACAGTGTTTAATGTCCCTTTGGGGGAGTTTCTATATTCCGTCTTTGTATATACACTTAGCATCTTTCATTTAGAATGAATGGGTTCACTTCTTTTCTCATTTGAGAAAAATCCTCTTCCGCACCAGAGTCCTTAGCTTTCCTTCTCTGGTGTCCCTCACACCAGCTACACTTTCCATTACATTTCTTGTCAGCAGATATTCCCAGCAGGGTAGGGGCTGCACAAAGCTGGAATTTCCTTAATCTAGATGCTCTCCTGGCTCCTGAAATTGCTAGTTTTAACTAGTCCCTCTATTGTGAACAATGGATCCACACTCCCTTTCCTTTCACTACTTTGCATAAGCATTCCTGACTCTTTCCCCTACACGCCCCCTTCCTATCTCCCCTTTCTATCTACCTCCCACCCGTCTTTATCTCATGCATCCCCCCCCCCGCCCCTGTTCTCTCTCTTAAAATTCTCCTAACGTCCTTTCCACCATACAGTGCAATCTTACCCATCTAACAAAAGACCGTATAACCTAAATTCGATTTCAGAAATGGGAGGAGTTTTCTTGCATACTAAAGAAGCATTTGCTATCTTGGTAGGAAAACAACAACAAAACATTTTCCCTGGGAAGCGCTGCTTAATCCTGGCTATCATCATCATCATCATCATCATCATCATCCTCATCCTCATCATCCTCATCCTCCTCATCGCCTCGAGCTGAATGTGCATCCTTCGAAGGCAAAACCCAGTCCAAGTGCAGAAGGGCAACGACCTACTTAAGATCTGCACAAATCACGTGCGACGAAAATGGATTTCGTTTCGAGGCTCTTCCCCCACCTTTCAAAAAAAATTCTCCCTTCTCACGATTTCTTTCTAGGTGGAGGAGGTTTTACTTGCCCACTCACTGCTTAAAGCAAATCTGTGCCTGAGAGTTAGACTCCCTCCAGTGTGGTCGGAATCAGGTAACAGCAGCTGAATTCGGCTTGCCCCATGCCTTCTTTTCTTTGCTCTGAGCAGCCAAGTGAGAAGGCTGATCTAAGGAGCAGGAAGGGAGAATTTGGGTTACCCTTTGTGTTTCTTCTTCTTGTTGTTTTTTGTGACAGGATTGTTCTGATTTGTGCCCTTTAGTCATTAAACACATACTGCCCAGGCTATAAAACAAAAGCCATTCCCGGATAAGTCTGAGGCTTAATGAAGAGTTGAAGGAATTTCAAAGAAGTACAGCTTGTTTCTGTATTCTCTGGGGGAGCTACATGGTCTCTGCTGAGTATTTTGATTTGGGGGTACACGGACGTAAGACCTAGTAGATTGTATTCTATACCTGCATGCTCGCTGGCAGGCACAAAATGTACGCTGTTAACTACAGACGTCTGGGTTTGCTTCTCCCGAGGGGCTGATGGAAGATTCAGCAGCACGTGGGTGAAGCAGCAGCCTTGTGATCTGGCTTCCCAGCCTCCGAGCCGCCTTCCAGCTGCCTTATGTAATGTGATCTGTTTGCTGATGGGAGCCTGATTAGTTTCTGGGTGGGAACTGCAAAACCTGTGCACAGTCCCCGTGAGTGCTAGACTCAGGCAGCGGAGTTGAGTTTGTCTCCTTCAAGCAAGGGGTTAACCTGAGACACACTAAGGGGATAGACGTGGGTGCACAGTGAGGCCAGGAATGCTGAGGATGAGTGATGGAGAATAAGAGCAGCTTGTGGGTGGCGGAGGGGGAGAAAGAAAAGCCCGGAAGGGCTTTAGGGAGGAAAAACAGTCGCCACCAGCAGCTAACTGTAGATTATTGGCATGCATTCCTTATCAAAGGAGAGCAGGAGACAGAGATTGAAATCAAGCTGAGCGGCATTTCTATAGAACTGGCTGACCTTTCAAACGAAGTACTTAAGTAAAGGTGGGCAGCACGTGTCAGGACTTTTTACAAGGAAGCGGAAAGTAGGCAGCTAAGTTTCAGGTGTACTGTACTTAAGCAACACATCTCATTGATTTCGAGTCAAAATATTTTAAAAGTACCTCTCAAGCCACACATAGTGCCTCAAGCCTGTAATCCTAGTACTCAAGAGGTTGAGGCAGGAGGATTGGTGGTAGTGTGCAGCCAGCTTGGGTTCTATAGTGAATTTCAGGTCAACCGCAACTATGCCATGAGCCCCTCCAGGTAACTTTGTTTGCTCTGGAACTCTTTTTATTCGTCGTTCCAAGTCGAGGGGACTTTATGATGTCTTGGTAGGAGTTTAACATAAATAGCCAAAGTTTTTTTTTTTTTACACTGCTATCCTTTGACAGTTGTTTTATTTTCACATTTCTAGAAATATGTTCAGCAACAAGGTATTTGGAGAGCTCCCCAAGAATTTCTCTTGTGAGCGTCTCCAAGAGAATTAAAAACAAGTCCCTGTGGGTTCTCCATAACCGCTAACTTTAAGATTAAAAAGTTACATTAATGAGTTCTCTATAAATCTTCTCCCCGTCGATAAAAAAATTCTTTTTGGTATGGTAATTTTGTTTACTTCTCCCAAGAGCCGGTTATAATCAAAATTGACCAGCAGGGGGCGAGCGTTCACAGAAAATGCACGTAGTCTCTGCTCTGGCTGATTTGCGGGATGGAAGAAACAGGTTTTATTCTGAGGTATTTTCAGTTCAAATCAAGTTCTAGAACTTTGATTTATTATTAGCTTCTTCTCTTACTTGGGGAGAAGGGAAGAGAGAAAAACAGGTCTGTCTGCTACCCGTGTGTTCTACCCCCAATTTAGGGAAGGGCTCAGAAACCACAAGTTTTCAATAGAGTCAAACAGGCTGGATCGTGCATGAATCTGAGAACACAGGCTCCAGTTTTCCTAAAATGACAAATCGCCTCCCGTTACTCAAGAAATCACAAAAGATTCACACCCACCCTTTCTTCCCCCGAGCTTTGTCCTTCTGCGAGTGATTTGCAGTCCCAGACAAGTATTATATAATGATGAGGCAGGAAAGCCTGGGGCTTAGGCTTATTGCTTCTTTCGCAGAAAAGACATTTAAGAAAAAAAAACTATTAGAACACCGTCTTAAATGTTTCTGAGACAAATGTTTCTGACAACTGTTGGAATAGTGGGGCATTAGAACAGATCCAAATCTGCATTAGTGCTAGGGGTTGTGACCATTTGCAATGGTCCAAGGGAGCAGTGTGAGTGGAAAGATGGAAAGATACAACTTGATGGGCTGAGTGGAAAAGGACCCGCAGTTCCAGGACATCTGGCTCTAATCCTGGCTGCTTTAGCTGGCTGCGTCTTCTCGAATTCCTTCCTTTCCTGGTCTTCAGTTTTACAAGCTGCAAATGATGACACAGTGCCTTCCAATCTAACAAGTTACCCTTCTTTCAAGAATAAATGTAGATGACATTGTTTATTTGACTTCTTGCCAAGAACACAGCAACATTCGACAACCAAGAAAAAATTGTTCAGGATATTATGATATTTCAAAAATCCCCAAAGTACTTTGTATTTCACGTTTCTGAAAACAGTGTCACTATTTAACAATAATTTCCTTAGTGTTTTTATAGCAATTATTGTCTGAGTAATTCTCTCTGGGGAACCCTTAGATAGGTACTGTGTGGTATAGAAAAGCTTTCAGTTTTTCTTCTCTTTTTGCTTTTTGCTTCTTTTCTTCCTTTTCTCTTCTTTTGGGGGATGGTGGTGGGGAGACAGGGTTTTGCTGAGTAGCTCAGGGTGGTCTTCATGCGTGGTCTCGTGAATGATGTGATTATAGGCCTGTGCCACTGTCCCCAGCAGGGTTTCTGATTCCTAAGATGTAAGCATCTTTTAGAATTACAGTGAGAAAGACTTCAGTGACTTGATGTTAGGCACACAGTAAGCTGAGATACAGGAAGCCTTCAGTACTATTAGTACTGGTGGTGTTTGTCATCACTGCTAACAGATCCAATCCACACAGTTGATTAAAAAGGAGTCATTTAAAAAAAAACAAACTTCAATACAATAGTTAGCTCTTGTGTTCACATGTTTACTAATTGAGGGACTTCAGAATTTCAAAAATCTGGAGGGGGATTTTTTTTTCTCCCCAGAAACACTATCCTGTCTTGGAAAATAATGTCAGAAAGGTGAAATTGTGTGGTTGTTGGCATAGCTTTGCAGCCTCCAGGGGCAGTGTGAGGAACCTTTCATTGTCCAGGCAAGAGAAAACAAAACATGACTGAAAAATGATCAAAATAACAACAGCAGCAGAAATGTAGGCTTAGGTTTAGATCACAGATCTGCCTTTTATTGGCTGTGTGACCCTGGACGTATTACTTCTTCTATCATTTCTATGTCTCTTTTAGTTCATGTTGCTCAGCTGAAGGGAGAAAAGAGAGACTTACTGACAAAAGCCAGTGAGAGGCGACACCAACTCCAAGCAGCTCTGCTAAGCTTAGCCTGACTGAACACGTGCATCCCAGGGCCGGCGCTTTCTGTTTTTAGCCCTCTGACCATATGCATATGCACAGGAAGCCCTGGTGCCCTGCTTACTGCCTCCAGTACTCATTTTAAATTGCTGCAGGATGCTTTCTTTAAACACCTGTGACTGCCTGAATACCTCTCTGACTGAGGGATCTGACTAGCTCATAATCAGCACGAATTCAGTGTGTGACATTTAATGTTTCTCTTGCCACAGCAAAACAGCTTTCAACTAATGGTAGGTCCCAGCGTGGGTGGGAAAAACAAATCTTTTTTTTTTTTGGTTGGTGGGCTTTCAGGCCTGCCTTCAAAAATGTGCCGCCTAGCAGTCATGCGGATTTGGATCCATTCTAACACCCCACTGTTCTAACAGTTGTCAGAAATATTTGTCTCAAAAACATTTAAGATGCAAAATTGGTCTTGCGCTCCTCTTCTTGCCTCTATGGGTATGCCTCGGGGGAATCACAATTCTGATCATTGCTTGTGTGTCTTCTGGGGAGCCCTGCCTAGGGGTTCTGTTTAAAAATCAATATGTGATTTTTTTTTTCCTGCACATACAACATGGGTTATGATGCCATGAAGATCTAGGGTCTGAAACTGGGCATCGCCAGGTTTTCTGCTTTCTAGCTTGGGTCAAATTCTTTAACATATCTAAGACTCCATTTGCATATCCACCAGTGCAGCCTGCACTGAAACCTAGTTGTTGGCCTGATGGAATAACTGAATTCAGCACTACATGCCATCGTGTCAGCTTAGAGGAACTTCAGCTCTTAAATACACATTCCCAATTGCTGTTTTTTTTTTTTGGCTTTTCTACCCTCCTAAATGTTTATAGCAGAGTTCTTCTGTGTGCCCTCCAGATGTCTCCTGGGGCATCTGTAAGAATCAGAAGAGAACAAGGATCGTCAATAGACTTCTCGTTCCTGTACAGCATGTCATTTCTTCAGCAACATTAAAACTTCATTTAAAAAAATACGTTGTCTAGCCAAGGAGAGATGGGAGACAGAGAAAAAGAAATGCCTGCAAAAGTGATCTGTCCCAATTGGACTCCGAACATGATAGGTGTGCAAGTGGGAGCTCGCACGGTGAACAAAGCCAGCATCCGAGTTCCTATTTTTAGAAGCTACAGAAGAGGGGGAATATGCAGCATTTATGTAACACGTTTCCAAGTAGCTCTGAAAGGAAGTTTTATATTTAATGGGGCTGTTAACAATTGGGATTAAAAGCTTTAAATAGAAGTAAGAACATGTACCCAAATTGTGGGCATCCTGTTGGGTCTGCTGGAGAATATTAAGGGTGGAGAAGCTGTATGCAGAGCTAGGTAATGGGCACAGAACTGAGCAGAGCCCCAGCTTAAATCCGTCTTTGATTTTGCCCTGTGATTTGTACTGTCTTTCTCCGACCCATCTATGGGACCACTTCTGTCTCTACTTTGCAACACCAGTCTTTTTTTTTTTTTTTTTTTACCCAGTTGCTTATCTCTTTTTCTTTTTCCCCTTAGTAAAATAGTGGTTTAACTCCAGATTTTTGCATAGATTGCTTCACTTTCTGCCCTTCAGCTGAACTCTTCTCACATACTAGCTATGCCTCTGTTTAACTCTTTTCTGCTACTGCGAACCTCAGGGAGCCTTTCCTCGGACTGGAAAAGGAAAGTAGGTCCACATCCCAGAGGGTTTTGGACACTGGTTTCTGCCGTTTATAGAAACTGAAGCCATTGAAAGTCTTCCAGCAGAGAGTTTTGTAGGAAGATGCTAGCTAGTTTCACCAGCTGGGTAAGTGACCACTTTGGACAGAAAGAAACTGGCGCCACATGGTTGCTCAGGACCAAGGAAAGCTCTGCAGGTTTAGGACTGGGAAAGAGTACTACCCAGTGATCAATAATAGTGACCAACAACTTAGACTTTGCATGAGCCAGGCAATGTGGCAGCTACTTACCGCACCAATCCAGTGACTAGGGGCCAATTTATGCCTCATTTTTTAAATTAGCTTGCAAAATAACAGGTTTCTGTGTGGGAATTACATGCATACTCTTTGGGTTGATTCCTCTGACATGTCTCCCTTTCCCTGCCCTATCCTTTTATACTCAGGATTTTTGCTTCCACTTCAGTCACACATGTTCCGTTCTCTTCCCTACCCCCTCCATTAAAGCATTAAAGCATCTTTTTTTTTCTCCATCTCAAGGGTGCATTTCTAGTTTTATACTTACTTATATCTAGTATTTTTAACAATTATAAGCTAGGGGATGTGTGTGTGTGTGTGTGTGTGTGTGTGTGTGTGTGAGAGAGAGAGAGAGAGAGAGAGAGAGAGAGAGAGAGACAAAACAGTTGTCTGTTCTATACTATTTGCCAAGTTCATAAATGTATAATATAATAATTATGATCATACTCACCCACATCCTCTCGTATCCTTCTTCTACACTCACAAAACTGCTCTTCTTTCCACAAAATCCATAACCCATTTTCAGGGCTTTTACTTTTTCTTTGGGAACTACTAGATTTAACCAGGGCCACTTGCAAATGCATAGGTGTGAAGCTATTCACTGCATCCCGGGTAACTCTCATCAGGAACTACACTACTGAAGATAGTGCCTTCCTCTCCCTTAACAAGTCCTGGATTGTTTTAGCTCTCCTGGGTTGGGTAAAGGTCCATGAGCCCTTCTGTTGTCCATAAGTGAATGTTTACTGGCTCAATCTTATGAAGGCAGTATTTGCCTATCTGAACTCGAGTTACCTGACTTAATACAATGTTTCCCAGTAACATGCATTTTCACACAAACTTCATTTTTATTTTACTGCTGAACAAGACTATTTTGAATAGAGCATCACTGAACATGGACATGCGTGTATCTTTGCAATATGATATAGAGTCTTTTGGATATAATCCAAGGAGGGATCTAGCTAGGTCATATAGTACTTCTAGTGTTTAGGTTTTTTTTTTAAATTTTGAATTAACATTGATTTCCATAGGGGTTGTATCAACTTACATTCTCACTAAAAGTGGATAAGAGTTCATATTTCCTGACATTTTCACCTATGTTTGTTAATTTGTTATTTTTATGATAGTTAATCTGACTGGGCTTACATGGAATCTCAAAGAATTTTAATTTGCATTTTCTGATGACTGAAGATGATGAACACTTTAAAAAGTATCTATTGGGCACTTGTGTATCTTCTTTTGAGAACAGTCATTGGCCTATTTATTGGGTGGAAGTTTTGGTGTTGTGAGTGCTAAATTTGTGCAGTTCTTTGAATATTTTAGATATCCCTTTGTCTAAAACTATAGACAGCAAAGATTGGGGGAGTGTTGTTTATTCTGTAGACAGTTTCTTTTGCTATGTAGAAGTCTTTTAATTTCATGCAATCACATTTGCCAGTTTTGGGCTTTATTTTATGTTCTATTGGCTTCTATTCAAAAATTGCTTGCCTATATCTATGTTGTAAAATGTTTTCCCTATGTTTTCTTTTAGTGGTTTCAGTGTTTCTGGGTTTTAAATTAAGGTCTTTGATCTATTTAAATTGATTTTTTTGTGCAGAGAAAGAGAAGTGGATTTTATTTCATTTTTCTGCAAAATGGCTATCCAGTTTGCCAACACTATTTATTGAAAAAAATTTTAAGTGTACATATTAAGTATCTCTGTCAAAAATAGGTGAGCATAGATATGTGGGTTTATTTCTGGATCTTACAAAAGGTTCTGTTGGTCTATCTACACATTTCTTTTGTGTCCATTTTGTTGTATCAAGACCTCTGAAACCACATACCCGTTGCCAAGGCAACATTCACCATATTCCGAGAAACCACTTGGCTCACCTCCCACCTTTACCTGTGGTTACTTCACTATCCATATATAAAAGGAAGACCCCTATGACCTCTCCCCCTCCATCCTCTTTCTGCCGCCACCTTGCCATTTTCTCTCTCAATAAACTCTTTGGCCTGGTGTGGAGCCATGGGACAATCACAACACATATCATACTAATTTTGGCAATATTGCTTTGTATTATAGCCTAAGGCCAGACAGTGACGCTTCTGATTGTATTCTTTTTATTTATAATTGCTTTGGTTTTTCATGGTCTTTTGTATTTCTGTATCAATTTTAGTTTTCTTTTTCTCGTCACATGGAGAATGTCACTAGAATAAAAAATGAGGTTTGCATTGAGTCTGTACATTGTCTTTGGTAGTATAGCCTTCTTCATAATGTTTATTTTGATAATACAGGATCATGAGAGATAGTTCTGTAGTATACTGTCAGAATGAAAAATGAAGCAAGAAGAAAAGGACATGACTACTCTTAGGTAGGGTGGAGGAGAAAGCTTATTGTAGATAAAAGGCAGAACATAGCCAGAGACAAGGACATCTGGGAGAGTCTACAGAAGTCCATGTTGGGGAAATGGGGAGGGGGAGAGAGGGAGAGAGGGGTAGGAACAAAGATGGCAAAGGTACAAAAGGGGTAGGTAACCAAAATATCTGGCTTATGTAGAGAAGAGCGTTAAAGAAAGCCCAGTCCCTGGGATGGAGAATTTGGGGTAGAAGGCAGGGTATACTGGCCATACCTTTTAATAAATCTAGGGATGTTGGGAGAACCTGGAAGCTAGGTCCACTTTGATATATTAAATAAGTACCTCAATCATTTTTCCCCAGGGTCTGAGACCTAACACTGTCTTTTTCAATTTCCTAATTCAGTGTTTAAAGTTTTCTTTAGAGAGAGAGACCCTTCACTTCTTTATATTTTTGAGATTATTATAAATAAATTGTTTTCCTGATTTCACTCTAAGTAAATTTATTACTGGTGTTTGTTAGCTTACAGGTGATTCTTTTTTTTAATTAATTTATTTTTTTGAAAATCGTCTTTGTTTACATGCCAATGGTAAAACCTTTCCTGATATCCCCCCCTCCCCTAAGACCTCCAGCCCCTCCCCTTCCTCCTTCCTCCTGCCTCCACGTATATGCCCCTCCACTCCTCCCAACACACTCCCTCCCCTGCCTTGGTTTCCCTTTGTTCGCACCTCTGTTGAGCCTTTACCTGACCAAGGACCACTCCTCCCACTGATGCCCAACAAGGCCTTCCTCTGCCACATTTTTGGCTGGAACCATGTGTGCCCTTTGGTTCAATGGTTCAGTCCCTGGGAGTCCTGGGGCATCTGGGTGGCCGAAATCATTGTTCTCCCCATGGGGCTGTAAACCCCTTCAGCTCCTCTGGACCATCCTCCAGCTCCTCCATTGGGGACCCCATGCCCAGTCCAATGGTTGGCTGCTAGCATCTGCCTCTGTATTAGCTTACAGGTGATTCTGCTGGGCTCCTCCCAGGGACTTCTGTTACCACCTTCTGTCATTACCTGCCTCCAGGTGCTAACATATAAAATGGCTGCTCTGCTGCCGCCCTAGTTCTCTCTCTCTCTGTCTCTCTCTCTCTGTCTCTCTGTCTCTCTCTCTCTCTCTCTCTCTCTCTCTCTCTCTCTCTCTCTCTCTCTCTCTCCACACGTGCTCCCAGCCAGTCTCTTCTCTTTCCCCATTTCTGTCTTTCTTTCTGTCACCTCTTCTTTGTCCTCATGGCTCTGCTCCCATCTGTCTGCCTCTACCTCTCCAGGCCCTCACCCCCTTCTCTTCACCCAAATACACTACCTTTATATGAAGTCTAGTGCATGGCATGATTTCTCAGGGGGATACCTTGGCATGGGCCAGCCAGGTATAAATGCCCCCCTACTGTATTATATTTCATAGCAGTGTATATAAAAGCTAATGATTTTTATATGTTGATTTTTTCATATCATGCAAACTTTACTAAAAGTGTACCAATTCCAGAATTCTCTGGTGACATTCTTATTACTATATTTTTTATGTGCAAATAGGAATAATTTAACTTGAAAGTGTTATGGCTAAGATTTCAAACTCTAAACTGAATAATAATAGTGGTCACTCTTGTCTCACATCAGTTTTTAGGAGAAATGGTCTCATATTGGGGATAATGTTGGCTATCTGCTTGTTAAATATAAACTTTATTGTATTGAGATATGTTCTTTCTATTCCTAGTTATTTTCAAAAAGGATTTTCATTCTGTGACTTTCGTTTGTGGATGAGAAAACTATGTTAGCTTCATAGAATGAGTTGATAGTGTTTGTTTCCTTCCTTGTGAAACAGTTTCAAAGTTTGGTAAAATTCAACAGTAAAGTCCTTTTGGCCACTTTTGGGTGGCCAAAAGTCTGGCCCCAGACTTTTGTTGTTTGGGAGACTTTTAATTACTGTTTCTACCTTATTGTTTGCTGTGTGTGTGCTTCAGTTCTTTGTATCTTCTGGCTTTAATTTCAGATCATAAAAGTTAAAAACTTACCTATGTCTGAAGACACACCCAAACACTAATTTCCAGTACAAAGAGATCCTTTATTAAGAAAGGAAAACAGACAGGGTGGCTGAATCTGAATCTGGCAAAGAGTAGCAAATAGCTTTGCAGGAATAATTTTAAGACGCAAACAGGGGAAGTGTGTGTTAGAATGAGCTAGGTTTAGTTGGTAGATTCTGATTGTACATGTTAGTTGTGCTAGTTGATTGCTGGATTTTGGTGATCAGCCTCAGGAAAGAGTTGGGCAAAAGAAGGTGGCCAAAGAAGAGAATTGAGTTTGGTGGCTAGTGACAAGAATGAGGGAATCTAATGGTTTAGCAAAGAAAAGGGAAGGGAGGAGCGCAAGACCAGACGTCCCCATGTTTGCCATGCTCAGGTCTTTTAGAGCCATTTAGGAGTATCCAATTCAAAACCTAGATCTGCATGGCACCAAACTCATGTTCTGCGTACAAAAATCTGATTTTTGAAGCAGAAGCTTAATCTCAGTATCTTAGGCAGGATTCCTCTCTCCCCCTCCCCCCAAAAACAGAAACAAGGATTAGAATTCCAATAGTGTAGGAATACTATTAGGTTATAGACGATTCCACTAGGCTCCTCCCAGGGACCCAACAATAGCTTAAGTCATTATCTGCCACCATTGCCTGTCCTTTTCTGTCCTTCTCTGTCCCCTCTTCTCCGCCTTCATGGCTCTCTCTTGTATGTTTGCCTTTATCCCTTCCCCAGACCCTCACTCCCCTCTGCTTTCCCAAACAAAGCCCATTTCTCATGGGGATACCTTGGCATGGGGCACCCCCTCCCTGCATTATATTTCCTAACAGTAATTTTGAGAGATCTCCGAAATATGGAAACGACCAATTAAGTATAAAGGGGAAAGGAAGGAAGACTAAGCTAACTAGGAGAGCTGGGCTTGACTTTTCACAGGCTTGTGGAGGGTAGTTGCAGAAGGGAGGACAGAAACAGGCAAGAGTTTGATTCCTACATGGGCTTCTTAGTTCCTTCTTTTGTGGCTATCCCTGTTGCAAGATATTTCCTATCCATTCACATTGAGGCAGTGAAAGGCCAGTGATTGGAGGGGAGAGAGGAGGAGGAGCTAAGGGAAGTGAGGGGTGGAGAGAGGGGGGAGGCTGAGGGACCGCAGGAGCAGAGAGAGGGGGAGACACGGATACCCAGATAGCTTCAGACTTATTTCTGGTGTTTAGGAGAGGTTAGAAAATTGGGATAAGACCTTTATCATTGTAAATTGGCATTATATAATTGGGAGTTTATATACATATTTATATACATAAATATATTTGGTTAATTAAGTTTAAGAGTCATGCTTAACCGGGTATTTGCATGTAGGGCTCGAGTACGGGATTCCTGCAGTTTACAAGAGTCTATGGTGCAGAGGAAATGCAGCTGTGATGCTGTGAGAGCGGGCTAGAAGAGATTGGCTCAGCGGCGACAGTGAGAGCCATCCAGAGCGCGACCCAGACCCGCCAGGACATGGTACAGAGGCTTTCTTATCCATTCCAATGTGAATGGATAGGAAATATCTTGCAACATATCCCAGTGTGCCAACTGCAGTTGTGAATCTGAACCCTCAGACAAGAACAGAGGTCAATTCAGTTGCCTCCTGTAAAAGAGATCAAATTGAAGGGGAGTGGGGTGGGCCTAAGTAAGAAAAGAAGTCAAGGCAAAAATAAAACCCTGGTGCTTTAAATGCTGTCAAGGGAAGAGAAGACACAAAGTGAGCCTCGGAAGTGGTCTGAGAGGTAGAAGGAGAAGCAGAGTGTGGAGACTTGGGTGTGGGAAAGGGAAAGGGCATCTGGTCAGTGTGAAAGCTGCAGAAGCAGCAGGTGAGGTGAAAAGTGAGAAAAGCTTAGGTGCTTTGACATGTCAGAAAGCAAGAACAGCTGGTGGGTTGGGGTGGGTGTAGAAACAGGACTGCAGGAAGCTGAAGAGCATATGGGACAGGGAAACGGAAGCGAATGGGGCTTGTCACTCTGGGAGGAGTTTGACAGTGAAACATCACAGCAAAACCAAAGGTACAAACTGTGAGCCAGAGTATTTCGTTTTGTCTAGTAGCTTCTTTGTAGACTTCTGTTGAAGGTTGTTTTCTTTTCTTTTCTTTTCTTTTCTTTTCTTTTCTTTTCTTTTCTTTTCTTTTCTTTTCTTTTCTTCTCTTCTCTTCTCTTCTCTTCTCTTCTCTTCTCTTCTCTTCTCTTCTCTTCTCTTCTCTTCCCTTCCCTTCCCTTCCCTTCCCTTCCCTTCCCTTCCCTTCCCTTTCATTTCCTTCCTTCCTTCCTTCCTTCCTTCCTTCCTTCCTTCCTTTCTTTTTTGATTGGGATTTTTTTCGAGACAGGGTTTCTCTGTATAGCCCAGGCTGTCCTGGAGCTCACTCTGTAGACCAGGCTGGCCTCGAACTCAGAAATCTGCCTGCCTCTGCCTCCCAGAGTGCTGGGATTACAGGCGTGTGCCACCACCGCCCGGCTTTTCTCTCTCTCTTTTTCTTTCTTTCTTTCTTTCTTTCTTTCTTTCTTTCTTTCTCTCTCTCTCTCTCTTTTTCCTTCCTTCCTCCCTCCCTTCTTTCTTTCTTTCTTTCTTTCTTTCTTTCTTTCTTTCTCTTTCTTTCTTTCTTTTTTGTTTTCTTTTTTAAAAATTAATCCTTTGAACATTTAATACACTGTGTTTTGGCCATATTCAGCCTTGATCCCAAATCCTCCCAGATATACCCCCTTCATTACTTGCCCCAACATTATGTTTTTTAGAAAAATGCCATCAATTGGTCCCGCTCAGATAGTCTTAGATATGTGGTCATCCACTGGATCATAGTGACTTACCCAGGGCTGCTGTCTCTTCCTTTCCCAGTGGATATCAGTTGCCAATAGGATTCCTTAGTTAGGGGTGGGAGTTTTGCTCAATATTTTTTGTATGCTGGAATTTGGTCTGACTTGAATAGTATTAAGTGAACTCCTAATGACTTATTATTAGATCCACAAATTAATACATCCATTGCTCCTCACCCAAGAAGATTTTATTTGTAGTAGATGGTAATTAACATAGAGACTCACAACTTACTGTGTCAAGGTACTGAGAATAAGAGACTGCAGAATGCTCAGCCCCAAATGGGACATCTATATCACAGCCCCTCCAAGACTCAGGGATCCTTGTGAAAGATGAATGGAAGGAATAAAAGAACCAGAGGTGGTGGATGATTACAGGAAAATGTGTTTTCTAGACACTGTAGGGCAGCTGCACGTATAAATTTGCAGAAGTTATGGCAGCATGAAGAAGACCTGAGCAAGTCCAACTCAGATAGTGAATGCTGTTTTGATCCTATTGTCTAAATCTGTCAAGATCAAGACAGAGGTTAGTATGTATCATGTACTAAGGAGCTTTTACAAAAAAATGTTTCAAAAGTAGATCAAGTCTATCTCATCTTTGTCTGTTATATGAACTGAAATTATTTTCCCTCTTTATAGAGGGAAAAAAGCAATAAACTAAATGCTCAATTGTGTAAGCAGAGATATAATTTGCACACATTGTTCAGCTAATGCCAATGGGAAAGTTATACCTGTAGACTTAATGAGGAAATTTAAGTAGATGTCATGGAAGTATTAAACTAATGTTAGCTTTTGCGGTTATTCAAGTCCAGGCATAGCAATTTCTTCTTTTATAAATGTGAGGAGAATTTGATGAGTAAATTAAAAAGAACAGGCAGCTTAGGTGTTGGGATAGTGATGAAGTCCTTGACATTATAAGAGCTAATGATGACAGTAGAAAAGTATGCACTTCTGTAGATAAATTACATTTTAGAGAAAATGTTAGATTTCTAGTTTAATTTGACCAGCAGTTTTGGAGTGCTTGTGATGTCACAGGCCCCATGCTCTCAGCACTGAAACATGGAAAATATGTCTTTCCTAAATTGTCTAAATCCTTATCATAGATGTCTAATACCCAATCAATCAAATCTAGCGTCTAATAAGGGTTGAGCTAAATTATAGTAAAATTCTGTATTAAAGATTGAACCTGGGGTTGTGGTGGTAGCTTAGTGTATAAAGTACTTGTCTCTCAAGAATGAGGACCTGGGTTTAATCCCTCAAAACCCATGTTTAAAATAATGAACAACAACAACAAAAACTGATGGGCATAGTTGTGTGTGCTTGTAATCCTAGTGCTAGAGAAATAGAGACAGGATGATCCCCCAGACTTTCTGGTCATCTAGCCTAGCATACATAGAGAGTTCGAGTCCCATAAGAGACCCTATTCCAAGACATGAAACCTCAGGTTGTTCTCTGGCCCTTACATGCATGCACACACAATACATCTGTATCTGCACATATATGTGAACTAACATATGCATGTGCACACAGAATTAAGACAATAATAATCAATGATTACCCTTTTCTAAAGAGGGACATTCTATGCTTCCTCACAATGAGACAAAATACCATCTAGGAAGTTGTCTTGTCAAAATAGACTATGATCAATTTTTTTAGTTTTATAGGATTTATGCACAGAGGACAGTGGCATATGTTAAATAATGTCAGAGAGACACAAAGAATGAAATTATGCAATAATTTGGCATAGAAAAATTTCCATTCACCCTGGAAGCAGTGTAGGGGAATACCAGGAAGGATCTAAAAAAACCATCAATTAAATAAACAAGATGCCTGTTTTAACAATAAAATTTCAATGGGGATAGAAATAGACAGGCAGACAGATGATACAGAATTAGAAGCTGGGCATTATCAGATTCTTAGAACACTGCTTCATCGAGCCTTTCCAGGACCAGGGGGTCTCTCCTTCCTTTGATGTCCAACAAGGCCATCCTCTGCTGCCTATGCATCTGGAGCCATGGGTCCCTCCATGTGTACTCTTCGGTTGATGGTTTTGTCCCAGGGAGCTCTGGGAGTACTGGGTGGCTCTTATCATTGTTCCTCCTATGGTGCTGCAAACCCCTTCAGCTCCTTGGGTCCTTTCTCTAGCTCCCCCATTGGGGACCCTGTGCTCAGTTCAATGGCTGGCTGAGAGTGTCCCCCTCTGTATTTGTCCTGTACTTGCAGAACCTCCCAGGTGACAGCTATATCCACCTCCAGTCAGCAAATACTTGTTGGCATCCACAATAGTGTCTGGGTTTTGTAACTATATGGTATGCATCCCTAGGTGGGGTAGTCTCTGGATGGTCTTTCCCTCAGACTCTGCTCCACACTGTATCTCCTACTGTGGGTATTTTGTTCCTCTTTCTAAGAAGGACCAGAGTGTCCATACTTTCTTCTTTCTTCTTCTTTGGCATCATTTGATATGTTAATTGTGTCTTGGGTATTCCAAGCTTCTGGGCTAATATCCACATATCAGTGAGTGCACACCATGTGTGTTCTTTTGTGATTGGGTTAACTCAGGATGATATTTTCCAGTTACATCCATTTGTGTAAGAATTTCATGAGTTCATTGTTTTTAATAGCTGAGTAGTATTCCACTGTGTAAATATACCACATTTTCTGTATCCATTCCTCTGTTGAGGGACATCTGGGTTCTTTCCAGCTTCTGGCTATTATGAATAGGGCTGCTATGAACATAGTGGAGCATGTGTCCTTAATCATAATTCAGTTAAGTAAATTATTCTTTAAAAATAAAGCAGACTAAGTTTATTAGTATTTACAAAGAACCACAGCACACAGGAATATTCAAACAGTAAAAGAAACATTTAAAATTAAATCTCTTGGTAAGGTAATAGCCCTTATGGAATCACATATGGACATTGCCCTATTTAAGTCTTTTGCTTTGAGAATCTCTTATACCTAGAGAGAGCATTCAAAGGACTTTCACAAAGTATAGTGTATATGCAAACTCATTCATTAATGAGCATTTTATTTTTATTGCCCTTTCATGTTCTTCTTTCTAAATACTATGCTATACCCATATATGTGTTTGTTTACATATATACATGTATGCATTATGGGTTTGTATGTGCATGTAAGGGAGAACATGCATTATATATTTTTCTTTCTGTGTGGCATCATGTAATATATATTCTAAGTCTATCCATTTCCCTGTGAACTTTGTGATGGCACTTTTCTTTAGAGTTGTCTACTATCCATTTTATATATGAAGCAGATGTTCCTTATGCATTCATCTTTTGACAGAGAACTAAATTAGTCCCACTTTCTTACTATAGTGAGTAAAGTAACAATATACATGGGGATGCAAATATCTCTATGATGGGGTATGAGGTTCTCAGGGTATATACCCAGTGGTGAAATATTTGGGTCATATGGTAGTTATACTTTTAATTTTGAGGGACATCCACTAATTTCCACAATGGCTACATAAATCTCCATGCTCATTAGTAGTGAATAAGGGTTCCTTTCTTTCAACATTTTCTTCAACATTTGTTGTTGAATGTTCTGATAAAGCCTTTTTGACTAGGATGAAATAGTATCATAAGGTAGTTTCAAATTGCATTTCCCAGATGACTAGGAATGTTGAACATTTTAAAAAATAGTTATTGGCTGTTTGTGTTTCTTTTATTTTTGAAAACCATAGATTCAATCTTTTAGCCTGTTTGATTGACAGTGTTATTTCATTGATATTTAATTTCTGCAGTTCCTTGCAAATTCTGGCAATTATTCTCTCGTCTTAAAGGAGCTGGTAAAGATTTTTCTCCCATTCTGTGGGCTATGTGCTCTGCTAATAGTTTCCTTTGTTAGAAATTTGTTTTAAATAATCATAATCTTGAAATTTCTCCGAATTCCTGGGAATACTGACATATTATTCTTGAATATCAAAAATGACATTCTAGGAATTTTGAAAACACTGAGAAAGTTTCTCAATCCATATTACAAATCTAAAATGTATCATTGTTACTGGATAAATATCCATTAGATTAAAAGATATGGTTAATTTAACAAAAAATCATATTGTACAAGTTGCATGATTTAATACTTAAGGGCATGATGATATGAAGTCTTAGATTTGTTCAAAATAAAGCAGGGGTAGTAAATGATATGGACATATCAGAAACACATTAAGTCAGAGTTATTATCTTTTTAAACTGGATGCTGGGTACATGGGGTCTCACTCCATTTTTTTTATTTAAAAACTTCCTCCATACATTTCTATTTTGGCCACATCAAACTAAATCCTTTCAGAATGATTGACTGTTAGGGCGAATTGCCCACCTCAATTAGTATGACTGCTGTGTGGCAGATGTGAGGTGTTTGTGTGTACATGGGATGGGAGGATTAACACATTGACTTGCATTCCCCATGGTTTTAATTGAGATATTATCAGTATCTTATCTGTTTTCTATTTTAACTAGATGATGTTATTTAGATGCTCATGTGAATTGGGCATTGAGTGGGCTGAGCACAGTGTTACTGTGGGATGAAACAAACTCAGAAGCAGAAAAGGAGGATGCTGTTGCCTGCACATGGCTTAGGGCCTTTGCCCCATCATTTTTCTGGGTGATCACCAGGTTCTCTAGCTATTTAGAGAAGGAACTTCTCTGGTCATTTAATCTTGGTCTGAAGGGGCATATAATATAGAATGAAACCATGACAGTAATCAAAAAATAGTAATAATGATTGTTCATGAAGTGATTCCTACAAGTTCAAATACACTGGATATCAGACTGGGATAGTCTCCTGTATTTCTCACAACCATGCCATGAATTAGAAAATATGACCGTTGCTATGTTTATTATTACTCTCTTGCAGTTTTGAAGAAATATCCTGCTCAGAGATAGAGATGTAGTTCCAGAGCTGGATTTTAACTTGTGTTTTCTACCCCTGAATCTAGGATACTTATTAAAGCACTGAATGTTCAGTCGTCTTTTTCCCCCTATAGCTGGAAATGTACCTCACTACATTTAGAAGATCAGTGCAGCTCTTACTACTTCCTTGATGTAATTTGTAAGTTCTCCCATAGGGAGCCAGGCAGTTTGAACAGAAGCCGCAGACGTCCCATGTACTGGCCAGCTGCTGTGCACACGCAGCTTCCACCTGGGATGTGAATTTTCCAAACCTATCTTTAGCCAAGCATGGGTCACACTGTTCAAGAAACATCAGTTTATTTGTGATCTGCTCAAGCTATCGCATCTTTGGAAATCTAGTTGTATTTAACCGACTACAGAATTACTAAAGTACCAAGGACTTCTCTTGTGGAAAAATACCCGCCACACACACTATCTGCGTTTGAATTTACAATGTATTTTTCACATTTATATTTATATAGTAAACCCAATGTTCCTATTAAAGTTCTCTAGTCTAAACACAGACCAGTAAGAGATGATAATATGGGCCATGGAATCTGGAAGGCTGATTAATAAGACTCAGTTTCATAGCTCCATGATCTTGGGCACACTTTCAAGTTCTTAGAGCTCTCTTCTGTGGTCTGTAAAACGAACAGAATAAATGAAGGTAGTGCTGTTAAAAACAACTATTGTAACAAGGGAGACACTGATACATAGTTATATAAACCTGTATGTCGCAAATATATTTTTTCTAGATCTGAGTTTGGAAAAAGAGAGCAGTATTTAACACCATCATATAACTTTTCTATTATATTTATATGTATATATTTTTAAAGTTCATTATTTCTACCTCTCTCTGTATATACACGTATGTGTATCACTATGTGTGTCCATTCATGTACATGTATGTACATATGTGTATATTCCATGGCACACATGGGGAGCTCAGAGGAGAACTTCTGTGAGTCATTTCTTTTCTTTTTGAGGATTGAAGTCAGACATGTATAGCAAACACTTTTACCTGGTGTGGTAAAATTTACCTGCTATGTAAAAAATAATCAAAGTAAAATATTATTAACAGATATTTTTACTAAACTGTGGTCTGAAAGTTTATATTAATTTGGATATTATTTGGGTGTGTTCTCTTTGGTAAACTAAGAACTTGTTTTAGATTTGGGCATATAAAGAAACAGATTTCTTTCTTTCTTTCTTTCTTTTTTTTTTGTTTTTTTCGAAACAGAGTTTCTCTGTGTAGCCCTAGCTGTCCTGGAACCCACTCTGTAGACCAGGCTGGCCTCGAACTCAGAAATCTGCCTGCCTCTGCCTCCCAAGTGCTGGGATTACAGGCGTGCACCACCACCACCCGGCAAGAAACAGATTTCTAACAGTGAAAGAAAACTAAAAAGAAACACAAGATATTGATTAAGGGTCTGAGTGTACTGGTAAATGCCTTTAATACCAGCACTCTTGAGGCAGAGGCAAATAGATCTCTTTGAATTCGAGACCAATCTGGTCTACAGAGTTCCAAGACAGCTAGAGCTACATGGAGAAACACTGTCTCTAAAAACAAACAGGAAAAAAAAAAACAAACAACCCCCAAAGAAAACAAACAAAAAGCCAAAACCCCAAACAAAATAAGATATTGATTGATACAATATTATTATTCAAGCCCCTAGATTTCAAAAATAAACTGACCATCATATGCGATCAAGAACATAAATTATGTAGAGTTCCTGCCCTGCTATTTATTTACCTGCTGTGATGTTAGACAAGTTCTATGGGTCTCAGTTTCCTTACCTGTAATAGTAGAATAATATTTCTTATCATATGCATTGTTATACAAATCATATAAGTATTTGTAAAGGGTTTAGAAAAGGGGTTGGCTCATTATAAGAACCTATATGTTGATACATAGATAGATGGGTGCATGGATAGATTATCCCTGTATCTGTCTTTGATAGAGTTGGCCTAAGGAAGAGTTCATGTCTTTGTTCTTTTTCATGGTGAAGGTAAATTCTTGTCTATTGGTTTATGTATTTGCATTAGGAGACATAAAACTTTTTTTGTCTGAGTGAAGATTGCAGATTGCTTATATGGCTGACTTGATGGCCTAGTAAAAGGTAAGGTACTGGGAATAAAGTAAGGATTATGCTTCTGGGGTACATATATGGAGGCCCCATAGTCCCAAGGGTGCTGTTTGTCCAGGGAATATATTTTTAAGCCTCCTGGATGTTTACACTGAATCTCTTGGAGCCTATACTTGAAGTCATGTGCTCCTCTATGAATGCATTATCAGAAGTTTGTCCTTGGGAAAGTAATTGAATTCTGGCAAAAGCATGAGCTGGCAAGAATGCTCATACACTGCTGGTGTCAGGGTCTAAGGGTACAACCCTCTTGGCAATCTCTGGTAATACGGAGCTTATGCCTACTTATGACCTAGTAATTTTGCTCTTATGGACATTCCCCAAAGAAATGTGTATACAATCACACATCATAAAGTGGAGTGAGTGTTCATGACACCACTGCTTATCTTACCCAGATGTCCATCAGCCCTTAAATGGAGAAGTCCATCTTGTAACATTTACACAGTGCCATATTACATAGCAACAAGGATGAATTAGAACTATACATGGTGATTTAAATCTTTCAAACTAAAGACAAAAAACCCCCACATACGTCATGGTTCTACTGACAGAGTACAAAAATAGGCTGGATGAATCTGTAGTGACATGGGGCAGGAGAGGAACTAACCTTAGAAGGCACCAGTAACAGGAAGGGCAAAGGTTAAGCTTTGAGGAGGCTTATGTTCTTTTCTTTGCCCTGGATGTATTCAGATGATGAAGCCCGTTAATCTGTGTATATGTCATGTATGAAATCTGTATTTGTACCAGACTTCAACTCTCTTTTGGAACACAGCTTGTATTTTTACATTGTGCAAAATGGGCCATGAACATAATGGAGTTATTAATTCTACTGCAATCTAAACCTTGTTTTCTATTTTACCAAGTGATTTTGTTTTTATGTGTTTATGCTTTCTTTCTCTAATTCAGTTTTAAGCTTTTGACTATATTTTGTTTTTCTTGGTATTCCCACAGCATAGAAAAAGTATGCATTCTCATAGAATTTGTGTTGACTTGTCAGGAGCAAAAGCTTCTGTGCATAGCCACTGCATAGAAGGGTATGTTTTTCATATCCAACTGTAGCAGAATCCTTTAATAATTATGTTTCTTAATTTAAAGACAGTATTGGAATCGAGTGGCTATTTTAAGGCTCTTAACCTTGTGTTTTAGACAATCTGATGTGCCAAATGCTTTGACTAAATTCTCCTGAGGTAAAGTGCCAGCTTTGGAATAGATTTTCTGAGAAGGCAACTTTGAGTGTTGGCAGGATCTAGTGGCTGACTGCCAGAGGGGGAGGGGCAGGAAAGCTTGCTCTGAACTTTAGTTGACTATCTTGTTAACTTATTGTGTCAGAGATGAATTCTCTGTATCTCTACAGCTTGAGGGATAGGGGAAAGAGAGGAAGAGAGGGAGGGAGAAAGAATGAGGGTAAGGGGGAAATGGTAAAAAGATAGAAGGGAGGGAGAGGGAAGGGATAAGGAGAGAGAGGGAAAGAGGGAAGGAGGAAGACAGAAAGGGGGAGAGAGAATTCATTTGAGGAGTAATGTTGGTGAAATAGGTCTCTGTGGTTTAAGACAATTGGTGAATGTGTCAGCTTGTCAGCTCAGCCATAGGACAGTCTCTATAATTGGAAAAGAAAATTTACATTAAACTGAAAGCAAGCATTCATCCTTTTTCTTTTTCTTTTTTTTTCTTTTTTTTTTTTTTTTGGTTTTTCGAGACAGGGTTTCTCTGTGTAGTCCTGGCTGTCCTGGAGCTCACTCTGAAGACCAGGCTGGCCTCGAACTCAGAAATCCGCCTGCCTCTGCCTCCCAAGTGCTGGGATTAAAGGCGTGCGCCACCAACGCCCGGCTCATCCTTTTTCTTAATGTTAAACACAGATCTTGTTAGGAAAAAATTATACCATAAATAATACCCAAGAATTTTAAACCCTGGAACCTACAGGTAGATTGTTTTTTAAATCTCATCTTCCTTTTTTTTTTTTTAAAAAAAAATCTTTTCCTTCTTCCTTCCTCCCTTCCTTCCTTCCTTCCTTCCTTCCTTCCTTCCTTTCTTTCTTTCTTTCTTTCTTTCTTTCTTTCTTTCTTTCTTTCTTTCTTTCTTTCTTTTCTTTCTTTCACCTTTGCTCTGAAAATGAAATGACTGAGTTTTTCCCAAAGAGATGTATAAATGAACCTTTCCAGAGCCTAGGTAACTAAAGAGTTATGTTGAAGAAAGTGATAAACAAACACAGATTCCTTCTTCTTATTCCAGTTTGAGATGCTATTGCACACCTGCAGTATTGCTTTTCCCACATTGAAAATCAGAGTTAACTCTGCTTCTCACAGCATTTTATAGATCCAGCAGAATGAAGGATAGTGTTCGGAGGGATTCTGTAGTGATTGCTCACTTTTAGAGATGTCACTTTCAGGGCATGGAGCCTCAGTCAAAATTTAATATTTCTTTGCTTAAACACACACACACACACACACACACACACACACACACACACACACTTTGACTGCAGAATCAGTGTTAGCAAAATTGTACTTAAAGTTGAACTTGGGTAAAATTGTCAAAATCTTCAGCAACCTTCCAGGAGTCTGAAAAATGTTGGAAAGCATAAGAGAGGACAGGGGACCCTTCCAAGTACAGTGAAAGTTAACAAATGTTTGCCACTCATTCACACTGTCTTCCAATTGCCTTAAAATTCTTCCATACACTGAAAGTGTTTGACAGTTGCTACTTTAAGGTCCCAATGATAATGGAAGGCCTGCTCATGCATTCAAATAAAAGGAAATTGGCTGATTTAGAGGAACTTACACACTCACATCAACTTATTCTTAGGTGGAAAATCAATAGACTTCAATTGACTTTTGAACATCACTATCTTAAGAAATGGAAAACTCCCCAAAGACATGCCATAATGCATAGTTTTGGGGTTTCTTATTATCCAGAATCATATATTTAAGAAGCTATAATTTTTTTCGAAACTATCTTTCAAGATATCCTCTTGTCACCTCTGTGGTTTCAAATGTTAACAAATGGGGTGATTATGTGTTCTAAGAAATATTAAAAAACATTTGTTTATGTACTATTTTGTATAAAATAAAGCACAAGAAACAGAAACAACTAGATCCAAGATTTGATCAATTAATAATGTAGATTCCTAGAAAAAAGTAGCAGGTATACAAGGAATGTAACATAGTATTTAAAATAACCCTATTCTTTTTTTCTTTTTTTTTATTCAATTATTCTTTATTTACATTTCAAATGATTTCCCCTTTCCAGGATCCCCCCTCCCCAAAAAGTCCCATAAGCCCTCTTCCCTCCCCCTATTCCCCAATCAACCCCTTCCCACTTCCCTATCCTGGTATTCCCCTACACTGCTGCACTGACCCTTTCCAGGACCAGGGCTTCTCCTTCCTTCTTCTTGGGCATCATTTGATATGTGAATTGTTTCTTGGGTATTCCACACTTCTGGGCTAATATCCACTTATCAGTGAGTGCATACCCTGTGTGTTCTTTTGTGATTAGGTCTCCTCACTCAGGATGACATTCTCCAGTTCCAACCACTTACCTAAGAATTGCATGAATTCATTGTTTTTAATAGCTGAGTAGTATTCCATTGTGTAAATATACCACATTTTCTGTATCCATTCCTCCATTGAGGGACATCTGGGATCTTTCCACCTTCTGGCTATTATAAATAGGGCTGCTATGAACATAGTGGAACATGTATCCTTATTACATGCTGGGGAATCCTCTGGGTATATGCCCAGGAGTGGTATAGCAGGGTCCTCTGGAAGTATCATGTCCAGTTTTCTGAGGAACTGCCAGACTGATTTCCAGAGTGGTTGTACCAGCTTGCAGTCCCACCAGCAGTGGAGGAGTGTTCCTCTTTCTCCACATCCTCGCCAGTACCTGTTTTCTCCTGAGTTTTTGATCTCAGCCATTCTGACTCTTGTGAGGTAAAATCTCAGGGTTGTTTTGATTTGCATTTCCCTGATGATTAAGGATGTTGACCATTTCTGTAGGTGTTTCTCAGCCATTCAATATTCTTCAGGCAAAAATTCTTTGTTTCGCTCTGCACCCCATTTTTTATTGCATATATTCTTTATTTATATTTCATTTCCCTTTTCCTGGTTCCCTGCCCCCCAAAGGTCTCACATGCCCTTTTCCCTACCCCTGTCCCTCCATCCAACCCTTCCCACTTCCCTGTTCTAGTATTCCCCTACACTGATGCATTGAGCCTTTCCAGAACCAGGGTCCACTCCTTCCTTCTTCTGGGACATCATTTGGTATGTGGATTGTGTCTTTGGTGTTCCAAGATTCTAGGCTAATATCCACTTATCAGTGAGTGCATACCATGGATATTCTTTTGAGACCGGGTTACCTCACTTAGTATGATGTTCTCCAGCTCCATCCATTTCTCTAAGAATTTCATGAATTCGTTGTTTCTAATGGCTGCACTAAAACCATCTGGTCCTGTGCTTTTTTTGGTTGGTAGGCTTTCTATGACCCCTTCTATTTCTTTGGGGGTTATAGGACTGTTTAGACAATCTATTTGATCCTGATTTAATTTTGGTATTTGGTATCTGTCTAGGAAATTGTCCATTTCCTCCAGATTCTCCAGTTGTGTTGAGTATAGGCTTTTGTAGTAGGATCTGATGATTTTTTGGATTTCCTCAGTTTCTGTTGTTATATCTCCCTAAAAAACTTTACTAAAGCTCAAAGCACACATTGCACCTAACAATAATTACACTCTACTATCCTCAATGAACTGATCAGAAAAACAGAAACTAAACAGGGACACAGGGAAACTTATTGAAGCATTGGACCGATTGGATTTAACATCCTAAAGCATCTTAGCACCTCATGGTACCTTCTCCAAAATCGACTATGTTCCATTCCTTAGTAGTAGACTGATTGGCAGAGTGGTTGTACCAGCTTGCAATCCCACCAGCAGTGTAGGAGTGTTCCTTTTTCTCCACATCCTTGCCAGTACCTGTTGTCTCCTGAGTTTTTAATTTTAGCCATTCTGACTGGTGTGAGGTAGAATTTCAGGGTTGTTTTGATTTGCATTTCTCTGATGACTAATGATGTTGAACATTTCTTAAGGTGCTTCTCAGCCAATCGAAGTTCTTCAGGTAAAAATTCTTGGTTTAGCTCTGTACCCCATTTTTTGATAGGGTTATTTGGTTTTCTGGGGTCTAACTTCTTGAGTTCTTTGTATACATTGGATATTAGCCCTCTGTCAGATGTAGGGTTGGTGAAGATCTTTTCCCAATTTGTTGTTTGCCAATTTGTCCTTCTTACAGTGTCTTTTACCTTACAGAAACTGTAATTTTATGAGGTCCCATTTGTCTATTATTGATCTTAGAGCATAAGCTATTGGTGTTCTGTTCAGGAACTTTCCCCCTGAGCCAATGTCCTCAAGGGTCTTCCACAGTTTTTTTTCTATTAGTTTCAGTGTGTTTGGTTTTATGTAGCGGTTTTGACCCACTTGGAGTTGAGCTTAGTATAAGGAGAGAAGAATGGATTAATTATCATTCTTCTGCATGCTGACATCCAGTTGAGCCAGCACCATTTGTTGAAAAGTCTATCTTTTTTCCACTGGATGTTTTTAGCTCCTTTGTCAAAGATCAATTGGCCATAGATATGTGGGTTCAATTCTGGGTCTTCAATCCTATTCCATTGATCCACCTCCTTGTCACAGTACCAATACCTTGCAGTTTTTAACACTACTGCTCTATAGTATTGTTTGAGGTCTGGGATACTGATTCCCCCAGAAGTCTTTTACTGTTGATAATAGTTTTAGCTATCCTGGGTTTTTTGTTATTCCAGATGAATTTGAGAATTACTCTTTCTAACTCTATGAAGAACTGCGTTGGGATTTTGATGGGGATTGCGTTGAATCTGTATATTGCTTTTGGCAAGATTGCCATTTTAAAGATATTAATCCTGCCAAACCACAAGCATGGAAGATTTTTCCATTTTCTGAGGTCTTCTTTAATTTCCTTCTTCAGAGACCTGAAGTTTTTGTCATACAAATCTTTCACTTGTTTGGTTAGAGTCACACCAAGATACTTTATATTGTTTGTGGCTATTGTGAAGGGTGTCATTTCCCTAATTTCTTTCTCAGCCTGCTTATCCTTTGAGTATAGGAAGGCTACTGATTTTCTTGAGTTGATTTTATAACCAGCCACTTTGCTGAAGTTTTTTTTATCAGCTGTACGAGTTCTCTGGTGGAGTTTTTTTGGGTCACTTAATATACTATCATATCATCTGCAAATAGTGATAGTTTGACTTCTTCTTTTCCAATTTGTATTCCTTTGACTTCCTTATGTTGTCGAATTGCTCTAGCTAGTACCTCAAGTACTATATTGAAAAGATATAATGAGAGGGGGCAGCCTTATTTAGTCCCTGATTTTAGTAGGATTGCTTCAAGTGTCTCTCCATTTACTTTGATGTTGGCTACCAGTCTGCTGTAAATTGCTTTTACTATGTTTAGGTATGGGCCTTGAATTCCTGTTCTTTCCAAGACTTTTAGCATGAAACATTGCTGAATTTTGTCAAATGCTTTTTCAGTATCCAATGAGATGACCATGTGGTTTTGTTCTTTGAGTTTGTTTATGTAGTGGATTACATTGATGGATTTCCCTGTATTGAATCATCCCGGCATCCCTGGTATGAAGCCATCTTGATCATGGTGAATGATCGTTTTGATGTGTTCTTGGATTCAGTTGGCAAGAATTTAATTGAATATTTTTGCATCGATGTTCATAAGGGAAATTGGTCTGAAGTTCTCTTTCTTAGTTGTTTGTTTGTGTGGTTTTGGTATCAGGGTAATTGTGGCTTCATAGCATGAGTTGGGTAGTGTTTCTTCTGTTTCTATTTTGTGGAATAGTTTGAAGAGTATTGGTATTAGGTCTTCTTTGAAGGTCTGCTAGAATTCTGCACTAAAACCATCTGGTCCTGTGCTTTTTTTGGTTGGAAGACTTTCTATGACCACTTCTTTATCTTTGGGGGTTATTGGACTGTTTAGATAATCTATTTGATCCTGATTTAATTTTGGTATTTGGTATCTGTCTAGGAAATTGTCCATTTCATCCAGATTCTCCAGTTATGTTGAGTATAGGCTTTTGTAGTAGGAGCTGCTGATTTTTTGAATTTCCTGTTTCTTTTGTTATATCTCCTGTTTCACTTCTAATTTTGTTAATTTGGATACTGTATCTGTGCCCTTTGGTTATTCTGGCTAAGGTTTTATCTATCTTGTTGATTCTCTCAAAGAACCATTTCCTGGTTTTATTGATTCTTTGTATGGTTCTCTTTGTTTCAACTTGATTGATTTCAGCCCTGAGTTTGATGATTTCCTGTCTTCTATTCCTCCTGGGTGAATTATCTTCTTTTTGTTCCAGAGCTTTCAGATGTGCAGTTAAGTTGGTAGTATATGCTCTCTCCAGTTTCTTTTTGGAGGCACTCAGGGCTATGAGTTTTCCTCTAAGCACTGCTTTCATTGTGTCCCATAGATTTTGGTATGTTGTGCCTTCATTTTCATTAAATTCTAAAAACGTCTTTGATTTCTTTCTTTATTTCTTCCTTGACTAAGGTATCATTGAGTAGAATATTGTTCAGCCTCCATGTGTTTGTGGAGCTTCTGTTGTTTTTGTTGCTATTGAAGAGTCCTCTTACTCCATGGTGATCCAATAAGAGGCATGGGATTAGTTTGATCATATTATGTTTGTTGAGGTCTGTCTTTGTGACCAATTATATGGTGCTGAGAAAAAGGTATAGTCTTTTGCTTTAGCATGAAATGTTCTATATATATCTGTTAAATCAAATTGGTCCAAAGCTTCAATATGTTTCACTGTCCCTGTTTAGTTTTTGTTTTCCTGATCGGTCCATTGAAGATAGTGGAGTGTTGAGGTCCCCACAATTATTGTGTGAGGTGCAATGTGTGCTTTGAGTTTTACCAAAGTTTCTTTTACTGAATGAGGGTGCCCTTGCATTTAGAGCATAGATGTTCAGAATTGTGAGTTCTTCTTTGTGGATTTTTCCCTTGACCAGCAAGAAATGACCTTCTGTCTCTTTTGATGACTTAAGGTTGAAAGTCAATTTTATCTGATATTAGAATGGCTATTCCAGCTCATTTCCTGTGACCATTTGCTTGTAAAATTATCTTCTATCCTTTTACTCTAAGGTAGTGTTTGTCTTTGACCCTGAGGTGTGTTTCCTGTATGCAGCAAAAATGTAAGGTCCTGTTTCTGTATCCAGTCTGTTAGTCTACGTCTTTTTATTGGGGAATTGAGTCCATTGCTGTTAAGAGATATTATGGAATAGTGATTATTTCTTCCTGTCATTTTTGATGTTATTTTTGTTTTTGAGTGGTTATCTTCTTTTGAGTTTGATGGGAGAAGGTTAGTATCTTGCTTTGTCCAGGGTATAGTTTCCCTCCTTGTATTCAAGTTTTCCTCCTACTATCCTTTGTAGGGCTGGGTTTGTGGAAAGATATTGTATAAATTTGGTTTTGTCATGGAATATTTTGGTTTCTCTATCTATGTTGATTGAGAGTTTTGCTGGGTATTGTAGTCTTGGCTGACATTTGTGTTCTTTTGTAGAGATCTGCCCAGGATCTTCTAGCTTTCATGGTCTCTGGTGCAAAGTCTGGTGTGATTCTGATAGGTCTTCCTTCATATGTTACTTGGCCTTTTTCTCTTACTGCCTTTAATATTCTTTCTTTGTTTAGTACATTTGGGGTGTTCATTATTATGTGATGGGAGGTATTTCTGTTCTGGTCCAGTCTGTTTGGAGTTCTGTAGGCTCCTTGTATATCCATGGGTATCTCTCTCTTTAGGTTAGGGAAGTTTTCTTCCATAATTTTGTTGAAGATATTACTGGCCCTTTAATTTGTAAATCTTCACTCTCATCTATACCTATAATCGTTAGGTTTGGTCTTTTCATTGTGTCCTACTTGGTCACGGTGAATTATCGTTTTGATGTGATATTGATTTTGTTTGGCAAGAATTTTATTGAGTATGTTTGCATTGATATTCATAAGGCAAATTGATGTAAAGTTCTCTTTCCTTACTGGATCTTTGTGTGGTTTTGTTATCAGCATAATTGTGACTTCATAGAATGAATTGGGAAGGGTTCTTTCTGTGTCTCTTTTGTGGAATAGTTTGAAGAGTATTGGTGTTAGGTCTTCTTTGAAGTTCTGATAGAATTTGCACTAAACCCATCTGGTCCTGTATTTCTTTTGGTTGGGAGACCGTCAATGACCACTTCTTTTTCTCCTTCTTCTTTTTTTTCGAGACAGGGTTTCTCTGTATAGCCCTGGCTGTCCTGGAACTCACTCTGTAGACCAGGCTGGCCTCGAACTCAAAAATCCACCTGCCTTTGCTTCCCAAGTGCTGGGATTAAAGGCATGTGCCACCACTGCCCGCCTCCACTTCTATTTCTTTAGGGGTAATGGGACCATTTAGATGGTCTATCTGATCCTGATTAAACTTTGGTAGTTGGTATCTGTCTAGCAAATTTTCCATTTCATCCAGATTTTTCTGTTGTGTTGAATATAGGCTTTTGTAGTAGGATCTGATAATTTTTGAATTTCCTCAATTTCTGTTGTCATTTCTTGCTTTTCATTTATGATTTTGTTAATTTGGATAGTGTATTTGTGCCCTCTGGTTAGTCTGCCTAAAGGATTATCTATCTTGTTGATTTTCTCCAAAGAACCAGCTCCTGGTTTTGTTGATTCTTTGTATAGTTCTTTTTGTTTCAACTTGGTTGATTTCAGCCCTGAGTTTGATGATTTCCTGCCTTCTACTCCTTCTGGGTGATTTAGCTTCTTTCTGTTCTAAAACTTTCAGGTGTGTTATTAAGCTGCTAGTGTATGCTCTCTCCAGCTTCATTTTGGAGACACTCAGGGCTATGAGTTTTCCTCTTGGCACTGCTTTCATTGTGTCCCATAAATTTGGGTATGTTGTGCCTTCATTTTCATTAAATTCTAAAAAGGTTTTGATTTCTTTTCTTATTTCTTCCTTGACCAAGGTATCAATGAGTAGAACATTGTTTAGTTTCCATGTGTATGTAGTCTTTATATTGTTTTTGTTTCTATTGAGGACCATCCTTACTCCATAGTGATCTGATAGGAAGCATGGAATTAGTTCGATCTTCTTATATCTGTTGAGTTCTGTTTTTTATTTTTATTTATTTATTTATTTATTTATTTTTTTTTTTGGTTTTTCCAGACAGGGTTTCTCTGTGTAGTCCTGGCTGTCCTGGAACTCACTCTGTAGACCAGGCTGGCCTCGAACTCTAAATCTGCCTGCCTCTGCCCCCCAAGTGCTGGGATTACAGGGGTGTGCCACCACGCCTGACATATAATTGTTTTGTGACCAATTATATGGTCAATTTTTGAGAAGGTGCCATGAGGTGCTGAGAAGGAAGTATATTCTTTTGATTTAGGATGAAGTGTTCTACAGATATTGATTAAATCCATTTGGCCCCAAACTTCTGTTAGCTTCCCTGTGTCTCTGTTTAGTTTGTATTTCCCTGATCTGTCCATTGAGGAGAGTGTGTTGTTGAAGTCACCCACAATTGTTGTGTGGGATGCAATGTGTGCTTTCAGCTTTAGTAAAGTTTCCTTTACCAATGAGGGTGCTCTTGTATTTGGAGCATAGATGTTCAGAATTGAGAGTTCTTCCTGGTAGATTTTTCCTTTGATTTAGTATGAAGTGTCCCTCTTTGTCTTTTTTGATGACTTTTGGTTGAAATTCTATTTTCTTGGATATTAGAATGGCTACTTCAGCTTGTTTCCTGGGACCATTTGCTTGAAAAACTGTTTTCCAGCCTTTTACTCTGAGGTAGTGTTTGTCTTTGACACTGAGATTCGTTTCCTATATGCAGCAAAATGTTGGATCTTGTTTATGTATCCAGTCTGTTAGCCTATGTCTTTTTATTGGGTATTGAGTCCATTGATGTTAAGAGATATTAAGGAATAGTGATTGTTGCTTCCTGTTATTTTTGATGTAATTTTTATGTCTGTGTGGTTATCTTCTTTTGAGTTGTTGAATGAAGATTACTTTCTTACTTTTGCTTATGTGTAGTTTCCCTCCTTTTGTTGGTGTTTTCCATTCATTATCCTTTGAAGGGCTAGATTTGTGGAAAGATACTGTGTAGATTTGTTTTTGTCATGGAATACGTTGGTTTCTCCATCTATGGTAATTGAGAGATCTTCTGGAAATAGCAGTCTGGGCTGGCATTTGTTATCCCTTAGGTTCTGTATGACATCTGCCCAGGCTCTTCTGGCTTTCATAGTCTCCGGTGAGAAGTCCTGTGTAATTCTGATAGGTCTACCTTTATATGTTACTTGATGTTTTTCCCTTACTGCTTTTAATATTCTTTCTTTGTTTAGTACATTTGGTGTTTTAATTATTACGTGATGGGAGGAATTCCTTTTCTGGTCAAATCTATTTGGAGTTTTGTAGTCTTCTTGTATGTTCATGGGCATCTCTTTCTTTAGGTTAGGGAAGTTTTCTTCTAGAATTTTGAGGACATTTACTGGCCCTTTAAGTTGGAAATCTTCACTCTCTTCTATACCTATAATCCTTAGGTTTGGTCTTCTCATTTTGTCTGATTTCCTGGATGCTTTGGGCCAGGAGTTGCATTTTTCATTTTCTTTGACTGTAGATTCAATGCTTTCTATGGTATCTTCAGCACCTGAGATTCTTTCTTCTATCTCTTGTATTCTGTTGTTGATGCTTGGATCCATGACTCCTGACTTCTTTCCTAGGTTTTCTATGTCCCAATTTGTCTCCCTTTGTGATTTCATTATTTTTTCTCCCTCCTTCTTTAGATCCTGAATGCCTTTTTTCAATTCCTTCGCTTGTTATGTTGTGTTTTCCTTTAGTTCTTCAAGGGCTTCTCCCTGTTTACTTGTGTTCTCCTGTATTTCTTTAAGTGAGTTATTTATGTCTTTGAAGCCCTCCATGAAGCCATCCATCAGCATCCTGAACTGTGATTTTAAATCCAAATCTTGCTTTCCTGGTGTGTTGTGGTATCTAGAACTTGCTGTTGTGGGAGAATTGGGTTCAGATGGTTCCATATTGCCTTGATTTCTCTTAGCAATGTTCCCACATTTGCCTTTTGCCATCTGGTTATCTCTGGTGTTAGTTGGTCCTGGTGACACTGGCTGGTGCTTGCCCCTCCTGTGTGCCTAGAAGCCTATTCATCATCCCTGGGTGACCTGCTTTCCCATGGCACAGATTGCTGTTGTGTTGCTGAGTTTCTGGGTGCAGATATTGTCCTGGTGGGGTGTGTCCCAAGTGATCCTCTACTCTGGTGATTCCTGCTTACTAGACTGCTACTCAGCCACAGGTGCAAAAGTGGCGATTTCTTGCCTCTGCCTCTGGGACTCCCTCTCCAACCTCCTCCCTGCAGGGTACCCCAGCAGGGTAGGTGCCCAGCTGGCTGGACATGTCACTGAGGAGCTCCTGGGTGCAGATGGAGTCCTGGTGGGGTGTGTACCAAGCGATTCTCTACTCTGGTGATCCCTGCTTACCAGTCTGCTACACCAAAATAACCTTATCCTTGAGGGATAGAATAGTCACAAAAGAAAGACAGCAAATTAAACAATATATATGTACCACATGAAACAGTCATAGAAATAGATGATAATATTGAATATTATCAAAGATATAAGGAAAGTAATTTAATGTATGAAGCAGGAAAAAAAGAGCCAAGAAATATATCATCATAGCAATAAAATCTTTTGGACACAGCCAAAGACCAAATTATTTGGCTAAAGATTGGAATGGAAAAGAGGAAAGGATATAGAAAATAAAATGTAAAATTGAAGCCAAGTAATATGGAAAATTCACATGAGAAAATCTTCAAAAGGAAAAATGCACTTTCAGGGTTTTGTAAATAAAGTTTTATTGCAATGCAGTCACAACCATTACTTGTTATTAATGATTAATTTCATCTTACAATGGCTAACTAAATTGTTGTGGTAGCATTCATTTTGCCCACAAAGTCTACATTATTTATTACCTTGCCCTGACTCCTGTTTTAATATAATTCCACACATGGGTGGCATGAGACATAACATTAACATGCAAGAAGAGAAGGAAGGAGAATCACACTAAAAACCCTAGGCTCAATAAGGTCATCTTCCCTGAATACCAACAAATGTCAATCTCATCTAAAAGAAGCAGGAAAGTCCCATCCAAATGTTCAATAGTTGTTTATGAAACATTTATGTTGTATTTGGTTGCATAATCTGGTATGTATCTGGGTTCTAAAGTTACCTGAGCACTGAAGCATATATTTGCTTAAGCATGGTTTTAGGATAATTACAGATAGCACAGTCTTATGCAGCAAAGCAGTATTAAGGTTTGGACAAAATTTGTTTCATGTTTTGGGACTTGTGGAGTTTTGAAAGAACATGGTACCCATAGGTCCATAGAGAGTGGCACTATTAGGAGTTGTAGCTTTGGGATTGGTGTGGTTTTGTTGGAGGAGATATATGATTAAGGAATGGACTTTGAGGTGTCAGAAGTGCAAGCCAGTTTACTTCCTATTGTCTGTGTATCCGGGACAGCCATGATGATTATGGACTAAATCTCAAAATGTAAAGTGTAAATGAAAGTGTAACATCTATAAAGTTGTGAAGAGACATCATGACCAAGGCAAAAGTTATAAAATAAAAGGTTTAATTGGGGCTCACTTACAGTTTCAGAGGTTCACTACATTACCATCTTGGCAAGAAGCATGGCAGCCTACAAGCAGACATGATGCTGAAGGAGCTAAGAGATGCCTTTTTGTCCTGTTGACGGTGTCCTTTGCCTTACAGAAGCTTTGCAATTTTATAAGGTCCCATTTCTCAATTCTTGATCTTAGAGCATAAGCCATTGGTGTTCTGTTCAGGAAAATTTCCCCTGTGCCCATGTGGTCAAGGCTCTTCTCCACTTTCTCCTCTCTAAGTTTCAGTGTATCTAGTTTTATGTGGAGGTCCTTGATCCACTTGGACTTAAGCTTTGAACAAGGAGATAAGAATGGGTCGATTTGCATTCTTCTACATATTGACCACCTGTTGAACCAGCACCATTTGTTGAAAATGCTCTTTTATTCACTGGATGGTTTCAGCTCCTTTGTCAAAGATAAAGTGACAATAGGCATGTGGATTCATTTCTGAGTCTTCATTTCTATTCCATTGATCTACCTGGTATGATTTACCAATACCATACAGTTTTTTTTTATCACTATTGCTCTGTAACACAGCTTGAAGTCAGGGATGGTGATTCCCCCAGAAGTTCTTTTATTGTTGAGAATAGTTTTCTCTATTCTGTTTTTTTTTTTGTTATTCAAAATGAATTTGCAAATTGCTCTTTCTAACTCTATAAAGAATTAATTTGGAATTTTGATGGGGATTGCATTGAATCTGTAGATTGCTTTCAGTAAGATAGCCATTTTTACTATATTAATCCTGTCAATCCATGAGCATGGGAAATCTTTCCATCTTCTGAGGTCTTCTTCAATTTCTTTCTTCAGAGTTTTAAAGTATTTGTCATACCAATCTTTCACTTGCTTGGTTAGAGTCACATCAAGGTATTTTATATTATTTGTGACTATTGTAAAGGATGTCATTTCCCTAATTTCTTTCTCAGCCTATTTATCCTTTGAGAAGAGGAAAGGAGATTTGTTTGAGTTAATTGTATATCCAGCCACTTTGCTGAATTTATCAGGTTTAGAAGTTCTCTGGCAGCCAACAGATTGAGAAATGATCCTTACCAATTCTACATCTTATAGAGGGCTAATATCCAATATATAGAAAGAACTCAAGAAAATAAACTGCAGAGGACCAAATAAACCTATTAAAAATGGGGCACAGTGCTAAACAGAGAATTCTCAACTGAGGAATATCGAATGGGTGAGAAGCACCTATAGAAATGTTCAAAATCCTTAGTCATCAGGGAAATGCAAATCAAAACAACCCTGAGATTCCACTGCACACTAGTCAGAATGGCTAAGATAAAAAACTCAGGTGACAGCAGATGCTGGTGAGGATGTGGGGAAAGAGGAACACTCATCCACTGCTGGTGGGATTGAAAGCTGGTACAACCACTCTGGAAATCAGTTTGGCGGTTCCTCAGAAAACGGCATTATACTACCAGAGAATGCTGTAATACCACTCCTGGGCATATACCCAGAGGATTCCCCAGCATGTAATAAGGTCACATGTTCCACTATGTTCATAGCAACCCTATTTATAATAGCCAGAAGCTAGAAAGAACCCAGATGTCCCTCAATGGAAGAATGGATACAGAAAATGTGGTATATTTACACAATGGAATACTACTCAGCTATTAAAAACAATGAACTCATGAAATTCTTAGGCAAATGGGTATAACTGGAAAATATCATCCTAAGTGCAGTAATCCTATCACAAAAGAACACATGTGGTATGCACTCACTGATAAGTGGCTATTAGCCCAAAAGCTCAGAATACCCAAAATACAATTCACAGACCACATGAAGGTCAAGAAGAAAGAAGACCAGAGTGTGGATGCTTCAGTACCTCTCAGAAGGAGAAACAAAATACTCATAGCAGGAAATAAGGAGACAAAGTGTGGAGCAGAAACTGAATTAAAGGCCATCCAGAGACTTCCCAGTCAAGGGATCCATCCCATATACAGTCACCAAACCCAGTCACTATTGTGGATGCAAAGAAGTGTATGATGACAGGAGCCTGATATAGCTGTTTCCTGAGAGGCCCTGCCAGAGCCTGACAAGTACAGAGGTGGATGTTTGCAGCCAACCTTTGGACTGAGCATGGGGTCCCCAATGGAGGGATTAGAGAAAGGACTGAAAGAGCTGTAGGTATTTGCAACTGCATAGGAAGAACAACAATATTAACCAACCAGACCTCCCAGAGATCCGTGGGACTAAATCACCAACCAAAAAGTACACATGGATCAACCCATGACTCCAGCAGTATACATAGCAGAGGATGGCTTTGTTGAGCATCAGTGGGAGGGGAGGCCTTTGGTCCTGTGAAGGATTGATGCCCCTTTGTAGAAAAATGCCAGGGCAACGAGGTGGGAGTGGATTGGTGGGGGAACACCTTCATAGAAGCAGGGGAGGGGTATGGGATGGTGGTTTCCAGGGGGAAACTGGGAAAGGAAACATTTGAAATGTAAATAAAGAAAATATCCATTTTTTTTTTTTTTTAAAAAGAAGCTAGGCATTCTACATTGTGATCTGAAGGCAGCCAGGGGGAGGCCCTGTTCCACATTGGGTGGAGCATGGACATAGGAGGAGGTCTTAAAGCCCAGCGATACAGTGACAGAGTTCCTCCATTAAGGCTCACACCTACTCCAATAAGGCCATATCTCCCAATAGTGACTCTTTCTATGGTCAAGCCTTGAAATACTTGGATATTTGTGAGCCAAACCTATTCAATCCACCATATTCCACTCCATGGCACCCATATGTTTGCAGCCATATCATAATGCAAAATGAATTTAATCAAACTTCAAAAATCTATGGTCTATCACAATGTTTAAAAGTCTAAAGTTCAAAGTTTCTTCTGAGATTCACGCAACCTCTTAACTGTAATCCTCTGTAAATCAAAAATGAAAAAGCAGATCATATACTTTCAATATACAGGATGTCACATATCATTACCATTCCAGTAAGTAGGGAGCATAGTGAGGAAATCCTGGACCAAAACCCAACTGGGCAAACTCCAAGTTCTCTATCTTTATTTCTAATGTCAAAATGTTCTTCAGATCTTCAACTCTGTTCAGTTTTGCTGACTGCAACACATTGCTTTCTCTTGAGCTGGTTCCACTCCCTGTTAGTAGGTATTCCATGGCTCTGGCATCTCAAACATCTTTGTGTCTCCAAGGCAATCCAGCCTTCACTGTCACAGCTTCATACAATGACATCTCTGGGTCTCTATTCAGGGACACCCGTGCCATACGCCTGGGCTCAGTGGCTTTCCTGAGTTGCAGAGAGAGATTCTATAACCACTTTCTTTGATCCTTGACTCTAAATCCAGAACCACATGACTAAAACTGCCAAGTTTAGCTCCTTGTTGGGGCTGGGACATAGACTCCCCATTCAATTACATCTTCACCAACTTTCTGTTTTGGATGATTTCCTTCATTGCCTGAGTTTGGTTGTCCTGGAACCTGCTCTGTAAATCAGGGTGGACTTGAACTCAGAGATCTGCTTGTGTCTGTCTCCTGGGTGCTTGAATTAAAGGCATGTATCACTACACCTGGATCTAAGCTGTTCTTTAATTCCTTTTTATAAGATGGAAGGATAGTTGGGTGGAATCTTGCCCTGAGGTCCCCACTCCATTTACCAGGTTTCCTTCAATCTGTTTATGTCCATAAATGGAGGACTTACTTCCATTTCACTTTCTGGTGCCCTCTTTCTCCTTGAACTGAACATTTTTTTAAAAAATTTTCCTTGCTCAGAGTGCTCCTTTTCATTATAGAACTTTGTAAAAGTAAACACTAATAACTAAAAATGTGATACATTTGCATAATGTAATATTAGCCATTTAAAAAATGAAATCATGGAATTTGCAAGTAAATGGGTAGATCAAGAAGAGAATTACCCTGAGTGAGCTATCCCAATGCCAGAAAGACAAAAATGGGAGGTATTCGGTATCTGGATATTAGCTGTTAGGCTTTCAGCAAGCAAGCTATATTCCATATTATGACAGAGGTTATATATAGAGTAAGGTACGAGATCAGTGATCCTCAACCTCCCTAATGCTGTGACACTTTAATATAGTTCCTCATGTTGTGGTAACCTCCAACCATAAAATTACTTTGTTACTACTTCATAACTATAATTTTGCTACTGTTGTTAATCATAATGCAAACATATGTATATATATATATATATATATATATATATATATATATATGTGTGTGTGTGTGTGTGTGTGTGTGTGTGTGTGTGTGTTAAATCCAATTGGTCCAATGCTTCAATAAGTTTCCCTGTGTCCCTGTTTAGTTTCTGTTTTCCTGATCAGTTCATTGAGGATAGTAGAGTGTAATTATTGTTAGGTACAATATGTGCTTTGAGCTTTAGTAAAGTTTCTTAGGGAGATATAACAACAGAAACTGAGGAAATCCAAAAAATCATCAGATCCTACTACAAAAGCCTATACTCAACACAACTGGAGAATCTGGAGGAAATGGACAATTTCCTAGACAGATACCAAATACCAAAATTAAATCAGGATCAAATAGATTGTCTAAACAGTTCCATAACCCCCAAAGAAATAGAAGGGGTCATAGAAAGCCTACCAACCAAAAAAAGCACAGGACCAGATGGTTTTAGTGCAGCCATTAGAAACAATGAATTCATGAAATTCTTAGAGAAATGGATGGAGCTGGAGAACATCATACTAAGTGAGGTAAACCAGTCTCAAAAGAATACCCATGGTATGCACTCACTGATAAGTGGATATTAGCCTAGAATCTTGGAACACCAAAGACACAATCCACATACCAAATGATGTCCCAGAAGAAGGAAGGAGTGGACCCTGGTTCTCAAAAGGCTCAATGCATCAGTGTAGGGGAATACGAGAATAAGGAAGTGGGAAGGGGTGGATGGAGGGACAGGGGTAGGGAAAAGGGCATGTGGGACCTTTGGGTGGTGTGGAACCAGGAAAAGGGAAATGAAATATAAATAAAGAATATATCCAATAAAAACATTTTAAGAAAAGGAATGGTACATAGAATAGACAGTTATCAATGCACAGAGAGGGGTAGACTAGAATGATAGGCTAGACTTGGGAAGGTATCTTAGGAGTTTATTGCTGTGAAGAGACACCATTACCAAGACAAAATTTTATAATGGAAAACATTTAATTGGGGCTGGCTTACAGTTTCAGAGGTTCAGTCCATGATCATCATGCACACATGGCAGTGTGCACCAAAACAACCATGCTGGAGGAGCTGAGAGTTCTACAGCTTGAACTAAATGCAGCCAGGAGGAGACTGGATTTGTTTCACACTAGTCATAGTTTGAGCATATAAGACCTCAAAGCCTACCCCCACAGTGATACACTTCCTACAACAGGGCCACAGTTCCTAATAGTGCTATTCCCTAAAGCATCCAAACATATCAATATATGGAGGGCATATATATTCATACCATCAAAGAAGTATGGGAGAGGGGAAATAAAGGGAGGGACAGATAAAACTTAGAGTCATTTGAGGGATCAAATGAAAAGCTAATCAAGTAGAAGTTTTCTAAAATAGATAGACACATGAAGGCAGTCTAAATTTAATTGTCAAATAATGGGGATACAGAGCCCTAAGTAGACTACATAATAACTTCAGTTTTGGAAATGGATTACATATAATCAAGTTCTTGGTCAAAGGAACCTCCAAGCAACCCAGTATATTGCAGATGCTATTGATTGCTCTCCACAACTGATGGTAAATCCCTATTGTTGAAGACAACACCTGTATGACTCATTGAACACAGAGAAGCCAAGCTGGTACCTACCTAGGGCTTTCATTCCTCCTGATTATTGTTCATGGTTTTGGAAGGTACTTTGCATACTTTAGAATGAGAAATGTAAACAGAAATTCAGCGCTAAACCCTTTGATATATAATTGTGAACTGGATGCAAGATGAGTTAGTATAATAGTGGTCACAAAGCCTGGGAAGTAACCATTACTATCTGATTGGGTTTAAGGGTCACTCTATGAGATGGGACCCATTCTCAACACTGCTGGGGTGGCTAAAAACCTGAGATTAGAGATGCCAGAGACCTAAGGAAAAACAAAATACTATTGTTCTGATAAAGGCATACAGCAATAAAATGACTCCTAAGGACATTGCACTATGCTCATAGATCAGTGTCTTGCTCAGCCATTGTCTGAGAAGCTTCTCACAGTAAATGGGAACAAATACAGACACTCATAGCTGGACAAGGAGCAGAGCATGGGAGACCTTAAAACACTTAGTCCTAAATGGGGTGGCTCCATGAAACAAGATCTTCTAACAGAAGCAGGACCTTGGTATCTATGAACTCAGAGACAGTGGCACCATACACAGGCCTGTATAAGTCTGGATCTGATGGAGTCTGAGTTCAGAGAGGGAAAGTGGATACACGTCCCCAGAATCTATCTCCAGTTGATAACCAACCACTCAAAAAAATTAGTGTCACTGAATATATGAACCACTCACTCATAAGGCAGGTCCTGTACCCTTTAGTTAATGGCCAACACAAAATAAACTCAATAGCATCTTTGGAGGTTCTTTGTTCGCATAATGCTTGTCAGGGCTCCCCCCTTACAGGTCCTTTGTATATATACACTGTAATTTCTGGTTTTGTTTTGAATTTCTGTATGTGGGAATATGGCTCTGCTTTTATGTGTTTCTTGCACTTTTTCTTTGGATATTTTTTTTTCTGTTTATTCCTCTCCAGATTTGTTTGTTTTAAATTTATCTCATTTTATTATTATTATTGTTTAGATACTTACCTTTTTCTAACTAAAGGAGAAAAGGTGTGGCCTTGGTTGGGAGTGGAGGTCTAAAGGTCTTCTAAGCCCTTCTGCACACATGAGGGATTATTGATGATCCCAGTCTCATGCAGGTAAATCCTATGAATGCAATTCTCATGTCATATCAAGAATACAATATTTTCCATATTCTTTCCTATCTTACAGTTCTTTCCACCCCTCTTCTGTAAAGTTGGATGATATAGATCTCTCATTTAGGACAGAGCTCTAACCAATAACTTTTTCTTAGCACTTGGACAAGTTGTGAGTCTTCATTAATTGGCACTTCAAAACCCAGATTCTTTGATAAAGACTTAAAATAGGACTAATCTAAGCATTTAGAGCAGTGCTTCTCAACCTTCCTAATGTTGTAACCCATTTCTCCAGTACTTATGGAGAGATAGATAGATAGATAGATAGATAGATAGATAGACAGATAGAACCCAGAAACTAGCCAGTGATAGTTCTCTAAATTTTCAAGAATTAAAAGCTGTCTAAATGTATGTGCAGCTTTATACTCACATTGAGATCTATCTTGGCCAAGTAATTAAAAGAAATATAATTGCTATATTTATTTTTCTCCTCTAAAATAAACTTGACCTATTGTTGGCAAGCAGGGAAGAAAAAAACAGGAAGGAGAGTATATAAATAACATGAACTATGGTAAAAGAAATGTCCTTTATTCTTTTTCTCTAAACTGTTTTTGTCTCTTTACATGCTATTCTTTTTCATTATTACCAGTGTTTTAGCATATAAAATATTATGTTTTAGTATGACATTTTCATACATTAGTATCTTTGAAACCTTATTCATTTAGAAATGTTTTTTTGTTTGTTTTTCGAGACAGGGTTTCCCTATGTAGCCCTGGCTGTCCTGGAACTCACTCTGTAGACCAGGCTGGCCTCAAACTCCAAAATCTGCCTGCCTCTGCCTCCCAAGTGCTGGGATTACAGCACTTGGGTGTGCCACCACCGCCTGGCTTTAGAAATGTTTTAATATAGAAATATGGTTGATTGAATGAGAATGATCCTCATAGTCTCATATATTTGAATATTTGGTCCCCACTGGGTAGAATGTTTTGGGAATGATTAAGAAGCTAAAACCATCCAGTGGGAAAAAGATAGCCTTTTCAACAAATGGTGCTGGTTCAACTGGAGGTCAGCATGCAGAAGAATGCAAATCAATCCATTCTTATCTCCTTGTACTAAGCTCAACTCCAAGTGGATCAAGGACCTCCACATAAAACCAGACACACTGAAACTAATAGAAAAGAAACTGGGAAGACCTTTGAGGATATGGGCACAGGGGGAAAGTTCCTGAATAGAACACCAACAGCTTATGCTCTAAGATCAAGAATTGACAAATGGGACCTCATAAAATTACAAAGTTTCTGTAAGGCAAAGGACACTGTCAAAAGGAAAAAATGGCAACCAACAAATTGGGAAAAGGTCTTCACCAACCCTCCATCTGACAGAGGGCTAATATCCAATATATACAAAGAACTCAAGAAGGTAGACTCCAGAGAGCCAAATAACCCTATTAAAAAATGGAGTACAGAGCTAAACAAAGAATGTTCACCTGAAGAATTTCGAATGGCTGAGAAGCACCTTAAGAAATGTTCAACATCATTAGTTATTAGGGAAATGCAAATCAAAACAACCCTGAGATTCCACCTCACACAAGTCAGAATGGCTAAGATTAAAAACTCAGAAGACAGCAGGTGTTGGCGTGGATGTGGAGAAAGAACAACACTCCTTCACTGCTGGTGGGATTGCAAAATGGTAAAACCGCTCTGGAAATCAGTTTGGCGGTTCCTCAGAAAATTGGGCATGGCACTTCTGGAGAACCCTGCTATACCACTCCTGGGCATATACCCAGAGCATTCCCCGGCATGCAGTAAGGACACATGCTCCACTATGTTCATAGCAGTCTTATTTATAATAGCCAGAAGCTGGAAAGAACCCAGATGTCCCTCAATAGAGGAATTGATACAGAAAATGTGGTATATTTACACGATGGATTACTACTCAGCAATTAAAAACAATGAATTCATGAAATTCTTAGGCAAATGGTTGGAACTGGAAAATATCATCCTAAGTGAGGTAACTCATTCACAAAAGAACACACATGGAATGCAGTCACTGATAAGTGGCATTAGCCCAGAAGCTCTGAATACCCGAGACAGGACTCACATATCAAATGATTCCCAAGAAGAAGGAAGGAGAGGGCCCTGGTCCTGGAAAGGCTTGATGCAGCAAGGTAGGGGATTGCCAAGACAGAGAAGTGGGAGGGAGTTGATTGGGGAAAGGGCGGAGAGAAGAGGGCTTATGGGACTTATGGGGAAGGGGGAACTTGGGAAGGGGAAAGCATTTGGAATGTAAACAAAGAATATAGAAAAAAAAAAGAATATCCTTAAAAAAAGTGTAGCCTTGCTGGAAGGGGTGTATCACTGGGGCTAGGCCTCTGAGGCTTCAAAAACATATGCATCACTAGTGTCCTCTCTACTTCCTGCTTGAGGTTTTAAGATGTGAGCTATCGGCCATGCCTGCCAGCATGCCTTTATTCTGCCATCGTGGACTCTAGCCATATAAAACCATAATGCTAGTTAAAAGCCTTCTATAAATTGCCTTGGATATAGTGTTTTATCACAGAAAGAGAAAAGTAAATAATAGTAGGATAACTTCAGTAAATCTTTTTCTAATATCTCTATTAAAAGTCAGAGAAAAGTAGATTAAAATAAAGACTAAATAAAAATCAATTAAAACTCAATAAGAAACAAATGAATTAGAGAACATTAACATAGTAAAAATGCTAGGGAATCCTCTGGGTATATGCCCAGGAGTGGTATAGCAGGGTCCTCCGGGAGTGTTGTGCCCAGTTTTCTGAGGAACCGCCAGACTGATTTCCAGAGTGGTTGTACCCACTTGCATTCCCACCAGCAGTGGAGGAGTGTTCCTCTTCCTCCACATCCTCTCCAACACCTGCTGTCTCCTGAGTTTAGCCACAAACAATATAAAGTATCTGGTGTGACTCTAACCAACAAGTGAAAGATCTGTATGACAAGAACCCCAGGTCTCTGAAGAAAGAAATCAAAGAAGACCTCAGAAGATGGAAAAATCTTCCATGCCTGTGGATTGGCAGGATTAATATAGTTAAAATGGCCATCTTACCAAAAGCAATATACAGATTCAATGCAATCCCCATCAAAATTTCTACTCAGTTCTTCCTAGAGTTAGAAAGAGCAATTCTCAAATTCATCTGGAATAACAAAAAATCCAGGATAGCTAAAACTATTCTCAACAGTAAAAGAACTTCTGGGGAAATCAGTATTCCCCACCTCAAGCAATAGTAAAAAGCATGGTACTGGTACAGTGACAGGCAAGTAGATCAATGGAATAGAATTGAAGACCCAGAAATGAACCCACACATCTATGGTCACTTGATTTTTGACAAAGGAGCTACAACCATCCAGTGAAAAAAAGATAGCCTTTTCAACAAATGGTGCCGGTTCAACTGGAGTTCAGCATGCAGAAGAATGCAAATTGATCCATTCTTATCTCATTGTACTAAGCTCAACTCCAAGTGGATGAAGGACCTCCACATAAAACCAGACACAATGAAACTAATAGAAAAGAAACTAGGGAAGACCCTTGAGCACATGGTCACAGGGGAACATTTCCTGAACAGAACACCAATGGCTTATGCTCTAATATCAAGAATTGACAAACGAGACCTCATAAAAGTACAAAGTTTTTGTAAGGCAAAGGACATTGTCAAAAGGACAAATGGCAACCAAGAAATTGGGAAAAGATCTTTACCAACCCTACATCTGACAGAAAGCTTATATCCAAGATATACAAAGAACTCAAGAAGGTAGACTCCAGAGAGCCAAATAACCCTATTAAAACATGGGGTACAGAGCTACACAAAGAATGTTCACCTGAGAAATATTGAATGGCAGAGAAGCACCTAAAGAAATGTTCAACATCATTAGTCATCAGGGAAATGCAAATCAAAACATCACTGAGATTTCACCTCACACCAGTCAGAATGGCTAAGATCAAAAACTCAGGAGAAAACAGATGCTGGCGAAGATGTGGAGAAAGAGGAACACTCTTCCACTGCTGGTGGGGTTGCAAGCTGGTACACCCACTCTGGAAATAAGTCTGGTGGTTCCTCAGAAAACTGGGCATGATACTACTGGAGGACCCTGTTATAATACTCCTGGGAATATACTCAGATGATTCCCCATCATGTAATAAGGATACCTGCTCCACTATGTTCATAGCAACCCTGTTTATAATAACCAGAAACTGGAAAGAACCCAGATGTCCCTCAATGGAGGAATGGATACAGAAAATGTGGTATATATATCAATGGAGTACTATTCAGCTATTAAAAACAATGAATTAATGAAATTCTTAGACAAATGGATAAAACTGTATAATATAATCCTGAATGAGGTAACACAATCACAAAAGAACACTCATGTTATGCACTCACTGATAAGTGGATATTACTCTAGAAGCTTGGAATACCCAAGACACAATTCACATATCAAATGATGCCCAAGAAGAAGGAAGGAGAGAGCCCTGGTCCTGGAAAGGCTCCATGCAGCAGCATAGGGGAATACCAAGACAGGGAAGCAGGAATGGGTGGGTTGGGGAACAGTGGGAGCGAAGAGGGTTTATGGGACTTTTGGGGAGGGGGAATGCAGGAAAGGGGTGATCATTGGAAATGTAAATAAAGAATATATCGAATAAAATATATGGAAAAAAGGGAAGAGAACAGAAAAGTTGAAAACAAAGGAAGAATAGATATATGAGTGAACAGAATCTGACAGAGCACTTCCTTTTGTTTTGGCTATTTTGAGAAAGGGTTACTCATGTTAAGTCAAGATAACCTAAAATTCACCATGTTAACTGAAGTTAATGACCTTGAATTTCTGGCTCTTTCTTTTGCATCCTGAGTATTGTGATTATAGAAGCACCTCAACATGCCCCCTGGGGAAGGAGTCTTAATACTTGAGAATGTTGAATTAAATCTAAAAGTCTTACAAGAACTAAAACTGTCTCTGAAAGAAGCAAAAATTATAGTGGAATAAAAATCATTACTATATATGTATATAATAATTTAGTTTCATAACATAGAGAGCATCCACTCACATCATCATGGAAAGAAAATGAATTATTCAATAAAAATTTAATCAATAAACCAATGTTATTTTGAAATTTATCTTAGAATTATTTACCAATAATTTATCTGGGTACTTTAACATATGCCTTTCTAAAAGTGATTGATCTAGTAGTAATCAAAAACAAATATAGGAGCTCTGAATATACAGACAATACTCAGTTATTAAATTTTTATGTAGTTTGTAACATTTCCTTGGGGTCACATTTTCTAACAGTTCACATGTGATTGACCACAAAGGAAGCCTCAATAAATTCTGCAGTATCGATATTGAATTCCTATGCTCTTTTACTCTGGTGTAATAAAATTAGAAGATAAATAAAAAGAATTTTCAAAAATTGCCATGAGACATAAAATTGAATTTTAATACTGAAAACTGGCTACTGAGCTCACTATTCAATGAAATTTAAGGGAATTATAATGAAAATGCTACTTGTCAAATTTTCTGGGACACAGAGACACTGTCCTCACTTAAAGAAAATTTTATAGCTGTTAATGAGCTTATCAAGGAATAAGAAATATAGAAATGAATTGAGCTATGCTTTCAAGAAGAAGATTTAAAAATGCAGGTAAAATATACTGACTTATTAAAAAGCATAATGGCTATCTAATTAAATATAAAAACTGAGATCAGTAGAATATTTTCTGGAATTATTTTTATTTATTTATTTTTTATTTTTTTATTGAATATATTCTTCATTTACATTTAAAATGTTATACCCTTTCCCAGTTTCCCCCTCCCCCCAAATCCTCAACCTGTCCTTCCACCTTCTGCCTCCAAGAATATACCCCTCTACCCAGCCCACTCCCACGACCCTTCCTGGATTTCCCATGCAGGGACATCTATTGAGCCTTCATAGGACCAAGGATCCTCCCACTGATGCCCGACAAGACATTCCTCTGCCACTCATTTGGCAGAAACCATGTTTACCCCTTGGTTGTTGGTTTAGTCCCTGGGAGTCCTGGGGCATCTGGTTAGCCGACATCATTGTTGTTTCCATGGGGCTGCAAACCCCGCAAGCTCCTCCAGTCCGCCCTCCAACTGCTCCATTGGGAACCCCAGGCTCAGTACAATGGTTGACTGCTAGTATGCATCTCTGTATCTGTAAGGCTCTGGCAGGGCCCCTCCAAAAGACAACCAAAACAGGCTCCTTTCAGTACGCACTTCTTGTCATCCATAGTAGTTTCGGGGTTTGGTGATTGTTTATAGGATGGATCCCCAGGTAGGGCAGTCTCTGGGTGGCCTCTCCTTCAGTCTCTGCTCCACACTTTGTCTCCATAGTTGTTCCTGTGAGTATTTTGTTCCCTTTCTCACAGGAACCAAAGCACACTTTGGTCTTCCTTCTTCTTGAGCTTCCTATGGTCTCTGAATTGTAACTTGTTTATTTTGAGCTTTTGGGCTTATCAGTGAGTGCATACCATGTGTGTTCTTTTGTGATTGGGTTACCTCACTCAGGATGACACTTTCTAGTTCCATCCATTTGCCTAAGAATTTCATGAATTCATTGTTTTTAATTGCTGAGTAGTAGTATTCCATTGTGTAAATATACCACATTTTCTGTATACATCCCTTTATTGAGGGACATCTGGGATCTTTCCAGTTTCTGGCTATTATAAATAGGGCTGCTATGAACATAGTGGAACATGTGTCCTTGTTGCCTGCAGGGGAATCCTCTGGATATATGCCCAGGAGAGGTATAGCTGGGTCCTCAGGTAGTACTACATCCAATTTTCTGAGGAACTGCCAAACTGATTTCCAGAGTGCTTGTACCAGCTTGCAATCCCACCAGCAATGAAGTATTCTTTCTCCACATCCTTGCCAGCATTTGCTGTCACCTGAGTTTTTGATGTTAGCCATTCTGACTGGTGTGAGGTGAAATCTCAGGGTTGTTTTGATTTGAATTTCCCTGATACTTAAGGATGCTGAACATTTCTTTAAGGTTCTTCAGAGCCATTCGAGTTTCCTTAGTTGAAAATTTCCTGTTTAGTTCTGTACCCCATTTTTAATAGGGTTATTTGACACTCTGGAGTCTAACTTCTCTAGTTCTTTGTATTTTTGTATATTAAATGCAAAAATTCAATTAAGAAGTTGGATCTGCCAGATAAAATAAAATTATAAAAGAAGCCAGGCAGTGCCTTTAATCCCAGCACTTGGGATGCAGAGGCAGGCTGATTTCTGAGTTCGAGGCCAGCCTGGTCTGCAAAGTGAGTTCCACGACAGCCAGGGCTACACAGAGAAACCCTGTCTCAAAAAAACCAAATAAATAAATAAATAAATGAATAAATAGATGAATAAATAAATAAATGAGTTGGATCTGGTTGAGGTGGCACATGCTCATAGTCCTATCCCTAGGGAGGCAGAGACAAGGTACTGAGTTTTAGGCCAGCCTGGGCTACATAGAGAGATCATATTTTTTAAAATCATACATTGATTGAAATGCTGCTAATGTTAGCTAACCTCTCTCCATTTCTCCTGTTCTAGTCCTTTGTATCTACTTTCCTACTATTTCGTACCATTTTTAGATTCCAAATATAAGTGAGGTCATGCAATATTTGTCTTTCTGTACCTGGGTGAAATTACTTAGCACATCTTACAGGTTCATTTGCAATACTGCAAGCAAGACAAAGCTGCCATGCAGAGTGCATGGGTTCTGTGAGTACCATGTGTGTAGCATGGTTACTCTGGACTATAAAACTGTTTGAAATTTACTAGGAAAGGAGATCATAAGTGTTCTCCAATAAAAAAAATGTAAGTAGGTGACATGATGAATAGGTTGGTTAGTTTCATTGGAGAATCATTTCATGTGATATAGGTATATCAAAATGCCAACTGAAACATACACAACACCTAGTGGTTGATCTTCACTGAAAAACAGTTGATGAGAATGAACAAGAACCACCAAATTTACAACAACAACTCAAAATCTCCTTTTCCTTTCTATGAACCAAACAGTGAAGGAATGATTAGTTTATATCCTAGATATAAACTCTACAAGATGAAAAATATGCCTATTATGTGTTATGATACTAACAATTTATGGTAACGCATGAAGAGAAAAAAATCATTCACACTTCTGAAAGCAGAGGACACAATTCTATTGGAGGAAAAGAATATTTTCTCAGCTGATCCAGAGGGTGCATTTCATAACTCAAAATCTGTTTTTAATAGTTTAAACAGCCACAACATAGTGATGAAATTTCTTTTCTTACTGTAGGAAAGATTTTATACCAAATATTTGCTATGAATGTTGGTGTTAAGTGTGAAACCTTGGAGAAATTTTGAAGAGCAATGATGCCTCCCTTATCACTACTGCAGAGCACAGCACTGGCACTCCCAGGTGAAGTTATAAAAAAGTAAAAGCAAATAAGATTGTAAATATTGGAGTGCAAGTGATGAGGTCATCATTATACACAGTATAACAATCTAGCTGGAAAAACCAATACAATCAGGAAATGAGGTCACCAACACAAGATCAAGTCATGAAATCAATTGTATTCATTTCTCTCCAGTAGCAGCAGCTGTCTACAGGGTATTTTTTAAAACACAATACAAGTTATAATAGCAGCACCAAAGTTAAAATTTAAAATAAAATCAAGAAAGCACAGCAAACCGACTAACCAAAGAAACCACTATAAAGCTGGAGTTGGCTAAATGACAAATAGTTTATGAGCCCGAATCAGCTGACCATCTTCTTTTTTTAACCTGCCTTATCTTTTTTATTAGATTTTTTCTTTATTTACATTTCAAATGCTATCCCCTTTCTTGTTTTCCCCTCCAAAAACACCCTATCGCATTCCTCTCTTCCCCCTGCTCACCAACTCACCCACTCCTGCTTCCCTGTCCTGGTCCTTCTTTTGTAAACAAAAGGATTAGAGATTCACCCATTATAGATTATCTACAGTTAAATCTATGCAGCAACAGGCAGAACTTGGTAGTTTCAACAATAACTCTATGGCCCACAAAGTCTGAGCTATCAGTGCTTAAGCCTTTATAGAAAATATAAAGAAAATATACAAAAAATATAAATGGTTCCTTGCTCTAAAGTACCTCATAATTAGTATACCCCCACCAGTACCACAACATCTTTATAGACAAAAATTGCAGCTTAATTAAAAAACAGAAAAGAAGGTTCAGAATAAGTGAAGAAATAATTTCTTCCATTTAGAACATTGTTTACTTGTTGCCTATAAGGGGCTTCACAAACCATGGAAGACTTGACTATGCTTAACAGATATGGTATCACTTTTATACGATGGAAATAATTGTTCATATCCATTAATTATTATACTGAATCAAAATATCAAGTCTATCTGGATGTTTTAAAGATGGTTGGCAACTGTCTCAGTTTAGATTTTATTGCTTTGAAGAGACACCATGACCATAGTAAGTCATTTATTTATTTAATTTATACGAATACACTGTAGCTATTTTCAGATACATCAGAAATAGGCATTGGATCCCATTACAGATGGTTGTGAGCCACACGTGGTTGCTGGGAATTGGACTCAAGAACTCTCCAGCTCCACCCCACACCCAAGAAATTCTTATAAAGGCAAAAATAATTGGGGCTGGCTTACAGTTTCAGAGGTTTAGTCCATTATCATTACGGTGGGGAGCATGGCAGTGTGCAGGGAGACATGGTCCTAGAGGAGGAGCTGAGAGTTCTTGATCCACATGCAGCAGGAAACTGGGTAAGCCTTGAGCATAGGAGATCTCAAAGCCCATCCCCACAATAACACACTTCCTCCAACAAGGCCATATGTACTCCAATAAAGCCACACTTCCTAGTAGTGCCATTCCTATTGGCCAAGCATTCAAACATCTGAGGCTATAGGGGCCATACTTAATTAAATCACCACAGCAACTTTATACTTTCAAATTAATGTGGAGCTGGGTAAGGTCTCATGTTCCTGTAATTTCATCTACTTGGGAGGTTAGAGTGGAAGGATTGCTTGGACTCAGCCAGAGCAACATAATTAGACTCCAGGCAGGGAAGCAAACCACAAAGAGGTGAAAATGAAAACTCGGTTTATAAAGACTGACTTTGTCAACTGGACCAGACTTTGGGTGTCTGATGACAGGAGGTTCATTGTTACAATATTTAAAACATAGTATAGTTTGGCAAAAAAAGTTTTCAAGCAACAAGCATTCGAATTCCAGGTGCACAATAAAGCTTTAGGTGTGACTGCCTAGAAACTCCTTTGTAAAGTGATTGTGATAATGAGGGTGTGTTCTGTAGCTAAAGGGCCAAGAATCTAGTGTGGTTTCTGACTGAGATAGCATAGAGGCCAGCAGACCATAAAGTACAAGTGACATCCTTACCTAAGGATGGATTCTTTTAATTGGGAGCTAAAGATAATTGTCTAGGGAGGGAGAGTCAGGGATAAACCTGGGTGAGGTCTGCCACCACAGATAGCAAAGAAGGACATTTGGTCATTAACAGTATCTACTCCAATCCTTCTTGGCAGAAAGCAGGGAATTCCTCCTTTGAGAGGAATTTTGAGTCCCTTGTATATTTAACATTCCTGGTTACCTAGTGCTCTGTGGATACAAAGGTCCTTGTGCCCATAATAGCATCTGTTTGTTTAAAAAGTCCCCAACAGAGATCATCTCTCTAAAAAAATACATACAAATTAAAACCAGATTACTATGGAAGGATAAAATTCTGAAAAGAAAGAATAAAGAAGATGGCCCATTCAGATATTGAGGCTTGAGACAAAGTCTGAGTGAGAAAAATATGTGTAAGCAACTATTTTAATGGAATGGAACCAAGAACTCAAAGATAAATCTTGTGTATACAGGAATTTTTATGCTGAAAGTGTCACCAGAAAGGTATGGGAAAGGAGAGACTTGTTAATAAATGATATTGGAAATACTAATTGACTATATGAAGAAAAATGAAGGCCAAACACTACTTAAGACCATTTTTCAAAAGTGGGCACCAGATGAAGAGGCATTAAGCAAGTGAGGGAAGAAAAGATGAAGCTGTGAGGTTAATAGAGGATAATGGCAGGGATTTCTTTGTGACTGAAGAGGATGAAACAAGTTAAGTAAACCTAGAAAGCCCAAACAGTCAATTATAGGCAGTGAAGAACATATGAGCAATGTAAATAGTCAGATGGCAGAAAGGGGAGAAAAAATAGCACTCCTGTAAATCAGTAAGAAAATGGCCCTGGTACACACACAGTCAAGATGAAACAAAGAAAGAATTAGCCCAAGAAGAAAGCATAAGAGTCTAGTAAAATACATACCCATGGTTATTAGTAGTTAGAGATAACATTTTGCCCTTGTCAGGTATGCAAACTAAGAAGTGAGCATTATCAAGTCTGTTAGAGGACTAGGAACTGTTAGCTATTTCTGGAGAAAGTATGGAGTGGAGAAAGTGTGTTGAGGCCATTTTAATGAACGATATGGCAGCTTTAAGCCAAATGAACCATCTGGACACAATGTGGGCTAAATTCTGGCGTGGTAGCCCAGAGAAATTTTCAGAGAGGTCTATAAGGAGGTTATGATCAAAGGCGCTCATTACAGCGTTATTTGTAGTAATTGAAGTAAGGGAGTCCATATTTGAAGAATCAGATTACAGTATGTAACAGGTGCAACTACAGCATCCTCTGTAGTGATGCTCAACATGTGTCAGGCTGCTCTCAGCCACTCAGATATCCGGGAAACTACAATCAGTGGAAATTTTAAGGGGGGCGTGTCAATGGCCATGGGCAGTGAGACTAAAGCTAGAAATGAAAGCACTATAAGGACCAAGTCTTTTGCATGGGGCAATGACAGCAGTCTGAACAGAGGAATAAAATTAACTCAGCCACCATCTTCAGGGTCCTTAGCTGAATGTCCATGGTCTGTTTCTTTCATTGCTTCTGGATTAGTGGCTAGGCTGAGGTTCTCCTGGAGAAAATTTTACAAGATCTTTGTATTTGTTGCTCCTGTAAAGGATTAGGGTTTTCTGGGCTACTTATCTTTTTCCGGTACCACTGTGAGTGTAATCTGATTGAATTTACAGCTACCAGATATTTCTTTCTTTTTAGGCCTGTAGCTGACTACCATTACACATTCCGCATGGACTGTGAAATGGTTATTTTGATATTTTGTGTTTAATGAATTTTATAAGAAAGAGGTAAATCTGTATTCATTCAATTATCTTGAGTCAGAGGTCTGAAAGATTTATTATTTACTTTGTAAATTTTGGGCTTCAGCATTCCTCATCTGAATTTCAAAGTCAGGAATGTTGAAATAGTTTTCTTAAATATTTTAAGCTTGGCTTCTGAAAAATTGCTTTAAACTCAGAAGTTCAACAAATTTAGCCAAATCTTCTATTTCTGAGTTTTTAGTATGTCCTCATATTTAAAATCCTGGTTACAAATTTGAGATAGCTATCTTTAAATTGCTGTAGTTCTTGAAGTGAAATTAAATTCAGAAGTCAATAAAGAAATTAAAAATAATTGAACGTAGTGATGTGCATACGCATTGTCTTATTTAGGGTTTTCAATGCTGTGAAGAGACACCATGATCATGGCAACTTTTATAAAGGGAAACATTTAAGTGGGCCTTGCTTACAGTTTCAGAGGTTCAGTCCATTGTCATCATGGCAAGAGGCATGGCAGTGTGCAGGCAGACATGGTGCTGGAGAAGGAGCTGAGACTTCTACATCTTGATCTGAAGACAGCCAGGGGAAGGCTCTGTTCCACACTGGGTGAAGCCTGAGCATGGGAGGAGGCCTTAAAGCCCATCTCTACAGTGACACAGTTCCTCCAACAAGGTCAGTCCTCACAATAGTGCCACTTCCTATGGGACAAGCATTCGAACACATGGGTCTATTCTTATTCAAACTACCACATGAACTGAATGTTAAAATTGGCACACTTTATACTTCTAAAACTTTCAATTAATTTTCTGAACTTTATTTTAATATCACTGGTGCTGTACTTATAAATGTAGTTTTAAAAAAGAGGACCCTGGGCCTGAAAAGATTGGATCCAGTTTTGTAGACCCAGAACAGAGAAATCGTGTGTGTGGGGGGGATGATTGGGGAATAGTTGGGGGGGAGAGGAATCATGGGACGTATGGTGGGGGGAACTGGGAAAGGGGAAAGCCTTTGGAATGTAAACAGAATATAGAAAATAAAAATTTAAATAAAAAATTTATATTTACAAAAAAATTACCTTGTTAATGAAAATCTAGTATTTTTTTAAAAAATGCACAGCTTCATAAATTTTCAGGATAAATAAACTTAATATGTGATGACGAACTTGGTCAAGAAATCAAAATGTTACCAATATCTCAGAGAGAAGTTTCTATTCACTTACTCATCCTCTTGCCCAGAACCTTAACTTTTTGTGGTTTTGACTGTGAGCTCGGGTATAATTGCTGGGTCTCTTCTCCTTAACAGTCTGAATTCATTATTTTGTTCTTTTATAATCCATTTTACTTATCTTTTCAGCCTCTTTTACAAAAGATTTATTTATGTATTTTATACATATTAGTGTTTTTCTGGATGTTCATCTAAACAATAGAAAAGGGAGTCGGATCCCCTGGGTCTACAGTTATAGATGGTTGTACGTTGCCATGTGGGTCCTGGGAATTGAACTCATGACTTCTGCCAGAGCAGCCATCTCTTCCATCTTCTGAATCTCAGTTCTGCAAATTCTTAATGCCTTGGTAATTTGGTGTCCATTCAAGTTAAGGGAGCTTTTCTTGTTGCTTCCTTCAGCTTTTCTTAATTGACTGCAGCAGGATTATTGGCCTGAAACAACTTTATGGTCTGTTGGCCCAAAAAGAAAAATGTAAACGCAAAAATAGATCGTGTTACCTTCCTTCCTGATGAACCTAATTTCTTTCCACCCCTCACTTGATTATGCATTTTCATATGAAGCATATACACAATTTCATATTTCCATGATTTTTCCTATATTTTATCAACTGCTTGAAGTCTTTTTGACCCTTCTCTGACTTCAAACATTATGTCTCTCCTTCATATGTTCTATTTAATCTTTCCTTAGCCCCCCCTTTTATGGTTTGCCTCTACATCTCAGTCACAATATCCTGAGAGGCTCTCACACAGTCTTATAATTTATTTGTTCATTTGTCTGCTTTCTTTACTACAATATAAACTTCATTGTGGCTCAGACCCTGTGTTACTCATCTTATGATTACAGGTGGTTGATGCACTATTGATCATCAAGAAGTATGGAGTAAGTATTCTTGAACTGAAGCAGGTTCAGCTACAAAACATGTACAACTATAAGCTGGTTTCATTGTAAAATGAAATTACTTCCCAGTTAGTCTTTTTCAGGCATTGCTGAAAGCTTTACCTAGGAATGACCACTTAAAACATTTCTGGATTATTCCTTCTCAGATCACCTTATGCCATAATATTGCTTAGTTACTGTTTCTTACTGTCTGTTGTGTCTGATGATATCCCAGATGAGTCACACATTAACTCTATTTGCCTCTAAGCCACTGTATGAATTGTTCAAAGTTCAAACTTTTCAGGTATAGAGCCCTTAGCTCTCTTTCTGGGTTAAGCCATTTGTTCATATTAGATCTCTATAGTTCTTCACAAACATTTTTAGCACATTTTGGATATCAGCAGGGAATGGACATCTTCTAGCTTGAGTGTTACCTGAGAAAGGCTTTCCTACTGTGTCGATGCCATTCTCTCTGTGCTTGTCCTTGGGATCTTGTTATTAAATCTGTGTTCTCGTCACCTCTCCAGCCTGCCACAGCCTTCGAGACTTGCCATTACATTGTTTTGCAGCACATGAGTGACATTGCTCTTGCGAAACTTGAATTTCCTTCAAGGTATCAGTGAATATTAGAATTAGAATGTAGTCCAATGTACTGCTTATTAATTTATTTACATTCTCCCACACTTTACACATGGTACAAGGAAGGGTAGGAAGTATAAGGCAATAACTGAAGTGTAAAACACAAAAGTTTCACAACAAAGGTAACAATTTTAGCAAGAATTCCTTGTTATGAGTAGTTGCACATTTCACATACTAAATTTAGCCCTATGCATACTTGTGGATAGGCCAAAAAGGAAAAGGAACCTGGTAGGTTTTATAATTTATACTTTCTCTACTCTGCGCGACTTCATTTTCTCCTGAGAAACTAATAATAACTTTCTGGATAGAATTGAGAAAAATTTATAACTGGGGTTTCTTATGTGAGGAGGCTTTAATAATGCTTGAAAACTTGCTTACACATTTTATTGTTAAATGTCAAGATTTGAAATTTAGTTCTTCCATGGCCTTTAGTGAAAACCAGTGTTTAGTGTTCAAATATTGTTCTATAAGGTGTTCTAGAGAGAGGCAAGTGTACTAAATATGCAGGTTTCTGAATAGTTTCCTTTAGCCAAAGATGAGATGTGAAGAATTTTGCCAAAGGCCTGTTAATATCTCAGCGCATCAGTTTTTCATCAGAATGAAATAATTTGTTTGCTTTTTGTAAACATGTTACAAATCAGCAGTATTGCAAAAGGTGCCAGAATTATTCACACAAGGGAGAAAAGAAATGAACTAACTTTATACAAAGTCATAATAAATTCATCTCTTTCTTTTGCAATGAAAATGAATGATGTCAGATAAAGCTTGGATTGGGGTTGTGATTTCCATAGGGTTTAAATGATCTTTGATAACAACTATCATCACAAACAATATATATTTCACATACCAAATTTAGATCTGTGCTTCCTAGTGGTTAGGGTAAAAGAGAAAGAATCCAAATAGACTTTCTGACATTCAATCTCTAATCTGAACCTCTTCAGTTTCTTCCAAGAACTTAACTTAACGTTTTGGGTAGATGTCAGGCTGATGAACTTGTGATGGATGCTCATTACATGAAAATGAATAGGACATCTAGAACCTGGAGTTCTGTTTTGAATATAGGAATAGACGTGGATGCTAAAGAGATGTAGACTAACAAATTATTGCCACTGTAGCAAGTTACTACAATATTGGTTTCAAGCAACACAAATGGATTAACTTATTGCTCTGCAATATCAGAAACCCAAAATATGTCTCTGAGCTCTAATTCCAAGATGTTGGTAGATTTGTGTTCCTTCTGGAGGCTTGAAGAGTGAGTCTATTACTTTGCTTTGTCTGCTTTCTGGAGATCTCTACTTCCCTTAGTTTATGGTTTTCCTCTCAACCCTGTGCTGCTCAAACCTTGCTTCTGTTACTCCATGTCCTCTGACTCTGATCTACCTTTTATGTAAAACCTTTGTAATTATAGTGGGATCATGTGGATAGCCCTTAATTAGTCACACGTGTACAAAGTTCATTTTAAGATTAAAATAACACTATCACATAGTCTAGGGGCTAATATGTGGATATTTGTAGGAAAGACATTATTCTGCCCATATGTCTATGTCATAAGTCATAATAAACATGATTTTTGTAAAACATGGTTGAGTTGTTTAAATTCTTTACATTTTTTCTTTTCTAAAATTGTACAAAATGATACTGTGCTCATGGGATACTTATAAAGATTAAATAAGGTATATGTGAAAGCAGGCGTCAATATATTTGCGATATTGTGGGATTACAGTAAATGTTAGCCAAATTGGAATTCAAATATAAAACATGACTGCATATTGCAGAAAGTTCACATTTTGCCTATTAGAGTCCATGAACAGAAAAAAGTTCCTATTCTTCTTTTAGGTTGGTGCATATTTTCATGAGAAAATAGAAATTGTGGCTCTAGATAACACTAGCTTTGTATCCTTTATTTGAGAACTATTCATATGGTGAAATATCACATGCTTTGGCATTATCTTCCACAAAACATAAGGGTAAAAACTTAAAAATAGAGAAATAGAAACTCTCAACAATAATTCTGGTAGAAACGACTTGTAACAATTTAGCACCTTCTTTTTATTTCTGGAACACTTCTGTGTGAAGAGCTGAAATTACTTAGGGCATGTTAGCTAATTCTCATGATACCAGATGTATGTGGTGCAGTGAGGGGGGAGGGAACAGTGAAGAAGGAAAAGGGGGAAATGGGGCAGGTGTGACAAGCCAGGGTTTGTGTTTGGAAGCAGTTCTTGGCAAAGGTGAAAATATTTTTAGGTAACCTTCCATCTTTCCCGTGAAAGTCTGTAATACTTTCAAATTTGCTCTATTCTTACAACCCAGAAATAGACTGCACTTTGCTTATTATGGGCTGGATAGTGAAAGCCAAACACTGGGTTTCTAAACACTTTTATTTTGTGATTCCCCATGAAAATCAATGGCATAGTGGCATTTTCGTGTGTCTTTCCATTATTTTCTAGGACTCTTCCTCCTCTACACGCTAATATCTTTATTTGGACTTTCCTTTGGCCTGCCATAGTCTGGCAAACGCCCAGAGTTCTGCTTGTTCTGCTTTGCTATTCTTTTTCACATGATCTCAGCAGATTTTCAGCCTCTCCAAGAAGCCTGTACTGGCGGAAGATTTGGGTAAAAAGGGAGACCTATTTTGCCACTCTAGCTGTCTGAAAATGGCTTACTGACCAAATCATTCTCTTAACAAATGCTTGTTGAGCATCTCCCTAATATGCTGCTAGTGCTGCACAAAGGATCTAGCACCAAGCAGCAGATAATAGTCTATTGAAAGTACAAATAACAGGAAAAAATTTACATTTTGGATGTGACACCTAAGGGTCTAGCAATTACCAACAGCAAAATAAACAGCAAGGAGACAGAATGAAAGAGGAGCTAGTTTGGAAGAGACATGACAACTGGTTTGCTTGGGGACTAGGAAGAAGTCTAGTTTGGCCTGGTCACACGATGATAGGGTATGCTTTTCTTTTGTGAAATATCCTTACATCAGTAGACAGTACAGGGATGTCTAAAGTTTTGGATTTTTAAAAACAATGAAAATTTGGGAGGGCATTAAATGATGTAATCATGTTCTCTAATTCATAGTTCATAGATGTCTCTGATTTAGTGAATGAAAAGTAGTTTTGAATCAGCAAAGAGTTAAAATGGAAAGACATTTTGATAGTGAGAGTAGATGATGTGTGGCTTTGAATTAGTGTCAGAGGAGGAACTGGTCCAGTTTGGGATGTTCTGGGTGAACTAAAAGGATTTGCTGTAGGATGATAGAAAGGAAACTTAGATAACCCTATGGTTTGGCTTTGCAGATTCAGTGACTAATAGTGTTTCTCTCTCTCTCTCTCTCTCTCTCTCTCTCTCTCTCTCTCTCTCTCTCTGTCTGTCTCTCTCCCCACCTCTTTCTCCCCCCTCTCTCTTTCCCCCTCTCTAGGAGGCATTGTTTCTAAGCAAAAAGGCAGAAAAGAGTAGGGGAAAGCACACAACATCCTGCATGACCTTGCCCAATTATGTGTATTACACACACACTCACACACACACACACACACACACACACACACACACACAGAGCGGGGGGGGGGAAAGAAAGAGACAGAGAGAGGGGGGGAGAGAAGGAGGGAGAAAGAGAGAGGGAGGGAGGGAGAGAGAGAATACTAAGAAAAGTAGAATAAATATTAATGGTATTTATACTACCAGAAAGAGCAGAATGAGTGCCTCAGTCCACCCAAGTAAGATGGAGAATGAACCCAGGATAGGCAAAGTATGGCCATGATGTCACTGACACCAAGAGAGAAACGTATTCAAGGACAGTGATAAACTTCTTTGAGTGCAGCTGAGAGGACAATACATTCAAGAGGTGACAGACCGCATGCCAAGGTAGAGGTTGCTGCTGTGACATTGACCGCAAGGATTTCATCGCGGAGAGGAGGGGAGCTCCATGTTGACAGTGATGGTGGAAGAAGAGGTCCATAGACACAAGCACCAGTTTGGGCCTCACTAGATTCAGTCCTCTCTTATCTTTTGGAAGTTTACAGGAATGCCTTAGATCATTCATCGGAGATGGGTGAAATTTTATGGTTGTAACCTAGCAGTATTTTTCACACACACACACACACACACACACACACACACACACACACACCTAATTTAAATGTCCTTGTCAATGATGCTTGTACTGGGGATTCATTACCTCTTTGGGGAGTGATGGGCACATTTGTCCTCTCTGTCCACTTCTCATTTCTTCATGTTTCTCCTGAAGACATGATTTTGGTGGTTGGGCATGCAGCTCAGTGGCAGAGGGCATGTATAGTATGCACAAGGGCGGGGATCTGTTGCCAGCGCCACAGAAACTTCACACATTTTTTTAGCATCTGTCCCTTCTGTGCTCTAAACTTACTGAAAACACTTCTGATTTTACCTCTTCCATGATTTTTCCTATCCGTTTACAGATTTGAAAGAAACATTCATTTTTGTATTTGAGTGTCCATGCACCTTTCCTTTTCCTGATATTTTTTTTCCTCTTAGCAGTTAGGTAGGGCTCCTGTGGCCAGATTTATTTATTTTTTGCATGCTCATTACATTGCTTTAAAAAGGTGCATGTTCCCAAATGAGAATACAGTGCTGGAGGAAGGCAGACACTCATGGAACAGACTGTAGGTGGTTGCTAATACTAGGGGGAATATTATGTTTGATTACCACCCTTTCAGTCAGCTCTCACCGTCATGGTCAGTGATAAATGATGCCTGAGACTGACCTGTAAGAGAACAATGAGGGCTTTCTATGGTAGATGGCAGCAGTTCCAGTGTGCGTCCTATAATTGAGGCTGTCCCATCTTCTCTTTCTCCCAGGCACACTGCTGGATTGAACTTTCAAGCATCATTTGCAGTTTTACTTAGCTATAGTAAGAGAAGTAGATACAGGGTAGAAGCATAGAGACCAGGCGTTTGAAATAGACCAATTTCTAGAATTCTTCTTCATGTTCTCTTTCCCTTTGTCTTCCAGTAAGGCTCAGAGCATTTATCAGTATACACTAAGGGACTGGACCTGATTAAAAAAAGAGAGAGAGAGAGAGAGAAAAGGAATTTGGATGTCTGGAGGCAACACTGATGTCACGAACATGGTTTTTTGGAAGTCACATGGACAAACAATTGACATAGAAAGCCACAGTGATTTAGTGATCTGTTGGTCAGAGTCACTGTTGTTATGGCTCCTCATTAACACACATTCTTTGTGTGAGTTTTCTCTCTGTGTGCATTGGCCCGTTCTCCCACACTGTGCCGAAATGCATCACTGTTTCAAAATCAACAGTTGCCTACCTGCCTGCTTTCATTCTTTTGTTCATTCTTTCCTTCCTTCCTTGATTCTTTGGCCTGTGGATAGTACCCTGGGCTAATCCCTCCCTCTGGATTTCTGAAGTGACCATTCCCTTACTGGGTAAATAATGAAAAGCTTAGTTATGATAGCTTGGTTCCATTTAGCTTTTTAAAAATTTCAGCATAGTAACAAAGTTATCATGAGATTTATATAAGGAAATAGCAGTAGGTGGCTTAGAACAGCATCTGGCATGGAATAAGCACTCCAACATTATTTGTCTCCTGATAGTTTACTTCCTCTGTTTTCTGAACTTGTGTCAAGCATTGAGTTTGCTGGTAGCACACCGAGTAACCTGCAATTCATGTTGTTTCTTCATCTGCAACACTTATCAGGACATCAATACCACTTGCCTTCACTGACACTTGCTTAGCAGCTACTGTGGACCAAAACCTTGGGCAGTGCAGGACTAGGGATATGAATCTGCACCTGAGTATGTCAATTGGTTTCCACATCTCTGTCAGCAAATCAAGTGAATTTGTTACTATTTGAAGTAGTTCTTAGGAAATTCCTTTGAATTCTTTGATGCTTTCATACATACATACGTACCTACAAACAATAAAACATGTTCATAGTCACCCCGCACCACTTTATCCCTTCCACTTTCCCCAGACCTGCCCTCCTCATGTCTATCTCCAAGCTTCACGTCATCTTTCTATTATTCTTTTCGTTGTTGTTAAATCTGGTTAATTTAGTGCTGCCCATATGTGCATAGGCGAGGGACTTTTCACAGGAGCAGTAGCAGCGACCAGTGGCCACACTTCCAAAGAATGATCTTTCTCCCATTGCAGCTATCAAGTGCCAGTAGCTCCTTAGAGGTAGGGCTTCAGGAGTCCCCCTGCTGAGATGGTTTTTGCTTGCAACTTCAGTGTTGAATTCCTTAAAGCCTCCCCCCCAGAGAGCTATTGTATGGATGAAATGGTAGACTAGAAAACCCCTGCAAATCTGAAAGTGTGGAACAAGTGTTTTGAAAGACTGCAATTTTCAACCCTTCAAAGCTCTTAAAAGAAATTTGCAACTTTCTGTGAATTTTTTGTCTTCCCTCCAAATTGAAAATGAGCTTGTCAAAAGTGAGGCATGCATTATTTGATCTGTAAATCTCTAATCTACAATGTTCATCACGAAAACCCCAAATTCCTTTCCTTAGCTGGTAGTTTTCTGCAAAGTACTATCCATATATCACATATGGGATATGACTGTTGGCTTCAAGAAAAGAAATCTGCTTCAGGCCTGTTGCTAAGTGGAAAAATACACTTTCAAAGCATATACTTGGTTCTCTGAACAAAGCTATCTTGGGTTTTAAGCACTGGTCTTCAACAAAGCTGACAGGCAAGGGATGATTATTGAGCTGTTGGTCTGCTCTGTGCATCTGGACACACAGTGTTGAGTAAGCTGTCAATCCTCCCATCCCTCCAGGCTATTTTAGGGATGCTCATGGTGAGGTCATGCATATCCATTTCTGTAGTGTTCTCCCACTCTGCCCACTCACCATGTGTTCTGCTGCTGTGATATTTTTGCTCACTCTCATAGTACTCTCTCCCTCTTACCTTAATTCCCTCCCCCAGAGAAGAAAGTTAATTCTTCAAATCCCCTCCCCTTAAACTGAGAATGTGACTGAAATTTGGAAGGATGGCCCTGGTATTTTTCTTTCTTATCCACTTCAGGTTCGTGTTGAAATGACTCAGAGTAAAACAGCTTGATATTCTTTAAAAAACAATGTTTCAATGGAAGAAAAAAAAATAGATCAATGATGAAAAGCGACATTTGTTTCTCTATGACTTGTTTCTGTCGTTCCCAACTTTCACACTGAATTCTGCTGTCTTTCATGCAGCTTCAGGTCTGCGGAAAGATGTTTCTAAAAGAAAAGAAAATGACCAAGTCATGCATTTAATAACAGTACAAGGCGGAATCTAAACACAAATATGTTCGCACTGGATTTAAATAATCTCTTCGTTGTCAGTGCAGCACCATGGACATAGAAAGGGCTTCGGGTCTCATTTCTCTTGTGTCCTCAGTGAATTAGCAACAACACAACCCAGCTTTAAGGAATAGTTTTATTTTTAAGTGTTCGGCTCTCCTTGTCCTTAAATGATTTTATGTTATGTCTTATCCCAGTACTATTGCCTCTTTGACTTTATCTTTTGACAAATATACAGAGCTAGACTTGTTGCTCAGTTGGAAGAATGCGAGGTTTGCAAGAAGCCCCCAGCACTGCCTAAAACCAGGTGCAGTGCACAGGCTTGTAATCTGAATACTTGGGAGGGGGAGGTGGGAGAATCAAAGCAAATTCAAGAGCAACATTGGATACACAAGGCTTTGCCTCAAAAAATATTTTGGGTTTTTTTTTCATACTTAACCTCAACTCTAGGTAGTTTTAGATGGTCTGAATCCAATTCCATGAACCACACTACCTTCCAAATAACTCTGTTCTTTCACTTAAAGGTTATTTAAAAATGTTTACTGTTCACTGAAAGTTATAAAAATGAGACAAATATTCTGTGAACTCTTTATCTAGCTAACAAAGGACACCCAGTAAATCTGGACATTTGGATAAATAATGTATACTTTTCAGTATATCTAATCCAAAGCCTAATACATAGCTATAATTATAAAGTAACCTGGAAGAATTCCTGCCTGTTTAGTGTAGAGATCAACTAGGTATATACTTATATTCTTTTGTGTCCTTTTACTTTAAATATTTTCAGAATTGTTATTATATTTAATTATGTTTTATAGAGTATTTACATGCTTCAACGGTGGAGGTTACACCATTATAATTCCAATGCTTAAGATATTTGAACAAACTGAGATTAGTTCATTCTAGTTTTTTTTTTTAAAGATGTGATACTTTCCCCTAGGTACCACTCTTTTGTGGCTACTGTATAAAACAATTTTCTGCAACAGCATTATTTCAGAAAGATAGCCTTCACAACACTGTGGCTGTCTTTTGCGTTGCTTTAAAACAAGCCACCTCATATTCAACCTAGAGAAAAACAGAATTCATGCTAATTAGCATTCCAGTTCCTTTCATTTTGTACAGGACTAAAAATATTTCACAAAGTCCTTGAATGGAAAACCAACAAGGGAGATTTGCAAATGTGATCCTAATTAAGGTGTTTGTGTTTTATTTTTAAGAACACTGCATATAGGTTTTATAATTTGGAATTGGGAAAATAAGAATGGATTAATGCTTGTCTTTATAAAGCTGTTTTAGGAGTAGGAACAATCTATTATTCACTCAATTAAAGAAGTTAACAATGATTTGGTGTTTAAGTCTTTTTGGATACTTATGAATATGTAAAATTTTAACAGGTTAGCAATACAGAACTAATCAATACTTATTGTGCCAATATCAGTGGTAATTTTAGTGCTGGGGAGGGGACTCATAGTCTTATACAGGTTAGGTAAGTTCTACTTCCCATCCTAATGCATACTTACTATAGAAATATCTAAAGGTTATAAAAAGTAGAAACACGCCGGGCAGTGGTGGCACACGCCTTTAATCCCAGTACTTGGGAGGCAGAGGCAGGCAGATTTCTGAGTTCGAGGCCAGCCTGGTCTACAGAGTGAGTTCCAGGACAGCCAGGGCTATACAGAGAAACCCTGTCTTGAAACCACCCCCCCAAAAAAAAGTAGAAACACTATCTCTTTCAAAAATTACTTCACCTAAAAAAAACCATAGTTATTGTAGAGGTAATGCTTTTTAATACTTTTCTATGCTTATTTAAGACAATTGAGATTAAGTTAGGCACATATTCAAATTTACTTTTTCCATTTAACATTAAAATATAAGCCCTTTTGCATAATATCAAAACTTTGTAAATCATTTATTGGCTATCTATAATTCTACTATACAACTTGGAATTAAGACTTTTAAAATCATGTAATCTCTTGATCCAATTGCTATAAAACATATGCAAGAACTTAAAGGCACTTTAAAATATGATTATATTTTTCCAAAGAAAAATTTTTCAAAAATATCTTATACTTATTATTCCAACCTGGGAATTGTTTTAAGGTATAAGAAAACCGTGGGATGTTTTAGGTTAGTTGGCAGTATATATTCCATCTGTGAGCCTTCACACCAGTGGCTTTCAGTTTGATCCTTGAACTGAAAGTATCAGAATCCCCTAAGAGCTGGTTAGAAATGCAAATTTAGGGATAAGATCCTGGGCTTACAGAACCAGAAACTCATTAGAAAATTGCAGTGATGGTGCTCCATGCTCGCCCACAAACCAGAAGCTTCTCTGTTATCATTTCCTTTAAATTGTATTCATTGGTTGGTTACTGCGTCCAACATTTACTGAGTGTCTCTAACAAAATGCCTCAAGATATATAGCAGCAAGCAGAGCCAAAAAGAGTCCCTAAGCTTGCAGCTGGTAATTTATAATGTGAGTCGCCAGGGAGGCTTTACTCAGAAGGTGATAGGAGGAAAACTGTCATATCAAAATTAAAGGAGAAATATTCCTCCCCAAAGGAGCAGGAAGTGAAAAGCCTCAGAGATGTGACAATATGATGCGGCACTGTTAGAAGCACAGCGAAGATCTCAGTGTGCAGAGAGGTGGGATGGGCAATTGAAGATGGACTCAGAGGTGCTTGTCAGTTTAGGATGCTCAAAACTGTCCATATGGAGGGGCTGTAGAGGGGACATGTGGGTGTGCCCCACCCAGAGCTCTCTTGCCAGTGGTTGTATCTATTGACATGTGCAAAGTGTTCTAGCTGACAGTTCACAGTGGACACTTTCACGTAAGCAAGCCAAACGCCCTACAAATTACAGCTTTTCTTCCCTTCTCCTGATCTGTGTCCACCAACCTTAATCATCTTCAGACCAAGAGCTAGCAATGAAATCTCTGCATGACCTGACCTGGGTAGCAGAGATGAGTGTACTTAGGGAGAAGAAGACTGTATATTTAAAGGACTAGAAAGATTATCTTACCAGCACTGGAGATCACCAAGAGAGCATGGTTCCTAAGGCTGCTGTTCCAAGAAGGCAAGGCATAAGGAAGGTGTTAAGAAAAACTGGCCAATTGTATTACCTCGTCATTTCTGTGTAACAGTGATGAGGCACCTAAAAGCTCAACACCAGTTCATTCAGCTATCACCTCCTTGTTCAGAGATCCACGGGTGGCTCAGCTGAAATCAAAGCGTCACCAGGAACAGTCCCACATGACACTTGAGATCCACTTCTAAGCTGATTGGTCGGGGTTACCCTTACAGCTGTAGGGTTGAGGTCCTCAGTCCTTAGAGGTCGCCTCCGTTCCCCACCACTATTCCCACTAGAACCTCATTGGATCAGAGCAGCTTGCTTCTTTCAGGCCAAAAAGAAAGCAATCACAGCTTTGATGACTTTCCTCCTTTGAGTGATTTGCCAGATCCCAGGGTTGTTTTCCTTTTGATTACTGCAAAACATCAACTGACTGAAGTTAGTTCTACAGTGTAAAAGCACTTCATCTTTGTTATATTAGAGGAGTGAGAGTCCCCCAAATAAGGAAGTCCGGTCTTCATTTAGGTATATTATACAGGACATGTACATTAGGGGGGCATCTTGGGAGTCATCTTATAATTCTGATCATTTCATCAATATTACAGCAGTTCTTTGTGGAACATTTTTTTAAATCTGATGTTGTTCCTGGAGAATTTTTTTAATCTAATTTAATTTTCTAGTTTTCCATGCATTCCTGGGATAGTTCTTTAAGCTAAAGTAAAAAGGAAATGGTCTCTATTAGATGAAATAGAGGTACCAGAATTGCCAACACAGACTTTAAAAGAAGGGGTAAAGGGATTCCCCAAAATGGCAATGCTGAAATTACTCTATTAAATATAACAAAACCCACAAGTTGACTATGTTCCCGTGAAAGATTTATTTTCCAAGATAATAAGAAATGCACTGGGGAAAGGGGGCAACCTCATTGAAAAGTTTAATATTAGATGTTCTCTGTAGGCCAAAGTTGATGGTAGGAAATGTTATTACAGAGCTAGATTCTTAGCAGCAATTGGGCTAATGTGATCCTAGAATAGCAGATGGCAATGCTGGACCATTAGAAGTAAGGTAGGCATAATGATCACTAGGTTTAGAATCTCAGCCAGGGGACTCTGGCTTGCTAGGATCTATGGAGATAGTTAACATGGCATAGTATTTTAGAGGCAATATAGATAGGCAACCTGAATAATACTTGCCATATATAATCAAAAGAAATCAGAGGTCTGTGACCTAATGGAAAGTCAAAATCCTGTGCCCAGTTTCAAGATCCAAGCTCAAGAAGTAGAGCATTTGCCAAGCAAGTGCAAGGCCATGGGATTAAGCCTCAGAAGACCCCCTCCTCCAGAGACAGAGACCGACAGAGAAACAGACAGACAGAGATAGAGAGACAGATACAGAGATACACAGAGACAGAGAAACAGAGAACTAGTGTGAGAGAAACTAAGAATGACTGAGATCAAGAGGGACAAAGAGACTGAGACAGAGAGAATCTGAATCTAGTTCTTAGACCCAGAGCAAATCGACTGAAGACATGGGACCCATGAGGAACAACCTCCACCCATCATGACAAATGTCTTCAGGAGCAATCCTCTTTTTAGTCACTCTAGGATCTTAGTGATATTTCCTTGAGTAAAGATTAATAAAGGAAAGGAAAAGACCAATTGTTCCCCAGTGGTTGGATACAGTGTGCTTATTGGCACTGATATTCTAAAACCTCAAGTACCATCATGGCCTTCTCATATTTATTATAGATCAGGTCCGAAAACAGAAGGACTTGGCTTGGGAGTAGCTTATCACTAGTTCACTAACTCACAGAATAACCTCAAAACAGAACAACTGCTTAAATATCTACTAGTTGGTAATCTTCACATTGGGTCCTTTAACTGTAAAGAAGCCCAGAAACTATTCCCAACACTCGTCCCCTGGGAAAGATTCTCAGTCACAAATACCATCACATACCTGGTAGAGGGAACCAAATTATGGGGAAAAGGATGAATCCTTTTCTGGCAGGTAAGACTTTTATTTTATAAAGCACCAGTACATGCCTTGATTTCCTTTTCTTTTTAACCCCTCACAATCCATGAGTTTTATTTTTACTACAATAGTAAGATTTCTGCCAACTTTAGTTATCTATGAGGTATATGTATATGTGTATGTGTGTGTATGCATGTGTGTGTGTGTGTGTGTGTGTGTGTGTGTGTGTGTGGTGTGTATATGTGTATATTTTGTTTCTTCAGACACATTTTCTTGGGAACCTGAAGGATAATATTTCTGGACAAGATTGTTATCCAGACTTCACTTTAAAATATCTGACTGAGATAGTTCTTAAAATAAATTTAAAATTATGCTATCACATAAAATAATGCATACTGAGGGTAGGAGTAAATGACTATAAAATTGTATTATTTTGACATGCCACAAACAAGTCTTAAGATTGCTTAATTTACCATAGAATAGTTTGAATTATATTCATTTGCCTTGGAATCACTTGGATTTGATTTTAGGATTATAACAAATATCTTTGAAATAAGTTCCAGAAGTCACTGACTATGTGGCAAAGCTAGAAGTTGGGGAATAGATTTCCACATTCAACATGGTTCAGGGATGGACCTGACAGGAGCAGCAAGGGAAAGAAAAAAGGTAAACACACAGTCACAAAGAAAAGTTAGGATTGAGTAGACCAGGCTCTGGAATGAAAAAAACAGCACAGTGCCTTAGCTTGTTTGTTATATACAGTTGAATAGGGAGGTGGGATTCTGGCATACATCTGAACAAGGAGGCAGGGTCATTATATGCAGCTGAACAAAGAGACAAATTTAGCTAATCTCAGTAAGAACAGTCTGTAGGGGAGCAGTCTTCAGGTTGTAGCTATCCTGGGTTGGGGGAGAAAGCTATGGTGAACATTTCCTGCACACACTATCATCATCCACATATGGACAGAGGAAGATTTTGCTATTCCTCTGAGCACCACTCTAGAAGGAAGTTTTTAAAATTTCCCCATAATTCTGAATCCATGGTCCTTGACACGGTTGGCTCATATGAACATTACACACCCACACAGGCCTTCACACACTCAGGGCTTCTTCCATTCCCCATAATCAATGGATATTATTTTGCTATGACTTATATGGTCTCCTAACCTGGGCAGGGTGTTTTCAGACTTTCCCATATGATAAGGGTATGGCCATGGCAGACATTGAAAACTAGAATGCAGTCAATGCTATCTATGCATTAAGTCCAAACCAGGAGGCTTCAATAGTTTGAAAGATGATGATTCACCAGGAATAGAACCTAATGATTCCTGGGTGGACATGTAACGAAATATTTTCACACTGGGTACCTTCTGTGACTCTCTTATTGGCATTTGGTCATAACAAGAAGTTAATGTAACAGCCAATAAGAGTGAGGCAAGCAAAATGATTATAAATCCATCCTTCTTTTCTAGGGCTGCAATAACCAAGTACCAAAATATGAACAACTTAAAAGTGTCACAGTTCCAGAAGACAGAAACCCTGAGATCAAGGTGTCAACAGGGCTATGTACCTTCTGAAGGCACTGGAAAGGGTACACTTATTTTTAGGCTTCTCTCCTAACTTCTAGTAGTTCTTTGACTTAGGGCAGTGTCATTCCAGGTTTTATATGGCACTCTATCACTATATGCCTCTCTGTGTCTAAACCTCCATTCCTGCATTTCAAAGCACTAAATTGACACAGGAGAAAACTGCCTTCTAAATATCAATACATGAAGCCATAGACAAAAGCAGCTTCTAGCTTTTATCAGAGAAACCTCTCCTTACAACGAACAGTGATGAATAGAGAGATTCATGGCATCCCAAGATGCAGAGTACAGGTCCAGTCCTAAATGCTTCACTTAGACCACATCCTCTAACGCTGAGGAAACTGTGAAAAGGGAGAAGTATGTAAGAGCCAGAAGCTAGGTGAAGGGCTATGAATAGGTTTCCCTTAGGCTTTATACAACTCTTTTTTTTTTTTTTTGGTTTTTTGAGACAGGGTTTCTCTGTGTAGTCCCCTGGAACTCACTCTGTAGACCAGGCTGGCCTTGAAATCAGAAATCCGCCTGCCTCTGCCTCCCAAGTGCTGGGATTACAGGTGTGTGCCACCACGCCTGGCCTATACAACTCTTTTAATCAGGAACTCATATCAACTCTTTTTACCTACACATAAGACCAGCCCTATCAATAAGCAAACAAGAAAGGGAGGCCCTACTCTTCCTCAATCTCTTGGTATCCCTCTTTCTCTGAGATAAATGGGATGACTGTGTTTAGTCATGTATCCTCTGATGAGCCTTCCAGTCTCCACACATCATACAGATGGCTGTGGTTAATCTTGGTGGGTCACAAAACAGAAGGAACATATGTGACCTCTGAGAGAGATTTGTGAGGAGGAGGTTGGGCAACAGTGGGAGGTGGGAATTTCATATGTGGAATTATAAAATCTAAAATTAAAACTTTAAAAAGGACATCATTCCCAGAGCTGAAGCGCTGACTCAGCAGTTAAGATGCATTCTTGCTGCCCTTGTGGAAAACCTCCAGTTAGTTTTCAGGACCCACAAGAATCTACATTCATCTTCACTTGTAGATATCTGGTGCCTTCTTCTGACCTCTCTAGGCAATAAACAAGACCATAGTGTACATACATACATGAGACAAAATACTCATATGCACACAATAAAGTAAATTTATACTTAAAAATTTAGTAAAAGGACATCACTCATGGAATTAGGGGCCTACTTTGTTCAGTATGACCTTATTATTATTAATTCTGTCTTTATATTCCTGTTTATAAATAAGGTCACCCTGAGTGATACTGGCAGTTAGGGTTTTCCAATATGAATTTTGGGTGGGGAACATAATTTAACATCTAATAATTTAACATATTTCTTTATATTTGAACAAATTTGCTTAATCTCAATTATGCATTAGAATCTATTTTGAAGATTAAAAAAATGAAGATGACCCAAGCATTGTGTCACATACCTTTAACTCTAGCAGTTGGGAGGCAGAGGAAGGCAGATGGAGTTCTGTGAATTCATCATCAAATGTAGTAAGGGAAGGAACTCAATCAAGGTAGGAACCTGGAGGCAGGAGCTGATACAGAGACCATGGAGGAATGCTGCTTACTGGCTTGCTCTTCATGGCTTGCTCAGCCTGCTCTCTTATAGAACCCTAGGGTGAGATGGGCACTCCTATAACTTATTAATTAAGAAAATGCCCTACAGTAGAATCTTAAGGAACCATTTTCTCAATCGAGGCTACTTCCTCCCAGATGACTCTACTGTGTGTCAACTTGACATAAAACTAGCTATCATACCATAAATTTGTTGGGTAGTTGGTTAAAAAAATCTTTTGCCATTCCACTTATTAATTGTTCATCTTAGTACCCGTGTTAATAGTGTTCTGTTCAGAAAGTCTTCCCCTCTGCCAATGAGTTCAGGGCTATTCACCACTTTCTCTTTGAGCAGCTTCAGTATATCTGTTTTTATGTTGAGGTCTTTGATACCACTGGACTTGAATTTTATGCAGGCTGATTAATATGAGTCTATTTGCAGTCTTCTTCTACATGAAGACATCCACTTTGACCAGGATCATTTGGTGAAGATGGTGTGTTTTTCTAGTGTGTATTTCTGGCTTCTTTATCAAAGATCAGGTATCCACAGGTGTGGGTTTATATCTCAGTCTTTGATTCTATTCCATTGATAGTGTCTGTTTTTCTGCTAACACCATGCTGTTTTTATTACTGTAGTTCTGCAGTATAATTTGAGGTGAAAGATGGTGGTATCTTCAGCAGTTCATTTCTCATTCTGGAGGTTTTTGTTTTTAAGCTATCCTAAGTATTTTTGTGTTTCCATACAAAGCTGAAAGTTGTCCTTTCAAGTTTTGTGAAGATGTATTTTGGAATTTTGATGTGGATTGCATTGAGTCTGTAGAGTGCTTTTGGTAGGATGGCTATTTTTACTGTGTTAATCCTATTGATCCATGAGCTTGGGAGATCTTTCCATATTTTTGTATCTTTAATTTCTTTCCTCATTATCTTAAAGTTTTCATCATACAAGTCTTTTACTTTCTTGGTTACAATAACTCCAACTCCAAGATATATATATATATATATATATATATATATATATATATATATATATATATAGAGAGAGAGAGAGAGAGAGAGAGATTATTGTGAAAGGTGTTCTTTCCCTGATCTCCTTATAAGTACATTTGTTTTTTGTTTATAGGAAGGTTACAGATTTTTGTGAGTGTATTTTGTACCCAGGTACATTTCTGACAATGTTCAACTGCTGTGGGAGTTATCTCTGTGGAATTTTTAGAGCCACTTGTATATAGAATCATATTATCTGTAAATAGTGATGTTTTCCTTTCCAAATTGTATCCTCTTGATATCCTTCAGTTGTCTTACTGCTCTGGCTAAGACTTTGAGTACTATATTAAATAAGTATGGAGAAAACGGGTAACCTTATCTTGTTCCTGATTTTAGAAAAATTGCTTTGAGTCTACATTTCAAGTTGATGTTGGCTATAGGCACACTGTAAACTTCTTTTATTATGTTTAAATATGTTACTTGTATCTCTGGTCTTTTTTATTTTAAAGGGTTGTCAGATTTTGTCAAAGGCCTTTTCTATATGTATTTAATGAGATGGTCATGTGGTTTTTGTCTTTCATTTTGTTTATATGATGAATTATATTACATTGATTTACAATGTTAACCCATCTCTGTCTTTTTGCAATTAAGCTAATTTGATCATGGTAGATGATATTGGATTATGTTCTTGGAGTCTATTTGCAAGTATTTTGTTGAAAATTCCTCAGGTTTTATAACTGGTTCCAGATTTCTACCCTCCATTTAGCTAATTGTTCAGGTACATTGCCCTACACTCAGCTAGCTACATAGGAGCTCTGATAACATAGATTAATCTGGAAGAAGACTTTTTTAGATTTGTTATCAATGAGTACTCACTTAAGTATTGGTTGCAATTCTAGAAGTTCAGCTTTTAAATATTGTACATGTGCAAAATGACATATGTTTGGGGTCATGCACTACAGCTTGCTTTTTAAGCATAAAAATTTGGAAACCAACCTTTTTATTCTTCTTTTTATTCTTCTCTCCCGAAGCATACATTTGGTGTTAAGATGTCACTTAATTTAAGGTCAGAAAGAATTTCCTGATCATTTTCTTTTAAAAGTTTAAGAATTTTATGTTTTACACTTAGATCTATGTACTATCTTGAGATAGTTTTTTGCATATGGATATATTATGGATTAAAATTCATTGCTTTTGCCTTTGAATATATATAATCATTCCAGAAAAAGAATAAGTTTTTGCATATTTGTCAAAATCAGTTGCTCATGTGGTTTACTTCTGGATTCCCTACTTTGTTCCACTGATCCATTTACCTATCTTGAAACCAATATCATGTTGTCTTGATTACTGCATTGTAGGAAGTCTTGGATTTCATCAAAATTAAAAACTCCTGTTCTTTTGAACAATACTATTAGAGAATGAAAATTCAAGATGCAGATGAGAAAATATTTGCTTATCTTTTATCTGACAAGGGATTTTGTATATAGAAGATAGAACAAAGTAAAAATAAGATAAATCTGTGAAAATGGGTAAATCTTTGAGCAAATATTTCACTAAAAACTTAAGCGAGGCTTAGAAGTGGATCAGTTCAGTTTCTAGCACCTATATCAGGTGGCTTCCAACAGTGTGTAACTCTAGTTCCAGGGGATCTGATGCTTCCTGGTCTTCGTGGGTACCGCAGTGACATGTACATAACTATATGCAGACATACATGCCTACACATAAATAATAATAATGATAATAATAATAATAACAATAATAAATCTTATAAAAAGAACACAAATGAGTATAAAACAAGAACATGGAAATATGCAGGGAAAATCAAATTTGAAAAAAAAAGACAATATCACTGCCTAGGTAGGTTGGCTAAGATGAAATGCACTGAATAATGTCAAGTGTTCACAAGAATATGGAAAGACTGAACTCTCCTTCACAGTTGATGGGAATGTAAGATTGTATAACTATTTTGTGAGTATTCTGCTACCTAAAATGTTAAATTATATGTGCCATGCAATCAAGCCATTCTACCCTTCAGTATTTATCAAGAGAAACACTTTTTTCATGTAAATTTTTGCGTGAATTTTTCATAGATATTTTACTTGTGAAACCCAGAGACTGGAGGCAACACAAGTGTCCAACAACAAGTGAATGGATAAAACACATTGTGGTATACACAGAATGCTCTTCAGCAATAAACAAGGAGCAAGCTTTTGAGAAATTACAATCCTATTGGTGAATCTTGGAACTTTTTTTTTTACTGAAAGAGGTTATTTGTGAACACACATTATTGTGTATTGTGATAGATACAGGATTTAGGATCACTTAGGGGACATACCTCTGAGCATGACTCACAAGGTGTTTCCAGAGAAATTTAACTGACATGGCAAGATCCACTCTGGATATCAACAGCACAATCCTGAGTGAGGTCCTGGATTGAATGAAAAGGTGAACGTGCACAATATCACCATTTATAACTCTCAGCCTCCTGACTGTGGGTACAACGTGCCAGCACTTTCAAATTCCATTCCATGCTTTACTTGCCATGACGGATTGCATCTTCTAATGGTAAATCAAAAATAAGCTTTTATTTTTGCCAGAAAGAAGATCAGTTGCAACCTGGAGATGGTGGGAAATGAAGAACAAGAAAGAACAAGCAGGAAAGATTACAAATGGGGCTAACGATTTACTTAAAGATATTTTCTCCCCAGTGGAAAAGTTCATATCCTTCCTATACAGACACTCCATTTTTCCCTGAGGGCCTCACAAGTAAGCAGTGCCTGTCACATTGTACTTTACATGCAGCTTGGAGTCATGCTTTAAAATTGGGGAGCTTACAGCTTTTTCCTATGAAACTGGACATTTTATTTACAGGACAGTGTGAGCATGTTCTATAATTTCTTACCTATGGATCACATTAACATACTTGCCTGCTCAGAGCTTTTATCTTTGAAAATCTGGTATTTGTCTTCTAGGTTGTGTCTGATCTATAAAACTCATTAGATTTCTACAAGAGTCTTAACAATTTACTCTTTTCAGAGGTGTCTCCTGGTTCAGAATAACTGCGGGATTCTCCATTTATATTCTTTGGTTCTCACATTTGCTTTGCCATTTGGAACTTTCCTTAGAAAGGCTTACTTTCATAGCTAGGACCAATATTACATTAGAAAAGCATTTTACAGGGCCAGGTTAGGCGATTAGAACCTATAATCTTAAAACTCTAGAGATCAAAGTAGTAGGGCTAGAAGTTAGAGGTCAGCCTGAGCTACACAGTGAGTTCCAGGCCAGCTTGGGCTGCCTAGTAATTCTGTATTACACAAAGCCCTCTAGGAATGTCTTCATGATGCACACTCCCAGAGTTATCAATCATGATGTTTTATTTGTGAATGAAATATATTATGGGGTGTGGGATTTTCAGGGATAAAAACAGAGCTTTTGGTACCTTATTTCTTTTTGCCATGCAACCATGTTGAGAGGCACTAAGTGTAAGTAAGATCATGTTTGAGAGGAGTGAAACATCAATACTCAAGTAAGTATCAAGATCACTCAGACTGTTTTTGGAGGAACCAATAGGAGAAAATGTTTTGACTCTGTTGAGAAGGTATGAAGTGGTAATATGCAGGGGCAATGGTCAACGATTCATCCATGTGTCTGTTCATAAATACTAAGGCCCCACTCCAAATTGGCTTGATTATTGGGGTGGGATGTAGAATTTTGAAAACCTCCCTATATAGCTCAAATAAACAGGATTGGTGGTTAATGCTTTAAGTCCTTGTTCTTAAATTTCTACTAACATATGGATCATCTGTGTATTTTGCTACAATGTAGCGCCTGACTCAGCAGGTCTGGGGATGCATAGAGCATGCACTACTAATAAGCTCATGAAATTAGGGCCTTGTTGTTGGAACGTAAATAGTGTCTAGATTCACAGTAATTGATGAGTGCCTAGGTGATCCTGCTACTCAGAAATCTTAACAAAATGTTCTCAGGTCACGTTGAGAGCAGTTTTACTTCCTGAACTCTGTCAATCATTTCCAGGAAGCCCAAACACCAGCAACAGCGTCTGTTTTCTCCTTGGCTGATTCACAGCCAGATGTATATCTGCAGCTGACATTTAATAACACCAGAATGTTCTTAGGAGTAGGAGGAGTAGGTGACTGCCTCTGGGACATGACTCAGAAGGCTGGGGAAACCCTTCTTTTACCAAATGCTGTGTGATGCCTGAAACTCTCAAGGAGAACACTCTGCTCTTCTTCGGGTGAGATTCTGGTCCGTGGTCCTTGCACTGGAAGCAGACATACTATAAAGCAAAGGGCCTTAAAGTTTGATTTTCCTACACAGCATGGGGCTGAGATGTTTTGTCAAAGTACAACTTTTGTTTCATGCAGTCTAGGTTATGGCCCCGGGGTCTGCACCTTGAACAAGTTTGCAGGTGGGGCTGAAGTAGCTGGTAGGAAAAAATACACATTGAGAGCAAGGCCAGATCACTAGTTTTCAGAAGAGCTACAGGTTAACAACTTTTATGGGGAGAGTTTTAACTGTTTTTCCTACCGATTCAGAGGACAGTGTATGTTCAACATAACTAATTGTGATTCTCTGGGATAGGACTCACATTTAAGTTCTTTTTAGCTGCTTCTTAGGGGATGCTGATGTGTGGTGACACTTGAGAGGGAACATGTGCCCCCAAACAGTGGCTCCTGCCTATAAGCTGCTACCTATGACCACCAAGGAAACTTAAAAAAATTTTTTTTGATTAATTTTGGTAACCTCATGCATGAACACAATGTATTTAGGTCATAGTCACTCTAAGCTCCCCTCCCACTCCACTCTTCCTGGATACCTAATCTCACCCCTCTCTTTCACAGCTTCATGCTTCATGTCTTCCACTTCCTATATCTCCCTTCCTTTTATATGCCCACTAATTGGAGTGTAGAATGCCATCCACTGGAGCATGGGCAACCTACCATGGGCCACACTGTTGAAGAAAATTGGCTGTCTCTCCAGTGTCCATCAACTGTTAATAGCTCCTCATTTAGATGTGGAACCCCATGCACCTCTTCCCTGTCCAGGATGGAGTGTTGACTTCTAGTTCTTACAATCATTCTTTCCTCTCTTCCACAATGTTTCTAAGCCCTGACCATTTAGGTCTCTGATCTCAATAATTACTTATTCTCTGCATTTTGGCCAGTTACCATCTTCCCTAAAAAGGGGCATCTGTGATGAGGGGTAAGAGTTGGGTGTAAAATAAGCATTTATTTAGGAGTCACGTTGTCACTGTATCCCTTTAGCAAAATAAAAGTAGTAGGGCCTATGTTCTTTCCAGCCACAGTTTTCTGACCATGCTTGTATTATCAGTCATGAGTTCCTTTCTGTGGACTAGGCCACAAACTCAGTCAGAAAACAGTTGGTTAATGTTTAATGTTCTTGCTGTGCTACCAAGTTTAAAGTAATGTGGACAAAATCACCACATGAGTAGCATTTGATGAGAAGGATGGAGGGGATAAAAAAATGGATGTCTTTGAACTAAAGGGTCATTGGGAAAGGTAGAGATCAAATGAGAGCTGTAAAATAGCACAAGTGGACAAGCAAAATTCTTTATATATTGTAAAATCTTGCCTATGATTGCCATGGACAATAATATCTAATCAGAGGATTAGGACAATCCAATTATGGTATTATCTCATTGGCTTGATAGCTGGAGTAATGGGGTCAGGTCCATATGAAAGCTTAATCTGCTCTTTTTCATTTTTGCTTTCAGTGAAAATGACCAACAGCTACAATCTGCTTCAATCTACCCAGTTTTAGCACTGAAAGCCTGACATTGTGGAGTCTCAAGCCTTGTCTCCTCTATCCTATCCTATCCTATGCTATCCTATCCTATCCTATCCTATCCTATCCTATCCTATCCTATCCTATCCTATCCTATCCTATCCTATGCTATCCTATCCTATCCTATCCTATCCTATCCTATCCTATCCTATCCTATCCTATCCTATCCTATCCTATGCTATCCTATGCTACGCTATGCTACCCTACCGTACTGTACCCTATCCTACCCTACCCTACCCTACCCTACCCTACCCTACCCTACCCTATCCTATCCTATCCTATCCTATCCTATCCTATCCTATTCTATTGTATGTAACACTGACCTGGAGTTTAGTGTATAGCTATTACAGAGGAGCATTTTTATTTTTCTGGCTGATCTGGGGGGGTGTTCATTGATTTCTTAAGTATACTTAATTTACTGATGATGAGGGCTAGGCATTGTGAAGATGGTGAATAATTTTGTAAAATCTGATCCTGGTTTCATTTGTCTACAGCAATTTAAATGGCTTTCGTTTCTTCCTTTCTTTTTTCTTCCTTTCTTCCTCTTTCTTTCTTTTTTTCTTTCTTTCTTTCTTTCTTTCTTTCTTTCTTTCTTTCTTTCTTCAAGATCCATAATAATGCCAAGACAATCTTCCTCATTCGTGCGTGCATTTATGTATGTGTTACCATTGGCTGGTATAGTGTTGACCTACATAGGCATAGAAGCCAAAAAGACACAAGGGGAGGAGAAAAATTATGGTAATGCTGAGCCTCCAGTCTGACAGATGGATGTAACCTACTCAGAGTATTTTCAAAGCATGTGGCTTGAATGCAGATTAATGTCATGCAAAATGAATATGCAAATGTTAAGACACCAAGTCACAGAGTAAAATGCCACATCAGAGGAAGATAGGGTTAATCAGGAAACCTTTTTGATGATGTTAATGCCAGTTTATGAGATGAAGATAATGTCACCTAAGGGGAAAACTAGCCAAAGGACAGAAACCACTCAAAGTGAACATTAAAGGAAACAACAATGACTATGAGAACAACAACCACAACAACAGGGGCATTGGTGTGGGACATAATGATACAATGGTTTGTGTTCGTGTTCACAGACTTTAGGATGAATTCTGGTGAAGTTATCTGTCACAAGAACAACTGAAACCAGCTTTCTGGTTGGTAACTGGTTTCCTTGACTTAGAAACCACCAGGAATTTCTTACTTGAATCACAACTTTGAATTAGATTCTTGGGCAGTGATTCTCATATTTGAGCACATGTAAGACTCATCTTGAAGGCTTGTTAAAGAAAGGTGAGGATCCCCACTTTCTGAGTTCCTGATTTAGCAGTTCTAGTTGGACTTGAGAATCCTGACTATTGATAAGTTCTCAATACAGTGCTACTGCTGCTGCTGACACAGAGATCACACATTGAGGATGAATGGTCCAGAAGACCCAGAGCATGGTTCTCAACCTTCCTATTGCTGCGACCCTTTAAAACAGTTTCTCATGTTGTGGTGACTCCACAATCATAAAATTTCATGCTACTTCATAACTCATTTTGCTACTGTTATGAGTTTTACTGTAGATAGCTGATATGCAGGTTATTTTTAGGTGACCCCTGTGAAAGGGTCAGTCAACCTTCAAAGTGGTCAAGACCCAAAGGTTGAGAACCACTGCTCTAAAGCCCCATCTTTAGGCAGTTTTATGGGCAGAGTAATGAAACTACTTTCAGAGTGATTTGAGAACACTTGTCATTTAGAATATTAATACCCAAACTGAAGGGCATTAGCAAAAAGATGATAATAGGAGGCTGAGAAAACTATGAGCTACATGGAAAAAGAAACTGGAAATATACTACTTTTTCTTTGTGGGTAGAGCTATATAGATACCCATTAAAATTTTTCCTTTTGAAAATTTTGGTCTATGTGTTATTATAGTGAATCCAAATCGCTGTTATTTAAAAACAAATAGCAATCTAATTCTTTTTGTTGTTTTTTTTTTTCAGCTTTTAGGAACTTTATTTTCCTTATACCCTTTTTCCCCCTTTGGTCAGATGTCTGCCGAACAGCTCAAGACCGCTCAGCAGTGGCTCCAACCTACACGGTGACGTGTGCTGTGGAAGCTGCTGATCAGTCCTCAGTCTTCCGTGGGGAACTAGAAATCCTCCTTGGTCTTCTCAGGAGCAGCCTGCTCTTCATTCTCAGTCTCCTCTGGGTCTCTGTGGAAGAGAAGATCAGAAACAACGTCCCATGGGTGCTCCCAGGAGATAGTACCTGGCACGTGGAGTACTTCCCGGGCCAGCATCCAACAACGTCAGACCCACTGAGAGAGCTCCCTTGTTGCATGGATTGGTAATGTCCGCACAGCGCAGGGAAGAATCTGTGTTACTCGGAGCGACGATGGGGAGGTTGATAGAAGAGGCCTCTGTGAGGGGCTAGTTGTCAGCCCTGGGATCAGTCACCACCAGAAGCCGTGGCTCCCTGAAGGCTGATGGGATCTGGTCAGTGAAGGTCCCAGATGTGAAGCGGCCAGCAATGCTTCTGTGGCAGCAGCAAACTTCAGCACAGCTCGCTCGATCCTGTTCCTGGGGATGATGCTGACTTAGCAGGGTTCTCAATGGCAACGATGCTGACGTCAGCAGTCAGCAGGGTTCTCAACGGCAACAATAGCTCGAGACACAGAGCAACAGCTTCTCCCAGGTCCCCTTCAGATTTGGACAGAGTCACTTTTCTTTTTGTAGATGCACTGCTCCATCTGAAAGTCAAGGTTGGTGCCACCTAAGTGGGTTCCTGCAGCAAGGAATTTGAGGACATCCTCCTCCTTCATCTGCAGGATGTCAAGGGCTCCGGACATTGTGTTAAGTTTCCCTTTAAGTTACAATGGGAAATCAAGAACAATGCCACATGGACCTGGGTGGGTAATGTGGAAAGCAGCAGTCTACCTTTTGTAAGTTAGAATTCTTGTTTTCTGCTCCAACTTTATCCCTGTGCACTTTGTAGGCAGGACAAATTTTGGGTTGAAAGTTTTGTGGGTAGGTTGATGTCCCCCTCCTTCCACTGAAAGTCCTGCCTGACTACAGGAGGTGGCCATTTCAGTCTCTGTATCTCCTACTAATAGGGATCTCAGCTAGGGTTACCCCATAGACTCCCCATATCCTCTTCCATTCCAGGTCTCCAGCTAGTCCCAGAGATGCCCCCCCCCCCACTGACTTACATTCTCATGCCCAGCCCTCTCCTGTCTTCCCTTCCTCTATACCTGATAGCCAATTCCATACCCGTCCTCACCCGCCTCTCCCACCCGGTTCCCTCTCTCCATCTACCTCTAATGACTATTTTGTTTCCCCTTCTAAGTCAGATTCACACATCCTTCCCTGGGCCCTCCTTATTACCCAGTTTTTTTTCTTTTTAATTTGTGGATTGTAGTATGGTTATCCCACACTTTATGGCTAATATCTAATTATAAGCAAGTACATACTAAACATGTCTTCCTGGGTGTGTGTTACTTCACTCTGGATTGTATTTCTACTTTCATCAATTTGCCTGCAAATTTCATGATGTCTTTGTTTTTAATAGCTGAATACTATTCCATTGTGTAGATGTACCAGATAGAAGAGAGGCAGAGAGGTGATGGCTAACCTATGACTGGCCCAGCTTGAAACCTGTCCTATGGGAGAGAGCCAGTTCTTGACACTGTTAATGATACTATGCTGTGCTTGCAGATAGGAGCCTAGCATGACTGTCATCAGAGAGGCTTCATCCAGCAGCAGATGGAAACAGAAGCAGAAACCCACAGCCAAATATCAGGTGGAGCTCAAGAAGCCTTGTGGAAGAGTGGGTGAAAGAATTGAGCTACCCATAGGGGTCAAGGATACCACAAGAAGACCTACAGAAGTCAGCTAACCTTGGCACCTAAGGACTCACAGAGACTGAACCACCCACCAAAGAGCGTGCAGGGGCTCAATCTAGACCCCCTATATTCACAGTAGATATGCAACTTGGTCTTCAAGTGGGTCCCTTAACAACTGGAGCAGGGACTGTCTGACTTCATTGACTGTCATCGGATCCCCTTCCCCTATCTAGACTGCCTGGTTCAGTTTCAGAGGGAGAGGAGGTGCTTCTTCCTGCTAGGACTTGATGTCCCATGGTGGGATGGTACCCAAATAGGGCCTTCCTCTTCTCTAGGGAGAAAGGGAGGGGGTGATACAGGGAGGAATGTGGAAAGGTGGGACTGGGAGGAGAGTAAGGATAGGGTGGGGGCTGTGATTGGGATGTAATGAGAGCAATAAACAAATTATGAAAAAAGAATTCTTGTTTTCTTATATCATATGTGTAATGACAGGGTTACTAAATTATGTCATCTGTCATATATGTGTGTGTGTGTGTGTGTGTGTGTGTGTGTATGTGTGTGTATGTGTGTGTATGTGTGTGTGTGTATAAATTCTGAGCCATCTCTCCAGCCCCAACAAATTACTTTTTAAATACCTGAAAACCATTAGAATGCTATTGAGAAGGAAGAAACAAGAAATGGGAGACCAGATGTTGGAAGCAAATCTGGACTCTCTATATATCAGAAGGTGTCAGAAATTCCATTTTTTTTCCTCAACAAAATGCCCATCTTACTAGGTAACATTTAGAGCAAATGAGTTTTTTAGTAGCTTTTTTTTTTTTACAATAAGATAATCCAATCAGCTGTTCAGGAGATGTATTCCAGTTAAAAGTATTCCCTGAATTAATGTAAGATAAATACCTCTATTTACTTCCTTGGGTTGGCTGCACTGCAGTGCCTAAAGCAAAATGCTTGCAACTCCTGCCAGAGTTATAATGGACTCTGCTTATGACTGATTCACCATCTATTTTCTCATGCCTCCTGCTACTTCCTCTTCCTCCCCCTCCTTCCTCCCCTCTTCTTTTTTTTCTTTCTATTTTTCAAGACAGGGTTTCTCTGTGTAGCCCTGGCTGTCCTGGAACTCACTCTGTAGACCAGGCTGGCCTCAAACTCAGAAATCCGCCTGCCTCTGCCTCCCAAGTGCTGGGATTAAAGGCGTGCGCCACCACCGCCCAGCTTCTTCTCTCTTTTATCCTCCCCTTTCTTCTGAGACAGAGCATTGCTACACAGCCCAGGCTGGCGTGGAACTTACTGTGTGACCGAGATTGGCCTCTAACACTTGGTTTTCAGTGTTTCTTCCTTCTTGGTCATATCCTAATTGTTTTCAGTATGCCAAAGGCCATTAGTTTGGGGCTCACTCTCCAAGATCACTAGCTGTTCTTACAGAGGATCCAGGTTCAATCTTAAAGCATCCATATGGAGGCTCTAGTTCCAGTTGATCCAACTCTCTCTTCTGGATTCTACTGGCACCAGGCATGCACATGCTGCATATGGCAAAACAATAGACATAGACATAAAAATTTTGGAAAAATGAGTCACTTGTTTGGTAGTGGAGAAATGAAGCAAAAGCTGAAGAAGACAAGTACAGATACACTATTAAGGGGCTCACCACTGCATGCTCCTGAAAGCAGTCCTGGAAGCACTTCCGGGGGAAGTGAGAAGATGTACATGTTTGGCGTTTCTAACCTTAAAAACACAGACTATGAACATATTTAAAAGAATACTGAGTTACACATAGTCTTGGAATATAAAGACAATGTCTCCCTCTATACAGCACAGAGGATAGATCTATTCTCTTACCATAAAAATGTTTTTCCTTGGGACAAAGTTTGGGCAGCTTTACTAGTAGCCTTTATAAGATGGAAGGTTACTAGGACTGCAGTGTTTCAATCCCACTGGTGCACAGCTCCCACTGGGACTGCTTTGTATCATCACCATGGAATTTGTCTGTCAGAGATAACCTATGACCCCGTGGAGCACATGCTGTCTTTTGTAGTGTAAACTATAAAGTCCTAAGTCTTCTGGCTCAGGCATCTTGTGTCTTCTTGCCAGCATCTGTAAAACCATGGCAGCCTAACCTGCTAGCTTACAGTTATCATAAAATAATATTTTACTGTGCCCACTGTCCCTGACAGAAATCTCAGATTTATTGCTGAGAGGTAAGGAATTTGAGGTATTAAATGACTCCCCAGTCATTGCTTTTAGAATTCTACCAGGAAGTAGCGAATGCCAATATTTATAGCTTTGAGCACGGGACAGGCTACATGACCTTAGGCAATTTGTAGAAAGGCCCAAGGAAGTGAATGTGCTGTCACTTAAAACTGGCTATAGAAGCCATGAGGTCTGCAGGCTATAGAAAGGTACAACATGGTCTGTTGCTTCTACTTCTCGTGTCCCTGAACCTCACTTTCAAGGGCACTGGTATGGAGCATGCCCAAAACATGCTATGATATAATTTGAAAATATTGAAAGCAACTGAAGGATGATGGGAGTTGTAGCTATTATTTCCTGATCTACTGTTTCAGTGGCCATCCGAAGGACATTAGATATATGGACATAAATGTCAAATTGCAAGGCATTATTTTCATGATTTTATGTGTAACAAAATAATTGGAAAGAATTAAGGAGAGTAGTTCAAAATTAAAAACTAGTGGTGAATTTTCCATTTATTTGTAAAATGACTGTGGGATGGAGAGACGAGTTCAGTGCTTAAGAGTATTTGTTATTCCTTCACAGGACCTGGGTTTAATTCCCAGAACCCACATGGTAGCTCACAATCATCTGTAACTCCAGTTTCAGGAGATCTAACACCCCATTTTGGCCTCTGTTGGCACCAGGCACACACATGAAACACACACACACACACACACACACACACACACACACACAAACACACACACACACACACACACACACACACACACGTAAAACACTAGTACACATAAAATAAATAAATTAAAATTCAGGTGGGGGATAAATGTGCAAGCTCTTAAGTCTGTCTGTGTTTTCTCAGAAGATCATGGTATTTTCATCACATCATAGCTACTACTGTTTTTCAAATAGTCTTTATGTATGAAGACTTAAGATATACCTCACATGGCATGATTCATTGTAGGTATTGGATTTGTTTTGACTAGTTAGTATTTTTCATTTTAATTTTTAATAAGAGAAATCTTATGTCTTTATTAACCTAGTATATACAATGTTGTCATGAAATAACTTACTGCATTTCATGCAAGCATTTTTAAATTGATGGTTAAATGAACTTGCCCTGATCAATAAGTTCTTTTAAATCAAATTCAAACAGTCACCTATTATTTTTGAGAATCATTCTAATCTGAGTTGTCTTCTTACATTGAAATAGTCTATGGAGCTGGGAGATATCGTCGTGATTAAGAGTATTTCATATTCTTTCATAAGACCCAAGTTAGTGTCTCAGTATCCACATGCTGCCTGGGACTCCAGTTGCAGAGGATCCAGTGCTCCCCTCTGGCCTCTTCAGGCACCCCCAAAATACACACATAAATTAACTAGAAACCCTTTGAAATGTCTAGAAATTAATACAGTACAAAGTAGAAAATGTTAAATAAATTGATGTTTTTATGTTTAAGTGAATCTTCTTTTTAACTGCCATGTCACCATATTCTATTTATTTAGAGTGCATAATTATGCCCCTTCAGCAGTCTTCATTTATATTGTTAATGCTTCATAAATCCATCTCTTCTATGCTTCTAAACTCCCAAAAACCCTCTGAGATTAAATATTCTGTAATTTATCTTAGCTTGTATGTAAGAATATTGCGAAATGTTGGTAAAAATTCCTGAGTACAGAGATGAAAGCCAAAGATGCCCGTTTTGTGAAAGCTAGCTAGCTGTTCAATATCTACTCCTTAACAGTTTCCCAAGATGTTTAAAGACAATCTAGAAATTCAAGTGGAAAAAGTCTCTACATAAATATGATTAGTGTAGAAATTTGGGGGTTTTGAATGAAAGCCTTTCTGAATTACAAAGCATTTCTTAAACTGACTATATACCAATGTTACTTTGATCAAGTGTGACTCTGTTATTGCTGAAATTCTTTATTTGGCCACCTATAAACATTTACAAATGCATTTTAAAATCATGTCTAACAAATGATAACATGCAGGGACTGTATTACTTTAGGAAATTTGATCTACTACTTAGGAAATTTGATCTACTCTATACTTAAGTATAACAACATGCCCTTCTGGCAGGTTCCAGGCATTGTTTGATAATCATATTTTTGGTAGGCAGGCATTAGAGTTTGCCTTAAAAACGAATTCTCAAAATGTCTGGGTATGGTTTACTATTCATAACTCTGTTGAGGTAGGGACTTGGGGGTGGTAAAGCTGCAGGGATTAGGCAACTCTAATATGTCATTTGATTCAAACATTACTGAGAAACACATAGAATTTAGTTAAAACATGCATCTACAAATCAAAAGTTCATACTTTTCAATGTGAAGTATGAAAGGATGTGTGCAAACTTAGAGATTCTTCATGCAACTGAGAGGTTAAGGTCCTCCTCCAACAACCTCACTTTTCTTGGCTCTCCCAGGTACCAGGAACAGGATAGTAGTGGTGTTTGGGATCCTAAGATTAATTCTTCAGATACTGGGATCATCATCTTCCTCCCTAAAGAGAAGCTACTATTCAATGAGACTACCATTCTGGAAAGCTGGGAGATCATTAGAGAGGAGGTAGAATTGAAATCTAAACACACTTGACTTTGTGACCTAATGTCAATCTTGGGGAAGAAGGACCATTAACAATGAACATATAGGCATGAACCTATGAAGAGCATTATTAGTGACATTCTGTGACACTAGGCTTACATATCAGAGAAAGAACTAAAAATTCAAAAGTAGAATGATATATGGCCAGAGACAGCCAAGGATGGCCAGATCAGCTCTCTCTTCAGTGATGATATCTTACTCGAGGCCTAAAGACCTATGAATACAAGTAGAAACTTGCAGAATGGCTAACATGGGTGATAAACATCACAGCATGGAAGAGAGAATGTATTTTCCACATACTATCTGGCTAGGACTTAAACCCTGTGTCTTACGAAATCAGGCCTGTGATGGTTACCATCCTTATATGCAATGGCTCAGGACCTCAGAATTCTGAAGTCTAACATTTACTGATATACACTTGTCATTCAAACTGATATTTCCTTGTGTATTTCTAGTTGTGTTGGTGGTGTGAACAGCTGTCTTCCTAGTTAACCTGTCTACCAATCCTCCTTTCTAATCAGATAAACTCAGCAACTTTCTGTGTGTCTGATTCAAGCACTTATCTTTCTCCATGTCATGACCAGGCACAAAATATAAAATCCACATTGAGCTCTATAAATCTTCTTTGATGAACAGTCAATGGTCTTTCCTTGTTGCCTCTGGCAAAAGAAGCAAACTTCTTTGCAAAGCAAAGTCGTTTGTTGATAAATAAGCTCTACAAACAACCCCTAAAGCCTCTCAAATGTAATCTTTCCATAGTATGAATGCATATCCCATAGCCAGTTCTAAGGTACCACAGTTGATCAATCAGACCACACATAAACAATGGGTTTCCAGTTGGTATTAGCATGAGTGTCCCAAACTCTTGAAGAGCCATTTATGCTGACTTGCTTTATCATTATGTATGGCTTTCCCCAACATTTATGATCTGGGATATACTTGCAGTTCCACATGTATTCCAGGATGTTAGACATGAGAATGCCTTTGTTCATGCTATCTGAAATATCTGTCCAGAGCACCCCATTTTTGTTCATTATATTTTATTTAAGTTATTCACTTTTCATTGCTGCCCTCACTCCTAGTCACTTCCCTCCCACAACACCTCTCCCTCCCCCCTCTCCCCTTCTCCTTTTTACCCCACCTACCATCACTGAAAGAAGACTTTTGGTTCTGTCATCTTGCTAGATTTTCTCACTCTCTCAGGACCTGGCATAGATGAGACCTCAAAAAAGACTTCTCTCCTTTGCTTTCTCTGCCTTCATTTGGGCAGCTCAGAAGCTGGCCTTAAAATGAAGATTCAACAGTATTCTGTATTTTACAGCTAATATCTACTTATCAGTGAGTACATTCTATGCATGCCCTTTTGGGTCTAGGATACCTCATTCAGGATGATATTTTCTAGCTCCATTCATTTGCCTGGAAAATTCATGATGTTTTATTTTTAAATGCTGAGTAGTATTTCATTTTGTAAATAAACCACATTTTCTGTATCCATTCTTCAGTCGAGGGACATTTGGGTTGCTTCCAGTTTCTGGCTATTATGAACAAGGCTGCTACGGTGTGTTAGAGAAGCTTTTGGGTATATGCCTAGGAGCAGTATAGCTGCGTCTTCAGGTAGAACTATTTCCATTTTTTCTGAGGAACCACCAGATTGATTTCCAGAGTGGTTGTACTAGTTTGCAATCCCATCAGCAATGGAGGAGTTCCCCCCCCCCTTTTAGCATCCTCGACAGTATGTGCTCTCTCTTGAGGTTTTAATCTTAGTCATTCTGATGGGTTTAAGGTGGAATCTCCGAATCGTTTTGATTTGAATTTCCCTGATAACTAAGGATGTTTAATATTTCTTTAAGTGCTTCTCTACAATTCAAGATTCCTCTGTTGAGAATTCTCTGTTTAGCCCTGTGAAGTACAGAATACCCATAATACACACCACAGACCCTACGAGATTAAACAAGAAGGAAGAAGGCCCAAGTGAGGATGCTTCAATCCACTTAGAAGGGGTAACAAAATAATCGTGGGAGGCAGAGGGAGGAAGGGACCTAGGTAGGAGAGGGGAAAGAGGAAAGGAGGGCAGGATCAGACTTGGTGGGAGACAGGAGAGAAGTCCAGAGAGCCAAGAGAAGGAGTGGAAATATGCAGCTGCCACTCCCTCCCTGGTGTGGGTAGGGCGAAACATCTAGAAAGTCCAGAAACCTCAGATAAGGGAGTCTTCCAAGACTCAATAGGGATGACCTTAGCTGAAATGTCCATCTGTAGGGAGATGGAACCTGAAGAGACTACCTCCGGTAGTTAGATCAGATTTTGAAGGTGGGATGGGGAAACCAACCCACCTTCAAAATTTTCAACCACAATTGTTCCTGTATAAAAGAAATACAGGAACAAAAATGGATCAGAGACTGAAGAAAAGGCTTCCCAGTGACCGGCCCAACTTGAGATCTATTCCAAGGGTGGTCACCCAGCCCTGACACTATTGTTGATGCTATGTTGTGCTTGCAGAAGGGTGCCTAGCACGTTTGTCCTCTGATAGGCTCTGCCAGCAGCTCACTGAGATAGATGCAGATACTCCACAGCCAAGCATTGGACTGAGGTTGGGAACCCCTGTGGAAAAGTTAGGGGAAGGATTGAAGAAGCTGAAGGAGATGGCAACCCCAACCAACAGTGTCAGGTAATCTCTGGGAGCTCCCAGAGAGTAAGTCATCAACCAAAGAGCTTACATGGGCCGGTCTGAGGCCTCCAGCACATATGTAGCATAGGCCTGCCTTGTCTGTGCCTTGATGCCCCGGGGAAAGGGGATGCCTGGAGGGAGCACCTTCTCAGTGGTGAAGAGGAGGCGGAAGAGGGGAATAACTCTGCAAAGAGGGCTTTGGAGGAGGCAACATGGATATAAATAAATAAAATAATAATAATAATAATAATAATATTAACAATAAATGAGGATTCATGTACAAGTAACTTATCTGTAAGTCTTCTCATGTAAAATCAATAGGAGTGTAGGGAAAGAGAGATGGTAGGGGAAAGAGGCCAAGCACAGGTAGATATCACTATGGAGAACTAACTATCTCAGCTGAATTGCATAGGAGACTTCTGGAGACAGAATGGATTACACATCACAGCTGTGTTGTTCCGAGATGGAGATTGATACCTGAGTGTCATAAGAGATGTTTTGGGGGAAGCAAACTCTTAAACACTTCAGCCCTATGTAGAAGTGCACTAAGTGGGCTCTCTGCAGCCTGGGAAATTAGAGCATGGAAGCCTTTGAGGCTCCTCCCACGCTTCAGCTTTCTTTCTTATACTTTCTTGTTTGATGTAGTCAGCAAAGATAATGCCAATATGATGTAAGCTTGGTAAAAACTGGAAAATAGTTTTCCAGGTTCCCTCTGATTTAGCTTCTGCTACTTTTTTTTTCCTTTTAAGAAACACTCTTGATTATCAGGGACATCTAGAACTTGTGTGTCAAGTGTCGGCATGGCAAAAGAACCTGTGCCCAGCCTCCAAGCCGGAGGTGAGAGGAGGCTTAGATGCATTGTTCAAAGGGATTTCCCTGAAGTCTGATTATCATCTAAGTACACTGCACACTGTTGCTCCCCTGCTTGCAACATGTAATTACCAATATTACTTGTAATTTGACAAGTGATGTAGAGGGTGAACATGAAGCGGGAGCTGTAACATTTGGCAATGTATGCTTCAGAGCTCAGCTTCGCACTGTCACCAGGATCATCTGTATGCGCCAAACAAACCTTATGAAGATGGTGGATACTAGGAAGGCGGTGAGAGAGCATTTCTTCCTCCTTTTCCCCTCTCCAAACTTACGGTTCAACACCAGTAGTTCAATCTCACCATCCACAATGAAAACCGACATTTATCATTGCTACAAGCCCATTCACCCTCTGCATTCAAGTAGTGGACTGTTATTTTTTAGCAAATTCTCTTCTTTTAGGATTCACACCTCTTAATGGAATCAATGGGAGGGGAGGTCCTTGGTTCTGTGAAGGCTCCATACCCCAGTGTAGGGGAATGCTAGTGTGGTGAGGTGGGAATGGGTGGGTGAGTGGGGGTGTACCTTCATAGGGAGATGGAAGATGGAATAGGGTGTTTGTGGAGGGGAAACTGGGAAGTGGGATAACATTTGAAATGTAAATATATAAAATAGCCAATTTACAAAAGCAGCTAGAGATAGTTGATAGGTATTTGAGTGGCATAAATTCCAAGGGGAACAAAAAAGAGGTAGAAAAATTATCTGGGGAATTATAAATATTAAAATCAGCAATGGAGAAATTTGATATTCAGCCCAAGTAAATTGTAACCCCATTAACAAATTTTGTTATGATAACCTTGCATTTAACTAACCTTCCAGTCTCTTTCTTATCCATAGAATATTAGTGTTAGTTATCCTATTAATGATATCTTGATCACCAAAGTTCAAATATTTGAGATATTCTAATTTTAAGTCCTTTATCTACTTACTTGAGTCCTTTTTCTTATATCTGAATTGTTGGGCATACAAATCTGGCCTTGAGTGTAGACAGAGCAGGTAACATGGATATGAACGTTTTAGAACCATCACTGCTATGTGTCTGCAAGAAGGTAATGCATTCTTTGCTGCCTGTAGGTTTAAAAGAATCCATTGAATAATATTAAACTAGGGATATGAATGTGGGTAGGGGAGCAAGGAAGAAGGAAAGGCGGAAAGGAGAGCTGAGGATGGAGCTGATTAAGCTTGCATCCCTCTTTAGCTTTCAGATGCTGCCAGGCCATCCAGGAGATGTCAGGCAAATTTATCTCCATACTTATTTTTTTTTCATCATTTTACTCCTGTATTGAATCTTCTGGATCTTTCCCTGGTTCTGCAGCCTTGCTATGTAAGTATAAAGATTGTTATTTTAATCTAGAAATAGTCATTTACTGTGCTCCAAGTTAATTTCCTAGTCTAACCTTTAGTTCTTTGTCAAGCATCATTGTCGGAATATCCATTATTAAAAAACAAAGCAAAATGTATTTCTAGGGTTTGTGTAGTCCCACAAAGACTCGATGTTCTAGAATTGAGGGAATAACCAGAGGGTCCCCCAACCTCACAAAGGAGAATGGAATGGGGAATGGGGGAAGGGTTGTGTGTGGGGTGCCTGGATGGGGGTGCAGTGAGAGGGTTGTAAAGTGAATAAGTAAAAAGTAAAATGAAAGAAAGGCAAAAATGAAGGCACAAAATAAATACAGCTACATATATACACTTAGAAAAAAAAGCGGGGGGGGGCAGGGATCCAAGAAAGGGGAAATCATCTGAAATGTAAATAAAGAGTATATCCAATAAAAACAAACAAAGCAAAATGTATGGCATATCTACAGAAGTGAAACTAGAACTGACATGTGACCCAGCATTCCCACTCCAGGGAATATGTAGAAGGGTGATGACTAGAATGTCAGAAGTAAAGCTGTTGTCCATGCTATTTTCAGGACTATTTACAATAGCCAAGTTGTAGAAGGAACCTAAATATACATTAGCAGAAGAACAAAGAAACTGCAATACTACACACACACACACACACACACACACACACACACACACAACTATGTACATGATACTCTAGCATATGATTCAGTCTTTTAAAAAGAGGGAAATCTTGTCATCTGCAACAACAAAGCTAACTGGGAGAACATAAAACATTGGTAAGTAATGCATGTCAGGCATAAACATTGCAAATTTTCCATGCTCTCAGCTGCATGTTCAATGCATTTATAGAAACGGTGAATAGAGTGGTGAGACCAGGGGTTGTGTAAAGATTGGCATGATGCTGGGCAAAGTGCACACAATTTCAATCAAAGAAAATAAGCTTGAGAACTATGCACAACTATAGTTAATAGTCAATATATTAGATATTTGAAAATAGCAGAGTTGATTTTAAATATTCTCACCATAAAACAATTAAGAATATGAAGTGATAGGTTTATTAATGTTTGATTAATTCACAATGTGTACCTAGTCCAAACATTGTATTCCACATAATGAACATGTGCAATTATTCTTTGTCAATTAAAATTCAATTTAAATAAGATCTTACTGCCCTGTGTGTTCCTCTCCAATACCAGGCCCCTGGAAGCACATTGCCCCTCCCCCTTCCCATAACTTTGTGCCCTTATCTTCTCTCTGGCATTCAGATTTTGGCATCCCTTCTGTGGGTTGTTTTGCTAACTTATACCCTCAGAAGTGCTCTGTCCTGTTTGCTTTAGCACTCATCATTGCATCGTGAAGGAAAAAGTTGTTCTTGTCTAATTCCTACTGTGAATCTGGAAGCCAAATTTGCCAAAAGAACCATGTGTCATTTTACAGAGACTGAAAGCATGAAGGGAAAGGATACATTGTTCTGTGGCTGGTTGTGTTGAATATTCAAGTTCATTGCTTAAATTTCTTTCTTTTATCAACTACCACTGGACCTTAGAACAGGCTATATTGGCTTTTATGAGCAGTTGTTTGGCTGACTGTTTTCAATATTTATAAAACACTTCACATTTTCTGGGTTAGTATTTGCAACCCTGTTGAGTTTTCCCTTCTCAACCTGCTTCCTGCTAAGAATAGAACATGACAAGAGTGACCTCCTTGATAGAGGATCTGGAGCAGCTTTCTCAAACCTGGAGGGGCACTACTATCACCTGGGTTTCTTGTTCAAATTGCATTCTGGTTTAGCAGGTCTGGGCTAAAGCACAAGACTGTGCATCCCTATCAAGCACCTAGATGCTGCTGCTGCTGCTGCCAGTACAGGGTACACTTTGGGTGGCCAGGCTGTCAGTGCCTTTGATGCTAGAAATTTGGACTGTGAGTCATGAACAATAATAATGGTTAATGAAGTTAGGTCTTAGACCTATCATTTCCTATGAATGTGTATAGTGTATGCACTACATTTTGGAAAGAATTTGGTAAAACTGTAGCTCCTTGGGCAGATAGATGCTCTCTTGTGCATCTTCTCTGAGATTTTATATGATTGCTCTGAAAAAGAGGAAGAAAGATCAAAATCTTGGGCTAGAACAGTGGTCCTCAACCTGTGGGCTGTGACCCTTTTGGGAACTGCATTTCAGATATTCTGCATATCAGTTATTTACATTGCCATTCATAAACATAGCAGCATTACAGTTATGAGTAGCAATGAAATAAGTTTATGTTGTAGGGGTTTTTACCACAACATGGGGAACTGTAATAAAGGGTCACAGCATTAGGGAAGTTGAGAACCACTACTCTAGAATGATCTTTCCCCCACAGCAATGTTCAGTTTGACAGTGCCTCTAGCGATAGTGCTGAACCACTGGCTTCCTCGGGGGTCTTGTTCAGGTATTTAACACTGGGATCCTGAGAGATACAGATTAATCATACCTGTCAAAGTTTCCTAGAGATAGCATCCTTTCAAGCTAAAATGGTATTCAACTGTAATTAAAAACGGTGACAAATAAGGCTGTGGCTATTTTTCATCTCCTAGTTTTGATCACTCGTCCCTTCCCTTGAGATGCCTCTTTTGATTTCAGCTATTGATGCTTTATCACACATATTTTCAAAGTCACTGCAAAAAAAAAAAAACTAGTAAACCCTAGATTTCTAGTAGCAAAATTGGCCTTAAGCATGGAAATTGCTTTGGAAACTACCTGCCAAATATTCTGGTGAAGGCAATAGAAGGATATGGCTCAGAGCTCGCCATGGGGCCCACACGTGTAACCCGTCATAAGCACTTGTCTCCATTCTCCATTCAATTTCTCCACCATCCTTTTTTTCTCTTTTCCAGTTCCATTCTCATCTCTTGGCCACATGAGTCTTTTTATTTTCCCATTTCTCAGAAGGCAGCATGGTGGCTGGAACAGAACTTATTAGAAGTATGATGGAGAATGGGGTTTTCCTCCCTTGTCTTTGATGACAATACTTGAGATTGCCTTAGGTCAAAGAGTATATCTATGTTCCAATGTTCAAAATCCATTTTTTTTATCCATGCTCATCTCTATTACTGTTAAGAAATGTCCTCAAGTATTCAAGTTCAAATTTGTTATCTCATGAGCTAGTGATCCTAGTTGAATCTTGAGCTATACATAGGGTTAGATACTAGAAACAAAAACAAACTCTTGGTTGTGGGAAGGAAGTACAAGTTTAGGAGCTTGAAACTGTAAGCAGATTTTGCTGACTTGGCTTTCCCATTTCGGGGAGTTATTAACCTTCATTAATTTCTCTACCTCCCATAAAATGTCTTTATTGATTTTTCTTCACATCGCACACTTTATACAGGAGACTGAGGCTGACCTGCAAACATTTAGTTTGCTATTTTGCATGACTACAATTGAAGTCAACGGGAGATACCACAGGTCTACAAAACCTAGGACACTGCTAGGAAAACAGATTGTTTGCCCCAGATTCTTTTCCTCCTAGGCTCATCTTTCATTTGATGCATAGAACAGGATTAGTGCCTTTCACAGGCTTCATCTTCGCTTGTTCAGTTTGCTGTCATACTATTGGCTCATCTCACTGCTAATCCTGAAAGAATATCATATTTATAAAGTATTATAATCATTGGTACCAGATATCTTTGACCCATGCATTACACTATATATGTTTCCCTGCTTCAGCACACTAAACACTAAGAAAATAGCTTTTTGACTAGGTGTATGGCTCCATGTCATCTTTCCCTTCCCCAAGCTGGGATTTTGTCTGGCTTGAATTTCAGCAGGTTTTGTGCATCAGCCCTATTGTGTCTAGAAAAGACTGTTTTCTTGGTGTCACCCACCACCTTTTATTCTTAGTCTTTCCATTTCTCTTCCACATAGAACCCTAAGCCTTGAAGGTTGAGGTAGGCATGTCATATAGACATCCCATTTAGGGCTGGGTGCTCCATGGTCTTGTATTCTTAGCATGTTGATTAGTTGTGGGTTTCTGTGTTAATTGCTATTTCCTGCAAGAAGCTCTTCTGATGAGGGCTCAGTGATGCCTTGATCTATGAGTATAGCAATTCATCAATAGGAGTTGTTTTGTTATGTTCATTTGGCAGAATAATAGTAGTAAGCTTTTCTCTAGGGTCTATGACAAATCTAGTCTCAGGACATTGGCTTCATTAACAGTGTTAGGTATTGTTTCCATCTCATGGAGTGGGCCTTAAATCCAAGCAAAAAGTGGTTAATTACCCCCCCCATAATATTTTTACCACCATTACAGCAGTGGGCATGTCTTATAGACAGATTTTTAATATAGTTCATAGAGTTCAGAGTTTCATGAGATGGTTTATTAATTTTCTCTTTTGTTAGCATACATAACACCTTCCAGTGTTATGAACACATCAGTAGGGGTGAAGCTTCCAGTTGAGCACCAGCTTGATTTATTCACATTCAGTGGCAAAAGTATGTGGTATCTTTGGCAATAGGATTTTGCCATCAGGTTGTGTAGGGTAACCAATAAGATTAGCAATATAGCCGGTAATGTTTAGGGGTGTCTGTAGAAACCCTTTAGCCAACAACTCAAAAATATGTAACCCATTCTAGCCACTAGAGGTTTTATTTGGTAGCATATGATGTTTGGTTGGGAGTATTTTCTCTCTATTATATGACAACTCAATTTAAACTTCTGTTATATAGACTTATATTTTAGAAAACTTTGCCAGTAGTGGGCTTTGTTTGATGGGGCTATCCCTTTATCATTATAACACTTCATCATTATAACACTGCATTCTATTGCTCCTCCTTGGGAAATACTCCTCCCAGCACACCCCATTCATCCCTTACTAGCTAACTAATGTCTGTGAATATTCTACCTATACCATGCCCAAATGACTTAACTCAAAATGGGGCATAGAAAGAGTTCCCAAAAGATGAAACACAAATGACTAAGAAATGCCCAACATCCTTAACTGTTAAGGAAATGCAAATCAAAACTACTTTGAGATTTCATCTTATACTAGTCACAATGGCCAAGATTAATAAAACCAAATGACAGCTCATGCTGGCAAGGATGTGGGAGAAGAGGAACACTCCTTCATTGTTGGTGAGAGTACAAAATTAGATAGCCACTATGGAAATCAATATGGCATTTCCTCAGGAAGCTGGGACTCTATTTACCATAAATCCAACTATAGTACTCTTAAGTATATACCCAACAGACTCTGTATCATAATACAGATACTTGTCCATCAATGTTCATTACTGCTCTATTGGAAACAGCCTTAATGTCCATCAAGTAAAGAATGGATAATGAAGATGTAGTACATTTACAAAATTGAATATTATTTACCTGTTAAGAAAAATGACATTATGAAATATATAGTTAAACTAGATTTGAGCTAGAAACAATTATTCTGAGTGAAAGAACCCAGATCCAGAAAGATAAACTGTGTTTTCTCTAGCTATATAGAAAGAGTCCAGGTTCCTACTACTGAGTTCCTGATCTTTTGGAATGAAGGGAGTAAATCCTCAGTAATCTGTCTCTTGTAGTTTTAGTACTTGTAAGCATTTTGTTTGGGCTTTTCCAAATGCAAGTGGTTTTATTATTTACTTCTGATTATAAAGCATAATGCTTATTGATGTGAAACTCCAAACAACATGGAATATTGTAACAAAGGAAAGCACAACCCTATCTTCTGTCACTTAGGGATTAAGATGACTTACAGCTTTTCCTGCCCTATTCTCCCCATGGATGCAATTTTATCCAATAGACTTGCATGCTTTTAATCAAAATCCTGTTGTTATTTCAGCAAGTAGATATATTTAAATAGGCATTTATTTTCATTGCAGTGAACAGAGCATAAACATACACTAAGGACTGTTTATAATTCACAGAGTTTCTTTTATCCCCCCTCCAATTTCTGTGTTTTATTTTATTTCTTTAACCAGGGCCCCCAGCAGTCTTGGAGGGGCAACCTTGGCTGTCATGGTTGCCAGGGGGAGGAAGAGAAGGAAGGAGGTGCAGGTGGTCAGGCAGTGGGAGGCAAGCTCCATGCTGTCACTTCTAGGAGAATTGGCCTTCTCTATTCCTGCCAGGTGGGAGTTGAAGTGACGTCAATTTCTCATTTTATACAGTCACCTTATTTTTTCCTACTTCCTCCATCCCTCTGCCTACTGCCCAGACAGCAGAGGGGAGGTATCTGCAGAGAGGTATCTGTGTGGTTATCAGGTTCCTCAGGCGTTTCTGAGTTAGGGGGTGAACAGTTTTTCTCTGAGCCCTGCTGCTCTGATCATTGCAGACAGGTGCATCTCATGGCTGAATAGGAATTGCCTGGGGAGATGGTTAATAATACAAACTCCTGTACCTTAGTCCTGGAGATTCTGATTCTGTAGGCCTGGGATGCAGCCCAACACTTTATTTTAAGAGCTCTAAATGTTCCTGATGAGCCATGTGGTTATCCCTTTCTTTCCTCTCTGGGTAGTTGAGGTGTGATTCATGGACCACCTTCATTGTCATCACCAGGGAGCTTATTAGAAATGCAGGATTTCAGGTGGTATCTGCTATGCCAGTGCTTGTAGTTTAATACTACCCCCCCGATAATTCTTATTGCACATTAAACTTTGAGGAGAGCTATGGTGCCCCAGTGACATAAAAATGGATGAATTTTTCTTTGTGGGGTTTAGGTAAAAACAGCATACCTTATAAAATTCATACCAAATTATTTGTTGGTGAAATTTCATAAGAACAGACTTATGGCTTATATAGGATTTTCCTAAAAGAGAAATGGCAAACAGTATAGCATCATTCCATATTAGAGGAAACTCTCATCATTTTAAATGCTGGCTTACCTTGATGTTATGCGTGCTTCATGAAAGAAACAAAGACATATAAATATTTTAGATTAAAGGTTAAAATTGGACCATATTTTTCTGTTCCAAGTGATTTGACATCTCAGCTCTTAGATAATAAAAGCTTTCTGTAAAAAATTCAAGTGGTCTTAGGTAATGTTTTTACCAAGGTGTGCACTGCTGATGTCCAGCCAATAACAAGTGCATTTCAGGAGAATCAAAACAGCAATTCAGTGTTCATTTTAATCAGTGAACTCATGCCCCACACTAGTTCCTGTGGAGCCATCATTCAGGCAAACCTTTGGCCTTCTTTGTTGTTTGTGAAAGCTTTGTAACTAGAATTGTGACTCATCTAGATGTGTCCCAGAAAAAAAAAAACATCCTTATGCTTCAGCACATTTAACATTTAAGTTATTATTTAATAAAGTCACTGTAAAGAAATATTTTCTTTTCTCCCACTTAGAGGGGTCATGACAGTACTTTTCTATTTATTTGGTTTAGATGCAGGGTAAAATCCAAGAAAAGGTCCTTATGATTAACTGGTGTTCAGGGCTCCATGTGTCCCACTTTCATGATTTTCTCTTTCAGAGACTTCCTTTTTCAGTTCTTACAGCCCATAACTCCTCTGTGTCCTCTTGCTCATGCCCAAACTCACCTATGGATGATTTTCCAGCATCACATATGTTTAGTACACTCTTTTTAAATTAGATATATTCTTTATTTACATTTCAAGTGTTGTCCCCTTTCCTAGTCCCCCTCCCCCAAGGAACATACTTTTGTAGTCCTCTGGGATTACTTTGGACTTCCCCAAACCAGAACCTGGGTTAGAGGGTTTGCCTTAACCCAGCAGGGTGTTTGTCACTCTTCAGGAAGGTGTTAGCATAGTAGCTTTGTAGGAAATGAGGTTCCTTCGGTCCCTGGCATGCCATATATCCTGTCCTTGGGTTTGAAATAAGACTCTTGTGCCTTTACAAATTGTGTTCATCTTCCACAAAGGAAGACTATGAGGAGATACAACATTGCTTTTCTTTATTATTTTAAATGTATATTTTGCCTACACATATGTATGTGCAATATATATGTGCCTAATGCCTATAAAGGTCAGAAGAGGGAATTGGAACTGGAGTTACAGTTGGTTGTGAAACTCTGTGTGGGTGCTGGGAACTGAAAAAAGGTCCTCTGCAAGGGCAGCAAGCCCTGAGTCATCTCCCCAGCCTCACCATTGCTTTTAGAAACAGGTACCGTTTACTGAATTTTCCAAGCATCCCATTCCAGTGATTTTTCTTGTATGTATCTGTCCTAGGTTATAAGCTATGTTATATGACCACCTTTAGATGAAATGAAATATGGGCACTTCGCTTTTCCATATCCTGAACTGGGGTTTTACAACCAGAAAGAAAAATAAAAAATAGATGTTAGTGTGTACTTAGGAAAACATGATCCTATTACTGAGTTATAAATAAAATCTTTGTTTTGTAAAGATAAAGAAGGTCTTGGGCCAAAGGATAAACCTTATATAGAATTTCATCTTTAGATACTGCATATTTAATGTTTGTGTCTAGGATAGGGATTTTCTATTGTAGCCCAGCTATCAGAATGGACATTTGTGTCTTTTCTGGGTATAACTTGGATCCTACTTAAATAAAAGACTACAGTGTGAGATTTTCATGCTCTGCATGTGTCCCAGCTATGCTTGCCTTTGCTTTGGGATGTCATGATCCTAATTAGAGCCTCCAAAACCAGAAATATGCTTTATAATTCCTGTTTTTATTTTAGTGAGGTGTTAGAATAGTTATCTTGAATTGTATTTTCTCTACTCAGTTAATTGCTTTTCTCAAATTGACATTGTAATGTAATCCATGCATGCCCCATTTTTAAAGCAACAACATGCATTTAAGGTAAAGGCATAAGAAAATCAAATTTGTATAAAAGCAGTTTTTATTTCAAATGCTTTGCTTTTCTTGTCCGGACAAGCCTTTGATCTGGTACATTAGCTCTCACTGATGAGGAGAGAAGGGAGTCTGCCTTCCTGGGGTTTGTGCTTAGTGCTAAGAAAATGAGACAGGTCTCTAGGGTGGCTGAGTTTAGATATCTGCAAAAAATAGTAAATTCTCCTGAAAATCCTTAAAACCAAACAAACAAAAAACAATGTTTGTGATCTGGCCTAGGGACTGAAAGGAAAAGAAGTTAGAGTTACTTTTTGTTCCTTCCAGTTTTCCCAGGCTGGAGGGTGTTGTGGATAGCCCATCTCATTTAATATTTCCCACAACAGAGGGCAGAGTGAAGAGTGGAAGTATCAAATTTTAACCAGTAAACCCACCAGGCAAACATATAAAGATAATAATAGTAATAATAATCATCATCATCATCATCATCATCATCATCATCATCATCTCAACCCTTGGAAGACAGAGGCAGAAGTTTAAGGCTACCCTCAGCTACACAGTCCAATCCTATCGCAAACATATAAAGCAACAAATAAGAGGGAATGAAAAGGGATGCACCATTTTCACCTTTCTTTGGAGGTCACAGCAGCTAGACACTTGACTGGATTCAAGAAAAGGTGTCAAAGAATAGCTCCTTTGTAGTAGAAGAAATGTCAAAGAATTCGAGGCAACTAAACAAACAGACAGGTATGTATTCATTAAACTTACAGTTGGATACTTAAAATGTGAGATTTAGTTGTGATTTCCTTGGGGGGCAGGGGAATGAACACGGTGTCTTAGATAAAATCCTCCTTTGGAGATATTTTGTCTCTGAGCAAACCGTCATTGTTCCTGGATACTGTACCATTTAGCTGACTTGGTGTGACAGTTTTAATTAATCACTGAGAAGGGTAAGTTGCCTGAGGAGATTCCCAGGGGAGTCTGACATGACAGGCAGCAGTTCCTACTGAAATATCATCCCTATCTTACCCCAAATTGAAATTTATTGGAAAAGAAGGACTACAGCAGGTAAGGGAGAATTTTCACAATCTAACAGGTGACATCGTTCTTGAAAATAAAGGTGAATTAAGACCTACAAGCCATTGCCTGTCTATGGAACACTCAGGGTTTTTTGGAAGGTTTTTTACTTGAAGGGCACAGCAAGATAAAGTTCATTTGAGTATGAAAAAAGGAAGATGAAAGCTTAGAAATAGGAGATGAAAATATTTTGATCATGAGATTCTAAAGTGGTTCTTAAAATGCCATCTTTGATAACAAAATACAGCTGATGCTTTTTGTCTTCAATACTTTTCACCTTTCTGTGCCTTTTTCTGTAGCTGTCCTGACCATTTCCTGCACATACCAAAGAGTTTTTCAAGTCAATTCTGCATCTTTCTTAGCCTGCACATACAATAGACTGGAAGTGTGGTATGAGAGTTAGCACATATAGGTGCAACTGTTCAACAAAAGAGGACAAGGGTGGGCCCCTAGATGCTTCCTTTTCTATGAAGGAATAATTCTAGGCTACACTCATCGCCATTTTTAGTGGGCCCTAGAAAGAGTGCTCTTCAGTTGTCCACAATCAGTTCAGCGCACACCCTGGGTCTTCTTTCTCTGCCTTATTTTGGTTGCCATTTCACATCTGACCCCTGCCATCACCAGAATACACAACATTGTTCCACATTCTGCTTTGAAAGAATCCCAAATGAAAGCTCTCTGTTAATTCTTTTGGGTTTCTGTGATCACAGTACATTAATGAAATACCTTACAGTTGGCTTTGGCTCATGGTTTCAGACAGTACCTGTTCATCCTGGTGGTGAAAGTATATGGCAGCCTGTTCACATCATTGCAAATCATAAAAGCAGAGAGTTCAAGGGGCAGGGAATAATGCCCAACCAACTATAACCCTCAAAGGGTCTCTTCTAGTGACCAACTTTCACTGACTCTTCAACTCTTAAAAGTGCTCTAGCTTCCCAAAATAATCAAGGGTCCCAGAATTCCAACCATAATGTTGTGGCAGAAACTTCAGATTCAAACTGCAACAAACTCCACATACCCTGGGTAAGTAAGGACTTGAAATTAACCCTCCCATGAGAGGAGTGACTAATGCCTACACTGGTATCCTTCACAATGTACCGATAGTTCCAGGAGCAAATAGTGACCTGAAGAACTTACCAAGATATCATCATGTGGATTGGAGTAGGGCATACAGCTACCAAGAGGCAACTGACTTAAAGAGAGGAGGAGCTATAGCTTATTATATGAAGAAATAAAGGCTATATAGCTTATTAATTTATCACATAGCTATTTGTTGAGGATTCAGGTCCAGCTCTCTATGTTGTGGACATACTGGTGAATGAAAGCAATAGAAATGATTGCACTTTTTGATTCATATTCCAACAGATAAAATAAAATAAAATAATAAAAAGTAAATTTGAAATTTTTACTTGGTATGAAGGGCTAGGGTAGAATAAGGCAAGGGTGTTTAGCAGTACAGAGAGGGGAATGGTGATAGTTGTGACTGTGGTGGCATGTGTTTGCATAGGTTGCCATAGAAAATTACAACATCGAAAATAACCACAGAGTCAATGACTTATTCACTGTTGTCGAGGCTAGAATCCTTCAATTGAAGTTCCAGAAAACTCAGTTTCTCCTGTGTAGGGTTTCTGTCTTGCTGGTTTGTAGATGGCTGCCCTTTCCATGTGTCCTCTAATGAAACAATGGCTTCTCTTCTTCTAACTCACATTGCTTTCACTTTAACCACTGGTGTATCCGACTGGGGGGGTGTTGTCCTTTCTCTTCTCATAAAATTACCCATCTGTTTTTAATCTCCTTGTAGGAAGAGGAAATTAACAATACAATCCATAACAAGCAGTTTAGGAAGACATCCTTCATAAAGTGACATTTCAGCAAAACAAGAATCTTATCTCTTCAGAATCTGAACTTGGTCTGAGAAACTGGAGAACGCAGAAAATGCTACCACAAGATTGGCTTATATGCAAGCTTTGAATGCATTTTCTTGATTGATCATTGATGTGAGAGTGCTAATCCCATTGTGGGTGGAGTTACCTCTAGGCAGGTGGTCCTGCAGAAGGGGGTTGATTGGGGAACAGGGGTAGGTGAGAGGGCTTATGGGACATTCAGGAAGGGGGGAACTAGGAAAGGGGAAATCATTTGAAATGCAAATAAAGAATATATCTAATAAAAATGATTAAAATAAAAAAAAAAGAAACCAGGCTGAGCAAACCACTCCACAAGCAAACACTCCTCCATATATGAGTCAGTTCCTGGTTTCAGCCTTGGCTTCTCTCAGTGATGGGTTGGGTGACCTGAGAGATGTAAGATGAAACAAACCCTTCTTCATGTTGCTTTTAATCCCAGTGTTCTGTCACAGAAACAGAAATCCTAAGTGAAACAGGGCCTAAGCCACCTGTTTGTGTGGACCAATTTAACAATGAACAGACAAAGCAGAGGGAGATTGAAGCCATTCTGAAATTGTTCAAAGATGACCAATAGGAGTATCAAGGAGAGAGACCTGGGTCAAAAGGATAAATTTGTTACATATATGTGTATGAAAATATAATAAACAAATTAGTTCATACTTAATATATACAAGAATGCTGCTATGATTCTGGTATGAAACTTATGTAAGTCATTTGTTATACCACATCATGGAAGTGAAATTGATTAAAATTAGCTTAAGCTATTCTATGGTCGATGTTTACAGGGATCTTGTTCCTTATACAATATCATCCGTATGGATATTATGAAATTAGTATAGTGTGCCAAAATGTATAAAATTATCATCACATAAAAACATTTTTCCTGTCTTTTCCTTTAGAATTTGCTATTGAGATAATGCTTAAAAAGCTCTTCCTATCAAAGTAACTTCTCCTGTTGGTCCTCTTTTCAATTAGTCCACCATTTCTTTATGTCCTTTCTATCCCCATATAGAGTCTAAATATGAGAGAAAACATTCAATACTCGTCATAGTATGTCCAGCTTATTTCACTTGCCATGGTGATCTCTAGTCCATATATTTTCACGCAATCAACACCTTTAAAATCAAACACCTACTGCAATTTACTTAGCTATTCATCTGTTGATGTATCCTTAGGCTGATTCTATAGTTTATGTGTTGTGAATAGTACCACAGTAGATATGAGTGAACAGGTTATCTTTATTGTACACTGATTTTGGTTCCTTTACCTATATATTATACTAAGGAATGGTAAAGCCACAGTCACTTGGTAGTTCTATTTTCAGTTTTTTAAATTTTAAATTATTTCTTTTATTTTTTGAAATTATAATATAGTTGTAAACCCATCACTAAAATCAATTTTAGAATGTTTTCCTTACTGCAGATAAAATCCTCATATATTTGGCAGACAACCGCTATTCTTTACAGATCCTTCCAGTCCTAGGTAACTACTCTACAGGTTTGACTTTCTTGAATATTTCATATAAGTAGAACTTCATAATAGATAGCATTTGAGAGTAGTTTCTTTAATTTAAGGTAATCTTTTCAGGTTAATCTGTTATAGAATATATCAACATCCCATTCCTATTTATGCTAAATCACCTCACATTGTCTAGCTACGTTCTACTTTATGATCTCTTAGACCTATAAGTTGTTTCTACATTTTTAAAATGCAAATGATACTGCTATAAAAATTGTGTTCAAGTTTCTGTGTGTCATGCATATTGAAATTTAGTCACTAATTCAGTTTCTCTTTTTGTTTTCACTGATATTTTGAGTTAGGGTCTTAACCTATAGCTCAGGCTAGCTTTGGTTATATTATGTAGCCAAGGCTGTTCTCAAACTTGTATATTCTTCTTGTTTAAAGTTTCTACCTGCTGATATTACAGGAGTGAGCCTTTATGCTCAGCTTCAAATTCAATCTCTTTGTTGATTGTGTCTATTCAGATATTGTATTTCCCTTTGAGTTATCTTTTATAGTTTGTATCTTTCAAGGAATTTGTTTTATCTAAGTTATCTAGTTTATTAGAAGTCATAGGGTTTAAAAAAATACTTGGTGTCTAGGAAGACCTAAGGGATTGTGGAAGATAGCATCCCTGAGATTGTTTTTGGATTCCCTAAAGCATTTACTTAGATGATGTTTGATGTTGTAAGATGATTTACTTAGATGTTTGAAGTCAGAACACCATTAGCATAACTGTTGCCCCTAATAAATAGCAAAAAAATTAAAAGGAGAAACAAAATATAGATATTAAAGTAATTAAAAAGCCTGTCCTTACCATATATTTTGGGTTCAAGCAGCTGATTCTATTTGTCTTATATGAACTGAAGTTGAGTTGCCAAAAATTTCCTGGTATGATGTTAAAGAAGGAACTCAAAGACTTAAGGAGATGAAAACATTGAATTTTATCTATCTTCTGCAGATGGCTTTACTCAACACAAAGCTCTATCCTCTGAGAAATCCTAGAGGTTCTTCCCTTTAATATGGAAAAGGGTGAACTGATGAAGATTGTCTTTCATCTTATTGATATGGTGGATAATATTTATCGATTTGTAGTGAACTACCCTTGGGTCCACAGGATGAACCCCAGTTGATCATGGTGAGTTATCTTTTTAATATATTGTAGGATTTGGTTTGAAAGGTTTTTTTGATAATCTTGGTGTCTATCCACATCAAGAATACTGACCTGTAATTTTCTTTTGTTGTGCTTTAAATAGTATTGGTATCAGGATAATGCTGGCCTTTCTTTCTTTCTTTCTTTCTTTCTTTCTTTCTTTCTTTCTTTCTTTTTCTTTTTTCTTCTCTCTCTCTCATACTTGAAATGTAAAGAGAATTGGTATTTGTTACTTTTAAATGTTTGTGAGAGTCAACAATAAAGCTTCTTTTTACTTTTATTTTTAGATAGTCTCACCAATTTGCAAGGCTAGTCTTAACCTGATTCTGAAGCTCACAAAGGTCTTGAGCTGTGATCATCCCAACACAACCTCCCATGTAGCTGGGATTACAGATATGTACTACCATGGTCAGCTTCCAAGTCTCTTTGTTCGGATAATTTTTTGTATTGAAAGCTGCTTTTTTGGTATCTGTTGGGGGAAACGTTGGAGATCCTACTCTGTTGCCATCTCGCTCTGCCTTTCATTAGGAACCATAATTATTACCACTTATGATATTTGCTAACTTTTTAAAGAGATCACTATATATTTTAGGTATTAACTTTATTCTATCATATTTACTGAAGATATTTTCTCAGTCATTTGATCAATTTGTTTCTGATGTTATGATGCTTTCCTTTGTTATTTTAATAATTGCTTTTTCTCCATTAGTTAAATCATTTATTCACTTTACATCCTGATTACTGCCCCACCTCCTCCTCACCCCCCTCACACAGTCTCTCCCCCTATCCACCTCTCCTCCTCTCAGAAGGGGAAGGACCACTTGGTTATCACCCTACACTAGCACATCAAGTCTCTGCTGGTCTAGGTACATCTTCTCCCACTGAGGCCAGACAGGGCAGACCAGTTAAGGGAACAGATTCCATAGTCAGCCAACAGCTTTAGGGCCAGCCCTTGCTTCAGTTGTTGCAGGACCCATATGGAGACTGATCTGGACATCTGCTACATATATGCTGATTGGTTTTTTTCTTTCTTTGTTTCTTTGCTTGTTTCTTTCTTTTTTGAAACAATTTCTATGCTATGCAGCCCAGGCCATTCTGAACCAGTAGACCAGGCTGACACTGAATTCACAGAGATGCACCTGCATCTGCCTCTGCAGAATTCTGAAGGAAGTCATGTGCCCAATTCTTTTTATTTCTTTTTTATTATCACTAATATTATTATTTATTCTATATTCTTTGTTTATATTCCAAAGGCTTTCCCCTTTGCCAGTTCCCCCCTCACCATATGTCCCATAAGTCTTCTCTCCCCCCACTTATTCCCCAATCACCGCCCCCACCATTCCTCTGTTCTGGTACTCTCCTACAAAACTAGAGCCAATCTTCTCAGGCCCAGGGTACTCTCCTTCCTTTTTGATGGAAATCTTTTGACTTGCTAATTGTGCCTTGAGTATTCAGAGCTTCTGGGCTCATTAATATTAACTTATCAGTGATTGCATTTCATGTGTATTCTTTTGTGATGGGGTTAACTCACTTACGATAATATTTTCCAGATCCAACCATTTGCCTGCAAATTGCATGAATTCATTATTTTTAATTGCTGAGTAGTATTCCACTGTATAAATATACCACATTTTCTGTATCCATTCCTCCATTGAGGGACATCTGGGTTCTTTCCAGCTTCTGGCTATTATAAATAAGGCTGCTATGAACATAGTGGAGCATGTGTCTTTATTGTATACAGGGGAATCCTCTGGGTATATGCCCAGGAGTGGTATGACAGGGTCCTCTGGAAGTGTCATGCCCAATTTTCTGAGAAAACGCCAGACTGATTTCCAGAGCGGTTGTACCATCTTGCAATCCCACCAACAGTGGAGGAGTGTTCCTCTTTCTCCACATCCTCACCAGCACTTGTTGTCTCCTGAGTTTTTAATCTTAGCCATTCTGACTGGTGTGAGGTGGAATCTCAGGGTTGTTTTGATTTGCATTTCCCTGATGACTAATGATGTTGAACATCTCTTAAGGTGTTTCTCAGCCATCCAGATTTCTTCTGGTGAAAATTCTTTGTTTAGCTCTGTACCCCATTTTTTGATAAGGTTATTTGGTTCTTTGGGGTCTAACTTCTAGAGTTCTTTGTATATATTGGATATTAGCCCTCTGTCATATGTGGGGTTGGTGAAGATCTTTTCTCAATTTGGTGGTTGCCATTGTCCTCAAGGGTCTTCCCCAGTTTCTTTTCTATTAATTTTAGTGTGTCTGGTTTTATGTGGAGGTCCTTGATCCACTTGGAGTTGATCTTAGTACAAGGAGATAAGAGTGGATCAATTCTCATCCTTTTGCATGTTTACCTCCAGGTGAGTCAGCACCATTTGTTGAAAAGGCTATCATTTTTCCACTGGATGTTTTCAGCTCCTTTGTCAAAGATCAATTGGCCATAGATGTTTGGGTTCAATTCTGGGTCTTCAATCCTATTCCATTCATCCACCTCCCTGTCACTGTACCAATACCATGGAGTTTTTAACACTACATGCTCTGTAGTATCACTTGAGGTCTGGGATACTGATTCCCCCAGAAGTTTTTTACTGTTGATGATAGTTTTAGCTATACTGCTTTTTTTGTTATTCCAAATGAATTTGAGAATTGCTCTTTCTATTTCTATGAAGAACTGATTTGGGATTTTGATGGGGATTGCATTGAATCTGTATATTGCTTTTGGCAAGATTGCCATTTTAACGATATTAATCATGCCAACCCATGAGCATGGAAGATTTTTCCATTTTCTGAGGTCTTCTTCCATTCCCTTCTTCAGAGACCTGAAGTTTTTGTCATATAAATCTTTCACTTGTTTGGTTAGAGTCACACCAAGATACTTTATATTGTTTGTGGCTATTGTGAAGGGTGTCATTTGCCTAATTTGTTTCTCAGCCTGCTTATCCTTTGAGTATAGCAAGGCTACTGATTTGCTTGAGTTGATTTTATAACAAGCCACATTGCTGAAGTTGTTTATCAGCCATAGGAGTTCTCTGGTGGAGTTTTTTGGGTTACTTAAGTATACTATCATATCATCTGCAAATAGTGATAGTTTGACTTCTTCTTTTCCAATTTGTATTCCTTTGACTTCCTTATGTTGTCGAATTGCTCTAGCTAGTACCTCAAGTACTATATTGAAAAGATATATGAGAGGGGGCAGCCTTGTCTAGTCCCTGATTTTAGTGGTATTGCTTCAAGTTTCTCTCCATTTACTTTGATGTTGGCTACCCATCTGCTGTAAATTGATTATACTATGTTTAGGTATGGGCCTTGAATTCCTGTTCTTTCCAAGACTTTTAGCATGAAAGGATGCTGAATTTTGTCAAATGCTTTTTCACCATCCAATGAGATGACCGTGTGGTTTTTTTCTTTGAGTTTGTTTATGTAGTGGATTACATTGATGGATTTCCCTGTATTGAAACATCCCTGCATCCCTGATATGAAGCCATCTTGATCATGGTGAATGATCATTTTGATGTGTTCTTGGATTCGGTTGGCAAGAATTTTATTGAGTATTTTTGCTTCAATGTTCATAAGGGAAATTGGTCTGAGTTACTCTTTCTTTGTTGGATCTTTGTGTGGTTTTGGTATCAAGGTAATTGTGGCTTCATAGAATAAATTGGGTAGTGTTCCTTCTGTTTCTGTTTTGTGGAATAGTTTGAAGAGTATTGGTATTAGGTCTTCTTTGAAGGTCTGATAGAATTCTGCACTAAAACCATCTGGTCCTGTGCTTTTTTTGGTTGGAAGACTTTCTATGACCACTTCTGTATCTTTGGGGGTTATGAGACTGTTTAGATGATCTATTTGATCCTGATTTAATTTTGGTATTTGGGATCTGTCTAGGAAATTGTCCATTTCCTCCACATTCTCCAGTTGTGTTGAGCATAGGCTTTTTAGTAGGATCTGATGATTTTTTGAATTTCCTGTTTCTTTTGTTATATCTCCCTTTTCATTTCTAATTTTGTTAATTTGAATACTGTCTCTGTGCCCTTTGATATGTCTGGCTAAGGGTTGATCTATCTTGTTGATTTTCTCAAAGAACCAGCTCCTGGTTTTGTTGATTCTTTCTGTGGTTCTCTTTGTTTCAACTTGATTGATTTCAGCCCTGAGTTTGATAATTTCCTGTCTTCTACTCCTCCTGGGTGAAATAGCTTCTTTTTGTTCCAGAGCTTTCAGGTGTGCCATTAAGTTGCTAGTATATGCTCTCTCCTGTTTCATTTTTGAGGAACTCAGGGCTCTGAGAGTTTCTCTTAGCACTGCTTTCATTGTGTCCCATAGATTTGGGTATGTTGTGCCTTCATTTTCATTAAATTCTAAAAAGTCTTTGATTTTTTTCTTTCTTTTTTCCTTGACTAAGGTTTCATTGAGTAGAGTATTGTTCAGCCTCCACGTGTCTGAAGATTTTCTGTTGTTTTTATTGCTATTGAAGACCACTCTTAAACCATGGTGATCCAACAGGAGGCATGGGATTAGTTCGATCTTCTTATATTTGTTGAGGTCTGTCTTGTGACCAATTATATGGTCGATTTTGGAGAAGGTACCATGAGGTGCTGAGAAAAAGGTATAGTCTTTGTTTTAGGATGAAATGTTTTATATATATATATATATATATATATATATATATATATATTCCAATTAGTCCAAAGTTTTAATGAGTTTCCCTGTGTCCCTGTTTAGTTTCTGTTTTCCTGATTGGTCCATTGAGGATAGTGGAGTGTTGAGGTCCCCCACAATTATTGTGTTAGGTGCAATGTGTGCTTTGAGCTTTACTAAAGTTTCTTTTACGAATGAGGGTGCCCTTGCATTTGGAGCATAGATGTTTAGAATTCTGAGTTCTTCTTGGTGGATTTTTTCTTTGACCAGCAAGAAGTGACCTTCTGTGTCTCTTTTGATGACTTTAGGTTGAAAGTCAATTTTATCTGATATTAGAATGGCTATTCCAGCTTGCTTCCTGAGACCATTTGCTTGCAAAATTGTCTTCCAGACTTTTACACTATGGTAGTGTTTGTCTTTGATCCTGAGGTGTGTTTCCTGTATGCAGCAAAATGTAGGGTCCTGTTTTCGTATCCAGTCTGTAAGTCTATGTCTTTTTATTGGGGAATTGAGTTCAATGATGTTAAGAGATATTAAGGAATAGTGATTATTTCTTCCTGTCATTTTTGATGTTATTTTTGTTTTTGAGTGGTTATCTTCTTTTGAGTTTGATGGAAGATGGTTACTATCTTGCTTTTTCCAGCATATAGTTTCCCTCCTTGGATTAGAGTTTTTCTCCTATTATCCTTTGTAAAGCTGGGTTAGTGGAAAGATATTGTGTAAATTTGGTCCTGTCATGGAATATTTTGATTTCTCCATCTATGTTGATTGAGAGTTTTGCTGGGTATAGTAGTCTTGGCTGACATTTGTGTTCTCCTAGAGTCTGCATGAGATCCACCCAGGATCTTCTAACTTTCATGGTCTCTGGTGAGATGTCTGGTAAGATTCTGATAGGTCTTCCTTTATATGTTACTTGGCCTTTTTCTCTTACTGCCTTTAATATTCTTTCTTTGTTTAGTACCTTTGGGATTTTGATTATTATGTGATGGGAGGTATTTCTGTTCTGGTCCAGTCTGGAGTTCTGTAAGCTTCTTGTATATTCATGGGCATCTCTGTCTTTAGGTTAGGGAAATTTTCTTCTTTAATTTTGTTGAAGTTATTTGCTGGCCCTTCAAGTTATAAATCTTCACTCTCATCTGTATCTGTAATCCTTAGGTTTGGTCTTCTCATTTTGTCCTGTTTCCTGGATGTTTTGTGTTACAAGCCTTTTGCATTTTGCATTTTCTTTGGCTGTGGAGTCAATGGTTACTATGGTATCTTCAGCATCTGAGATTCTTACTTCTATCTCTTGTATTCTGTTGTCGATATTTGTATCCACGACCCCTGATTTCTTCCCAAGGTTTTCTATCTCTAAAGTTGTCTCCCTTTGTGATTTCTTAGTTGTTTCTACCTCTGTGTTCATATCTTGGATGGTTTTGCTCAGTTCCTTTACTTGTTTGTTTGTGTTTTCCTGCAATTCTTTAAGAGATTTTTGTGTTTCCTCTTTCATGACTTCTGCCTGTTGACTCAATTTCTCCTGCATTTCTTTAAGTGTTTTTTTCATTTTCCCTTTATTGGCTTCTGTCTGTTGATCCATATTCTCCTGGAATTCTTTAAGTGATTTTTGTGTTTGCATTGTAAGGGCTTCTAACCTATTAATATTCCCCTGCATTTCTTTAAGAGATTTGTTTACATCTTTTTTGTGTTCCTCTAGCAGCATCCTGACTAATGCTTTTAAATCCAACTCTTGTTTTTCTGGTGTGTTGGTATATCCAGGACTTGCTGTGGTTGGTGAGTTGGGTTCAGATGGTGCCATATTGTCTTGATTTCTGTTAGTAATGTTCCTACGTTTGCCTTTTGCCATCTGTTTATCTCTGGAGTTATTTGGTCTTATTGTTACTGGTTGGTGTTTGAAGCTCCTGTGAGCCTGGCCTGTGCTGCTGTCGTAGAGGGCGTCTGTGCTCCCAAGGTGGAGACTGGAAGGTTTCTGATACTGGGCTCTGAGTTACCTCCTCAGCTCTACTGGGCCAGACCCAAGTCCTCCCCCAGCTTGCTGCTGGATGTGCAATTGGCCTCCCGCCGTCTCCTCCTGGCCTGCCTAGTTGTCAGCTCTTAAGAATCAGATCTTATTTTACACTGATCTGGGCTTGTCTGTTAGATCTTTATGGTGACCTGGGCTCCTCTGTTGGTTCTCAATGGTAACCTGTTCAAGCCACCAGCTCCAAGATGGTGGTGGATCTCAGGGCTCAGTCTAACTGCAGGATTCCCTGCAGGACCAGAGGTTCCCTGGTTGGACTGCTGGAGCCTAGATGGTGGCACTCTCAGTCCACGGGGCTCTGTCTGGCTAGCTGTCTGTGGTGCCCTGAGGCAAGATGTTGGCCTCCGGTCTTACTCCAGGCACAGACCCACCAGCAGGTTGGTGCCCGTGTGTGCGTGTTGGTGCAGAGACTGCCCACTGAGCTGATCTGGCTCTGGGTGCAGGCAAGAGCCTGACAGGGTAGTCGATGTTAGGCTAGGACTCTGTCCACCACCTGGCCCCAGCTGCCAGCTGCCCGCAGTGACCCGAGGCAAGATGGGGGCCTTGTGGCAAGCCAAGTGTGCTGGCCCCCAGCAGTTGGCAACAGCCACCGAGTTGTTGGTACATAGACCTCCCACCGAGCTGCTCTGGATCTGGGTGCAGGTAAGAGCCTGACGGGGTAGTCGATGTTAGGCTAGGTCTCTGTCCACGCACCTGGCCCCAGCTGCCAGCCGCCTGCAGTGACCCAAGGGAAGATGGTGGCGTCACTGCAAGCCAAGCGGGCTAGCCCCCAGCGACAGCCACCAAACTCTCAGTGCACAGACCTCCCGTTGAGCTGCTCTGGCTCTGGGTGCAGGCAAAAACCTGACGGGGTAGTCGATGTTAGGCTAGGTCTCTGTCCACGCACCTGACCCTAGCTGCCAACCGCCCGCAGTGACCCGAGGCAAGATATCAGCTTTGCTGCAAGCCTAGCGGGCTGGACCCCAGTGGTCAGTGACAGCCACCGAGCTGTTGGTGCACAGACCTTCCCCCAACCTGCTCTGGCTCTGGGTGCAGGCAAGAGCTTGATGGGGTAGTAGATGTTAGGCTAGGTCTCTGTCCACGCACCTGACCCCAGCTATGAGCCGTCCACAGTGACCCAAGGCAAAATGGCGGCCTTGCTGCACGCCTAGCAGGCTGGCCCCCAGCGGTCGGCTATAGCCGCTGAGCTGTTGGTGTATAGACCTCCCGCCTAGCTGCTCTGTGAAAGTAACTTCTAATTGAAGGTCAGACAAAGTGACAAATCAGAGGAATATTTGACAGAATGAGTCAGAAACAGGATATGCCCAACTCTTAGGAGAACAGAACAGAAAAGGAAGGCTACTTAAGAGAGTGAGAGAGAAAGTGTGTGGTGTGTGGTGTATGGAGTATGGTTTATGGTGTGAGTATGGCAGTTTTACTGTGATACTTTTACAGAGACAGGTTCCAAATAGAACAAGCTAGACACAGTTGAGCCAGAAAATGAGAAGGAGCTAGAAGATTAGAACATACTACCAAAGTTAGTAAGAGGCCAGTTAGAGCAATTCAGGAAGAAGCCAAGAGAAGCTAGATTGTATCAGTCATCTTGAAAGATTAGATTTTATAGTGGCTAGAAGATTCCAGGCCTAGGCCTAGGGATAGTTAGGACAGAGAAAGAAATGTTCTGGGTTCAGCTCAAACCATGTATTCACAGAGCTTAGGCACAGCTCTCATCTCATCCCTCCATCAGAGTAAATGAAAGAGACATTTACAAGTTTGTGATACTGGCATGTCAGAATTCCCAGTGGTTCAAAGTGTATGATCTGAATACATCCAATTCAGGTCATTGACACCCACTAATCTCATCATGAGAATGATTTTGTTCTGTAAGTACACAGGACAGAGGCATTTTTGAGTTATTTTTTTTTTCTGTCCATTTGGAAGAAATTCTTGTCAACACACAAAATTATGATCAGTAGAATAGTAGAAATTCCAACAGTCACCTTATAGTTCCCCTAAATAGGGTAACCTGGTATTTGTTTTAACAGCTTTCTTCTGTTCAAAACATTTTCCCTAAGCCGGGCTGTGGTGGCGCACGCCTGTAATCCCAGCACTTGGGAGGCAGAGGCAGGCGGATTTCTGAGTTCCAGGCCAGCCTGTTTTACAGAGCAAGTTCCAGGACAGCCAGGGCTACACAGAGAAACCCTGTCTCGAAAAACTAAAAAAAAAAAAAAATTCCCTCCACTATCACTGTTAATAAGAAATTTAGCTTACTCCTAGAGAGAAACAAGGCTAGGAGGAGAACAAGTGACAGTCACTAATCAAAATTCAATAATAGCTTATCTTGGTATTGTGAAGTTATGGTATGCTATTCCCAGTAATTTTCAGTACTTCTCAGTACTCTGAGGTTTCCCCTTCACTCATAATCATTATCATTAATATCCCCAAAGTAAAGTACAACCAAGTTAGAAGAAACAGTCTGTATTCAGTCTTGAAATAGACGCTCTAAAAACCTTAGCAGGCTTTAAAGCCAAAGTGCTTCCAAATTGCAACCATGGTTCCTAGGAGTGAATAGGAAGAATCCCAGGTAGATTCTATCACTCTGACTTAGTGCTTTACTTTGTTTTGCTGATAATAAAATAGGACATGGCTTCCTTTGCAAAAGTAATGGCAACAACAAAACTAAATTCTTCTGTATGGTTTTCAGACAGCTTAAAAAACAGAAGACTTGGCTTATCTTCAGGAAATGATATTGCATTTATGTGTGAAGGCAAAAAAAATATAAGTGTATTTTGGAAAGAAGACAGGAAAAATAATTTTTTCTTACACATACAATCCTAGTATGAACAAGTACCCAGGGATGGCTGTAGATAAAATAATACATTATGTGAAGGTGTTTTTGAAATATTTTAATATTTATTATAGGCTATTTTGTTTTTATTTTCTTTGTTTTATACTGTTTTTGCTTAGTATTTCTCCAAATACTGGGATATAAACTATGAATCTCATTTCTAAAAATCACAACTAAAATGTATACCAATCACCAAGGATTGGCTGAGTTGGCCACTTTAGAGGCAATATCACTCAAAAAAAAAAAAAAAAGAATCTCACAAAAGACTCCAAGTCTCAAAACACTCAAAATCATGTATAGGATAGGAACCAGATCTGGTTAATCACACCTGTAATATCCACACTCGGGGCAGATAGAGATTGTAGAATCAGGAGTTCAAAGTCATTTTCAGCTACATAATATGATCTAGTCTCTGAAAACAAATGACAAAGAATAACAAAGACAAGCCAGGCAGAATATCACATGTCAATAATTCCAGCACTTGTGATGTACAAACAGGAGGGTCAGGAATTCAAGGTCAGCTTCACCTACATAATAAGCTTGAGTTCAGACTGATCTACATGAGAGCCTGAGGAGATAACTAGGAGGAGAGCTGAGGCTGATATTTGAATGTAAAGCGAATCAATCAATAAATGAATGGAAAAAGCAAAAATAAAGTAAAATAAAATAAAATGAGACTAAGAAGATGGGTCAGTCAATAAAGTGCTTAGAATGTAAGCATGAGGAGTTGAATTTGGATTCTTATTATTGCAGTAAAATGTTAAGTTAGATGGCACATGCTTATAGCCCTATCAATGAGAATGCAGAGAGGAGATTTCCTGCAACTTGCTGGCCAGCTACTCTTCTCAAATCAGCGAGCTCCAGCCGGGCGTGGTGGCGCACGCCTTTAATCCCAGCACTTGAGAGGCAGAGGCAGGCGGATTTCTGAGTTCGAGGCCAGCCTGGTCTACAGAGTGAGTTCCAGGACAGCCAGGACTACACAGAGAAACCCTGTCTCGGAAAACCAAAAAAAAGGAAAAAAAAATCAGCGAGCTCCAAGTTCAGCAAGAGTCACTGTCTCAAAAAGAACTTTGGGAAACACTGAGAAAGCTACCCAATGTGAATGTCTAGCCTCTACATATATAAACATGTGCTCACACACACCATATGTATAAACACCAACAAAACAAAACAAAACAATGTTTATAGCATTTAAAAACATTTAATGTCAGTGAGTGCATACCATGTGTGTTCTTTTATGATTGGGTTACCTCACTCAGGATGACACTTTCTAGTTCTATCCATCTGCCTAAGAATTTCATGAATTTATTGTTTTTAATAGCTGAGTAGTACTCCATTGTACAAATGTACCACATTTTCTTTATCCATTCCTCTGTTGAGGGACATCTGGGATCTTTCCAGCTTCTGGCGATCATAAATAAGGCTGCTGTGAACATAGTGGAGCATGTGTCCTTATTACATGTTGGAGTATCTTCTGGGTATATGCCCAGGAATGGTATAGCTGGGTCCTCCAGTAGTAATATGTCCAATTTTCTGAGGAACCACCAAACTGATTTCTAGAGTGGTTTCACCAGCTTGCAATTCACTAACAATGGAGAAGTGTTCCCCTTTCTCCACATCCTTGCCAGCATCTGCTGTCACATGAATTTTTGATCTTAGCCATTCTGACTGGTGTGAGGTGAAATCTCAGGGTTGTTTTAATTTGCATTTCCCTGATGACTAAGGATCTTGAACATTTCTATAGGTGCTTCTCATCCATTTGATATTCCTCAGTTGAAAATTCGTTGTTTAGATCTGCACCTCATTTTTAATAGGATTATTTGGTTCTCTGGATTCTAATTTCTTGAGTTCTTTGTATATATTGGAAACTAGCACAGTATCGGATACAGGATTGGTAAAGATCTTTTCCCAGTCTGTTGGTTGCCATTTTGTCCTATTGACAGTGTCCTTTGCCTTACCGAAGCTTTGCAATTTTATGAGGTCCCATTTGTTGTTTCTTGATCTCAGAACATAAGCCATTGGTGTTCTGTTAAGGAACTTTTCCCCTGTGCCCATGTGTACGAGGCTTTTCCCCATTTTCTCCTCCTTTCAGTGTATCTGGTTGTCTGTGGCAGTCCATGATCACTTGGACTTGAGCTTTGTACAAGGAGATAAGAATGGGTCAATTTGCATTCTTCTACATGCTGACCTCCAGTTGAATCAGCACCATTTATTGAAAATGCTGCCCACCCAGCCCCCATGGTTTTAGCTCCTTTGTCAAAGATCAAGTGGCCATAGGTGAGTGAGTACATTTCTGGGTCTACAATTCTATTCCATTGATCTACCTGCCTTTCTCTGTACCAATACCTTGCAATTTTTTATCACTAATGTTCTTTAATACAGCTTGAGTTCAGGGATGATGATTCCTCCAGAAGTAATTTTATTGTTGAGAATAGTTTTTGCTATGCTGGGTTTTTTGTTATTCCAAATGAATTTGAGAATTGTTCTTTCTAACTCTGTGAAGAACTGAGTTGTAGTTTTGATGGGGAATGCATTGAATCTGTAGAGTGCTTTCTGCAAGATGGCCATTTTTACTATATTAATCCTGCCAATCCATGAGCATAGGAAATCTTTCCATCTTCTGAGATCATCTTTGATTTCTTTCTTCAGAGACTTGAAGTTCTTGTCATACAGATCTTTCATTTGCTTTGGTAAATTCATACCAATGTATTTTATATATTTGTGACTATTGAGAAGGGTGTTACTTCTCCAATTTCTTTTTCAGCCTTCTTATCCTTTGAGTAGACAAAGGCTATTGATTTGTTTGAGTTAATTTTATAGCCAGTCACTTTGCTGAAGTTGTTTATCAGGTTTAGGGATTCTCTGGTAGAATTTTTGGGATCACTTAAATATATTATTTTATCATCTACAAATAGTGATATTTAGACTTATTCCTTATTTGTATCGCCTTTACTTCCTTTTGTTGTCTAATTGCTCTAACTAGAACTTCAAATACTATATTGAATAGATAGGGAGAGAGTGGGCAGCCCTAATTCTCGGAATACCCAAGATATAATTCACAGACCATATGAGGCTCAAGAAGAAGGAAGACCAACGTGTAGGCACTTTAGTTCTTCTTAGAAAGGGGAACAAAATGCTCAAGGGAGCAAATACGGAGACAAATTGTAGAGCAGAGTCTGAAGGAAAGGCCATCCAAATACTGTCCCACCTGGGGATCCATCCTATATACAGTCACCAAACCCAGACACTATTGTGTATGCCAACAAGTGCTTGCTGACAGGAGCCTGATATAGCTGTGTCCTGAGAGGGTCTGCCAGAGTCTTAAAAATACAGTGGCAGATGCTCACAGCCAACCATTGGACTTAGCACAGGGTCCCCAATGAAGGAGTTAGAGAAAGGGCTGAAGGAGCTGAAGAGGTTTGTAACCCCATAGGAAGAACAATAATATTAACCAACTAGACCCCCCCAGAGCTCTCAGGAACTAAACCACCAAACAGGGAGTACACATAGAGGGACCCATGGCTACAGCTGCATATGTAGCAGAGGATGGCCTTGTCAGACATTAATGGGAGGAGAAGCCCTTGTTCCTGTTAAACTTCAATGCCCCAGTGTAGGGGAATTTGAGGGTGGGGAGGCAGGAGTGGGTGGGGGAATGGGGTAACACCCTCATAGAAGCAGGGGAGGGAGGATGAGATAGGGGGTTGGGGGGTGTAACCGGGAAAGGTGATAACATTTGAAATGTAAATAAAGAGCATACCTTGTATGCTCGCTTCAGCAGCACATATATTATCTACCTCGTATATGGCAAACACTGCACTATGGTAAACCAAAAAACTAACCCACACATGAATAATAAAGCAGATTGAAGACCATTGTGAGAAATAGGAGCCAATTCACAGGTTCCAAGGAAGACTGTCTTTGAGTAAAACAATGATTGAAACAAAATGTTAAGTAAGCCAAATATAACTCAGTATCTGAGATAAAGAGCAGTCACTCTAGAAATATCAATATATAAAAAAATCCCAGAGCTAGAAAATATTTGTGAAAGTAGGTATCAACAAGAAAATCATGACCAGATGGAAATAATGGATAGAAAAAAATCTTTGATAAGAGAGATCAGAAGTAGAGTCTGAAACTAAATGACATGGGGTTATCTGGACCATGGCAATGATTTTGGATTTAGTTTAAAGTATTATAAGAAGCCAATGTAGGATATTTATTAATAAAGTAATGTGATCTAATATCAGGAAAGATTCTTCAGGCTCCTGTTTTGAGAATAGACTCTAGTAAACTATGTATGTTTACCATTTTACCATTTAGAAGCCCACTGCAGCAGAGAGGAAATGATGGTAGCTTGGATCAAAAAGGTAAATGTTGTCTGGTTTTAATGCAATCACGGATGACATTTACTGATTAATCATTGGCTATGGGTTTGAAAATATTATGCTCATAACAATCTGGCAAAGTAGCTAACATTAGCTCCCTATAGTAGTCAGACATACATCACTGTGACAGATAGCAAAGAAAAGGAATTTGAAAGAAAGGAAAATTTATTTTCACTCATGGTTTCAAAGTTATCTCCATGAGCCTCTGGTCCTGAAGCAAGACAGAATATAATATTGGAAAGAGGTCAGCAGAAGAAAGCAGCTCACTTCATGGCACACAGGAAACAGAGCCAATTTCTTAGTTACTTGTCTATTTCTGTGATAAAATGTACTGATCAAGCAACTTCATGGAGAAAGGATTTATTTTGGCTTCCAGTTTCAGAGGAATAGAGTCTATAATGGTGGGGAAAGTATGGTAGGAAGAGCCTGAGTCTAGAAGTCAAGGGAAAGTGGGGAAGAGGGAGGGGCAGAGGGAGAGGGTGAGGGAGAGGGAGAGGGAGAAGAGAGAGTAGGAGGAGGAGGAGGAAGAAGAGAGAAGGGAAGGGGGGAGGGGAGGGGAAGGGAAGAGTAGGAGAACAGAGAGGAAGGGAAGGGAGACTGAAAGGAAGGCCAGCTATAAACTTCAAGGTCCACACACTCAGTGGCATACTTCCTCTAGCAAGACTGCACCTTTTAAAAGTTCCATAACCTCACCAGTGCCCAAGAGGTCTAGACCAAGTGCTCAAACATATGATCCAACATTTCACATTTAAACTTCAATAGGAAGGGGCCAGAATAAGAAGATGGTCTCAGTGACCTATTTCCTCTAAGTTGACCCTACCTCAAAGAGTGGGAAACAAACTTTTTAATATATGAGCCTTTGTTAGGGGTATCCTTATATCTAAATATAACATATATATCTACTAAAGAATCTGAAATTTAAAGAGGGTAAGGTATCATATACAGAGACACACAGGTAATAAATGACTCGTAACATTGCTCAAGGCTTAAAACTATTTTACCTCCCAGTAAACTATAGGCCATAATTATTAGTGTTAGGCTAAAATTTGAAGCAAAGCTATTCTACTCAGGGTAATTAAAGAGTACCATTATTGCCGGGCATGGTGGCACACGCCTGTAATCCCAGCACTTGGGAAGCAGAGGCAGGCGGATTTCTGAGTTCGAGGCCAGCCTGGTCTACAGAGTTCCAGGACAGCCAGGGCTACACAGAGAAACCCTGTCTCGAAAAACCAAAAAAAAAAAAAAAAACAAAAAAAACAAAAACAAAAAAAAAAAGAAAATTTAAAGAGTACCATTATTAAACATGGACAAGAAAATAGAAAATAAAAAGTAAAGTTAGAGTTATAATTATAAGCAGGGAATTTTATGTTTATGATGTTTTAGGTGACCTTTTCAACTGTGGAAGCCTCTAGAATGAGAGATTCTAAGATACGCATATAAGATTTTGGAGGCCATGCATTTAAAGGAATATAACCATTATACGTGACATTTTGCCCATAAAGGAGGCTTGTACAATCATTTTGTTTGGATTCTAAATGTATTGGTATTTGAAGTACCAGTCTTTACAAGGAAAGGTAAAGGTAGAACAAACTGGCCCATGCTTCTTTGGTGGGTTGGTTTTGAAAGCCTAAGTGAGAATTGACTTCGGGAGAACCAGCAGCTGACATGGCTGTTTCCCACCAAGTGAGAGTTTAATAAACAAAATCACAATTGGCCCCAGCTTGGCTTTAGTGTTTTTGAGAATGACATCCAAGATGGCATAATCACTGCGGAGAAAATCACAGCCTGGTTTGCAGTTGGAAATTGCTATGTTGGTGGCAGCTGTTGTTCACTCATGGTTGAACTGCTCTGTCATTAGATTTCAGAATAGGGTAACACAAAGGGAGAGGATGGTGCCATCAGCTTCCTAGGCTATTGAGCAAATAAGAGCTCAGGGAAATCTTATTTACAGTCAATCAAGTACTTCTTACATGTGGTCAGAACTATGTTAAATGTCTTATAAATCACAGTAGGGTGACAGGGAGGGAAAGGGTGCCATTCTTGTTGCCCTCAAGGGGCTTACAATACTGGTAACATTCAAGAGAAATTGCAGATACAAAAGTAGTATGCCAATGATCAGTATTTTACCTTTGGTTCCAAATCAATATTTTCACCTGGCTTTGTTCTAATAAATCTGGACCCAGTGTAAACAGTCCTTTGCCAGCCCTTTGTTAGAATTTGTCAGTTGAAGGAATAGCAATAGATGACAGGTCAAAGGGCTCGTCTCCCTAATGTGTTTCCTATTGCTTCCTCAATTCTGAAGTAAACAATAGCCAACGATACAAAGAACCACCACAGAGGTTCACCCATTAATGAAGCAGCACCGGTGCAATGGGATCCCTAGCCAGCTTCAACAATATCCCCATAGGCAACTTCCTACAGAGGGCAGCTTTCCAGGGTATTACGAGAAATATAAAAAAGTTGAACCTGCACATTCCCACACTTGTGCCTCTGCCCTGGTGGCCTGGCCAGCCATGCACTGGTGAGCAATGGCTGACCTGTTTTTATCTGGTGAAGATTCTAACTCTGAACTCTACAATCTCTCTACCTAGCTTGCTAGGTTCCCACTGGCAGGTTGCTACCACACCATCCCCGTACTTCAAATCCCCAAGGCCTTTGTGGAGCACCTCAGGCAAATCCATGCTTGGCCTAGACACAGTACCTTTCTCTCTTGAATCCAGACAAGCCGCAGCATGAAGGAAAACACAGCACAAACTTAGTTCAGAAACAATGGTAACTCAATTTCTGGGCTCAACTACTAAAACCAAACATTAAATGAGCAAATAAATCTCTGAAAAAAGACTTCAAAAACAAAAACAAAAACAACTAAAATCAAATCTTGTTAACCTTATTAAAATCTGATCCCTCTGGCAATTCCTTACAGATCTCCCATGATACTAGGAAACTATAGCAACTACATCTTACCTCTCTGCTGTTCCAGTTCCAAAAGGACTAACTCTCTCCTGCTTCCTCTCTCCTTCTGTCCAATGCGGAAGTCCCACCTACTCACCCAGTGATTGGCTCCTTTATTCTTTAGGAGATGGGTTCACAAGAACAGCACCAGGCCCATCCACAACACCAGAGTGGTCCAGTAGTACTCATGGTCAATATCTTGATGAATCCCCCCAGCAATCCAGTGGGAAACTTCTCAGTAAGTTTAGTTGATATCTGAACTGATGACTACTTGTTGGATAGGCCTGTCTTCAATGCTTATGCAAAATTGTCCACCCTCAAACTGATCAGGATCACACACTTTCCATTGAATCTCAGCCTTGGTGGGAGCTAATGGAAACTCAGTGTGTATTCCTTCCTTAGGTACTTTGCTTTAGCTCCAGAGCCAACATTTATCCATTTTTTGACAGGTGGATTTGTTTCACTACATAGACCTGAAACCTATTATGTAGACCATGCTGACCCCGAACTCACACATATCTGCCTCCCAGATTCTGGGATTAAAGGTATGTACCATACTTGACTATCCTTTTCATCTTCAGAATCAGTCCTTAGACACTATACTGTCTTCAGACACCCCAGAAGAGAGCATTGGATCCCCATTACAGATGTTTGTGAGCCACCATGTGGTTGCTGGGAATTGAACTCAGAACCTCTGGAAGAGCAGTCAGTGCTCTTAACCACTGAGCCATCTTTCCAGCCCTAATAGTTAATCCTGAGTTATTAGTTAATAACATTTTACATTTAACTATGCCTATTCTAATTTATTATATGATTTCTGGGGGGTGGATAGTGATTTTCAAATGCCTTAGGAATTAAGAAAAAATGCAAAGTTTAATGTGGATCATTAACTTCAGAAAGGGCTTTATGAAGAATTATAACCTGAAGTGGATCCAGTCTATAGGCAAAGAAAAGTCTAAAACATGACTGTGTATGTGCAGACAGAGACAAAGATGACAGACAGAGACAAAGACATGGACACTAAGAAAGTGACAGAAAAAAATTAAACAGTGTGGACAAAGGCCAGATTAATTCATTTTTAAAGTTGTGAGAAATAATCTTAGTAGGAAAATTATATTAAAATTACCCAAGTACTTAACTCAAGAAAGTGCCACTAAATTCTTCCCCTAGCACAGGTTTGAGGCATAAGTTCCCAGTGAAGCTGGAGACAGGCAATGTCATCTCAAGGGACTTCCATCCTAATGGAAGTCAGGAGGAAAGGAAGAAAAAAATGAAAGGAAACATAAACATGGTGAACCTATTTCTAGAGCTTAGTAAAGGAAATGAAATAAAGTAGAGTGGATGTGTCTTAGTTTCCTTTTGTTTCTGAAACAAATTACCATACACAGTAGCTTAAAATAACACAAATTTATTATCTTGGAGTTTGGAGGCCAGAATTCCTGTAGTTAAGATGTCATTCTGACTGCATTTCTGCCAAAGGCTCCAAGGAACAGCCATTTCCTTGAGCTAGAGAATCCCTTCATCTCTTCCCTTATGTTCTTTTCTCCATCTTCAAAACTACCAAAGTAACATCTTTAAAGTCCCCCCTCCTCTGATCCCTGTCACATATTCTTTTACTCTGATCCTCCTGTCATTGTTTCAAGCCCATATGCATAGTCTCAGAATAGTCCACATTAAAGAACCATGATTACACCTCAAAGTCACTTCCATCATGTAGGAAAATTTATTAACTGTTCTCCAGATTACAAATATAGACTTGTTTGAGTGGCCATGACACTGCCTGCCACAGGATTGTTTTAATTATGAACTGAAGATCATGGTCTCTCTTTAAAAGGTAAAATTTGAACTAAATTTGAGTGACCTATTAACATACACTTACAGAGAGTGTTTTAGAAATAACAGCTAGTATAAAGGTCCTGAGACAAAGAGGTTTCTATCATGTTTAAAGAGCAAGGGACTTAACACAGCTAGCATGGTAAAGGGGAAGGGTACCCAGCAGATAAAGTCAAAATTCAGGGGAGCTCGATCGATTGGGGTCAAAGTTTGAAGTGGAGACATCAATCCATTTTAAATGTTAAAGGCTTACTTTGCCTGTCATAATGAGCATAAAATATAAGGAGTAATCGACTTAAAACCCGGGCAGAATGTTTTGTTGAGAACACTGATATGAAATCCAGACTCAACAATAAAGAAGGCCACCAGTTATTCATTGTACACATGGAAGGGATGAACACAGAGATGGAATCTCTAGATCACAGTACTTTCCACCCCTATAGTGGTTTCCTGCAATGTTAAATGGAAAGAGTGTGTTTCATATATTTTATGAAGAATCATAAAAGACTTTGAGCAGGGCAGAAATATGTTAATGTCTAAAGTTAGAATGTCAGCAGCAATAAGAAAGGCTGCCCCCCTACACTAAAATTAAGGTGTTTGTATTTCTCCTATTCTCAATACCTCTTGCTATGCAGTAGCACTTGGTAGAAACTTGAAATGTCTTACACGTGCAGGCCTTGTGATAATGATTTCTTGGCTGTTGCAGTTTTATTTTTAATTGCTAACACCTGACAGTTCAGATGGTTCCCTTTCCTCAATCAACCTGATGCTATTTAAAAACAGGAGGATGGCACGTGTGGGTAGAAAACAGGCTTTTTTTTTCATCTGGTTTCAAGCTGATCCTCACAATGCCCCTGCCTCTTGTGCCTCTAAGGGTTTGATCTCTTCCCTCCATGGCTTTGCAAACCTGAGAACTAAATTTATCAGGCACTCAGGATATCTAGACCTGAAGAAGCAAGATCAGGCTAGTCCACCCAAGTGCTAATTAACTGAAGTGTGACATTGGTGACAGTTTTCTATAGAGCAAACTTACTCCTGACACTAACTACCTGAGAGGCTAGATAGCAGTTCGTAAGCAATGATATTAATAGAAATTTAAATTTTCTATGATTTCAGCAAAACAGACACTCTTACAAACAAATTTTGATTTGTTTATTCAATAAATAATTATGAAGCACTGGTTTTAGGCCTGACATTGCCTTTGGCACTTGGCAAACATCAAAAAGAAAGTTTTCTGCATAATGTATTTGGAAGGTATAAGACAATGCATTTGCTGATGGCTTGGAAAGGAATCCCCAATCCTTAGGAAGGAAAGGGAGTCAATGAGGAAGGAATTTTCCATGAAGAGGATGATCCATTCTAGCCAATGCTACTTGTTCCTGTGGTTGTCTCCAAGCCCTCTAGTAAAATCTGTTACGGGCAGCAGCCTTGTGCTGATGATGTAAGGATTGTAGGAATGTCAAATGAAGGTGCATGGGCCAATGTGTCTGTTGCCTGGTGCATAGGGATTAAGAATCTGGATGAAGGAGGAATTAAGAAAGGAACATGCTGAGGAAACAAAGCATCCCTATTTCAGCAATCCTTATGAACATTGTGACAGTCTATAGAGATCCTACAAAATTGAGATGGGAACTTGCTAACAACAACAAAGAGGCACTCAAAAAGCTACAAGCTCTCAGTCCCAATGGATAGATAAATAAAAACACCTTCCTTCTCCTAAGGCTGGAGGAGCATAAAGACTGTAAGAGCTTTAGGATCAGGGAGTTTGCCATGAGGCTGTATCTCCTAGGAATGTCAGACACTCCACCCTTAGTCTCATCAATATCACTGCCTAATCATGAGAAGAATGAGGGCAGTCCCAATGAACATGTCAAAGCAGAAAGGGGAAAGCCCATGTGTTGGGAGGTGAGCTGTGCATAGGCAGCCTGGTCCCAGGTGGAGCAATGACTTTGAACCCCAGTGACCTAGTGGGCAGAGCTTCCACCTAAGTGGACTGGAAGGAGTTCTGTCACCGTCCCCTGGGCCTGCCCTGGCCCCATCACAATTGAACCCCCCTGAGCCCCACCACCCCGGCAGGAGTGGTGTGTGACTATCTGTCACATAGAAGCAGCACTAAGCTTTATGTAAATAAGGTTTCTCCAAGCTCTCAGTCCAAGCCAATGAGAAGTACCTGCTGTCAAACCCTGAATCACCCCTAAAATTGTATATGAATCCTATTCAGGGAATTAAAGGTGTGCGAGAACTACTCTGTTGTCTGAGAGCTTCTGTCATAAGAGCTGTAACACGAGGGAAAGAGGTCTGCTCTCCCTAAAAACCACCAGCAGCTCTGCTGCAATCCTCCCTGGCTAGGCGGCCTTTCAGACCCACCAGACCCACCAGACCCAACTCAGCGCAGGGTGACACGGGTAACCAAGACTGTAGCACGGTAAAGTGGGGAAGACTGAGGTGGAACCAGCAGCAGTAGCTGGCCGGGTCTTCACCCCGTAGGCCCACACCCATGAGGCCTCAATCAATCACAAAAAATTACAGGCAACTAAAGAATGCTGAGAGTAAGAAAAAGTCTTCCCAGGGAAGAGCACACCAATTGCTCACCCAACAACAAGTGGTCAGCCCTGAGTAAATACATAGCAGTAACATTATACAGACCAAGCAGGTTATCTCTAGGAATATATATGTATTAATCATGCAACAATGAATGGAGCTTCTTCTTTCTGGCTGAGTGACCAGAAGGACCCTGGAGTCCACTCATCTTTGCTACCTTAGCAGAGGCTACTACATGCCTGGCTTCCCATGTGTGTGTGGGATCTACATTGAGGTCCTCATGTTTGCACAATAAGCACCTCACTTGCTGAGCCATCTCTCCAGCCCTGTTTAATGACTTTTTATAAAACTTAAGTGAATAATTCAAACAATTTTTCAATAAAACATTTTAACACAATACAATAAAAATATACTAATTTGAACATTACATGATGAGAAATGATGGCAAGAAAATATTAAAAGTCTGTAGAGGAAGTTATACAAAACAAAATGGGTGAGGAAATGACTCAGTTAATAAAGTATCTGTCACAAAAGTAAGAGGACCTGAGTTTGGATCTCCAACAACAAAATAAAAGGCTGTGTGCAGCAGTGAATGCCTGTAAAGCCAGTAAGTACAGAATGCCTGCAAAGCTGAGTATGAGGGGAGGGGAAGTCCTGGGATCTCCTGGTTATCCATTCCAGCTGAATTTATGAACTCCAGCTTCAGTGAGTGAGCCTGCCTCAAAAATTATGGAAAACAATTGAAGAAAACAACCAACATGGGCACTGCATGCTCACAACAGAGAGAGACAGAGACAGAGACAAAGAGACAGAGAGACAGATAGAGAGACAGAGAGAGTCCTGTAATGCTGAACATAAAATACTCTCAATCCTGAGCCAAAGTGCTTCAGGAAGCATTCACCGGCATTGTGTGGCATGAAGGAAGCTTGAAGAGCATGTATTAGCATTCAGCACCAAAGCTAACAGCAAGGAAGTTACATGGGTTTAAAGCATGTGAGTACCACCAGAAGCACGTTGGGCTCATTAATTTTGTTTGAGTTTGACTTACATTTTGGTTGCTGCTCATTCAGAAACCCTATATGGTTTCCATTCATGTGTGTGTGTGTGTGTGTGTGTGTGTGTGTGTGTGTGTGTGTGTGTGGTTTACTTTCATTATGCATTCATATATGAGGAAATTTCCAACCCTGTTTTGTTGTTTGCTTCTATCTAACCTAATTCTTGCTGACTTCCTTTTGGGAAATAGTTTGTGGTCCACACATGCTTGGTTCTTTGACTGACTTCCTATTTAATTCCCTTTGAATTCCATCACCACAATTCACTACGACTCTTGCTACCATTCCAATCTCCCCTCAGCCCTTCCTGAATTTCCTCTGAGTACTCTGACTACTGGTATAGTTTTAATATAGCTTGTCTCTATTTCAAAAATATTACCACACCCTGGCCCTTGCCATGGCTTTACCTTCAGAATGCCTGGTTCCACCTAGATGACCTTCACAAACTACACTTTAAAGAGGAGGCATTTTGTATGTTTGCATGTTTTAATGTTTCAACACATAGAGAAGCATGTATTATTACCAATGAACTCATTTGTTTCAAAACTGAACATACCACTTTTACCCAGACCACCAAAGTGCATCTTGGTCTTTTTTCCACTACTATTCCCAAGGGTCACTAGCATGTCTAGATCCCCGGCCTTCCACCACCACCACACACACACATTACCTTTACTCCTAGTGATTAGCAAGGTCAGGCAAGACAATTTGTGTGGAAAGATTTTTAAGTTTCTCCTCTGACACTTTAGAGACTCTGAAAAGGGTAGTTTTTTTGGTCTTCCTTCTTCTTGAGCTTCATATGATCTGTAAGTTGTATCTTGGGTATTCTGAGCTTCTGGGCTAACATCCACTTATCATGTATGTTCTTTTGGGATTGGGTTACCTCATTCAGAATATTTTCTAGTTCCATCCATTTGCCTAAGAATTTCATGATGTCATTGTTTTTAATAGCTGAGTAGTATTCCATTGTATAAATATACCACATTTTCTGTATCCATTCCTCCGTTGAGGAACATCTGGGCTCTTTCCAGCTTCTGGCTATTATAAATAAGGCTGCTATGAACATAGTGGAGCATGTGTCCTTATTGCATGCTGGGGAATCCTCTGGGTATATGCCCAGGAGTGGTATGACAGGGTCCTCATGCCCAGTTTTCTGAGGAACCGCCATACTGATTTCCAGAGTGGTTGTGCCAGCTTGCAATCCCACCAGCAGTGGAGGAGTGTTCCTCTTTCTCCATGTCCTTGACAGCATCTGTTCTCACCTGAGTTTTTGATCTTAGCCATTCTAACTGATGTGAGGGAATCTCAGGGTCATTTTGATTTGCATTTCCCTGATGTCTAAGGATGTTGAACATTTCTTTAGGTGCTTCTCAGCCAGTCAAGATTCTTCTTTGTTTACCTCTTACCCCATTTGTAATAGGATTATTAGATGTGGAATTAGGAGAAAGACTGAAGGAGCTGAAGGGGTTTGCAACCCCATAGAAATAACAATACCAACCAAGCAGACTCCCTAGAGCTCCCAGGGACTAAACCACCAAACAAGGAGTACACATGGAGGGACCCATGGTTCCAGATATATATGTAGCAAAGGATGGCCTTATCTGGCATCAATGGGAGGGGAGGCTCTTGGTCTGGTGAAGGCTTGATGTCCCAGTGTAGGGGAATGCTAGGGCAGTGAGGCAGGAGTGAGTGTGTGGGTGGGGGAGTACCCTCATAGAACCGGGGGAGAGAAAGGTGGAATAGTGTGTTTTCAGATGGGAAACCAGGAAGGGGGATAACATTTGAAATATAAATAAATAAAATAACCAATAAAAAATTTTAAAAAGAAAGACAAAGGTAGTTCTTTGTCTTCCATCCTGTGAAATGGGTTCAAAAGCAAGTGGCAATGATTAGCATTTGTTTTAACTCTTGATAGTCTTCAATTCATCATCATTATTTATTTAACTACTTAATTAAAAATGACAGCAGCAGCCAGGAATCATGACATCACAACTTTGAGACCAGTCTAGAGATACACAGTGACACCTTGTCTAAAACGGAAAGGAAAGGAAAGAAAAGAAAAGGAAAGGAAGGGAAAGGAAAAGAAGGGAAGGGAAGGGAAGGGAAGGGAAGGGAAGGGAAGGGAAGGGAAGGGAAGGGAAGGGAAGGGAAAGGAAAGGAAAGGAAAGGAAAGGAAAGGAAAGGAAAGGAGAAAGATGGGATACCAGTTCCGTCTACTACAATGTCAATGGCTAGGTCAGATAAGAAATGTAATGGCAGACAGATGTAAGGATTTCTAAGATTACCTTTGAGAGAATTTTATTTGGCTACAAGTGCTAAGAGCTTCCAGGAAGTTTTATGCCAGGGAGAGTTAATTAAATACAGTGAATCCTGGGGCTCAAAGCTGAAAGCCTAATGAGATCCAATGTTTCATAAGAGACTATTTAAACTGAAACAGTGGCAGAATTATCTAGAAACTCATGTTAAAACCTCAAGCTTGATATGTTCCTTTCTTTCTTTCTTTCTTTCTTTCTTTCTTTCTTTCTTTCTTTCTTTCTCTGTCTTTCTTTCTTTCTTTTTTTCTTTCTTTCTTTTTCTTTCTTTCCCTTCTTCTTCTTCTTCCTCCTCCTCTTCTTCTGTTAATTTCTTTTGTAGACACAACATACAGTCAATTTCAGTATACCGTCTCACATTTGTGGATTCCAGTCTCTCCTCCTCAATTCACATCAGCAATTTAAGACAAGATTTATTTCAATGGATTTTTAGATGTGTCTAATAATGATAATGTCAGTGTATGGAAGGTGGCATTACAGAAGTATGTAAGCTGCTGGAAGACAGATGCCCCAAATTTCATAGGAAAATGTTCATTATCCTTCACCAAAGTAGATGAAGTTAAAATTTATTCCTACTGGTGGCTTGCAGCCATTCAACCATTTCTAAGGCTCTCACATTAAAGTACCTTGGAAATCACCCAATTCAGAAAAGCACAAGCATATTTTTGTTTTCCAGTTAGAAAGCCAGAGTACTATGTCTGCCTCAACCTTTCCTATTGTATCAGTCTCTCTGAGACTGCTGGAGGGAAAGTCTTTGGAGGGTCAGCATGAGCTTTCTGGGAGAAGGCCAAAGAGATGTTATTTAGCAAGGAATATGGGTTATACCACTCCCATAATTTCGTATCATTTACACACACCACCCATTGGCCCCTGGTCCCCTTGGGGAGGAATAAAATAGCCTTTCTTATTTGGGATGTGGACAGAATAAGAAAGGAGGCAAAGTCAAAATCAAGTACTCAGGGATGACCTAAATGTCTCTGGGAAACTGTCAAAGAAGCCCCTACCCTTGGCTGCTCCCATTTGAGTTCTGCTAGAAACAGTTTGCAGTATCTTAGTCTAGTTGTCCAATTTACTTAATATGGAAATGCATTTAATTAAACAGACATATCCTTCTCTTCTAACAGTGTTCAACTTTACTCTAACTTCCTTTTTCAGTCTCAGCCTGTGGAACTCAGCTAAATATGTAGATTAGAGTAACCATATTTAGATTTATGCAAATATAGAGAGAGGAGGGGAGAATTATGGAATGCCATCAGTGGATAGCAAGTGTCACTCTTCTCTGCAAATTACCAAGATTGCAGAATATACTTTGGTACCTTTTCAAAGCATTTATAATCTTCATTCTTAACTTTTAAATTACAAATGTAACACAAATCATTAACCAAAGCATTGATTTAATAAAAAGATTACATCTCATAGAATGAGATCATTTGAAAATCTATAAATAAGCTTAATGGCATATAAATTACTTAATGGAAGGGGAAATAGCTTCTCATTGATTAAAATGCTTAAAATGCTTCCTTCAGTTACCTTTAGCCTATTAAAAGGCCCATTGGTGGATTCAAAGGTGGCCCACGTACCATGTTTGTCAGGGACAGAGAGAACACACTAATACTTCTCAAATTTTGTCTTACATATGTAACACCCAAGGATTCTGCTAAAATCCTGATTAAGGTTCATCAAGCCTCAGGCAGAGCCTGAGATACTTCTTTTCTAAAAAGCTTGAAATGATACTACTGTTCTGAGGACCTAGTGCAAAGAACCCTGAGTGTTTTAAGAAGGATCCATTTGGGCCCAAGTTTTCTATTGCAAGCCAATCTTTTGACTTATGTACAACATTTTGATTGTTGTGATGCACTCTTGAATTCTCTTCAGTCACATGAAACACATTTTACATTTTATGTATTAGAAAGGTCAACTGAAAGGATTTTTAGACATTAGCTCTCCCTTTCTTCCTTCCCATTCAAACAATAACTGTCACTGAGTTCCTTGGAACATATTCAGGAGAGAGAGAGAGAGAGAGAGAGAGAGAGAGAGAGAGAGAGAGAGAGAGAGAGAGAGAGAGAGAGATTGAAGGAGAAGAAAAATTACCCAGCTTTCATATAGTAAAGGGTTTTGCCATATTGTCCCAATATTTTCCCAAGTCTCAAGTTACAGCAACCAAAAACCATGTTTACCTGTTGTCAAATGGCCTTTAGAACACAGAGAACACATGGAGAAGCATTGTTACACAATAATAGGGTATTTATGATGCACTATCAGGGTTCTAAGTATTTAAATGTATTCACATATCTAATTCCAAGTACAACCCTACAAGGCAATACCAAGTACAATCCTACAAGTGGACTCAAAAATTTGAAACCAAGACGATGAGTATCATAACCATACTCACGAATCAGCTAGGCAAAAGGAGCTAAGACTCACACCCAGGCATCATCATTACTGAACCTGTGCTCATAACCGACAAACATTCTGGGTAACCAAGTCATTACTATTTAGGGATTTTATATAAGAAATAAAGAACATGTGCTAACCCATGTCTTCTTTCTTGCCTCTAATAGTGTGGTTACCTTTTGCTTTCCCAGATCAGTCTCAAGTTATATGGGAGGAAGGATGGGCAAGTGAGATAACTGTCCTTCCCCAGCCCATAGATTCCTCAGCTATCGTCTCTTTTCCTCCTGCTGGGAGTGGCATAAGTACAGCTAGTGCTGTGTCAACATAAAGGGAGAAAGCATTCCAGGACTGCAATATGATGGCTCTACGAGTTCAAGAAAAGACATAGTTGGCTGATGCATTATCTTCGCATAATAAAATCCTGCATGGTAAACTGCAGACCACCAGAAAATGATTTATTCGCCTATTTCTGCATACTCTAAGCAGGACCTTATATGTGCATTCTCCAAGAAAATAAAGTAGTAATATCTGGAAAACTCATGTACGAGATGTATTGCTTAATATGTTTTCATATTCTGGTGTCAGTTTGGCATGTATTGTTTTCCAGTCCACTTGGTGCTCCTAGTATGTGAATGGATATAGGGACATCTACCAGAGCTACCTTATAGGCAGCCTATCAAGTGTCATATCCCCAAAGAAAATGTATATCTTCTACCCCCAATCAGCCATAATTGAAAATTGTTCCTAGGTTAAGAATATGGCAGGGCAGGCCCTTCCTCCTTCCATGCTGGGATTTTGGCTGGCTGAATCTCATGCAGATCTTTAACTGATGATTTGAGTTCATACTACCCAAAGAAAAAGTCCCATGTCAACCTACCAGCAAAAATTGGATACAGCCTTGATTATAATGACTTTTTAGTATTTCTCATCAACACACTAGCAAATAAGGTGATTTGTTTTATGCATTAATCCCTCAAGACTGAATCTCTCGAAGTTTCATTTGTGGAAAAAGAATAACTTTACTTTCTCTCATTAAAAAAAGCGAAAGCCATAGCTGAATTTACATTCCCCGAAGTACGAAACTGAATCCCAAATTCCAAGTACGCTTTGATGGCCTGAAACTTTATGAAAATAAGCTGGCATTTGTCAGTTGCTCCTCCATTACTGTCAATGGTGTGAATTGGGAGCTCCAAAGGGAAGCTATTGAACTGCAGAGAAACATAACAAGAAAAGTAAGATAATGACAGTTATTTATATATAAAAATGTACTGCACAACAATCTTCTCCATAGTCAAAAAGAGCTATCAATTTGTGAAGAGCTTTTTCCTGTTATGAACCTAAAACTAAATTAAATATCAAAATCAGTTCAAGGATTCAAGTCTGAATTCTTCCCCATATCTTGCTAAATGAAATATAAGACCTGACACTTCAAATTTCTGCATAAGTTAAACTATCTATTTTTTGTTTGAAATAAAAATAAACATGAAAGAAAGCAATTAATAATTAACTATCTGTATTTTTAATTTGCATTTCCTCATATAATTCTTACCACTGTAACTGTCTACCATGTTATCAATTTACATTTTTATTTCAGCAAAAACAAAGAAAGCTTGACTGCACATACTTGCTCTACTTCCTTAACTTATTTGCCTGGTCTATAGTGGCCCTTGAGTAAATGACTCTATCGTAAGTATCCACCAAGCAGTGACTGAATGGAATATATTAAAAGCATACCTGATGCTATGGTATGTGCACTATTCTATTGATTGCTATGACACCTCATTCCAGAAGAAACAGAGAAATAGCAAAATATTAAGCTCAAAACAAGCTTGGTGAATGGAGAAATGACTCAGAAGTTAAGAGTAGTGAATGCTCTGCCAAACGATCCTTGTTCAGGTTCCTATACCCACATGCCAATCCACAACTATTCATAACTCCAGTCCTAAGAATGCTAATGGCCTCTGACCTCAGACACCAGGAATTAACATGGTACATAGACATACTTCAAACAAAGCAACCAAAGACACTTTAAATTGCACTCAACATAGACTTACACAACAGAATGCCAAATGTTGATAGACAAGAAAATAATTCACCTCTTGAAACTTAATTTTGTCTTCCTCCAATTTGCTAATTTTGTCTTTTTGTATCTTCTGCCTCAAATCTCTTTCTAAAATGAAATAAAATGTAAATTTTCTTAGATTCTTAAGGTAAGAGAAAGCACATGCTATATACCATAACCTTAACCAACTGTACCAAAATCTAAAAGTTTCATGCAAGGCATTTCTGTAAGATTTTATTTCTGTAAGTACATTTCTAAAGAAAAATTTCAATCACCTCAGTTTTTTGCTTTGGTGCAAAGAAAACATGAAGCTATTGTCTAGTCTGAGTTTATTATAAATAAGCACAAACAAAACTAAACAGAAACACAAAGCAAAAAGCAAAGCAAAGAGAAATGTAGTCTGTGACTCAAACCTAATGTTTATACAAAAGTTAAATGGATGCATTAAGTATCTTTCAAAATCAAATCTCTGACAGTTTCAGAAGAGCCACTAGGGGTAGAAGAGTGATTCTGAAGAGAAAGAAATGAAAAATCTATTTGGTATTCAGAACAAAATGAAAAAGAGATTATATGATAGAATGGGAGTGTGCATGTGCGTGCGAATTTAACCATTAACTTACCAAACACAACTGTGTTGTTCAAGATGTCAAAGATATGGGTACAGATTAGTCCAAGTCCTTGTCCTCATAGAGAATGTATACTAATGTGTAAGGCTCTAGTAGACAACTCAAAATAAGCAAGTGTGCTGCAAGGTTGAGGAAGTCTGTAATCGTGATGCTCTTCAACAGAGGCTAAAGTGAACTAGTAGCTGTGCAAGAAGCTGAAAGAAATGCAGTTAAGAAAACTGGCACAGCAAAAGCAAAGACAAGAGGCAATAGAGAGCTAGAAATGTTGCTGAGCAGCTCAAGAAGGGTTAAACAGGCAGAGGGAAGCTGGACAAATTGTCAGGAGGACTACAGCTACAGTGGGGTTTTGTCTTAATGGATACCTAAGGTCTAAATTCTTCCTCCTTTGTTCTGATGAGCTTCTGATCACTTTGATCAATAGACCACTGGGATTTGCTTTACCTTCTATGTCATTGAAAGCCCATGCTGCTTCCATCACAGTTTGGGAGTGCTCAGTCTGAGAGAGATGGATACCATGTAAATTGAAACTGTCATGTTATAGTTCTAAAGAGTACCAGTGAGCTCATCCTTTCAGTCACCATGCCAAAGACCCAGACACATTAATGTAACTGTGTTGATCCTTCCAAGCAGCTCTGATAGTCCAGCTGTGACCATAGTTGACTCTGTGATGAGGAGAACCAAAGAACCATGATCTGCCAGAATTTCTTACAATGTTTGTGATTCTAAACCATTAGGTGCTGAAATGAGTCCTGTAATGCATCAATAACTAGGAGTTGAGCTTTGGAGCACCAGTGAGAATCTATGTGCTAGTCCACAAGAGTGAGCTATTTGAGGAATTTTTGAACAAGAAAAGAATGTGATTTGATTTAAAATTTCAAAAAACACATTCTGGTCAATGTATAAAACAAATGAACAAATAGCAACAAGAAACAATTCGAATTTTTTAATTTTTTCTTTTCTTTTTTATTAGATATATTCTTTATTTATATTTCAAATGTTGTCCCTTTCCTGGTTCCCCCCCTGCCGAAAATCCCCTAACCCATCCCCCCTCCCCCTGTTCACTAATCCACCCACTCCCACTTCCCTGTCCTGGCATTCCCCTATACTGGGGCATCTGTTGAGCCTTCACAGGACCAAGGTTCTCTCCTCCCATTGATGCCCACCAAGGCCATCCTCTGCTACATATGCATCTGGAGCCATGGGTTTCTCCATGTAAGTGTGGCTGTAGAAGCCTCATTTTGCAACAGAGGATGGGAACGTGAATAGGAAAGGGAGAAGTGGAGTGATACGTGGTTAAATAGGGATTGCAATAGAAATGTCCTACCTACAGGATTGCTGATGGATTCCATGTAGAATGCAAGAGGAGTAAGAATAGCATTTAAGTTTAGGACATAAAATTTAGGGAGAATGGTACTTTAATTTCATACCTATAGAAAAAGGCAGCCCAGTATTAGTGATGCATGTCTATAATCTCTTGGGAAGCTGAAGCAGGTTGGGTCATGAATTTGAAGCCAGTCTGTATAGCATGAAAACCATAAGCAACAGAAAAGAAAAAGAAATCAAGTGTGTTAAAGTATTTGAAAACTTCAAAGGACACTGCCCCATGGAGTGTTCTTGATAACAACTAAAAGGTTGAGCACATTGGAAATGAAATAAAACACTGAAATACCTAGAAGGAATTGTGAACTAATCCTTCCAATTAGGGATAGGATTCAAACCCTTCAACATTTCACATGAAACTAGCATGCTGAAAACTTGAAAATCTCCCAGAGAAGATTACAAATATTAGAAGCTTTGATAAAGAAATAAAGAATCAAATGGAGAAACAAAAGAAAAATAAAGAGATATTTGACTGTAGGGCATTTTCAAAGAGAATGTCTATAAATTGCAACTTTTGTTTTGTTTTGTGGATAGGATCTCACTCTGTGTATGTAATCCTGGTTAACCTGAAACTCACTATTTAGACTAGGCTAGCCTTGAAATTATGGAGATTCTCCTGTCTCTACCTCCGGAGTGCTGGAATAAAATGTGTGCTCCCCCACATCTGGCATAAATTCTTCATAATAAGCTCAGTAAAATGATAAAATTTTACTCACCCAGCATAAACAGCTGGATAATGCTCATGATTGACAAAACAAAGCACATTGCAGCATGAAATCAGGAATATGGAAATGGGTTTCTGGCTGCAGAATATCTTTTGTTTTTTCTTGAAAAACAAAACCATTTCCATTTAATATTGATTTTGAATATCTCGTTAATACAATACAACACCACATCAAAATAAGATGATTGATAAGCAGAAGAAAGAATTTTTATTATTTACATACATTATGATAGCATATCTAGTTAAGGCAAAAAAATCAATATGAATACAAATACAACTAATAAGCACATTTTTAAAAGTAGCCAAATGCAGGGCACTTGCTGAAATTAGTAATTTAGGTACTAAGAAACTCAAATTATTAAGGGAAATATAACACCATGCCCTAAAAATATCCTAGAAATAATTATAGTGAAAACTGTTTGGTTATTACATCAATTCCTTCATGAAAGAAGACTTGAATACCATGTTTGTGTTTGGGCAGATGTAATCTCATTATGTTATCCATTCTTCCCAAATGAAAGGTAATGCAATCTCCATCATAATCTCATGAGAATTGTTCTTAATCTAATGATATATTTGTGAAGCTCATAAAAAAAAGTAAACAGGCAGAAAATGTAACCATGAAAAGTATTGAAGAGAAATTAGTGGGCTTGCTCTCCCAGATATTAAAATGATTTATAAATTTCAAATATCTGAAATAAAGAAACATACATCAAAGATTTATAGACACAGCAGTAAAGCAGAAGAAATAATATAGGAAAGCTCTATAATGCATATATATTTGCTATATAGATAGAGGAAAGAGTTGAGAAATGATGAATTTTTCCATAAGGAGTTAGAGTGGAATTGACAGTTATATTTTAAAATGTATTAAATATAATTAATATACCAAAATAAATTCTAACAGATCAAAAATAAACATAGTCAAATGGTATAAAAATTCAAAACAAGCATCTGATTTGTAATTGGAGAAAGGTGTTAGCAATCTTCACTCTCCTTTCTATCCTCCAATTGCAATTTCTCAGTCTTAGCCTTGGCTTTGTAGCAAACCACCTGCTGGGGTTTTTCCTTTCTTTCTGCTGCCATTCTCAGGATCTCTTACAGCTTTTCTTCCCCAACCCATCTCTTTGTCTCCAACACCAAGAAATACTCTCTCCCTAGAAACTTGCCAGTCAGGCCAAGGGGCCAGGGAAACAGGCAGAGTATATTCACTCTATTTCCTGTACTCTAATTCCAATTCCCTATTCTCATCTTGAGCCTTGTATAGTAGACCACCTGCAGGGGCCTGTCTTCCCTTTCTTCCTACATTCCCTGGAGACTCCACAGCTTCCCATGGCAACTTGTGGACCCTCTTACTGCTCCTCACCCCCACCATTCTAGTCTATACTCATTCCTAAGTGTCAGCTCTCAGTATCCAGAAGCAAGTTCTACCAAGGATCTCCAGTGGTTATAGCTTGCAGAATCTCAGAAGCACTCCTGACCAGGCAACACACAGTCATCATATGCTCCTAAGATCTAGAGATAGCAACAACAACAACAACAAAAAGGAATGGAAAACCCTCCCAACAAAGACAAGTTCAGATAAGGGCACCTAAAATTACACTCATCCAAAGCCAGGAAGAGTATGTTCACTCTACCAAGCTTGGGATCTACTCTACCACTCTATATACTCTGTTGAAATGTCAACTTGAAAACAAAATCAATAATAGCCAAGACAATATATCTCCACTAGATTCCCAGAAACCGTACTGAAGTGGGCCCTGAGAAATGCAATGTAGCTGAAGCACAAGACAAGTACTTCAGAATATGCATAATAAATATGTTCAAAGACCTTAAGGCGTTTTTAAATAAATCCATCATTGATATATGAAAACACAGTCAAACTAAATGAAAACTATTCAAGACATGAAAGTGGAAACAGAATCAAGAAACTAAACCCAAACTGGTGTAAAACTGGAAATGAAAAATTTAGGAATTCAAACAGAACCTCAGAGTTCAGCAACAGAATGGAAGAATCTTAGGCATTGAAGACAAGAAAAAAGAAATGGATACTTCGTCAAAGAAAATGTTAAATCTTTAAAAATCCAGGCATAAAACATCCAGAAAATATGGGACACTTTGAGAAGACAAATTCTACAAATAATAGGAATAGAGGAAGGAAAAGAAACTCAGGTACAAAAAATATTTCCAACAAAATCATAGAAGAAAATTTCCTTAACCTAAAATATAAAGGGCCTATCAAGGTACAAGAAGCATACAGAACATAAATTATACTGGACCAGGAAAGGAATTTCTCACAACATATTAATCAAAACATTAAATGTACAGAACAAAGAGAGACTATTAAAAGCTGCAAGGGAAAAAGACCAAGTAACATATAAAGATAAGCATATTAAATAATATTTGACTTCTCAATGGAAATGCTAGAAGGTGGTCCTAGACAGATGTTTTACAAACCCTAAGAGACCACAAACACCAGCCCAGACTACTATATCCACCTACAATCCACATTACAATAGAGGTTAGGTATCTAGTAAGAGAGTTGGTGGGGGTAGGGGGCAGTGTTGGATATCTCTAGGAAGGATACATAGAATCAAAATTATAGATGCACGGGGAAGGGGGAGGAGATTGGAATGGGTAGAACAAATGAGGAGGGGGAGGGAAGTGAAGGCGTAAGGAGAGTGACAGCTAAATGTAAGGGGTATTTGAAAGTCATATGGAAGCCTGATACATCAGCAATGTTTTAAAATATATACATAGATAAAAGTAATCTAAATGGAATTGACAAATAACAGGAAGACGGAGCCCTTGGACATCACTTGACACTAAATGAAGCCCTCAGTTTCAGGAATAGGTTATATCTAATTGAGTTATTGGCTAAAGGGGCCCAATGGGAGCCTCCAAACAATACAAGCTATTGCCAAGGATATTGTTTGCTCTCTACAAATGGATGGTAAATCTTATTGCCGAATACAATATCTATATACCTCATTGAACTTGGAGAAATTGAGCAGGTTCCTACCTAGAGCCTTCAACCCTACTGACTAATGTTTATAATATTGTAACGTACTCTACATACAGCAAAATGGAAGAAAGGTAATCACCAATCTAGCTACAAACCCCATCTACAAGGATGGCCTGCATGTAAGATGAGCTAGTGCAATAGTGGCACAAAGCTCAGGGAATAACCATCACTATCTGATTGGGTTTAAAGCCCACTCTATGAGACAAGACCCATCCCCAACACTGCTGGGGTGGCTAAGTACCTGAGACAAGCTAGAGATGTAGGGTAAAAGCAAATATTACTGTTCTACTAAAGAAATATGGCAACAAAATTATTTCTAAGGACATTCTGCTATGCTCATAAGTCAACCATTATAAGAGAAGCTTCCCCTTGTGTTATATGGGAATAAATACAGAAACTCACAGCTGGACAATGTGCAGAAAGTGCAAAACCTTGGAACATTCAGTTCTAATGGGATGGCTCCATCAAACCCCTCCAGTCAAGGCTCAGGTAACCCTGTGGAAGAGGAGGCAAAACAAGTGTAAGAGCCAGAGGGGATGGAGGACACCAAGGAACCAAAATCTTTCTAAACACAGGAGGACCCATACACATAGATACTGTGGCAGCATGTACAGGGCTACACAAGTCTGGGCCACATGGGGTCTAAATGCTGAGAGGGAAAGTGAACACAAGGCCCCATAGCTAATTTAAAAATGATCTAAGCAGTTGATGATAACTGCTTGCAAATGAAAAAATAGTTCTCTCCAATAGAGACTCATTGGGCATATAAACCACTCTTAAGGGCAGGCTCCATGCCCAGCAGTAGATGGATAACACAAAGCAAACTCAGTTGCAATTTTTGAGATTCTTTGTCTCATAATGTTTTGTACTCGATTTTATGTTTTGTTTTGTTTTTGTTTCCCTTATAGGTATTTTGCATATATAGTATGGTTTCCAGTTTTGTGTTTCTACAGGATTTCTGTGTGTGGCAATGTGTGTGTCTCTATAAAAGTGGGTTTTTTCCCTATTCTGGTTTGTTTTTCTTTTTCTTTTCTTTTTTTCATTTTTATTTACATTTCAAGTGTTATTCCCCTACCCAGTTTCCTCCCTCAGGATAATACCCTCTCCTATTCCCCCTCCCCCTGCTTCTATGAGGGTGTTCCTCCACCCACCCACCCCATCTCCCTGCCCTGGATTCCCCTACACTGTGGCATCAATCAAACCTCCATAGGATCAAAGACCTCTCCTCCCATTGATGCCTGACAAGGCCATCCTCTGCTACATATGCAGCTGGAGCCATGTGTACTCCTTGGTTGGTGGCTTAGTCTCTGTGAGCTTTAGGGGTTCTGGTTGGTTGATATTGTTGTTCCTCCTATGGGGTTGCAAAACCTTCAACTCCTTCAGTCCTTTAACTTCTCCATTGGGGACCTCATGCTTATCCAATGGTTGGCTGCAAGCATCTCTGATACGTGGATATTAGTTCACAAGCTGGGAATACCCAAGACAAAATTCACAGACCACATGAAGCTCAAGAAGAAGGAAGACCAAAATATGGATACTTCAGTCCTTCTTCGAAAGGGGAACATATTACCCATGGGAAGAGATACAGAGACAAAGTGTGGAGCAGAGATTGAAGGAAAGGCCATCCAGAGACTGCCCCACCTGGAGATCCATCCTATATACAGTCACCAAACCCCGACACTATTGTGGATGCCAAGAAGTGCTTACTGACAGGAGCCTGATATAACTGTCTCCTGAGAGGTCCTGCCAGAGCCTTACAAATACAGAGGCAGATGCTCACAGCCAACAATTAAACTGTTTTTATTTATCTTATTTTACTTTCTTATGATTATCATTCCTTTTTAAGATGCCCAATTGTATTCTAATGAGAAAGAGAAAGAAAGGGTGTAAATTTGGGAAGGCAACAAAGTGGGGATGATCTGGAAAGAGTTGGAGGAGGGAACCATAATCAGAATTTATTATATAAAATAATCTATTTTCAATGAAATTAAACAAAATAAATATATAAATAAATAAAAACAATCATTAAGAATTGGGCATGGGGGGGGTCATGGGCTGTCTCTATATTGCCACCAGGTCACTGCTAGAGAGGCCCAGGTATACAGACTCAATCAGGGACTACCATCGCTCAGGTGGATCCGCCAGGCTCTGGCCACTAGCCAGGGCCAGGGCGGAGCCTCAGAGGGACATTTCCAGGCCCTCCGGCCTTGCACCAAGGAGGCTGGGAGCAGCCTGCCCAGTGGTTCCTTACAGCTCGGTCGGTCTCCATATTGCCAACAGGCCACCACTAGAGAGGCCCAGGTATACAGACTTAATCAGGGACTACCATCGCTCAGGTGGATCCGCCAGGCTTTTGCCACTATCCAGGGCCAGGGTGGCGGCTCAGCAGGACATCTCCATGCCCTCTGGCCTTGCACCAACTCTGTTGGGAACCACCTTCCCTGAGGTCCCCTCAGCACTCGCAGAGGCAATCTCTATCTTGCAGCCTGATCATCAGTAGAGAAACAATAGGCTGGCCCAGCCTCATAAGAGGTTCAAACACCAGCCAGTGACAACAAGGTCAACTAAAGCCAGAGAAAACCAGATGGCAAAAGAAAACCATAGGAACATTACTAACAGAAATCAAGGCAGTATGGCAGCATCTAAACCCAGTTTGCTGACAACAGGAAGCCCTGGATACCCCAACACACCAGAAAAACAAGATTTGGATCTAAAATCACTGGTGAGGATGCTGGTAGCAGAACACATAGATAAATCTCTTAAAGAAATACAGGAGAAAATGGATCAAAAGTTAGAAGCCCTTAAAGGCAAACAAAAAAATCACTTAAAGAAATTCAGGAGACTATGGATCAAAAAACAGAGGCGAATAAGGTAGAAATACAAAAATCACTTAAAGAAATACAGAAGAACGTGGGTCAACAAGTAGAAGCTATGAAAGAGGAAACACAAAAATCTCTTAAAGGATTACATGAAAACACAAACAAGGAAATGAAAGATATGAGCATATCCATCCAGATACTAAAAACAGAAGTAGAAACAACTAAGAAATCGCAAAGGGAGACAACATTGGAGATAGAAAACCTTGGGAAGAAATCAGGGGCCATAGATGCAAATAACAACAATATAATACAAGGAATAGAAGAAAGAATCTCAGATGAAGAAGATACCATAGGAACCATTGATTCAACAGTCAAAGAAAATACTAAATGCAAAAAGCTTGTAACCCAAAACATCCAGGAAATCCAGGACACAATGAGAAGGCCAAACCTAAGGATTATAGGTATAGATGTGAGTGAAGATTTACAAGTTAAACGGCCAGCAAATATCTTCTACAAAATTATGGAAGAAAACTTCCCCAACCTAAAGAGAGAGATGCCCATGAATATACAAGAAGCCTACAGAACTCCAAAAAGACAGGACCAGAACAGAATTACCTCCCGTCACATAATAATCAAAACCCAAATGTACTAAACAAAGAAAGAATATTAAAGACAGTAAGAGAAAAAGGCCAAGTAACATATAAAGGAAGACCTATCAGAATCACACCAGACTTCTCACCTGAGACCATGAAAGCTAGAAGATCCTGGGCAGATATCATGCAGACTCTAAGAGAACACAAATTTCAGCGAAAACTACTATACCCAGCAAAACTCTCAATAGCCATAGATGGAGACATAAAGGTATTCCATGACAAAACCAAATTTGCACGATATCTTTCCACAAACCCAGCCCTACAAAGGATAATAGGGGGAAGACACCAACACAAGGATGGAAACTACACCACGGAAGAAACAAGATAGAAACGTCCTCTCATCAAACACAAAAGAAGATATCCTCTCAAATATAAAAAATAATTTCAAAAATGTCAGGAGGTAATAATTACTATTCCTTAATATCTCTTAACATCAATAGACTCAATTCCACAATAAAAAGACATAGACTAACAGACTGAATATGGAAACAGAACCCTGCATTTTGCTGCATACAGGAAACACATCTCAGTGTTAAAGACAAACACTGCCTTAGAGTAAAAGGCTGGAAGACAATTTTACAAGCAAATGGTCTCAGGAAACAAGCTGGAATAGCCATTCTAATATCAAATAAAATTGACTTTCCACCTAAAGTCATCAAAAGAGACTCGGAAGGTCGCTTCTTGCTGGTCAAAGGGAAAATCCACCAAGAAGAACTCTCAATACTGAACATCTATGATCCAAATGCAAGGGCACCCTCATTCATAAAAGAAACCTTACTAAAGCTTAAAGCACACATTACACCTAACACAATAATTGTGGGTGACTTCAACACTCCACTCTCCTCAATGGACCGATCAGGAAAGCAGAAACTAAACAGGGACACAGTGAAACTAATTGAAACTTTGGACCAATTGGATTTAACAGAGATTTATAGAACATTTCATCCTAAAGCAAAAGAATATACCTTTTTCTCAGTACCACATGGTACCTTCTCCAAAATCAATCATATAATTGGTCACAAGACAGATGTCAACAAATACAAGAAGATCGAGCTAATCCCATGCCTCCTATCAGATCACCATGGAGTAAGAGTGGTCTTCAATAGCAACAAAAACAACAGAAAGCTCACATACACTTGGAAACTGAACAATACTCTACTCAAGGAAGAAATAAAAAAAGAAATCAAAGACTTTTTAGAATTCAATGAAAATGAAGGTACAACCTACCGAAATCTATGGGACACAATGAAAGCAGTGCTAAGAGGAAAATTCATAGCTCTAAGTGCGTCCAAAAAGAAACTGGAGAGAGCATACACTAGCAACTTAATGGCACACCTTAAAACCCTGGAAGAAAAAGAAGTTAATTCACCCAGGAAGAGTAGAAGACAGGATCATCAAACTCAGGGCTGAAATCAATCAAATAGAAACAAAGAGAACCATACAAAGTATCAACAAAACCAGGAGCTGGTTCTTTGAGAAAATCAACAAGATAGATAAACGCTTAGCCAGACTAACCAAAGGACACAGAGACAGCATCCAAATTAACACAATTAGAAATGAAAAGGGAGACATAACAACAGAAACTGAGGAAATTCAAAAGATCATCAGATCCTACTACAAAGGTCTATACTCAACACAACTGGAGAATCTGGAGGAAATGGACAATTTCCTAGACAGATGCCAAATACCAAAATTAAATCAGGATCAATTAGATCAGCTAAATAGTCCCATAACCCCTAAAGAAATAGAAGGGGTTATAGAAAGCCTCCCAACCAAAAAAAGTATGGGACCAGATGGTTTTAGTGCAGAATTCTATCAGGCCTTCAAACAAGACCTAATGCCAATACTCTTCAAACTATTCCACAAAATAGAAACAGAAGGGACACTGCCCAACTTATTCTATGAAGCCACAATTAAGCTGATACCAAAACCACACAAAGATCCAACAAAGAAAGAGAACTACAGGCAAAATTCCCTTATGAATATCGATGCAAAAATACTAAATAAAATTCTTGCCAACCGAATCCAAGAGCACATTAAAATCATCACTCTCCATGATCAAGTAGGCTTCATTCCAGGAATGCAGGGATGGTTCAATATACAGAAATCCATCAATGTAATCCACTACATAAACAAACTAAAATAAAAAAAAACACATGGTAGTCTCATTAGATGCTGAAAAAGCATTCGAAAAAATTCAGCATCCTTTCATGCTAAAAGTCTTGGATAGTTGGGGGGAGAGGAATTATGGGACATATGGTGGGAGGGAACTGGGAAAGGGGAAAGCCTTTGGAATGTAAACATAGAATATAGAAAATAAAAATTTAAATAAAAAAGCAAAAAAAAAAGTCTTGGAAAGAGCAGGAATTCAAGGCCCATACCTAAATATAGTAAAAGCAATCTACAGCAAACCAGTAGCCAACATCAAAACAAATGGAGAGAAACTTGAAGCAATCCCACTAAAATCAGGGACTAGACAAGGATGCTCTCTTTCTATATCTTTTCAACATAGTACTTGAAGTTTTAGCGAGAGCAATTAGACAACATAAGGAAGTAAAAGGGATAGAAATTGGAAAGGAAGAAGTCAAACTATCATTACTTGCAGGCGATATGATAGTTTACTTAAGTGACCCAAAAAACTCCACCAGAGAACTTCTACAGCTGATAAACCACTTCAGCAAAGTGGCTGGTTATAAAATCAACTCAAGCAAATCAGTAGCCTTCCTGTACTCAAAGGACAAGCAGGCTGAGAAAGAAGTTAGGGAAATAACACCCTTCACAATAGCCACAAACAACATAAAATACCTTGGCGTGACTCTAACCAAACAAGCAAAAGATCTCTATGACAGGAACTTCAAGTTCTTGAAGAAAGAAATTGAAGAAGACCTCAGAAGATGGAAAAATATTTCTTGCTCTTGGATTGGCAGGATCAATATAGTAAAAATGACCATCTTTCCAAAAGCAATCTACAGATTCAATGCAATCCCCATTAAAATCCCACCTCAATTCTTCATAGATCCAGAAAGAGCAATTCTCAAATTCATCTGGAGCAACAAAAAACCCTGGATAGCTAAAACTATTCTCAACAATAAAAGGGCTTCTGGGGGAATCAATATCCCTGACCTCAAGCAGTACTACAGAGCAATTGTGTTAAAAACTGCATGGTATTGGTACAGCAACAGGCAAGCAGATCAATGGAATAGGATTGAAGACCCAGAAATGAACCCACAGAGTTATGGTCACTTGATCTTTGATAAAGGAGCTACAACCATCCAGTGGAAAAAAGATAGCCTTTTCAACAAATGATGCTGGTTCAACTGGAGGTCAACATGCAGAAGAATGCATATCGACCCACTCTTATCTCCTTGTACTAAGATCAACTCCAAGTGGATCAAGGACCTCCACATAAAACCAGACACACTGAAACTATTAGAAAAGAAACTGGGGAAGACCCTGGAGGACATGGGCACAGGGGGAAAGTTCCTGAACAGAACACCACTAGCTTATGCTCTAAGATTAAGAATTGACAAATGGGACTTCTTAAAATTACAAAGTTTCTGTAAGGCAAAAGACACTGTCAGAAGGACAAAACAGCAACCAACAAATTCCATTTCAAGTCACTTTTTCTTTTCTTTTCTTTTCTTTTTTCTTTCTTCCTTTCTTTCTTTCTTTCTTTCTTTCTTTCTTTCTTTCTTTCTTTTTTTTTTTTTTTTGGTTTTTCGAGACAGGGTTTCTCTGTGTAGTCCTGGCTGTCCTGGAACTCACTCTGTAGACCAGGCTGCCCTCAAACTCAGAAATCCACCTGCCTCTGCCTCCCAAGTGCTGGGATTACAGGCATGTGCCACCATGTCCTGCCATCTTAAGTCACTTAATAATGCAAGTTCTTTTGTGGTAGAAACAGCTTTTCTTATGCCTAGGATAGTGACCACTCAGCTTATATTTATGGAATGCATAAATGAATGGATATTAGGAACTATATGAGATATAAAGGTGAGTGGTATAGGCTTTTTTGAAATGAGGGGATATATAGCCAAATACTAGTGAATACCCCTACATTTTGGTATTCTGGGGATGAAATGAGTTAGAGGAGCTAAGGAATGGTTGTTTCTTTTATACAGTAATTGAATCCCTCCTACTTCATAAATTGTATATCTACTTGGAGTTTGTGACAACAGAAGGTTTTGTGAGGCAGGCTTTAGTTTTGGAATTAATATGATGTCCTCAAACATAATTCCATGGTGAATAGACTAATAAGGACTTACTTTGACATTATGTTATGGCTCAAATTGATCACATCCAAAAACCAAATAATGATGAATATTTATGAAGGTCCTATGAGAAGCAGATTGTTAGTCCTTCTGCCCCTAAATGTATTGACATGCTGGAAGATCTGTAAAACCACTGGCATAACCTAGGAGAAAGAGCAGTAATGCCGTTACCTAACATTAAAGTTTTAGTGAGCCAAAAGTAGAAGTTAATTTCAATTATAGAAGCATGTATTAATGAAATTCTTAAGCAAATGGATGGAACTAGAAAGTGTCATCCTGACCAATCACAAAAGAACACACATGGTATGCACTCACTGATAAGTGGATATCAGCCCAAAAGCTCTGAATATCCAAGATACAATTCACAGACCACATGAAGTTCAAGAAGATGGAAGACCAAATTCAGTTTTTCTGAGAAAGGGAACAAAATACTCAGAGGAGCAATTCTGGAGACAAAGTATGGGGCAAAGATTGAAGTAAAGGTCACCCAGAGACTGTCCTACCTTGGGATTCATCCTATAAACAGTCACCAAACCCCAACACTATTGTAGATAACAAGAAGTACTTGCTGAAAGGAGCCTGTTATGGCTGTCTCCTGAGGAGCTCTGCTAGAGCCTTACAGATACAGAGCCAGATACTAACTCCCTGGAGCCTCCGGTCTATTGAGGGTTAGGTGCATCATCTCTGAATGAACACAGACCTGGCAGTCCTCTACTGTATGTGTGTTGGGGACTTCATATCAGCAGGTGTGTGCTGCTCAGTGTTTGAGAGATGTCTGGGGTCCAGATTAATTGAGACTGCTGGTCTTCCTACAGGATTGCCCTTCTCCTCAGCTTCTTCCAGCCTTCACTAATTCAACCACAGGAGTCAGTTTTTTCTGTCCATTGGTTGGGTGCAAATATCTGCATCTGACTCTTTCAGCTGCTTTTTGGGTCTTCTGGAGTGCAGTCATGCTAGGTCCCTTTTTGTGAGCGCTCCATAGCCTCAGTAATAGTGTCAGGCCTTGGGATCTCCCCTTGAGCTGGATCCTACTTTGGGCCTGTTGCTGGACCTTCTTTTCCTTAGGTGAGCCCACCTTTTTTCTGGATTCATTCATTTAAAAATGTAATTACATCTTATTTATGCCATGTACCTATGTGTATTTGCACATGAGAATGCATGTGAAAGTGTGAGGACAACTTATGGGAGTTGGTCCTCTCCTGCCACTATGAGCTGTACTGGCTGGTTTTGTGTGTCAACTTGACACAAGCTGGAGTTAACACAGAGAAAGAAGTCTCCCTTGAGGAAGTGCTCCCATGAGGTCCAGCTGTAAGGTATTTTCAAGGTTCAATTAGTGATCAAGGGGGGAGGGCCCATTGTGGGTGGTGCCATCCCTGGGCTGTTAGTCTTGGGTTCTATAAGAAAGCAAGTTGAGCAAGCCAGGGGAAGCAAGCCAGTAAGAAACATCCCTCCATGGCCTCTGCATCAGCTCTTGCTTCCTGACCTACTTGAGTTCCAGTCCTGACTTCCTTTGGTGATCAACAACTGTGTGGAAGTGTAAGTTGAATAAACCCTTTCCTCCCCAACTTGTTTCTTGGTCATGTTTTGTGCAGGAATAGAAACTCTGACTAAAAGAGGGGGTATTCAGAGGTATCAACTGCAGTCACTGGGCTGTATAATAAGGACCTTTCACCTCAGCCATTTTGTTAGCCCTGTTTCTGAGATTTGTATAAAAAATGAAGTCTAAGGTGAAAAAAATCATTTATTCATGTTGAATTTCAATTATTTTATGTACAAACTAAAGAACACCATCCTGACTAGCATTCCTCAAAGCTTCAGATGCATCATCTGAAGGATCATGTTAAGCAGAGTTTTGACATAACATTCCTGGAATAGGCTCGATAACAAGCTCCCAGATGATGCCAGTGCTATTGGTCCAGGGTCCACACTGTAAACAGAGCTTAGATAACGTCTAATCTCTCTCTCTCTCTCTCTCTCTCTCTCTCTCTCTCTCTCTCTCTCTCTCTCTCTCTCTCTCTCTGTATAGGTGTTTTGTCTGCATGTATTCCTGTATACCACATGCATGCAGTGCCCTTGGAGGATATAAGAGAGCATTTGATCCCCTGAAACTGGAATTACAGATAATTATGAGCTCGTATCTTGGTGCTGGGCATTAAACCCCAGTCCTCTGGAAGAGCAGAAAGTGTTCTTAACTGCCGAGCCATTTATCGAGACCATGACTTTAATATTCTATAGTGATAGCTTGTTTCTCATGGAATAAAACAAGGCCATTAAAGAGATATATTATGTTCATAATAGTAATCATCCCGTGCAAAGGAAAGGGCTTACTTATAATGGTGGGGTTAAGTAAGTAAACAATGGAAGGCTGAGAATGAGAGTGATGTTCGTATTATTTCTGTTACTGAGTTTGGTGCCATTAACAAATGACATAGCATTTAGATTATACTTTACCAATGTAATCTTTCTCTTAAAAAGAATGTTTATTGCAAATCAAAACAACCTTGAGATTCCACCTCACACCAGTCAGAATGGCTAAGATCAAAAACTCAGGAGACAGGAGATGACAGAGAAGATGTGGAGATAGAGGAACACTCCTCCACTGCTGGTGGGATTGCAAGCTGGTACAACCTCTATGCAAATCAGTTTGGAGGCTCCTCAGAAAACTGGACATAGTATTACCTGAGGACACAGTTATACCACTCCTGGGCATATACCCAGAAGATGCTCCAACATGTAAAAAGGACACCTGCTCCACTGTGTTCATAGCAACATTTGATATTCATGAAATCCTAGGCAAATGGATGGAACTAGAAAATATCATCCTGAGTGAGATAACCCAATCACAAAAGACCGCACACAGTATGCAGTCACTGATAAGTGGATATTAGCCCAGAAGCTTGGAATACCCAAGATACAATTCACAGACCACATGAAGCTCAAGAAGAAGGAAGACCAAAGTATGGATACTCTGGTCCTTAGAAGTGGGAACAAAATACCCATGGGAGGAGCTACAGAGACAAATTATGGAGCAGAGACTATAGGCAAGACCATCTGAGAGCCTCTGCCAGTATCTGAAAAATATAGAGTTAGGTGCTCTCAGCCAACCATTGGACTGAGAACAAGGCCCCCAATGGAGGAGCTAGAGAAAGAACCCAAGGAGCTGAAGGAGGTTGCAGCCCCATCAGAGGAACAACAATATGAACCAACCAGTACCCCCAGAGCTCCCAGGGAATAAACCACCAACCAAAGAGTACACAAGGAGGGACCCATGGATCCAGCTGCATATGTAACAGAGGATGGCCTTGTTGGACACCAATGGGAGGAGAGGCCCTTGGTTCTGAGAAGGCTCTATTCCCCAGTATAGATTCCCCAGGCCAGGGAAGCAGGAGTGGGCAGATTGGTGAGCAGGGGGAGGGGAAAGGAGGAAAGGGGATAGCATTTGAAATGTAAATAAAGACAAAATCCAATAAAAAAGGGCACAAACAAAAACAAAAAAAAAGAAAAAAAGAATGTTTATTTTAGTTTAAATGTATGGGTGACTTGCCTACATGTACACATGTGTACTATTATGCCTAATGCTCAAGGAAGTAAGAAGAATGCATTGGATTTTCTCTTTCCTAAAACTGGTATTACTGGTGGTTGTGAGCTACCATGTAGGTGCTAGGAACTAGGCTTGAGCTCTCTGCAAGAGGAACAAGTACTCTTAATCACTGAACCATCTCCATCTCTGAACCACATATTTCTAATGCTTTCTTAGCAGGACTTAAATGAAGGCCAGTGCCAGCCAGATTAAGCATCCATATCTGTGTGTATGAAGTATTTGCTTGTCCATAGATTAGTGTCACCATTGTAGTTCCCAGAGTGCTTTCTTGGTTCAATTCAGATTTTTCCTAAAGGCCTTTGGAAATATTCATAGAGTAAATAAGGGTTTTAGTGAGAGTTGAATCTCTAGAGGTATCCTTTATTTTGCTTTTTGTTTTGTTTTGTTTTTTAAAAATGGAAGGTGGGTTTTTCAGGGTTGGGGATTAAGATAGGATCTTTCTAGGTAACCCAGGCTGGCCTGGAACTCACTGTGAGTTGAAGGTCTGAACTTGTAGCATTTCTCTTGCCTTAGCCTGTGTTCTTATCATCAAAACTGCCCCCTAAACATCTCTTAAATATACTTTAAAATATTAATTTTATGCATATGAGTGTTTTGCTTCCATGTGTATTTATATATCACATGTGGATAGTGCCCATAGAGGTTAGGAGATGGCCTTAGATCACCTGGAACTAGAGTTACAGGCAGACTGTGAACCACTATATGAGTGCTGGGAATTGAAATCTGGTCCTTTATAAGAGCAGCAAGTGGTCCTAACCACTGAGCCATTATCCCAGCCCCTAAAATCTCTTTCTTTTTTCACTATTTAAAAAAGCAACAAAACCTGGAAGCACTTTTGTATTTAAATGATCAATGACAAGATTTCTCTGGACTTCAATTTCTTCACCTGTGAGTAACAGTAGGCCAGAAAGGCTTTTACAAAGGCTTTTCCCACTTCTGTATATATTTCACTGAGGCATAGATTAGAATTATTTGATACTTTCAGGTTCACGACTCTCCAAAATATAGAGTAGACTCATTGTTTAATCAGAATGTATGTCCATTGCTGGGAATTTCAAAGAATTCTGTCAGTCTTGAGAAGTAAATCACAGTCATCAGAAGCTTCTGTAATTAAGTTTATTACAGAGAGTGCAATATAATTTACATCTGTGAACTCTGAACTAACAAAAGTAACGGGATGGCAGCGTTCATAAGTGCTCAGCAGAGTCACTTCTGTTGAAACAGCAGTAATACAAACAAGGGCTTCTGAGGCTGCCGTGTCAGGCTGAAAGAGCAGCCATCAACAGTGTAGAGTTAGAAGTCTGGGAATGGAAAGCTAGCCAGCTAAGTAAATGTTCAGAATGAAGGAAATGGTCCAAGAATATCCTTCTTGAAATGAGCCCTGGAGATTTTCTAGGGATAGGCCCATTCTTCTCATTGTAGCCCTATGTCTGCCAGTCTCCATCCTAGTGGCCCACCCTGGTACATTCAAATATGCCTTCTTATTTTCATTGTACTTTGGAGGAGCAAAATAATTTTTTTTTTAAAAAATGTGGATTTCAAAAGGTGCTTTTAGTGCAACAACTAAAAACTCACATAATATGTAGTATTCCCTCAGTAACTTCAGAAGATTGGTTCTAGAGCCTTATAAAACATTCTAAAATTTGTGGAAATTCAAGTGTTTTACATAAATGAAGTACTTTTTGTTTGTTCCGTCATGCACAGCTTCCTGTATGCTTAAATCATCTATATGTAACTCATTAACACAATAATAGTCTGTACATTATATATAAAAATTGACACAAAATGTGTTCATAAGTGTTCATTAAAGATGCAATAATTTCCAAATATTGACAAGCCATAGTTGATTAAATCCTTTGACACGAATTTCAAGGATGTGAAAGGTTTTCCTTACCTTCATGCTTCACTTTTCTCGGTTGCTTTTTAAGGGAATACTTTGCTGCTGCAAGTAATAGAAAATTTGGCTAATACTGTTTAATATCATAAAACTCAAAACTGTTTAGCCGAAAGTTCAGAAGTGGGCATCTCAGTTCAGTGACGTGGCACTGTGGTGTGTCATAAACTTAAGTGATGTCTTCCTTAAAGCTATGTCATCCTGATGCAGTCAGCAACATGTCCTGCCATGGCTTCCAATGGGAGCTTCAGCTTTGTACAATGCTATTCTAACAAACAAACAAACAAACAAACAAACAAACAAACAAACCATAGAATATGCTTGGATAAGAGGCTTTTACTTCATTATGTTTTAGAGAAAATGATTTTTTCCTAGTATTTTTCAGCAGATATTAGTAATTTTCAGCAGATATTTTATGTTCTGTTTATCAGCACTGATCTATATACTCACATTTATAATACTTACTGGCAGAGGGATATGGAAAATGCCATAAACCTATGAGATTAATCAGAATTTATTTCCTGAGACTTTCAAATGGTTGAAAACAGGACAGTGAGCATATGTCAAAGGAAATTCTTTAATAAGAAAGCCAAGGGATGAGTAAGATAATTTAAAGGAGGTTGGTACCTATGGCTAACAGAAGAAAAGATGCAGAAAAGCAATTACCAAATTTGATGGGAAATGGATTAAGATCATCTTGAAGTAAAAAACTGAAAGTTACCCCACTTAAAAAAAACAACAACAGAGATTTCTTGCAATATATTAACATTTTCAAGTTTCTTTCTTTACAGAGTGAAGAGGAAATGTAAGTTAAAAATTGTAAGTAGATATTCTTGGTTGGATCCTGATAGGTATAGAAGGGGGTAGCAGTAGTTTTGCTTCATTCCCATATTTGAGATATTAATTTTTTTAGCAGGACCTCGCAACAGGAGTCTAACCAAGCTTTTAGTAGCAAACATGAAGTGGGAAATGTTTGTAGGGAATCAATAATAGCTGCCACACATCTCTTATTTCAAATGGCAATTGCCAGGTTCTGAAATGGTTTTCAGAGTATCATCTTAAACATGTACAGCAACACTAAGCCTTCTGAAGCTACCCATATATCTTTCTTGTTAGTAATAAATTCATACAATGTATTTTGAGCAGTATTTCACTGTCAACATGGAACAATTTTTATTGACATTTAAATCTAGCTTCTAATTTGGGTGGACATAAGGTTTCTTCTCTCAGCTTCTTTGAAGGTAAAGCATTGTCACTGATGAAGTGATCATGTTACTAGGAGATGTTTTCTTGACTTTCTCCAGAGAGGGTTTTTCTTTTTGTGATTTATTTTCTTTGATGATAGTTCTTGAAATTTATTTCCAAGAAGAGTTTGCTTCCTTCTCTTTCCACAAGCTCATCTTTGGGTAATAAATCTCAACAGACACTGAAGTTTTCAAGTAACCTGCTCTGTGTGGGCTTGTTTTTCCTTTCTTCTGTTATTATTTTGCCTATTTGACTCACTAAAGCCAAATCTTGAGCTTTATGTCATGATTTCCTATGAATTCCTCAGTGAACATTTTGGTCTTGGGGAGAGCTTTCAAAACCTGACTCAAATTACAAAAGGCCCAAGCAAAACTGGGTACTGCCTGTAAGAATGGAATTCTGTAATCTACTCCAATATTTGGGATAAAATGCACAGTTGGGATGTGAACCTTATAAGGTGTCATGTAGTAGAGCAGTGCACGGCAGTTATAAGTGAGCTCATGCTCTGTCTAGTAATTGCTTTTATATGAAAGTCACTCTAGAGTCTACAGAGTCACAAGAAAAGCAGCTCGTGTACTTGGTGTTCCCTTTACAACAGTTCTTGGGTCTGTAATTCTCTTTTTATGGCTTGCAAATGCAGCACATATTTTAACAAATTGTGTGTGTGTATGTAGGATGTGTGTACATATGAGCACACGCATGCCACAGTGCAGATGTGGAGGCCAAAGGATAGCATTGTGTAGTTGGTTGCTCTTTTCACCTTTATGTGGTTTTTGGGGATTGAATTCATGCTTTTCAGGCTTGCAGAGGAAGATCAGCTGAACCATCTTTCTCTCCTGGCCTGCAAATTCTTAATGAGCAGGAATTTCTGTTGTGTCCAAGATGTCTAAAACTGGTTAAATAGCACATTGGGGAAAGAAATAATAGCAATGACTTTATCTTAAAATATTATATAACATTAATATAAATATAAACATATATTATATTGTACTTTATTATGTTGTATAATATGTTATATAAATATAATTAATATGTAATGTTAATATTATATGTATATAATATTAAGATAGAGTCAGTATACACACACACACAAGTTTGGGCATTTTTTCACTCAGTAATACGAAATGTTCAAAAAATTTCTGCATTAAAAGTGTAGCTCAGTAGTATAGCACTTGCCTAACAAGTGTGAATCCCTAGGTCACGTCTCTGGCTCTGCCAAAATTAATGTAAATTCAAATTTAAAACATGACAAATAGCACCATCTTTGCTCCCGGACAGACCAGACAGGCAACACCAGGTACACAGAGATATCATGAGTTTAACATCACTCAAGACACAGCCTGCCAGGCTTCTGCCTGCGCCCAAGGCCTGGGCAGCTTTGCGGGTTGTCTCTGTGCCAGCCCTGTCCTGGGCAATTTGCCCTGCAGAGTGATTGGCACTTAGAAAGGGTCCCCTCAGCATCTGCCATCTTTGCTCCTGGACAGACTTGACAGGAAACACCAGGTACACAGAGACAACCCGAGTATAACATTGCTTGGGGCAAGGCACACCAGGTCTCCAAGGGCACCCAAGAGTAGGGCAGCCCATCAGCAATCTGTGCCAGGGCAAACCCAGTCATCCAGTAGTGTGGAAAAAGCCTTACAGGCTCACAGGAGGTTTAAGAGCCAGCCAGTGACAACAAGAACAACTAAAACTAGAGATAACCAGATGGCAAAAGGCAAATGTAGCAACGTTACTAACAAAAATCAAGGTAATATGGCAGCATCTGAACCCAGTTCTCCAACAACATCAAGTCCTTGATACCCCAACACACCAGAAAAACATGATTTGGATTTAAAATCACATCTCATGATGCTATTAGAGGATTACAAGAAGGACATAAATAAATCTTTTAAAGAAATGCAGGAGAACATGAATAAGGTAGAAGCCCTTACAAGGGAAACACAAAAATCACTTAAAGAAATGCAGGAGAAAATGGGTCAACAGGCAGAAGCCATGAAAGAGGAAACAACAATCTCTTAAAGAATTACAGGAGAACAAAAACGAACAAGTGAAGGAACTGAGCAAAACCATCCAGGATCTAAAAACAGAAGTAGAAACAACTAAGAAATCACAAAGGGAGACAGCTTTGGAGATAGAAAACCTTGAGAAGAAATCAGGGGTCATAGATGCAAATAACAGAATATAAGAGATAGAAGAAAGAATCTCAGATGCTGAAGATACCATATTAACCATTGACTCAACAGTCAAAGAAAATGCAAAATGCAAAAAAAAAAAAAAAAAAAAAAAAAAAAAAAACTTGTAACCCAAATCATACAGGAAATCCAGGACACAATGAGAAGACCAAACCTAAAGATTACAGATATAGATGAGAGTGAAGATTTACAACTTGAAGGGCCAGCAAATATCTTCAACAAAATTATGGAAGAAAATTTCCCTAACCCAAAGAGAGAGAGAGATGCCCATGAATATACAAGAAGCCTACAGAACTCCAAACAGACTGGACCTGAAGAGAAATACCTCCTGTCACCTAATAATCAAAACCCAAAATGTACTAAACAAAGAAAGAATATTAAAAGCAGTAAGAGAAAAAGGCCAAGTAACATATAAAGGAAGACCTATCAGAATCATACCAGACTTCTCATTAGAGACTATGTAAGCTAGAAGATCCTGGGCAGATCTCATACAGACTCTAAGAGAACACAAATGCCAGCCAAGACTACTATACCCAGCAAAACTCTCAATCACCATAGATGGAGAAACCAATATATTCCATGATAAAACCAAATTTACACAATATCTTTCCATAAACCCAGTCCTACAAAGGATAATAGTTGGAAAACACCAATACAAGGATGGAAACTACACCCTGGAAAAAGCAAGATAGTAACCTTCTTTCATCAAACCCAAAAGAAGATAACCACTCAAATATAAAAATAACATAAAAAATAACAGGAAGTAATAATCACTATTCCTTAATATCTCTTAGCATCAATGGACTCAATTCCCCAATAAAAAGACATAAACTAACAGACTGGATACATAAACAGGAACCTATATTTTGCTGCATACAGGAAACACACCTCAGTGTCAAAGACTGCCAGGAGCCATTCTCACTTAGATCTCAAAACCTCCTCCTTTCAGCAATGTTACATGCTCAAGCCTGCCTTTAGAAGGAAAAATATTGGCTTTCCGGTTTGCCAAATAGCAAGTTGGTCAGCACATATACAACTCATGTTGGTTAGAACAAACAGAGCTCACTTGCAGTTAGGTTACTGTAATAATCTCTTTCCACTTTGACTCCTGGTGATCATTTTAGTTTGACAGGTTCCTTGAAGCCCAAGCCAGCTTTGTCATGAGATTCTGAGAGAAAATTCTGAGAGACTACTTCCTAGAGACAATGTTTAGAGACAGAGCTTGCCTGCTAAGAGACTGTTCCCCAGAGACAATGTTTGCCCCTCTCATACTCCCTCCCTACATCCTGCTTGCTTTCCTTTATATTGCAGTGTGTAAAACAATAAAGTTTGACAGCTTGATCAGAATACTGTCTTCCTGTCCTTCTCTCACATCTCTGGTCTCTCGTCCTCTCCTAGGTAGTCCAGGGACCCTGTTGACTGTCCTGCAAGTCGGGACAAAAGGCAAACACTACCTCAGAGTAAAAGGCCAGAAAACAATTTTACAAGCAAATGGTCTCAGGGAACAAGCCAGAGTAGCCATTCTAATATCAGATAAAACTGACTTTCAACTTAAAGTCATCAAAAGAGACACAGAAGGAAACTTCTTACTGGTCAAAGGAAAAATCTATCAAGAAGAACTCTCCATTCTGAACATCTATGCTCCAAATTCAAGGGCACCCTCATTAGTAAAAGAAACTTTAGTAAAGCTCAAACACACATTGTACTTAACACAATAATTGTGGGCAACTTCAACATTCCACTCTCCTCAATGAACAGATCAGGAAAACAGAAACTAAACAGGGACACAGGGAAACTAATTGAAGCATTGGATCAATTGGATTTAACATATATATATATATGCTTTCATCCTAAAGCAAAAGAATAAACCCTTTTCTCAGCACCTCAAGGTACCTTCTCCAAAATCGACCATATAATTGATCACAAGACAGACCTCAATAAGTATAAGAAGATCGAACTAATCCCATGCCTCCTATCAGATCACTATGGATTAAGTGGTCTTCAATAGCAACAAAAACAACAGAAAGCCCACATACACATGGAGGATGAACAATACTCTACTCAATGATACCTTGGCCAAAGAAGAAATAAAGAAATCAAAGACTTTTTAGAATTTAATGAAAATGAAGGCACAACATACCCAAGTCTATGGGACACAGTGAAAACAGTGCTAAGAGGAAAACTCATAGCCCTGATTGTCTCCAAAAAGAAATTGGAGAGACCATACACTAGCAACTTAACAGAAAACCTGAAAGCTCTGGAACATAAACAAGCTAATTCACCCAGGAGGAGTAGAAGACAGGAAATAATCAAACTCAGGGCTAAAATCAATCAAGTGGAAACAAAGAGAACCATACAAAGAATCAACAAAACCAGGAGCTGGTTCTTTGAGAAAATCCAAACGATAGATAAACCCTTAGGCAGACTAACCAAAGGGCACAAAGACAGTATTCAAATTACCAAAATTAAAAATGAAAGGGGAGATATAACAACAAAAACTGAGGAAATTCAAAAAGTCATCTGATCCTACTACAAAAGCCTATACTCAACTGGAGAATCTGGAGGAAATGGACAATTTCCTAGACAGATACCAAATACCAAAATTAAATCAGGATCAAATAGATCATCTAAACAGTCCCATAACCCCTAAAGAAATAGAAGTGGCCATTGAAAGTCTTCCAACCAAAAAACTCACAGGACCAGATGGTTTTAGTTCAGAACACGGCAGACCCTTAAAGAAGACCTAACACCAATACTCTTCAAACTATTCCACAAAATAGAAACAGAAGGAACACTACCCAACTCGTTCTATGAAGCAACAATTTTTTTGATACCAAAACCATACAAAGATCCAACCAAGAAAGAGAACTTCAGACCAATTTCCCTTATGAATATCAATGCAAAAATACTCAATAATATTCTTGCCAACCAAAATCAAGAACACATCAAAACGATCATTCACCATGATCAAGTAGGCTTCATCCCAGGGATGCAGGGATGCTTCAATATATGGAAATCTATCAATGCAATCCACTACATAAACAAACTCAAAGAAAAAAAAGTACATAGTCATTTCATTAGATGCTGAAAAAGCTTTTGACAAAATCCAGCATCCTTTCATGCTAAAAGTCTTGGAAAGAACAGGAATTCAAGTCCCATACCTAGTAAACATAGTAAAAGCAATATACAGCAAACCAGTCACCAACATCAAACTAAATGGAGAGAAACCTGAAGCAATTCCACTAAAATCAGGGACTAGACAAGGCTGCCCTCTCTCTCCATATCTTTTCAATATAGTACTTGAAGTTCTAGCTAGAGCAATTAGACACCATAAGGAGGTCAAAGGGATACAAACTGGAAAGGAAGAAGTCAAACTATCACTATTCACAAATGATATGATAGTATACTTACGTGACCCCAAAAAACTCCACCAGAGAACACCTACAGCCGATAAACAACTTCAGCAAAGTAGCTGTTTATAAAATCAACTCAAGCAAATCAGTAGCCTTCCTATACTCAAAGGATTAACAGGCTGAGAAAGAAATTAGGGAAATGACACCCTTTACAATAGCCACAAACAATATAAAGTATCTTGGTGTGCCTATAAACAAACAAGTGAAAGATCTGTATGACAAAATCTTCAGGACTCTGAAGAAGGAAATCGAAGAAGACCTTAGAAAATGGAAAAAAATCTACCATGCTTGTGGATTGGCAAGATTAATATAGTAAAAATGGCCATCTTGCCAAAAGGAATATACAAATTCAAAACAATACCCATCAAAATCCCAAGTCAGTTCTTCATAGAGTTAGAAAGAGCAATTCTCAAATTCATCTGCAATAACAATATACCCAGGATAGCTAAAAACTATTCTCAACAGTCAAAGAACTTCTGGGGGAATCAGTATCTGGACCTCAAGCAGTACTATAGAGCAGTAGTGTTAAAAACTTCATGGTATTGGTACAGTGACAGGCGGGGAGATCAATGGAATAGAATTGAAGACCCAGAAATGAACCTACACACCTATGGTTACTTGATCTTTGACAAAGGAGCTAAAACCATGCAGTGGAAAAGAGACAGCCTTTTCAAAAACATGGTGCTGGTTCAACTGGAGGTCAGCATGTAGAAGAATGCAAATCCATCCATTCTTATCTCCTTGTACTAAGCTCAACTCCAAATAGATCAAGGACATCCACATAAAACCAGACACACTGAAACTAATAGAAAAGAAACTGGGGAAGAGCATTGAACACATGGGCACAGGGGAAAATTTCCTGAACAGAACACTAATAGCTTATGCTCTAAGATCAAGAATTGACAAATGGGATCTCATAAAATTACAAAGTTTCTGTAAGTCAAAGGACACTGTCAAAGGACAAAACAGCAACCAACAAATTAGGAAAAGATCTTCACCAACCCTACATCTGACAGAGGGCTAATATCCAATATATGCAAAGAACTCAAGAAGTTAGACTCCAGAAAACCAAATAACCCTATTAAAAATGGGGTACAGAACTGAACAAAGAATTTTCACCTGAAGATCTTCGAATGACTGAGAATCACCTTAAGAAATGTTCAACATCATTAGTCATTAGGGAAATGCAAATCAAAACAATCCTAAGGTTTCACCTCACATCAGTCAGAATGGCTAAAATTAAAAACTCAGGAGACAGCAGTTGTTGGAATGGATGTGGAGAAATAGAAACACTCCTCCACTGCTGGTAGGATTGCAAGATAGTACAACCACTCTGGAAATCAGTTTGGCGGTTCCTTAGAAAACTGGGTGTGACACATCAGGAGGACCCTGCTATACCACTCCTGGGCATATACCCAGAGGAGTCCCCAGCATGCAATAAGGACCAATGCTCTACTATGTTCATAGCAGCCTTATTTATAATAGCCAGAAGCTGGAAAGAACCCAGATGTTCCACAGTGGAGGAATGGGTACGAAAATGTGGTATATTTACACAATGGAATAGTACTCAGCAAGTGAAAACAATGAATTCATGAAATATTTAGGCAAATGGTTAGAACTGGAAAATATCCTAAGTGAGGTCACCCAATCACAAAAGAATACACATGGAATGCAGTCACTGATAAGTGGATATTAATTAGCCCAGAAGTTCTGAATAATCAAGACACAAATAACATATCAAATGATTCCCAAGAAGGAAGGAGAGGGCCCTGGTCCTGGAAAGGCTTAATGCAGCATTGTAGGAGATTACTAGGACAGAGTAGTGGGAGTGGGGTGGTTGGGGAATGGGTGGAGGGAAAAGGCCTTATCCACTTATGGGGAGCTGGGAACAGGGAAAGGGAAAATCATTTGAAATGTAAACAAAGAATATAGAAAATAAAAAAAAACAACATTATAAATAAGGAAAAAATTCAACAGACAGATGTGTGCTCTAGCTTAAACAAGACAGTTATCCCATCCACTCCAAGGTGCAGGGAACATTGCAGAAAGGGTGGAAAGGTTATAAGAACCAGAGGAATGTAACACAGGTTGTAAAATATTTTCTTCTAACCACAGTACACAGTCATTGCAATCACAAACTCTCAGCAACTATGGTGACTGCATTAGGTCTGAACAGGCATGAACCCAGCAGTACTGACTCAGGGATGGTGGCGGAACTTAAGGTGTACTACCTCTCACTGCTCATCTGTTTTCAAAGGGTTGATCCAGGGAAGGCAGGGTCATTGCCTTCAGTTGTGTGTCCACTGGTGACTACCAGTTTACATTGGATAATATCAATGTAATGAGCACAAAGTGGATCCCACTAAAGTAAATGGGCCACAAACCAACCTAAAAGTCCTAAGAAGATGGGGTTCATTAATAAGAATAATTCATTATAGACATGTGTAAAATTGTCAAATGTCCAATTTAAAAAAGCGAAAATCAGCATCTAATTAATCCTCCCAACCCTGCTAATGTTGACTATTTATCTATGGTTAGGCTACCCTGTAGGTAAAGTGACTACAAGTTTTAGAAATACAAAGAGTACACATTTTGGGCAATGCATATTTTTAATGAATTGTCCATTCATGAGATTTGGAGGTAAAATAGTGTATCATGATGGAAATGGTAGGAGATGAATATGATATTTTACAAGTTATAAATGTTTTAAAAGCTATGGAATCACTGGTTTTGTTCCTCATGAAAGATAGAAATTCCCTCTGTGGATTTATCAAATAGGCCTCATTACATTGAGGTTTCTGATACTGAGAAAATGTTATTGTTGTTTTCATTTTTGGTAGCACTAATGCATATATTTACAGAACATTTGGAAGGCATTTATTTGTTTTTTTCATATTTGAGATAGGGTCTTTCTACATAGCCCTGGCTGTCCTAAAACCCACAATATAGACCAGGCTAGCCTTGAACTCATAGAGATCTGCCTACCTTTGTCCCCTGAGTACTGGGTTGAGAGGGATTTTTATGTAGCCTTCCTATGTCAAGTGCTATGATACACAACAATGATTGTTCTGACCTAAAAGGAGCATATCTTCATTCTGTCGTGGTGCACATATACAGCTGATGAGTACTGAAAGCGTGATATGATAAGGGCATAAAGGAAAGCACAAAGACATGGACCCTGAAATCCAAGAATTCACCAATTTTACTTGGGTACATTGGAGAATTTTCAGGAGGAAGGAGGCAGTTTAAATGATCCTTGGAATCAGAGGAAACCTTCAATTGGTAAAGCAGGAGGAACTACATTCCAGAAAAAGGGAAGGGCATGAAAATACAGAGAGAGAGAGAGAGAGAGAGAGAGAGAGAGAGAGAGAGAGAGAGAGAGAGAGAGAGAGAGAGAGAGAGAGATGGGGAGAGAGAAGATAATTTGAAGTGGAAACATTTTAGAACATTTTAGTTTCTTTAGAAAGTCAGTAATGTTTTGCTGGCTTTACAGGTGAAAGGATGTCTTGCTAAAGCAAACATGTGAAAGAATGTTTTCCTGAAGTACATAGGTGAAAGGATGTTTTGCTACAGCAGACACGTGAAAGTACTCTTGATGAAGGAGCATATAAACATGACCCCACAGAGAGTGGGAAAAGGAACATTGCTTTGGTTTGCTCTGCCTTGCTATTCTTTGCTAACAACACACATGTATTGGTTCAACTTAGGTAGCATCATTGAAATTCACTTGTGGAATTGAGAGAAATGTGCCAAAGAACTCATGAAGTTCCTGTGGCATCTTGCTACTTCAGTGGCCTCAGACCAATTGGTGAGCCTTGCTGTTTCTTCAGGATTGAACTACAGATCATGGTTCATTTCATGGTGTCTGCCTGCCAAGAGAACTTGTCTGCAGCTGCTGACTCATATTTGCTGTCTGCTAAGGACTGAACTGCTGACAAAGAAGATTGAGCCTGCCCTCCATCGAACTACTGGTAAACAGGTCCATTTCCCCCATATCTTACCAAATTTTCTCTTCTGCTACTTCTGCTGGGTAGTGTGCTAGAAGAGAGTTTGAACCCTTATTAAAGTAGGTTGGAAAAATGTATGCCTACAATAATTCTTATTGGATTCTCTTCTATAGGCACTCAGAAGGCAGGGAAGACTTTGAACAGGAGCTTCACATATTCTGATCTCTAACCACATAAAAGCTAAATTTGATAAGAAGGTCTGGGTAAGAGAATGTAGTCAGAAGGAGATTATAATGATTCAGGAAACAAACACTCCCATCAAGGTAGGACTTCTAAAGTCAGTAAAAGTGTCAGTCTTGTCAGGGGAGAATATGCAATCTCATTTCTAATTTTAGTCTGACAAGAAGAAAATAAATGAAGAAAAAGAGTCATAAGGGTGCTAAGGCAGAAATTGTTGGATGAGTCCCATTTCTTAAGAGCATAGATGGCTATTTGCTGAGTAACAGGGTTGACGACTTTAAGAAAGTCAAGTCTAGAATTTCAGTTTCCAATACTGAGCATTATCTTTTAGGCATGAGCAGCAAGAAGGGTCATGAAGCAGCGAGGAGTAGTAGGTGATAGGACTTGGGGTAGGGTAGGGAAATTGGCATCCAGACCATTGTTGGTGGCAGTGTAAAGTGCTGAAGTACCTCTTGAGGCCAAGTTGTTCTTACCTATTGCAATTTATCTAGTTCATTCTCTCTGATACTAAATTGTAAATAAAATAAATGCTTATTTCATAGACAGTTGAAAATTGCAGCACATTCACACAATATAATCTTATTTAGATTGCAATCTGGCATCGGTAGTGGTATGTACATGTACTGATACAGAAATATAAAAAAATCAAAATTCGGAATACCATGTAGAGCATGTCTCCTTGTTTTGAAAAAATACTAAAAAGAGGTATACCTATGATCTTAAATAATTTTGTGTATATAATATATTTGCCTTCTGGGAGTTGTTCTGGTTCTATCATATAGTTCTTAGTGTTGCTATGAATATGTCAGGTATTCAAGTTTGAGTCTGTCCTCTTGGCCATAATGGATCAAAACTACATTTCAGTACAGAAAATACAGAAATTGTTCAAGCCACAGGAAGGATAAAATATAATTGTCTTCCAGTGACTGTAATAATTGCTCCTACTTTAGAAATCACAGCTTCCCTCCCTGCCATGTTGTACTCCTCTCCCCTTATAGATTTATAGATTTATTGAGCACTCTGCCCATGGAATTACTCTTGTTTCCTGAGAACATACGATCTAGAGTAAAACTCTGTTTTGTTAAATTTTCCCTCAAATGTCTAGCACAACCTCGATTTGGAGACAAGTTTTGAGGCACTCTATAGACCCCTAAGGTACATATTTTCTCTCATTACCTTGTGTAACAAGTCCTGCACATTTCATTGCATGCTCAAGGTGTTCCTAGGGACGAATTCCTTGATTCATTTTGGACTTGGTATTTTGACTGCAAATCTCATGAGAACCTCAACTGGGCCATCCACAGGTAGGCTGCCCTAGGCATCTTGGAGGAAGCAACTGCTGAGTTATAGACTCTGGACTTTATCCTATCACTCTGCTTGCCAGGGCCCAAGGAGTGCTAAGAAAAGTCAAAATGCATTTGACAAATGGAAGTTCAGGTGGAGAGTTACAGGGATAGGCACTGCAAAAGGAAAGAGCTGGATAAATAGCTTATAGTAGATGGAATAATGAATTAATCTAGATTATGACTTACCACATAGTAAATGATCAAATACTAGTTTTAAAAAGAAATGGCTAGTTAATGCCAATTATCTCTTATTTACTCTTTTAAAAATATTTTATGTGTACATAAAAATAGAGAAGCTGAAGTAGATAGTGTCAATCAGGTGTTCATATTCTACGGGAATTTTCCCTGCATGGATGTCTATTTAGCATGTGTGTCCAGTGCCCAAGGAGACTAGAAGAGGATGCCACATTCCCTGGAACTGTTACAGACAACTGTTAAGACACTATGGGTAATAGGAATCATACCTAGGTCATCTGGAAGAGCATCCAGAACTCTTAACCCCTGAGATATCTCTCCAGACTCAAATACTCAGCTGACCTTATAGTTCACTATTATACTTATTATAACCACTAAGGTGATAATAGAAAAACACTGATTCAATTTTTCATTTTAATAAATATGAAAATATGAAGAACTGATGTTTATAACCACAAAGGAAGATTTTTAGGTATAGCAGCTATATAATTTTCAGGTGATCAGTTTGTTCCTATGCTTGGGTTGCTAAAATGTGAAGAATAGATCAAAGAATTATGTCAAGGGTTTTGGGAGAAGCACAGCTTGCAAAGAATATTGGTTTAGTAATTTATATAGGCATAGAATGAGGCCAATAGAACATGTATTTATAAGTGAGTTACTGCTGTGAGAAAGTAGAGCTCAGCCCTGTGAGGGAGGTCTGGGATACTACATAGATCTTGTCTCAAAATTATTCAATTCAAGTGAAGAGAAAGGGCTATCTATACATCACCTTCCATTTTCCTTAGCTGAGAATTTTCCCATAGAGAGATGTTAACCCTCTAACTGTGCCCATGTTTCTGTATCCAGAAAAGCTCAGACAGAACCCCTTAGTTAGTACTTAAAGACTTTGAGTTTGAATATTTGGCTGTCAATATCTGCTATGCTACAGCATTTCTGTAGCTCTATTAGTCAATACTAGTTCGTGAAGTGGTCTAAAACGATAACAGAGGGGTTTCTGTGAATCCTATTATCAAAAAGCAGTGTTTCCTATCATAGATCCCCAGAAACTTACGTTTTTCTCCATTTAGCAAATTATTCATGTATTTTTGAGGCTCTAATATATGCCAGAGACTATATTTGACACGGTGGTGCCGGGTGGTGGTGGCACATGCCTTTAATCCCAGCACTTGGGAGGCAGAGGCAGGCGGATTTCTGAGTTCGAGGCCAGCCTGGTCTACAGAGTGAGTTCCAGGACAGCCAGACAGAGAAACAGACAGACAGAGAAACTCTGTCTCGAAAAAACCAAACCAAAAAAAAAAACCCAAAAAACAAAAAACAAAACAAAACAAAACAAAAAAACAAAAACAAAGACACTGTGGAAAGAATAATAAATAATGTGGGAGATGGTCAAGAAATGCTTTCTGGAGGAAGAAATAATGAGGGATGTGAGTTATCCTGGTGGATGCAGCGATGAGACGAAGTGAAAGAAAGATAACTCTGAGCAAAAGGAGCAATCTGCCTTGGAACATTGCTTATAGTTGGAAGCTTATTGAGGAGTGAGTCTTGTGGAATATCCTGTTGAAAAAGAAGCTTAGAAATGTAAGAAAGTGCCAGATTAGGAAAGACTTTGCAGTCATATAAAAAAATTGAGATTTTATTCAGAGTAATATAGCCACTGAGATGCCATTGATTGGAGGAACACCCTGATTAATTTGTTTCTGAGCAAAGTCATTCTAGTTGAGTCTGACTAGTGGGTGGGTGAGAAGATGACTAGATGGGATGGTGTTGACTCTGTTGAAAAGGCATAGAGGAAAGGGGCGGTTGTGCCTTGTAGTAAGTAGTTGGAATTATAACTAGCAAATGATATAGACAGGCAAGTGACTGAACTGATGACAAGCAAAGAAGGCACGTGAGTGGAAAAGAAGTGGAACAAAATAAAAGAGGTAATTAATGATGGCAGAACAAGTATAGGATGCTGGGAGTAGTTGAAGAAGGCACTAGAAATGTTAGGAGATTATTTTAGAGCTTCTGGTGGTAGCAATTCCTAGGGTACAGTGGGACCATGACAGTTAGTTAATTGGCAGTTCTGTCAGTTGGAAGAAGGGACTTGGAGAAGGAAACAGGAATTAGGAGGACTGGAAATTTGGCGAATGAACTCCTGGACTCAGAGGTCACAAAGGACAGAGGAATAAATGAGATAGACAGGGAAATTGAAAATTCTCTTATTCATCTTAATGTATGGTACATAAAGTCTCAAGATTTTCTCTTGGAGTAAGCAGCACATGCACATTTGTGTGTGTGTGTGTGTGTGTGTGTGTGTGTGTGTGTGTGTGTGTTGATTCACATCCTTGTTCCTCAGTTTCAACTCTAAATTGCAAATTAACGTGAATAAGAGAGTGTCACTGACACATGGCCTAGAACAGTGCACTGGGACAATCACCTCAGGATTTTGACCATTTTTGTAGGAATACGGAGGAGCATGCTCATGAGAGATATGATCAGCCTCCCTCCCCCCCAAAAAACCCTCCCCCCAAAACAACAAGGCACCAGATTGGAGCACAGAAAAAGATGGAGGATAGGGAGAAATCCTTTAGCATAGAAAGGGTGCCAGAAGACAGAAGATGGAGGTATATGGGGAGGGAGCAATAGGTGGCTGTAGGGAAAGGAACACCTACAATAGGGGTTGAAATGAGTCCAAACATATAAACATGGTTTGCTTTGCTTTTTGTACATTTGGATGACCGAGATATAAAGAAATGGCAGTTCTCTGGGGATGGGCAGAGACCTTGCTTGTCTCCAGGAGCTGGATTCCTGGATGGGGTCTTTTTCTGTGAGAGGCCCACTTTGGGCAAACAGCTTGCAGCCTTGTTCACTGCACATTAATTAATTCAATATATCTAGTCAACGCCATTCAACGTTTCGAAAAAGCTAGTCATGTGAAAAATTAGTTAGGGACTACTATTTTATTAGCAATAAGTTGGTGACCTGTCTTGAGGTTATAGATGCTCACATATGGAAAAACAGTTTAATATTGCATGGATACAGTATTCTCTGTTTGAAGGAATGAATCCATGGCAGCATTCTTTTAGAATTTTAGACAAAATTGCACATATAATGACTTTTGTTTCTTTCTTTTCTTTCTCTTTCTTTCTCTCTCTCTCTCTCTCTCTCTCTCTCTCTCTCTCTCTCTCTTTCTTTCTTTCTTTCTTTCTTTCTGTCTGTCTTTGCTCCTCCTTTTCTCCTCCTTTCCTCCTCCCCCACCTCTTCCCCCTGTTCTTCTTCTCTACTTATTATAAAGCAATCTTTTTACTTGAAATGAGCTCAATATGCCCTCTCTCTTCTACCGTCCTTAACAACAAAATTGACAAGGAAATACAATATGGTAGTTGAAAGTACAGAATAGTTGAGTTTAGTAACAACAACAAAAAAATCTAGCTTCACTATCTACTAGCCACTGACCTAAGACAGGTCTTAGGTCATTTCTCCTTTTTATGTCTTTATCTTCCTCATCTATGCAAATGAATATAGTAATGTATACTTCACAGAACTACTGTGAGCATTAAATCAATGAACACTTATGAAATACTGAGAGCAGTTGATGCTAAATGTGTAATGAACAAAATCTGGACAAACAAGATCAGAAATTATGGATCCCTGTTCTAATCCTCTATAACTTAAAGATGTTCCATTCATGTTGATTTGTCTGACTTCCTTGGGGCAGATATTAAGTAATTAGTAGCAAAGAGCCACAAACCCAGGTAAGGTGGTAAAGATAATATGGTGAGTATTAGTAATGGCTATTTTTGAACTTTTTATAGTACAAAGTTTCCCTTTATAATCTAAGTGCTGTTTACCAGCAGGAGCAGGCATTATGTTTTATGGAATCAGAACAGCAGGAGTCTGATGTCAGGGGTGATGTGAGGATAGCAGACAGATCTGAGCTTGTTCAGTAGGAACATTCCCTGGGGCCTGCTGTGTCTCCTTTCCCTGACACTGATGCATAGTGACTGCCCTTCCCTCTCCTCCCCAACCAGTGGTAACTGTTTGGGGCCAAGGGTTTTGGGGCCTGTGAAGGTCTCGATGTCAACCCATCTTTACAGTGAATTTCAGTATCACTAGAATAAAAGGGAAAGAAAAAAGCATCTCAAAAGAAGACAAATAACCAAGTGCAGAACTGGCCAAAGAATCAGATACTTTTCTAAATAAGATATATGAGCAGCCAGTAAACATGTGACAAAATTCTCAGTGCCATTAGTCATCAGGCAAATGGGAATTCAGACCATGAGAAAAATTCTTCACACTTAACCAGGATGTCTGTGTTCAAAAAGACAGACAAGAACAGGGGTTTGGTAAGAATGTGGGGGCGTTGCCCTCCTCATACACTTTTGGCAGAGATCCAAAATGGTGAGGCTGCTTTGGAAAAGGGTTTGGCATTTCCTCAAAATGTTAATCAGAGTTACCAAGACGAACCAACAATCCCACTTCAAGGCATATCTCTGAAAGAGATGATAAAATCTGTTCACAAAAATTTATACATCAGTATTCATATAGCATTATTCTCAACAGTCCAAATGTGGCAATAGTCCAATGTACATCAGTGGTTAACTGGAAAATACAGTGTGTCATATATGCATTCACACACACATACACAGTGGAATATTATGTGGGCATAAAAGAATGTGGCACTAATGTATTACTATTATGTGCTACCTCATAGCTGGACTTTGTATACATTATGCTAAGTGAATGAAGCTAGATGTAAGGTACCATATATTATATCATTCCATTAATATAAATTTTTATTAGATATTTTCTTTATTTACATTTCAAATGTTATCCGCTTTCCTGGTTTCCCCTCTGAAAACCCCTATCCCATTTCCCCCTTCCCCTGCTCACCAACACACCCACTCCTGCTTCTCTGTCTTGGCATTCCCCTATACTAGGGCATCTAGCCTTCACAGGACCAAGGGCCTCTCCTCCCTTTGATGTCTGACAAGGCCATCCTCTGCTACATATGCATCTGGAGCCATGGGTCCCTCCATGTGTACTCTTCGGTTGGTGGTCCAGTCCCCTCACTCAGTCCAATAGTTGGCTGTGAGCATCCACCTCTGTATTTGTAAGGCTCTGGCAGGACCTCTCAGGAGACAGCTATATCAGGCTCCTGACAGCAAGCCTTTCGTAGCATCCACAATAGTGTTGGAGCTTGGTGACTGTCTATGGGATGAATCCCCAGGTGGGACAGTTTCTGGATCGCCTTTCTTTCTGTCTCTGCTCTGTACTTTGTCTCCCTATTTGTTCCCGTGAATATTTTGTTCCCTTTTCTAAGAAGGACTGAAGCACCCACAATTTGGTCTTGCTTCTTCTTGAGCTTTATGTGGTCTGTGAATTGTATCTTGGGTATTCTGAGATTTTGGGCTAATATCCACTTATCAATAAGTGCATACCATGTGTATTATTTTGTGATTGGGTTACCACACTCAGGTTGATATTTTCTAGTTCCATCCATTTGCCTAGGAATTTCATAAATTCATTGTTTTTAAGAGCTGAGTAGAATTCCATTGTGTAAATGTACCATATTTTCTGTATCCATTCTTCTGTTAAGGGACATCTGGGTTCTTGACAGCTTCTGCCTATTATAAAGAAGGCTTCTCTGAACATAGTGGAGCATGTATCCCTATTACCTGTTGGAGCATCTTTTGGTTATATGCCCAGGAGTGGTATATCTGGGTCCTCAGGTAGTGCTATGTCCAAATTTATGAGAAACCACCAAACTGATTTCCAGAGTGGGTGTACCAACTTGTATTCCCACCAAAAATGGAGGAGTCTTTCTCTACATCCTCACTAGCACCTGCTGTCACCTGTATTTTTTATCTTAGCCATTCTGACAGGTGTGAGTTGGAATTTCAGGGTTGTTTTGATTTTCATTTCCCTGAAAACCTTATTAAACATTTTTTTTTGTTTTTTTCTTGTTTAATATGTTTTTTTTAATTCTTTTTTTATTCTATATTCTTTTTTATCATTATTTTCTATATTCTTTGTTTACATTCCAAAGGCTTTCCCCTTTTGAGTCCCCCCTCACCATATGTCCCATAAGTCCTCTTCCCCCCCATTCCCCAATCACCCCCCCTCCCCACCATTTCTCTGTTCTGGTACTCTCCTACAAAACTGGATTTAGTCTTTTCCGGACCAGGGTCCTCTCCATCCCTTTTCTTGGGAATCTTTTGCTTAGCTAATTGTGTCTTGAGTATTCAGAGCTTCTGGGCTCATTATTATCCACTTATCAGTGATTGCAATTCATGTGTATTCTTTTGTGATTGGGTTGACTCACTTAGGATGATATTTTCCAGATCCAACCATTTGCCTACAAATTGCAGGAATTCATTAGTTTTAATTGCTGAGTAGTATTCCATTGTATAAATATACCACATTTTCTGTATCCATTCCTCTGTTGAGGGACATCTGGGTTGTTTCCAGCTTCTGGCTATTATAAATAAGGCTGCTATGAACATAGTGGAGCATGTGTCTTTATTGCATGCAGGGGAATCCTCTGGGTATATGCCCAGGAGTGGTATGACAGGGTCCTCTGGAAGTATCATACCCAATTTTATGAGGAACCACCATACTGATTTCCAGAGCGGTTGTACCATCTTGCAATCCCACCAACAGTGGAGGAGTGATCCTCTTTCTCCACATCCTCGCCAATACCTGTTCTCTCTTGAGTTTTTAATCTTAGCCATTCTGACTGGTGTGAGGTGGAATCACAGGGTTGTTTTGATTTGCATTTCCCTGATGACTAATGATGTTGAACATTTTTTAAGGTATTTCTCGGCCATCCGAATTTCTTCTGGTGAAAATTTTTTGTTGAGCTCTGTACCCCATTTTTTGATAGGGTTATTTGGTTCTTTGGGGTCTAACTTCTTGAGTTCTTTGTATATATTGGATGTTACCCTCTGTCGGATGTGGGGTTGGTGAAGATCTTTTCCCACTTTGTTGGTTGCCGTTTTGTCCTTCTGACAGTGTCCTTTGCCTTACAGAAACTTTGTAATTTTATGAAGTCCCATTTGTCAATTCTTGATATTAGAGCATAAGCTATTGGTGTTCTGTTCAGGAACTTTCCCCCTGTGCCCATTTCCTCTAGGGTCTTCCCCAGTTTCTTTTCTTTAGTTCCAGTGTGTCTGGTTTTATGTGGAGGTCCTTGATCCACTTGGAGTTGATCTTAGTGCAAGGAGATAAGAGTGGGTCAATTCGCATTCTTCTGCATGTTGACCTCCAGTTGAACCAACACCATTTTGTTGAAAAGGCTATCTTTTTTCCACTGGATGGTTGTAGCTCCTATATCAAAGATCAAGTGACCATAACTCTGTGGGTTCATTTCTGGATCTTCAATTCTATTCCATTGATCTGCTTGCCTGTTGCTGTACCAATACCATGCAGTTTTGAACACAATTGCTCTGTAGTACTGCTTGAGATCGGGGATATTGATTCCCCCAGAAGTCCTTTTATTGTTGAGAATAGTTTTAGCTATCCTGTGTTTTTTGTTGCTCCAAATGAATTTGAGAAATGCTCATTCTAGATCTATGAAGAATTGGTTTGGGATGTTGATGGGGATTGCATTGAATCTGTAGATTGCTTTTGGCAAGATGGCCATTTTTACTATATTGATCCTGCCAATCCAAGAGCATGAAATATTTTTCCATTTCCTGAGGTCTTCTTTGATTTCTTTCTTCAAGGACTTGAAGTTCCTGTCATACAGATCTTTCACTTGTTTGGTTAGAGTCATGCCAAGATACTTTATATTGTTTGTGGCTATTGTGAAGGGTGTTATTTCCCTAACTTCTTTCTCAGCCTGCTTGTCCTTTGAGTACAGGAAGGCTACTGATTTGCTTGAGTTGATTTTATAACCAGCCACTCTGATGAAGTTGTTTCTCAGCTGTAGGAATTCTCCGGTGGAGTTTTTTGGGTCACTTATGTATACTATCATATCATCTGCAAATAATGATAGTTTGACTTCTTCCTTTCCAATTTGTATCCCTTTGACTTCCTTCTGTTGTCTAATTGCTCTCGCTAGAACTTCAAGTACTATATTGAAAAGATATGGAGAGAGAGGGCAGCCTTGTCTAGTCCCTGATTTTAGTGGGATTGTTTCAAGTTTCTCTCCATTTATTTTGATGTTGGCTACTGGTTTGCTGTAGATTGCTTTTACTATGTTTAGGTATGGGCCTTGAATTCTTGTTCGTTCCAGGACTTTTAACATGAAATAATGCTGAATTTTGTCAAATGCTTTTTCTGCATCTAATGAGATTACCATGTGGTTTTTTCTTTTAGCTTGTTTATGTGGTGGATTACATTGATGGATTTCTGTATATTGAACCATCCCTGCATCCCTGGGATGAAGTCTACTTGATCATGGTGAATGATCATTTTAATGTGCTCTTGGATTTGGTTGGCAATAATTTTATTTAGTATTTTTGCATCTATATTCATAAGGGAAATTGGCCTGTAGTTCTCTTTCTTTGTTGGATCTTTGTGTGGTTTTGGTATCAGCATAATTGTGGCTTCATAGAATGAGTTGGGCAGTGTCCCTTCTGTTTCTATTTTGTGGAATAGTTTGAAGAGTATTGGTGTTAGGGCTTCTTTGAAGGCCTGATATAATTCTGCACTAAAACCATCTGGTCCCGTACTTTTTTTGGTTGGGAGGCTTTCTATAATGCCTTCCATTTCCCTAGGGGTTATGGGACTGTTTAGCTGATCTAATTGATCCCGATTTAATTTTGGTATTTGCTATCTGTCTACAAAATTGTCCATTTCCTCCAGATTCTCCAGTTGTGTTGAGTATAGACTTTTGTAGTAGGATCTGAAGATCTTTTGAATTTCCTCAGTCTCTGTTGTTATATCCCCCTTTTCATTTCTAGTTTTATTAATTTGAATACTGTCTCTGTGCCCTTGGTTAGTCTGGCTAAGGGTTTATCTATCTTGTTGATTTTCTCAAAGAACCAGCTCCTGGTTTTGTTGATTCTTTGTATAGTTCTCTTTGTTTCTATTTGATTGATTTCAGCCCTTAGTTTGATGATTTCCTGTCTTCTACTCCTCCTGGGTGAATTAGCTTCTTTTTGTTCCAGGGCTTTCAGGTGTGCTGTTAATCTGCCAGTGTATGCTCTCTCCTGTTTCTTTTTGGAGGTACTCAGTGCTATGAGTTTTCCTCTTAGCACTGCTTTCATTGTGTCTCAAAGATTTGGGTAGGTTGTACCTTCATTTTCATTGAATTCTAAAAAGTCTTTGATTTCTTTTTTTATTTCTTCCTTGACCAAGGTCTCATTGAGTAGAGTATTGTTCAGTTTCCATGTGTATGTGGGCTTTCTGTTGTTTTTCTTGTTGTTGAAGACTGCTTTTACTCCATAGTGATCTGATATGAGGCAAGGGATTAGTTCGATCTTCTTGTATTTGTTGAGGTATGTCTTGTGACCAATTATAAGATCGATTTTGGAGAAGGTGCCATGCGGTGCTGGGAAAAAGGTATATTCTTTTGCTTTAGGATGAAAGTTATATATCTATATCTATATCTATATCTATATCTATATCTATATCTATCTATCTATCTATCTATCTATCTATCTATCTATCTATCTATCTATGTTAAATCCTATTGGTCCAAAGTTTCGATTAGTTTCACTGTGTCCCTGTTTAGTTTCTGCTTTCCTGATCGGTCCATTGAGGATTGTGGAGTGTTGAAGTCACCCAAAATTATTGTGTTAGGTGCAATGTGTGCTTTAAGCTTTAGTAAAGTTTCTTTCAAGAATGAGGGTGCCCTTGCATTTGGACCATGGATGTCCAGTATTGAGAGTTCTTCTTGGTTGATTTTCCCTTTGACCAGCAAGTAGTGACCTTCAGTGTCTCTTTTGATGACTTTAAGTTGAATGTCAAATTTATCCAATGTTAGAGTGACTACTCCAGCTTGTTTCCTGAGACCATTTACTTGTAAAATTGTCTTCCAGCCTTTTACTCTAAGGTAGTGTTTGTCTTTGACACTGAGATGTGTTTCCTGTATGCAGCAAATTGTAGGGTCCTGTTTCCATATCCAGTCTGTTAGTCTATGTCTTTTTATTGGGGAATTGAGTCCATTGATGTTAAGAGATATTAAGAAATAGTACCTATTACTTCATGACATTTTTGAAATTTTTTTTTTTTTATATTTGAGTGGCTATCTTCTTTTGTGTTTGATGAGAGGGGGTTTCTATCTTGTTTCTCCTGGGAAGTAGTTTTCTTCTTGTGTTGGTGTTTTTCCCCTATTATCCTTTGTAGGGCTGGGTTTGTGGAAAGATATCATGCAAATTTGGTTTTGTCATGGAAACCCTTGGTTTCCCCATCTATGGTGATTGAGAGTTTTGCTGGGTATAGTAGTTTTGACTGAAATTTGTGTTCTCTTAGAGTCTCCATGATATCTGCCCAGGATCTTCTAGCTTTCATGGTCTCAGGTGAGAAGTCTGGTGTAATTCTGATATGTCTTCCTTTATATGTTACTTGGCCTTTTTCTCTTACTGCTTTTAATATTCTTTCTTTGTTTAGTACATTTGGGGTTTTGATTATTATGTGACGGGAGGTATTTCTGTTCTGGTCCAGTCTGTTTGGAGTTCTGTAGGCTTCTTGTATATTCATGGGCATCTCTCTCTTTAAATTGGGGAAGTTTTCTTCCATAATTTTTTAGAAGATATTTGCTGGCCCTTTACGTTGTAAATCTTCCCTCTCATCTATACCTATAATCCTTAGGTTTGGTCTTCTCATTGTGTCCTGCATTTCTTGGATATTTTGGGTTACAAGCTTTTTGCATTTTGCATTATCTTTGATTGTTGAGTCCATGTTGAGTTCCTATGCTATCTTTGGCATCTGAGATTCTTTCTTCTATCTCTTGTATTCTATTGTTGATACTTGCATCTATGGCCCCTGATTTCTTCCCAAGGTTTTCTATCTCCAATGTTGTCTCCCTTTGAGATTTCTTAATTTTTTCTACTTCTGTTTTTAGATCCTAGATGGTTTTGCTCAGATCTTTCGCTTGCTTGTTTGTGATTTCATATAATTCTTTAAGAGATTTTTGTGTTTCCTCTTTCATGACTACTACTTGTTGACCCACGTTCTCCTGTGTTTCTTTAAGTGATTTTTATATCAACATTCATGGAAAGACCAGCTCTCTCCTGGGTGGGATTTGAGTCTGGAGGGTTGTGGAACAGCCTTAGTTCGTAGGTGCAGATGGAGACTGGAAGTATCCTGTCAGCTGCTCCACTGTTCCTGTGCCTTGTGGGGTCCTTGCTGATCCTGCTTTAGACAGTTATTGGAAAGAAAGTGGAGACCTCACCTTTGAGCCCAGGAGTGAGAACACTCTTGGGAGACCAGCTATCTTCTCCACTAATATAAAATTTAAAGATTAGGTAGTTCCTTAATGATCAGTGGCTGCTTCATGGGAAAGTTTTAGGAGAAATGGAGAGTGACTGGCTAATAGATTAAGGATTTATTTTGGGCATTATGAAGAGGTCATGAAGTTGATTGTGGTGATGGTGGCACAACTGTAAATATACTAAAAATCATAGGATTATATAACATAAAATGATCATTCTTGTATGTTAATGTTATATTTTAAATGAAAATAATTAGGAAGAAACATCACATTTGATTAGAGTTGTGTCAAGCTAACATTCATAATTTATAAATCAAAGCTCTAACAAGCTTGTTTCTTGTGATTTTTAATCTGATGTCTATTAAAAGCTGGCAGAAATTTAGAGTAGTCTATATATCATTTTCCTTCCAGGCAGAGAGGTAAACATTTAGAGTGTGGATTTTAAAATGCAACACTCTAAATTTTAATATTCCCACATGATTAGATTATGAAGTCCTCTCAAAGCAGTGGTATATGAAATGAAATAATAAGTGTATGTGGTGCACTTAAGGCAGGGAATTCCTCAGGAGATACTTCATAGGTTGCTGCTACTAGGGAATTTCACTGCAGAAAAGTTAGCCTGTTGCTAGGCAACACTGCAGCTTGAATTGAATTCATGGTGATCAGAATGCCTCACATAAACTCACGATTCATATTCCTATCGCCAATAAGAACAGTGCAGATTAAAAATATTCTTCAAATTGAAAGGGGCTGTAATCGCAGTGCTGAATCAAAAACAGGAGTTAGTCATAAATCCTCCATTTAAATAGCCCTATTACAATTTCTGTATATATATATATATATATATATATATATATATATATTAGATTCTTATTGCTTGCAACCATATATTTTACAGGATCATAATTGAACCTACCACCTAAGAATAACAACCTTTATTATAAGAAAATTGTTATATATTCCTAAAGGTTTCCTAATGATTATTTTAAATGATCACATGACATATCTTTTAGTTGCTGTTTTGTAGCTTGCTGATTGTGGTTGATTAGTGGACACCTAGTGGACTAGTGATATTTTTGTTTCCACCCATTTATAGAAAATTCCAGAATATGCAGCTTCTTTAAGAAGAATATATAATACAGGTGCTTGATGAATTAAGTATCACTCTTGAATAACTATATTTAACTATCCCCCACCCCCATCCAGGTGCCTTTTTTATAGCTGTTTGGAAATCACTTTGGAAGCACATTTAATCCATCCAATCAGTCATTTCTCCAAAGTGGGAACACTGTCTTAATGCTTGGATGAATCTTAAAGTTTCCTTTGTGCCTGGCAGAGGCTCTGATGGAAGCTTGCATTTTGGAGATTGCCAGTTGCATGGAACGTGGCTAGGGGAATTAGCAAAATTATTTGAAAAACATTCCACAGGAATGAAAGGGGAATTCTCTCAACTAAATGCAATAGAGCTCCCACTAGAAGTTAATGTGCAAAAAAGTAGGCAAATGCAGAGCATATATATTTTAAGAGATTTTAAAAATGATTAAGAAAGTAAAAGAAAGTTTGTCTTCAAGATCATTCTAATTGCTAATCAAAGGGCTCACAGATTGGAGTTTTCTGGGTAAATATTAAAGTTTCAACTGCTTCATTTCCTTGCCTCACTAGAAAAAAAAGGTACATATCACAGTTATAATAAAAATGCCAAGTATTTCATATAAGTTTGAGTGTTGTGTATTTTAAACGTGTACCTTCAATTATTGCCATTGTCAAGTCTTTCAAAAACAAACCAAGTAGAAAGAATTGAAATAGTTTTTCCAAGTTTAAGTAAAACAAAACTGGAAATCCTCAGCCAGAGTGCATTGGTTCTTTTTTTTAATAAATCTCTTTTAGATCAGAAAGCCAATGCAGTACTGTTGTTAAAAAAAAAAAATCGAGCTCTTATCCCTTTGGCCTTTACCTTTCAAAACTGAAATGTTGCAAATTGATTTTGAGATGGGAAGCCCTGCTAATGTCAGTTGAATGCTTACCCTGGAATATTTTTTTTTCCATTTCAAATAGGAAAAGTCTCTATAGGCTTTTCTTCTGATTCAGCAGCAGCCTGCTTAGCATTAAGAAAGGGCAAGTCAGATTCCTGAGTCCGGTAATTATGGTTGAGCTCTTAGATATTCTCTTTGGGAGATAACAAGGTTGGGCCTTCCCATAGTATAAGGAGCCAGGAGGTGATGGCTGGCTGGCTGATTCCTGAATTTGGAAAGCAGTTCAGTTCGGAACACTTTCAAAGCCTAAAGTAAAGGCATGCATGCCTCTTGCCAAAAGGAGATTGCTTTAAAAAGAAACTGACCTGGAACGTGGCTCTCACCAAAGCATCTGCAGAGATCTTTGAGCAGGATGCCATATTAATCATTCATGATCATGAAGATGCTGTACAACCCACAGCAAATGTTTATTCCAAAAGAACTAAAACATCTTGGGCATTAGAATACAAATGGTTCCTCAAAGAAATTGAACCAGAATTTTAGGAAAAGTTAGAATTAAGTATTTTGACACCCATTTTTACTATTCTTTTTTAAAAATTAACTTATTGAGATGCAATTTATACTTTTAAATGTGGCTAGTGTTGTGTATCTTGACAAACACGTGTAACCTGTATCACAATTGAGGTGGAGAACATAGCTAAATCCCCAAATGTTCTCTCATGAAGTTTTGTCTTCAGCCCCTTCCAGCTACCCAACTGTCCCTAGCAACCACTCATCTGTTTTCTGTCTCAACAGCTTTGCTTTTTCCAGAATGTCATATAAATGGAATTGTACAGGATGTAGCCTTCAGTGTCTGGTTTCTTTCACTCAGCATCCTGCATCTGAGATCTGTCCTTGTTGCATATATCAGTAGTTTGTTCTTTTTATTTGTGTAATAATATCTTATGGTATGATTGCAACACAGCCTGTGCATCTGCTCACTAGCTGATGGACATTTGGCTTGTTTCTTTCATTTCACTTTTACTATTACGTTCCTTTTCCACCATGGTGCACAGTTTACAGAGTGATTTACATTCACTTATGCCCACTTTTGGGGACTACTTTACAATATTAGTATTCTACTTTTTCTGATAGTGAATGCAACAGGGAGTTTAAATGGCTTGTGAGGAGGTTTCCTAGTTGAGACTATATCTTTGAATGTCATTGTCTCATAATAACATATTATATTATATAATATCTCTGGCATGCAGTGAATATTGTCAATTGAAGACCTATAACTATGTATTGAAAGTTAATGATGTACTATCTATTTAATAGAAAGTGGGGGAGGGGAATAAAGGAATAGAGACTTTTCTTAAATTATTCTAATTGTGTATGTGGTATGAAGAAAATCAGTTTTTGAGTTAGTCTTGAATACATAGTTCTGTCCATGATTAGTCCTGTAGTCTGGGGAAAGCTCTTAACTTCTCTGAGCCTCAATTTCTTCATGGAGTTGTTGCTTTCTATTTTATTGATCTTTGAGCCTTGAGATGATGAAGCTGGGTATCCATGCAGCAGCTCATACAGCAGCATGGAAGATTTCCTTTGGTTATTTTCCTTCTTTCTCTAGTGCATGAATACACACATACAATATACATATAAAACATGTGCATGCCTTTGTCTACTAATATAAGGATAAATTGCTAACAAATGCGCAAAGAGGGAAAGAAATTGGGTACAAATCAAGCCTGTAATTAGACAGAGGAAAGACTGAGCATTACACATACCAATCTCAGAACTACAGGAGAGATGGATATGAAAGCCTTTTTCACCAGAGATCCCTTGAGCCTTCTCTAGTGGCTAATCCCAATGGGATGGGAGGTAGTTTGTGTAGCTGTTAGTTTTTTTTCCTGTTATTTATCCACTAACCATTTTCTGCTGAATGAGGCTAAGGGCTGGTTTTAGATGAAATATTAGGAAAGGTTCAGTTAGTGTGGTACTGATTTGTGCTTAAAGTGCCTTGTCCTCCTAGGTCTGGGAAAGGATGGTATTTAGAGCTCCCTGACTCAGGGCTCAGATGTGGCTCCATGGAAGACCAATTGTCTGCAGTGTGGGAAGCTCTTGGTTCACTTTCCATGACTGTAAAACCAACTAACCAGCTAACCAACCAGCCAGCCAACCAACAAACCAACTAACCAACCAGCTAGCCAACCAACTAACCAACTAAACAACCAGCCAACCAAGCACACAAACAAACAGCTGTCTTTATATTCAGACCCCCTTTCTCTACCATCAAAACTACTCAGTTTAATCATTAAGAAAAAAGATACTGTAATTTACAAAATTCTTTTCAGTTTCTGTATAGAAATGTTCACAGTAACTAATATAAGTTGCAAACTTTTGGGAACTACTTAAATTTTTACCAACAGATATTTGTATAAGAAAAAAAAGCCAGGCAGGCAGTGGTGGCACACACCATTAATCCCAACACTTGTGAGGTATAAGCAGGCGGATTTCTGAGTTTGAGGCCAGCCTGGTCTACAGAGTGAGTTTCTAGGACAGCCAGGGCTACACAAAGAAACCATGTCTTGAAAAATCAACAAAGCAAAACAAAACAAAACAAAACACAAAATGCCAGTAATATAATTTCAGCAGTATTTTGTAGTTGGAAGGGGTCTATATTTGTGGTTTGAGCACCACACCTGAGACAAATGTCAGCTATATAAGTATATAAGATGCCCCTATATCTGTCGTAGCTATGTTCTGGCTTTTTCTGTAGAATTTCATATCCTTCTGCACGCTAGTCACTTGTCAACTCATTCTCAAGAACCAGTCCTGTATATTCCAGTACTCAAATGCACATAGACTGTGCCATTTAAAAAGAATTGCATGATGATTCCCTTGTAGGCACTCAGTTTTGCTTCTTTGTTCTGTACAGGAAGTTTGATCTTAAGGGCCAAACTAGTCATTATTTTTGGCCCTTTTTCTTTGCAACACTTAAAATATTGGTTACAGCAAAACAATACTGGTCTTTCTGCTATTATTCACTACCTATGACTCAGAGTTCAAAGGAACACTTTATTCACCACCTTGCCAAAGGATCAAGGTTAGTGACTCACAAAAGGATGAAAATCAAAATTGAATGCTGACATACTAGAGGAAATTGACTCCTTTTTTAATTATTTTATTTATTTATATCTCAAATGCTGTCTCCTCAGTCCTCCCTTTCAGAATTGTTCCCCACCCCTCCCCTTCTCCTCTGACAGAATCCTGCCTGGGTATCCCCTTTCCCTGGGGCATCAAGTCTTTACAGGTTAGGCACATTCTCTCCCACTCAAGCCAGACAAGACAGCCCTCTGATACATATGTGCTAAAGGAATGACCAACCACTGACCAGCCCAACTTGGGATCCACCCCACAGGTGGGCACCAAACCCTGACACTATTACTGATGCAATGTTGTGCTCACAGACAGCCTAGCATGGCTGTCCTCTGAGAGGCTCTACCCATCAGCTGACTGAGTCAGATGCAGACACCCAGAGCAAAGCATGGGACAGGAGGTAGGGGACTCCTATGGAGAGTTAGAAGAGGGATTAAAGGAATTAACTTCTTTTTTAATGGAAGATTAGAGGAATACATTTTCCCCCTGACTCTGTGCTAATAGTTTTAAGATTCATGTTTGAAAAATAAAGATTTGGGGAAGAAAGATCAGTTTTCTCTTCTTTCATTTTTCTGTATAATAAATCCTGTCCCTTTGAATAGAATGTAACCTAATACATTAAAAAGTCCTGAGGCTTTTATTTTAAAGGCAACGATATTGCTACAGGCAAAGTAATTATACCCATTATCTCCTCAAAATGTCAGTGGAGCTTTGGCATCAAAATCCCAGAGGAATCCCAAATTGCCTAACTAGTTTGAAAATTTTTAAGAAATGTATTCTTGGAAGAGGAAAAAGGGTACCTAAAAGACAAGGAACTCTGAAATCTACATTAGGCAAAAGTCACAATAACTCACACTTCTTTTTCAAAATTGATTCTTAGGTTGCTTAGGGACTTTGTTTTTTAAAGTATGCCTTATATAGTTTGCAAACAACTAACATAATCCTTGAACTTCAAGAGCAAACTGTTATTTGAACAATGTGATTGAAAGTAGTACTACTTATTAACAATTCATCATCACAAAGATTATACTTTTTAGTAAAAATAAAGTGAACATGTCATAAAAACCAAATGTTTCTTTTTTTAACAGAAAATAGCTATAAATTATTCTTCATATTAACTATGGTTTTCTATGATTTGTTGGTCTGCTTAAGTAAACTGAAACCGTTAAAAACTTAGACGAGGAAGAAAAATTAATTTTACAATTCCAAGGAATTTAGCTAAATATCAAGGCAGATATGGAGCAGAGAATATGTTTGGCTTACCTGAGATATTATTGATCTCAGCACTAAAAGTCCTGTAGTTTATGTCTTCCTCTGTCCTTGGCAAACCAAGATGGTAGTTTACTGTAAATAAAGTTAAATTACTTCATAAACTCCTATTCATAAGGCAACTAGTCTAAATGGGGAGATGATTTAGATCTGTGCAATGAAAAATTTAATAATCAAATTAAATAATATTGCTGATAACAGTGTCAAAGTTAGGGTAGACACTCAATATAAAGTTCTAATTATTACTTAAGTACTGAATCTAAGGGTCTGAGTTAGTTTCTAGCACCCATTTTGGGTAGCTCACAACCAACTACCTGCAACTTTAGTTCCAGGGAATTTGAATGTCTTCTTCTGACCTCCATGGGCTCCTGCAGTCAGGTGTACACACCCATCTTCAGATATATATATATATATATATATATATATATATATATATATATATATATTACTGACATATACATAATTAAAAATAACTCATTTAAAAGTATTGAACCATGGATATATAATTCAAAAATTTGATGCCTATTATAAAATAAGCTAATTATTATTTTAGTAAGTTTCTAGAAAATCCATACTTCAGAAACAAACTTATTAGAATGTTGATTTTTTTCCAGAGTCAGTAAATAGTTTTAAATTGGACTTAAAACCTCAGGTCTTGGTCAAGTCTGTATACACCTGAGGGCACAGGCCTCTGGCAACCAGCATGTTGCAGGCCTACATCTGCTACCAGTTTGGCCGTGTATGATACACTACTACTGTCTTTTGTTGTGAACAATGGTTCTACCATAAGCAAAGCCAGCTTCACCAGTGAGAGTACTTCCACGACCAACTTCTCCATTGTGAATGACATGAGTTGCCAGGGTGTGTTGGTGAACATGAGTCAGAGGACAATTGCCTGGGCAAATAGCCCCAGAACAAGAGAGGAATCCTCTTTCTGAAGTATCCCATCTAATGTGGCATTGTTACCAACTGGGAGGACATGAAGATCTTGTACCACATCTTCTACCACAAGGGGCATATGGATCCTGAGGAGCACCCCATGCTGCTCATCAAGGCCCCCTTGAGCCCCAAAGCCAACTGTGAAAAGATGACCCAGGTATGTTTGAGACCTTCAACACCTCAGCTATGTATGTAGCTTTCTAAGCCTCACAGTTCCTTATGATTCTGGTAGCATCACTGTCATTGTGATGGACACTAGAGACATAGTTACAGGCACTGTGCCCATCTATGAGGGCTATACTCTTCCCTATGCCATCCTACACCTGAAACTGTCTGGTTAGGACCTAACAGACTACCTCATGAAGACTCTGAGTTAGTGTGCTTGACATCAAGAAGAAGCTGTGCTATGTCACCTTAGACTTCCATCAAGAGATAGCCATTGTTGCATTCTCTTCCTTCCTGAAGAACTACTAGTTGCCTGATGGCCAAGTCATCCCTGTTGGTAATGAGTGGTTCTGTTGTCCTGAGGCTTTCCTCCAGCCTTGCTTTTTGGGAATAGAATCCTGAAGCAGCTACAAAACTACACCCAATTCCATCATGAGGTTTGACACTAACATCCACAAGGCCCCTATGCCAACATAGTTCTGTGTGGTGGCACCACCACATACTCAGTCATAACTGATCAGATGTAGGAGATCACTGCTCTGACATCCAGCACCATGAAGATCAAGACAATTGCTCCTCCTAAGCCCAAGTACTAAGTGTAGTCTTCATCTTGGCCTTGCTCTCCACCTTCCAGCAGATGTGGATCAATAAGCAGGAGTAGGATGAGTTGGGCCCCTCCATACTGTACATCAAATGCTTCTAGGTGAACTGTTACTAAGCTGAATTTTTCACCTTTTCTCTTTTTATCATTAAATTATTTTATTTATTTACATTCCAAATGTTGCCCTACTTCCCGGTCTCCCCTCCCAGAGTTATTCACTCTATCTCCCATCCCCTTTGCCTCTGAGAGGGTGCTTCCCCACCTACCCACCTACCCCACTCACCCGCCTACCCACCCCACCTTACCACTACCAGCATTTCTCCTTCTCCAGGGCATCAAGTATCTATAGGATTAGGTGCATTCTCACCCACTGAGGTCAGGCAATGCAGTCCTCTACTACATATGTACCCAGGACTACTAATTGCCTTTGTATGCTCTTTGGTTGGTGGCTTAGTCTCTGGGATCTCTGACGGGTCTGGGTTCGTTGATACTGTTGTTCTTCCTATGGAGTTGTAACCCATTTCAGCCCCTTCCATTCTTCCCCTAACTCTTACAATGTTGGCTGTAAGTATCTGCATCTGTCTGAGTGGACTGCTGGTAGAGCCTCTCAGAGGACAGCCTTGCTAGACTCCTGTCTGCAAGCATAACATAGCATCAGTAATAGTGTCAGGCTTGGCTGTTCACCCTTGGAATAGATCCTAAGTTGAACCAGTCATTGCTTGGCCTGTACCCTGACTTGAGATCAGTTTAATAAAAGGGTACAACTTATAAACAAGGGAAAACCTCAGCTCTTTTGAATTTCAAAATTTCCAGTATAGTAGATGGTTTCAAAAGAATTTTGTGATCACAATGTGAGATCCTTTTCATACACCATTCTCCCCTAGAGCCTGGCAAGAAGCCTGCATAGCATCCCAGAGTGCTGTGGAACTAGAGCTTGGAGGAAGATCCATTTTTCTTGGCTTCTAGCAAAGGGCCAATGACATGGTTTAAAGCAGTTGGTGAAGGTTTGAGTAAAGGAATGATGTTTGGGCTATGTTTCCTTTTTCTTTCTTCCCCAAACCTCTTAGTTGGTATCTTCATCTGTCTAGTACATAGCACCATTGGAGGACTGGGTTGTCCATCAGTTAGACTGGTCTTAAGTGTATGACAGTGATGTTTTCCCTGGTTTTAACCTGTCATTCCATTTATAGGTCTGATCCTCCTTTCAGGTTAATATTTGCCAAATAATGAAGTCTGTGATGTCCTGACTCCCCATCATATTAAAATTGTTGATGCTATACTATCACCCTAGTATCTAAAGTAGGCCAAGAATCTATACTGTGGTTACTTTTTACTATGAAGTTGAAAGCACTTTATTCTTTGGCCAAATACTATTTCTTTTTCATTTTTCCATTGTATATAGAATCATTGTATATGGAACTTTGCTACATACAGACAATTTCACACAATTGTATGTTGACTACATTCTACCCATAACCTCTTTACTCTTTCCTTTCCCCTACATCCTAGTCCCTTTATTCTTTTAAATAGTTTTATGTATAATTTAATGTCATATACATACATGATTTTTGCATCAATATAAAATCTAAGAACCACAAATGAGAAAACATTTACTTATCCCTCTGAGACTGGCTTAATTTATTTTATATGACTATGTACAGTTGCATATATTTTTCCTAAAAAGAACAAAAGGACTAAAGAACTTTTCAAAAAGTCATATGGAATTATAGTAGTATAGAAACATCCTAAAAGATATGCATATACATAAAGAAAAAGAGTTTAAATGGAATTAATTGATAACTGTGAAATATCACAGGCTAATAAATTAATAGCCCAGTCCCAGGAATGGGTTTCCATCTTTGGTATTGTTAACAAGTGTTTAAAAAGCCCATTCTTGACCTCTTTGGGTATTCCAAGTAAAACACATCTAAAGATTCAAAGCTAACATCTGCAAATGAGGAAAAAAAAACATGATATTTGTCTTTTTCATCTGAGTTACTTCATTCAAAATAATTGTTTCAACTTCTGTCTATTTTTGTATCATAATCTTATTGGTCTTAAAATCTAAATAAAAATCAAATGTGCAAATATATCACATTTTTATTACCAATTTTTCAGACAATGGACATCTAGAATTTTTTTTCTAGTTTCTGGCTGTTATGGATGAAGCAGCAATGTACATGGTTGAACAAGTGATCTTGTAGTTGGGTGCAGAGACCTTTGGATGTAGCTTGATCTTAAGAGAGATTGATTCCCAACTTCCTGAAACATCTCCACACTGATTTTCACAGTGGCTATACACTTTAGAACTGGCAGTTCCCTTTCCCAACATCCTTACCAGCATGAGCTGTCATTTGTTTTATTAATCTCGGTCATTCTGACTGGTGTAAGATGAAATCTCTTATATATTAAAGCCTAGCCTTTAATGGCTGAGCAATCTCTCCAGCCCAAGATGAAATCTCAAAGTAGTTTTAATTTGTATTTCTCTGATGACTAAGTATCCTAAATATTTTAAAAATGCTTCTGAACCATTCGTAATTTTTTTAAAGAACTCTTTGTTTAGTTCTATGCCACAGTATTAAATTGGGTTGTCTGTTTTCTTGGTGTTTAGGGTTTTGATTTTCTTGGTTTGTAGTCTTTATCTATCTATCTATCTATCTATCTATCTATCTATCTATCTATCCATCCATCCATCCATTTATTTATGTTTTTCTTTTAGACAGAGTCTCATTGTATAGCCCATGTAAGTCTTGAACTCACTATGTAAACTAGGCTGACCTTAAACTCAGGGATCTACTTGCCTTTCCTTGGGTACTGAGAATAAAGGCATGCACCACTATGCTAGGCTAGTTTTATCCATCCATCTGTCTGTCTGACTGTCTGTCTGTCTGTCTGTCCATCTGCCTCTCTGTCTATCTGTCTCTCTGTCTCTGTCTCTCTCTCCCTCCCTCTGTGTGTGTGTGTGTGTGTGTGTGTGTGTGTGTGTGTGTGTGTGTGTGTTTAAAATTCTGTGTATATTCTAGACAGTAACCATCTGTCAAATGTATAACTGGAAAAGATTTTTCTTCATTTTGCAGGCTACTTCTTAATGCAAACAATGGTGCCCTTTGCGGTAAGAACCTTTTTAGCTTGATTAGATGTCATTTATTAATTGTTGACCTTAATGCTTGTTCTAGCAGGATCCTGTTCTGAAAGTCTTTTTATTTACTAATGAGTTTAAATATAGTCACTGCTTTCGTTTTTATCAAATTTAGGATATCAGATCTTTTCTTTATATATTTAAAATTTTATTATTATTTTAATTTATTTACATTTCAAGTGTTATCCCCTTACCCAGTTTCCCTTGCTTCCAGAAACCCGCCTCTCCTATCCCCCCACACTGCTTCTATGATGGCCTTCCTCCACCCACCTACCCATACCCACATACCCTCCCTCAATTCCCCTACACTGGGGCATCTATCAAACCTTCATAGAACCAAGGACCTCTCTTCCCATTGATGCCTGATAAAACTGTCCTCTGCTACATGTGCAGCCAGAGCCATGTGTACTCCTTGGTTGGTGGCTTAGTCCCTGGGAGCTCTGGGGGGAGGGGTCTGGTTGGTTGATATTATTGTTCTTCCAATGGGATTGCAAACCCCTTCAGCTCCTTCAGTCCTTGCTATAACTCCTCCATTGGGGACTCTGCACTCAGTGCAATGGTTGGCTGCAAACATCCAACTCTGTATTTGCAAGGCTCTAGCAGGGCCTCTCAGTAGGCTCCTTTTAGCAAGCCTTACTTAGCATCCACAATAGTGTCAGAGTTTGATGACTGTCTCTGAGATGAATCCCAGGTGGGACAGTCTCTGGATGGCCTTTCCTTCAGTCTATGTTCTGCACTTTGTCTCCATATTTGCTCCATATATAGGATTGTTTCCCTTTCTAAGAAGTACCAAAGCACCCACACTTTGGTCTTCCTTCTTGAGCTTCATGTGGTCTGTGAAGTGTATCTGGGGTATTCTAAGCTCTTGGGCTAATATCCACTTATCAGTGAGTGTGTACCATGTGTGTTCTTTTGTGATTAGGTTACCTCACTCAGGATGATGTTTTCTAGTTCTACCCATTTGCCTAAGAATTTCATGAATTCATCATTTTTAATACCTGAGTAGTATTCCATTGTGTAAATATACAACATTTTCTGTATCCACTCTTCTGTTGAAGGACATCTGTGTTATTTACAGCTTCTGGTTATTATAAATAAAGTTGCTATGAACATAGTAGAGCATGTGTTCATGTTATAATTGGAGCATCTTTTGGTTGTGTGCCCAGGAGTGGTATAGCTGGGTCCTCAGATAGTACTATGTCAAATTTTTTGAGGACTCACCAAACTGTTTTCCAGAGTGGTTGTACCAGCTTGCAATCCCACCAGCAATGGAGGAGTGTTCCTTTTTCTCCACATCCTCGCCAGCACCTGCTGTCATCTGAGATTTTGATCTTGGTCATTCTGACTGCTGTGAGGTGGAATTTCAGTGTTGTTTTGATTTGTATTTCCCTGATGACTAAAGATATTGAACATTTTTTAGGTGCTTCTCAATCCTTCAAGTTTCCTCAGTTGAGAATTCTCTGTTTAGCTCAGTTCCCCATTTTTTAAATAGGGTTATTTGGTTCTCTGGAGTTTACTGTTATGAATTCTTTGTGTATATTGTACATTAGCCCTCTATCAGATAGATGTAGGATTGGTAAATATCCTTTCCAAGTCTGTTGGTTGCTGTTTTGTCCTATTAGCAGTGTCCTTTGCCAAGCCGGGCAAGGCATTCAGAGCTATGAGTTTTCCTCTTAGCAATGTTTTCATTGTGTCCTATAAATTTGGGTATGTTGTGCCTTCATTTTCATTAAATTCTAAAAAGGTTTTGATTTCTTTCCTTATTTTATCCTTGACAAAGATATCATTGTTCAGCTTCCTTGTGTATGTGGGCTTTCTGTTGTTTTTGTTGCTATTGAAGTCCACCCTTACTCCATAGTTATCTAATAGAAGGCATGGAATTAGTTTGGTCTTCTTATATCTTTTGAGATCTGTTTTGTGGCCAATTATATGGTCAATTTTGGAGAAGGTACCATGAGGTTCTGAGAAGAAGGCATATTCTTTTGATTTAGGATGAAATATTCTATAGATATCCATTAAATCAATTTGGTCCAAAACTTCTGTTAGTTTCACTGTGCATCTGTTTAGATTGTGTTTCCCTGATATATTCAGGAGAGTGTGGTGTTGAAGTCACCCACAATTATTGTGTGGGGTATGATGTGTGCTTCAAGCTTTAGTAAAGTTTCCTTTACGAATGAGGGTGCCCTTGTATTTGGAACACAAATGTTCAGAATTGAGAGTTCTTCCTGGTAGAATTTTTGTTGATGAGTATAAAGTGTCCCTCTGAGTCTTTTTTGATGACTATTCATTGAAAGTCTTTTTTATTGGATATTAGAATGGCTACTTCAGCTTGTTTCCTGGGACTATTTGCTTGGAAAACTGTTTTCCAGCCTTTTACTCTGAGTAGTGTTTGTCTTTGACATTGAGATGCATTTACTGTATGCAGCAAAAATGTTGGGTCTTGTTTGTGAATCCATTCTGTTAGTCTATGTCTTTTTGTTGGGAATTGAGTCCATTGATGGTAAGAGATATTAAGGAACAGTGATTGTTACTTCCTGCTATTTTTGATGTAATTTTTTTATATTTGTGTGGTTATCTTCTTTTGGGTTTATTGGAACAAGATTAATTTCTTGCTTTTTCTAGTGTGTAGTTTCCCTCCTTTTGTTGGTGTTTTACATTCACTATCCTTTGAAGGGCTGGATTTGTGGAAAGATACTGGGTAAATTTGTTTTTGCTCTTGGTTTCTCCATCTATGGTGATTGAGAGTTTTGCTAGATATAGCAGTCTGGGTTGGTATTTGTGTTCTCTTCGGGTCTGCATGACATCAACCCAGGCTCTTCTGGCTTTCTTAGTTTCTGGTGAGAAGTCCGGTGTAATTCTGATGGGTCTACCTTTATATGTTACTTGACCTTTTTCCCTTACTGATTTTAATATTCTTTCTTTGTTTAGTACATTTGGTGTTTTAATTATTATGTGACAGGAGGAATTTCTTTTCTGATCAAATCTATTTGGAGTTCTGTAGGCTTCTTAGATGTTCATGAGCATCCTTTCTTTAGGTTAGAGAAGCTTTCTTCTATAATTTTGTTGAAGACATTTACTGGCCCTTTAAGTTGTAAATCTTCGCTCTCTTCTCTACCTATAATCCTTAGATTTGGTCTTCTCATTTTGTCCTGGATTTCCTGGATGTTTTCAGTCAGGAGCTTTTTGCATTTTTCATTTTCTTTGACTGTTGTATCAATGCTTTCTATGGTATCTTCTGCATCTGAGATTCTCTCTTCTATCTCTTGTATTCTGTTGTTGATGTTTGGATCCATGACTCCTGACTTCTTTCCTATGTTTTCTATGTCTCGAGTTGTCTCCCTTTGTGATTTCATTATTGTTTCTACCTCCTTCTTTAGATCCTGGATGGCTTTGTTCAATTACTTCACCTGTTTTGTTGTGTTTTCCTTTAGTTTTTCAAGGGCTTCTTCCTGTTTACTTGTGTTCTCCTGTATTTCTTTAAGGGAGTTATTTATGTCCTTCTTGAAACCCCACATGAAGCCCTCCATCAGCATCCTGACCTGTGATTTTAAATCCAAATCTTGCTTTCCTGCTGGGTTGGGGTATCCATGACTTGCTGGTGTAGGAGAATTTGGTTCAGATGGTGCCATATTGCCTCGAATTCTATTAGCAAAGTTCCTACATTTGCCTTTTGCCATCTGGTTATCTCTGGTGTTAGTTGATCCTGCTGTCACCGGCTGGCACTTGCCTCTCCTGTGTGTCTGAAGGCCTATCTCATCAACCCTGGGTCACCTGTTTTACCCTGGCACAAATTGCTGTGGTGCTGCTGAGTTCCTGGATGGAGGCAGAGTCCTGGCAGGGGTGTGTCCCAAGCAAAGCTCTACTCTGTTGATCCCTGCCTACCAATATGTTACACAGTCACAGAAGTAAAGATGGTGGCCGAGACCCACTCTCTTGTAGTTGTATATGGGTATGTAGCTCTGTGGCCCTGATCAACTCTGGATGCAGGCTTTGCTAGATGTCTCTTCCATGCCGCTGGGTGTATAGCTGGCTTCCTGAGCCACTTGGAGAGGGAGCACTGTGGCAGGGGATGTTCCCATTCTAGAGGCAGAAACTGGAGGGCTCCTTACAGAGGTGTCCGGACAGTATCCTCTGATGTGCAGGGTTGGTCCCACCTGTGCAGGCTGCCTCTTCTGCTCTGGCTGATGGGTAGATATCTGTTTTCCTGTGCCACTTGGAGATGGCGTGCTCGATGATATTCTTTTGAAGCCCTAAATATATGGAATGTTTTACACTATCTTTTGTTATTGATGGCTGATTTTTCAGTGTTGTGATCAGAGAAAATAGGATGTAGGATATTAAAGTTTCCTTTTGACCTAGAACATGGTCAAATTTTGCTCTATTTGTGATGACAAAGAATGCTTCCTGTTCATTTTATATAAAGTTAAAATATGTTCTTCACATGGACTAAATGCAAGCTCCAGTCATAAACCCTTATTTAGTTTGAGATCTGGCCCCTCAGCCTGTGGGATATCCAAGTAGTAGAATGACTGTCTTAACAATAATTTCTGAAATTTGAGACAAAAGTTTCTGATTACATGGCTCACCAGAACATCTAATCTGTATAATAGCTTCTGTATTGTAAATTTAGTGTATCATTTGAATCTTTTGAGAAAGTGTTCTTTTTAAAATATGGAAAAGAGGAGCCTGAAGACATGGCTCAGTGGCTGGGAGTACGTGCTGTTCTTCCAGATGACCAACGTTCAGCTTCTAACACCCATGTCAGGAGATTCAGAACAGAACTGTCTGTAACTTCAGCTCCATGAGATCTGATGCCTCTGGCCTTCATAGACACAAAGCATTCACATTCGCATGTCTATGTGCAGGTACACACCTACAAATAATTTAAAATAGTAAAAAAATATTTTAAATAAAATAAAATAAAATAAAATAGAGGTAAAGTACTGGCAAGAATTTTGAGGGGAAAATATCCTTACATACTTTATAAATAGAAGTTCTAGCAGTTGGCTGGGTACTAATTGCATATTTATTATTGAAGCAAATCGGTGCTGAGATAATAATTGATAATTGTGAAAGCTATTAATTTTATGTACAAAAACAATTATTAAGGCTTTTCAAACAGTTGGATGAATAGTTAAATAGATTTGTGCTTCCAGCACTATGCACGAATACATTTTTGCTGTTTAATGCACATAATTTGGGGTGGTTTGTTGTAGTAGTTCTAGGAAACTAATATACTGTGTAGGTATTTTATCTCTTAGACATGCAGAATAGTTAGTAGAGAGAAGAGCTAGTAGTTAATAATATAAATAAATAATGCTGACAATATTAAATATGACTCATTTTAAACATCTGATATTAGATTAGAAGTAAAACAAAATCCAATTACATTTTATTTATGACATTTAAGACATGATTCTTATGCTGCAGAAGCTTATTTTATAATAATTCATTTCAGGTTTGAATAAATACCAATCAGATTGGTGGTTATTTAGCCTTGTACAACTGTGTTTGTGCATGTGTGTATATGTATTAATTTATGAGTTGATGAATTTGCTTATGTCTTTGTTCACTTTTTATTTGCTTTAGCTATGGATTCAAAAGGGGGAGTGGTTAAAATTTCTAAGTAGAGGGCTGGGGAATAGTTCAGAGGCTGAGTGCTTCATTAGCATGTGTGACATCTGGGTTCAATCCTCAGCATTATTAAAAAATAATCTGAATAAAAATAAGGATTTAATTTCGTGAGTTATTGTTAGATGTATTACCAGGGCTTATATCTAAATGTATATGTGTTGGTGATAATTATTTTGATGGTTTTTGCATATGTATATGATGTACGCAGGTATGTGCATATGTGTGCAGATGAGTTTACCTGTGAATGCATGTGTGTATGTGGAGGTCAGCGATTAAAAAAAAAAGTTGGATACCTCCTTCTATTGCCTTGTGAATTTTATTGTTTATTTGTTTATAAAAAGTTTCTTTGTATAGACCTGAAACTTCCTCTGTAGACCAGGCTGGCCTCTAAGTCACAGAGATCTGCCTGCCTCTACATCCTGAGTGTTGGGATTAAAGGCCCTCACCAGCAACACCTGATTTATTTTTAATTAAAATATCATTATATTACTTATGCTTTTCCCTTTCTTCCCTCCTAGCTCCTCCGTGTCCCATTCCTCCAACCCTTCCTATGTCCTTCCCCTTACTCCCCTTAATGGCCTCTTTTTCTTTGACTACTATTCCCCCCCACACACACACTACATGCATACATATATAAATACAACACATAGAGTCCATTTAATGTGGCTTTTATGTATATGTGTATATGATTTCAAGGCTGACCACTTTGTAACGAATAATCAGTTAATGGGCTAATTCTCCCTCTCTCAGCTGGCTTTAATTTCCTATAACTTTTTTGCCATGTTGAGACCAAGATTTTCTCCTTCTTCATTGATATTTTCATTGTTCAGATCTTGTTTATGGAACCATACTGTTGAGATATCATGAATATCATTCTGGTACTTGAACCCTTGTCAAATGCCTGTGTCTAGCGAGGTCATAGATCTTAGAATAGAACTTACTACTCCCACTTTACTAGGTCATCATAATTCTTTTTTTCTTTTTTCATACATATTTTTAAAGATTTATTTATTTTATGTATGTGAGTACACTGTAGCTATCTTCATATACACAGAAGAGGGCATCTGATCCCATTACAGATGGATGTGAGCCACCATGTGGTTACTGGGAATTGAACTTAGAACCTCTAGAAGAATAGTCAGTGCTCTTAACCACTGAGCCATCTCTCCAGCCCTTTTGATACATATTTTTATTTAAATTGTGTTTCATACAATACATCTTGATCACTTTTTCTCTTTTTCCCAGATACTCCCCACTTCCATGCCCACCCAGCCATATATTTACTCTTTCTCAAAATATTAAACCAAAACAAAAATCACACACACAGAGGGAAGAAAACAAACATGCCACTCCTATCCAAGATGCTATCTGCAATTGCTACCTACTAGCAAAGGGACAATCAGTTTTCTCTAATAGAATGTCACTGGGTATATCAGCCATGCTCCAGGGCAGGTGCCATACCTGGGAGTAGTTGTCCAACACAAAAGAAATTCCATGATTAAAAAAAAAAAAGTCCAAACAAGGCAGAATGAACCAAACACACACACACACACACACACACACACACACACACACACACTCCATTGGAGCAAATTGATTTTTTTCTTTGCCAGTGAGTATCAATTGCAGAAAGTTTCTTGGTTAGGGGTGAGATCATTCGGCCAGTTCCCACTCTCAGTGATGGGACCCCATCTGGCTCGAACCTGTATAAGTGTTATCTGTGCTGCCACAGTTTGTGAGAGTTATTATGTGCACCAGTCATGTTGTGTCTGGAAAACACTATTTTCTTAGAGTTATCTATCGCCTCTGGCTCTATTCCTGAGCTCTGAAGAGAAGAGCTTGATGAAAACATCCTATTTAGAACTAAGTAATTCAAAGTTTCTCATTATCTGTGCATTTTCTAATTGTCTCTGCATTTGTTTCTATCTTCTGCAGAAAAAAAATTTTCTCTGATGTGGATTGGGTAAGGCACTGACCTATGGGTATGTCATTAAGAATAATTTTATTGCTATGTTCCTTTAGCAGAATAGTAAATGTATGTTTTCCACTAGGTCCGTTACCTATCTAGTCTCAGTTTCTTGGCCAACTTAGTAGTGTCAGGTATAGATTCCATAGTATAGAATAGGTTTTAAATTCAATAAAAGTGGTTGGTTACTCCTATTACAACTGTGCCATTATTACAACAGTGTATCTTGCAGGTAGGTTACTGCATAGGTTAGAGGGTTTGTAGATAGGTGATATTGATGATTATCTTTCCCCTCAGTAGTATGCAGAGTACTTACAGCACCATGAGAGCTAGTAAGTAGTCATAAAGCAGTACCTGCATTCTAAAACATATCCTTATAACAACAGATAACTGTAGCTCTCACTTCTCATCAAAGAAGCTTCTCTTACAGCAAATGGAGAACATTACAGAAAAACACAATTGGTCATAATAAGTAGATCATGAATCATGGTGACGCCAGGCCACAAAGAATGCATCTGCCTTATTTTTGAGACTCAATTACCCATTGAACCTGGTGTTCAGCAATTGACTAGATTGGTAGACCATAGAGATCTTGTTGCCTCTGCCTCCCAGGGAAAGGAATACAGATATGCTTGGGTTTTGTTTTTTTTTTGTTTGTTTGTTTTCTGTTTGTTTTTCTTTTGTTTTGCTTTGCTTTGCTTTAATCTGGGTGCTGAGAATCCAAACACAGGTCCTTATAGTTATATAGCAAGCATTTTGCCCACTGATCTATAAACCTAGCATTGATGTCTTTTTAATAGGTATATAACATCACCTTTGTGCTTTGTGGTGCTTTTCTGATAATTCTGTTTTGTGTAATATTAATATTATTTTGTTCCTAGTAATACCACTGTTGTTTCTTTCTGGCAGCTCATCATTAGGAGGCAAATACTACTGGTGGAAATTTTAAACAATCTGGAAGGGTAATGGAAATTGCAGGCATGGATGGACTGGTGGCCAGAGGGAAGGGAATGTGTTGATAAAGAGGATGGAAAACGTTTGGCACTTTTATTGTTTGATACACTATTTTATCTTATGGAATCCCTGTAATCATTTTTATGTTCCTCTGCTTTAGGACTGGCTTTGATGTTGACTGTTTAAAACGATTGGCTGTGATATGAAGAGGGAATGACAGGCGTCTGTGCTGAGCTGATGAGGAGTGATGCTCTCACAATGGCTATGGAAAAGCGCTGATGCAGAGGTGTCTCCGTAGTGTTTTCCATCTCTACCTGCAACAGTGACTGCTTATAACGATGACAAAATGTTATAGATTGCACTTATTCAAACCCCAGAAGCCTAGTAGTGTAGATATATGGTTTTGGATGCGTGGCATTTAGTTATTTTCCCCCTCCATTCTTAGATGGAAACCAAGGTGAAATAATAACAATGATGATGACAGAGATGATAACAGAAACAAAAACCTAGAACAAAAAACTATTGGCAGAGGAAATGTTTAAATGTTAAATGCTTTCAAGATTCACACACACACACACACACACACACACACACACACACGTATATATACTTTTTCATTTCTGAGTAGCTCAAACACAGGTTCCCCATATTTCAAAAGTGTGCTAACAAGAATTCTATTTTCTGATAAGTGATTCAAGATATGTATTTCTACTCTTTTTATTGGAACATACTGATTTATTCTCCCACTAGTGAAAACTTTAGTGCCCACCACCCATGTCACATGACCTCTTTACTTTTCAGCATCCTTTGGTGTTAAATTGGAATCCTGCAACTATTTCTGGTCAGTCAGCTGTTAGTGAAATGATACCTACAATATTTATGCTAAAGCATTTAAAAGTCAGCATGTCACCATTAGATTCACTCTTCCCTCATCTCAGTGCCCAGAAGGATATGTGTTGAAATGCCAGGGTCATAAGATAGCTTGATATCCGAAACATCACATGTAGGAACTGCCATAAAAGGCTTTTGGGTTGTGTCAGATTCTCATGAAGTGAGAAATAAAGTTTTGTTTTGTGGAGCCACAGAGCTTTGAGGGGTAGTATTTTACACTATAGCATAATTTATCTTACCCTGGCTAATCCAGGTACTTTACTAGGTACTGGGAATAGATTAGTAAAACATAACTTCTTTTGTATGTAATTCATTGCCTTGAGACAGATAAGTATGTATATTTATGATTTTAATACACTTACTAAGTGCCATATACAAATAAACATAGTGCTCTTTGATTTTTCTCAGGTAGAAATCCTAACATGTTCTAGGCTGGGGATGGGAAAGTCCTTTGAGCCAGGTAACTTCAGAGCTAGGTAACAAAGTAAGAGAAAGATTCACAGGACAGAATAGGCCATGAGTTAAATGAGAGAGCAAGGTACATTTGAAAATTATAATTAATTCTGTGCGAATACAGCAGGAAATTGCCAAATCTGGAGTGATGAGAAATGAGGCTGGAGATAAAAACAGAAACTGGATGATAAATACTCTTGAATTCCATACGAAGGAATTTGGAATCCATCCTAGTAAACGATTGAAAGGTTTGAAGTCAAGAAAAAAAATGCAGCCAAATTTATACTTTTAAAGATCTCTCCAAAGAACAAAGAGAGCCTTGCACCATTGTGCCATTGAAAAACCTTGGGGAATAGCAATATTAGAGGGCCCAGAGAAGGGAAGTCTCTGACAGAGATTATCAAAGAGGAGCCAGAAGGTCTAGCACAAAGAAAAATACCAGCCTATAACATGCTATGCATAGAAATTGAAGTTTCAAGAAGGAAGCTTTTGAACAAGTGGAATATCTCCATAATTTAAAAGGTGTCCTGAGTGGGAAGATGGTTAAGTGCTTTGGAAGCATGAAGACCCAAGTTCAGATCTCCCCAACTCACATGAAATGTAAAATGTGGCAGCTCATCTATAAGCCCTTTGTGCGATAAGCAAAGATAGGTAGTCCCTGCAGCAATTTTAAGCTATCCAGGCTAGCCTAATTGACTATTCATCTTCAGCTTTAGTAAGAGGTACTGTCGCAATACTAGGTAGAAAGTGATCCAGAGAGGTACCTGGTATCAACACCTGATCTCTGCATATGTATACATAAGCACATAATTCACATACATGTGTGCCCACACACAGATAAACACATACACACAGTGAGGGGGTGAAGAGGAAGAGAGGGGTGGAGGGAGGGAAGAAAGCACACAGCAGTGCAGCAGGACAGCACAAATACTGAAAAAATGAGTTTTAGAACTCCTTCTTAGGACTGCTTCAGCCAGTTATCACCATGGATGGACTTTTATTACAGGTAAGGAATGGATGGTTGAACAGCTGTCCTAACCTATTTGGGTTGGAGATCATTGGTCTTCATTGGCATTATAAAGTCCCGTGATTGTTGTGATGTGCTTAATCAACACTTCCTATGTATATAAATAACCAAATAAGAATTAGAATCTTGTGGCTTTGCTATTTCCTGAAGCAGCAATCCTAAAGAATATGAAATCAGAGATCACACTGTAGCTTATAGGAAGGGTACCCCCATCTCTCTCTCTCTCTCTCTCTCTCTCTCTCTCTATATATATATATATATATATATATATATATATATACATATATATATGTGTGTGTGTGTGTGTGTGTGTGTGTTTGTTTAAACATAATAGAATTAGCAATTTCTTTTTGCAGGATTGGTCAAGAACCTTAAACCAAGAATAAAATACCCTTCTGCTCTTTCTCTGATGCTAAAGCTCATGTTTTATTCTATATCATCATGATTCTTCAATTGTCCCTCCAATGTCAAGTTCTTAATCTGGAAAAAGAAACATCCAAGAAAGTCTACAAACCTCCTTTCATTTCTAACATTCAGTATCTTACTTTGTTAGCAATTCCTTTGCCCTTTTCTGAAGAGGTTGACCAATTTCCCTGCTGAGTGGAAAGTTGGAAATGAAACATTATTTAAAATCTCATCTCTGTCAATGTTCTCTGTGTCTACTCTTTTCTTTCCATCTTTAGATAATAATTAATAGAGCCACTAAGACTTCACCCATTATAACTTGCCTAGGTATCCATTGTATTTGGCCTTGAATTAATAGAATATTTCTAGTTACTTTTTTTTGTTTATGTGTGCTCGCGCATGTGTGTGCATGCATGTATGCATTCATGTATGTATGTGTGTATGTGTGTTATTATATGTGTGTGTGTGTGTGTGTGTGTGTGTGTGTGTGTGTGTGTGTGTGTTGGGGCCAGAACACAATTTCAGGTGTATTTCCTCAGATACCATCCATCTTTTCTTGGGAGACAGTCTGAGACAGCCTCTCACAGGGCTGGAACTCACCATGTAGGCTCGGCTGGCTAGCAAGTAAGCCCCTGGGATCTGTCTGTCTCTGCTTTGCCAGTGTGCATGCAACCATGCATGACTATTTTTTACTTGGCTTCTGGGGATCAATGTCAAGTCCTTGTGCTTGAGCTGCAATACAGTGGTTTTAAATTCTAGTTTTCTGAGATCCCAAGCAAGTGCCAGATACAGAATCTATATCTGTAATTCTCTGTAATATAAATCACACTGCTGCTTTTGCTTTAAAAGGTCTGCATCCCTACTAGAAAGGGTAACATAACAATGGAACTGCAAAGAATCTGAAAGGGTTAGTGCTAGTGCTCTTAGGCATTGAGTATGACCTAAGAGCATTCTGGGAGACCAATATGCAGAAAAGGTATGAAGGCCAGTTAGCAAAATGTGAATACAGCTGAGGAGCTAATATGAGGGCACTGAATTGGTTTTGACAAGAGATGTGAAACTTGAGAGTCCTGGGAATCTTGTTATTTTGAATACTTCTGTGTATTTGCAGAGAGAAGTAATCAGTGCAGCTAGCCCTTCATAAATTCTTCTCTTACAAATGAATGCATCATCAGTTGGTATAATCTAAGACACTGAATTATTGTCTGAGCATGCCTGATGGCTCCTCAAGGCTGATGCTTCTGGAGTAAGTTGATCATTAGAGATGCACAGGGTCTGAGTGTTCATGGAAAACACCCATGCTTTCTTATTTCTTGCTTCTCTTTAGAAATAGCACTGTCCACAAACCTTTCTAAGTTTTTCTGTTCACACTGCCTTCAGTTTCTCAGCTATTTGTTCATAGCACCAAGAAAATACCAGTTCATTTAATTAAGGAGGTACATCAAAATAGCTTGTCTTTACATTGTAATAGCTCAGACTAGCTGAATATGAGTGGATACAGGACACTGAAGATTTCTTTATCATTGAGATCAGATTGAACACTACCACCCTAATTTCTTACTTCACATTGATTTTCATCCAGCACTTTTATTTTACATTGTTTTATTGAGCTATAAGTTTATCTGCTGTCAAATGAGTCAGCATTGAATTAAAAGTTGGAGTCTGACTTAACTGTAAACTTACTAGATGAGCATAGCTTTCCAGTATGATAGATATGTTCACGACTTATGTGTCACTATGACCATGCAGCAACAACTTGAGGAAGAATGTACCATAGCAATCACAGCATACTCAACTTCGCCTAATATATCATTGAACAGAATGCAAAATCTTAATGATGAAAGTGAACTATTGTGAAATAGTAGTTCATGTGGTGTCTAACAAATGTGACAGTGTTTTCTAAAAAAATTAAAAATGTCTCATGATACGTTCATACATTTTATGTGGTACTCTGAGCACCTCGACACATCATCTGGAGCCCTGGGATATCTAGCAGGAAGAATTTATTACTTCAATTAGGCTAGAGCCATGATTTCAGTTTTATCTTCTTCCTTAGAAACTGTTCTTTCATTTCTAGTCAGTAAACACACACCTTGGGTAGTCCCAAGATACTGTGCTATTTGTCAATACCTGGCTCATGGGAAAGTTAGCTGTTGTTAGCATTACAAGCAATACAAGCACAGATGAACACAAGCTCCCAATAGTGTAATTGCCCATACCCTTATCATGTACAAAGGGTCTTTTTGAATGACCCAGGAAAATAACATCCTGACTACAAGTGTGTGTGTGGGGGTGATCCAGTTTAGACCATGAACATTAGTGGTGAAAATGGTGATTTGGGAGTCAGTTACAACTATTTGTCTATATGTAACATTTGTTTGGTAATAGAATTCAGAATGGGGTAGTAAAGTTCATTTGAAAGATGACTGTGAGCAGCCTGGAGTGATAGCACATACGTTTAATTCCAACATGTGAGAGTCAGAGTCAGAATCAGAGTCAGAGTCAGAGTCAGAGGCAGAGGCAGAGGCAGAGGCAGAGGCAGAGGCAGAGGCAGAGGCAGAGGCAGAGGCAGAGGCAGAGGCAGAGGCAGGTGGATTTTCTATGAGTTTGATGCCAGCCTTATCTATATAATGAGTTCCTGGACTGCCAGAGCTACGCACAGAAAGAAAGAAAGAAAGAAAGAAAGAAAGAAAGAAAGAAAGAAAGAAAGAAAGGAAGGAAGGAAGGAAGGAAGGAAGGAAGGAAGGAAGTGAGGAAGAAAGAGGAAGGAAGGAAAATGAAGGAAGGAAGAGAGAGAGAGAGAGAGAGAGAGAGAGAGAGAGAGAGCATAGCAAGTAAAACAGAATTTAAATTCCATGTCTTCATTTTTTGTTTTGTTTTGTTTCATGAAAGGTCAACTAAACCATTGCTTGACCCCCTTTACCTGTGGGAAGTCATATGAGTAACGTCTAGCTAGTAGAACAGGAACAAAATAGGCTGGCAACAATTTATGTTTATACTGGTTTTCCTTCAGGAATAGAAGTGATGACCACAGAAACCTTAAAGAGTCATTTATTGAAAGTGGGAATGCTGCAGAAGGGAAAAAGAGTCTTTTTTTGTTCCTGAACTGTTCCTTGACAAGTTTCCCATATGGTTTTGTGTGCGTGTCTGTAAACTTGTAACATATAATCTATATTAGAAAGAGATTTTAATGAATTAGATCAGACAAATATACAAACAAACAAACAGATTGAAAAATAAATGAAATGGGGTTGGAACCTGAAGGCAGGTCCATAGGCTGAAGCTTTAGGGCAGAACTGTTGTAGCTCATATCTGAAGGCAGTCTTTGACAAAACCCTGCCTTTCACCTGGGACCTCTGTCTCTTTTTCAGTGCCCTTAGTTAATTGAGTAAGGCACACTCACCTTATGAAGGTTAGCTTGTTTTACCCAAAGTCCAATATTTAAAAAAAATGGTTTGGTAGTATCTATACAATGGTTTCATCAAATCTGACTACTCTGGTCTTGCCAAGTAACACATAAAATGAACCACCACAGAGGGTAAGCACCTGTTGGCTATGGACAGTTCTTTTAGAATTTCTGAACAAGGATCTTTATAGCATTTGAGCAATTATACTTAATCTTTTCATCAGTAGCTAATACCACATTTAACTAATAGACTACAAAAATATATATACCAATTACTTTTTGTGATTCCAATTTATTTACTTGCAAACGCTTTCAGTTTTGCACTGGCTACCTGATGGAGAAAGCTAGGAGAGGGACAATTTTATAAATGTAATAAACAAAAATGATGATTTGTGGGATCCTACCCTGGAAATGTACTAAACACCCCAGGGATGGAATTATCTCCTGTGGACCACCAGTAAATACAAAGAAGCAGTCTGTTACTAATTGGTAACCTAGTGGTCCCAGGAAGCTAATGTACCTTCTAAAGGGATTTGCTCCTATAGAGTAATTGATTTATTGGCATTCCATGTCTGAATGTTTGTGAGGCACTTCATGCTAATCAGAATAAATGTGCTGAACTAATCTTAACTAAAGTGCTGGCAACATTTTACATGCTCCCATTTTTAGATGGAAGGTCTCTAAATTAGTAATTTACAGCATATTCGGTTGCCGATGAAAGCATTTATTTTTCTGATGTGAGCTGTTATAAAGGGTGATCATTCTCCACAGAAAGGTGATGTGATAGATGATGAAAAATCCAGTGAACAAACAGCTCATTATTAAAGGAGAACTACAGGGACATAAGAGAAGGACCGAAGGGTAAGGCAGATATATTTGTAAGATCATGATGTATTCAATTGTCTGCTTTTTGCAGGGCTAACATGATAACACCAAGGTTTTACATCATTTGAATTAAATTATCAAATCAATTCCTCAGACCGAGGCTTTCTCCCAGCCACTCAATGAGCTGTGAAGATTGTCCAGAGATTTCCATTAGAACATGGTAGACACTACTTGCCAGCTGCTGAACTTGAACTTGCACGAACACACAGCAATCCTGATATAATTTCTTTCTTTCTATCTTTGATCTACTGGGTACGGGCTCACTCTTGGACTTGGCAGTTATATAGCCTATAAAGGGCAATGGAGAAACTTAAAGCCATTGGAAATAAACCATTCTTCCCCTAGTGAAGGAAGTAAGTCATTTAAGCCACGGATTGATTCAAAAGATGTGTTCTTGGTGTCTTTAGGGGGCATAGATGGAAAAACAAATCTATATTCTTTTAACCACCCCACAAAAGACAATAGCTAATGCACTATGGTCAAAACTGACAATACATCAAGAAAGTAATTGCTTCCAGATTATTGACTTCAAAAATGCGGGCTATGGTATCACATGTGGTTTCCAGTGTGGTTCCTGGACCATAAATATCACCGTTATGTAGAAACTGATTATATATGCAAGTTCTCAGACCTTACCTGGAGTGTACTGAGTTAAAATTTCTTGGTAGAAAAATTTTTTTTTCTTGGTAGAGGCAGAATTTATATTTTAACAAGCCTACAAACCTCTATCCTGATGCATAAATGCATGTGAAAATGGCAGTTTGTACTTTGATGAACCTAGGTTGAAATGTGGTTCTGTGTGCACTATATTAGGCAAGTTATTTCTGCTCCCTATACTCTATTTTCATCATTTTAATGGTGTTTTAAGAATTAGAGGCTAGAGAAATGGCTCAGTGGTAGAGTGCTTGCTGTTCTGTCAGCAGACAGAAGTGTCATTGTCTAAACTTACACTGGGTGACTTACCATTGCCTATACTGCTACTTCAGGAGATCTGATGCTCTATTCTGTCCTTTGTGGTCACCTGTACACACACACACACACACACACACACACACACACACAGACACACACACACATGCTTGAAAGCACACACACATGCACACAAATATTTGTGTATAGCAAAAATTAAAGCACCTAAGACTTTACAAAGAAGAATAAAATCCCCCCTTCAATTACCAGCTTTTCCCCAGAGAAGAGATGATTCATTTAAAAAATGTCTTTCTGATGTTTGATAGCATTACTTTAAAGATTAAACATATAATTGCATTCCTTGATTCCCTAGCATTATATAGACTATGCTAATGTTCTATTCTGAAGGTGAGAAATTTGGCTCCCTCAGAACACCTGATATCATTCTATTTTGTTATATTATTATTGTCTTCACAAAAATCTAGATTTATATGGTTTTATTTTGTAGCTGCAATTGTCTTTGGCTTTGCCTTCAGATTAATCCTAAAGTAATGAAATAGCCTGTAAAGAATTCTATCTATATAAACATTATTTACTATAGGGGGCTTCTCATGAAAACTCAAGAGAATTTCATAAGGATTAAATGCCCGTGCTTCTTTCAGATTGTGTTCAACCACCATTGTTTCTTCTGTCAAGTTTTCTCATATAATATTCTCTTGGTGCTAAAATAAGTTTTGCAAGGCATTTTGTACATACATATGCAAATTATCCGCATTTTTACATGTCTAAAATGTATTTTATTCTTACCCTTGTAGTATGGTTAAGCATAAATTATGAGTTCCTAATCACTTGTTCTCAGAGTTTTAAAAGCATCATTCTGCTGTATCTCACAGTTCCTTTCTCTATCATCCTTGCAGTTCTTGAGCTCTAGTAATTCAAATACTGTTTCTGCCACTCACTTCTGCTCCCTGAGTTAATGCTGTTTTCATTATATACATCCACCCAGAATTAGTTTATTAATATACTAACAAACAAGCATGTGCACACACACACACACACACACACACAAACACACACACACACACACACACACAGAGAGAGAGAGAGAGAGAGAGAGAGAGAGAGAGAGAGAGAGCACAATAAATAAATAAAAATGTATGGAGGATAAAATTTCCAATATCAGGCTGTTGGTTCAGCAGACATACATTCACATTTGTAATTTAGGTAAATATTACCAGTCTGATCAGTTCATATTGTTAACAGTAACATGTGAAAGGGTATTTTCATTTTCATCCATGTAACTGAGATAGATGATGATAATGACTGTGAAACAATGAGAATGTATTTATTCCACTGACTTATACTCTCAAAATGGTAAAAAAAAAAAAATGGTAAATTTAATATTCTCTCTCTATATAAAATAAAAGTAGCCAAGATATTATTTATGGAGGATAATTTCATTAAATGGCTTTGTAGCATCTATTTAAATGATATGGCATTCTTTCTTATTTCTTTTTGTAGGAGTCATCATGATATCTTGGAGAAACGAGTAGATTCTTTGCCTTGCCTATGTTGTTTAAATCTTAATTCAGTCACTTTCTTGCTGTGCCATCTTGGGGCGGTCACTTAAGCTCTTTGTTCCTTTTTTTTTCTTCCCTGTAAATTATGACAACAATAGAGATTTTGTACTAGAGTTTAATTATATATCAAACAATGGGTAAAGTGTCAAACAATAGTTATTGGTGAGGCACCAATAACTAGCACATAGAAAGTTCTGCATTAGTTAATATGGTAGTTTATTTTAATAGATTTTCTATATCCCAAGGATAAAACCACAATGAGTGATATAGAATTGCCCTGCTCAATTCCATATCCCCATTTGATTTATATTTTTCATACTAGAAATTCTTCTCGCTTTCCTTTTTATATAATTTTTTATTGGATTTCGATATTAATGTTGGCTTAGTTTATAAAAGAATATGTGAAATGTCTTTATTTTTCTATGGAGTGAGGTATTTATATAGGATTAGATTTATTTGTTCTTTATTCCTATTCTTCCATGGTAAGAACCACTGAGCCTAGTGCTTAGTTCATCTTTCTCAATTTCTTTATTTAGATTCTCTGTAGTTTCTGGTGCCAGATTCAGGTGAATGCTATTTTCTTTGAAAATTATTCCTGACATTCCATTTTTCACCTGTACTGCTGGGCTTTGGCAAGGTAGCCTTGTCTTTGGGAAATATTCTTTCACATTGACCAAATGAAGGGGATTGGCTTGGGCAGTGAAAGGATTTAGTTGCTTTCCTCTGGAGGGCAATGCTTTGGCTGGCTTTATAGTCTCTATGTCTGTTTGGGCAATAAGACATTGGATTTTCTCTTAGGCCATTGGATACAAACACGCGTCCAGGAAATGTGGAGCGTTCTTTCTTGAAAGTTCTGTTCTCAGTATTTTCTGGCCACTAGCATCCTGCTGTCCATTCTCTGTGTTACCTACACACTAAGAGGATACTGACTCATCTTTGGCACTTCCAAATACAGCACCATTGCATACCGGTTCTTGTTCCAGAACCAGTCTTATTCCTACCACTGGGGTTTGGACCACTGAGGTTTTGGACAATAGATAACACTTGCTCAGTTTCCCCCCATTTGTCTAGTTCTTGGTGATTCAATGCTCTAGCATTTCTTTCATTTGGGGGTCACTCTTTGTCTTAGTCAGGGTTTTTATTTCTGCATAAAACATCATGACCAAGAAGCAAGTTGGGAGCAAAGGTTTATTCAGCTTACATTTCCACATTGCTGTTCATCACCAAAGGAAGTCAGGACTGGAACTCACACAGGGAAGGAAGCAGGAGCTGATGCTGAGGCCATGGAGGGATGTTACTGGCTTGCTGCCCCTGGCTTGCTCAGCTTGCTCTCTTATAGAACCCAAGACTAACAGTACACGGATTGCACCACCCACAATGGTCCCTCCCCTTTTGATCACTAATTGAGAAAATGCCTTATAGCTGGATCTCACAGAGGCATTTCCCCAGGGAGGCTCCTTTCTCTGAGATAACTCCAGCTTGTGTCAAGTTGACACACAATACCAGCTAGTACCATTGACCCCCTTGTTAATTTGACACACAAACACATCACTATTAACCCTTATTTATTCAATCCCAAGACATAAATAACTTTAAAAGTTCCACAGTCTTTACAAATTCTTACATATTAAAATTTCAATCCCTTTAAAATATCCAATCTCTTCGCTATTTGTTCCAAGTCAGTCTAGACTTAGAATTCATAGGCTTTTCATCATTGAGGAGCCTTCTCATTGAAATGTGAATATTTAATCCTTTGGAGACCATTTAATTGATATAAAGTGAGCATATCCATCGACTCTCAATATCCTTGCTGACATCACAGGTATCTATCTGTAGCTCTGACATTCTTTGCCACAATACAGTACATATTTCCTTATGAAGTGTTCAGTCCCTTACATTCCTGTATGTTATCATCACATTATACCCCAATGATCTCATTTTTCAGTGCTAAAGTTGGTGTAGAGCTCTATCAAGGTGGCATACCACAGTCTATTGGATATATAAAGTGTAGTGAGAAGAACACGGAGACCCCATCTGGTAATTGGAGCAGTTTCCATTTCACTTCCTAGTTGTCTCTTTATAACTAGGTTACACAAGGAGCTAGAAGAAAGTTCTTTGGATACATTGAATTTATTTTGCTGCTTTGCACTCCAAAAAAAATGTGTACCACCCTTCACTTAGGCTCTGCAGGACTTTGATGGTAGGGGTAGAAAACATCAGTAAATATCCTCTTTTCCAGGGCCACGTGGGGCCATAGTTTACACAGTGATTTTAAACAATAGCAGCACAAAAGAGTAAATTTGAAGTTATAAAACCGTCTTGGTGTTTAAATACCCAGTCTAAATCTCTGGGAGTAGGATGATAGGGAAAAGTTGGTTTTTGTTGTTGTTTATTTGTTTTTTTCTTTTTCTTTTTTGCTCTCTTGTGACTCTGCTGTACAGCGGAGCGTGAGAATTACTGCTTTGACTCCTTTAGGCCTGTCAAATTTAGTGTGACGTCAACATGCTACAGGAAGGTATTAGCACTGATGAGTAATAGGTAGAGAAAAAATCAATTTGCAAATCTCCTGCAGAACATTGCTCAGTAACCCCCTGCTAAGGACTACGGGATCGGAAATGAGGTCTCTTCATGATGCCTGCTAGTTGGAGGGCAATCTGGCAGCTGTACAAACCTTCATTTTAGATAAGGTCATTTAGAGTGCAAGTGAATTAGCAGTAATCTTGGAAAAAATAATCTTTTATTCTAACATCATTTTGTGATCTTCTTGACACTTGTTCACTTCATATTATTTCAGCTGCTCTAACCTCATTTCTTGTTTGCTGTAGCTTACTCAAAACCTCTTCTCTTTAATCAGGGAACAGAAAACTGTTCACAGTACTAGCCCTGAATTGTCTCTTTCTGAGCCCTGACTTGGGCTGCCCTTTGAGTATCATCTGCCAATCAAAGCTTCCCAGACTTCTTAAGACTTGAGAGAAATTCTATGTGGGCCTAATGTCATCCTGAGCCTCATTACTTGTCTCTCCAAAGTTTAGCAGTCTATATGGTCTGGTCAGCTGGGAAGGTAGGGGCAGATTTCTTTGGTCTAATCTCTGCTTTCCTTTCTTCCCACTCTTCCTTTGTGCCTCATGCTTGAATTGCTGAGCAGTTTACCTCACTTGGCTTTTCCCCTTGTCCTTTATGCAGTTCCTTTGCCTGGAAAACTCCAACAGATTCACTCAAGCATCACTACCTCATTCTGACAGCCTTAGAGCATTCTCCACTTCCCTGGCTTTTGAAAAGACACTGAACAAAGTTTGACAATTGTGTTTACTACATTGTTTTATAACAATTTCCCAAGGATCTGGCTTTCTTCACCTAGTAAGTTATCCTCAGGATCATGTCATTCATTTTTTGCTTCCAAGGTGCCCAAAGGCAAATACCTAAGAAACTTGAGTTAATTACTAGAAGTATGATTTTTTTTTTGGTTTTTTGAGACAGGGTTTCTCTGTGTAGCCCTGGCTGTCCTGGAACTCACTCTGTAGACCAGGGTGGCCTCAGAATCAGAAATCCGCCTGCCTCTGCCTCCCAAGTGCTGGGATTACAGGCGTGCGCCACCACGCCCGGCAAAAGTATGAAATTTTATAAATAAGGCTGCTATGAACATAGTGGAGCTTGTATCTTTATTGCATGCTGGGGAATCTTCTGGGTATATGCCCAGGAGTAGTATGACTGGGTCCTCTGGAAGTATCATGTCCAGTTTTCTGAGGAACCACCAGACTGATTTCCAGAGTGGTTGTACCAGCTTGCAGTCCCACCAGCAGTGGAGGAGTGTTCCTCTTTCTCCACATCCTTGCCAACACCTGCTGTTTCTTGAGTTTTTAATCTTAGCCATTCTGACTGGTGTGAGGTGAAATCTCAGGGTTGTTTTGATTTGCATTTCTCTAATGACTAATGGTGTTGAACATTTTTTAAGGTGTTTCTCAGCCATCCGAATTTCTTCAGGTGAAAAGTCTTTGTTTAGCTCTGTACCCCATTTTTAATAGGGTTATTTGGTTTTCTGGGGTCTAACTTCTTGAGTTCTTTGTATACATTGGATATTAGCCCTCTGTCAGATATAGGATTGGTGAAGATCTTTTCCCAATTTGTTGGTTGATGATTTGTCCTTTTGGTGGTGTTTTTTGCCTTACAGAAACTTTGTAATTTTATGAGGTCCCATTTGTCTATTCTTGATCTTAGAGCATAAGCTATTGGTGTTCTGTTCAGGAACTTTCCCCCTGAGCCAATGTCCTCAAAAATTACATCTATCCATTGTTTTCCAGCTCAGTTTCCTAGGAAGCCATTTTTCTTGAATCTTACCAAGAAGATTTTAGTTGTTGTTTGGATCTTACCAAGAAGATTTTAGTTGTTATGAAATAGATTTGTCTTTGTCTTATTAATAACAATATCATAGTACTATCTTTATTTTTTGCTTTGAATATGAGCAGTCTTCTTGAGACAAAGAGCATATCTATCCTGGTAGTGACATTTCTACTCATCACCCAGTGTCTGGTACAGAGAGAATATGCAATAAATGTAGAGAACTAATATATTCTGTATCAAATTTCAAACCATCGCATACAGTAAGGGAGGTCACGGTAGTGGTATCTTAGGTTGTATTCCTCAGCAGCAGTGTCTCAGAAAAAGATCCATCTCAAAACAAAATAGTAGAAACTGTTTCTAGGAAAATATACTTAGGAAGAGGAGATTAAGAAGTCCTAGGATCAGGGAAAGTTCTCAAAACATTTGCAGGTACACTCCAGTTTCAATCATTGGTCTACTGAAGTATATTTGATTGTTCTACTAGCAGTCATAGATTAGGGGCTGTGGACAACACAACACATGGAAATTCTCAGGCACATCTGACTTTCTATGCTCACAGGCAAAGCAGGTTCTGACAGGCAGGACCAGTTAATAAAGGACTACACTGTGGCGGTTTGAATATGTTTGGCTTCAATGGACTCATGTGTTTGAATGCTTGGCCCATGAGGAGTGGCTCTATTAGGAGGTGTAGCTTTGTTAGTGTAAGTTTGGCCTTGTTGGAGTAGGTGTATCACTGTAGGAGTAGGCTTTGAGGTCTCCAAATACTCAAACTCTGCCCGGTCTGAATCCAATCTCCTTCTTCCTTTGGATCAAGATGGAGAAATCTCAGCTCCTTTTCCATCAATATGGCTGCCTACATGCTGCCATACCTCTTGCCATGGTGGTAATGGACGAACTCTCTGAAACTGTAGACCAGCTCCAATGAAATGTTTTCTTTTATAAGAGTTAACATGGTCATGGTGCCTCTTCACAGCAATGAAACCTTAACTAACACAAGCACATAGGTAATTTCTGGCTGAGAAAGAAAGGATAGACACTGAGAAAAAGTGCATGGGCACTTCACTCTTGAGACATGCTTGAATCATTATCAATTCAAAAGTAGTTATTCCTACCAGGTCTTTCGCCCTTTGAACCATAAACAATCAGTCATATATTGCTGTAAAACTAAATGTCCCCAATTTAAAAAGAAGCAGGGAAAGTCAAGATGGGACAGAAGTTTAGTCAACCATTCTTAATGTGAGAAGTTGCCACATTCCCCTCAGTTATGAAACCAGTATCCATTATATGCAATCATGGAGTCAAAAAAGTTCCCATGATAATTAAACTTAAGTTTTAAAATATTTTTTTAGCCCATTTATTGATTGATTTGGTATAGGAATGTGCAATGTGCAGAAGCTGACCTATAGGAATTGCTTTTCTCTTTTTACCATGTAGGCTCCTAGAATTAAACTTAGATTGCTAGGCTCAGCAGCTAATTTCCCTTGTCACTGAACCATATTACTTGTCCTAAGGTAGACAAGTCACTTCTTTTCCACTAGAGTAACACCCTTGACTTAGAAGCACAGAGACCATGTGCCACAAATAATCTTTTATGGGATTCGAAGAGGTAGCTTGTTGGTAAAGTGCTTGTTGTACAAGTATGACTTTGGATTTCTAGCACCCCGATAAAATACTGGGCATGAAAGGTAACACATTTTTGTATCCTAGTGCAAAGTTAGAGAAAGGAAGATTCTTGGAACTTATTGAAAAGCTAGCCTAAACATATAGATGAGCTCCAGGTTCAGTGAGAGACACTGTCTAAAAATGAAGGTGGAGCACATCTGAGGAAGAAATCAGGTATTGATCTTTGATCAATGATCTCCACATGTGCATACATGTGTACATACATGTACTACATACATAAACGGACGTATACATACATTAAACAGGTCTTAGGCATATGGGAATCTATTTCCTTTACTTGGTGCAGTAAATTTCCCTTCCTAAAATATAAATCACTTGGTCATCATGCTTGAGGGCTGGAGTTTAGAAAGTACAGAATCCAAACAAGGCTGCTATCCTCCTATGGTCTCTTTTCGTTATTTAATGTCACAGAGAGACTTGATAGTCTTGTTTCCCAGAAAAGAGACTATATGAAAGGGTGTTCACAGGGAACCATTAATACATGAAGTTAAAGATCACTTAGTGGACCATTTGCTACTCTGGCCTCTGCCAGAATTGGCAAAAAAAAAAAAAAAAGAATTATTAAAGTTATCAAATTGTTATTTTGGGGCCCCATGCTACCCATTTGCAAAGCCTTGCAGACAGAAAAGATACAAAAGAAGCCCTGGATTTGTCTTCTTTAACATAGGGAAAGGCTGTGTGTTGAGGGCTCATGGGGATTGATTGGGCTCTAGGCTATTTTCGTCGGAACTACTTTTCTTTCTGTCTCCAATACAAGAGAATAAATTGTACACCCTGGCTATTACCTTTGCAGGCTCTGCTTGGGTTAATAGTTGTTCATTATTCTGAACAATTGGGACTGAAGGAAGGAAGCAGATCATCTGCCACACATCATTCCTGGTCTTTTAAATTTTCCCAACTTATAAGTGCACTCCCTGGTTTTTGTCTGTTTCCCACTAACATTCACCAAAATGAGTTAAAACACATTGTACACAGAGGTGACTAACACGACCTATTCCCCCAGAGACCCTACACAGAAACACTGACCTATGCAAAGAACAGAAGGGCAATGACGTCACTAAAGTCAGTAGAGATTAAAAGGCAGACCATGACTCATAGATTTGAGAGGAAAAGCCTACATATTTGGCTATGGAGTTTCTGAATTGTCTCAGTCAACTGATTCCATCACTATTCCTATATAAAGTTGCATTTTTTTTTTTTAGAATTTTTCTTTCTTTTTCTTCAGGTTAGTGTTTGACATTGAGATGCATTCCTGTCAATTCTTTGATACTTGGGATCTTTTAGACTTTGGAGATGGCAGCTTTGTGACATGAAGTAAGTTAAGTCTCTGTGAGCTTTCACTATGGTGTCTGAACTAATGGCTCCTGGGTCAATCATGACTCTTGCTTTTCTGTTCAATTTGGTGCAGCTAGTGAAGTTCACCATCCTTCTATCTTCTGACTACAGGCCCTTCCACATCCTCATCCTCCAACTTTATAGACTCTTGAATTCTGATTTTGATGTTACATTTCTTAATTATATAAGTGTAGGTAGTGTGCATAAGGATTCTGAGAGGAGAATATCACACATGTCCCTTCTATGTACAATTGGTGTGTATGCGGGTTCACATGTGTGTAGATGTGTTGGGAAGCACAAAGTTCATATCTGGTTCTTTCTTTATTGCTTTCCCCTTTATTTATTGCATCAGATGGTCTTTTGCTGAACCTAGAAAGTGCCAATTCTGGTTAATCTATCAAGCCACCTTGCCCTAGGAATCTCTTGCCTCTGCTGACATGGTGGGATTACAGGTAGCTAGCACTCCTCCCAGCTTTTATGTGGGTTCTAGGCTTGGGAATCCACACTCCTATCCACATGCTTTCATGACAAGTGCTTTAATCACCAAGACAGATCTCCAGTCTGTTAAATTTCTTACAGTTTTCAATGAATTCAATGCCTCCATTTTACTAATTAAATCTAGGTTGGCACCAGAGTTTTCATTTTTTAATCTATAGGATTTCTAGAGTGACTATGGGGGTTCAGTGAGATGGTTCAGTGGCTAAGAAACATTTAAGTGCAATACTGACAGCCTGAGTTTGCTCCTCTGATCCCATGGTAGAAGGAGAAAAGTGAAAGTTGTCCTCTGACCTCCACATGCTTGCTGTGGCACCTGATTGCACAACTCACAACCACGTCCCTCTCTTTGTCTATTGTTCTGCCTCTGTTTTGCTCTCACACACACATGATAATAATGACAACAAATCCTAGAGTGACATGGGTGGAATCCACATGTGAGGAATGAAAGGAAAGTAGCATTAACTCAGACAAGGAGATCACATGGCATTCCCTTTATGTGAACCCTAACCTTAAAGAGATTGTCAACCTAAGATGGTATGACAATACAAGTACCAACTAGAGCAATGATAGCTTTCTTGAAGGAGAATCTTGACAACACATTATACAATTCACCCTAAGAAGGGGGATGAGTTGAGTTCTTCTAACTCAGTGTGAGACCTGGAGTTGGAAGTGCAGAAGGAAGAATGATATTTGTTAGACACAAAGGTTTCCATAAACAAAAAATTCTGTATACCTAAAGCATGGGATGAAAGAAATGGGTTTATGTTCTAGAAACACAAATGACCCTTGGGGACATATTATGGATCTAGATGTTAGTATATATGTGATCAACTTGTTTCTGGAGACAGTGATGTAAAAGTGGTATCTTTCTAGAGACTACTCTGGACCACAAGTAGAGAGTTGGCCAATATTCTTTATATTTCCAAACTGTCTTTTTACTTCACAGGGTTACTATACTTGATAAATCCCTCCAGTTCAACATTTCTTTGTCTGCTTAACTCTAACTTCTACATGAAGACAAACAGAGTAAGCTGTAATATGACTCTAGTCAAACACTTTACAGTTCTTTCTGGGGTTCCTGCTATGCCTCACAGACAGGCTTCTTTTCTCTTTCACAAACTTTCTGTTTCCATTGAGAATTGACTATACTTTTAATTAAAGATGTTTTTCCTTGATGCAGTACAAAAGGTCTGACCCCCTTGCCTGTCCTAAGCCTTTTGTACTTTCTCTTTGTCTCATCATTTCCTTAATAGAAAGAACATGGGTTTGGATTCTGGCAACTATGCATGGGCCTCCCAGGAGGCCCACTTTGGACAGCTTCCTACTCTCTCTCAGTCTCACTTTACTTATTTGTGAAAACAGAAAGGGGTGTTACAAATATGAAACAAAGCAGGATAGGTCAATGGCCATTTTCTTTTCTTACCTGGGAGCTTAAAAATCTAGCTTTGAACTTGATCTGAGTGAAGAGGGGGCTCTCCTTTCTTCAAGAGTTATTGCTAGCTGCTTTTATCTTATTTCCCTTCTCTCGGTGGCTATTGCCAGAGCTCAGATCTTTTTCCCCACTGGGACTCATATTACCACTTCTCTGACATTAATCCTAGCTGCACCACTGAGCTGGCTTGATGCCCTGGTCCAGTCTTGCTAACAGGATTACTTTAGGCATTTCCTAATCTTGATGTGTGATCAGTACTTCTAGACACAAGTGGTGATAACCCTTGAAATGAGACAGGAACTACACAAGTAGCACTTCCCATCTTGTAGAAGGAGAAAGAACATGTTTGTATTCCATTGCCGGCTAGGCCATGATGCTTTTAATTGGCCCTCCTGAGTGTTCTCTCAAGCTAATGTTCTCCAGAGTACTGCAGAATTACAGTCTAATTTAATTTCCCCTCTGATCGGTTTACAGATCTTTATAAATGCAGTCTGGACAGATCAATGTTAGTAGCCGCTGGTGTTTTGAAGCTAGACGAATGCAGAAAACAAACTGGAGCTTTCCTTTGCAGGCATGGCTGAGATTTTCCAAGCGCCTTTCAGAGGCAGCTGAAGCTAGAAATGAACCATGCTTTCTTGCTGTTTGTATTAGTCAGGGGTCTCAAGAGAGACCAGCTGCAATAGGTGATTGACTCGTTGGCCATAAGGAATTGACTCAAGTGATTATGGAAACTGAAATTTCTCAAGATCAATAGTCAGAAAGAAAGTAATCTAAGCAACTAATGGAATAGTGTACAGTACCAAAGGTGTGCATTTGGAGATCCAAGGAGAGCTGATTTTTTTTTTCAATCTGAGCCCAGTGGCTAAAAACGTGTCCCATGTCCCAGCTCAGATAGTAAAGGAGGAGGGGCACTCTGCTACTCCAAACTCCTGTTCTCTTCAAATCAACAAATGATTGACTTCCACCCACACTGGAAGAACAACTTGCTTAGCAAATCACTGATTGAGACAGTAACTTCATGTAGAAATTCTCTGTAGATAGTCTCAGAATCTTATTGAAGAAATGCCTAGACTCTTTGTGGCCCACTTTTGATGCAAAATTAACTATCACACTGTCCCACATAGAACTGAGTACATGCACTCCCTTAGGGAAACTTTGGTCCCATAAGAGAAAACATTTCCTTTAAGTTGGGGACAGTTAAAAATACGCCTGAGTTTTAAAGATACTTTGAGAATTCCATGTACATATACAAAGCATTTTGACCATTTCCACCTCCAATATGCTGCTCCCAAATCCACCCCATCATGATCCCCACACCCAACTTCACATTCCTTTGTCTGTCTTTTAACCCACTGAGTCCAATTAGGGATGCCCATAAGTGCATGGGTGTAAGACTATTTGCTGGAGCATGGCAATCTATTAGAGGTCACATTTTATTTTTTTTATGAAAACTGTCTCTCCCTCCTCCACTAGTCATCAACTGCCAATAGCTCCTCACCCCTAGCTGAGAAACCCGTTTTAAATGTTCTCTTATAATTAGAGTTGAGCCAGCAACATCACTTGTGTTAGCAGTGATGACTAATGCTTGCCAATACATAGGCAGCTTTGACTCCCCATCAGTCAATGCTGTTTTTCTGTTTGCATGTCCACTGCGGTGACTTCATATTGGGGATGATTAGAAGCCAATTTATTCCCTTCAGAAATATAATCATCATTGTTTACTTGGAGATAATTTCTATTAGAGTAGAGACAGTTGGAATTGGGAAACTTGATAGATTATGCTGATAGCTCTGTTCTTCATTCTTTCTATATCCATAAGCTTTGCTCTGCATCTTTGCCATTCTTCCTATTAAAACAACAGGATCTATTATCCACCCTTTGATCCTCAGTTTAGCAATATGACTTATTTTGGCCAGGATAATGGGATTCTAGTACATTAGTTCTGAGCTTGAGACACCTTTGTGTATTTCTTCTAGCTCTCTTTCATTTCTTCTAATCACTGATTAAGTTTATAACTAAGGCATCCCATTGGCCCCAGGAAGTAGAATGGAGATAAGTGAACCAGGGCTGCCCTTTACAGAGTTTGCTCTAGTGTACTATAGTGTAGACTTCAGATGACCTCCAGCCATGCCAGCTACCATATATTTGTGTGATCAAGCACAGTCGTAATGGATAATCTTGTCAACTTAATTGTATCTGGGACCAATTAAGAGAGCCATATCTCTTGGTTATTTTTTCTGCAAAGATTAATTGAGATAGAACAATCCTCTTCCATAATGAACAGTACCTTCCAGTGGTAGCCCAGATATAAAGCAATCCGAGGGAAAAGTAGAACCACTTTTCATCTACTTGCCCTCTCATCTTGCTTGGATGTATATCTATTATCAATTCTGTTGTTGCAAATGGTGTTGCCATCTTTTGCTAATGTTAGAACCTAGGTTTTTTTTCTTTTTTCTTTTGGATATCCAATATAGACTGCAGAGTAGTGGATCTTCAGGAATCCTATAGGTCTTCAACACCAAATTAGGACTGCTGAGACATCCATCCATGTGGACTGAGTAGCTACTAGGTTCTCAGACTCTCCAGTATGCACATAGCCATTGTTGGACTACTCAGTCTGTATCATGTAGCCCAATTTAATAAATCTCCTTTGTATTATTAATACATTTATTCTACTAGTTCTATTCATCAAGAGAACAACAACTCAGTCAGAGTATGGTACCAAAAGTGGGGTCATTGCTCTGATAAGCCTGAGCATGTTGCTCTTAGGCCTTTAGAATTGGTTTGCATGGAGAATATGGGAGAGTTTGAGAATTTTAAGTTAGAAAAGTGTTAGTATGCTAGAAGTAGAGCTTAATGGGCTATCTGGGAGAACTTTGTAAAACCAGCAGGCTAAGAGAAATATGACTGCAAAGGACTGACTTAAAAGGTTTCAAAAAGGGAATAGAAAATAGCCTAGAAGCCATTTTTACTACATCTTGGCAAAGAATCTGCCTGTATCTGCCTATGTCCTGAGGATTTTCATGAGGCTGGACTAGGAAGCAATGGGCTAATTTCTTTGATAGGAGAAAGTTCAAGACAACATAGCATTCAGACTGTGGCATGGCTACTGCTTGATGTTCCTATTCAGATCTACAGTGATAAATCAAAATGGTATTCTAGTTGTGTGACGTTCAGGGAGGAAAGTTATGGAAGCAAGTTTAAAACTGTGTACAAGGAGAGTACAGATAACAAAACATCTATAAATCTTAAAGAGGAAGCTCTTTGTTTTCAATAGGTCAACAATAAGTGTACCCTGAAAGCAAGGCCCCAACCACCGAAGGTTTTAACTTCTCAAAATACAAATTTGATTTGAAAAGAGAAAACCTGAACTGAGAATACTATTGAGAAGGTTCTCTAATGGACAGAAGCTGGGGACCCCTGTGGTTGAATTAGGGAAAAACTGGAAGAAGCTGAGGAGAAGGGCGACCCTATAGGAGACCAGCAGTCTCAATTAACCTGGACCCCTGAGATCTCTCAGACACTGAGTCACCAACCAGGCAGCATATACCAGCTGATATGAGACCCCCAACATATACAGCAAAGGACTTCCAGGTCTGTTTCAATCAGAGATGATGCACCTAACCCTCAAGAGACTGGAGGCCCCAGGGAGTTTAGAGGTCTAGTGGGGTGGGTGTGGGTGGTGGGGGTGGGTGAGGATGTCCTTGTGGAGATGGGGGCGGGGAGGAGGTATGGGATGTGGAACAGTTGGAGGGTGGATGGGGGGGAATGTGGAGTGAAACAAACAAACAAACAAACAAACAAATAAGAGATTTTAAAAAACAGCAATAGTTTGGAAAAATTATTTTGCAGATTCAAACACCAAGGCATACAGAAGCTACTATAACCATGGTTCAACAGGGCCAGACTATATCTTGAGTTGATAAGAGAACTTGGCAGCAGCATCCACATGATCCTGGTACTGTAGTCATGAGATTGGGGTGGGGTGAGGGATGCATGGAGTCTTGTTCCATACTTTCAGAGAACTTATGAGTCTAGTCAATGTGTATTGGAGTCTGAGTCTTTGTTAGGAGACCTTGAGAAACTATCTAATGAAGATGGGAAGATGATACTTAAATTGCAATAGACACCCGAAGAGATTGGAACCATAGAATGTTTGTTTAGTGTTGCTACAGGCACAGAGTAGAGCCAGCCCAAGAGACAGGCTATGTGTGCTTTAGGAAGAAGAGCTTAAAGGGTGGAATGACTCAAGATCTTTGGAGAAGAGATAATTTCTATGATGAGCCCCAGCACCCAATATGAAGCTATAGGATTTTGGTTTGCCTGGCTTAGTTTAAGTCTTGTTTTGGTCTCATTATGCCTAGCAATGACCCTATTCCTTCTTTTTGGAATAGAAAATTTCATTCTGTGCCATTGTATATTGGAAACAAGTAACTTGAATTTTGTTTGTTTGTTTTATAGTGAAAGGATAAGGTTGCAAGCTAGGAATCCCCCGTGCCTGAGTCTTGGGTGACCCCAAAGGAGCAGAGGTTCAGTCCACTCTTTGTTGGCCTGGAAGTGTGCACATATCACACCCACCTCCAGGGTCCGGCCGCGAACCTCTGGGAGTGTCCCTGGCACCTTTTCCCATCTTGCCTCCGCAGAGCAGCTATGGCAAGGACAAGCGCGGCTGGGGGCTGGCAGAATCACCTCGGGGGCTGCAGAGCTCCTGCCTGGGGGCGCTTAGGTCCCCAACACCCACTGCCAGTGGGGGAGGGTGGGCTTTGAAAACGTAACCCTGGCGCAACCCTCTGCGTGGCAGCCACGTAAGCGGAAATGACTTAACCAGGTCCCATCTGGCCTCTGTGGGAGGCTGATTTGTTCTCAGAGATCGCGGGCTTGGATAGTTTGAACTGATTGGCTTAGAAGCTATGGAGTAGCTTGTATAGGTGGGTTTTGTTGAAAATCTATAAAAGCAGTCGTGTATCTGCCCCCAGTGTGCACTATTCTCTACCCTGCGTGGGAGAGGGCCGTGGCCCCAGGGCTCTGGAAGTAAAACCTCTTGCACTTGCATCAAGACTGTTTCTCGTGAGTGATTGGGGTTCCGGCTTCTGAGGCGTGGGGTTCTGGGGTACCCCCATTTTTCTTTCGGGTCTTACAATAGGATATCATAATTAAGAAATAGCCTTGAGTGTCTCATGCTGCATTAAGCTTTAATAAGTGTCTGTAAGATTTCTGCAGAACAGAGGCAGGAGTAATGCCTCTTAGAGCATGCACATAAACCCAACTACAGAGAAGCCATAAATGTTCCTTTGGCACCTTTTCTAACCTGTTTATTTCTGGTAGCCATGACCATGTAAAATTTAAGGAAAATATTTCATAGCTCTCATAATATGCTATAATTCGGATTCTGACTAGTCCTTGAGCTTGCTGTATAATCTACATATGAAGTAGCCCCTAAGCCCAGACTTCCTCAAAAACAGCTTACCAAGATGCCATCCTTTGTCTTGCTAAGCCAATGTAATCACCAAGCTATCCACCCATAGCCCTCCTTTCCCAGGTGAGACTCATGAATTATTAATGAGGCTAAGGAGAAAACAAGTCCGGGTTTGCCAGACATTATAAGATATAGGAGATTGTAAGGCATGGTAAATTATCCCTGCTTAACTAGCTACATCCTTTACTATGTTAATGTCAAGCAATTGTCTCCAGAGAGCAGAGATTTCCTCTGGGCAGACAGAATGTGAGACTTAGAAGAGAAAGCATGCTAGTCAGAGAAGCAAATGAGTTAGTCTAGAGAGCAGAGATTCCTGGGGCCAGGCAAGATGCCTGGCTCTGAAGAAAGCTTGCTAGTTGGGGAAGAAATGAGTTAGTTTTAGAGCAGAGGTTCCCGGGGCCAGGCAAGATGCCTGGCTCTGAGGAAAGCTTGCTAGTTCAGAGAAGCGAATGAGGTAGTCTAGAGAGCAGAGATTCCCGGGGCCAGGCAAAATGTCTGGTTCTGAGGAAAGCTTGCTACTTCTGAGGAGAAGAAGCTGTTTAGTCTAGAGGCATAGATTCCCTGGTCCAGGCAAAGATGCCTGGTTTTGAGGAAAGCTTATTATTTCGGAGAAGAAGGCAGTGAGTCTAGAGCAGAGATTTCTCTAGCCCAGACAAAATGTCTGACTTTGAAGAAACCTTACTAATTTTAAGAATCTTGCTAACTTAGGCAAGATCTCTAGCTTAGACAGAGATGGCTTAAAATGATTTAGCTTATAACCTAAGGTCGCTAGCTATGTAAGCTAGCACGCCTCATTTTTACTATGTAATTGTCAGAACCTGATGCTCCGAGTAGGGGGCCATAAAACAGGGCTCCTTAGCAGAGAAAATATAGATTTTTCTATAATATAAAGTATCCTGCATCTGTGTCGTCATTCTCGCCGATTTGTGCCTTCCTGACCCTGGGATCATGGTCTCCCCTGCAACATGAACTCCCACGAGGAGCTACGGCTTGCAGAAGGCTGCAACCAAAGCTGCCAAGAGCAGCCACGGCTCACAGCAGTCTCAGATGAAAATTGGAGTTCAGACTTACATTGTTGAAATTATTAAGTACTATAGAGTCTTTTGAAGTTGGATGGAATGCCTTTAGTATTGTGAAATGGCCATGAGTCAATGGGCAGAAGGGGTGGCAGGGTACAGCTTAAATGCTTGGGTGTCAAGTTTACAAATATATGGTAGTCTTATGATGGTTAGCATTGATTATTAACTTGACAGGATCTAGGATTACCTTTGAGACAAATATGCCTGTCTTATTCTAGATTGAGCTAATTGAAGTGGTGGGCCACATTGATTGTGGGGGTCCTGTTCCATGGACTTGGGTCCTTGACTTCATAAAAATGAGAAAACTAGCTGAGCAGGAACATTCATCATGCCTTTGCCCCCTCGGATGGAGACAACATAACAAGCTGCTTCAAGCTACCACTTCCTGGTGTTTCTCACCATTATTATTGCACCCTTCAACTGTGAACCAAAACCAAACCTTCCTTCCTTAAGTTGCTTCCTGTGAGATACAGCTTTCTTCGTATTTATGTACTGGGTGTGTTTGAGTTCCTAAATGATTTAGACTACTAAGAATTCATGAATGGAGGATAAAAAGAGAGTTTGTAGAAGAAGCATCACTGGATTTTGCTTCTTCTAATAACTTATTGTGGGGCTGGTAAAAGGATGGTGCTAAGGGACTTTGAAGCGAGACAGTCAAAGAAAATATTATAACTAGCATATATTTTGTTCTGGATTCGCTTTTGATTCACATGGTAGGTTCAGTATGACACGATCAGTGTACTTTCTTAAGTTAATGCAAGTCAGCCTAGACTCTCTTTTCCCCACACTTCTGCAACACTTCAGTGATTCTTGACAGGGATTCAGTTTCTGTTCCAATACCAACAGTACTCTTGTCCACCAGCCTCAAACAGGTTCATTTGGAAGATAAGCTCTGTAGTAGTTCCTTTTTGTCTTTTCTGTTTCAGTGCTGCCCTTCACTGACAATGGAAAACTTCCTCTGCCTTTATTAACAAAAACCCTATTTTCTTTGCCTTTGCCTCTGCATTAGAATACACCACGCCTGAGTGAGGCAGTAAAAGGTACAATGCAGCTCAATGCCACCTAGTCACTAGAAACATTGAAAAGGAGTCAACCAAACAAACACAGCTTCTCAAATAATCTGCAACCAAGCATTTGTTTTCTTAGCTGCAAATCTGAGTTGATTTCTTGTGAAATACCAAAGTGGTGATTTGCTCTTAGAGCTATAAGCTAAGATCCACAAATTCACTCTTTGTGTGTTCCTCTTGGATATGATAGTGGTGGTGTTACCATGCCTTTGTAATTGTAATAGTGTGCTTCACTGCAAATGGAAGGACTTCACATACATTATGGTATGTGAAGTAGAAATAATGAAAAGATAAATGTTCATATCATTGAGAAATTTGCATTTTTCCCTACCAGAATAGTTGTAGAAGGTGAAGCCCCGTCAGGGTGTTTCTGTTTGCCTAGCACCATATGGCTTTCAGAGGGCATTTAACAGTTTTGCTTATGGTGCTCCAAGCTTTTCACACCTTTTACTCATGAGACAACAGGAACTGAAATGGACAAGAAGTTCTTGGTTAGTGTTGGTATGGAGATTTGAAATTTGTCTGTGTCTTGGGTTCAAAACATCACAGCTATCATTAAGTAATTTACATCTAGATCCCTCTGGTATGTTTGTGACTATGCATTTATATTACTGAGGTATGTGCCAAGATGCTTTCTCATCTTTTTTGATTCAATATATGTTACTGAGTGGAGTATTGCTATCATTATGATCTTTTCCCTGTAACTATTGCTTGTCACTTCTATTTAATGGAATAGATGCCATTGGGGAAAGAGAATGGTTATGCAAACATTTTACAGCTGGATTCTTAAGCCAATCTATGAGCTAATGGTTCTTTATTGTCTCCATCTACAAACAGAGGATGATATAATGTATTAGTTTCTCTAGGCTGCCATAACAAAGGACTACAAATTGAGTAGTTCAAAAACCAGAAGCTCACTGCTTCACAGGTCTGGACACCAGAAATCCAAATGAAGTATTGACATAAGCATGCTTGTTCTAAAGTTGCTAAGAATAGGTCTGTTCCAGTCATTCCTCCTAAGTCCTGGTATTTTCTTGCCTTGGAACATTATAACTTCACTATTTATATGGTATTCTTTTGTCTGTGGCTTGCAGAGTATTCTTTATTTTTTTTTATAATGACAAAAGGCATACTATATTAGAAGACCATATTATTTCAGTATGACTCAGTTTAAAAAATTGTATTTCCAAGTAAGGTCACATTTTGAGGTACTGGGGTTAAAACTTCAACTTATAAATTTGGAGGGGATGACTCACTTTAACCCAAAGGGACTGGATATCATTCGGCTGCTGTGGAGATTAAAGAATACGACGTGTGAAAAAAACAAAAAAACAAAAAACAAAACCTTAACTTTCAAAATTTTGTTAGATCTTTAAAGAATCGATTTCATAGGTTAGTCTACATAGTGGTGGGTTTCATTTGTATTTCTATGCTTATGCATGAGTACACTCAAAACCATATGGGAATATCACAGAATGCCATACTTTGACAAGGTTTCTCTTATGGTAATTAAGAATTTGAATTCTGTTTACTGGAAATATCAGGAAAAGATAACATTGATCAATTTGAGAAAAATGAGCTCTCCCCAATCTTAGCTGCCCATACTTTCTGCTGTCCCAAGTAATTGTGAATAGTTAAAGAATGTCCAGGGGCAGTTCTGGACAAGACGTTACTTTGGGATGTACCAGACATCTGAAAGCTGAATTGATCTCTACTTGGCTCCCATTGTGTATGATGCTGAATGAATTAACTATCCACTAAAAGTTCTTCTAAAACAGTAGTTCTTACCCTTCCTAATACTGTTCCTCATGTTGTGATGCGCCACCCCCAACCATAAAATCTTCATTGTTACATCATAAAGGTAATTTTGCTACTGTTATAGATCATAATGCAAATATGTTTTGGAGATAGAGGTTTGCCAAAGGAGTAGCTGCCCACAAGTTGACAGTCTCTGTTCTAGAAAGTCATAAGACTTAGGAAGAAACTCAAATAATATTGCCCCAATAACTTTATTCGTTTCTTCAGTCATACCATGCTAGTATATAGACAGTGCCTTTATAATCTTGTTTATTTTCAGCAAATATCAAAGTCAATCTAAATTTGCCAACTTCAACTCAAAACCTATTTTGTTTGTTTATTTCAAGTTTAAAAACAAAATCAGTGGTCACTATAAATTGAATCAGTCCTACAGGAAGGTGACCGAATAGGTTCATTGCTCTTGGGAAGCCTGCTTGTTACATTGCTGTCTACGTCACCAAAAGCCAATGAGAACGTGTGAGTTACATCTTTATTCCCAGATCCAAAGCTTCACCTTCTTTTTAGTATCATTTCTTCTCCTGCTCATGGGTAATCTACATTTGTACACTCTAGCAAATATGCTAATCTAAACACTGAATTTGAACCAGGTGTGGTACGCTCAGGAGGAGTTTTACACTAGCCTGGGCTACATAGTGAGTACCAGGTCAGCCAGCTGAGGCTGTATAACAACACCCTGTCTAAAAATGATGAAGAAAAATAATAACATACTATCATTACCCCCCAACACTTCCAAGAACAATTTCTGCCACCAACAAAAAGTTGAATAACCTATATCAGCATATCAGTCCTCCAAATCATAAGCAGTGTTTCCTTCTTTGTAGAGGCTGCCCTCTTCGTGTGTACACTGATTTCCAAGTATTGGCCATTCTTTCTGTTTCCCTTTCTCTTTTGTTACTCTTTTTACTCTGTGCCAAAGTCTCAGGGTTGTTTCTGCATGATAGCAACTATTTCTAGATAGCTCCAGACACCCACCTGCCTGCTGTTTTACCTGTAGTAGGCAAATAAGAAAAGAAACAAAAACAAAAAACAAAACAAAAAAAAATCCTTCTTTTCTCTAGCATCTTTGCTCCTATTGTGAACTTGATATGATTCGAGTCTTAATTCCTATTTACATGTAAAATTTCCAAGGTCAAAAGTACCGAACCTCTTTGTACCAGTAAAATAAACCCACTCAGCCTTTTCCTTCAGTTATTAAGCAAATATTTCTTGATCATCTCCAACATTCCAGGCTCCGTGTTAAACACTGCGGAGGAGAGTGATGAAGAAGGCACTGTTCTAGTTTCCTTGTACATGTGACTCATTTGTCCTCCTATTTGAGACTATGCAAATGCCATTGCTCACAAAAGAACTGACCTTCTTCATTCTGAGCTGCTTATTCCAGAAAATTCCTTTCTTTCTCAAAGGTTTTTTTTTTCAACAAACTGCATGACTCTTGTCACAGAGGCATGATAGCCTTAAAATGTCTGTTTAGCTGGTCTTAGTAATACGTTGTGTGTGTGTGTGTGTGTGTGTGTGTGTGTGCATTGTAAATACGCCTGTTTGCTGCTGTGTGATTTGTTCAAATACAACTTCAACTGCTAGAGCAGACTCTCTTTGTTTAGTATGTCCTATTAATAATGTGCCCTTTACCTTTTGGAGATTGAATTGTCTGGTCAGGAGACACGAAGCACATTGGCAGTTTCAAAAGAAGAAGCACAGTAGAATGACTTGCTAGTAAGGTATTGGAGACTGGAGAAAAATAAAATAGAGACAAGGCAAATCAGGTGGTAATTGAGAGAAGATACTGTTGCCCCAAGGTTGGTAGGGGATGGGGCACAGGAAAGAGGTTGAGATGTTTTACAGTGATGATAATGAAGAGAGATACAGGCTGGCAGGAGGAGGAAGAGGGGAATGATAATCAGCAGGTGGGTATATCATCATATGAACAAATGTCACCTCTAAGAGGAAAAGATTTTGATAAGAGGGTGCTTTCTCCTCTGTCCTCACAGTCTTCCTTCTATGCCCTAAAGGCAGCTGGCTCAGTGGGAATGTGGTGGCCAAGTCTCATCCATTGCTATCTCAGAGCCGAATAGGACAGAATGGTTTCAGAGCAGGGAAAGAACTGCTTTATAACCATGAAGGTCTCTTGAGAGAAGTTCTTCAGCATGTAGTTGCCCATGAGAATTTAAAGTTGCCAGACACTTGAAGTTCACATGCCACCTTTGACTTTAAAACATTTTCTGTATGGTACCACTCCTGGGCAGATACCCAGAGGATTCCCCTGCATGCAATAAAGACACATGCTCCACTATGTTCATAGCAGCCTTATTTATAATATCCAGAAGCTGGAAACAACCGATGTCCCTCAAAGGAGGAATGGATACAGAAAATGTGGTATATTTACTCAATGGAATACTACTCAGCAATTACAAATAATGAATTCATGCAATTTGTAGGCAAATGGTTGGATCTGGAAACTATTATCCTAAGTGAGTCAACCCAATCACAAAAGAATACACATGAATTACAATCACTGATAAGTGCATATTAATGAGCCCAGAAGCTCTGAATACTCAAGACACAATTAGCTAAGCAAAAGATTCTCAAGAAAAGGGATGGAGAGGACCCTGGTCCAGAAAAGACTAAATCTGGTTTTGTAGGAGAGTACCAGAACAGAGAAATGGTGGGGAGGGGGGGTGATTGGGGAATGGGGGGGAAGGGGTCTTATGGGACATATGGTAAGGGGGGGAACTGAAAAGGGGAAAGCCTTTGGAATGTAAACAAAGAATATAGAAAATAATAAAAAAATCATAAAAAAGAAAAAAAACATTTTCTGTATATTTAATTCCTGCAATTAAATGTATTCCATTATCCAAGAATAAAAGCAGTATACAAAAGAAAACACAAAGTTCTGACTCGTTAATGGAGCATTCAGGAGTTCTCCTAAGCAGAAACAATGTGTGTATGTGTGTGTGGGATGATTTACAGCATCCTACATGAGGGTAGCAAGTGCATGGTATTACCATGTTGAGGTGAGTCTGGGATTGAACATCTTAAATTCAACACAAAAGAGAAAATGTGCACTTTTCTGCTGAGCCCAATGTAGCTTCTGCAGAACCTGAGACTTAATTTGTTGGAAGGCCATTTCATATCTGTGCCGTGTGTGGAGGAGAGGTGATGATTGTTTATTCGTTGTAATTTCTTTCATTTCTGGTTATGCTCTGTTCAGAAGATTGTTGCTTTCAATTACAGCGGTAGGAGGTTTTCAGATTACTTTTTGAAAGATGTTTTTCTTAGTATAAAAGGAGTATATGTTCATTGTAGATAATTTACAAAATAGTGAAGTGAAAAGCAAAGACCAAAATTTACCTATAATTCTGTTTTTCATAATAGCCATTGTTAATATTGTTGATGTACAATACATCCCATGCCATGTGTATATGTATACATATCTATCTATCTATCTATCTATCTATCTATCTATCTATCTATCTACCTACCTACCTATCTATAAAGTTACATGTTAAAAATAATGCTTAAAACTACTACATATGCATCATACAAAAGCTATTATTGTACCTGTTTCATAATCTTCCATTTAACAAGTTTGCTTCTGTGCCAGCATTTCTAATTTACTATTTGTGGAAAGTGTTAATCCATTCAGTCCTCTAGTTATATCCTGCTGGCTGCAAAGTACAAATAATCACACATGTTGGTTATTTGTGTTCCTCAATTGCTTGCAATAAATTGCTTCAATAATCACCTGTACAGTCTATTATCAGACATTCTCGAGAGTCAAAAATATAGATGACTGGGAATTTTCAAAATCCCCAAACATAACAGCTGAATCTGGTCTCCATTTATCTTCTATTGGTCCAGATTCTGCCCTCTTCTAGTTTTTCCGAGCACCTCTGTATTTAGTGCTATTCTAGACCTAAGTAAACTGAATCAGAGGAAAAGATCCACTTTTGATAGAGTTCATAATAGCTCTCCTTTCTTGTTTCCTGTTCATAATATTTCTTTCTACGCAAAGTTTTAGCCTTTGTACCTTGGCTATATAGAACAAATGCTGAATTTATTAATGATGAAGGGAAAAAGAAACAGGACATATTTATTTCAGTAGCATAACTTATTTGGCCCAATATAACCAAATGTTCTATCATCAGGGTCTTTGAAAACTGTTATTCTTTTAACTTATTACAGTTCTCAATTTGTGGACTGAGTTGTTACTGAGCATGCTTTATCTGAATTTAGATTTCATATAATTTTCATTTGAAAAGTTTTAATTATACTCAAGTTGTTCTAAACATACTGAAAAGTTCTCCAATATATGAATCAAAATTTTAAAATGTCATCTCTTTTTAATATTTACATGCACATTGACAAACTGGGCTTTTTGCTTTTAGAATTGCATTAACTTTGAATAAAAGGCACATCAGTTTTAAAAAAAATAAATCTGTCTAAGTTAAGTAAATTCACAACATCTTATGTCAACGCAGCATGATTAATCAGTTCAAAATTGAAAAACAAATCTTATTAAAATAAAAAAATGAGTTCTTCCAAAATTGCCAGCAGATTTTTTTATAGTCAACTTACATAATGGTTTTAGTTATAATCAAACCCTTTACATATTGCTCTGTGTGAGAAAAGTGATTAAAATCATTATTATTGGTGTATAATGTGAAAATATTTTAATTGTAACATGTTTTAAATAAAATGAACATTGTATTTGGGCTTGTGGTTCCAGAGGCAGGGTGTATAGTAACTAAGGAGACACAGGAACGGGCAGCTGGAGCAAGAAGCTCAAAGACAGTATCTGAAACCACAAATATGAAGCAGAAAGTGGACAGAAAGTGAGTTCTCAAAACTGACCCCAAATCTTATATGTCACTCAGCAAGGCTGTATTCCCTTCCAAATAGTGTCACGGACTAGGAACCCAGTATAAAAATACTTGAGCCTACGGGCAACACTTCTCATTCAAACAACCATATTTTGGCCACTATAGATTTGTGGCTATATCACAATGCAAAAATTTATTTAGTCCAACTTTAAAAGTCCCCATAGTCTTTGACTCAGTGCTGTTTAAGAGGCTCAAGTCTATTCTGCAACTCAAGGCAATCTCTTAAATGTGATCCTCCATAAAAAAAAAAATCCTACGTACTTCTAACATACATGGCATGGAATTTGCACACCACTGCAACAGTGGGGAAATGAAGTATAGGGAGGAAATACTAGATTAGAGGAAGAGTGGCGCCCACAGCTCTGGCTCCATGTACAGTGTGTGAGACTTTCATTTCAAGGGAATTATATGGCTCAGCCCCTTCTATTCTGCTGCCTGAAATATAAGTCTTTCTCTTAGGCTGGATCTACTTCATAGATGCAGGCCTTCTTGGCAGATGTCTCACAGATCTGATGTCTCCAACATTTTGTCGTCTTCACTGTAATCCAGGCTTCACTTTTACAATTTCACACACTAGCCTCTGGGGGATTTCATACAAGGACTCCCATGCCACAGGCTGCCTGGCCTCAGTGACAGTCAGTGGCTTTCTTAGACCATAGAAGAATCCATGACCTTATTCTCGCATGTTTCATGGGTTTAAAACTGGTACCATGTGGTTGGCACTGCCAAGTTCAACTACCACCTTAGGGCAAACCTAGTTGGCTTGAACCACATTGGCAGAAGCTTTTGCATATAGTTGCTTTTTAGTAACAGAAAACTCCTCAGGCTCTGTCCTTTCACAAGTTGAAAGTGTAGCTGAACAGCATCTTGCCTGGAGGATACCCTTTCTATTGCTCCAGTACAGACAGATCAGGAGTCCTCTGCTTAGCTGTGCTTAATCACAGCCTCTTTCCCAGCATAAGCCTTAGCTGCAGCATTAAGCTTCCCAGTGCTCCTTTTCAATGTATATATTTTGTATTTCTGACTTACTAGTGCTCTTTTTCATTATAAATCACCATGAGTCTTATTGCTAATAACTATGGTACATATTCAGTGTCATGCTGTCTTGAGCTCTTCCACCAAGAAAGTAGTACATTACTTTTCAATTTAGCCTTAAGTAAGTTCCTAAAACACCAGCAGAAGGGAGCCAGATTCTCTAAATATCACAGGAATGGCCTCTAGCTCACTTTCTAACATTGGTCCCCTATGAAACCTCTTGATTTGACCCTCCTTGGTCTACAATGCTCACAGCATTACTGTCTTTTAGGGCCCTAATAGAATATATCTAGAATATATAAGTTCTGCTCACATCATCCAGCTGTTTTCTATCCCAAAATTCTAAAGTCTTTTACATTCCTCAAACAATAGCAAAAATAAACAAACCATGTTTTGTTCTGTTTTCCCAGAGCCCACACTCTACTATTGATAATTACTTCTGTAATTGTTACTTCTCTGTGGCTGTAATAAAAATACCATGACCAGAAGTAACTTATAGCAAGAATGATCCATTCATTCTTACAGTTCCAGGAGAGTCCATCATTGTGAAGAAGACATGGCAACAGACAGCTAGTGCAGGAAGCTGAGAGATCACATCTTCAATCAATAACATGAAGCAGAGAGCTAGTTACAACAAATTCTATACCTGTTTAGCATACGATCAAGGTTTTTCTTTTCCTTGGAGCTTCAAGTTGAGTTTATTCTTCAATATCATTATTATTCACTGGGGAAAGGTAAATAAAAATTGCAGTGTGATACAAATTTACACTCATTAAGATAGCTATATTAAAGATAACAGTTTCAGCAAGGACATGGAAAATTAGTGGTCTGATACACTATTGTAAGGATGTAAAATGTTGTCAACTTGCAAGAGACTTTCACAATTCTAAAACTTAATATAGAAATACCAAATCACCTAGCAATGATGAGAGAATACACATGAAAAATGAAAACATGCATCTATAAAATTTGTATATAAATATTCCCAGTAGTATTATTTATAATATCCCTGTGATGGTTAGCTTAATTATCAACTTGATAGACTAGAATAACATGGACTTTCAATTGGCTATAAACTCTGAGTGATTATCTCTGGCGGGCTCCCCATAACAGAGTCTCATTGAGGGACTGTCTAGATATTGTTGGTCTGTATATGTGTCTATAAGTGATTTTCCTGATTATCTTAATTGATATGGAAAGACCTATCCAGAATGTGGGTGGCAGCACTCACTGCATTTGGGTACTGAATTCGATATGAATAGAGAACGTAAGCCAAGCAGTAAGCATGCATGCATTCATTCCTCCCTCCTTTTGACTTTGGAGTGATGTGACTAGGTGCCTTGAATTCCTGCCTTGACTTTTTTACTATGATAGACCATAACCAGGAAATGTGCTAAAATAAATCCTATTCCATCTGTAAGCACATCAGTAAGAGTGTCAGGCCATATTGCCACCACCCCCACAATGAAATGGATCCCAAGTTGGGCTGGTCATTGAATTTACTGCCTTCAGTCTCTTCTCCATTTTTGTCCTTGCAGTTCTTTTATATAGGAACAATTCTGGGTCAGAAATTTTGACTGTGGCATAGTAACCCTGTCCCTCTATTTGAGGCCCTGTCTATCTACAAGAGGTGGATTTTTCAAGTTCCTTCTCTCAACTGTTGGGCATTTTGGCTAAGGTCACCCCCAATGAATCCTGAGAGTCTCTTACCTCCCCAGTCTCTAATATTTTCTAGAGGGTTCTCCTACCTTTCACTCCTGAAGCTGCTTATTTCAATTTTGTTCTCTTGGCCCTATGGGCCTCTTTCCTGTCCCCTCCATATCTGATCCTGTTTCCCTTGTCCCCCTCTCCTCTTCTCTCCTACCCAGATCCCTCCTACCCTCTGCCTCCCATGATTATTTCCTTCCCCCTTCTAAGTGGAATTGAAGTCTCCTCACTTGGACCTTTCTACTTGTTACATTTCTTATAGTCTGTAGGTTGTATCCTAGGTATTCTATACCTTTTAGCCAATATCTACTTATCAGTAACTACATACCATGCATGTCCTTTAGTATTTGAGTTACCTCATTCAGGATGATATTTTCTAGCTCCATCTCATGGTGGGGTGGGCATCAAGGACTGACACTATTACTGATGCTATGATGTGCTTACAGAAAGCCTGGCATGACTTTCCTCTGAGAGGCCCTACCAGTAGCTGACTGAAACAGAGGCAGATACTTACAACCAACCATTGTAATGTAGTTGTGGATCCCTATGGTTGAATTAGGAGAAGGATTGAAGACGCTGAAAGGGAGAGAGACCCCATAGGAAGACCAGTAGACTCAATTAGCTCAGACCCCAGGGAGCTCCCAGAGACTAAGCTACTAACCAGGAGCATACATGGGCTGGTCTAAAGTTGCTGGCACATATATAGCAGAGGACTGCCTTGTCTGGCCTCAGTGGGAGATGTACTTAATCCTCCAGAGACTTAAGGCTCCAGTGAAGGGGGAGGCCTAGTGTATGGGGGAAGCACCTTCGCACAGGCAAGGGAGAAGAGGGCTGGGATAAGGAAATGTGAGAGGCAGGACCAAAGTGGGGTGGTGGTGGTGGTGGTGGTGGTGGTGAGGGAATGATTGGAATGTAAATAAATAAAATAATTTTAAAAATCTTTTCCCCTTTGATCAGGGTGTTTTATCATAGCAATGGAAATGATACTAGAACAAGCCTTAAAGTAGAAATTACAAAAATATCATCAATTGATGAATGCAGACAGAAAATATAGTAAATGTATAAAATACAGTATTTATTACTCAGTAATGAAGGAATAGTCACATTCATGCTGCAACCATAAGCCCAACACATTAAGTCCATCAAGAGAAGTAACAGAATCTGTTCATTGACTGATTCCATTTATATGAAATTTTCACAACAAACAAATTCATAAAGACCAAAACTAACTTTGTGGTTACAGGAAAATGTCAAGAAGAGGAAGGTGAGGATGGAAATGGAGAGCTATTATTAACACGTATAGCTATTTGTTTTGAGCTGATGAAAATTGGATTGTGGATGATTACCTAATTGCCTAACTATGTTAAAAAGCCATTTAACTGTGCCCTTTAAATGGCTTAATTGTATGTTGTGTGAATTATATCTCTATAAAGCCAGGACAAAAAGTTGAATTTATTCATGTGCAGAGTGATATCAATGAAAAATGCAAATGCCACTACAATTTTTGTCTTTGATTATTGGATATTTGGCTTCTTTGATAATTGGATATTAGAGGATAGCTTGAATTTGATTTAAAAGTACTGTACAATAAATCTTTGCAAAGCTCCTCTACAGCTCAGTCAATAAGCAGTAGCAGAGAACAGCAGATCATTTTCTTCTATTTCTGTTAAGAGATTCATAAACTGGCAATGACTCATAGCATTTGCATGTGTACAGAACAATTTCAATAACTGTATCCATGACTCTTTCCCTATGTTTGCTTCAGAAACCTGAACACAAATATTTTCAATATGTATTATGCAGCAGAACAAAGTAATAAGGGAAACATCAGTCTTTGCTTTAAAAAAGACAATATATCCTTAGTTTCAAAGTTAAATAGCAGAACATTGTGTTATAATAGAAACTAATTTTGTTCAATTTAGCTGAAATCTTCATTTGAGACATGGAAACTATTCAAACTTTCTATGCCCTAAGTTGGATTATTAGATCACTAGTTGACACCATATTTTAAAAATCAGTAAGTCATTGCAGATGACATGTACCCAAGTTATTAATTGGACAATATCACTTATATTACATGACTCATATGACATGACAGGAAAGTACATGCAGCTTTTCAATGTTTGAATCCGTCGATCGTTGAAATTGCTGCAATGTTCTCCATATTCCAAGGGCATTTGTTTGGTGGCATGCTGAAAATCTTTTTGAAAAATGCTATTTTAATTCTTTTCCTTCTAATTTTCTAAAACATTTCCCACAACTGAAATAATAAGTATTTTACCTTTTCTCCATCTAAAGTGGTTTTCTTTTTTATGCAAGAATGTAAGCTGGATCAAGGTATGAGTCATGTTTTTTAAATGTGTTCTAACTTTGGTTCCTATTTGCATTCTCCTTATATTTGTTTCAGACATAAATATATTCCACTTCAAGCTTGAAATTTTAAAACAGAAAATGAGGAACTGTTAACAGGCTTGGAAAAAATGAAGATTCTAGAGAGATAATCTGGTTATCAAAGTATTGAAACAACAGACCCCAAAGAAATGGAGATTTCCCAGAAATCTCATGCAGAGGGACAGAAAGAAAAGGTGCCACTAAGAGGGAACCTGGTCCCTAGTAAAGAGATTTCACAACTTTAACAACTTGCCACACTTTGGTCTTCCTCCTTCTTGAGCTTCATGTGGTCTGGGAATTGTATCTTGGGTATTCCGAGCTTCTGGGCTAATATCCACTTACCAGTGAGTGCATGCCATGTGTGTTCTTTTGTGATTGGGTTACCTCACTCAGGATGATATTTTCTAGTTCCATTCATTTGCCTAAGAATTTCATGAATTCACTGTTTTTACTTAAGGTAGCAAATACAGAGACAAAGCATAGAGCATAAGGAAAGGCCATCCAGAGAATGCCCCACCTGGGGATCCATCATCCCTTACACAGTCACCAAACCCAGACACTATTTTAGATGCCAAGAAGTGCTTGCTGACAGGAGCCTGATATAGCTGTCTCCTGAGAGACTCTACCAGTGCCTGACAAATACAGAGGGTGTTGCTGGCAGCTAACCATTGGACTGAGCACTGGGTCCTCAATGGAGTGATTAGAGAAAGGACTGAAGGAGCTGAAGTTGATTGCAACCCCATAGGTAGAACAACAATATCAACGAATCACAACCCCCAGAGCTCCCTGGGATTAAGCCACCAACCAAATAATACACATGGAGGGACCCATGGCTCCAGCTGCATATGTAGCAGAGGATGACCTTGTTGGACATCAATGGGAGGGGAGGCCCTTGGTCTGGTGAAAGCTCGGTGGATGCCCTAGTGTAGGAGAATTCAAAAGGGAGGTGGGAGTGGGTGAGTGGGTGGAGGAACACCCACATAGAAGCAGGGGAAGGGGGGGGATGTGATAGGGGATTGGGGTTGGAAACCAGGAAAGGAGATAACATTTGAAATATAAATAAGAAAATATCCAATAATAAAACAAAACAAACAAGCAAAAAATCACAAGAAACAACTTGCCAGAACTTCTTACAAGATGAGGCTGAGGTTCAAAAGTTGATGTGTCAGTCATGGACAGGACTCAGACTATTTACATGTGCAAATCTTGGTATTCTTTTGAAATTTAAATTCTAATGGATGACCCTGAAGATGGACTTTGAGGGTTCCTAGATTTCCTTGTCCCTCTTCCCAATGTGATTATATTGAATAAACCTCCTATTATAAAAATATGCTGGACTTTTTAACTTTCATTTTTCTAATTTCAGGTGGTCTATTTCACTGAATATCTTATTATTAACAAGTTTTTTATGTATAATAGTACTTTATTGATTGATCAATTTATATTACTACTTATATTTTTTGAGATTATGATATAATTGCGTCATTTTTCCTCTCCCTTATCTTCCTCGAAAGCCTTCCATGTAGTAAATGTACTTGCTGGAAATATCCCTACTCTCCCTCTTCTTTCTTTCCCTCTCATGATGTGCAGCCTAGGCAGGCTCCAGACTTAACATCCTCTTTCCTTAACCTCCCGAGTGCTAGGATTACAGGCATGCATATCCACGTCCAGTTTGACTACATGCCTTAATGTTGTCCACATTAGTCTCTTCCAAGTTTTGGTCACACTCAAACTGCTTATTTTGCTTTCTTGAAGCAAATTGCCTTTGCTATTCACTGTGAAATCTGTGGCATACTTTCTTCTAATATCCTTATTTGCTATTCTAAGTGTCAGGTCAGTTTCTACATCTCCACTCAATTAGATTTCAGCTGTGTGCCTTCATTTTGAACTTAAACATCCATCCTTTTTGTTTCCGAAACTCAAATGTATAATTAATACAATCCAAAGAATCATTTTGATTTCATTAGCAATTATGCTTTATATAAGTATTACTGTAACTTGTACTGTTTAAAATATTCAAATAACCATCAGAATGAGCAAATCCAGATGAAGTCATCTAGTTACACACATTAGATTGGTGATATAACATATAATACTACCCAGACATGACATACTTGCATATCTTCTGTTTCATAATTTTCAGTGGCTCATAAAAGGTAATGACTAAAGTAAAATACAGTCCTTTGCCTCATGACTGCCAATATTATTTTTAACTTTTATTTGAAATCTCCTTTTTTCATCCTTTAGTCCTCAGGATGGGTGTCTCAGTGTCTGGGTGTGACTTTCTATAGGAAGCTTTCTATGCTTCTTCTATTGTTTTATATTAGTTAAAGGGTTTAAGTATTACAAGAATAATCAGAGTCTCTGTCTTAAATATTGCAGATTGTCTGATGTTGAAATGAAGAAAGACGACTCAATTAAAGGTTGCCCTATTAATAAGTAATAGCATGAATAGTAAAAGTACCTGAGGATTTGGTATGGGAGCACTGTGTTTGTTATTTGGATTTGTCCTTTGCATTAGTATAAGTCTCATATGAGCAGAGAGTCTCAAAAGCAACTAAAAATGGAATTCCCAAATATCCGTAAGATATTAGAAAACCCAGGATCCTACTTACTAAGTAAGGACTGTCATAAAAACTCTAGCTCATTAGACCCCAAGGTTCTTGGCCAGAATGTATATCCTCATGATATAAATGAGATATCCCAGAGGATTTCCAGAGATATTTAAGCCATACTTTAAAGGACTCTTGAGATTTTCAGTAAGTACATGGGAATAGATGCAGTAGAATCTGTACCATTGCTCATGTGACTCCCAAGGAGTCATCACATGTCTGATGAGATGAAGAAATCTCGGTTTCAATTGTATTACTTTTCCTTTTTTGACTCAGTTTCTCAGGACTGGGTGTTTTAAAAGTTATAGTTGGTATCTTTAGGGTCAAACATTGTCATTAACACATCAGATATATAATATAAGCATCATTGGAACCAATATCTAAGCTTATTGTTTTGTTTTATTTGGTTTGGTTTTTTAAGACAGGGTTTCTCTGTGTAGTCCTGGCTGTCCTGGAACTCACTCTGTAGACCAGGCTGGCCTTGAACTCAGAGATCCACCTGCCTCTGCCTCCCAAGTGCTGGGATTAAAGGTGTGTGCCACCACCGCCCAGCAAAGCTTATTGTTTTATTAAGACAGAAAAGACACTGTAATTATGGCCATTCAATGCTATTTAGGAAAGGTAATTTTGTTACATTTAAAAAGACTCACATTTGGATATGTTTCTGAGGTATTGTATAATTTGATAAATGTATATAGTATGCCATGTTCATATCAGGGTGACTAGCACTTCCATGCCTCTAAACAGTTATAATTTATTTGCATTTGGAGCCTCTGGAATCCCCTCTTGTAGTCCTTTATAAGATATACCCTTAGAACAAAAGTTACTCTGAAATTTAAGGAAATTAATTCTCATATTTTTCTGTAATTTTGTTTCTGTTAGGCAATCTCTTTCTAAGTTCTGTTCTTAATGCTCTTCCTAGCTTGTAATAATCACTAGTCTAGTTTCTTCCTCCATGATATTTTAGTTTCAAATGTGAATGAAAATACAGAATATTATATTTTTCTGTTGAGCTTTCTTCAACTAACATAATATCCTTCAGTTTTCATTTAATTATGGCAGGATTGCAGCCCCATTGTGGCTGAATAATATTCTATTGTCTTCATATAAGTTGTTTGCTTCATTTATTTATCTCTCATAGGTTCTATAGTTGATGTCTTGGACATTATAAAGAATGCTAGAATAATAAAAGGAATGTAATCTCTTTGATGTTCTGGTTTCATGGGCACATACTCTGAAGTGGGATTACTGTATCCTATGGTAGTTCTGATTTTAGGTTTGGAAGGAACCTATGTAAAATTTTCTATTGTGATTTTATTAATTTTCACCCCTCTTACCAACATGGTATAAGAGTTCCCATGACAGTAGTTTCTTTAAGGTTTTGACTTTTTAATTTAACTTATATGGGTGGTTTCCCTGTACATATGCTTGTGTACCACCTGTATTTCTGGTGCCCATGGAGGTCAGAAGAAGGCATTGGATCCATTGGAACTGGAGTTATAAGTGGTTGTGAGCTACAATGTAGGTGCTGGGAACCAAATCCAGTCCACTGCAAGAGCAGCAAGTCCTCTTAGCCACTGAGGTATGTATTGAGCCCTATGATAGCAGATTGGACTGACATGGTACACCAAGAGAGGGATGTATGAATGTTTTTCATGATTTATCTCACTAAAAGGTGGGGTATTTTCTAGGATTGTCAGCTTTCTACCTACATATACAAAACTATTTGGAGTGTTAAGGAAGATAGATATGTATGTATATTTTATGTACCAATACTTTATCTCTATTCTAAAGATGCTTTGTTTAAGAGAAAAGGGAGTGTTTGTATTTTGTTATGTTTCTCCTAGCATATAAGCATTTTAAGAAAAGACAAAAAGCAATAGAAATGAAAATCTTAGTTTTTCATTTTCCAAACACCACAACAGGAATATGCTTGGATCATAAACTCTCAAAATTGCCTCCGCAATAATCTCATTTCCAAACAGACTTGCTCTCTCTGTGCTGAGAATTGGAAGACTGATGTTGGAAGACAGCCCCGTTCACAGGGATGGCTTTCATGATAGGACAGAAAAGGTCACTTTCCACAGAAAACCATCGTGGTGCCACCAATGTGAATTCCAGGGTCTTGACAGCTGAGCTGCCAGGTGATAATAGCTGTGGCTTCCTCTTAACAAGAAAAATGGAGGATTTCTGGAGACAACTATAATGGATTATGAAGCAGGCTTATATGCCACTGCTAAAGTCACTAACGGCCTCTAAATTTTCTGTGGGTGTCAGAGCTTCTGTTTCCTAATGTTGGAAAAGAGAATGTTTTGCTTTGTTTTTCAGAATTCATTTTTGTGGGGGCTTTCAATACTCAATTCTGAATACCATAGGAAGAAAAGAAAACTTCTTACCCAACATGCATGCTCAAGAGTTCTAAAGTTTTACTTGGGTTCGGGCTGCTGTTTGATCCATGATTCTTAGCTGTCTTTTGGTGTTGTTTTCCTTCTTTTAGATGATGGCCAGCCAGAATATCACCAGTGGGATAAGGCTAAGTAACTTATTTACCTTTCTGTGTGTCTTCATTTGTTCATCCATCCCCTAAGTAATTGATAACACATGTTCTATGTAAAGTGCTTTAAGACCTCATTCTACTTTGTAGTTCAGAGAGCAAGAAAGATGAAAGACAAAGCATGACGGTTATGGTTTAACTAACCACTGTCTGATTGGATTTGAGGCTTGTTCCACAGGAGGGAATTTCATGTCTGGTACTGTAATCCTGGTCAATTTCCCATGACTGGAGAGGTCATAGGTCCTGGGGTAGAACCTGATAGTTGTTTTCCTGGATGGTCATGCTGTCAAATTGCCCTCTAAATATTTGTATTTATGTACATAGACTTGGGCTGCTCCCAGCCTTGGTCAGAGAAGTTTCTTTATGCAGTGGGCATCAATGAGTGCAGAGAAGTAAAGCTGATCACTGTGAAGAGAGTAAGAGACTGAGTATTCAACCCTAAATAAGAAAGCTAACAACCCCAGGCAATGAAAGGAATGGAAGGTGGAAAGAATGTAAGAGCTGAAGAATGGAGAAAATTGCTTTGAAATACTGGCTTGTAGACATGCTATGACTACCACAACCAAGAACACAGCAGCTGTGGTTACCTGCATAATATCAAGCCAACCAAAATCCCAATTTAGATGGTTGGTGATCTCCAGTCCCCACCCCTTGCTGAGGAGCTATTGGCAGTGAACAGTCATTGGGGATGGAAGGATTCTTTGTTGAGGATGTGACTAGTGGTAACTTTGCCATGCTGCAGTATGTGGTCCCACACCCATGCACATGTGGGCAGCAGTAACTGTTCTCAGTGGGTTATCAGGATGGGGGAATATCAAGTTGGGAGGGAGTATTTGGGTAGAAGTTAGAGAAGGGAAATGGGGGAGTAGGTGTGATTCAATTTTATTATATACATGTATGAAGTCCTCAAAATAAGTAAAGACTTTGTGTGGAAAGGTGGAAAGGATATAAATATAGATGGATTTTAAGTAGAAAAAAATGGCATGAGAGGTGACTCTGGTAGTACTGTTTATATAGGAACATGGAATAAATGGTTTGAATAATGTGAAGATTCAATTCAGTGGAGGACTAGCCACCAGAATCCATTACATCTATTTAGTTCCAGATTTGCATTTGTTAATGTCATGTTGGTAGCTTGAAACCAACTACAATACAAGAATTTACATTAGGAAATCAGTAAAGGGTTTAACTTTGTTTTACCCTTGTTTGTTTATTGAAAACTGTTTTGACAGTGCATAACTAGATATACTGGATAACCTCTTTATTCCAATGTCCCTAAATTTATTCCCATTGTCCAGAGACTTTGAAGTTCTTTCCATGGAGATAGTTCTTTGATAGGGTTTGTTTGGGTAAGTTGCTTTGACTATTGACTGATGCAATGCCAGAGGTGTGATGTGTGAGCAATGTGTGCTTGGCTCAGAAAGTTTGTGACCTTAACTATGAATAGGCTATTTTCTGGGCAGCTTGAAATTTCCAGAAGAATGAGAGGTATATAAAGAAGTGGTGAATGAATAACAGAGAGCCAAGGCCAGTGAAACTCATCTAAGATCAGCAGAGACCTCCTCACCCCCCAGAAAAAAACCCACATGTGAGCCACATATGTTTATGTGTCTATACGGTTGAGGTTCTATAGTTATTTATGCAGCAAAAGCTAATGAATTATAGCAGGTTCATTATGCTGTTATAACAGATTACCATAAGCTTGCTGCTGGCTTAAACTATGTAAAAGTTATTTTGTTGTTGTTCCAAAAGTTAGAAGTCCTAGATAAATCTTATATGGCTAAAACCAAAAGGTTGGAAGGGTTCATTTTGTTCTTGAGGCTCCAGGGAAGAATTTCTGCCATGTCTCTTCCTAGAGGCTCCTGTCAGTCCTTGATTTGTATCTGCTTCGCTGCAGTCTCTGCATGCCATTATACCTCCTTTTGTTCTGACCTCTGGCCTTCTTAGTTTAAAGACCTTTGGAATGTCATTGGACCTTGTTATACATTTTTTATTGTAAGATTCTTATGTATATCTGCAAAGACCCTTTTACGCTTAAAGCACATATCTACAGATTTTGTGAATTCAGACAAAGGCATCATTGGGTACCATTGTTTAACCTGCCACATTAATACAGTTGGAGAACAAAGTGTACATGCCAGAAGGAAAGCTGATAAGTGCTTTGAATTTCTAGTTTGTGGAATCCATGATGGTTTTTACTAGGAGATTGATATATTTGCTTTATAAAAAAAGTATTTTGGTGGCCTTGGGCAGAATAAATTGAATTCAGGAAAAACTGGAAGCTAGAAGCCAGAAAGAACATTATTCTAATAGAAAATTAATGAGGACCTGAACCAAGGGCATAGCAGGAAAAAGAAAAGATACGAATGGTTATTTTAGAAGCAGTAATAAATCGAGACTCTCAAGCTGAAGTGAACATTAGTTGCCTATAATTGAAACAAGGAAGTTAGAAACTATTCATGGGGGTTCATGTCTACAACTCCAGTACTTGGGAGGTTGAGGCAGGAGGATTATCCTAAGATTGAGGCCAGCCTGAGCTATCCAGCAAGTTCAAGGCTAACTTAGGCTGCAGGGTGAGTCCCTTTTGCCAACCCCTGTCACTTTAAAAGGAAGTCAAAAGAGGGGAAATAATGGGGTTAGTGGTGGCTGTGATATAAAGATTAGAATACAGGGAACTTTTCAAGTTGAACTTAAAACTTTGATTTGGTTTGGAGCCTTACAAATGTGAAAACCTTCAGCATTTAACTGAATAAGGTAGATTGTTAGTAAATGTGTCACAGAGGATGGGAAGAAGGTGAAAGGTGCCTTCTTTTCTTCCTCCCCATAGTCTGGGTTAACAAACACACATAGATTTTGTTGTTGTTGTTGTTGTTGTTGTTGTTGTTTTGTTTTGTTTTGTTTGATCAAAAAGAGAGTGCTCTGACAAGAGGTTCTCCAGACGTTCTGATCCAAGTCTGGAGAAGTTCTTTCTCTGTTTCTTTAACTCTATTTTTTTTGTCTAGTTTGTTTGTCCTTAATGACTCAGCAGACTCACTGCCCACCCAAATATGCTGTATCATCTCATTTTATTTCTAACTTTTATGTTTCCCACTTCTTCAAAATAAGAGGCTGCAACAGATCTCTACTGTGACCAGCAGTGCTGTTAACACTGACGATGTTAAATGTTGCAGATAAATGTCAGTTAGTGTGAGGACTGAAAAGGGGTCAAGAGGTTTGTTTAGTAGCAGGGGAAAGCCACCCTTTCATTAATGATCTTTCAGAATACAACTTCAATGGAGGCCAGGGTTAAAACTGACTATACAGAAGAGTCCAAAAGGAAGAAACTGAGATGTTTCATGTTTAAAAGCAAATGAGGCAGTTTGGTAGTTTATGTTTGTAGTAAGACAAATGAAAAGATATCCTAAAAAGAGCTAAGATAGTGTCTTATAATTATTAGCCAGTTAGCCTATTATTAACTGAAAAACTTTACTGATTTAACAGCCAAGAAAAATGGGGGACTGAGATTGACAGCTCTCAAGCAGTAGTGATCTGTGTCACCAATAATCTTCATTTTGTTTCTTCTAACATAGAACTACAACAACAGTTTAAAATAATATGTGTTCTTGTGTATATCCTATATACTTAAAACATTGAATTAAAATATCTCTATACATTCATTGTTATAGAACATTATGTCTATTGTTCAGCAATGAAAAACTGAAATAATACAATTTTCTATCTGAACATACACATGCTGCCTGAAATTCCACTTTAGGAGTTTAAATGGAATGAAGGGAAAATTATTCTGGCCATTTATTGGGTTAGATTTAAACACAAAAATAACAAATAAGCAACCCGTTCATTATTTTCTACTGCTCCAGGGAAAGGTGATCACTCTGATTTAAATTTGAGTGAAGGTTAATGAGATTGTAACCTAAGATTAAATTAGTGAAGAGTTTTATCAAATTAGCTCTACTTTGCCATGGAAAAGTCTCAGTACAATATAATTTCCAAAAGAAGTTACAGTTCCTTCATGCTAAAAAGATATGTCCATTAATTTAATATTGCAAAATTGAATATTAGGACAAATTTAAGATTGGTATGAAAATAGATGAATGTTTTTCTTGCAGAGAAAGGTAAGTAAATAAATGATTATATCCTCTGACTTCTTAGTCTCATTAAAAATTTCATGAGGCTGGATGTTCAGAACTTTAGAAAATACTTCTATTTAATTTTTGAGATTATAATATGATTACATTATTTCCCCTTCCCCCTCCAAGTCCTCCCATGTACTCCAGCCCCAGCCCCTTATTTTTTTCCAAATTTTTAACCTCTTTTTTCTTTGTTGTTATAGCCATATACATCCAAAAACTGTTTAAGATTTTGAAATGCAGTGGAGAAATAAGGACCTGGGGATTAACATGATGAATTTTCTTTCTGACAAAGGAGAGAGAGAGAGAGAGAGAGAGAGAGAGAGAGAATACTAATTATACTACCTCTGTTAATACTCTCTCTCCTTTCTACTCCCATCTTTTCCCCCAACAAGTTCCTCTTGTACTTCTGTGTACTTTTCTGTATTTCATTATGGTTTCTTGCATGTGTATGGATGAGGGTTATTTACTCAAGCAAGAGCAGCTTACCAGTGGCTATATCACTAAGGTATATGGCTCTCCATTCCCAGAAAATCATTAACTGCCTATAGCTTATCTGGGAGGGATGGGACATTATGAACCCCTCTCACATACATGTCAGAATATTGATGAGCCTGGTCTTATACAAGTCTTGTGCAGGCTTTTATGAATTCATATGTATTAGCCACAGATATCAGAAGATAGAATTTCATAATACTACTTTCTCATTTTTCAGTTGTGACATTCTTTCTACCTCTTCTACAATTTTTCCTAAGTCTTAAGGGTGGTAGTGGTGATATTGATATCCCAATTATATATAAACATAAATATTTAGAATGCAGTTTGGTACCATGCCTATTAATCTACTTATCAAAGTAACAGTAGTAGGTACCCTGCTCCCCAAAGAATCTTTAACTATCCTAATCATTGGCTTTTGAAAATATTTAAAGTACCAGGTATGAACTGTCTGTAAAGATGGTCTCAAGTACAAAGGGCAAATGGTTGGTTATTCCCATAACAATCAGACCACTATTGCATTAGTGGGTACAACCTTCTTGTTAGGTTGATATTGTAGTATTCAAGGTCTATAGATATGTAAGCGATTTTTCTCTGTTAGCAGTCTGCACAGCACCTTCAGACATTATAAAACTTGACAACAACAAAAAGAAAATTACAAATATCTCTGATAAATATAGATGCAAAGAATCTCAACAAAATACTTGCAAACCAAATCCCTCTCAAAAACCCCACCTTTGGTAGGTGAATGAGATGTCCCCACAGTCTTAGATATTTGAATATTGTACCCCCAGTTTATGGTGCTGTTTCAGTAGTTTATATTTTATGGCTTTGATGAAGAAAGTAAATCACTGGGAGCAGATTTTGAAGTTTCAAAAGCCACATGACATCCCCAGTTTGATATCTTCAGTTCCCATTTACGGTTTGAGATGAGAATCCTCAGCCTCAGTTCTAGCTCTAGCTGCCACATTTACCTTCTGCCATGCTGTCCCAACATAATGGACTCTAACACTTCGGAAACATAAATTAAAGATAAATTATTCCTTTTATAAGTTGCCTTGGCCAAGGGCTTTTATCACAGCAATAGAGAATTAACTAGTACAACAACCAAGAAACACTTCATCATGGTCAAGTTGGCTTCATTACAGATGCAGAAACAGTTCAACATATACAAATCAATAAATGTAATTAAACACATTGGTTGATTCAAAACCAGAAACCATGTGATCATCTCCAAATATGCAGAAGGCCTTTGGAAAAAATCTAACACCCCATTGTGATAAAAAAATATTCTGGAGATGTCATGGTAGAGGAAAGATATATTTATGTAATTACACCTGTATATGATAAACCTGTAGCTATAGCCAATGCCATGTTAAATAAAGAAAAGTTTAAAGTATTCCCTTTAAGATCAGAAAAAAAGAAGGCTGTCCACTCTTTCCACTCCTATTCAGTAGAGTATTTGAAGTCTTAGATAAAGCAGTAAGACAAAAGAAAGATATAAAATGGTTACAAATATAAAAAATGTTAAAGTATCTTTATCTATATCTAAGAGACCCCAAAAGAATAGAAAATTGATAAACACATTTGTCAAAGTGGCAGAATACAAAATTAACAGACAAAAAATATCAATAGTTTTCTTATGTACCAATGTTAAACATATTGGGGGGAAAAACCAAGGCTAATCTCATTTGCAAAAGACCAAGAAACAATAAAATACCTGGGAGTAAATCTAATCAAGAAGTCAAAGAGATTGATGATGAAAACTTCGATGACACTGATGAAAGATTAGAATTACTAGCCTCGTGAAAATAGCTGCCCTATCAAAAACAATCTACAAATTCAATATAATACTCTTAACTATTCCATCAATGGTCTTCATAGGGATAGAATAATAGTTGGTAATTAATATGGACACAAAAGATCATGTACAACGAAACCAATCCTAAACAAAAATAATGCTGGTGGTATCACCATATCCAATTTCAAATTATATTAAAGAGCCCGAATAAAAAAAATGACCATGGTATCAGTACAGAAACAGATGTGTAGGTTACTGTAGTCGAATAGAAGATGTAGATATTAGCCTACAGCTATACCTACCTAATTTTTTACCAAAAGGTTAAACATACACTGGAGGAAAGACAGCTTTTTGATCAAATGGTACCATGAAGCTGGATATTTGCATGTTTAAGATCAAAACTAGATTGTTATTTTTTTATTCTGTACAAAAAAAAGTTTTACACAGATTAAATACCTTAATGTAAGTCCTGAAATTATGAAACCAATGAATCTATAGCTACCTAAGTAACACTAAAGTTAAAAAACCACTAAATAAAAGATAACTTCTTTAACAAATGGTCTTTGGAAAAGTATGGAAAGTATGCTCATGTGAAAGAATGAAACTGGACTCCCATCTTTCACCTTGCATAAAACTTAATTCTAAGTGGATCAAAACCTTAATAAAAGACTTGAAACTTTGAGGCTTCTAGAGGAAAAAGCCTCCAAGATAAGCATAAACTAAGGACTTTCTGCATACAAAACTGATTGCTTGAGAAATATGGTCAGTAATTGACATCTGAGAAATAATAAAACAACAAAAAGATTATTATAAAAAAGGAAGCTGTTAATTGAGTGAATTAGTCTACAGAATAGGAAAAAATATTCATTAGCTATACATATGACAGAGATTGAGTATTTAGAATATAGAAAGAACTCAAAACACTAAACATCAACTTTCAATTGGTAGAAGGAAAATAACTAACCCTATAACAATTGAGCTATGGAACTGAATAGAGAATTTTCAAAAGAGCAAATGGCTAGTACATATCTTTAAAAGTATTCATTATCCTTAGTCATTAGAGAAATTCAAATTAAAACTACTTTCAGATTCCATCTCATTCTATTCAGAACATCTATTACTAAGACAATGCGGAGAATGTGCAGAAAAGGAATCCCTTATAGACTCTTGGTAGTGTAAACTGGTACTTATCACTATAGAAAATCAGTGTGAAGTTTCCTTGAGGAGCTAGCAATGTAACTATCAAACGACCCTATTATACTACTCCATACCTGGGTATATATCCAAAGGACTCTGTATGCTACTTATTTACCATGTTTCATCATTGCTTTGTTTGTAATAAGCTTAGGAATGAAATCATCCTTGTGTCCATAAATTAATTGATAGACAATGAAAACGTGGCCCATATTCACCATGGAATTTTATTCAGCTGCAAAGACAACAAAGTTTATAGGAAAATGGATGGAGTAATCCAGGGCAAGCAAATCAAACCACTCCTGTTCTCTCTCCTATCTGATCTTAACTTAAAATATTTACATTTGTTTGTAATTTGCAGTATATGCATAGAGGTCATGAAGCTAGAAAGGACTAGAAGTAGAGTCATGAATGCCCTAAGAGAGGGGAAAAAGCAGAAGGCAAGTGATTTCTGAGCTTTGCCTCAAATTGCAGGAATAGGACTAGGCAATTTTTGGATTTCATTCCCAGAACAACCCCCCCCAATCCTTACTTTGAATTATTCATTTGTTTCCTTATAAATACAAATTACTATAAAGTGGAACTATTTTTAACTTTCAGAACTTTTGGTTGAGAGAGAGAGAGACAGAGAGACAGACAGAGAGAGAGAGAGAGAGAGAGAGAGAGAGAGAGAGAGAGAGAGAGAGAGTGAGAGAGAGTGAATGAGAGAGAGAGAGAGAGAGAGAGAGAGAGAGAGAGAGAGAGAGAGAATCAGCCTGACCCAATGTAAATGAATGTGAAAAGAGAGACATTATAAAAATATGAATAGTCATTAGAATTGCTACTCAAATGTGTGTGCTTATATTCATATCAAGTGAGAACAAAAGATTTCAGTTTTGGAAAAGATGATACACTATATATTATTTGAATTTTGATAATTGTCAGTAATTTAAGAGGAACTCAAGTTTGCCTAGAGTTTTTCTAAGCACAATTGGCTTGATTAGCCTCAGAAGTAAATAAATCAACAACAAGGGAGATACCAAGAAGACAAAATCACATATTGTCACAGAGTCTTAATTTTAATGTTTGTGTGTATGTTAATAAGGGGTCATGGTATTGGTTATAGATGATGAAACTAGATAGGAGACTAAAAAATGAAAACAAAGGCTGAGAAGGGACTGGGGTAAAGCAGGTAATGGTATACAGTACATCAAAGTGGAAACGAGGCTACTGAGAATGGGGATTGCATGTGGGATGGACAGAGAATTGGGAAAAAGGGGACGGAGAGAATAAGGGATAGAAAGAAAAAGTCAATGGAGTGGGGGTGAGACAGAGAGAGAGAGAGAGAGAGAGAGAGAGAGAGAGAGAGAGAGAGACAGAGAGAGAGACAGAGAGAGAGAGAGACAGAGAGAGAGACAGAGAGACACAGAGAGGAGATAGAGATACAGAGAAAGAGAGATAGAAGAGAGAGAAGAGAGAAGAGAGAAGAGATTGCTAAGAGACTATTATATTCTGGGTTCACTTATCCACATGGAAAATCAGTGGTTTTCACACAATTCCCTTGAAGGAGTTGCTTTCCCCTCTCCCATGTGGTTGTTTCCACTGGGACAAAATCAAATGGCATCTGACACTAGTTTTGAAAATTTAATAAACTTAATTTGGAAACTACTATGGGGTCATTCCTTATCATCTGCTTTTGTTTACATAAAGCCAAAAAATATTCTCCCTTAAACATTAAACGACGTTGAAAATCCAACTGCATTTCCTTACTTTTGTCATGCCTTATCCTTCGAATGTCAATTTCTTTTACAAAGCAGTTTTATTTCTTGTCTTCTAAACCGTTCTTTGTCTTCATCTGACTTCTTAATATTTATTGGTATCACCTTGGTCAAAGGTATTTCCACTAATATATGGATTATTGTCACAAATTCCTACTTATATACTTGTATTAACTATTGCTACCTTCTTATCAATTCTACTACTAGACTATATTAATTATAATCAAAATAAAATACAATAATATAGTCTCTTTTGGCATTTAAAATCATTCAATGGCTTCTTATACTTCTTAGGCTAAAAGAATGAAACCTTAATTTACCAGGCCAAAACTAGTGTCACCATCTGTCTCAATTTACTTAATCCATTACCTTTCCACCTATTGTTTTGACTTTTCATCATCCACTTTACCTTGAAAGTGCCCTGATTAGCTGTATAGGTCATGTGACCTCTGCTGACTATCAGTAGTCCTTGCATTGATGAGTCCTCCTCACTCCCTGGACTTCAGCAGGACCAACCCTCTCTTGCTTGTCTTACATTTTCTTTTTCTGAGCTCAGAACCTTGGCACATGCCTCCCTGAAATGTGTTTTCCTCTTCTCTTCACCAAGGTAACTGTTACTCATCGTTCAGAGCTCATTTGATCTCATTTTAAATGTCAAGCCCTTCTATTATGTGCTCTTATAACTCTCAGTACTTTCCTTCAAAGCATTTGCCACCTTTGTGATCACATGTAAATGAGTGTCATTATTCAAATAATGTCTGACACCCCTCTTCTTCTGGAAGACAGCACAGGGGTATATGTTTTGTTCATTAAATTTCTAATATCTCCCTCAGAACCTGGCACAGAGGATGCAATCAATATGTACTTGTGAAGTGAATAAGCTGGTGAACATGCTCTGGGCATTCTGTACATAGCACCTCCCACAAGGTCCAGATTAAAACTGAAGTGAAATGATTGCAAATATGATTAATGTCTTATGTAAGGTCTGTTTTCCTCACCGGAATGTAAATTCCAAGACAATAGTGAAACAGGTGCTATGACTATGAGACAGCAGATCTAGATCCAGCAGTACCACTAATTGGGAGTCAATTTGTTGAATGGCCCAGGCAAGTCATTTAACCTCTGTGTTTCATACACTAAATGGGAATGGTAGGTACATCAGTTTCTTAGGTAAATGTGTGGATCTTATACAGTGGAACAGAGAACAAAGAATCATTAGATGCCACTTATGATTCTTCATCACTAAATGCATTGCTTTTTAGTATATAGTGGAGTGTTGTGGTATTTTATGCAAATATTCAGTACCTAGTGATTGCTTTATGAAAGAGATGAGCTTTAAAAGTTATTTATAGTTTATAGTTATTAGTCATTCTTTGTCTGTCGGCCATACTGCCTTGGACCCTGCTGTAGTTAACACAGAGAGAAAACAACAGTCCTTGCTTTGATGTTGGCAATGTGTGAAAGCAGCATGTTTATCTTAGCTGGGTTCCCCCAAGAAATATATTGCAATTAGCCTATCAATATGGGAGGCTGTTATTCAACAAAAGTTTCCCTGAAAAGAAGCTATACACAGGACTACTCATGTCTGATAAGGAGCTCATGACAGACCAAAGTCCAAATACCACCAAAGTTGGTGAACCCATGAGTTTCAATAGTGTTACGGGAATTTTAGCGATAGAATACTTATAGGAGCAAACATGTCATCAGAGACAGCAACATTACCAAAATCCTACCCCAGCATGGGTGGCAGCTCACAAAGCTGAAAACCTGGAGAACACTGCACAGGGATACCACAGGGATCTCAACAGGTTGGAGAGTGCCTTTTCTAAGAGATTCTGGCCTTAAACCATTTTCAGGTGTCTCAGCTGATCTTTCCTTCTTTCAGGCAGGTGGTTTGGTTTGAGAGTCTTCTTTGTATAGCCTTTCTCCTCTGAGAGTCTTCTTTGCAGCTTGGCTTGTTTAGGAGTCTTCTTTTCAGGTTGGTCGTGAGCGACTCTCAGCAGCTTCATTTATTACTTAATCTGGGATGGAGGGATCTAGTAAGTCTGGTCAGTTTGAGGGAATTCCTAAAACTTTTTTTGGAGTTGTTTGTCTCCTTATTTAAAGAGTTCCCCTATAGGATGGAATGTTTCAATCTTGGAGGAAAGTCATATAACCAGGGACATAGAAACATTGCTGCGAGCAGGGGAAGGGGGTGCACAAAAGAGATAGGCAGTATAAGGTACTCATTAAAAGTCAGTTATATTCCACATTTATAATTGTGCTCTGCTATGTGTCAACCAACATAATAGATATCACTTGACATCGATTCATGATAACCCCTGGAGCTACAAATTTAAAGAAGCTGTTGTGTCAAAGCATCAAGTTGGTTTGGTAGTTCCAGGCCATGCCTGTGGCAAAGACACATGTATATGCCATTGGCAGTTTGGCAAGTGTGGATTAACGTGGTAAGGGAATCAAAGAGTGAGGGAGTGGAGCACTGGCAGTATCTGTTATATAAATGGAGATCTTCCCACTGGCATTTCTATGTCAACACACTGCATAGAATGTGACTATGGCAGAAAGAACTATGAGACCACTTTACATCTCTCTCCTTTGAGGGCTATGCCACGTTCCTTTATTCCACTTTCCTTTCATCCCTTTATTCCATTCTCGATTCAGTGTGCCCGCTTCTTTCCCATCTCCTTCTGACATATCTGGACTGTGCACAACTCCTTTCCTCCTTTGTTTTGTCTCAAATGGAACCCCTCGCCTTCTGAGTCTCCTCTCACAACAAACACTATTATGATGGATGATAACATGATTAGTATTGCAGTGATGATAACATTTGTTGACTGAATGCTCCACTGGTCACTGCTCCTGGCTCTCACAAAGACAGCTGAGGAGCCACTAAGTCAGGATAATGAGTAATCAAAACTGAAGGGCTCTTTTCAGCCTGGCTTCCCTCTGCCTAGGCAATGGTTGGCCTCGTGTGGCTCTACTCTGGATCTGTGCCAGTCTGCCTCATCTAGTTGGCACTGCCTGGAGGTACATAGCCTTTTGTGTCAGATGAAACTGATGATTATTCCCAGCTAGGAATGTGAGATTCCTGAATGATTAGGACACTGAGGTCCAAGTTCATATCTAATGCTTCTTTATCTAGGCTTCTTGATTCTCATTTTACTTTCAAGTCCATGACTCCTGTTAAAATGCCCTTGAGTTTGATTTTCATCCTTTAAGCATCTTGTCATATCAATTTTCTCAAGATTTCTGACCCTGCTTAGAATTTTCCTTTGTGATGCTACCTGGTGAATATAGGAAAACCCAACAGGACCAGTCCTCACAGAAGTGAAATACTATAATGTGATCTCAGAGGTACTAGAACATCACAATATAGTGATCATTTTCTAATGCCTGAAATTTCTTAATAAGAAACAATTCCATTCATGTCATAATAGACAGATGGCAAATGATGGAAAGAGATTTTTCCTTGACTCAGTAGAGATGAAGATTTTGAACAATGGTGGGTTGTTGAGTCTATGAGAAGTCTTAAAGTTGGACTGAGAACATTTTGCATTATGAAGTAGCCACAAGCCTTTGAGGGACAGGGTTGGAACGTTGATTTCCACCTGAAATAGCCTCTACAGCAGTGGCTTTCATCCTGTGGATTGCAATCCCTTTGAGGGTTGTATAACAGATATAGTACATATCAGATATCTACATTCATAACAGTAACATAATTACTCCACTATATGAAGTACAGTGTGAAGTATCTAGTACTTCATAACTTGAGTTATGAAGTAGCAAAAAAATAATTTTATGTTATCTACTTTTTTAAAGATTTTATTTTATGTATATGAGTACACTTCAGACACACTAGAAGAGAACATTGACTCTCATTATAGATGGTTGTTAGCCACCATGTGGTTGCTGGGCTTTGAACTCAGGGCCTCTGGAAGAGCAGTCAGTGCTCTTAACCGCTGAGCCATCTCTCCAGCCCCCTATTCTCTACCTCTTGGTCTGCATCCATGTGAAGCGATTGGCCTCTGCTCCTACTACCACAAAGTCACTCTACTTTGCTTTCTCTGCCATGATGTACTGTGTACTTCTAAAATCATGAGCCAGAATAGATATTTCCCCCCAGAAGTTTCTTCTTTCAGGTATGTTGTCTTACAGATGATAAAAGTAATGACTGTGGTATTATTCTCAGTTAGGATATAGAGAATATAATAACAGTTTGTTTGTTTTGGTAGGGTTCTGTTGCTATAGTTTTGGGGGCTAGTGGTTGCTTTTTTCTTCTATATCCTTAGCTTTCTGTGAAGCAGTCATGAGTTCTTTCTACACACTCCCACAAAGTATAGATACTTCTTGATACTGTCTAACACACCAGTAACCAATCAGTCCCATGCCCCTTCTGCTGTGCTTGAGTCTCCAGTTACACACATTTAACCTACATTGTTTACCATAGAGATTTACTAGATAGTCATTCTAGAACAATCTTCTTTGTTAATAAGGGAGTACTCTGTTCTCTCCTTCATGTGGCACTCCCTAGTACTTGGATAACATGTCTCTCACTTTGTATGTGTATTTTCCTTTGCTAGTGAGACATGCCTTGAGTACCTTTCTAGAAACAGATTTTAGATTTCTCTCATACTTGAAAAACTCTTCATAATCATGAACTTTGATTTGGCTAGTACCCAAATTATTCCAGAATCAAAATAATTTCCCATTAAAATGTCGACATTGGTCAGTTACTAGTATGACATCTGAGAAGCCTGATTGTAAGGTGACTTCCTGATTCTTAACAATATTTTTTCTCTTGGAGGATTTTAGGGCTTTTTCTAGTTGTCTTGGTTAATGTAGCACTGAAAATAATATACCTCATTAATGTTTAATGTGTGTGCTCTATATTATACCTAGGATTCTATGAGCTTTCACCTTCTGGAAATACATTTTCTTAATTCTTGTGAAATGTCCTGTTATTACCTCTTTATAATTTCTTTACGTAAACTGTACTTAGAAATTCTAATGAGCCAGGTGTTTTATATCCCACACTATTGAACTTTATATCTCTCTTGCTATATTTTAGGTCCTTTAGTTTACCTTTTGGAGATATTTTCTCATAGTTGTATTTGAACCCATTAATTGAGTTTTAAGGTGGTTTTAGTTATCACATTCAATCCACAAATGTTCTTAAGTGTTTTCTTATTATTCCATTATTGTAACATTCTCATATTGCTGTGTGGAGGATGTAAGCTTTTTTTCTCTGTCCCTCTCCCACTGGATTTTAGTATTATTGATTTTATTTAAAACTTTCTTTGATTTTATTTTTTTACTTATCTTTGGTGTGCTTGATTGGAATCTATCCTGACTTGTTTTATGTCAACTTGACATAATCTAGAGCCATTTTGAAAGAAGAAACCTTAGTTGAAAAAGAATATGTCCCTACCAGAGTAGCTGGCCTGTCAGCAACCCAGTGCTGCATTTTCTTGACTGGTCATTAGTGTGAGAAGGCTCATCCTTACAATGGGTGTTTCCAGTCTTAGGCTGAATGTCCTGGGTGCTATGAGCAAGAGGGTTGAGCAATATATGGAAAACAAGCCAGTAAGCAGCACCACTCCATGGTCTCTGCATCAGCTCCTGCCTCCGGGTTCCTTTCCATTTGAGTTCCTGCCTTGGCTTCTCTCCACAGACTATAATTCAGGTTGTATAAGATAAATAAACCTTTCCTCCCCAAGTTGTTTACAGTCATGGTGTTTTAGCACAGCAACAGAAACTTTATCAAAAGAAGAGTCTGATAGTTATGGTGGAGGCAATCCAGAATGTTTTTTGAATCTTGTGTTGTTTATTCATACTTAAGAATAAATACAGAAAAGCTAGGTAAAGATGGTGGGATTGGCTGAAGGAGAGGCATTTTGCTGGAGATTCCTCAAATATGAGACTCTATCCAACTTTTTCTTGAGATCATTGCCTCAGTAAAAAATCTTCTAATTTTCTATTTGGAAAGCTGATGGAAGTGGAGACTAGAAGCCTATGCTGTGTTTCCAGAAGATAGGAAAGAGGAAGAGCTTCTGAAATTTCAATCCCACCCTTTTCTCTACCCTCTATTGTTCCAAGCTCTACAGCCTCTTTCAAGAAGCCTCTCAGCTATTTTGGGGGGAGTACCATGATGGTGATTGGCTAATGGGAGTTATAAACATGGCCTTAAGCATGCTAGGCAAGCACCGCTGCACTCCCCCTGACTCTTCCATGAAGAGTTTGAATAGCCTACCTTTTCTTAAAATACTGAGAGGTGCAGGCCTTTCTCTCTGGTTGAAGAGGGTTAGGACACAGTCTGTAAAGTGGCATTTATTTTGTATGCTATAAGAAAGAATATATATTTAGCACAAAATGGGGAAAAATTCTTTATTACCCACAGGAAGAAGACAGTGTTTTCTGTGTCAACAAAAATTCACTAGAAATGAACTTAACTCCTAACTCCAAAAAAAGAAGCAATATTTCCACCAAAAGTTACAGACTTTCATACAAAATGAAAGTGAATGTCATTGGAAGAATAGGGGAATACCTTGTGTTGAGAAAGTTCTCTCCCAGGTACATAATCGGCATCTACTGTCAAAATAAGGAATGCAAACATTTAGGACAGAAATGCTTAGTCCTAGCTAGTTGATATCTCCATTGGATTGCAGGTCACAACTTGTTCATTGGTCAATTCGAGGTGCGGAAATAGGATTTTTCTGGAGGTTGTTTATTTTGGTAATTGAAACAGGTACATACCAAGGCAAAGGCTGTGGATATCAATATATACTTCTTGCAGAAACAGATTATGTATGTAACTCTCAGTCAACAAATGGCTAGCAGACTTCAACTTGAATTTAGGCTCAGTAGCTACTCTGGACCCTTCTTGGAGATTCAGCTTTTCTTAAAGTTTGCACCTTACAACAGTGTTTCAAAGCATGCACAGTCAAAGCTAGCATCCGCAGACCTTGTTAAAGACATTAAGTCTAATTCTGTAGGTGTGAAGATTCTGTTCCTAAAAGGCTCTCAAGGAATGCTAATGCTATTGGTCCTGAGACCACTTCGGTTAGCCAGTCACTTGCTAAGTCCTTCTCCCCTTATTATGTAGTTACTCTCTTTGGCGATCAGATAGTTAAGTGTGGATTCAGAAGTTCCATATGTTTACCAGCATATCAAATACATTACAATTCATAAAAGTAGCAAAATTATAGTTATGAAGTAGCAATGAAAATAATCTCATGGTTGGAGCTCACCACAATATGAGGATCTGTATTAAAGGGTCATAGCATTAGGAAGGTTGAAGGCTTAGGGGAAACAATGACAAATGCTTCTGATAAGTATAAGCAGAAGAATGTTATAGATGTTTACATATTTCACTGTACCCAAGAAAATTCATCAAGGAGCAAACTGGGTGATAACTAATGATAGGCTAGATGCCATTGCACATGAAATCGCTTTGTTCAGTAAGTTAAAGAAATAATAATTCCCTAAAGCTTCGAAAGACAAGAACATCAGCTGGCTACTCCCTCATGATTTAAGTTGCTGAAATAATGGATATGAAGGAATGACTCAAAGAGCAGCATATTTCAATCTATTTCGCCCAGCTGGTTTCTGGCTTTAACATATTTATGTTTTGGGGCAGTTATGACAAATGTGATTGCAGGCTTGCTGAGGCTGGATTTCAATATGAGATGTATTACTTACCAGTGAAAGTGGGCCAAGTTCAATGATTTTTTTCTTAGTAAAATGCTTTGTTTTTTTTTTTTAAAGGAACTTTTGAAATACCCACATTGTTTGCTGCTTTACTCTGGGTGGCTGCTGATTTATCTGATTTACTCATTCTCTAAGATTGCCCCCTTAGACTTAACTGGTCAGAACTATTTTTTTTTTTACCTAAAGTTGCTATTCTGCATAAGTCCTGTATTTTTAGTTTTGATTTTGATCTTCTTTCTTTCTTTTTTTAAACATGGATGTCTTAAGTTAGGATTTCTATTGCTGTGATGAAACACCACAGCCAAAGCAACTTGTACAGGAAAGGGTTTATTCAGATTCTGCTGCCACATCCCTGTTCATCATTGAAGGAAGTCAGGACAGGAATTCAAACAGGGCAGGAACCTGATGCAGAGGCCATGGGGGCGGGGGTGGGGTGGGAGATGCTTATTGGCTTGCTCATCAGGACTTGCTCAGGATGTTTTCCTGTAGAACCCACAATGTGCTGGGCCCTCCTACATCAGTCACTAAGCAAAGGCAATCTTGTGGAGGAATTCTCAACTGAGATCCTCTCCTCTCATGTTTCTAGTTTGTGTCAAGCTGACATAAAAACTATCTGGTACATGGGGAACGGGAAGGAACACATGCTTCATTGCAGAAGAATGAATTCAATACATTCTTATTATTGGCAAAAAAAAACCAAACATTTGAGTCAACTTTCTTACAAGTTATTTTTGAGTAGAAACTTAAAAGAACGGCCAGTGAAAGAGAGGAGCATTTGAAGAAGCTTTGCTATGGCTTGATATTTAGGTGAGGAACAGTGGGGGGGGTGATTTATTTTGAATTTTTTATTTTAAGTCCAACATTGGAAAGCACAGAAATAAATAATTGGGCAGATTGATGAATTCTCACATATTGAACACCAAGAACAAAGCATCCATATAAATATAACATCACCAGCACCCTGGAGGCCTTGTTCATGTACACTTTCAGTCTCTCACTGTGCCTCACTCTAATCAAGCTAACCATTATTCTGCCTGATTTTGAATTTCATACAAATGGAATTATGCTGTATTGATTTTTCAGAGCCTGGCTTTTTAACTCAATAATATATTTGTTTGATTTTCATATGTATCTACTATGTGTTTTTTAACACAGCTGTGATTTGCTTATGTTTTTTGTTGTTGTTGTTGTTGTTGTTTGTTTTTGTTTTTAGTTTTTCAAGACAGGGTTTCTCTGTGTAACCCTGGCTGTTGTGTATTGTCTTTGTATCATGAAAACAAAATTTACTGCTGTTCTGTTGATGGTCGTTTGGTACTTCTTCTAATTGCGAGTACTGCTGACATGAATGTTCTAATACACATAATTTTGTAAATTTTGTTCAAAAATGCATTCATTTCTGTGAGGCAACATTTCTGGGAGTAGAGCTGCTAAGTTGTAGAGTAGATACTGACAGATTTTCAACTAGATAGGTACTTATCTCTAAGGGTATCATTTCAGGTAGTAAAAACACCAGAATGAATAACTAAAGTGTTGGAGACGTTTTTAAATGGAATAGAGGGACAATTAAGGTATTAGACATATGAAGTCATTTTTTATTGTTGTTTTGTTTTGTTCTGTTTCTGATACAACGTCTCACTATGTAGCTTTGGCTGGTCTGGAACTCACTATGTACATTAGGATGGCCTCAAACCTGGAGAGATCTGTCTGTCTCAGCCTTGAGAGTGCTGGAATTAAATATATTTATCATTTTTTAAAACTATAATTCTTATTTAGATGCTAATAATTTAGATGCTAATAATCCAGCTTAAATAACTGGAACACACACACAAAAAAAAATCCACAGAAGCAGTGCCCTGTTGGATGATTGATTTAACAAGGGGCAAGTAATAAAGCAGTAGTGTGACATGCTGGCTGGAATGATGGCAGCAGTCACTAATATTCACTCTTAAGCCTATTAGAATGTACAAGCACCAAAAGGAATAACAAACTCTGATACTCAGACATCACATTGCCTGGAGTCAATTCCCAATACTCCATCCATTTCCTGTGCAATTTTTGAGTGTTTTCTCCTGACTCAGCCTCAGAATCCTCAAAGTATCTAAAATACAAGTATTTATTGTTTTTCCATTTTTATTAGATATATTCTTTTTTTGGATATATTCTATATTTACATTTCATTTCCCTTTTTCTGGTTCCCTGCCCCCAAAGCTCTCACATGCCCTTTTCCCTCCCTGTCTTCCCCCATCCACCCCTTCCCACTTCCCTGTTCTGGTATTCCCCTACACTGATGCTTTGATCCTTTCCAAAACCAGTGTGCACTCCTTTCTTCTTGTTGGACATCATTTGGTATATGGATTGTGTCTTTGATGTCCCAAGATTCTAGGCTAATATCTACTTATCAGTGAGTGCATGGCATGGGTATTCTTTTGAGACTGGGTTACCTCACTTAGTATGACGTTCTCCAGCTCCATCCATTTCTCTAAGAATTTCATAAATTCATTGTTTCTAATGGCTGAATAGTATTCCATTGTGTATATATACCACATTTTTTTGTGTCCATTCCTCCGTTGAGGGACATCTGGGTTCTTTCCAGCTTCTGGCTATTATAAATAAGGCTGCTATGAACATAGTGGAGCATGTATCCTTATTGCATGCTGGGGAATTCTCTGGGTATATTCCCAGGAGTGGTTTGGCTGGGTCCTCTGGAAGTATCCTGTCCAGTTTTCTGAGGAACCGCCAGACGATTTCCAGAGCGGTTGTACCAGCTTGCAGTCCCACCAGCAGTGAAGGAGTGTTCCTCTTTCTCCATATCCTCGCCAACACCTGATGTCTCCTGAGTTTTTAATCTTAGCCATTCTGACTGGTGTGAGGTGAAATCTCAGGGTTGTTTTGATTTCCATTTCTCTAATGACTAATGATGTTGAACATTTTTTAAGGTGTTTCTCAGCCATCCGAATTACTTCTGGTGAAAATTCTTTGTTTAGCTCTGTACCCCATTTTTAGATAGGGTTATTTGGTTTTCTGGGATCTAACTTCTTGAGTGCTTTGTATACATTGGATATTAGCCCTCTGTCAGATGTAGGGTTGGTGAAGATCTTTTCCCAATTTGTTGGTTGCTGATTTGTCCTTTTGACAGTGTCTTTTGCCTTACAGAAACTTTGTAATTTTATGAGGTCCCATTTGTCTATTCTTGATCTTAGAGCATAAGCAATTGGTGTTCTGTTCAGGAACTTTGCCCCTGAGCCAATTTCCTCAAGGGTCTTCCCAAGTTTCTTTTCTATTAGTTTTAGTGTGTCTGGTTTTATGTGGAGGTCCTTGATTCATTTGGAGTTGAGCTTAGTGCAAGGAGATGAGAGTGGATCAATTCTCATTCTTCTACATGTTGACCTCCAGGTGTGCCAGCACCATTTGTTGAAAAGGCTATCTTTTTTCCACTGGATGTTTTCAGCTCCTTTGTCAAAGATAATTTGCCATAGGTGTGTGGGTTCAATTCTGAGTCTTCGATCCTATTCCATTGATTCACTTCCCTGTCACTGTACCAATACCATGCAGTTTGTAACACTACTGCTCTGTAGTATTGCATGAGGTCCAGGATATTGATTCCCCCAGAAGTTCTTTTACTGTTGATGATAGTTTTAACGATCCTGGGTTTTTTGTTATTCCAGATGAATTTGAGAATTGCTCTTTCTAACTCTATTAAGAACTGAGTTGGGATTTTGATGGGGATTGCCTTGAAACTGTATATTGCTTTTGGCAAGATTGCCATTTTAACTATATTAATCCTGCCAACCCACGAACATGGAAGATTTTCCCATTTTCTGAGGTCTTCTTCCATTCCCTTCTTCAGAGACCTGAAGTTTTTGTCATATAAATCTTTCACTTGTTTGGTTAGAGTCACACCAAGATACTTTATATTGTTTGTGGCTATTGTGAAGGGTGTCATTTCCCTAATTTCTTTCTCGGCCTGCTTATCCTTTGTGTATAGGAAGGCTACTGATTTGCTTGAGTTGATTTTATAACCAGCCACTTTGCTGAAGTTATCAGCTGTAGGAGTTCTCTGGTGGAGTTTTTTGGGTCACTTAAGTCTATTATCATATCATCTGCAAATAGTGATAGTTTGACTTCTTCCTTTTCAATTTGTATCCCTTTGACTTCCTTATGTTGTCGAATTGCTCTAGCTAGTACCTTAAGTACTATATTGAAGAGATACGGTGAGAGGGGGCAGCCTTGTCTAGTCCCTGATTTTAGTGGGATTGCTTCAAGTTTCTCTCCATTTACTTTGATGTTGGCTACCAGTCTGCTGTAGATTGCTTTTACTATGTTTAGGTAAGGGCCTTGAATTCCTGTTCTTTCCAAGATCTTTACCATGAAAGGATGTTGAATCAAAATTCAAATGCTTTTTCCGCATCCAATGAGATGACCATGTGGTTTTTTTCTTTGAGTTTGTTTATGTAGTGGATTACGTTGATGGATTGCCATATATTGAACCATACCTGCATCCCTGGGATGAAGCCAACTTGATCATGGTGAATGATCATTTTGATGTGTTCTTGGATTCGGTTGGCAAGTATTTTATTGAGTATTTTTGCATAGATGTTCATAAGGGAGATTGGTCTGAAGTTTTCTTTCTTAGTTGGATCTTGGTGTGGTTTTGGTATCAGGGTAATTGTGGCTTTGTAGAATGAGTTGGGTAGTGTTCCTTCTGTTTCTATGTTGTGGAATAGTTTGAAGAGTATTGGTATTAGGTCTTCTTTGAAGGTCTGATAGAATTCTGCACTAAAACCATGTGGTCCTGTGCTTTTTTTTTGGTTGGAAGACTTTCTATGACCCTTTCTATTTCTTTGGGGGTTATGGGTCTGTTTAGACGATCTATTTGATCCTGATTTAATTTTGGTATTTGGTATCTGTCCAGGAAATTGTCCATTTCCTCCACATTCTCCAGTTGTGTTGAGTATAGGCTTTTGTAGTAGGATCTGATGATTTTGTGAATTTCCTCAGTTTCTGTTGTTAAATCTCCCTTTTCATTTCTAATTTTGTTAATTTGAATACTATCTCTGTGCCCTTTGGTAAGTCTGGCTAGGGGTTTATCTATCTTGTTGATTTTCTCAAAGAACCAGCTCCTGGTTTTGTTGATTGTTTGTATGGTTCCCTTTGTTTCAACTTGATTGATTTCAGCCCTGAGTTTGATGATTTCCTGTCTTCTTCTCCTCCTGGGTGAAATAGCTTCTTTTTGTTCTAGAGCTTTTAGGTGTGCTAGTATATGCTCTCTCCTGTTTCTTTTTGGAGACACTCAGGGCTATGAGTTTTCCTCTTAGCACTACTTTCATTGTGTCCCATAGATTTGGGTATGTTGTGCCTTCATTTTCATTAAATTCTAAAAAAGTTTTTGATTTTTTTTATTTCTTCCTTGACTAAGTTATCATTGAGTAGAATATTGTTCAGCCTCCACATATATGAGGATTTTCTGTTTTTTTTTTCTTTTCTTTTTTTTTTGTTGCTATTGAAGAACACTCTTACTCCATGGTGATCTGATAGGAGGCATGGGATTAGTTCGATCTTTTTATATTTGTTGAGGTCTGTCTTGTGACCAATTATATGTTCGATTTTGGAGAAGGTACCATGAGGTGCTGAGAAAAAGGTATAGTCTTTTGCTTTAGGATGAAATGTTCTATATATATCTGTTAAATCCAATTGGTCCAACATTTCAATGAGTTTCCCTGTGTTCCTGTTTAGTTTCTGTTTTCGTGATCGGTCCATTGAGGATAGTGGAATGTTGAGGTCCCGCACAATTATTGTGTTAGGTGCAATGTGTGCTTTGGGCTTTAGTAAAGTTTCTTTTACGAATGAGGGTGCCCTTGCATTTGGAGCATAGATGTTTAGAATTGTGAGTTCTTCTTGGTGGATTCTTCCTTTGACTAGCAAGAAGTGACTTTGGGTTGAAAGTCAATTTTATCTGATATTAGAATGGCTATTCCAGCTGGCTTCCTGCAACCATTTACTTGCAAAATTGTCTTCCAGCCTTTTACTCTAAGGTAGTGTTTGTCTTTGACTCTAAGGTGTGTTTCCTGTATGCAGCAAAATGTAGGGTCCTGTTTCTGTATCCAGTCTGTTAGTCTATGTCTTTTTATTGGTGAATTGAGTCCATTGATGTTAAGAGATATAAAAGAATAGTGATTATTTCTTCCTGTCATTTTTGATGTTATTTTTGTTTTTGAGTGGTTATCTTCCTTTGAGTTTGTTGGAAGAAGGTTACTATCTTGCTTTTTCTTGGGTGCAGTTTCCCTCCTTGTATTGGAGTTTTCCTCCTATTATCCTTTGTAGAGCTGGGTTAGTGGAAAGATATTGTGTAAATTTGGTCCTGTCATGGAATATTTTGATTTCTCCATCTATGTTGATTGAGAGTTTTGCTGGGTATAGTAGTCTTGGCTGACATTTGTGTTCTCTTAGAGTCTGCATGAGATCTGCCCAGGATCTTCTAGCTTTCATGGTTTCTGGAGAGAAGTCTGGTGTGATTATGATAGGTCTTCCTTTATATGTTACTTGGCCTTTTTCTCTTACTGCCTTTAATATTCTTTCTTTGTTTAGTACATTTGGGGTTTTGATTATTATGTGATGGGAGGTATTTCTGTTCTTGTCCAGTCTGTTTGGAGTTCTGTAGGCTTCTTGTATATTCATGGGCATCTCTCTCTTTAGGTTAGGGAAGTTTTCTTCCATAATTTTGTTGAAGACATTTGCTGGCCCTTTAAATTGTAGATTTTCACTCTCATCTATCCCTATAACCCTTAGGTTTGGTCTTCTCATTGTGTCCTGTATTTCCTGGATGTTTTGGGTTATAAGCCTTTTGCATTTTGCATTTTCTTTGACTGTGGAGTCAATGGTTACTATGGTATCTTTAGCATATGAGATTCTTACCTCTATCTCTTGTATTCTGTTGTTGATATTAGCATCTACGACCCCTGATTTCTTCCCAAGGTTTTCTATTTCCAAAGTTGTCTCCTTTTGTGATTTCTTAGTTGTTTCTACCTCTGTGTTCAGATCTTGGATGGTTTTGCTCTGTTCCTTCATGTGTGTGTTTGTGTTTTCTTGCAATTCTTTAAGAGATTTTTGTGTTTCCTCTTTCATGACTTCTGCTTGTTGATTCAAGTTCTCCTGCATTTCTTTAAGTGATTTTCTCCTTTCTTCTTTATTGGCTTCTGTCTTTTCATCCATATTCTCCTGGAATTCTTTAAGTGATTTTTGTGTTTGCATTGTAAGGTCTTCTAACCTATTCATGTTCCCCTGCATTTCTTTAAGAGATTTGTTTATGTCTTTTCTGTGTTCCTCTAGCAGCATCATGATCAGTGCTTTTAAATCCAGCTCTTGTTTTTCTGGTGTGTTGTGGTATCCAGGACTTGCTGTGGTTGGCAAATTGGGTTCAGATGCTGCCATATTGCCTTGATTTCTGTTAGTAACATTCTTATGTTTGTCTTTTACCATCTGTTTATCTCTGGAGTTAGTTGGTCTTGTTGTTACTGGTTGGTGTTTGAAGCTCCTGTGAGCCTGGAGTTTGGCGCTGCTGTCGTAGAGGGTGTCCGAGCTCCCCAGGTGGAGATCGGAAGGTTTCAGTTACTGGGTTTTGAATTACCTCCTCAGCTCTGCTGGGCTGGATCCTAGTCTTCCCCAGGCTTGCTGCTGGACTTGCAATTGGCCTCCCGCAGTCTCCTCCTGGCCTGCCTAGTTGTCAGCTCTTAAGAATCAGATCTTTTTTTTTCCTCCACTGATCTGGGCTTGTCTGTTAGATCTTTATGGTGACCTGGGCTCCTCTGTTGGTTCTCTATGGTGACCTGTTCAGGCCACTAGCTCCAAGATGGTGGCAGGTCTCAAGGCTCTGTCTAACCACTGGATTCCCTGCAGGACCTGAGGTTCCCTGGTTGGGCTGCTAGAACCTAGATGGTGTTGTTCTCAGCCCACAGGGCTCTGTCTTGTTAGCTGTCTGTGGTGTCCTGAGGCAAGTTGTCAGCCTCTGGCTGTACTCCAGGCACAGACTCACTAGCAGGTTGGTGCCCACGTAGGTTGGTGCCCACGTGGGTTGGTGCACAGACCTCCCGCCGACCTGCGCTGGCTCTGGGCTCAAGCGAGAGCCTTAAGGGGTAGTCATTGCTAGGCTAGGTCTCTGTCCATGCACTTGAACCTAGCCGCTGGCAGGCAGTCTGCAGTGACCCGAGGGAAGATGGCAGCCTGGCTGCAAGCCTGCAAGCCGGTCCCCAGAGGTCATAGACAGCCTCTGAGCTGTAGGTGCACAGACCTCCCGCCCACCTCCTTTGCCTCTGGGTACGAGCAAGAGCCTGACCGGGTAGTTGTTGCTAGGCTAAGTCGTATTTATATTTCATTGTTGGGTAGATAAAACAACATGGCAAATGTGGAACTTAGAAAATCATGATAGACAACATTTGTAGCACTGATTATGTGTTACCATCTTTAGATCCAGATATCATTTGATCATGAATATATACAGAAAAGAGCTGGGTCATGGTGGCACAAGCTTTTAATGCTACCCCAAACAAACAAACAAACAAATAAACAAAATACCCAGAAAAAGGTTTACTTATTTATAAAATTATAAACATAGTTACATAATAAATAAAATTAAATTTATTCTTTTGAACATTTGCATATGTATATAGTGCATTCTGATTATGCTTATTCTCACTCTCTCTTATCCCCTTCCCATCTAACCTCCTTCTTTCCTACAGGTCCTAGTCCCATAATCTTGAAGTTTTGTTTTGCTTCATGATCCGCTGAGTTTAACCAGGGTTTTCTGAGTGATCACAGGTGTAGGGCTATCCATTTAGCTCTGTATTATGTCCACATGCTCCTGCATGTATCATTTTTAATTTAAAATTGTTGAGAATTTCATACATAAGTACATTCTTCCACACTTAGCAACCATTGATTGCCTAAAACTCTTTATCACGGGTGGGGCCCATCTCTGTTGGCATGTTGACCAATGTGGTCCTTGCATTGGTCTTGTTTAGGTTGCCATATTCTTGAGGTTTCATGAGTACAACATCCCTGTTTTGTCTATAAGACACTATCTTGCAACAGACTTCCCTTTCCTATGGCTCTTAATATTATTTCACCTCTTCTGTAATGTTCCATGAGCCTTAGGTGCCCTATATATATTATAGATGTATCACCCAGGACTGGACACCCTAAAATCAGTTAATCTCTGCATTTTGATTGATGGTGTTTTTTATAATGGCCTCCGTCTGCTACAAAAAGGAAGCTTCTTTGATGAGAATAAGAGCTACACCTATCTACATATTTTGATTGTTTTTATATTTCATACACAGGATCAGGGAATAAATGATTTGCTGAATAGCAAACATTGGCAAGTATTAACTACAAGTGAGTTTACTCATTGTTACTTCTCTTAAGGAACTAAAATATAGGTGAAGAAGTGTCTCTACAACTGAAACTTAATGTACATTGTTGGTGAGAATGTAAGAACAAAAACAAAAAACCCCACTACAACCACTTTACTAAATGATTCATCTGTTTCTAATGGGAGTAAGCATACAACTACCATATGATCCAGCCATTATATTTCTAGGTATTTATTCAGGATGCATAAAAATAAAAGGACTTGTGTGCACTTATTCACAAAAGCTTTATTTGCTATAGGAAGAAAATGTCAATGCCCACAAGTAACTGAACATCAGATGAGCATCCATTCTATGAAATAGAATTCAACTCAGGATTAAAAAAAAGATGAGCCACTAACACATATACCAAGAGATCCAGCCTCTAATATGCTGTGGCGAGTAAAAGAAGTGAGGCAAATGAAAGCAGACATGCTTTACAGTTACATTTGCATGGAATTCTAGAAAATGCAAACTAAATGACAAATACTATTTTTTTTGTTTGTTTTTTTGTTTGCTTTTTCGAGACAGGGTTTCTCTGTGTAGCCCTGGCTGTACTGGAACTCACTCTGTAGACCAGGCTGGCCTTGAACTCAGAAATCCACCTGCCTCTGCCTCTCAACTGCTGGGATTAAGGGTATGCACTATCACTGCCCAGCCAACAAATACTAATTAATGCAATAGAGTGATGGAGAGCAGAACAATGAGTGCCAAGGACTGGAGGTAGATGGAGATGAACACAAAGGGTCCTCTAGAAATCACTATGTGAGGGTCCTACAATGCTCTGGATCTTCATTACTGTACTTTCATGTATGTAAATAAAAGAAATAGATGTGTATATATATGCAGGCCATTGCCATTCTCATGTAGACTGCTGAAACTACTGGTATTAAAGAAATAACTGCATCATGACATTTCCTTAAAAATACAAAGAACTTCCTTGTTTCTGAAGGTGGAAAGAAGTGTAATGTTTTCCTTTTCATCTGTCTATCTTACATTTTGTGTAAATGAGAGGGATGGTTTAAGACAGTCTCATTCTGTAGTCTTAGTTTTGACTGGAATTCACTATCTAGGCATCCCAGCCTGGGATTACAGACATGTATTTCCACACCTAGTGGAGTAGTATCTCTTCAAAAAAATCAATATATTTTAGTCATACTCTCCCCCTCCCCCCAAAAAACCTCCTCCCAGCTTCTCTTCACCTCTATGCTCACTCACTTTCGTATTCTATTTTGTTTGTTTTCTTTTTGAGGTAAATGAGAAATTAGAAGAGATATTCTTTATGGTGTAGTCTAATCTACAATACTGCCAACTAGTGTTCAGGGTCTGCTGAGTACATGGAGGATAAGAACCTATCACATATGTCCCTCAGCCCATGCGTGTCCTTTGCTCTTTAATAATATTTATGCATTTGCTACATATTTTATTTTTCAAGGGTAAGCAAAATGCTTGCATGTTCCCTCATGTGAAATTCAAATTAGTGCATAAATACTGCATTCAGAATTAGGTACTTTACCTCTAAATAACTTGTGCTTTTTTTCTGAGTTATTTTGAGGAAAGAGAAGAGTGTTACTGAATTCCACATGCACGATAGGCATAAGGTATTTGTGCTTCAGATGCTACAAAAAGGCACTTGGAATAATGCTTTCCTCTCCTTCAAACCTTGTCTGGAACAACTGCCATATGGCAGTCATTGTCATTTTGCTTGGAACATTTTGACAGGAAGAATTGGAATCACAAAAGATGGGAGGAAAATGTCATATTTAGAGGTCCTGTTCGCTACCAAGCCTTCTATCTCTTGCTTCATGAAAGTTCACAAAGTCCTCAACAAGTCTATAGTATAAGCCTCATCCTACTGTTAAAAAACTTGGGGGATCACAGCCCATGCTCCAAGTCAGCTGTGGTCACCCATTCTCAGTAAGCCAATTAAAAGTGCCAATTTAAAAACAGAAAGCAGAAAAAAAATGTGTTCACCTGATCACATTGTAAATAGGAAAAAGGAGGTACAGCAAAGGCTAAAGTGTGTCTTTGAGGTCTTGAAATGAGATCTAAGTTTAAGTAAAGGTCCAAAGATATGTAGATCTAAGCAGTCCTTTTCAAGCTGTGGTCCCACGCACATTGACTCATCATTATCTAGGTTTTATTGTCACCCTATAAGGTGGTCTGACAAGTTGTGAAATCTTTTCCCAAGTTGGCCTCTCTGGCTGTTGGCTTTTCCATCTAACACCAAGAAATGTCCATTTCTTTGGGGTCCATTGTATCAATAAATATTCTGGTAATCAGATTGAGGGTCATGGGTCTATTTAGACTACCTTCATTTCTGCCAGGTTTGTTACACTACATGCAGGGAAACTGTGGCTTGGGTAGGTTATGAAGTTTATCAAGGATTCCTAAGGCATTTAGAAATTTGAAGGCATTCCTTGAGAGACACTGAGAAATTAAACAGAAGACTGAGGCATCTTACGGGACAGAGTTAAAAAATAAGAGTTCTGGGTAAACTGAGACACTACAGTCATAACTCTGGCTAGGTCAAGGGTAAACTTGTAAAGGAACTGATTTTACAAAGACTGAAGCCAAACTTCACATTAATTCAGCCTTCCTCTACCGGAAGCAAACATAGAACATTACTGGGGGAAAATAACTACTCAAAAACTCAAATGATCTTGATTTTCAAACACAGTGTGCAGTCATCCATTAGAAAACTGTAACCAAGCATGACAAAAGATAGCAATTTATTTTTATGGCAAGAGAAAGGCAGGGTATGGCAACAGACTTATTAGGGAGCCAGATAAGGAGTTATTGGCCACATGCTTTAAATAACATGGACAGATATTAATATGTTCAATTAACATTATAGCTAGGTGAGCTATTTCAGTCAAGAGCTGGAAGCTATAACCATTCATTAAACCTTCTAAAATTACAAACTATATACACTGAAATCACGAACTCATTAGGGAGATTTGCACAGTAGATTTAATAGTTGTCAAATTTTATATATTCTTTTCATCTCAGAAATATTTGTTTTAGTTCGACTGAGAGAACTCTGGTTTGAAGAGAAGCCTCGGTGTGTTCATTTTCCATCTTTGAGCACAGTCGCTAATTACTTCACTGCTGCTACTCATGAGTGAGAAAATAAAATGTGTAGTCATAAACACATTTAAATGACTATTTTCTTTATCAAGGCTTCATAGACATGTCTTCTTTTTCCAGTGTTTTAGGATTGTTTGGGCCCAGAACTGTGAATGACTCCACACACTGCTACTGCACTGATCCTGTGTCATGCTTGCTGGTTGCATTTCATTATCTTGCCGGCACTCGTTGATAAAGAAGGTAGCTATGAGCTCTGAACCTTGAAATCGGATTAAAAAATCATAATTTAGCTTTACAAACCTTGGAGAAGTACTTCTTCACAATTACCTTTTAGATCCATCCAACCATCCTACTAATTTCATTCCTTGTTTAGGAGGTCAGATCCGTGAATGATTTTTAAATTAAAATCTTGCCTCAATCCTAGAATCCTTAGGTTCAGAAACAGTCATGTATATTAAACCAGTCTTGGAGACATAATCTCCAAAACATCCCATTGTCTCCACTTTTGCTTGATGTAATAGCGCTAATTCACAGCTTCTAGGATAAGACAGCTGAATCAGATCACTGCGGGTGATGATAAGCTCTACCTTATCGAAGATTATATATTGGAGGCCTATAATGTTCATTATGTTATTCAAGACTGCATTTTGAGGACAAGAAATACGAGATGATGTAGACATTGTTCCCACTCCTAGGAACACCTAGCTAATAAAACATGAACTTGGAATTTAAACCTGGGTGGGGATAGTGAACTCCTGGGTATGTACAGGAATGGGTGTTTCCTCTAGTGTCAGATGATCACTCCACATACAGTTTTGCTTCTGGGTCCCTACCTATTTGTGGGGAAACTTTACCTTCGTTTTTATAACAGCAGTGGTTGAATGGCAGTGAAAAAAATGCCAGACTAAAGAATAGAGCTCTGTAAGCTATGTTTTCATTTTGAAAACAATTTAGGGGTCTAGAAATCCAATCTGAATGATGTGTTGCTTTTCTAATATAAACCTACAGTAATTGTACAGAAACCATTTGGTTCAGGGCTAGTGAAGTTCTACCGCCTCAGGTATATAACTTATACTGGGGGCCTAGCAGGCTGACAGGGAAGGACAGGCACCTGTTGTTAAAGAATACATTCAATTGCTGCCCCCAAGGACAAGGCAACCTAGTTTGAAGGGCTGTGATCTTCACAATTCATATACAAAAATACTGAAGCACAGATGTAAACATGCTGCCTAGGGATCACTTCTAGGCTTAGTTTGTTTCTGTGCCATTGCGAAGCCTGGAGTTCTTGAGGCAGAACACAAGATTTTGATTTGCATGAAGTTTCCTAAGCATTAAAGTCACAGGGGGATTTGCTAGTGGCCTCTCTACCCACACCAACACACTTAGATCAAACAACTCTAGGAGGCAGTAACAGAGAAGCTAGTGTTCCTACAAAAAGACACTTGGGAATGTCTGAGCGTGCTCTACTCGAAATTCTGAGGCATTTGTTGTTCGGAGACACCTCTGTTCCCTTCCTGCGCAGGGCAATTGCTGAAAGCATCTCTCACACTGAGTTGTATGCTCTTTAATTTCCTCAAAAGGAGATAATAAAAAAAATAGATGTGTAACTTGATCTTGGGAGGTTTTTTTTTTTTTTTTTTTAAAAAGGAATATTAACAGACCTTGCCAGCAGTTCCCAGGGGCAGTGGCCCAGAGTACATGTTGTGACAGGTCAGCCCAGCTATTGAAGAAGCAGTTTGGGGACTTGTTAAAAGTGTAGAAACAAATGTCCTTACAAAACCAAGGTCCCAGTACATTTCAGAGGGGAGTTGGATGCATTAAAAAGTATCCATTACTTGAGTCTAAGATATTCTGTAACCTACAGCTAGTGGAAGAAGTCATACATAGACTTCCTTAAATATACATAGAATTTCTTAGGAAAAACCCTTTCTAGGAGAATTAGGGGCTTCAAATAAAACAGCCAATACAAACAGGAAGGATGGTTGTATAATATAGGCATGTACAGAAGTTCAGAGATAGCAAGAGGGGATGGGGAGGTGTGGTGGTATGGGAGTGGGACTGGAGGTTAGGAACTGGAGAAAAGAAGGCTTTATTGTAGTCAGAAGCAGCCCATCTCTAAGGGAATATACAATGACCTGATGTTTATATTCCTTCAGAATGTCCAAAAGAATCCTTGCCAGATTTTGGCTTTGTGACGGACTTCCTCCCTATAGCTCAGGCTGCCATCAAACTTCTGATTCTCTGATTCTCACATGCCAGGATTCTGGGTACATGACACCACACTAGGCATCTCATGGCAATTTTAAGGCATAAATGATAACAAGAGACTGAGGGCATGAGACAGGGAAGGGAGAGCTTTGTCTGAGATTGTTATGCTTTGATTATTAAGGTCTGCATAGGCACTTATTTGGAGCGAGATGACTTAAAATTAGTTTCATTTATTAAATCAACCTTGATAATATTGCACACATGTGTTTGCATGCTCACGTGCATGTACTTGGGTGCACATATTCCATAACATGACGTTTAGTTTCTAATATCAAAAATAGTGAGTTTTCAGCCTTAATTAAATAGTAAATGATGAAAGTTCCACTTCAAACCACTATAGTGTATCTAACTCTTCCCTTAATTATTGTTAATAAAATTATTCATAATAGCCAGAAATTGGAAACAACCCATTTGTCCCTCAACTGAAGAATACATAAAGAAAATGTGAGACATCTACACGACAGAATACTATTCAGCTATTAAAACAAAACCATTATGAATTTTGCAGGCAAATTGATGGAACTTGAGAATATCGCCCTGAGTGCGGTATGTATTAACATATAAGTAGATATCAGCCATAAAATATAGGTACCATGTTATAATCCACAAACCCAGAGATGCTAAACAAGAAGGAAGGCCCAATTGAGGAACCTTGAATCTCATTTAGAAGGGGGAATAAAATAGTCAAAAGAGGCAGATGGAGAGAGAGAGAACTGTGAGGAAGGGGCCATGGGGAGGGTAATGGGGGATTCAGGATCAGGTGTGGGGAGGAATAGGAGAGATGGCCAGATAGCCATGAAAATGAATGGAAATCTGCAACTGAGGGGGGCGAGAACATGGAAGGCATCTCTAGGATGGGACAGAGACCTGGGATAAGGGAGGTGCCCAAGAATCAATGGGGGGTGACATTAAATATGACTCACTACATTAGAGATGTGAAGCCTAAATCATGTAGCCAGCCAGGAACCACAGTAGAGCAATAGAGACACCAACCCACCCACAAAACTTTCAACCCTAAATTCATCCTGTCTACAAGAAATGCAGGCATAGAGGGTAGAGCAGAGACTGGGGGAATGGTCAACCAATAACTGGCCCATCCCATGGGCAAGCAACAATCCCTAACATTATTAATGATACTCTGCTATGCTTGCAGACCAGAGCAAGTTTTATTTTTCTGAGAGGCTCCAACCAGCAGCTGACTCAAACAGATACAGACACTCATAGCAAACATAGATACAACTTGGGGACTCTTATGAAAGAACAGGAGGAAAGATTGTGGGACCCCAAAGGGGACAGGAACTCCGCAAGAAGAACATCAGAGTCTAACTTGGACCCTTGGAGTTCTCAGAGTCAGAACCACCAACCAAAGAAGATCTAGCAAGAGGCTAGATCTAGGCCTCCTTGCACATATGTAGCAGATGTGTGGCTTGGTCTTCATGTGGGCCCAAACAACTGGACTGGAAGCTTTCCCAAAAGCTGTTGCTTGTATGCAGGATATGTTCTTCTAGTTGGGCTACCTTGTCTGGTCTCAGTGGGAGAGGAAATGCCTAGCCTCACAGAGACTTGAAGTGCTAGGGTAGGGCATAATTGGGGAGGGGTACATGCTCAGAGAATTGGGGGGTGGATTGTGGGAAGGAGTGACTGGGAGGAGGAAAGTGAGCAGGATGTAAAGTGAATAAGTAAAAAAATGAATTGAAAAGAAAAGTGTATCAACTATGTTCAGGTAATAGACTATAATACTGTGATTATTAATAGAAGGAAATGCACATGGTATTTTTATTTATTAATAGTATCTGTCTTTATACAGACGGTGGAGCTCAAGAAGAGACAGAAATTGAAGTTCCCTACTGCTTTCGAGACTAGAACTTGACAGACTAAATCCTAAAGGAATTGGAGTTGTGAAGAAAGGTGGCAGCAGAAGTTTCTTCAACCCATGATAAGTATATTGTGATACTCTAGTTATGCAAAAAAATATTATGAGTTCACTGTGTAAGCATGTGTAAGCATGTCAAGTATGATTGTGAGTATGTTGTGATAAATAGCTATGCTGATACATGTTGTCTAAAGGAAAATGAGTTTTCTTCAATGGTGTATCACTGTATCAATCATACTCCAGAGCAGGTTCCATGCTCCAAGAGCAGTTGGTCAACACAAAACAAACTCCGTGGTGTTTTTGAGGAACTTTTGTTTTGTTTTTGCTTTATTGTTGGCATTTGTTTTTATTTTATTTTTTTGCCTTATTGGTCTTTGACTTGTTTGCTTTGATCGTCAGGTGTTTTTTTGTTTTGTTTTGTTTTGTTTTTTATGTGTGAATGAGTGTGTGTGTTTCTTGCCTTTCTCCCCCCCCCTTTTTTCAATTTTTATTAATTTTATTTCATGTTAGCTTATCATATGGGTATCACTGTGCTTTCATACACTAACAAATTAACCAGAACTCTTAAACCCTCTTATCATCATTATCCCCTTCCACTTCCATATCATATATACATGCTACTAACCTGCCCCACTTTAATAATCTTTTTTTATTCTTTTTTTATTTATTGGATATATTCTATATTTACATTTCATTTCCCTTTTTCTGGTTCCCCATCCCACAAAGGTCTCACATGCCCTTTTCCCTCCCGCTGTTCCCCATCCACCCCTTCCCACTTCCCTGTTCTGGTATTCCCCTACACTGATGTTTTGATCCTTTCCAGCACCAGTGTCCACTCCTTTCTTCTTGTCAGACATCATTTGGTATGTGGATTGTGTCTTTGGTGTTCCAAGATTCTAGGCTAATATCCACTTATCAGTGACTGCATACCATGGGTATGCTTTTGAGACTGGGTTACCTCACTTAGTATGATGTTCTCCAACTCCATCCATTTCTCTAAGAATTTCATGAATTCATTGTTTCTAATGGCTGAATAGTATTCCATTGTGTATATGTACCACATTTTTTTGTATCCATTCCTCCGTTGAGGGACATCTGGGTTCTTTCCAGCTTCTGGCTATTATAAATAAGGCTGCTATGAACATAGTGGAGCATGTATCCTTATTGTATGCTGGGGAATCTTCTGGGTATATGCCCAGGAGTGGTATGGCTGGGTCCTCTGGAAGTGACATGTCCAGTTTTCTGAGGAACCACCAGACTGATTTCTGGTGCTGGCTCAACTGCAGGTCAACATGCAGAAGAATGAGAATTGATCCACTCTTATCTCCTTGCACTAAGCTCAACTCCAAGTGGATCAAGGACCTTGACATAAAACCAGACACACTAAAACTATAGAAAAGAAACTGGGGAAGACCCTTGAGGACATTGGCTCAGGGGGAAAATTCCTGAACAGAACACCAATTGCTTATGCTCTAAGAGCAAGAATAGACAGATGGGACCTCATAAAATTACAAAGTTTCTGTAAGGCAAAAGGCACTGTCAGAAGGACAAATCATCAACCAACAAATTGGGAAAAGATCTTCACCAACCCCACATCCGACAGAGGGCTAATATCCAATGTATACAAAGCACTCAAGAAGTTAGATCCCAGAAAACCAAATAACCCTATCCAAAAAGGGGGTACAGAGCTAAACAAAGACTTTTCACCTGAAGAAATTCGGATGGCTGAGAAACACCTTAAAAAATGTTCAACATCATTAGTCATTAGAGAAATGCAAATCAAAACAACCCTGAGATTTCACCTCACACCAGTCAGAATGGCTAAGATTAAAAACTCAGGAGACATCAGGTGTTGGCGAGGATGTGGAGAAAGAGGAACACTCCTCCACTGCTGGTGGGACTGCAAGCTAGTACAACCACTCTGGAAATCAGTCTGGCGGTTCCCTTTGTTTTTAAAGAGAAAGAGAAAGAGCATGAAGTTGAGTGAGTAGGAAAATGGGTAGGGTCTGGGAGGAGTTGGGGAAGGAAAAAACCAAGCTCAATATATATTATATGAAAATAATTTTTCAATATAAATAATAAACAAAAACCAAATACCTTAGCATAAAAGTGTTATGAACTTTGATACAAATTCAGGAAACTGACAATTTTTCAAAAAAGACTTCTTAGCAAAGCAGCTAATTTAACCCCATAATACATCTAAAAGACAACATACTCTTAATGAGATTTATCAGGTTTTATATTTTAAATCCACTTAATTAACTACTATCAGAATTAGGCAGAAAACCCTCCAGATTATCTCAGTAGGTGAAGAAAAGAATTTGACTAAATTTTTATATCCATTCATCATAAAAATTCTCTGAGAAATATGAATATAAGGGGACTATTTTTTCATTCTAAGTGAAGGTAGCTACAAAAGTCTACATCTAGCATTTTACTTAATGATAAACTATTTAAAATATTCTTCTAGGTTTAAAAACAACCAAGTCTGTGTCACCATTTCCCTTTAATAATGCATCAGAAGTCTTTCACATTACCAGAAAACAAATGTATTCACACTGTAAAGAAGAAGCAAATGAAATGAAAAATGATTTCACACTGAAAATTTTAGAGATTTTTTAAGCAAAATCTAAGGCTATTGAGAATATTTGAATCAAGTTTAATATAAAATTCATTTTTATTTATAAATTCTTGTAGCAAGTAATTAAATATGGAACTTGAGATTTCCATTTGCAATATTACCAAAAGTCATAAATGTCTTACTTTACAAATATAATGAGAAAATGACAAAATACTGGTAGAAGGCCTAAATAGAGCACTGTACTATGGGAATGGATTGTAAAATCTGTTGGTTTTATTAAGATGTTGTTTCTCCTCATTATAATCTATAAACCCAGTAGAACTATAATAAATATATAAAAGGCTGGCATTAACCTAATTAGTCTAGAAAAGAACATAAAACTGGTCCACTTGTACCACCTGACTTTAAGATTTATTATAGCCACACTAATCAGAATGGTGGTAATTACAAAAAGTAGATTATTCAATGAGTTGTAAGATGAGCAATACAGAAAGAGATTGACACTTATTAACCCACTGATTTTCAATATAGGCATAAAACAATTCAAAATAATGAACATTGAAACCAAATATAAATATCAAATTAAATTGCATCAAAGACATAGTAAAAGCTAAAAATGATAAGCTTCTAGGAAAAAAGCTACTACAGAGAAAGGTTGCTGTATGCGGCAAGGAAATTATATGGAGCACAGGAACAAACATAATGGAAACAATTTCCTGGCTTCCATGTGTATATCAGTTTAATCATACAAAGCAAAGGATTCTATGTTAGGATCACAAAAGGGAGAGCATGCAGCATCTGTGTCCCTGGGTCTGGGTGACTTCACTTAGTACATTTTTCTTTCTTTCTTTCTTTCTTTCTTTCTTTCTTTCTTTCTTTCTTTCTTTCTTTCTTTCTTTTCCATTACCAGAGGAACTTTATGATATGTGTCTTATATTTCATCTTTTTTTTGATATATTCTTTATTTACATTTCATTTCCCCTTTCCTGGTTCCCTGCTGCCCAAAGGTCCCACATGCCCTTTTCCCTCCCCCTGTTGCCCCATTCTCCCCTTCCCACTTCCCTGTTCTGGTATTCCCCTACACTGATGCATTGGCCTTTCCAAATCCAGGGTCTACTCCTTCCTTCTTCTTGGACATCATTTGGTATGTGGATTGTGTCTTTGGTGGTCCGAGATTCTAGGCTAATATCCACTTATCAGTGACTGCATACCATGGGTATTCTTTTGAGACTGAGTTACCTCACTTAGTATGATCTCCAGCTCCATCCATTTCTCTAAGAATTTCATGAATTCAATGTTTCTAATGGCTGAATAGTACTCCATTGTGTATATATATACCACATTTTTGGTATCCATTCCTCTATTGAGGGACATCTGGGTTCTTTCCAGCTTCTGGCTATTATAAATAAGGCTGCTATGAACATAGTGGAGCATATGTCTTTATTGCATGCAGGGGAATCCTCTGGGTATATGCCCAGGAGTGGAAATGGCAGGGTCCTCCGGAAGTATCGTGTCCAGTTTTCTGAGGAACCTCCAGACTGATTTCCAGAGTGGTTGTACCATCTTGCAATCCCACCAGCAGTGGAGGAGTGTTCGTCTTTCTCCACATCCATGCCAACACCTGCTGTCTTCTGAATTTTTAATCTTAGCCATTCTGACTGTTGTGAGATGAAATCTCAGGGTTGTTTTGATTTGCATTTCCCTAATGACTAATGATGTTGAACACTTCTTAAGGTGCTTCTCAGCCGTCCGAAGTTCTTCAGGTGAAAAGTCTTTGTTTAGCTCTGTACCCCATTTTTTGATAGGGTTATACTCTTCAAACTATTCCACAAAATAGAAACAGAAGGAACAATGCCCAACTCATTCTATGAAGCCACAATTACGCTGATACCAAAACCACACAAAGATCCAACTAAGAAAGAGAACTTCAGACCAATTTCCCTTATGTACATCAATGCAAAAATACTCAATATAATTCTTGCCAACCGAATCCAAGAACACATCAAAATGATCATTCACCATGATCAAGTTGGCTTCATCCCAGGGATGCAGGTATGGTTCAATATATGGAAATCCATCAATGTAATCCACTACATAAACAAACTCAAAGAAAAAAATAACATGGTCATCTCATTGGATGCTGAAAAAGCACTTGACAAAATTCAGCATCCTTTCATACTAAAAGTACTGGAAAGAACAGGAATTCAAGGCCCATACCTAAACATAGTAGAAGCAATTTACAGCAGACCGGTAGCCAATATCAAAGTGAATGGAGAGAAACTTGAAGTAATCCCACTAAAATCAGGGACTAGACAAGGCTGCCCCCTCTCACTGTATCGTTTCAATATAGTACATTTTTCAAGATCCATATATTTATCTGTAAATTTAATTTTTCCTTACTATTGAGTAATATGCCATTGTGCATATATACCACATTTTCTTTTTCCACTGATGAATTGATAGACATCTTGCTTGATTCCATTCCCTAGTTACTATGAATACTATCCCTGTGAACCAGGATATGCAAGTGTCTTTACAACTGGCTAAAAAGTTCTTTGGGTATGTGTCAAGGTCTTCTATAGCTGGGTCACATGCCAATCCTATTTTTTGCTTTTTGAGGAAATGCTACACTGGTTTCCGAACGGGCTGTATTAGTAGTAGAAGGTACTATGCAGGTACTGTCAGGAAAAATACATTAATAGTGTCACCTAGTACCAGACCCTATATGCTACAATATCAACTTGCCTAGAAAGATTTGAATACTAATACAATAGTGGCATGAATATTTGTAGAACAAACAAATACCTTATATTCTATGAGATCTGCTTCACATGAGCAAATTTATGTCTGGTACTGTAAAAATGATCAAGAGCCCTTGACTGAAAAGATCATAGGCTCTAGAGAAGAACCTACTCTTCTCTCTCTCTCTCTCTCTCTCTCTCTCTCTCTCTCTCTCTCTCTCCCTCTCTTCCTGTCTATCTTCATTCCCTCCCTCCTTCCTCACTCCTCTTTCTTTCTGTCTTTTCATTTTTGGTTAATGGTCTATGTCTCAGTCATTGTTCTAAGGCTGTGAAGACACTATACTCAAAGTAACTCTTAAAAAAGATAGTATTTAATTGGGGTCTTACTTACAGTTTCAGAAGTTAGTCCCTCATCATCATGATAGGGAGCATGATGATGCACAGACATGGTACTGTAACTGAGTGTTCTACATCATGATCTATAGTCGGAGAGAGGGGGACACTAGGACTGGCATGGGCTTTTGAAATCTCAAAGCCTACTTCCAGTGACATGCTTTCTCTAACAAGGCCATACCTACTGCCAACAAGGCCTATCTTACAATCCTTCTTCTCAAATAGTGCCACTCCCTGGTTAATAAGCATTCAGATATATGAGTCCATGGGAGCCATTCCTATTCAAACTACTACAGTCATGATTTCAAACTGCTTTCTTAATACTTCTGATTATGCCCATAAATTCGTGTTGCTTCTAACTTTAGTTTTTCTTTTAAAAAGCAATTGTTTACAGACAAGTAGTTGTTAATGTACTTATACTCAGGTATAAGTGAATCATCTCTATAAATCTCCCCTCATCCAAGATTTAGAGAACATAGAAGAAGAGGGATGCAAAGGCAGAGAAGAGAGCTGTAAAATGCTGGACATGACATGGTTGTTTCACACTTCAAGACACAAGTAGTCATACTACATGACCTATATAAGATACAGCCAATTCCTGAGAGACTCTTACCTCCAAGGTCTCTGGTGCATTCTGGACAGTCCCCCCAACCTCCTATCTCACAAGGTTGCCTGTTTCCATTCTTTCTGCTGGCCCTCAGGGCTTCGGTTCTTTTCCCTCACTCAATATCAGATCAGGTTTCCCTCTCCCCTGGACACCCCCCCCCAGTCCTGCCCAGTCCACTTTCCCTCCCAGGTCTGTCACTCCCTTCCCACTTGTGATTGCTTTCTTTTTCCTCCCTAGTGGGACTGTGACATCCTCACTTGGGAACTTCAACTTGTTGACCTTTTTGAGTTCTGTGGACTGTATCCTGGGTATTCTGTACTTTTTTGTGGCTAAAATCCATTTATTACTGAGCACATAGGGACCTAGCAAGACTGCACTCCAGAAGACCCAAGAAGCAGCTGAAAGAGTCAGATGCAGATATTTGAACCTACCTAATGGAAACAGCTAAACCCTGTTGTTGAATTAGGGAAGACTGAAAGAAGGTGAGAAGAAGGGTAAACCTGTAGTAGGACCAGCAGTCTCAATTAATCTGGACCCCCGAGATCTCTCAAACACTGGACCACCAACCAGGCAGCATACACCAGCTTATATGAGGCATCCAACACACCAATACACATACAGTAGAGGACTGCAGGGTCTGTGTTCATTCAGAGACGAGGCACCTAATCCTCAAGAGACTGGAGGCCCCAGGGAGTTTAGAGGTCAGGTAGGGTGGGGGGGACATCCTTGTGGAGACAGGGGGTGGGGAGGAGGTTTGGGATGTGGAACAATTGAGGTGTGTATTGGGGGAATAAGATATGGAGTGTAAAAACTAATTAATTAGTTCGTTATTAATTAAATTTAAGAAAAGATACAGCCAATTCAAATGCCATCATGTATGGAGAGAAGTACCATGGACTACATACATGGTGGAAGAGCTAGTGATATTTTATGGCTATTGAAGGATAGTCACTTTCCTAGGGGGACTTGACTGCTAGTAGGTTGCTCATATTTCATTGGATGTCACCATACCCATGTGTATAATGAACAGCCCTAATGGGACTCAGGGGTTATTAACAACAACAATGAGGAGGAGGAGAAGGATGACAACTGACTACGAAATGAAGTTGGGAGAGAGATTGAAAATGGGGAATTAGGAGGAACTGGAAGGATGTAGTAGCAAATGGATATGATCAAAATACATTCCTATAACATCTGGTATGATGGGGCTTGCATTTAATCCCAGCATACTAAAAGCAGGGTAGATTGATGTCTGCAAATTTGAGGTCAGCCTGGTCTATATAGTGAGTTCCAGGTCATCCTTGGTTGCATAGCGAGATTCTGTCTCAAGGCAAACCAAAACCAAAATATTACATAAATTTATGACATTTTCAAACAATAAAAAAGTAAGAAGAAACAGTTGATGAATTGATTTCACCAACATTTATAACTTCTGTTTATTGAAGTTGAGAGATACAAATGCAAAGATAGGCTATTAGAAAAGATTTAAAATATAGGACATCTGACCAAAGGAAGGAATTGTTGAATTAAGGGCATACAATGACTACTTTCAGTGAATATATGAAACATATATTAAGGTGATAAGCCCAACAAAAATGATGAAAAGAAAGGAATTCTGGAATAAACACTTAGGAAAATAAGATACTTTAATGTCTCATGAATACATACAACAGTGCTAAGACCTTTTTACAAGTAGTTAATTAAATTATTTTGTAATTCAAGTATCTCATCCTTATATATGTACCTAAAATGAATGCTTAGCTCCACCAAGACATGTCTACAGGAATGTGATGGCTTTATGCATCATAGCCACAAATGAAATGGTATCATCCTTCGGTGGAACATTCAAAAACAGCAGCAGCAACAACAAAAACAGTAACCTACTCATATGCAAAACAACATAAAGGCTCTCAAAATCATTATGCTGTGTGACAGAGAGAGGCTATACTTTATGATGAAAACAGACAAACATAATCAATGACAGTAAGAAGTAGAACAGTGTTTATCTATGGCAGTGTAGGAATTTATTGGAAGGGGGAATTTGGGAATTTTCTAATGTGATGGAAATGGTCTGTATTTTATTAGGCCATTACCTGAGTGTATACATTTATCAAACCTAATCAAAATAACACCTGTCTATTTTATTGTATGTAAATTCTATCCCAATTAAAAAAATCTCCAAGCAATAATTTTGGGGGGTCCATATGGCAATTTCAGACTGGCCAGCAAGACAGGTGAGTGAATTCAGAATTTATTTTGCAACAGTCTTTTAATAGAGATTTTAAATCCAGACACTGGATATATTTGTTTTTAAAGAAACATTTTTTGAGGAAAGTATAAAAGACAGATTGAAGAGGGGAGTATCTGGAGGCTACACAAGTCCAGGCAAAAAAAGTGGTAAGGTATGAAACTAGGGCAAGTGGAAGTGGGTGTGAAGGAGTTGACAGATGGGAGAAATATCATGGAGTGAATGTCAATGGAAATATATGGTGGAATTGAAGAGAGATAGGGAAGAGTTGAGGATGGTTTTCCATTCCCTGATGTAAAACTTGTGCTTTTACTGTTTAGGGAGGGGATAAAGTTGTTGAAGGGTACAAAAAAGAAGCTATTACAGACAAAGTCAAAGTACCTGCAGGATAACTATGTGGAGTTCTAGGTCTTGCCAGTCTCCTGGGCTTCATATCCATCCTTCCAAGTGATGGTTGTAAAACTCCAGAGATAAAGATTAGGTGGCCCAAGGAAGTAAAGAGAACAGAAAGCAACCAGAAGGCTGGAGGCAAGGGATCTCAGCACAGACAGCATATGCCAAGCTTGTGAAAAATGGTTAAGCTCCCAAACACCCAAAATTTGGCCTTCTCACATTCCTAAAGCCCCAGGTGCCCTCGGGTCTTCACCTTTAAACTTCTATCAGTTTTGCTTCTTTCTTACGAGTGATGACACATGAGAAGAGGGACTTAAGAACGTAGATCTGATACTAACTAATTGGTGTCAATTCTCATTGCCCTGTCAGGACCTACTTTTGGCTTGAAAGAACATAATAGAATTCAGTAGAGGACAGTACAAGTCCAGATTCAGGAGCCAGGAACTGAGAGTGGCAAAATGTTAAGTGCTAGGTAGCATTCTGTGAACCTTCTATTTTAATGGCATTATACTAAACATATCATTAATCATAGTCTTATTAATCATTAGAGATTAAATATCAGATGGAATTCCATCTCAAAACCTTACATAATTTTTCTCCTGATGTCTGTGTCAGCAGGTGGTAGTGGCCAGTTTCCTGGTGATGGAGATTGAATATGGCCTCCAAGGTATATGGTTTTTAAGTAATCTCCCTCCTTCCAGTTTCAGACTGAATCAGTAGCCAACAGACACAAACAACAGAACTTTAAGATAAAACTTTAAGATAAAACCAGGGGAGTCAACCAAGTGGAGCTTAGAGGGAAGGGGTTGGGGAGAAAAGAAGAAAGGAATGCAGCCCAAGGCCAGGAAAGAACATTTGTAGAGTCTTCAAGAAAACTTCATGATGCTGAGTTTAGTGGGTTAATTGGCAATTAGCTTTGGGACTTTCTAGAAGCGCCCCATGCCTCTCACAGCTGCATATTTGGATTTATTCTTCTGGTCCTCTGGGCTTCTTTCCTGTTTTCCCTTCCCCCTCCATAACTTATCCTACCCTACCTTTCCCCTCTCCCTCCCCTCTCATACCCAGATCCCTTCCTCTGTCTCCACTGATTTCTTTCCTCCTTCTAAGTGGGATTGAAGCATCCTCTCTTGGGCCTTCCTTCTTGTTAAACTTCTTATGGTCTATAGATTCTATCATGGGTATTCTGTACTTTCTGGTTAGGACATTAGGGCATGGCTAGAGAAACTTAAAGAACATAGACCACAAGTTTATAGAAGCCAGATTGCAGAAAACTGGAGAATGTGGGGTACATAACAGGAAGAATGAAAACCATCTATCTCACTGGGAAGAAAAAAGTGCATAGTGGGTGATGGGGTATCTTGCTAAAGAAGTAGCTCTTGGGGAAGATTTTGCTAGGAAATGAAAACATAAGCATGTTTAATGACTAAGGACAACTATCAAGTGGAGTAGCTAGCAACAGAGAAAAGGATGAGCTGAAGTCAACAAAAAAGGAATTTAATGAAAGGACAAAGAAATAGAAATGGTTAGAGTAAGGAGCAGGAGAAAAAAATAAGCCAACTCATAGCCTATTGTCCAACTTTCAGTGACACCATGGACTGGGAGAGGAAACATGCTCATCTCATGTAATAATCTCAATTTCCTTGTCCCCAATTGACCCTTTTAAATTATATTTACAATTTCCTGCTATTCAGGTATACCTGAGCAGTTTACCCCAACCTCATTCACCTACACAGAAATCTACAACTCATAATTTGTAAAACTTGTTATCTCTCACTTTTTTATATTTTATCTAATCACATTCTCCTTCATACAGTGGTAAATATGATTTCACATCTCTTTGTGGCATAACAGGAGGAATCAAGGTAAGTAATAAGAAATAAAAGTTGGGCCATATCATAAGCTTGCCATATCTCCTAGGTTCCACCTGGTATGACTCATCTACTTGGTGTCTGCCACTTCCAAAGAGCCTGATTTCAATAGGATGAGGTATCATTTGTCTCCCAAAAAGTTTCCCCCGAGCCTTCCAGAGTTTCATTTTTGTGTCTTCAATTTTGCTATATTTGTCTTTTTGGAGATTTTTTCTATATTCTTTGTTTACATTCCAAATGATTTCCTCTTTCCCGGTTCTCCCCTCCCCATAAGTCCCATAAGCCCTCTTCCCTCCACCCATTCCCCAATCAACCCCCTCCCACTTCTTTGTCCTGGTACTCCCCTACATTGCTGCATCAAGCTTTTCCAGGACCAGGGGTCTCTCCTTCCTTCTTGGGAATCATTTGATATGTGAATTATGTCTTGGGTATTCAGAGCTTCTGGGCTAATGCCACTTATCAGTGATTGCATTCCATGTGTCTTGTGAATGAGTTACCTCACTTAGGATGATATTTTCCAGTTCTAACCATTTGCCTAAGAATTTCATGAATTCATTGTTTTTAATTGCTGAGTAGTATCCCATTGTTTAAATACACCACATTTTCTATATCCATTCCTCCATTGAGGGACATCTGGGTACTTTACAGCTTCTAGCTATTATAAATAAGGCTGCTATGAACATAGTGGAACATGGATCCTTATTGCATGCCGAGGAATCCCCTGGGTAGAGTAGTATAGCAGGGTCCTGCAGAAGTGTCATGCCCAGTTTTCTGAGCAACCGCCAGACTGATTTCTAGAGTAGTTGTACCAGCTTGCAGTCCCACCAGCAGTGGAGGAGTGTTCCTCTTTCTCCACATCCACGCCAACACCTGCTGTTTCCTGAGTTTTTAAGCTTAGCCATTCTGACTGGTATGAGGTGAAATCTCAGGGTTGTTTTTGATTTGCATTTCCCTAATGACTAATGATGTTGAACATTTATTAAGGTGTTTCTCAGCCATTTGAAATTCTTCAGGTGAAAATTCTTTGGTTTGCTCTGTACCCCAGTTTTTAATAGGATTATTTGGCTCTCTGAAGTCTAACTTCTTGAGTTCTTTGTATATATTTGATATTAGCCCTCTGTTGGATGTAGGGTTGGTGAAGATCTTTTTCCAACTTGTTGGTTGCCATTTTGTCATTTTGACAGTGTCCTTTGCCTTACAGAAACTTTTTAATTTTATGAGGTCCCATTTGTCAATTCACAATTCTCAAATTCATCTGCAATAACAAAAAACCCAGGATAGCTAAAACTATTCTCAACAGTAAAAGAACTTCTGGGCGAATCAGTATCCTGGACCTCAAGCAGAACTACAGACCAATAGTGTTAAAAACTGCATGGTATTGGTAGAGTGACAGGTAGGTAGGTCAATGGAATAGGATGAACACCCAGAAATGAACCCACACACCTATGGTCACTTGATCTTTGACAAAGGAGCTGAAAACATCCAGTGGAAAAAAAGATAGCCTTTTCAACAAATGATGCTGTTTCAACTGGAGGTCAGCATGCAGAAGAATGCAAATTGATCTATTCTTATCTCCTTGTACTAAGCTCAACTCCAACTGGATCAAGGACCTCCACATAAAACCAGACACACTGAAACTAATAGAAAAGAAACTGGGGAAGAACATTGAGCACATGGGCATAGGGGGGAAATTCCTGAACAGAACACCAATAGCTTTTATGAAATTTTATCTATTTTTTCAAAGACTCAGTTTTCCCTAAAACCTTCTCAGGTACTGACCCACCCTCCCATTGCCACCCCCTCCCCCCTCCCCCCAACATGTATTCAGTTCTTGTTGCTTTCAGGGCACCCTGGTTCCATCTCCTCTGAGAAAAATAACTCTAGTGTTCATGCCTTATTATGAAAGACAAAAATTGGTCCTTTTTCTCAGTTACTCTGTATGCTTATTTATTTTACATGGGAAACAACTTCAACAAGGAACATTTAAACTTATTTCTTGTTTTATAGAGTCTGCATGGTTTTTTACACCAGCTAAGCAATTAAAGCTAGATCATTTTGGCCATAATTTGCAGGTTAATTATCTCAAGGATGATGAGTAAATTCAATCTCCAGTTGTTGAATATAGACTTCAGAGTTCACAGCAGCTCAGCATCCAGAGCTCACAATTTTGAGTGAAGAAAAAATATATTTCTGTGAAAACATCATAACAAATGTAGTTTATGATAATAAACATCTATAATTTCAAGGTTAGAAGTTGCTCATTCTTAGAGCGATGTTTGTAAAAAGCCGCTGTGTTATGGAGGACTCAGCCAGTTTTTGTGATAAGAATTAGAATTTTAGCTTTAATTTGAGAACAGATTTTATGTAGATTTCACTATAAACCTGATTGTTAATCTTTAATTCTAGAATCTGTCTTCTTCTTCATCTAGACAAATAATATCCTAGTTTGCTTTTTATCTCTGTGATAAAGACCATGACTAAAAGCAACTTGGAGAGGAAGGGGTTTATTTGGTTTACAAGTCTTGATCACAGTAGATCACTGGGGCAAGCCAAGTCAGAACTCAAGCAGAACATGAACAGAAGGGCAGAAAATGAAGCAGAGACCACAGAGACCAGTACTTACTAGTTTTTCTCTCCATGGATTACTCAGCTTGCTTTTTTATGCTACCTGGAACTACCTTCCAAAGGGTGGCACCATCCAGAGTGGCCTGGGTTCTTTTGTATCAACCATTAATCAAAACAAAGCACAGACTTCTCTCCAGGCCAATCTGTTGGAGCTAACTCCTCAATTGATGTTTTCTCTTCCTAAGACTCTAGCATGTATCAAGTTGATTCAAAATAAAAACCAACAGAAATGTTAATGACTAACTTAGAACACTGTCTGCACAATTTGCATCTAAAACTTCTTAACATTTTTTCATTAAGAACATTAAGAGCTTAGAGTCCCTGAATAATTTTAATACAGACTGGATCAAATAATGTGCATATATTATAGTCTATATTATTAAATCTGGAAAGTAAATGCTTAATATGCCATTCACTTTCATTTTCATGAGATAGGCCACTTTTTCTCATTCCTCAAGACTATCAGTTAACAAATCTTTCACCCTCCCCAAAGTCCTCTGAAGATACTGTTATAAGTATCACTGATTCCATAGTAGTACTTACAAAATGCACACATTCCTTCATGCAACTACATAATATTTAACTGACTGTACATCATAGAATGATACAATGATTTATTTAACCCAGTTTACATGGGTGTTTCAATATTTTCAATCAATGTTGCAATAAATTTTCTCAAACATGTAAGTTAGGAATGTGTTGGATAGTATACAGAGATTGAATTGCTAGTTCCAAGCAACTTGGTACAGCTACACAGAAGTCAGACTAACATATACTTCCATCAGCAATATCTGAAAGAACATTTCCCAATATCGTCTCCAAAAGAGTATATTAAAAGTATATTCTTAGGCCGGGCGTGGTGGCACACGCCTGTAATCCCAGCACTTGGGAGGCAGAGGCAGGCGGATTTCTGAGTTTGAGGCCAGCCTGGTCTACAGAGTGAGTTCCAGAACAGCCAGGATTACACAGAGAAACCGTCTCAAAAAACCAAAGGGAAAAAAAAGTGTCTTCTTAAACTTTAAATTTACACTGCATTTTTAAAATTCAAGTTTAGGGACTAGAGAGATATGGCTTAGTAGTTTAGAGCACTGTTGGTCTTGCAGTGGACCTGTTTTTTTTGTTGTTGTTGTTGTTTGTTTTTAATGCTAAGTACTGCATGGTGGTTAAAAACATCTGTAACTCCAGTTCCACGGGACTCATCACTTCTTCTGACCCTTACAGGTACAAGAACACACATAGTACACAGGAATTCATGAATGAAAAACACTCATATACATAAAAATAAAATAGATCTATTTAAAATAAAATAAAATTCAAACCTAGCATCTTCTGGGATGGCAGTTCCAAATAATGCTGTCTGTTTGAACATTTCCTGATGACATGAATCTATCATTCTTCTGAATAGGCTTTCTTGGTTTCCAAAGCATGTGGATGAGTTTTAGCCTCATTTTTGACTATTTGATATTTCCCTATGTGGTTATTTCCTTTTACTGACCTAGTAAATTCTATTTTCTGAGATGACAGGGTAAGGCAAACATGATACTGTTATGTTTTGAATACGAAATTGCTTCCCTAGACTCATGTGGTATGGTATCTACTTGGTTCCAAGTTAATGGTGGTGTTTTGGGCAGTTCTGAAAATTTAAGGAGATGGGCTTAATTGGAGAAAGTCCAATTTTTGACATTATAACAGGTCCCTAGTCCCTCTTCCTCTCTCTGCTTCCTGTCTACTTCTTCATCTACATGTTCCCACTGCCATAAGGCTCTGCCTTGCCAAGGGCCCAGATTTGATGGATCCAAGGACCAGAGACTGACATCTCAGAAAATACAAGTCAAAATCTTTCCTTCTTTTAGTTGTTTCTGACAAGCATTCTGGTCATAACTATGCAAAGTAACTAACACATCACCTACAGAGATTCTATTCTCAGGGTCATATAATTTAAGTGTCAACACTTCAAAGATTCAAAGAGTGCATGACGAGACAGTTAAGATGGGTCGTCATAATGGTAAGCACAACTTGGTAGATTCTTGCATTTTTCCTTCATTTGCAGCTTTAATATTTCCTTAAAACCATTTATAACTTCAAACAATAACTGCCTTTGAGACTAAGGAGAAAATGAGAGATTTGGATTCCTGGGAACTAAGTGTTATATAACTGTAGGTGAGTCATTGTTCTGTAGTAAAGGAAGATAGTCTTGAAGCTTATTACAGGCTGTCGAGGGTGGCAGTAGATAATGATGATAACACAATTCCTCTTCTCCTTTTCCATTTATAAGAAAAGAAACATTGTGATATGAGATGGTACATAAATTCTAAATAATTCATCTCTTGAGCATGGGTTTGGTAAAGACTTTTGAATATACATTTACTAGTTATCATCTTATATTGTATGGCTTCATTTTGTTATAGATTAATGGTACGTTTCAAATTACTAGTATGAATTGTTTCTGAATACCACAGGTGCTATGGTTATAATCTGAATAGAAAATATTGATCTGAATGTCTTTTATGAGGTTTGAGTATAGACTTGTGCTTATGCCTGAAACACTGTTAGAATGAAAGCAATCTGATTGAATATGAATGATCAATACAGTTTTAAAAGTTTGGACTCTGACAGTGAGTATCCAGCTGTTGTATTTTCTTTGTTGTCAAAATAGCCATGGTTTAGAGATGCCATTATCAGTAGTAAGATGGTCACTTTTGTGTCAACTTTGAATTATCTCAATCTTGAATCAGTTCAATCCTCAGAGAGACTAAAGTGGTCTTCTTAGACCAACTGAGTGCCAGAAGCATGAATACATTCTCTCTGTGGGGCTGTGACATTATCCACAATATCAATTTATTTTGAAAAACTCCACATATATTCTCTAGCAGTCAATAAAAATTACCAACTATATCATAATACATATTCACCAAAACACAGGGACATTAAAAATGTAGTTTATAAGCATACAATTTAAAATAATTGTGATTAGTATTTTCAAGAGCTTAAATGAATAGATGAATCAGCAAAGACCTGTAAAATACAGTGTGATTAATTAGAAATTCAAGAAGTGAAGATGTACTATTTGAAAAATTAAGAACTCCATAGGTTGACTTAATCACATGTCAGACACAGATTAAAAGTCAATAGTAAACTGGAAAGTTGAAAAAATGCATATTCAGACAACATGGAAAACAGAAGGATGGGGCATACAGACAGAGCACATATGTATATGGAACAAAATGAAAAATTACAATATGTATTACTTGAGATACAAAGAAAGTTGTAAAAGAATGTAGAAAAGGTCATATTCGAAGATATAAAGTTTGAGAATTGATAGAAGCCATCAAAGCACAGACTCAAGGAATCACACCAGTCCAAAACAGGAAACTTCAATGAAGGATAGAATAGCAAAGATTTTGAAAACCAGCCTATGATAGCACAATATCTGATATAGTTTAAAATAACTAGAATTATGATACCGAAAAAGATTATAAGGGTGAAAAAGAAGCAAATGGAGTGTGTGTGTGTGGGGGGGGAGGCGGGAGAGGTGCAATGGCCTTTTCAGTTTTCCAGAGGAGTCTCACTTTTCATTAGACCATTAAGTTGATACTTGTAATTTCTGGAATAAACACTAAAGAACAGCATTGCTAAACAACAATAACATTCAAGTATGAAACAGTACACGGCATCCAAGTATGAAAACATCATAATGAAGCCCATCGTTATTTTACAATGATATACACTAATAAAAATAAACCAAAGAAGGAAAACGATAAAAATATTTCAAATCAGTGGAGAGAAAAAAATATAAAGAAATGAAATAAAGGAAACAAATCAATTTAGATGCCTAGCCTCATCTTGCTATCATTTGCGGCAGTACAGTTTGCTTTTGGTGGAACTCTCGGTGCAATTTTGTTTATTTCTTTAATTTAAAATTTTTTTTCAAAATATCTGTATGCTCATATAATTATAACACTATGTGCATGTTTTTGTCATATATCTACATGTTCCATGCAAATGCATGCCTGTGGATACCAAAGCAGAGCATCAGATCCCTTTGGGTCTGAGTTACAGGCAGCTGTGAGCCACTTTCATGGGAATCAAAAAGAGTCCTGTGTAAGAGTAACAAGAGCCCTTAAATGCTGAACCATTGCTCTGGGCCCTGCTTTTCATTATTCTATAAATTTGGGGGGATTTTTTTAAATACATTTATCAGTAGCCTAGTTACTGATGTGTTTAAAAACATCTTTTTTTTACATGTGAAAAGAAATTCTTTTGTTTGCAACTATTCTAAGGGAAGTGAATGCACTCAAATGTGCCAAAGTTTTGTTGCTGTTTTATTGTAATTACTTGGGAACAAAATAGCATTTACAGTATCAAGTCTTCTATTCTGTAACCATCTTTCAAACACCAATAGAACAATGAAATTTTGTATTTTTTATAATGACCCTGAGGTGATTTTGAAGAAATAAATACACTGCACAGTTGTGCCTTTAATATAATCTATTTTGTTGCTGATTAATTCTTTCAAAGGTACTAGCTCAAGATTTAACATAACAAAAGCACTGGGTGCTCAAGACTTCATTGTACCTCACTAAAATTTGTTCTTGTTCTTGACCTAAGAATAATAAGAAAAAAGTTGACATTTAATATCCCCCATTGTTCAAATATCATCAAACCTATGAGTAATTAAGGAAGAGCACTGGCGTTCCATCCCTGTAAACTGGCAGGTTTGTGTTAATGGTCAAAATAGCGAGTAATTCACCTGCCAGTTTGTAAATTTCCTCAGTTCACAGACCAACTATGGTTCTCTTGACACTTAACTGTGGTTCCTTCACTCTTGGCACCTTTTCAGCACCTGCTTCAGACTCTCCAGTACGGCAGTTGCTAAATATTTTGAGTAATGGGCCACATAAGGACACTATTGTGCCTTCAGATGGATTAGAAACTACTCTTTGCTGCTCATATAAGTCAATTCAATAGAAATTAGTACCAAAAATTCTCCCAGGGATCTACAACATCTCTCAATGGTAGGTGCATGCACATTTTCAATGTAGCTTTTCATAGCAGCTTCTGTGATTTGGTTTCATAGTTTATTTAGGGCTCTAGAAACAGCAGTATTGGTTTAGCCAGCCATGCTAATTTATGTTTCTCCAGAAGGATGAAGGTTCTGATATAATTAGGATGAAGGTTCTGAGGCAAATAGGAATGGTGACCAAACAGAAGTGTTTGATTAAGCAAAATGACATGTTTTTTGTTGCTACCATTCCTTCCAGTATTGAATGCACATCTTAAAGCTATTCTACCCAGGGTCTCACAAGTCTGAGGAACAGATAGATACTCATGTTCTGTTTGTCATGGATTGGTTTCTGAAGGCTTCGATGTCCTAATAATGATGGCCTGCTTTGTAGGAGTAGGTAGAACAGGTGTGAATCATTGGGGAAAATCCAATGTCAAAGAAAAGCAGATAGTAGTATTTTAATTTATTATAGGCAAAGTTGCACTCTAAGTGTAAAGTCCAAGGTGCCCTGATAATCTAGGCTTAAAAACTCCCACCGGCTCCATGATTACCATCTAGATGAATATGTGAGTAGGTGAATACTTATGTTGAGTTCAAGTAACTATAAGGGATACATTTCTCATCCAGACATCTTTTCTAAAGAGTGAAGTCCAAGCAGGAATGAAATAAAATAGCTGACATTAAAGTGTCCCTAGCAACTTTAATAATCTTCTTTGAGATATCTCAGCAGCAGTTTGTCTATTTGTCTTTATAAATTCCTTGATTCAACCCTCATCTCTTTTCTATTGGGAGAAAGGAAAGAGAGGAGCATGCTAGGCCTTTTCTGGTGAGTGGAGGAACAGCTCCATCCCCGTAGGGTCTGGAGAAGACTGACCATGCACACACAGTGTCTCCATGTTGAGATGCTCTCTGTGTTGCTTTTTGATATGGTCCATGTGACTACTACAGTTTGTGATTTGCTTAAGGTCTTGGCAAAATGGAAGTAATCATTGGACCTGGATGTATTCTAAACTTTTAGTTTAGATAGAATCATAATTCTCTTTACTGTACCACTGTTAATATATGGAGCCCTTACTGGAAGCTATGGTGCTGTGTCTTTTGTATGGATTGGATTATTTAATCTTTACAAAAACTCTCTACAGACAGTACTCATTACAAGGCATGTTTTAGATATAGACACTTCATTGAACTCACCAGACTTTGTTAATAAAGAGGAAAGTGTTTCCTTTGCATTCAGTAAGTGTGTAAGGGTAGATGTTGATTAGATAGATATTCAGTAAGTGTGTACGGGTAGATGTTGATTACTATCTAAAAGGCATTTTGTTCCCAAGAACTCTTTACTCAATGGCTTTATCATTCTTGTGACAGCCAATAATCGCATTCTGTTTTCAAAAGGGTGATTTTTTAAATGTCTGCTAATACTTATTATGTATTTATTAGTCAGCATCCTTATATATAAAATGTTTCTGTTATTCCTTCCTCTCTTCTTTTCTCCCAAGAATCATTTAGACCTGTGGGGTTTTATTTATTCAGCCAACATTAATTTATGCCTATTATTATTTTTGATGCTCAAATTGTCTCAAATTTGCCCAGTAGGAATGATCTGAAGCTGGCCTTCATGTCCTTTTAATATTCTGAATGCTTTTCTTACTCTCTGACATGCTAACATATTTCAAAATTATTACCATACTTTCCCTGTCTAAGAGCTAAAACCTGCCATTCCTCTAGAGATAATCTCAGGGGTAAATATAGAAACCAAATCAGGCCATTAGGTATGCTCATTACTGCTTGCTATTATCATTGTCTCTGGGCTCATCCAGTAGACAAAACTAGAAAAGGTTCATTTTGGGTTTCCATTTTCATCCTTCCAATGGATAACCAAAAGGATAGGAGGATTCTCAGCTGTTTGTGACTTTGTGACTATTCTTGCACTTGTCTCTAACAACTATTAGAAACCATTGCTTTCTGCAATCAGCTGTGTCTTTAGACAACTTTTCTTAGCAATGAACTCTGGTTCCAGAAAATATTTTGTTTTGCCCTGCCCTGCCATTCTTCCTTATTTTTTATTCTTTTCATGTTTTTTTTTTCATTTGAGACAGGGTTTCCTAGCTACTCTGTAAATGGCTATATAGGGGTCAGGCCTTGAACTTGGAGCTATCCTCCTGCCTCACAATTTCTGGGACTGCAATTTTGTGCTACTGCACCCGAGTAGAAAAGATTGCAGTGACTTTTGTCCCAGTCTGGCTTTTTATCTACTGCTATTTGCCAAATCTTATAGATAGGCTAAGACTGGATAACAAAAGCCACCCAAAACTCTCTCACAAGCCCATTGCATTCCTAGCTTCTAAGAAAAATAGTATTTCAAGGATTTAATGGACTACTTGGAAGGTATAGAGCCTGCAACAGCTTCCATCCAGAATTATTTTCTGTTCAAAGGCAAACTATCACTTTATTATCTTCCAAGGATTTCTAATAAAACTATACCTTTCCCATTTTCATTTCATCTTGCTTATGATTATCATGAACATCTTGTTTGCATTTGAAAAGTAATTCCAAAGAAAGAGCAAACTTAATTAAAGGCAACATCCTTCCTTTACATTTATTGTGCTACTTTTATTAAATTTAGCCGATCAGTTTTACAGTGGGAAGAGTGATGTTTGTGTATGCATTAGCTCATCTGAGCACTTATTTAGATACTGGTAGTCCGGTGGCTTCTCTTTCAAACTGGTCTTTTCCTGTGGTAGGAAAAGAGATTAGATAACTAATAATAATAATTTCCTATTTTTAGTTTGTTGTAGTCCTCAGGTCTGATCCATGGCCTGCAGCCTTTCTTTTCTATATTCTATATTGTATTTCTTACCTTCATTTCTCTTTCACCATTAATTAATTATTCTCTTTACATCCTGATCACTGCCCACCTCTTTTCCCAATCCTCCTCTCACAAGGTGCCTCAATGTATTCCCCTTCTCTTTCACCTCTGAGAAAGGGGAGTGTTCCCCCCCCAATCCCTGTACCAACCAACCCTGACAACTCAAGTTAATGAAGGACTAGGTACAACCTTTCCCACTGAAGCCAATCAAGATAGCCCGGTTAAGGAAACAGCATCCACAGGCAGGTGACAGAGTAAGCTCCTTCTACCATTGCTGGGGACCCAAATGTGGTCCTTTTGTACTGTTAATCTCCTTTGCATTATTAACATCCTTGTTGAGGATAGTTTCTAGCTTGGCCCTCTTCAGCAAGCTACTTCATCTTTCTGTATCTTTGATTCCTTATCTAGACATGAGCAATAATGACAGGACCCACCTCACAATGTTGTTGTGAAGATTAAATGAATAATGCATACGAATCACATAAACATATCTTGTGGGATTAGAGAGATGCCTGAGCACTTAAGAGGACAAACTACTCTTCCAGAGGACTCAGGCTCAATGCTTTTTAAAAATTGATTTTTAATTATTTTATTTATTTATATCCCAAATGTTGACCCCCTCCCAGTCATCCTCCCAGAATTCTTCACTCCCTCCTCTTCCCCTCTGAGAGGGTTCTCCCTCCATCCTGTTTCCCTGGGGCATCAAATCTCTACAGGAATAGGCACATCCTCTCCCACTGAGAACGATATATGTGTGAGGTGGGGTGGGGATATGGGGCTGAGAGCACCCTGTGTATGCTCTTTGGTTGGCAGCTTAATCTTTGGGAGCATAGTTGATAACTATCTGTAATTGCAGTTTCAGAGAATCTGACACCACCTTCTGGCCTCCACAGCCACCAAACACATGAATTGGACACAGACATACATGCATACAGAACACCCATACACATAAAACAAAACAAAGTAAAATAATGAAATATTAAGGTAAATTAATGGAACTGGGAAAATTATAATGAATAAGTTAACTCAAGTTCAGTAAGGCAATTTGCACTTCAAATATTTTTTCTTTTTAATTTAAAAATGTTATTATAATTTTATTTTTTAAGATTATATCACTTATCTCTTCCCTTGCATTTCCTTGCTCTCTTTCAAATTCATGGCCTCTTTAGTTTGATTGTTGTTATATAGGTGTACATGCACGAATATGTGTGTGTGTGTGTGTGTGTGTGTGTGTGTGTGTGTATTTCTTAATATAAAAATACAATCTGCTTGGCATACACAATGTTACTTGTAAGTATATGCTTCAGGATTGACCATTTGTTATTAAACAACCAATTGGTTAGCTCTTGCATGGAGAACACCGTTTTGTCTGCTCTGTCTCCCAATGTTTCAATTTGTATGTTTAACTTATAGGACAAGTGGAAGCCAGAAAACAAGGAAGGAGTCTCTTGGGCAAAGACACATTAGGGAGGGAGAATAGTAGATTAACCATAAAGGAAAGACACATTAATGAATTGGAATAGTGGGGTGGGAAGGCTTAAGAAGAAGAGGTGTGGGAGTATGGGGTAAACAGGGTAAAAGGGAGGACTAAGCCAAAGGAATTATAACCCAACTTAAAATAAAAATAGTATTTGGAAAGAGTACTCCACATTTAAAAGCAAATGACCAGAGTTCATACAGGGTAGCTTTCAACTGCCTGGAACTCCAGCACCTGGAGTATTCAGTGCATCTGACCTCTGCAGGCACCTGTACTCACATGTGCAGCTTCCTGCTTTCTCTCCATTAAAAGGCAAATAAGTCATTTTAAACTGAAGAGATAGTAGGGCAAATGCAAAATGAAAAAAAAGAGGAAACAACAGAGGGTTAACGAGCTAAGTGAGAATGAGAACAGAAAGAAAAAGGAGTTGGTGGGTGGGTTAACCAAAACTAAGAATCCATGAAAACGCTTTACTGCAACCCACTACTTAGTACGCTAATTTCAAATACAGCTTTAAACGAGTTGAGAGTCTAGAGAGATGGTTCATCAGTTAAGAGCAGAGGCTGCTCTTCTCATGGATGCTGGTCCAACTTCTAGCACCCACACAGTGGTTCACAACCATATGCAATTCCAGTTCCAGAGGATCCAATGCCTTTCTGTGACCTTTAAGGCAACAGGCATGAATGCTGTGCACAGATATTCAGAAGTCAAAACACCCATTCATGTAACAGAAAATAATAAAGAATTGGAATAGATTTGCCCTGTTTGTGTGGACAATGATATGCCCAGAAGACAGAGGTTATTGAATGAAAATAACAGTGCCAGGCATCGAATACCTCCCTAAAAATTATTGGTCATAGAGGCACCAGATGTTCCTCAACTAAAAACTATTGCTGTCACCCTTTGTTACTCCCACAGTAACTACATGGTGAGACCCAATTGCTGAAGACACTACAAACTTTCTCTATAGAACACAGAGTATTAGATCTCAAGCAAACTAAGAAATTTCCTCCCTGACTAGTTTTTTTTGTTTTGTTTTTTTATTTTTAATTGGATATTTTGTTTACATTTCAAATGTTATCCCCTTTCCCCATTTCCCTTCTGCAAACCTCTTATCCTCCACCTACCTACCCACTCCTGCCTCACCTCCTTAGCATTCCTTTACGCTGGGGCATCAAGCCTCCATAGGACCCCATAGGACTCTATAGCCTTCCCTCCCATTGATATCAGAGAAGGCAATCCTCTGCTACATCTATAGCTGGAGCCATGATTCCTTCCATGTATATTATTCGGTTGATGGTTTAGTCCCTGGGAGCTCTGAGAGGTCTGGTTGGTTTAGATTGTTGTCCTTCCTATGGGGCTGCAAACCCCTTCAACTCCTTCAGTCCTTTCTCTAACTCCTCCATTGGGGACCCCCATGCTCAGTCCAATGGTTGGCTGTGAGTATCTGCATCTGTATTTGTCAGGCTCTGGCAGAGCCTCACAGGAGACAGTAGTATCAGGCTCCTGTCAGCAAGCACTTCTTGGCATCAGCAATAGTGTCTGCTTTGGTGCCTGCAGATGGAATGGATCCCCAGGTAAGGCAGTCTCTTCACAGGAGAGCATTTCATGTCTGGTGCTGTAATCCTGGTTAAAGTCCAGGGCTGGGAATGTTGTAGCCCATAGTATACTGGCATACCATATGCTAAGTGGTATAGTGGCATGTAAGGGTATATGGTATAATGACAATAAGGCTATTATCATTTTGATAAGTGGTACCATCAAGCATCCTTCTCAATATTTATATTTATGTACATAGACCTGGGCTATTCTCAGCCTTGATCAGAGAAACTTCTTTTTATTGTGGGCAGTATTCAGTGCAGAGAAGCATATGCACTTAAGCCACTGCAAATAAAAACCCCACTTTCGCCAGAGTTCAGGGAACATTGCAGAGGAGGTGAAATGACTGTAAGAGCTGAAGGATGAGGAGGAATGCTATGAAGTGCTGTCTTGTGGTCGTGGAATGCCTATTGCACTCATGAACTCACAGTAGCTGGGGTTATTTACACAATACCTATATGTGATGGAGCCAGCCAAACTCCCAGCATAGTTGACAAGACCTACAAGATCAAGCCAGCCAAACTCCCAATATACTTGGGATAGAGAATTTTCAAGCCCCACTTACTGTAGAAGCTGTTATGAGTGGATAGTTGTTGGAAGGTATCATTTTTCTTTGAGGATGTGGTTACTCATTGGATTCCCTTGCTCCATGCATGCTCTGCACCCATGCACACATGGGAAGCACTAACTGGACTTAATGGGTTATCAAAAATATGAAGTTTGAATGGAAGTGTGTTGAGCATGGTGTGGGGGGAATGGGAAGAAAGCAGTAAGGTATAGATGTGATCATATTTCATGTATGTGAGCATATTACATGTATGAAAAATTTCAAAAATAAAAAAATACAAAACCCTCAATAAATACGTGCATGTGTTACTTATTTGCTGATAATTATAACCTATATAACATATTGGGAAAAGCTCAGATCATCCTGTTTTAAGCTAAAATTCATGTTTTCCAACACTCCAAAGATAAATACAAAAAAAGACCAACACCTTGACTTTTAGCAAGTAAGCAAAGGTGTCTCATCTGAGCAAAGGCAAATGGCAGATACTGGTAAGGACAGAAGAATACGTGGATCATTGTTCCTTTCTTTATAGATTGACTTTGTTTTCATCCTGTGTCTTGTGCTACTTCTGCCAACTGTATCTAGAGCGTCCATAATCAGGGAACAATACAACATTCTCACTCAGGAAACCCAGAATCAGTACAAAGAGGATGTGTAGAAGAAGCTAATAGTATGTTGTTTGCTCTTCTTTGACCCTGGACCAGGATCTAGCTTCCTTCTAGATGCCAGTATCTGCATCTCTAGACATGAGAACTTTTCATTGAAACTGGAAAAGCAGATGGCAAATAGCAGTGAAATAAACCCTTTATTTTCACATCAGTAGCCCTAAGCCAATGATTGCCAGAAATTGGGTATCTATTTCCAATAAATCATCCCTCATAAAATAGGATAACCATGAAGTATATATTTTGTACTGCTTCCTAGGGGGTTCTGTTGAGATTTGACTTCAGTTGCTGCTATGGTGGTGGAATTTACAGTGTACCTTGAATATTTCTCTTCCCTTATCTATAGTCTTTTCTCACTGTTCTAGCAGTGGTCTCTGTGTCAAGCACAAAATAGAATCCTCATTCCATAACCTGGTCTCCTATATCCAAACAAGAGGGATCCTTAGTTTTCCCTCCATTCCATCTTCTTGATGATCATGTCTTTGATCAATACCACTACCCAACCATAGTGTGTGTGTATGGGGTGGGAGGAGTGCCTCTTTAAAATAAAGTTTTAAACTCTGTATTGCTGCATTCCTTTGGAGATTTTAAGTTTCAAATATAGTGGCATTTAAGTAATTATTTGGTCTGCTTCTCCTTTTTGACAGTGCATAAACTGGTTCTTTTCTCAGGATACAAGAGAGTGGCTGGGAACTGGATATTAAAACCAACTCTGGCACAACAAATGAAAGACCTCTTCTACTGTTGCTTGTGAAGAATAACAAAGGTAGGATAATATGCAGCAAAATTACTTGCCTCTTTGAGCTGGCAAGGAATATAATTAAAATAAAGAACTGACATCTTATGTGACAGAGTCTGAGTAGGAAGCATAGCATTTATTACCTCCTGTTCACTAGCTTTTCTTTGGAGGAAAAAAAGTCAGCAAGATTTTATCTTGGATGACGCCTACTCACCTGGCTTGGCTTAAGCTAAAAAACATTAAAATGGCGTGGTGTGAAGTAATAGACCAGATATGCAATTTGACCATGTTATGGCTTAAACACTAAAACTAAAATGTATTTTCCCAAAAGAGGAATTATCTAGAAATCTGCCCTATACATTAAGATCTAATAGTGGCACAAACTATTACATATGTTGCGTTGTTCTCATCGACACACAGCAATGCCTGTTCTTTGGGGTTCTATCAGGAGATCCCTGGAACTAAAACTCATTCAGTGTATATCCAAATTCTTAGCAATGACACCATTGTTTGAATCAGAATATATGTAAGCCATGAAATAGGTTCTAAGAATTTTTTTATCTTGTAATCATTTTTTAATCTCCTATAATTATTCATAAGGAGAGGCACGATGAGAATGTTGCCCAGACTCTCCGTGGAGGAGAAAAGGATAAAATTTGCTGAACTTTGGAGTCTTACTAAAGAATTCTTCTCAGAACTTAAGATCCCTCAAATCTAGTCCTCATCTCAGACCACAGCATCCTTCCTTTCCTAAATACAGTCTCTGAGTAGGAGGTTCTCAATGTAGTACTGACGTAGGTGTGAATATTCAGTGTTTAAAGTCATGGGAAGCAACTTAAATTAAATTGCCTCGAAGTTTTTTAAGCTTTGAAATTCTATTTTGGATTTTTTTTTTTCAAAAAGAGGGGTAGGGAGAGAGAAAACAGCTTGTTCGCTGGGTATCTTTTGTCTACCCACTCCCCTCCCCAATTCCCTGGGATTCAAAAATTCAGTTTTGGGGTACCAGCATAGCAAGTCTGTTAGTACTAGAGAAAATGTACATTTGGCATGTTCTTTTGTACTGATGATTAGTGAAAGGAAACAACACTCTTTTCAGTAAGGTCTTCTCCTATACAAAGTAGAGTTGCAGCCATCATAAAGGGAAGCTGTATTTATAGAGCCATGTTCTCTTGCGAGCTTGTGTGTGCAATCTGCTCCTGACCATCCCATCTGGCATGGACTGAAGAGATTCGAGATTTGGGATTAGTTAAAGCAACACAGTTTTTAAAAATCTTCTGAGGAATAAAAGGTTCCAGTATGATTTTCATAAATTTTCAGAATCCCCTTATCTAAGTTATTGATATGAACTCACTTTACTGTCCACAAATGCGACAATGATGGTGTATGATCTACAGGAGGGTGGTTTTAAGTTAAAACTGGTCATCAACCCATGAACAAGTGTTTTAATTTTATTTCCAAATCCCTAACTTATATGAGTTTGAATCTTGTCGGTTGTTTTTGTGTATGTAACTCAGTGGGTGAATATTTGTTCTACTTTGTAAGTACATGTATAATGTTCATTTACAAAGTGAACAGTTGCAGTACTAATGCTTGTCAATAGTGGGTGCTAAATGAATAATTGTGGAATAAAAAACACCACTCCCCATTGTATCTTAGCATTATATAGGTTTTTATTTTTTAGTAGTACAACTATCATTTTACTCGATTCTTACAAGTAACTAGGGAATAAACCAATGGTCACTAATTCTATGTCCTTAATGAAAGTTACCCAACTGTCAAATGATGTGGTTAGGATTTAAACTCCAATTATAGAAGAAAAAAAAAGACAATACCCTGGCTTTACCAGCGTTGAAGCATGGAATTGAGGTCTCTCTTGGAAAAGAACACATGGTTTGGGTTGATGTAAATTTAGGGCATGATATACAGGAAATAATTCAAAGTTTTGTGGCCTGATAAATTTGACTATTTTTGGCTATTTTATGGAGAGCTCTAGATGGATTGTTAATGCAATTCTACTTCATTGGAAGATTTGGAGCAAGAGATTAGCATCTTTTTACGCAGATTATCTACTGTCCACGATGAACTGAAGGATGGTGACAATAGTAACAAGAACAACTGTTTTTGCCTCAAAATGGAGAGAGAAAGAGAGAGAGGGGGGGGAAGGGAAGGGAAGGGAAGGGAAGGAAAGGGAAGGGAAGGGAAGGGAAGGGAAGGGAAGAGAAGAGAAGAGAAGAGAAGAGAAGAGAAGAGAAGAGAAGAGAAGAGAAGAGAAGAGAAGAGAAGAGAGAGAAGAGGAAGAGATTGAATGCAGAGGGATTGAATTGGAGGGAATTCAAGGTGAAATGCTGTGCTCATAGACAGTGACTTGAGTCAGAGGAGACATTGTGGAGGCACCTCATAAACTCCTCTTTTTTTGTAGAGGAAAGTGTAAGGATTTTTATGAGCAGTTAATGGTCACCTAAGATTAGATAGCAGCAATTATGGCAGACTCAGCTAACAGTAGCCAGCCTTTTAGTAACACTGTCAGTAGTATGGAAAAGCAAGGAAGATTAAAGTGATAAGGTATTGTATAGTTGGAGATTTATACCTAAGACATGTGCCAGTAAGACTGTTAACTACAAATTAGGGTAAAAGGTACAGGAGTGGGCAAGAGTGGAGGTCTGCATGTAGCTAGAAAATGAACATTGAAACCTATGATGTGTGAAGATACAGGAAAGAGAATTATAGCATCAGAGGGAGGAATTTAGGAGTCTGAGAACTGACAATTTCAAATGTCTAGTAAATGATTACAATGCAAATTGAGATGAACCATTGTGATTTATGAAGTCCCTGTGATAGAGACCAGAATAACAAAAAAAACATTAACAATCATGCTGATTTTTTTTCTGAGAAGAGTATATAGCAGAGAATAGATACATACAGTAAAACTTAATTTATATAGAAAGCCTGAATAGGAACATAATACAAAATAAAATGAATTTCTTCATATCTGACTATCTCCTTTCCTGACTAACTTCATCTGAACCCCCACCACTTTCTTTGTCAAAGGATAAATCTTCCATGAACATAATTTTGAAAGCTTGCTTTTTAACACTGCTGTTAAACTCATAAAAGGCCTATTTGCCATTTATAGGAAAGAAGAAAAGTATACTTTACTTTTTATAAATGACTTTTTGGATGAATAGAATAGAATGGAATGGAATGGAATGGAATGGAATGGAATGGAATGGAATGGAATGGAATGGAATGGAATGGAATGGAATGGAATGGAATGGAATGGAATAAGGTTTAAACAATGTATTACCATTTTGGTAGAAAAGAAATTGAAAACAAAAACCAGAAAGTATGAAACTATAATAAGAAGGTTGCAAACTAGATTGGAATGGACTATTGCAGACTTTGCTAGAAAGGGCCTGTCTTAGTTTTCTATTTCTATGATAAGCCTTCAAGACCAAAAGAAATTTGGGGAAGAAAGGCTTTATTTCATCTTGCAGGTTTAAGACCACACTCCATCATTCGTGGAGGTCAGGGCAGGACCTCAAGGAAGAAAGCTGTAGGTGGACCTAAAATAGAGGTCATGGAGGTGTGCTGCTTACTGGCTTGCTCTCCTGGTTTTGCTCAGTATTTTATATAGCATCCAAGACCCATAGCCCCAAGGGAAGCACAGCCTATGGTGATCTGGGCTCTGTCACATCAATCATGATAATGTATTGAAACTTTAAAACTGTAAGCCAGCCCTAATTAAATATTTTCCTTCATAAGTATTGCCTTGATTATGGCATCTCTTTACAGCAACAAAATCCTATGACAAACAGCATGTCAGACCATTTTACAGGGTGAGACTGTGGCCCAGACAATGATGGATCAGTAGTTGGTGGGATGACACACTGAGTAGGACTACTTAGTTATGTCTTTGCCCCACTAAGCTTTAATTTCACTCCAGGATCTAGAAAACAGACAAAGGGGTGGAGTTCAGTAGCTGGACCTCTTTTGCTTTATTTCCAATTTGTCTGCTTTCTACTTTTAATTGGCTTATGAAGGATGGGTGGCCAGACCTGGCTTGAGCCACCAAACGTGACTCCACTTTTGATAATACTGTTACTTAAAAGAAAGGTTTCTTTTGTCTAACTAAGGGAGTTAAGGCTCTACTGTCCATATATGTTCTTGTTATGTTCCTCCAAAGCTCTCCCAAATTCATCAGAAAGTTTACATTTTCAGAATAATTAGTTTCTCCCTCTTCTGTCTTATTATGTTCACAATTTTGATGTCTCTTGGAGATGTTTTTAATAACTTGATTTCTTTACTACTTACATACTTAATATTATCTAAAGCTTGATTTTTTGCTACTGCCATTTTTTTCAAATCTACTTTTATTTATTTACTCTCCATTAATTTAAATCTGGGATGGGTACAGCATCACCTGTATTCTGTGTCCAATGGCCTTTGCAGGAAGGTTGCTTCGGAATTTGGCACGGACCATGCAACTGTTTCCGTGGGCCCAAGTTACTGAGTTACTTTTCCCCAGATCACTCTGGTTTTGTTTGGTTTGCCTCCAGGAGTCACTGTATTGTTTTTTTTTTTTTTTTGTTTTATATATATAAGCACACCTCTTGCCTAAGTAGGACTCAGTTTTATCTCGGGCATAAACACCTTCGATTTTAAGAAGAGCCATGTGCTCTCTTTGGTTCCTGCGACCTCGCTTGTAGCCGGCAAAAGTGGCCTTGCACCACAGCCTTCCAGACATACTTGCTTTCAGAAGTCCTGTTCCCAGCAGGCCTCCACAGGCGGAAAGAGTTGACAATTTTTTAAATCACTATATATCTCAAATTAGAAAGTTCTAAAGTATACTTGTGTATTTGCTAGATTTATAATTTTGTCTCTTTTGGTGTTTGGTGACCTTCAACTTTCACTTACCGCAATGTTTCCAAAGTTCATTTCGGCCATAGTATATATAAGGACTTCATTCTTTTGTATACCTGAATAACATTCCATTGTATTGATGTACCAAATTGTATTTAACTATTTATTGATAAATATTCACTTTATATCAAGTCCCAAATTATTATTAATAATACTGGTATAAATATTCATGCCACATGTATGTTCTTATGTGTTCTGAGTATATATAATCATATTTTTGCTTAATGATGAGTATGTATTCTAAGAAAGTGTATTTTATTATTTGAATGCTATATTTTTACATAAAACTTTATGGTGTATATCATTTACCTTATTGTTCCTAAGTTAAAAAGTTGTGCAGCAGATTAATGGATACTATAGATATTTATAATACAATGATAAATATAGAAAGGATACAGTAATATATAATATAAACAACATAAAAGATTAAAATGATATATTAGAACAGCTCATTTATATTGAATGGTCTATCAGGACTAGAAGTTTCTGTAGGTGAGTTGATAAATAAGTGACTGAAGGATTAGGTTGTTACTATAAACTATTATAGACTTGAACAACATACAATTAGGCTGCATGAATTTTTGTGGCACTGAGTATTGAACCTATACACATACAAGACAAATATTTGACCACTGAGCTATATCTTAATCTTCTATTTAAAACTATTTCTTCAGCAACTTTAGTTTACTTTAACTTATTTACTTTATATACCATCATAATTTTTAAAATATTTTGAGTCTTTTATGGTAATATTTGGCTTGAAAACTAACTATATTTTGCAACTGTACAAACTATTTCCTGATTTACATGCTTATTCTACATTTTTTGTTCTGTTTTTAGCTTATTTCTTCTAACATGCTTGTTAAAAATAAAGGCAGGTACACATGAAGTCTCAACTTTACCTGAAGAACTTCAGGCAATTAGGGAATAGTAAGAGTAGGGGACCATCTTCCTCAGGGAGGAGCACACCAATGGTTGTCCAATACCAAATGGTTAGCCCTGAAACCATACATACAAGTAACAGTATATAAACTGAGCAGGTTGTATTTAGGAATATATGTATATACATATACATATACATACACACATGTAACAACAATTAAAGACAAAAAAGTCATGATTTTGAAAAAGTAAGTAAGCTATATGGGAAGGTTTGGAGGAAGGAAAGGGAAGGAAGAAATGTAATTATAATCTCACAAAAAGAATAAAAAGGAAAGAAAAAGGAGAGAAAAAGAAAAATGGTAACTGTTGTCCACATAAACTCACAGAAGCTGTGGAGGAAAAACGCACATGATCTGTACAAGAATAATCCAGCCAAAATCCCATCATGGATGCTAGAGGCAGTTATGAAATTTCACTCCTAGCTGGAAAACTATCGGCATTTGATGGCTACTGGGGAGAGACAATTGGTTATCTTCAGGGATGTAGTCCCTGAAAGGCCATTCATGCTCTAGTAGATGGTCTTATATCAATGCACTAAGTAGACTCTAAGATTTAAAAGAGTTCATGAAGTTGGGATGGCAAAATGGTGGTGGAGATAATGGAGGCATGTAAGGGATGGATTTGATTAAAACACATATGCATCTATGACATTTTCAAATAAAACAAAATTTTAAACATTCAGTTTGTTTTATGTGTATGAGTGTTTTCCTGAATGTATGTGTGTGTGTGCGTGTATATGTATATGTATATATATATATATATATATATATATATATATATATATATATATATATATAAAATATGACTTGCATGCATGGTGACCATGTAGGTCAGAAGATGTCAGCTCTCCTGGAATTGGAGTTATTGGTGGTTGTGAGCCACCACACGGGTGCTGGGAATTGAACCCAGTTCTCTGCAAGAGTAACTGCTGAGCCATATTTCTGGTCCTGCAGACAATACTTTTTAAGAAGACACAAGTATCCATCCTGGGTTCATACAGATTCAAGATGATGAGTTTTACCATCTTTGGCATCCACATATTTTCCTACCAGATGGTCTTCAGGGGCACTAGCACACATGCATGAAACTGTCACTTCTTGCTATAACAGGGCCTTGTTTTGTTAGAAGTTCTTCTCGAGAAGGGCTTAGTCTTTTCAGAAATACACCCTTGGTGCTTGCTTAACTGTAATTTAATTAATAATAGATTTGTATATAAGCATAAAAATGCACTATGAACAGTCTTCTCAATTAATGAGAACATTTCAATTCTGGGGTTTTTCTTTTCAAACTTTTTAAAAAGCTTGTGGATAGTTATAAAAGTCTCTGTTAAACTCTTCACTGTAAAAATTTTTAAAGTGCTTTATCTTCTGTAATTTCCATTTCTTTTGCTGCTTCTTTTGCTTAGAGAGGGGAATTTCCCTCCTCTATTATACTGATATGATAATCAGTCTTTCAATATTCATCCAGTTATTAACTGGAATAACCTTATCATTGCCTTACTATACCTGAAAGTGGAATGTTAGGTCATATGGCAACTCTATGTCACACTTAGAGTAATTGCAGGGTCAATTTCCAAAGCATGTGTACCTTCTTACCTTCCTAGCTTTAATATTTTTGGTTCCAATTTCTCCATTGATGCCAACACACATTTTTTTTTTTGTCTTTTTATAAAATGAGCATTCCTACTAGATGTGAAGTCATTACAGTTTTATTCATATTTTCCTAGTGGTGTATAGTGTTTACCATCTTTTTATCAGTGTAATATCAGTCATTTGCATATCAGTGGTGTCTTTTGGTCATTTTTAAATAGACTTATTTGTCTTTCCTTATTGTCGTCTGAATTTTAAAATATTTATTCATTTCTTTATTTATTTATTTATTATGAGTGTCAGAGGGCAGCTTGCAGCACTCAGTTTTCTTCTTTTGCCATGTTGGTCACAGGTGATTGAACTCAGGTTCTCTGGCTTGAGAGCAGGCAGTCACCTTCACCCACGGAGCGCTCCAACATTGTTCTTTATATATTTTTGTGCAAGTGACTTAACAAAGATGATTTCAAGTAAATACAACTTTTATAATACTGCTGAATATACAAATATATCAATATGGACTTGTAAAAATTATTAAACTATCAGAACGAATACATTTAATGACAAAGATACAAAGGAAGAGAACAAGCAGAAGAGGAAGAGGAGGAGGAGAAAAACAAGTCATTTTGGTATAATCTGAAATACTATTGCCAAAGTCAGTTTTAGGATGATGATATTTAGAGAAAAAATAAAGTCAGTATCAACAGAAAGTTTAAATGAAATTGCAGATGTTTTGGATGGTAGTATAATTTGCTTCACTTACCTATGTAAATTGGAGTAAAATTCTAGATTACATTAAGGCTTAAGGAAATTTGACCTCCAATGAGAGCCAAAACGATAAAAGAACAGATTCAGAGTTGGAAACTGAAGTGTGTGTGAGTCCTTATCAAAAATTACAGGTTGACTTTGCTCAAGATACACGGAACAAACATTATATACATTGTTAAGTATTAGCAGCTTCCAGTTTCAACCAACTTCTTGTTGTTTTAAAAAATAGTTTAGAATTTTTATGTACATTTCATGATTTAACTCCAGTTAGTAAAATCCAGATGAAAATACTTCCAACTTAGATTGAATTTCACTTCAGCTTTGGCATGTGATTGAATCTGAAGAACGTTAACCTCAAGCTGGTAAAGTCTTAATTGCCTTTGTGAAAACTCAGGCGGTTCTGACAGAATAAGCCTTTAACTCACTGGAAACTGATTGGAAACTAAGAGTAGTTTCCACATTATGGTGAGGAGTGTTTCCAAAATTCTATTTCCAGACACCGGAGATAAGGCAATTTGGGTGAAGGGTAGTTTAGGTGGTGCATTTTGTTTTTATTTATATTTGGACTCAGATCAACTTAGTTTCACGCTTAAATACCAGAGATATTGGAAGCTTTTTCATTGGTAAGTGGTAAGTTTGTTTTTAACCTCTGAAGTTAGGTTGACATGATGATGGTAAGCATACTTTTGCTTTGGTTGGCCGAAAATCAGGGGCAAGAGGGAAGTGTACCACTTTAAGGAAAAGGTGGGAGTGAGTTCAAAACTCTTTCAACTTTAATTTTGTCTTCTTAACTCCTTTTTTAAAAAATTTATTTGATTTGAGTTATTCTTCTTCTCATATGTCTGCACTGAAGTTTCCCCTCTTCTCCTCCCAGTAAACCCCCCCCCCCACACACTTCCCCAGATCCATTCTTCCTTTGTTTCCATTCAAAAGAGAGAGGGCCTCACAGGGATATTCACTGAACACATTCCTGTAATATAACTAAATACTGTTGAAAAACTCAGAACTCATAATGCTTGTGACAGTGAGCACTAGAGCTCCCACAGCCTAGCTTGTACATGTATTGGGAATGATTCCAGCCATGGACTGTTAGTTAAGACAAAACGGCAACCAACAAAGTGAGAAAAGATCTTCACCAACCCCACATCTGACAGAGGGCTAATATCCAATATATACAAAGAACTCAAGAAGTTAGACCCCAAAGAACCAAATAACCCTATCCAAAAATGGGCTACAGAGCTAAACAAAGAATTTTCACCAGAAGAAATTCGGATGGCCGAGAAACACCTTAAGAGATGTTCAACATCATTAGTCATCAGGGAAATGCAAATCAAGACAACCCTGAGATTCCACGTCACACCAGTCAGAATGGCTAAGATTAAAAACTCAAGAGACAACAGGTGCTGGCAAGGATGTGGAGAAAGAGGATCACTCCTCCACTGTTGGTGGGATTGCAAAATGGTAAAACCGCTCTGGAAATCAGTGTGGCGGTTCCTCAGAAAATTGGGCATGTCACTTCCAGAGGACCCTTGCATACCATTCCTGGGCATATACCCAGAGGATTCCCCTGCATACAACAAAGACACATGCTCCACTATGTTCATAGCAGCCTTGTTTATAATAGCCAGAAGTTGGAAGGAGCCCAGATATCCCTCAAAGGAGGAATGGATACAGAAAATGTGGTATATTTATACAATGGAGTACTACTCAGCAATTAAAAATAATGAATTCATGCAATTTGCAGGCAAATGGTTAGATCTGGAAAATATCATCCTAAGCGAGTTAACCCAATCACAAAAGAATACACATGAAATGCAATCACTGATAAGTGGATATTAATGAGCCCAGAAGCCCTAAATACTCAAGGCACAATTAGCAAGTCAAATGATTCCCAAGAAGAAGAAAGGAGAGGACCCTGGGCCTGAAAAGATTGGATCCAGTTTTGTAGATCCAGAACAGAGAAATGGTGGGGGGGGTGATTGGGGAATAGTTGGGGGGGGAGAGGACTTATGGGACGTATGGTGGGGGAGAACTAGGAAAGGGGAAAGCCTTTGGAATGTAAACAAAGAATATAGAAAATAAAATTTTAAAAAAAGAGACAGGATAAATGGTTATTACAGATCATTTCAACAATTAAATCACACCATCTTACCCAAACCTATTTTTATCATTGTATGATATATCCTTGTCCTGGTTAGTTTTGTGTCAACGTGACATAAAATAAAGCCATCTGAGAGGTGGGAGCCTTGATTAAGAAAATATGGCCACCACATTAAATGGAGTTTGGAAAATCTTGCAGAAGAGTTAGGGGAAGGATTGAGGAACCCATAGGGGATAGAAACTCCAACAGAGAGACCAACAGAGTCCATTAACCTGGATCCTTGGGGGTACATAGAGACTGAACCACCAACCAAAGAACATAACCTGGCTGGACCCAGGGCTTTCTGTAGTAGATGTGCAGCAGCCTGGTCCTCATATGAGTCCCCCCAAAACTGGAGTGGGGCTATCTCTAAAGCTATTGCCTGCCTGTGGGATATGCTCCCCTAACTGGGCTGCCTTGTTTGGCCTCAGTGGGAGATGATGTGCCTAGTCCTGTAGTAATTTGATGTGCCAGGGTGGGTTGGTTCACTGAGAGGGCCCTCCCTCTTTTCAGAAGTGAAGGGTAGCTGGGAAGGAGGAAGGGGGTATGTGAGGGGAATTCTGGGAGGAGAGGGGGTGCATTGGAATCAGGATGTAAAGTGAATAATAAGTTCATGGAAAAATATAAAACAGAATCAACTGAGTGATTGTAAATTTGTTTCTGCTGTTGTGCTTTTTAATGAATAAATCATGTAGAGGTGAGAGTGAACAATGTCTGCATTTTAGGAGAATGTTAATTTAAAATTTTATAACATAATTTCTAAACATAAAAAGATACTGAATAAAACTGTGCCTTATTTGTTTAAAAAAGATAAAAAGAAAATGTCTCCATGAGATAGGGATGTAGGCAAACCTATTGAACATTTTCTTAATTAGTAATTGATGGGGGAGAGCCCAGCCCATTAGGGGTAATGCCATCCTGAGCTGGTGGTAGTTTATAAAAGAGAAAGGTGAGCAAACTATGGGAAGCAAGCCAATAAATAGCACCCCTCCATGGCATCTGCATCAGCTCCAGCCTCCAGATTTCTACTCTGTTTGCAAAAGTGATATACAGCATGTCTATGTACTTCTTATTTAGTTTCTTTCTCCATTTGTAATTTATAAGCATATGTGTTTCTACCACCCCATCTTTGGGCGGTGTTGGAGACTGGGTAATTTATAAAGAACACATGTTTGTTTCTTACAGTTCTGGAATCTGGAAAGTCCAAGATGGAGCCATTAGTATTTGGTGAGGGCATTCTTGCTGCATCATCTCATGGTGGAATTGGCAAAAGGGCAAGAAGTTGGTATAACAAACTTTCTCTGTTGATAATGAACCTATTCCATCAATAGTGACATTAATCTATTCATAAGGACATAACCCTTAGGACTGAACACCTCATAAAGATCCCATCTCTCAACACTGTTGTATCAGGTTGTAAATTCAGCACTCGAAATTTGGAGGATACATTCCAACCATAGCATTCAACTTTCCCTAATAAACATTTTATATAACCACTGTACAAGTCTCGAACTAGGAAATTAACTGTGGTAAAGTGCTATTGACTAAACTGTAACTCTCAGATTCAAAGAGCATTAATTTTCCCAGTGAAGTTCTTTTTCTGATCTAGGATTGTAGCCAGAATCCCATAGAGCATTGCATTTTTATGACTCTTTTAGTCTCTTCCATCGATGGCAGTTCCTCATTCTTTCCTTGGATTTTATGTCCTTGATATTTCTGATGTGTGCTAGTAAGGTATGACATGGAAAGTATCTTAATTTGTGTTTTCCTTAATTTTTTTCATGATTGCATTTGGGTTAGCTCTTCTGCAAAAATGGTATACAAATGAGTGATGTCCATTGAAATGTCTCATTTTGAGCAGTTTAAGATGTCAGCTTGCCTCATTACTGGTAATAATAATAATAGTAATAATAATAATAACTTTATCACTTAGTTTAGGTGTTATCTTTTGCTTTTCTTCTTTTTAATGCTGCTTTCATCCATCTTTGTTCTTAAATGATGTAGGGGTTTTTTATTTTATTATTTTATATTTGATTTAAATAGTTAAAATACATTCCATTTGCTTAGGACAGAATTGCTCACATGTATTTTAAATAACTGGGGAAAACTATTCAGGGTAAGAAGACTAGTAACATGACTTTGAACATAGAAAAAATAGTTAAAAAGGAAGAAGTGATTTCTCTGCAGCCAAGCCTTCTTTCTGCTGCTTTGCTATATCCTGCAACCCTTCACTGTTAATTTATTTTAGACAATTTTGTCTTACATATTTAATCTGTTTGAATAAATAGTAACCATCTCCTTTATTTTGATTCTACTACTGTACATGTCAGATCTGGTGTAAGATTGAAGCAGAGAGATGTTGTGTTAACAGGCTGCTTCACTTGTGGGTGGCCATGATCTCTTTTTTATGTATGCAGAGCAAAATGCTTAACAAGAGACCATTAATTTTAAATTGCATTATTAATTTTAAATCATAAATCTGATCTTCATTTTATGAGTATTGCAATCAAATGGTGAAAATGGAATCATTCTTTCACATCCCTCTTTCTAAGGTGACTTTAAGCATCTTCATTTCTATTTGAGACAGGGTCTCACTGTGTATCAGTGTGTAGCTCTGGTTTTACTTTGTCACTCCGGTTTGACTGGAATTCACTCTATAGACCAGGCTGGTTTCAATTTCACAGAGATTTACCCGCCTCTCATTGCCGAATCTTACAATCAACTTAGAAAGCTGTGTGTTAGATTTTTTAACTGATCCTATTTTTTCATTCTGCAATTCTTCATACACTGCTCTACCAGCTGAGGCCAGAGTTTGTAGCAAGGCACTGTCCTAAGAGATTCACTAGATGTACGGAGAAATGATTCCTGAAATCGGGCAATGTATTACTTATATTTCAGTTGCATAAAGAGTTAAGATATGCTATTATTGTTATTGAATATTTTGTTTCTCTGTATGTACAGAAAAACTACCAAAGATAAAAAGCTTTGAGGTTCATCTTTACATATGCTGTACAAATTCTTTCAAAGGAACAAAACAATAGAATTCTGATAGCTTTTCAGCTAAATATGCTTTTGAGACTGAAACTAAAGGAGTTGCATGAGAAACAAAATGGATGATTTGCCATTCTCCTCCTTTGTTGTAGTCTAAGATTGTTGGGGCCCTAGTGGGTACAGTTGGATACCCCATTATAGCAGTTACAGACTGTGTGTCCCGAAAAGGTCAAGATTTTCTTGCAAGTCTCCAAGTGACAAATAAAAACTAGCTTGCAAAAAGAACTGTTTAACTTCCTTTCTAATACCTATAGAGGAACTGGGACAGAAAGAAACTGGCGGGAGAGCACAAAGACAGAGGCACTAAACTACTATACAGATAGATTCATGAATCAATAATCAATTATTTGTTCACATGCCTTTCCTGCCACATCCCTAAGGTGCTTGGAGGAGGGAGCACACTTTGCTGTTAACAGCATCACCTTAGTACCTGCTATAAGGACAAGCCTCTAAAGAAGCCTTCAGAAAAGTCTATCTGATGGAATTGTCAGCTTCAAATCTGGCTCTCACTGGGAGATTCTGAAACAGCGCGGATGCAATGTTTATGAGCACTGTTTTCGATTGCCTTCTGAATCCCAAGCTATATGTGGATGTGAGTGGGTTGCTCTAGGCTTATACAGCAGGCACTCATCTCCTCTTTCATCACATGTAATTTAAGCCAAGTAAATGTAAATTAATCCTTATGCCAAATCATTTGATCCCCTTGACCAGGGACAAGCACTTCTAACCTATTAAGACTAGAGACATGTGTTGTCAGGCATGCACACAGCATCTTCTATTTTCCCTTTTACAAATGTCATACTTTTCTACTTGTTTCCTTAGTCTGTATTTCTTAAGAAAGCATAAGCTGCCTGAGGACTCTGATCTACAGGGTCTTATTTATAGCTATGCCTTAGCCATCTAGCAGTGAGGAGATATTTAATAAATAACTGTTGCATAAATGCATGAAGAAAAAGTCACAAAACACACAACAAAAGATATATTCAAAGTCTTATGAAAAATAAGGATACTGTATTCAGGTGGGAATGTACATTTATCCTGTGTACAGCTGGAAGATAGAGAGGTAAGGGCATCAGGAGTTCAAGGTCCTCCTCTGCTATGTAGGAAATTCAAGGCCAAACTGGGATATATGAGATATTGTCTCCATTCCTTTCTTCTGAAAAGAGCTGTGTCCAGGAGGATGTGAAGTATTCAAAGCTCTGAAATTGAGTGCCTGGAAAAGAAAAGAGGAATCAGGGCCATGAGATAGAAGAATTGGGACAATAAAAGCACCTAATTTAGCAAGTCAGGCAGCAAAGTAGGAGGTATGAAAGTGAGCAGAGCTAGGATTAGGAAGAAGGACATACAGCGACTATAAATGAAGGGTTGAGGATTTGAATAATAAAAGCATAAATATTAGAAGTCATACATTGTTAATTACTCTCAGATCAATTATAAAGATATTTATAAGGTTTTATTATATTTGTTGTCATAATTTGAAAACTTCACAGTGCGTGTGTGTGTGTGGTTCCATCCAGAAAAATAAGATTATTTACTTTAGGCAGAATTAAAACTGAGGAATACTATATTTTGCCGTAATATGAAATCATTTTCAGTATCATTCCAAAAACCAAATGTAACAGAAAAATTTAGAAAATTATGGTCCATGGTAAAGATAAGGTTATTATGCTTGTTTAATATAACTTTCTAATTCAACTTTACAAGATAAAAATCCCAAAGACTAAAATTTGAAATGTGTTCTAGTCTACCTTCATTACACAGACTACAATCACCATAGTGATCTCCCCTTTCCTAGACTCTCAGAGAAAATAGACCCTGGTTGACAAATCTCGACCAGTTGTGTAGTTCATTTTAAATGTACAACCTGAATAGCTATTTCTATTCTTGAAATTTCTTTCCTCACTCCTTCACTACTGTTTTCTGTGTATGTTTTCCTGTATCTGTCATCCAGGATTTTACTGAATAATCTTTCTGTTGGAAATAGTTTTTAAAGACTCTTAATTCAAAAAATCTCTACGGGGAAGTAATATGACTTCACGTTTTCATTTCTCCTTGCTTCTCTCAAAAATATATGAGGAAATAGAACCTTCCCATGGATTGCCATCATAGTGTGTGGAGTTTCATAGCCACCCACTACTCACCCGAAAAGGTGAATAGCCATACAAGGGAATGGAATGAGCCATTCAGTACCACTGTATGCGCAGCTTAAAATGACAGCTTTGCAGAACATATGCGGGCCCAGAATAAAGACCCCTAGCAAATTCATGCAATATGCTTTGTACACTAATAAAATTCATCATGGTCCCTTGGAACACAACAATTATTCATGCTCTCCTCATTTTATTTATTTATTTATTTTTTGTGCAGGGAGGTGGGTAGCAAACGGAAATAGTTTTGCATAGCAGTGCGTCAGGATGAAGGCAGCAAGTGGGATGTGATTTTTCTCAGGTGTGCAGTTCAACAAGAGATAGCAGCCTGACTATGAAGGTCGGAAGCAGTATTGCTTTTTCTTGTCAAAGCACTGAAATTAAGTAAAACGGATTTGAAATAGAAGAACATATTGTGCTGTACTTCTTATGGAAGAAAACATATCCCTATAACACTTTGTACAAGCTAACATTAGACATGGTAATTAAATTCAGTGGTTGTTCCAAGATTAATAGATGCTTTACTTCAAGTACTTTGCTAGCTGAACAAAATCAGATGGAAGCAAAATGAGAGAAAAATGAATCTCATGCTTTTCATTTCATTGAGTTGTAGGAAAGCAGTTTACAGCTAACCTGTCTCAAAGACCCAATACACCATCTCGTGAGGTGGTCCCCTTTCCTTTGGATACAGGAATTTCCAACTACACTGACTGTAAGACAATATCCTTTTTTGGCCAGCTAAGTCTCTGCTAAGTGCCATCTCATCCTTTGATAGGATGCTTTACCACACATTAATTTTCAACATAACTTAATCTTGCTTGAAAAGTCTTGGCTCTTGTCAATAAAACTGATGTTCACTAAATTATGTTCACAAGGAATTATTTTTTGATAAAAATGCTGTTTAGATAAAATCAAATTATGCTTTTGCTTAGACAATAGAATCAAACATTATGTTGCATTAGTTTGTGTAAGCTTGGTTTTCTTAGTTTTTTTTTCTGGTGAAAAAGATTCTGTATCTCTAATAATTGAACACAATAAAATATTTTATCTGTTGATGAGATGCATTGACAGGGTATACCATTATTTTTGTGGTATTCTCAGTGAAAACACACCATCTGGATAATCACTATGGAACATTTGACAAAACCAAAAGGAGGATTACTTAATGATTTTTCAAAAATATCAGTGTCATGTGAGATAAAGAATGTCTGGCAGACATTTTCACAGTAAAGCCACATTACATCCTAAAGTAGTATTTGGCCTGAGACAGGATTCTGGATCCTTAAAGAACTTCCATAAAGGAAATTAGTCAATTGGCAAAAAGGGAAATATGGTTATACTTTGAATAACAACATTGTATCATGTTTAATATTTTTGCTTTTAATAATATGGTTATGTAAGAGAATAGTCTTCTTAATATAAAATACACTTAAATGTATTGGGTAACAACAGGTAAAACAGTCTGCAATTTACTGTTTCAATACCTATTACTTTGAATCCATGTATCTATGTGTATGTGTGTATGTGTGTATGTATGAATGTATGTACATATCTATCTATCTCTATCTATCTATCTATCTATCTATCTATCTATCTATTATCTATCTACCTACACTGAAGAAAACTTCATTGTACTTTCTTTGGAAGTTAACAAGGACTTATTTACCAATCTTGAACACTATGTGACTATTGGCATGTCAGTTACAACATTTGTGTAGACAACACAAGACTCCTGAACTGAGTTGCATATGTACCTGTCTGTATTGTGGATATTCCAAGGGTGGAAAGGAATATGTGTGTGTATGTGCGTATATGTGTGCTTGTATGTTTTTGTGATCATTTACTTTTATTTCAAAATATTAAACATTGGGCTTCAGTAATAGTGAATTTATTTGTTTGTTTATTTATTTATTTACTTCAGTGCCAGAGATTAAATCCAATACATTAATGATGAACAAATGATCTACCACTAACTGTCTTTGGCAGTCTGCTTTCTTTCTTTTCTATTGAAATGTATCTAGTTTCAGCTCTTGACTGCTTAAGTAATTGTTAATAATATATAATTTAGTTTTTAGAATAGCATTAGGTTCACAGCAAAAGGGAGCAGAAAGTACAAAGAATTTCCATATACTCAGCCTTAGTACAGTTTTTACTAACTTTAACATCCTACACAAGCATGGTAAATTTATTAAAAGGAATGAACATTGACTCATTATTATTCCCTGAAGACTACAGTTTACATTAGAGTTCATGGTGCTGTATATTCTACAACTTTGGAAAATTTATAATGACATATATTCACTTTATACTAACATACAGGATACTTTCACTGCATTAAAATATTCTCTTGTGTTTTACTTATTAATTCCTTGATTTATTTTAATCCCTTGCAGCAACTGGTCTATTTTACTGTGTCCATGGTATGGCTACCTGAGACTGCTATAAAGTTGTAATCAGAATCCTGTCTAACAGACAAAAAGACACACACACAAATCATATAAATTCCTTTCATTATGTAATGTACATTAATTTTTATTCCTTAAAATTCAAATTTATTTATTATGATAAATTAAGTCTCTAACTATTGTGCTAATACCTATATTATCAATAATTTCCTTTTAGTATTCTATCATAAGATGCTTTATAAAATTAAAAATTATCTTTGAATATATTCATCATGAATTTCATTTCAGTACAGCAAAATAGATATGATAAAAAAATTTCCAAAAGGCAAAAGTTAAAGGTAAAACTATGAAAGTCCTTAGTCGCTAGAGAAATGCAAATTAAAAAAACCTGAGATTCCTTCTCACATCAATCAGAATAGCTAAGATCAAAACCTTAGGTGACAGCAGGTGCTGGAGAGCATGTGGAGAAAGAGGAACACTTCTCTGTTGCTGGTGGGATTGCAAACTGATACAACTATTCTGGAAATCAATCTGGCAGGTCTTCAGAAAATTGGGCATAGTACTACCTGAGGACCTAGCTATACCACCCTTAGGCATATACCCAGAAGATTCTCAACATACCACAAGGACATGAGCTCCACCATGTTTATTGCAGCCTTATTTGTAATAGCCAGAAGCTGGAAACCACCCAACAAAGAATGGATACAGAAAATGTGGTTCATTTACACAACAGAATACTATTCAGCTATTTAAAAAGAGGATATTATGAATTTTGTAGGCAAATGAATGGAACTAGAAAATTGTAGAGAGCAATACTGAGGTGCCATGCCACCTGGCAGGAACTTGACATCCACCAATGTGAAGTTCCTTATCCAGCCTTTGAGTGGAAACTCCTGTGTCAGCCATAATCCCCTCCACCTAGGGTGGAGTGCTCAGACGAAGGTGAAGCCCATTGTTCTTCAAGGACCTGCAGTTTCCTGAGAAACACTAGCCACATGTGGAGCAACTGAACTGGTTCTGCTGAGAAGCTTCCAGCCTTTCCCCCTACCTATATATTTGGAATTCTTCATTAAACTTTGAGACCTTGAATAGCAGGTGTTATCTTGGTCTCTGCCTCTTTTTGCAGCCTTCCCATACATCCCCAGCTTCTCTTCCAGGTAACCCGTTTGATGTGACTGTGGGCATTTACAGAAAGTATCATCCTGAGGGAGGAAATGCAGAGCCAAAAGGACATGCATGGTATGTACTCACTGAAAAGAAATCGAAGAAGACCTCAGAAGATGGAAAAATATTTCTTGCTCCTGGATTGGCAGGATCAATATAGTAAAAATGGCCATCTTGCCAAAAACAATCTACAGATTCAATGCGATCCCCATCAAAATCCCAACTCAATTCTTCATAGATCTAGAAAGAGCAATTCTCAAATTCATCTGGAGCAACAAAAAACCCAGGATAGCTAAAACTATTCTCAATAATAAAAGGACTTCTGGGGGAATCAATATCCCTGACCTCACGCAGTACTACAGAGCAATTGTGTTAAAAACTGCATGGTATTGGTACAGCAACAAGCAAGCAGATCAATGGAACAGGATTGAAGACCCAGAAATTGACCCACAGACTTATGGTCACTTGATCTTTGATAAAGGAGCCACAACCATCCAGTGGAAAAATGATAGCCTTTTCAACAAATGGTACTGCTTCAAATGGAGGTCATCATGCAGAAGAATGCGAATTGACCCACTCTTATCTCCTTGTACTAAGATCAACTCCAAGTGGATCAAGGACCTCCACATAAAACCAGACACACTGAAACTATTAGAAAAGAAACTTGGGAAGACTCTGGAGGACATGGGCACAGGGGGAAAGTTCCTGAAGAGAACACCACTAGCTTATGCTCTAAGATCAAGAATTGACAAATGGGACTTCATAAAATCACAAAGTTTCTGTAAGGCAAAGGACACTGTCAGAAGGACAAATCATCAACCAACAAATTGGGAAAAGATCTTCACCAACCCCACATCCGACAGAGGGCTAATATCCAATATATACAAAGAACTCAAGAAGTTAGAGCCCAAAGAACCAAATAACCCTATCCAAAAATGGGCTACACACCTAAACAAAGAATTTTCACCAGAAGAAATTCGGATGGCCGAGAAACACCTTAAGAGATGTTCAACATCATTAGTCATCAGGGAAATGCAAATTGAAACAACCCTGAGATCCCACCTCACACCAGTCAGAATGGCTAAGATTAAAAACTCAAGAGACAACAGGTGCTGGCAAGGATGTGGAGAAAGAGGATCACTCCTCCACTGTTGGTGGGATTGCAAAATAGTAAAACCGCTCTGGAAATCAGTTTGGCAGTTCCTCAGAAAATTGGGCATGTCACTTCCAGAGGACCCTGGCATACCATTCCTGGGCATATACCCAGAGGATTCCCCTGCATACAATAAAGACACATGCTCCACTATGTTCATAGCAGCCTTGTTTATAAGAGCCAGAAGTTGGAAGGAGCCCAGATATCCCTCAAAGGAGGAATGGATACAGAAAATGTGGTATATTTATACAATGGAGTACTACTCAGCAATTAAAAATAATGAATTCATGCAATTTGCAGGCAAATGGTTAAATCTGGAAATATCATCCTAAGCGAGTTAACCCAATCACAAAAGAATACACATGAAATGCAATCACTGATAAGTGGATATTAATGAGCCCAGAAGCCCTAAATACTCAAGGCACAATTAGCAAGTCAAATGATTCCCAAGAAGAAGAAAGGAGAGGACCCTGGGCCTGAAAAGATTGGATCCAGTTTTGTAGATCCAGAACAGAGAAATGGTGGGGGGATGATTGGGTAATAGTTGGGGGGGAGAGGACTTATGGGACGTATGGTGGGGGGGGAACTGGGAAAGGGGAAAGCCTTTGGAATGTAAACAAAGAATATAGAAAATAAAATTTAAAAAAAAAGAAATAAAAGTATGTATTAGCCAGGCTGTGGTGGCGCACACCTTTAATCCCAGCTCTTGGGAGGCAGAAGCAGGGGGATTTCTGAGTTCGAGGCTAGCCTGGTCTACAGAGTGAGTTCCAGGACAGCCAGGGCTACATAGAGAAACCCTGTCTCAAAAAAACGAAAAACAAAAAACAAAAAACAAAAAACAAAAAACAAAAGAAAAAGAAAAAGTGTGTATTAGTCAAGAACAGAATATCTAGGATATACCCTACAGACCATAAGAATTGTGACAAGCAGAAAGGACCAAGTGAGGAGACTTTAATCCCATTTAGAAGGTGGGAAAATAATCAAAATAAAGGAAGGAAATAATCACTTGAGGCAGGGAGAGTGAGGGACCTGGGTGGGAGAGGGGAAGTGGAGGGAAAAGGGAAACAGGATCAGATATGGGGCGGGTACAGGAGAGAAGCCCAGAGAGCCGAGATAATGGGTGGAAATAAGCAGCTTTGGGGAGTGGGAGGTAGGGTGAACCGTCTAGAAAGTGCCAGAGACCCTGAAGGTGAAACACTCTCAGGACATTTTGAGGGTCACCTTAGCCAAAATGCCCAACATTGGTGAAAGGGGACCCGAAAAGTCACTTCTAGTAGATAGACATGGCCTCAAGAGAAAGGACAGGGTTATTAACCCACAGTCAAATTTCCTGACCCAGAACTGTTCCTGCCTAAAAGAACTGTAGGAGGAAAAATGGAGAATAGATTAAGGGAAAGGCCAGTGACCAGACTAATCTGGGATCCATCTCACAACAGGGCACAAGGCCTGACACTATTACTGGTGCTATGATGTGCTTACAGATGGGAGCCTAGCATGGCTGTCCTGTGAGAGCCCCTACCAGCATCTGACTGAGACAGAAACAGATATGATTACCCAACCATTGATCTGAAGTCGGGGAACCCTATGTTTAAGTTAGAGGAAGAATTCAAGAAGATGAAAGGGACCCCAGGGAGCTCCCAGAGACTAAGCCACCAACCAGGACCATACATGGGCTGGTCCAAGGTCCCTGGCATATATATAGCAAAGGACTGCCTGGTCTGGCCTCAGTGGGAAAGAATGCACCTAATCCTCAGGAGACTTAAGGCCCCAGGGAAGGGGGGAGGCCTTGGGGGAAGCACCCTTTCATTGGCAAGGGAAGGAAGAACAGAATAAGGAACTGTGGGAGCAGGGACAAAAGTTGAAGCAAAAAATTGAATGTAAATAACATAATTTGTTTATACAAAGTAGAACTATTAAGATTCCATAAGTTGTTCTTCTCAGTATATGCCTCCCAATTTGAAAGTAAGGAATTGAAGAGGTATTTTTATAGCAATGTTGACAGAAATGGTATTCACAATAGACAAAGGTGGAGGTGACACAAACATTCATCAATGGATGAATAATTAAAATGTTATATAATGATACAATGAAATATAATACTATTCAGCTTTATTTTTGCATAAACTTTTAAAAGGGAATAAAAGATTGTTTATTCTGAAATCATTTTAATTAACCATGGATGAGCAAGACAAGTTTAGGTTACCCCAAATTCCGTGCTCCAATGTGGAATGTTATGAGGTTTTATAGTTTTTGAGAACAAAGAAAGTCATAAATTAAGGGAAGTTCATCAGAGGTGGTTACTGCAAGTAAGGAGATTTTTCTAGAGGTCTAAGATGATATCTTATGACATTCGTAGATTTGGGGTTGGTGAAAGCTGACACTTTAATAAGTTTCAAAGCATTCTTTAGTCACAAGATGTTAGTTTGACACAGAGATGAGCAAGGAATGGCTGTTCTGGAGATCTAGACCTAGCCCAAGATAAGGAAACTATCTTTTCAACAATTCCAATCTCTCCACAGAATTGAAATTCTTTTTTCTCTTTTTTAAAATTGGATATATTCTGTATTTACATTTCAAACATTATCCCGTTTCCCAGTTTCCACTCCCCCCCCCAAAACCCCTATCCAATCCTCCCTACCCATGCTTCTATGAGGGTGTTCCCTCACCTATCCAACTCCCACATCCCTGCCTTTGATTCCCCTAAAGTGGGGCATCTATCAAGCATTCATAGGGCCAAGGACCACCTCTTCCATTGATGTTCAACAAGGTCAGCTTCTGCTACATATGTGGCTGGAGCCATGGGTCACTCCATGTGTACTCTTTGGTTGGTGGTTTAGTCCCTGGGAGCTCTGGGGTGGGGGGAGCCTCCAGTTGGTTGATATTGTTGTTCTTCCTATGGTTCAGCTCCTTGGGTCCTTTCTCTGACTCTTCCATTGGGGACCCTGTGCTCAGTACAATGTTTGGCTGCTATCATCTTCCTCTGTATTTGTTAGGTTCTGTCACGTCCTCTCAGGAGACAGTCATATCAGGCTCCTTTCTGCAAGCATTTCTTGGAATTCACAATAGTGTCAGGGTTTAGGACAGTCTTTGGATGGCCTTTCCTTCAGTCTCTGCTCCACACTTGATCTCCATATTTTCTCCTGTGAGTATTTTGTTCCCCTTCTCAGAGGAACTGAAGCACCCACACTTTGGTCTTCCTTCTTCTTGAGCTCCATGTGGTATGTGAATTGCATCTTGAGTATTCTAAGCTTTTGGGCTAACATCCACTTATCAGTAAGTGCATACCATGTGTGCTCTCTTGTGATTGGGTTACCTCACTCAAGATGACATTTTCTAGTTCCATTCATTTGCCTAAGAATTTGATGTATTCATTGCTTTTAATAGCTGAGTAATAGTCCATTGTCTAAATATACCACATTTTCTGTATCTATTCCTCTGTTGAAGGACATCTGGGTTCTTTCCAGCTTGAGGCTATTATAAATAAGGCTGCTATGAACATAGTGGAGCATGTGACCTTATTACATGTTGGAGCATCTCCTGGATATATACCCAAGAGTGATATAGCTGGGTCCTCAGGTAGAACTATTTCCAGTTTTCTGAGGAATTGCCAAACTGATTTCCAGAGTGGTTTTACCAGCTTTCAATCCCATCAGCAATGGAGGAGTATTCCTCTTTCTCCACATCCTCGCCAGCACCTGCTGTCACCTGAGATTTTGATATTAGCCATTCTGACTGATATGAGGTGGAATCTCAGGGTTGTTTTGATTTGCATTTCCCTGATGACTAATGATGCTGAACATTTTTTAAGGTGCTTCTCAGCCATTCAAAATTATTCAGGTGAATATTCTTTGTTTAGCTCTGTACCCCATTTTTAATAGGGTTATTTGATTCTCTGGAGTCTAACTTCTTGATTTCTTTGTATATATTGGATATTAGCCCTCTATCAGATGTAGGATTGGTAAAGATCTTTTCCCAATCTGTTAGTTGCTGTTTTTGTCCTATTGACAGTATCCTTTGCCTTACAGAAACTGCAATTTTATGAGGTCCCATTTGTTGATCTTAGAACATATGCTATAGGTGTTCTCTTCCAGAAAATTTCCCCTGTGCCCATGTGTTCAAGGCTCTTCCCTTAAAGGGTTATCTCAGGAACTTTGGAAAGGTCATGGAACACTTGCCCCTCCCAGAAGGGAGAGGCTAAATTATATTCCTCAGACCACAGGGAGGTCCCTGTGGCTAAGGGAGGCCCAGAGTTATTCCAAGACCATTTGCCACCTACCTCATTCCCTAACAAACAATTAGTTTAAAGGTAACACTGTTCTGCCAATCATAATGTGCCTAACGGTGGCTGCCCTGAGGACTGTATAAAGGCCCAGGCAGCCCACTATTCTCTCCCCATTTGCACGGTGACTCCAGCATGCTGGATTAAATAAAATTCCTCTTGTTTTCTTACATTGAGTCCTGTCTTCACGTTGTCCACTCAGGGGGGTCTCCAGTAAGTTAAGGCTTCCTGAGTCTTTTTTTTTTCACTTAAAATAATTTATTAGTTAGTTTTCACCCTCCATGAGCAGTATAAAAATGTAAGAACTTTGCAATATTATGGTATTCATACTAAACATAGTGAATCACTATTTAAAAAAACTACATTTTTATAATGGAGTTATAATTCACTGGAGTTCAGATCATACAATTAACAACTTGATATGCTCAGTTATTGCTTGATATTTGAACAGGATTACCACATATCTTTTTTTTCTATATTCTATGTTTACATTCCAAAGGCTTTCCTCTTTCCCAGTTCCCACCCACCATAGTTCCCATAGTTCCTCTCCCCCCCAACTGTTCCCCAATCATTCCCCCTCCCCCCTCGGTTTCTTTACTAAACTGGATGCAATCTTTACAGGCCCAGGGTCCTCTCCTTTCTTCTTCTTGGGAATCATTTGACTTGCTATTTGTGTCTTGAGTATTTAGGGCTTCTGGGCTCATTAATATCCACTTATCAGTGACTGCATTTCATGTGCATTCTTTTGTGATTAGGTTAATTCACTCAGGATGATATTTTCCAGGTCTAACCATTTACCTACAAATTGCATGAATTCATTATTTTTAATTGCTGAGTAGTATTCCATTGTATAAATATACCACATTTTCTGTATCCATTCCTCTTTTGAGGGATATTTGGGCTCCTTCCAATTTCTGGCTATTATAAACAAGGCTGCTATAAACACAGTGGAGCATGAGTCCTTATTGCATGCAGGGGAATCCTCTGGGTATATGCCCAGGAGTGGTATGCCAGGGTCCTCTGGAAGTGACATGCCCAATTTTCTGAGGAACCGCCAAACTGATTTCCAGAGCAGTTTTACCATTTTGCAATCCCTCCAACAGTAGAGGAGTGTTCCTCTTTCTCCACATCCTCGCCAGCACTTGTTGTTTCTTGAGTTTTTAATCTTAGCCATTCTGACTGGTGTGAGGTGGGATCTCAGGGTTGTTTTGATTTGCATTTCCCTGATGACTAATGATGTTGAACATCTTTTAAGGTGTTTCTCGGCCATCCGAATCTGGTGAAAATTCTTTGTTTAGATCTGTGCCCCATTTTTTGATAGGGTTATTTGGTTCTTTGGGGTCTAACTTCTTGAGTTCTTTGTATATATTGGATATTAGCCCTCTGTCGGATGTGGAGTTGGTGAAGATCTTTTCCCACTTTGTTGGTTGCCGTTTTGTCCTTCTGACAGTGTCCTTTGCTTTGCAGAAACTTTGTAATTTTATGAGGTCCCATTTGTCGACTCTTGATCTTAGAGCATAAGCTATTGGTGTTCTGTTCAGGAACTTTTCCCCTGTGCCCAAGTCCTCCAGGGTCTTCCCAAGTTTCTTTTCTAATAGTTTCAGTGTGTCTGGTTTTATGTGGAGGTCCTTGATCCACTTGGAGTTGATCTTAGTACAAAGAGATAAGAGTGGGTCAATTCGCATTCTTCTGCATGTTGACCTCCAGTTGAACCAGCACCATTTGTTGAAAAGGCTATCTTTATTCCATCGGATGGTTGTGGCTCCTTTATCAAAGATCAAGTGACCATAAGTCTGTGGGTTAATTTCTGGGTCTTCAATCCTGTTCCATTGATCTGCTTGCCTGTTGCTATACCAATACCATGCAGTTTTTAACACAATTGCTCTGTAGTACTGCTTGAGGTCAGGGATATTGATTCCCCCAGAAGTCCTTTTATTGTTGAGAATAGTTTTAGCTATCCTGGGTTTTTTGTTGCTCCAGATGAATTTGAGAATTGCTCTTTCTAGATCTATGAAGAATTGAGTTGGGATTTTGATGGGGATCGCATTGAATCTGTATATTGCTTTTGGCAAGATGGCCATTTTTACTATATTGATCCTGCCAATCCAGGAGCAAGAAATATTTTTCCATCTTCTGAGGTCTTCTTCGATTTCTTTCTTCAAGGACTTGAAGTTCCTGTTGTACAGATCTTTCGCTTGTTTGGTTAGTTACGCCAAGATACTTTATGTTGTTTGTGGCTATTGTGAAGGGTGTTATTTCCCTAATTTCTTTCTCTGCCTGCTTGTAGTTGAGTACAAGAAGGCCACTGACTTGCTTGAGTTAATTTTATAACCTGCAACTTTGCTGAAGTTGTTTATCAGCTGTAGAAGTTCTCTGGTGGAGTTTTTTGGGTCGCTTAGGTAAACTATCATATCGTCTGCAAATAATGATAGTTTCACTTCTTCCTTTCCAATTTGTATCCCTTTGACTTCCTTATGTTGTCTAATTGCTCTTGCTAGAACTTCAAGTACTATATTGAAAAGATATGGAGAGAGAGGGCAGCCTTGTCTAGTCCCTGATTTTCGTGGGAATGCTTCAAGTTTCTCTCCATTTATTTTGATGTTGGCTACTGGTTTGCTGTAGATTGCTTTTACTATGTTTAGGTATGGGCCTTGAATTCCTGCTCTTTCCAAGACTTTTAGCATGAAAGGATGCTGAATTTTGTCGAATGCTTTTTCAGCATCTAATGAGATGACCATGTGGTTTTTTTCTTTCAGTTTGTTTATGTAGTGGATTACATTGATGGATTTCCATATATTGAACCATCCCTGCATCCATGGGATGAAGCCTACTTGATCATGGTGGATGATCGTTTTGATGTGCTCTTGGATTAGGTTAGCAAGAATTTTATTTAGTATTTTTGCATCTATATTCATAAGAGAAATTGGCCTGTAGTTCTCTTTCTTTGTTGGATCTTTTTGTGGTTTAGGTATTAGCGTAATTGTGGCTTCGAAGAATGAGTTGGGCAGTGTCCCTTCTGTCTCTATTTTGTGGAATAGTTTGAAAAGTATTGGTGTTAAGTCTTCTTTGAAGGTCTGGTAGAATTCTGCACTAAAACCATCTGGTCCTGTACTTTTTTTGGTTGGGAGGCTTTCTATATCCCCTTCTATTTCTTTAGGGGTTATGGGACTATTTAGCTGATCTACTTGATGCTGATTTAATTTTGGTATTTGATATCTGTCTAGGAAATTGTCCATTTCCTCCAGATTCTCCAGTTGTTTTGATTATAGACCTTTGTAGTAGGATCTGATGATCTTTTGAATTTCCTCAGTTTCTGTTGTTATGTCTCCCTTTTCATTTCTAATTTTGTTAATTTGTATACTGTCTCTGTGTCCTTTGGTTAGTCTGGCTAAGGGTTTATCTATCTTGTTGATTTTCTCAAAGAACCAACTCCTGGTCTTGTTGATTCTTTGTATGGTTCTCTTTGTTTCTATTTGATTGATTTCAGCCGTGAGTTTGATGATTTCTTGTCTTCTACTCCTCCTGGGTGAATTAACTTGTTTTTCTTCCAGGGCTTTAAGGTGTGCCATTAAGCGGCTAGTGCATGCAGTTTCTTTTTGGATGCACTTAGAGCTATGAGTTTTCCTCTTAGCACTGCTTTCATTGTGTCCCATAGATTTGGGTAGGTTGTACCTTCATTTTCATTGAATTCTAAAAAGTCTTTGATTTCTTTTTTTTATTTCTTCCTTGACCAAGGTGTCATTGAGTAGAGTATTGTTCAGTTTCCATGTGTATGTGGGCTTTCTGTTGTTTTTGTTGTTATTGAAGACCACTCTTACTCCATGGTGATCTGATAGGAGGCATGGGATTAGCTCGATCTTCTTGTATTTGTTGACATCTGTCTTGTGACCAATTATATGGTCTATTTTGGAGAAGGTACCATGTGGAGCTGAGAAAAAGGTATATTCTTTAGCTTTAGGATGAAATGTTCTATATATATCTGTTAAATCCAATTGGTCCAGAGTTTCAATTAGTTTCACTGTGTCCCTGTTTAGTTTCTGCTTTCCTGATCGGTGGTCCAATGAGGAGAGTGGAGTGTTGAAATCACCCACAATTATTGTGTTAGGTGTAATGTGTGCTTTAAGCTTTAGTAAGGTTTCTTTTTACGAATGAGGGTGCCCTTGCATTTGGAGCATAGATGTTCAGTATTGAGAGCTCTTCTTGGTGGATTTTCCCTTTGGCCAGCAAGAAGTGACCTTCTGAGTCTCTTTTGATGATTTTAGGTTGGAAGTCAATTTTATCTGATATTAGAATGGCTACTCCAGCTTGTTTCCTGACACCATTTGCTTGTAAAATTGTCTTCCAGTCTTTTACTCTAAGGCAGTGTTTGTCTTTAACACTGAGATGTGTTTCCTGTATGCAGCAAAATGTAGGGTCCTGTTTCCGTATCCAGTCTGTTAATCTAAGTCTTTTTATTGGGGAATTGAGTCCATTGATGTTAAGAGATATTAAGGAATAGTAATTATTTCCTCCAGACATTTTTGAAATTATATTTATTTATTTTATTTATTTTTTTTATATTCGAGAGGTTACCTTCTTTTTGGTTTGATGAGAGGAGGTTTCTATCTTGCTTCTTCCCGGGTGTAGTTTCCGTCCTTGTCTTGGTGTTTTCCCCCTATTATCCTTTGTAGGGCTGGATTTGTGGAAAGATATCTTGCAAATTTGGTTTTGTCATGGAATACCTTGATGTCTCCATCTATGGCGATTGAGAGCTTTGCTGGGTAAAGTAGTTTTGGCTGAAGTTTGTGTTCTCTTAGAGTTTGCATTATATCTGCCCAGGATCTTCTAGCTTTCATGGTCTCAGGTGAGAAGTCTGGTGTTATTCTGATAGGTCTTCCTTTATAAGTTACTTGGCCTTTTTCTCTTGCTGCTTTTAATATTCTTTCTTTGTTTAGTACATTTGGAGTTTTGATTATTATGTGACGGGATATATTTCTGTTCTGATCCAGTCTGTTTGTGGTTCTGTATGCTTCTTGTATATTCATGGGCATCTCTCTCCTTAGGTTGGGGAAGTTTTCTTCCATAATTTTGTAGAAGATATTTGCTGGCCCTTTAACTTGTACATCTTCATTCTCATCTATACCTATAATCCTTAGGTTTGGTCTTCTCATTGTGTCCTGGATTTCCTGGATGTTTTGGGTTACAGCCTTTTTGCATTTAGTATTTTCTTTGACTGTTGAATCAATGGTTCCTATGGTATCTTCGGCTTCTGATATTCTGTCTTCTATCTCTTGTATTCTATTGTTGATATTTGCATCTATGGCCCCTGATTTCTTCCCAAGGTTTTCTATCTCCAATGTTGTCTCCCTCTGAGATTTCTTAGTTGTTTCTACTTCTGTTTTTAGTACCTGGATGGATGTGCTCAGATCTTTCGCTTGCTTGATTGTGTTTTCATGTATTTCTTTAATAGATTTTTGTGTTTCCTCTTTCATAGCTTCTACTTGTTGGCCCACGTTCTTCTGTATTTCTTTAAGTGATTTTTGTCTTTCTTCCTTATTGTCTTCTTCTTTTTGATCCATCTTCTCCTGCATTTCTTGAAGTGATTTTTGTATTTGCCTTCTAAAGGCTTCTAGCTTTTGATCCTTTTTCTCCTCTATTTCTTTACGAGATTTTTCTATGTGTTCAGCTACCAGCATCCTGACCAGTGATTTTATATCCAAGTCTTGTTTTTCTGGTGTTTTGGGTATCCAGGGCTTCCTGTTGTTGGCGAACTGGGTTCAGATGCTGTCATGTTGCCTTGATTTCTGTTAGGGACATTCCTTCGTTTACCTTTTGCCATCTGCTTATTTCTGGTGTTAGTTGACCTTGTTGTCACTGGCTGGTGTTTGAATCTCCTGTGAGGCTCGGCTTACCTGTTGTTTCTCTACTGGTGGTTATGTGTGATTGCTGCTCAATGGGATCACGAGCTGGCTGCCACCCGCTGACTTTGTGCACAGCCTGAGGTCTCCGGGAAGTGTGGGGGAGTGCAGCAGAGCCTCGGCAGGCGCTGCTGGGCCTGCCTAGTAGCGAGAGCCTAGCAGACCCCCCTATGTGGTAGCCCCTGATGGAATCTGTCTCCCTGTGCCTTTCCAGCTGTGTTCTGGTTGCAATATGGAGGCCTGCCGCTATCGCTGGTCCGGGGTCCTGGGGAGCTGGGTGGTTCCGGCTGCCTCGGTGCACAGCCTAAGCTCTCAGGGATGTGCTGCAGAGCCTAGGCCCCTGGGCCCGCCTATGGGCGAGAGCTTAGCAGCTCTCCCTGCTCTAGCCCCAGACGGAGTCCCTACCTGCACCTTTCCAGCTGTGTCCTGGTTGCAATATGGAGGCCTGCAGCTATTGCTGGTCCGGAGTCCTGGGGAGCTGGGTGGTTCCGGCTGCCTCGGTGCATGGCCTAAGCTCGCAGGGACCTGCTGCAGAGCCTAGGCGCCTGGGCCCGCCTGTGGGCGAGAGCTTAGCAGCTCTCCCTGCTCTAGCCCCAGACGGAGTTTCTACCTGCACCTTTCCAGCTGTGTCCTGGTTGCAATATGGAGGCCTGCCGCTATCACTTCCTGAGTCTTATATCCCACTTTCTCCTCTATAATTTTAAGTGTATGTGGTTTTATGTGGAGGTCCTTGATCCACTTGGACTTGAGCTTTGTACAAGGAGATAAGAATGGGTCAATTTGCATTTTTCTACATGATGACCTTGACTTGAACCAGCACCATTTGTTAAAACTGCTGTTTTTCCCCCACTGGATGATTTTGCTTCTTTGTCAAAGATCAAGTGACCATAGGTGTGTGGGTTCAACTCTGGGTTTTCAATTCTATTCCATTGATCTTTCTCCCTGTCTTTGTACCACAGTTTTTATAACTATTGCTCAGTAATATAGCTTGAGGTCAGGGATGATGATTACCCCAGAAGTTCTTTTATTGTTGAGAATAGTTTTCGGTATCCTGAGATTTTGTTATTCCAAATGAATTTGCAGATTGCTCTTTCTAGTTCTGTGAAGAATTTAGCTAGAATTTTGATGTTGATTGCATTAAATCTGTAGATTGCTTTTGGCAAGATGGCCATTTTTACTATATTAATCCTGCCAATCCATAAGCATGGTAGGCCTTTCCATCTTCTGAGTTCTTCTTTGATTTGTTTCTTCAGAGATTTGAAGTTCTTGTCATACAGATCTTTCACTTGCTTGGTTAGACTCACACCAAGGTCACAATCAAGTATGCTTCATCCCAGGGATGTAGGGATGGTTCAATAAATGGAAATCCATCAATGTAATCCACTACATAAACAAACTCAAAGAAAAAAAATCCACATGGTCATTTCATTAGGTGCTGAAAAAGCATTTGAGCAAATTCAGCTTCCCTTCATGTTTAAAGTCTTGGAGAGATCAGGAATTCAAGGCCCATACCTAAACATAGTGAAAGCAATATACTGTAAACCATTAGCCAACATCAAACTAAATGGAGAGAAACTTGAAGCAATTCCACTAAAATTGGAGACCAGACAAGGCTGCCCACTCTCTCCCTGTCCAATATAGTACTTGAAGGCCTAGCCAGAGCAATTACACAATTAAAGGTGGTCAAAGGGATACAAATTGGAAAGGAAGATGTCAAAACATCCTATTTGCAGATGATATGATTGTATACTTAAGTGACCATAAAATTCCACCGGAGAACTCCTAAAGCTGATAAACAACTACAGCAAAGTGGCTGGATATAAAATTAACTCAAACAAATCACTCAAAGGACAAACAGGCTAAGAAAGAGAAATGACATCCTTCACAACAGTCAGAATTGAAATTCTAATCAGTCAAACAGTCTTTACAGTTTCTTTTCAGGGGTTTTTGTTATACAGTTTCTCCTATTGGCCAAGAATTGCATGTTGTAGATGTAGAAGCCACATGATATATTTCTTTTATTTTGGGGGATTATGATACAATTGCATCATTTCTCCCATTTTACCCTCCCTCTAATCCCTCTCACTTACTACTCCTTGCTATCTTTCAAATTTATGCCCTATTTTATCATTGTTTTACATATATTTATGTATACATGTAATATATATATATATTACATGTATACATAAATATAACCTATTCACTTCATATAATGTTACTCATATGCATGTTTTCAAGGATGACCATTTGGTATTGTATAAAGAACGTTTGTGTTTTTACTTTTGTATGACTCTTTATCTAACTGTCCCATCTGGGCTGACAATGCTCTTTCCAAGAACAAAAGGCCATCTAACTAAACCCCAATAGCAGAAATGAGGAAGTCTTCTTTTGAGTTGTTGGTTAGGGTTTCTGAAGAGACTCCCAAAACATTATAGGATAGTGCCATTGTCGGTTCTTTGTTGCCCCTATTATTGAAAACATCAAGAACTTCATACACAGAATACAGAGGCACTTGTTTTTGAACTGATTTGAAAGCTCCATGAAGACTAGCTTTCCTGTTAACAGCAGGTATCATGCAAGCTTGAAAAGCAGGGAAACAATCAACAGTACTACTCCACTAGAAATCACAACAATGATCAGCATGACATAATAACCCTATAGATGTGATAGTGGCATGCATACCTTAGTGATAACCAATAGCTCTTATTTTGGACTTAAGACTAACTCAACCTGTAGGTTGATGTTTTGTCCTGTTGACAGTGTGTTTCCCTTACAGAAGCATTTCAGTTTTATGAGGTCCCATTTGTCAGTTGTTGATCTTAGAGCCTGAGCCATTCTGTTCTGTTCCGAGAATTTTCCCCTGTGACAATGTGTTCAAGGTTATTTCGCACTTTCTTTTCTATTAGGTTCAGTGTATATGGTCCTTGATCCACTTGGACATGAGCTTTATACAAAGAGATAAAAATGGATCAAGTTGAATTCTTCTATCCGCAGACCCCAGTTAGACCAACACCATTTGTTGAAAATGCTGTCTTATTCGCACTGTGTGGTTTGGCTTTGTCAAAGATCAAGTGACCATAGGCATGTGGGTTCATTTCTGGGTCTTCGATTCTATTCCATTAATCTATCTGCCTGTCTCTGTACCAATACCATGTGATTCTTTATCACTATTATTCTGTAGCAGAGCTTGAGGTCAGGGATGGTGATTCCCCCAAAAGTTCTTTTATCGTAGAGAATTGTTTTCACTATCCTGGGATTTTTGTTATTCTATATGAGGCTGAGAGTTATTATTTCTATCTCTGTGAAGAATTGAGGTAGAATTTTGATGGGGATTGCATTGAATCTGTAGATTGCTTTTGGTAGTATGGCCATTTTTACTATTGTTGATCCTGCCAATCCTTGAGCATGGTAGATCTTTCCATCTTATGAGATCTTCGATTTCTTTCTTCAGAGACTTGCAATTCTTGCCTACAGATCTTTCACTTGCTTGTTTAGAGTCACACCAAGATATTTTATATCATTTGTGACTATTGTGAAGGGTGTTGTTTCCCTAATTCCTTCCTTCCTTCCTTCCTTCCTTCCTTCCTTCCTTCCTTCCTTCCTTCCTTTCTTCCTTCCTTCCTTCCTTCCTTCCTTCCTTCCTTCCTTCCTCCCTCCCTCCCTCTCTCTCTCCCTCTCTCTCTCTCTCTCTTTCTCTTTCTTGCATAGAAAAGAGTTTATTTAGGGCATGGGGAGGGGAATTAAGAGAGTAGTAGAGGCAGAGAAAGGCAGAGAGAGGGAGAGAGTAGAGAAGTGCAGGCAGACCATGACCACGTGGAAAGAAGGGGGGAAGGAAAGGAGGCAATAGAGAACAAGAAAGCAAGAGAGCCAAGAAGCAAGAAGCCATTTATCCTTTGAGTCGAGGAAAGTTACTTAATTGTTTAACTTAATTTTATATCCAGCCACTTTGCTGAAGTTGTTTATCAGCTGCAGTAGTTCTCTGGTGGAATTTTTGGGGTCACTTAAGTATACTATCATATCATCTTCAAATAGTGATACTTTTACTTCTTCCCTTCTAATTTGTATTCCATTGACGTCCTTTTGTTATCCAGTTGCTCTAGTTAGAACTTTGAGTAATATGTTGAATAGATATGGGAAGAATGGACAGCTTTGTCTAGTCCCTAATTTTAGTGGGATTACTTCAAGTTTCTCTCCATTTAGTTTGATGTTAGCTGCTGGTTTGCTGTATATTGCTTTTATTATGTTTAGGTATATGCTTTGAATTCCTGGTCTTTCCAAGACTTTTAACATGATGGGGTGTTTTATTTTTCAAAAGCTTTTTCAGCATCTGATGAGTTGAACATGTGATTTTTTTCTTTGAGTTTGTTTATATAGTGAATTACATTGATGGATTTCCACACACTGAACTATCCCTTCATCCCTGGGATGAAGCAAATATTGATGGTTTTCTCAGTATTGTTGATGTGATCATCAGGGCCTTGTAGTACTTTACTCTGGAAGGAGATGTGAAGAGTTAATCTACCTTTAGAAAGACACAAGGAACATAAGAATATTGAACTGCTGGTATAGGAACAGACTTACAATTACATGGCCATCTCTAAACTGACCCTAAACACACCTTCAAGTAAGCAGCTCTCCTCCCTCTCAGCACTCCTTGTTCTTTTACTTCATGGTCATGGACTGTTTGAACCATGAAGTAAGCCTCTGCTCAATTCAGTCTGGTAGATTATGTCTTTTTTTGAAAAATCATCTAGAATTTCTTTTGTATTCTATAACCTCTTGACAGAACAAAGCCTTGAGGAGTCTTACATGTTACTCCATCACACAAGCCTTATTGATAGTTCTCCCTTTTCCTTTTCCTTTTGTTTTCTTTCTTCTTTTTTAAAGACAGTACCTTGCAATGTAGGCTAGGTTAGGCTCAAATTTGTGTGCCTTGTTGTCCTCACACCCTGAGTACTGAGAGTACAGGCATGTGCAACCCTAACTGGGAATAAATATTTTTTTCTCTTACAGAAGCTCAATCTTCCCAAACATACCCGAAGCTCCTTGTGCCTACTGGTTAGAAGTTTCCCCAAGTTCCCTCCACACCATTGACTACTTCACATCTTATCTATACTCCACTTCCATAAACCTAATAAAACTCCTACACAGGACCCATAGATTTTCCTGTAGTGAGAGTTAACCTTATTTTTCAAGATCTCCGTTCACCTCTTTCTATAAATGTTAAATAATTTCAAATCATAAGTGACAATTCCATAATAGATGGTTACTGATATATTTTAAAACCCAGTAGCTTTGACATCATCTGTTACATATTATTATGTATGTCTATTTTCTTGGCTGAGCTTTATTCTTGAGTGGTCCACTTGGAGTACCTATACCAAGGCAAGTAGGTGTGTTCTCAACATCTCCCATCCTGCTTGTAGGGTAGCAGGTGCTATATTAGACATGTGCTTCTCGGGGAGAAGGGCTAAGGTTTTTAAAAAAAAGGTGTGAGCTCAATTGTGGAAATACAGTTTTTTGTTTTGTTTTGTTTTGTTTTTGTTTTTAAGATTTTTGTGTCCCATTTACTAGATTTTATTACCCTAAGCTCAAGTATGAGAAATCATATTGTACTCATGTGAGAAAATATTGCAGTTACTTGGCAAAAGGTATAAGTAAATAAATAAATGGAAACTTTTGTACATGTAAACAGAATTCTATACTTTTCAGGCTCCCCTACCTCCATTATTTTTGCTGTTATATATGGTGCAAATCACTGTAGGCCCTGTGCATGTTGCCTCAGTCTCTGTGCATTCATATGATATTTGACCATATTGATTTAGAGGGCTTTGTTTCCTTAGTGTCCTCCATCTCCTTTTATGAGCCTCAAAGATGAGGGATTTGGTCAAAATATCCCATTTAGGGCTAAGTCTTCAGGTTCCTTATTCTCCAAATATACTATGGATGTGGGTCTCTGTATTTCTTCTTCCCGGACTGCAAGAGAATGAGGTACTGATACATGAGTCATGAGAATGTCATTAGGAGTCCAGTGTATGTGTGTGTGTGTGTGTGTGTGTGTGTGTGTGTGTATACACATACATATGTGTGTGTGTGTGTGTGTGTGTGTGTGTGTGTGTATATATATATATATATATATATATATATATATATATATAATCTTTAAAGACATTATTGCCTTCCAGTACCCATCTGCGCTGGGAGCTGATCCTGTGTCAAAGCACTCCATACTCAACTACCTTGAAGAGAGAAGGAGAGAACTGGTCTCTCAGGAGTGCTGACACACCTATGAGCACACTTCTGCTCAAATTCCTGGCCCAAGAGGGAACCACGCAGAGCCATCAGGGCACAGGAACCAAGGAACAGCCAGAGACAAGATTCCATCCGGTTTCCATCTGTACCCCAAAGCTGACCCTGTGCCACAGCTCACCATACCCAAATTCTTCCCCAAGAGAACTGGTCTCCCAGGAGTACTGACACACAGGCTTATAGGAGGGACAAGTCACAGTCAGAGACAGCAAGACCAGAGAACACCAGAGATCAGATGGTAAAAGGCAAGGGCAAGAACATAAGCAACAGAAACCAAGGCTATTTGGTATCATTAGAACCCAGTTCTCCCAACACAGAGAGCCCTGGATACCCCAACACACCAGAAAAGCAAGATGCTGATTTGAAATCACATCACATGATGATGATAGAAGACTTTACAAAAGACATGAATAACTTGATTAAAGAAATACAAGAGAACACAGGTAAACAATTAGAAGCTCTTAAAGAGGAAACATAAAAATCCCTTAAAGAATTACAGGAAAGCACAACCAAACAGGTGAAGGAATTGAACAAAACCACCCAGGATCTAAAAATAGAAATAGAAACAATAAAGAAATCACAAAGGGAGGCAACCCAGGACATGGAAAACTTAGGAATTAGATCAAGAGTCATAGATACAAGTATCACCAACAGACTACAAGAGATAGAAGAGAGAATCTCAGGTGCAGAAGATACCTTAGAAAATATTGACAAAATAGTCAAAGAAAATGTAAAAGACAAAAAGCTCCTAACCCAAAACATCCAGGAAATCCAGGACAGAATGAGAAGACCAAACCTAAGGACTATAGGTATAGAAGAGAGTGAAGATTCCCAACTTAAAGGGCCAGTAAATATCTTTAACAAAATTATAGAAGAAAACTTCCTTAACCTAAAGAATGTGATGCCCTTAAATATACAAGAAGTCTACAGAACTCCAAATAGATTGGACCAGAAAAGAAATTCTGCCTGTCACATAACAGTCAAAACAAAAAATGCACAAAACAAAGAAAGAATATTAAAAGCAGTAAGGGAAAAAGGTCAAGTAACATATAAAGGCAGACCTATCAGAATTGCACCAAACTTTTCACCAGAAAATATGAAAGCTAGAAATCCTGGCAGATGTTATACAGATCCTAAGAGAAAATAAATGCTAGCCCAGGCTGCTATACCCAGCAAAACTTTCAATTATTATAGAGGGACAAAACAAGATATTCCACGACAAAAACAAATTTACCCAATCTCTTTCCACAAAACCATTCCAACAAAGTATAATAAATTCAAAACTCCAGCACAAGGAGTGAAACTACACACTGGAAAACGCAAGAAAGTAATCTTTCAACAACCCCAAAAGAAGACAGCCACACAAACATAAAAATCACATCAAAGATAAGAGGAAGCAACAATCAGTATATCTTAATATCTCTTAACACCAATGGACTCAATTCCCCAATAAGAAGACATAGACTAACAGACTGGATACATAAACAGGACCCAGCATTTTGCTGCATACAGGAAACATACCTCGGTGTCAAAGATAGACACTACCTCAGAGTAAGGGGCTGGACAACTATTTCCCAAGCAAATGGTCTCAAGAAACAAGCTGAAGTAGTAGTCATTCTAATATAGAATAAAATCAACTTTCAACCAAAAGTCACCAAAAAGGATAAGGAAGGACATTTCATATTCATCAAAGGAAAAATCTACCTAGAAGAACTCTCAATTTTGAACATCTATGCTCCAAATACATGGGCAGCCACATTCATAAAATAAACTTTACTAAAGCTCAATGTACACATTGTACCTCACACAGTAATAGACTTCAACATCCCATTCTCATCAACGGACAGATCATAGAAATAGAAACAAACAGAGACACATTGAAACTAACAGAAGTTATGGACCAAATGGATTTAACAGATATCTATAGAACATTTCATCCTAAAACAAAAGAGCCTCATGGTATCTTCTCCAAAATTGACCATATAGTTGGTTACTAAACAGACCTCAACAGATAAAAGAAGAGGGAGATAAGCCCATGCCTCCTATCAGATCCCTACAGGTTAAAGCTGAACTTCAATACAAACAAAAACAACAGAAAACCCACATATACATGGAAGCTGAATAATACTCTACTCAATGATAACTAGGTCAAGGAAGAAATCAAGATGTTAAGAACACACATGGAATGCAGTCATTGAGAAGTAGATATTAGCCCAGAAGCTCTGAATACCAAAGACACAATTCACATATCAAATGATTCCCAAGAAGGAAGGAAGGAAGGAGAGGCCCCTGGTCCTGGATGTAGGCTTGATGTAGCAATGTAGGGGATTACCAGGACAAAGAAGTGAGAGGGAGGGGGTTGATTGGGGAATGGGCAGAGGGAAGAGGGCTTATGGAACTTATGGAGAAAGGAGAAACCATTTGAAATGTAAATAAAAATATATACAAAAATGAAAGCACAACATACCCAAATTTATGGTACACAATGAAAGCAGTGCTAGCTTTACTCATAGCTCTGAGTGCCTCCAAAAAGAAACTGGAGAGAATATAATACCAGCTTGACAGCACATCTGAAAGCTCTAGAAAAGAAGCAAATACACCTAAGGGGAGTAGATGGCAGGAAATAATCAAACTCAGGGCTTAAATCAACCAAGTAGAAATAAAAAAAAATATACAAAGATTGACAATACCAGTAGCAGTTCTTTGAGAAAATCAACAATATGGATAAACCCTTATCTAGATTAACCAGAGGGCACAGAGACAGTATCCAAATTAACAAAATCAGAAATGAAAAGGGACATATAACAACAGAAACAGGAAATTAAAAAATCATCAGATCCTACTACAAAAGCCTATACTCAACACAACTGGAAAATCTGGAGGAAATGGACAATTTCCTAGACAGATACCAAGTACCAAAATTAAATCAGGATCAAATAAATCATCTAATCAGTCCCATAACCCCTAAAGAAATAGAAGTGGTTATTGAAAATCTTCCAACCAAAAAAGCACAGGGCTAGATGGGTTTAGTACAGAATTCTATCAGACCTTCAAAGAAGGCCTAATACCAATACTCTTCAAACTATTCTACAAATAGAAACAGAAGGAACACTACCGAACTCTTTCTATGAAGCCACAGTTATGCTGAGTATTCTCCCTTAGAGATGGAATGTTTTCTTTCTAATCAGGAACTTGTCACAATTTCCTTTCTCCTTTCATAGAGAACTTAAGAGATTTTTTTTCTCCTTCTATCGTGTTTAATGCTCCAAATAGATTTTTAACACTGTTTGAGTGCATATTTCTTTTAGCTTCAGAAGATATTGTCTATATTTAAGAGGCATTTAACTATTATAAATTATTTTGATGAGTTAAAATGTCAATAATGAGTTGTATATTTTAATATAAATTTTATTAGTTTAATAAAAAAAAGAATCAATGCTCATAAAAAAACAGTCTCAGTTTTTTGCTTATCCAAACAGTGTTGTGTATGGGCTCCATCTCATGAGGTAGACCTTAAGTCAAATAAGATAGTTGTTGGTTAATCCCATAATCATTGTGGCACCATTGCCATAGCTTATCTTGTAGGTAGAACACCATTGTTGATCTCTTTTTAAAAAGCTTGTTACTAGGTTAGTATTTACACTTCTGTTTTGATTGCATACAAAATACCTTCTTGTACCAAAGAAAAAACAAAACAAAACAAAACAAATATACATTAGCATGTAGGGGTGAAGGCTCTAGGTAGACACCAGCTTGACTTTTCCATGTTCAATGAGTTGTACAGGTGTAGTCTTAAGTAATTTTGCCTTGTTATCAGTTTGTGGACAACAAAAGTCTTGGAAATTGCTTGGGTTGTTTGGGGATGCCCATGAACCATTTTAGCCCCCAAGTCAAAGAGATGTAACTTCATCTCAGTACTAAAAGCTTCATTTGGTGGCAAGTTGGAACGTGGTCTTTCCTATTATCTGGCATTATAGATCATCTTCCTGTATGTATCTATTATATAAAGCTTCCCCTGTATTGGTTTCCATACTACCCCTCAAATGGCCCTTAATTTTAGTTCTTTCTCCTTGTATTCCCTCCCTACTTCCTCATCTCCCCTCCCTCTCCTTACTTCATCCCATTCTAGTAACTTCCCCCATCTATCCATCACTATATGGTCAATTTCCCTTTTCTAGGGAGTTCTATCTGTAATCCACTTCAACCCCATTCCCTTTCCCTATATATAACCTCTGTGGTTCCATAAATTACAGCTTAGTTATTATTGACCTAACATAAAAGTGAATACATGCCATATTTGTCTCTCTGTGTCTGGATTACCCCACACAGCATTATTTTTCTACTATTATTCATTTGCCTGCACATTTTATGATGTCATTTTAAACAGCTAAGTAAATACTCAATTGTGTAACTGTACTACTTTCTTTATCCATTCTTCTGTTGTGGGGCATCTAGATTATCTTCAATTTCTGGCTATTATAAATACAGCAGGAATGATCATGGTTGAACAAATATCTGTGGTAGAATGAATCATCCTTTGGGTATATCTGGGCCTTGAGGTAGGTCAATTCTCATCTTCCTGAGGTACTACTACACTGATTTTCATAGTGGTTGTACAAGGTTGAACTCCCATTAACAATGGATGAGTGTTCCCCTTACTCCACATCCTCTCCTATGTGAGTGTCACTTATTTTCTTAATCTTAGCCATTCAGACTTTTGTAAGTTGAAATCTCAAAATATTTTAATTTTAGGTATAGTCTTAATAAATGCAAAATTATTTCTTAACTAGAAAATAATTATGGAAATATTACTAGAGAATCAGTGGTGGATGAATACTCTTTGAATTTTAAAAAAATAAGATAGTGTGCTGTTTGATTAACAAATGATAAGTGTACAAATTTATGTCTTTGAGTCATCTTTGAGATTGTGAACATGCTTAGAGTATATTGAGGAAAACAAATTTAAATGGTGGGATTTATTTGAAAGGTGATATACAATCTTTCATTGGGTAGTGATTAAAAATGGAAATTACTAGTCAACATGAACTGGAAGTATTAATATTATCTATTTCAAGCTGGTTCAAATAAGTTAGCAGCACATCTCTGTAATAACTTTCTTGATAAATAGGCCTGACATTTTTTGTGCTGTTTCATTTTTGTTTTTAATGTAGCACAAGGAACAGTAAAACTAAGCCTGACCCCGGGACAATGTGCTGTGTGCTGTGATGAAAAGATCATTGAACTGAAGTTTCAGAATCTTGAATTATTGATCCAGGTGAGCCACCACTTTGGCTCAATATATTTGAATGACCCTCATAACCTCTCTCTGAGTCTTAGCTTTTTCTCCCATAAAATATAAGCTGTTACTAAAATTTTTAAAGCTTTGTCATGCAGTACAATTATATGATCCAAAGAAACATCTTTTTAATAATGTTAGCTCTTCTCTGTTGGCTCTAACCATAGCACAGTTGCTAAAAGCAAATGTAGGGGTTTACTAGTGACTTGAATAAAAACCAGATTATTATTTATTCTTTGTTAGTAATTATGTATAATGACATAAATTATATCATATATTCAGTGCATTCTTAGTTCAGTTATTGTCTTAAAGCTAGGTGATAATATTTGATTATCACAATGCAAATTCTTTATTATTTTTGAAGTGCTGGGGATTGATCCTAAGGACCACTACATGCTAAACAGGCACTCTACCACTGAGCAACACTCTCAACCAGTGAATTCATTTTAAATACTAGAAAAACAGCTGAAAATGCATGTGTTACTGATAATGGGTTTGTATTATCATGCTTATATGTAGAGAATCCATTTTCCCATTCAGCAAATGCATACTGTAAATGATATAATGAAGGCCTTGCTAATGAATGGTGACTGGGGTGTCTTTCATTACCTCAAGAACTGATTTTTAAGCAATCAATGATAGCTTATTTTTCAGATCCCTAGTGTTCTTATTTTAGTTACAAACTGAAAGATATTGTAATTGATTTGCTGGCAAGTTTACAGCCCGTACAAGTGATTTATTGAGTTTCCATGACTCCCCATGAATTTCAGAAGCAAGAGTTATCCACTTAGGATTTCCTAGTACATTAGCTTGGTGGTGTGAAAGGCTGACTTCACATGTAGGTTGTGTCTTCCATCTACTTATCTGGCACTAATCAGGTAGTTTTTAGACTGTAATTACTGCCACTTGGCTTCTTAGAATATACATATTCTCTCAACAGTTTGGTGGAGTCAAGTACTTGAACACCTGAGAGAAAACAGTCATTATGTAAAAAAAACAAAAAGATTCCCCACATTATTCTAGAAATTAGGGACATAATGTCAGAGTACTTTGTAAATTGCAAATTGCCACCAGAAACATGTTACGATTTTCTTGTTTTTACTTTTTATCTTTTTTTTTTTTGTGGTTCAGAATGATAAAGATAAAAAAAAAACTACATTTGTTCACAAATAAATATTAGTTATTTTAGTATTCGCCACTAGTCTGAAGTCCCTAGATTCCACATTGAAAGCTTCTTGGTTCACATTACCCTGCTCTTTCCACATTCATTTTTTGCACACATGTATTTCTATAAATAAGTTTTCTTGAGGTAAAATTGCCACTGTTCCCTCATTTTAATTAATATATTAAATTTAATAAATAAAATCTCATTTTATTTGTTTATTGAATTTTAACTCTTTTTTGCATTTTAAATGAAGAAGGGGTAGTTTCATTGAAATACTCCTGAATTCAGTCCTTGTAGAAGAGCCCAATGTTAACATGACCCCATTGTTTAACAACAGGTCTCAAAAAGTATTTAGTTTTTGTTAAAAATCTTCCACTTTTGTTCTCTTTAAAATTCTACTCTGGAATTATTTCTGGGTTTTGATGCTCCCCTAACATTTTTAAGCAGACATTGTATGAAGAGTAACATGAGCTAGGTACCCAATTGTTTATATTTCTGTCAAACAAGTCTATGTTAAAGAAAATCTATATTTACATCTGGCACTCTCAGTGGTTCTATTGGAACATGAACAAAATTAGCATTCTAATTTATGCACATATTACTTCTGGTATTAGTTTAAATTTTAGGCCAGATAGCACATTGTTGTAGGGAACTTACCTATGCACTGTAAGACTACACTGAGTTTCATCATCCCCAAATTTAAATAATCAAAAGATGTCTCAAATGTTCCTGGAGGGCAACATTGCCCCTGACTGAGAACCACTGATATCACTGAGACAATTTCTCAGCTTAGGAGTTTTTTGTTGTTGTTGTTGTTGTTGTTGTTGTTGTTGTTGTGTTGTTGTGTTTCATGACAGCTTTTCTAATATTAGCCCACAATGCATGATCAATAATCACTCTCTGTTACTAAGACTCCAAGAGCTGTGCCATGCCTGCCGCTGTCCTGTAGAGGAGACCAACAATGTCCACAAGCTTACCATGTGCTATTTGTGCCACAAAGTGCTACATATTTAGCAGCACATTGAAGCATATTGTTTCATGAAGAAATCCAGGAAGCAAATTTAATTTCCTAAGAACTTTTAACCCATGTTTTGGACAAAGCAAATGTTCATGGCATTTAAAGCACCTAAAATGGGTTTTCATTCTAGGCTATGCTCACTCTATGGTGTTGAGCATTTATTAAATTTCTATGTGCCTTAATTTTGTCAGTAGTTTTGGTTAGTACCTGTATTGAGCATAGTTTGAATAAAACAATTATTATTATTTTTTTACTTAGAACTGTGCTTTAAATATTCTTCAAAATAAACTGATTTTCAAGAAGCCAGCTAACCTATTAGAGCTCTTTGTCTCCCTGCTCCTGGATCCTGGGATAAGCTGAACACATAGCCTCTCAATAAATTCTTACCAATTGATGCTATAAACAATAATGTTTATTACCTAGTTATTCCAAATATTTCCCCAAAGTATGACAGTAATCTCTGCTAATTAGCAGTTCATGATTCACTATGAATGTCTTTTGACATATTCTAGAAGCTTATTTATCTGTTTAGGTCCCATCAGCCTTTTCTTCTTCCTTCCTTCCTTCCTTCCTCCCTTTCTCCCTATCTTTCTTCCTCTCTTCTTTCTTTCTTTCTCTCTTTCTCTCTCTCTCTTCTCTTTCTTTCTTTCTTTCTTTCTTTCTTTCTTTCTTTCTTTCTTTCTTTCTTTCTTTCTTTGTTTCTTTCTTCCTTCCTTCCTTCCTTCCTTCCTTCCTTCCTTTCTTTCTTTCTTTCTTTCTTTCTTTCTTCCTTTCTTTCTTCCTTTCTTTGTCTGACTGTCTTTGAAGTCATTGGCAGTAGCTATTTGTTACTTAGGTCCAATAGACATTAAATTCAAATTGGAAGCCAATTTGCAGACCAAACTTGAAGGGATAAGTCGGTCATCAATCCCATTATATAACTGTTGACTTTAGCTTCACGAAATAATACTTTATCTTTAATCTTTCTGTCCTAATTTCTTCAGGTTGCTGCATGTGGTTCATCATCTTCTGAATGTTTTATATATGGATTCAAGGCAAATGAGATATCCTCATGTCACCAGAGTAGCAAATAACTGGTAAACAAAGGTCAATGTTTGTAGTTATTGTTTATTAATAATTGATAAATGGAAGTCTTTGCCTTCTCTGAAAGATGAATAGTGAGGTTACTCTAGGGCAATAGTGGGAAGGACTGGAAAGACAGAGATGGGAATACATACAAGGGTGACTTAGGCAGGAAATGAGTTTAGCTCTGATGACAGCCACATTTGACAGTGGCTGCACAGCATGTGCCTGGCATGGGGCCTAGAGAGGAAAAAGATTTTGCCTACATTTCTTTGAAGGCAAATAAGGAGCATTAGACTGCATTGGCAAAGTCAACCATGTAATTCATCTCCTCAGAGGGCCTAATGTGTATATGCTTTTTCAGTTTGAACTACATCTGGGGCTCAGTGGACTAGTTTTATATTGATTATCAAGTGGTATTTTCTGTCTAAATGAAGCTGCTTTTCAGAACTGCATTGTTAAATCTGTATTTCCAGATTTGTGCAATACTCATTATGAAGAACTAGGAGCATTTTGTTCTCAAATCAATTAATGTTGTCCCTCGATACTCCCAAGATGGTGCTTAATTTTTCTCTAACATTCTTTACACTCAAGAAAATGGGTAAAGCTAAGTCTCATTTTTAGTATCTTTTCTTTGAGTGAATATAGTAATAAACAGATTCTATAAGCCAAACACTAGAATTAGAAATGGCTATGTCAGTGGGTAAGAAGAATCTAACAGACATGAATTTATATTAAAAGCAGCTATTTGTCAAGACAGTTTCAATCACGTAAATTGTTATTTAAAATATTTATGAGAGGGAAAGGAGCCTCTCCCTTTACTAAAGCTGCAACCTGACCATAAAATCCTTCCCCAATATGGCTGTCTTATCTGGACTCAGTGGGAGAGGATATACCTAACCCTGCAGAGACTTGCTGTGCCAGGGTGTGTGTGTGGGATACCCAGGTGGGCCCCACCCTCTCAGAGGAGAAGGGGAGGGAGGTTGGAAGAGGGGAACTGGGAGGGGACAGCAATTGGGATGTAAATAAATAAATTAATTAAAAACAAAAACTTGTAACATGATGTGCTACTCAAAACATTTCTTCATGTGGCCTATGAACCCAGCTCTGAAAAATAAAGCCAGAGTTGTTGGAAACAAAAAAAATGTTAAATATAAATGCAAAGATTCATCATTAGAACAATCAGACAGAAGCTGAAGATCATAGCCACATGAAATGTTCTTCTGGATAAAATTGGGTAAACTGAAGAGAGAAAATACAGAATAAGACGTGCCTGGTTATGTAAGAATAATTTTTTCTCTGAAATTGAGATAGAGTTTGTATATGTTTAAATTCTCATGTTCCAGGGACTCTAAATATTTGCTGCTTTATTTTTAAATTAATTAATGCATCCTTCCTTGTTTGGTAGTTTGAATTGAGACACTTTGGTTTCAGTAATTAATAGATACAAAGTGTCTTTATAAATTTAACTTTCAGGAAGGTATTTGAGAATAAGTCTGCTTAACTGTAAATCTGAAATTCTTTAAGGTAAATATCCAAAGGAGTGTTTCCAATGCACTGAGATTCTCAAGTGTGAATAAGTGATGATCCAGAAACATGCTAGATGAAGACAAAATACATTTCTATAGATAAAAACAATGAAAATAATGTTGTATAAAGTTGATCAGATTGACCAAGTCCAAGTGCCTTGGAAGAGCACTATAGGAAATCAGACAGGTAGCATTTGTAGAATACTCACTGTGTACATTAATTTTCCAGGTATTAAATTTAGAAGGCAGTGTTGCCAAACATTCCCTCTTACATTTCTTCTTTAAAAAAATATTTATTTATTTATTTGTTTGTTTGTTTGTTTGTTTTTGTTAATTTATGTCCCAAAGGCTGTTCCCCTTCTTTGTCCCTCCCTCAGAGAGTCCCTTCCCCCACACCTCCCATTTTCCTCCCAGAGGGTGAGCTCCCTGGGAATTCCATCCCCCCACCCTGGTACTTCAAGTTTCTGCCAGATTAGGCTCATCCTCTCCCACTGAGGCCCAACAATGCAGAGATAAAGACTGAGCTGCCTGTCTGCTCCTTATGTGTAGAGGTGGGGGTGGGGTGGGCTCCTTCTAGCTTGTGTAAGGTCTTTGTTTGGTTGGTGGCTCAGACTCTGAGAGTTCCTGGGGTCCCAGGTTTGTTGACTCTGTTGGTCTTATTTGGCAGGAGTTTGTTAACTACAATGGAAAATAATGAAAGGCTGTTGTCACTGTCCTCTGATCCTCATTTTCTACCTTATGGGAACTGTTTTCATCCTGCAAATGATGTGATTGGAGTTTCTCATCTAATTTTTCCTCTCCACTTCAACCCTTCTTTCAAAAGACTAAAGAAAACATGTTTGACATTAAAAAAAATCTCATCTGGATATGTGAATATGGTACAGAAGCCACACTAAGTTTTTAAGAATGGGCGAGAGTCTGAGAGATGTTATCATTTCCCAACTAAAGGGACAGGGACCAATGTAAACTTGGATGGCACTGGAGACTTCCTGTCAAAACATATAGAGAACTCTAATATCTCAAGGTTCCCTTGAACTCAAGATACCTAACTTCCTAAATACAGGTTCCTGTTTTTAAATAGTTCAGTGGTGTGTCTGGTTTTATGTGGAGGTCCTTGATCCACTTGGATAAAACCAGACACACCACTGAACTATTTAAAAACAGGACCCTGTATTTAGGAAGTTAGGTATCTGGAGTTCAAGGGAACCTTGAGATATTAGAGTTCTCTATATGTTTGTCTATAGAGGGATGGAAGGTTTTGACAGGAAGTCCCCAGTGCCATCCAAGTTTACATTGGACCCTGTCCCTCTAGTTGGGAAATGATAGCATCTCTCAGACTCTAGCCCATTGCTTAACAACTTAAAAACTAATAGAAAAGAAACTGAAGAAGACCCTAGAGGACATTGGCTCAGGGGGAAAGTTCCTGCACAGAACACCAATAGCTTATGCTCTAAGAGCAAGAATTGACAAATGCGACCTCATAAAACTACAAAGTTTCTGTAAGGCAAAGGACACTATCAAAAGGACAAACAGGCAACCAACAAATTGGGAAAAGATCTTCACTGATCCCACATCCGACAGAGGGCTAATATCCAATGTATGCAAAGAACTTAAGAAGTTAGACCCCAGAAAACCAAATAACCCTATCCAAAAAGGGGGTACAGAGCTAAACAAAGACTTTTCACCTGAAGAAATTCGGATGGCTGAGAAACACCTTAAAAAATGTTCAACATCATTAGTCATTAGAGAAATGCAAATCAAAACAACCCTGAGATTTCACCTCACACTAGTCAGAATGGCTAAGATTAAAAACTCAGGAGACCTCAGGTGTTGGCTAGGATGTGGAGAAAGAGGAACACTCCTCCACTGCTGGTGGGACTGCAAGCTGGTACAACCACTCTGGAAATCAGTCTGGTGGTTCCTCAGAAAACTGGACAGGATACTTCCAGAGGACCCAGCCAAACCACTCCTGGGAATATACCCAGAGAATTCCCCAGCATACAATAAGGATACATGCTCCACTATGTTCATAGCAGCCTTATTTATAATAGCCAGAAGCTGGAAAGAACACAGATGTCCCTCAACAGAGGAATGGATACAAAAAATGTGGTATATATACACAATGGAGTACTATTCAGCCATTAGAAACAATGAATTCATGAAATTCTTAGAGAAATGGATGGAGCTGGAGAACATCATACTAAGTGAGGTGACCCAGTCTCAAAAGAATACCCATGGTATGCAGTCACTGATAAGTGGATATTAGCCTAGAATCATGGGACACCAAAGACACAATTCACACACCAAATGATGTCCAACAAGAAGAAAGGAGTGGACACTGGTGCTGGAAAGGATCAAAGCATCAGTATAGGGGAATACCAGAACAGGGAAGTGGGAAGAGGTGGATGAGGGAGCAGGGGGAGGGAAAAGGGTATATGGGACCTTTGGGGGGCGGGGAACCAGAAAAAAGACAATGAAATGTAAATATAGAATATATCCAATAAAAAAATTAGTTCAGTGGTGAAGCTGCCATCTCACACTTGCTCAATAATAAAAGGCCATTGGTTCTTTTCACAGCTGAAATCAAACCCAGGCCGAGCAAACTAGAAGGCACTCGAAGATAGAAAATGGACAGATTAGGAAACGGTGGTCTTCACTGGGGTCTGACCTTGGCTATGTGAATTTTCTCTTTCCTTGTGGATAATTCTACCTTAGAGTATGTGACTTAAGAAATTTTCCCCAATGTATTCTACACAAGTGACAATACCAGAGAGGACTGCCTGGATCAATATCCTTCTTATTTACTCTTCATTCATTTACTTAGAGTCCTGAATACATGGCATTATTGTGTTTGGAGTTCCTTTTCTGTGGGAAATAAAAAATATTGTTGCATTTGAAAGATATTTTAATATCAAGTTATGTTCTTATGGAAGAACAGAATTTCAGAAAATTAGGAAACCTTTCGGGTTTTCTAAACTCAAATTAGGTAAGCAGTTATATACTCTGTACAATTGACCCTGTAAAGACATTGCTCAGCATTAAGAAATAGAAAAATGGCTATTAGCTATCATAGACTTCCTTAAAGAAACTTGATTTAGTACATGACTTAAGAATAAAGTGACGTCTTAGTCCTGTCCCTGAAAAAAATTCTTCTCATAAATATTAAATAAATATTTATTTATTCCTCCTTTCCTCCCTTAATCCGTTGAGTGTCTGCCTTCTTTGGGACTAAAGCTTCATGGGGACAGTTTGTTCTTTGGACTGTTTGACAAAGCTATATTCACTGTTCAGAACAAGGCAGGCACACAGCAGGTACTTAATTAAAATCCTTTGAATAAATGAATAAACGTGTGTCATATGCTTCTAAGGATGCAGAACCTGACCAAATAAATCCACACAGCCCCAGGTTTTTAGTTTTTATAAATTTTGAAACACAGTATGAAAGAGGGGAAGAATTTTAGCAAAGCATAATTATGGTAACCAAGAGAAACCTCCATGATGCCCTGAGTTTAGCGTCTGGCATCCCACAACCCAGGTATAGTGGGCACATATCTGTAGATTTAGCACTTGAGAGATGGAGACAGGAGGATCTGAAATTCAAGAACATCCTGGGCTACTTGCAAACTCAGGGCCACTCTGAGCTAGATAAGACTCTGTATCAATAAACAAACAAACAAACAAACAAACAAAAAAGATGTTGGATGGCATTGGTGAATATACATCCAAACTCACCAAATTATATACATTAATTATTTGCAGTAATTATGCCTATTAAAGTCAGAGGGGTAGGATACTGGAGAATTATTTTATAATTTGGAAGATGTAGAAAAATAATTCTGTAAACACTGAATCCTCTTTAAGTCTTGCAAGTAAACTTATCATTTTGTAATAATATGCAAACAATCCATTTAAAGACTTCCTTTAAAGGTCTTCAAGAAAGATCAAAAAGAAAAAAATCATCTGTACTTTAAAAAATAAATATTAGCTTTAGTCTAAAAACTGAAAGTTCTCTGCCCTTGCTAAAATATGTCACTTTCCAAATGGCTAGCATAGGAAAGTAAATGGTTCCTTTGTGGCAATAGATTGCTTGGTTTAGCAGCAAAGTGGCAAAGGTTTCCCATAAAGCCCACATCTCTGATAGTTCTGGGTTTGAAATGTTTGCACTACCACTGGGGGCTGCTGCATGGTAATCAGCTTTAAGGATAACATGCCATTGTTAATAATGGAAGTATTTAAAACAGAGCTCCGGCAAAGCTATTTACAGAACTGCCTGACTGGTGTGAATCTTCACAGACCTATTTCTGGACTTTTGTTTGCAATTCACAGTAATTTACAGAGTAAATGGCTCAGAATTTGCCAAAGGAAGCAACAGCCTGCATAGATTTCTGGGGGCTCAATGAATTTTTTTTTCCTCTTTGACATGGGAAAATTGGCATATGATAGCTGACAGGCTGAATTTTTACATTTTTTGCATAAATGCAATGTAATTTTCTCTATGTTTTAAATGAAGTCACTGGAAATGGAGGAAAATGAAAAAAGATACACTAGGTTAGCTATGGTGAATGTACTTACCCTCACTATTTAATAGAGAAGACTTAAGGCACCTGAAGTATTGAATTAATTTCTATGATGATCATGTATCTTTCGTATGTAAAAAGAACACTAAGTATTTTTTTTAGCTTGCACGTATAATAATAAAAGGTATTTAATTCACACCTAGAGAATCCCAAGTACTGTGTTAAACACGTTGCTTGCATTATTTCATTTTATCTGGACTTCAGTTCTATTCTACTTACCAGCTATTTTGGCCTTAGACAAACCATCGAATAGCTTTGAAATTTTATTTCCTCATTTCTATAGTAGAAGCTTTAATAAATGTCTTGCTTTCTTGTTCACTCATTTATACATCAATAAATATTTATTATGTGTTGTTAAGTATTTGTAGCTGCTCTAGGAACATTATTCAACAGCGAATAAGGCATCATCCTTGTACCCAGTAAGAGCTTAACTTCCTAAACATGATGTATGAAGAAAACATGTGTGTGTGTGTGTTTGTGTGTATGTTTGTGTGTGTGTGTGTGTGTGTACATTGTTAATAAGGAAACAGTTAATATAAAAAGAGAACATGAGGTTGGGTGGTAGCAGGATGGCATAGGCAGAGTTGAAGAGAGGTAATGATGGATATATATGATCAAGATACATTGCTTAAATGTAGTAGACATTCAAAGAACACATCAAAATACATTTTACGTTGACATATAGAATCATATTGCCACGAGGTCAAAAGATATAATGACAGAAAAGGTACTTGAAAAGTAATATAAGGTTAGAAACCTACGCTGGTTGAAACTGGAAAATTCTCTTACTATTATAAGTAAATCAACAGATTCCAATGGCCCTCTTGTCACAATGGATCCCTAGAGATTAATATTTTAGATTAAGTTCTGAAGGGGATGTCGAATAATTTATCAGCTGAAATTGCATACCATTACTGGGATGTTGCACAGTAAAAGTATGATAGAGGGAAAACACAGATGTTTTCCTTCACAAAACATGCTGGACTGGCTGCACATGCTAAATGGACTATTCCAGTAAAGATGTTTGTGTGAAATTTGGCTAAAAGTATTTTTATTTGAGGAGAATTAAAAATGTCAGATGGCAAGGTCACAAGTCTGCGAGTATGATATTTGGAATTGGACAAACTAATAGCAAAGATATACATTGATTGATTCAGTAATAAAATTCTTCAAAGAAAAACTAACTTGAAATGCAAGAGCTGACTTTTTTCTTTTTAATCTGAAGTGAACAATATGAAACTCAAGACCTTATCTATGACAGACACATATTCTACCACTTAACAGAAAGTCTTGAGCTCTTTTTTTCCTTTTTTTTTGTTGTTGTTTTTTAATTGAATTTATTCTTCATTTACATTTCAAGGGTTATACCCCTTCCCGGTTTCCCCCTCCCCCCAAACCCCCAACACATCCTCCCACCCCCTGCCTCCAAGAATATGCTCCTTCACCAAATCCACTCCCATGACCTCCACCCGATTTCCCCACACTGGGGCTTCTATTGAGCCTTCACAGGACCAAGGACCTCTCCTCCCACTGATACCGTCAAAGGCACTCTTTTGGCTGGAACCATGTGTACCCCTTGGCTGATGGCTTAGTCCCTGGGAACCCTGGAGCATCTCATTGGCCGACATTGTCGTTCTTCCCATGGGGCTGCAAGCCCCCATCCCGCTCCTCCAGTCTTCCCTCCAACTCCTCCATTTTGAACCCCACACTCATTCTAATGGTTGGCAGCTAATATTCACCTCTGTATCTGTAAGGCTCTAGCAGATCCCCTCCAAAAGACAGGCTCCTTGCCATACACACTTCTTGTCATCCATAGTAGTTTTGAGCTTTGGTGAGAATTTATAGGATGAATCCCCAGGTAGGACAGTCTCTGGATGGCCTTTCCTTCATTCTCTGCTCCACACTTTGTCTCCATAGTTGTTCCTGTGAGTATTTTGTTCCCCTTTTCAGAGGAACCAAAGCACACATTGTACCCCATACAATTATAGTGGGAGACTTCAATACCCCACTCTCAATAATCGACAAATCATGGAAACAGAAACTAAGCAGAGACACAGTGAAACTAACTAAAGTTACAGACCAAATGGATCTAACAGAGATTTATAGAACATTCCATCCTCAAGCAAAAGAATATACTTTATTCTCAGCACCTCACAGTACCATCTCCAAAATTGACCATATAATTGGTCACAAAACAGGCCTCAACACGTACAGGAATATTGAAATAGTTCCATGCACCCTATCAAATCACCATGGCCTAAGGCTGGTCTTGAGTTCAAACAAAAACAACAGAAAACACACGGGTACACATGGACGTTGAATAGTGCTCTACTCAATGATAGCTTGGTCAAGGAAAAAATAAAAGAAGGAAATTAAAGACTTTTTAGAATTTAATGAAAATGAAGACACATCATACCAAAACTTATGGGACACAATGAAAGCAGTGCTAAGAGGAAAACTCATTTTTTATAGTCTATTCATGGAGAAACTCATACATGTATATTACATATTTTTTATCATAGCCACCCACCTACACTTCCCTGCCCAAATACTCCTGAACTTCCTTTCTACTATTTACCTCTCCCAACTTCAAAACAGTTTTTAAAAAGAATATGTAGCCTATTGAATCCAATCCATGCTGGCTATATTGCATGGGGTAGGACCATCCGCTAAATTAGGGGCCATGTGCCATATGTGGGGACTATACTCTTGAAGAAAATGTACTTTTCCTTTTACCAGAAGCCATCAAATGTTAATAGCTTCTCTGCTAGTGGTTGGACCATAAGAGACCCTTTCCCATTTATTCTGGAACATTGACTGGTTTTCTCTTGTGCAGACAGCCATAACAAGTGCTCTGCCCATGTCCTAAGACTGATTACTTTACTGGCCTCATAACATGTAAAGAAGCAGCACAGAAGCTTGGAGAAACTAAAAGATATAACACAACAAGAGGACCAATTTCTTATTTTACTTACATTTTAAGACAGGTCTCATTATGTAGTTCAAACTTTTCCATAACTCATTTTGTAGCATAGGCTAGCCCTGAGATTCCAAGCTTCCTGTTTCAGCTGCTTGAATGCTGGGATTATAGTTATATCCCAGCATGCCAGTATGTTTGGAAAACTAGCTTTCTGAATTTTTCTTGCTTCAGACATTAGTTTGGATTTCTCAGTTAACATAAGTAGACTGAATTTATTTCTTGAGTTTTGACAGTTAACTCTCTAATCTTTTCTTTTACACAGCATGGGGGAAATATGGATAACTAATAGAATTTTCTTCAAATTGAGGACTTTTTCCCAATTGTTTGCTTTTAGGTATTGAACATTCCCTTAAGAGAAGTCCAATCCCAACCCCAACATGAAAGTTAAAGTAGGAACAAATTACGACTCACAGGCAAATTCAGGCTATAGTCTAATTTACTGGCACACAGCCATGCTCACTCATTTAGATGTTCTCCTTAGATGATTTCATATTGCACTGTAATGGCAGACTTAACTAGCTTCAATGTACACTTCGTGTGTTGCAAAGATGGAAATACTATATAATTCTTATAAGGTTTGCCAATACCTAAGTAAGAGTTAACTAACTTTAAATGTATAAGGTGATTTTGCACATATAATATTAACATATGGTATATATGATCATTATTTATCACTTTGCCTTCTATACTTAAGTTACTTGGGAAACTTTTTAAAATCTAATGTCATTTTTTTTTCTAAAACATCAGGGAGTGTTGTTGACTTAAGAATTTTAATTATAGTACTAAAGAAAAATGCAATAATCATTTCTCCCCCAGTTTTTCAATAAAATAGCTTGTATATGATATCAAGTTAAATGATATGCTTCATAATCTTTTATAATTCAAAGTTTGATATAGAGACTATGCCTTAAGTTCGAAAATCTCAATTCTTATACGAGAGAATCATTTCATTAATAGATATAAAAATATAAAAATTTCCACAGTAACCACAAACTAGTTCAGGTAAGAATTTACAATTCTTGTCTGTGCTTTGAAAAGGAGAAATGCTGCATCTTGATCTTCCAAGCACACATATATATTCCACGGATACTAATTTAGTATGGCAAAATCAGCAGCTATTGTTTTCAAAAGAATGTGATTTATTTGCTAAGTGAATCAGTAAATAATTGCACCACTTAGTTTAGACCAGTAGTTCTCAACCTTCCTGACCCTGTGACCTTTTAATAAAATTCTTTATGTTGTACTGAGTTATTTTTGTAGCTCCTTCATAACAATTTTGTTACTATTATGGACTGCAATGTAAATATCTGATATGCAGGATATCTGATGTATGACTAGTTGTCATATATTAGGATGTCACAGATATATCATATGTGAAAAGGTCCTTGGGCCCCTGCCCACAAGTGGGTCATAACCCCCAATTTGAGAACCACTGGTCTAGGCATTTCACAAATGACATTTGTTTGCAGGCACATAAAAATTCTCTCTGGGAATATTTCTTGATACTTATTATAAACTCTAACATAGTTTCCCCCTTTCATGATGGCATGTGAACTTGTGTGGTCATAGTACAACTCTTGTTTAGACAGCCATATTGTTGAGATTTCATGGGTGCAGTCAGTTGTTTATGTCTAAAAAGCACTATCTTGCAGCAGGCATTCTGATTCTCTGACTCTTACAAGCTACCCTCACCCATTCTGTGATATTTCCTGAACCTTAGATGTAGGACTGTGTTATAGATGTACCAACTGAGGCTAGGCACCCCATAGTCACTTTTTCTCTGCATTTTGATCAACTGTTACAATAAGAAACTTCTTTGCTGAGAGGTTAGAGCTATAGTTCTCTATAAGTATAAAGTATTGAGAATACCGTTGGAAGATACAGTTGGAAGCTGTGCTCATTTAGGAAAATTACAGCAGTAAGTTTTTCTTTAGACTCTAGAACTACTCCAGCCATGGTTCCTGCCTATATTTACAATACCAGGTAAGAGCTCTATTCTATTGAGCAGGCCTTAAGTTCAACTAAACAGGTGTTGCTTACCTCTGAGATATTAGTGCCACTATTTAACCACTATAGATACTATGCCCAAGGAAGTTGCTGTGGGTCAAAGCTTTCTAGCAGGATAGGAAGATTGATTACTTTCTTCCCTGGCAGCCTGCATAACAATTTCTGATACTAGGAGACCTAGTTGAGGAAGGAAGATGCTTCCTAGTCAGTCCTAGTTTAATCTTCAAAGTCCTGTCTCCAAAGCATGTGGTATCTTTGACAATAAGGTCTTATGTTATTTTAAATGAACAGTTGAGCTTCTAGGAGCATATGGAAACCTGTAAAAGCTAAAAATACACTGAGAATTGAAAACTAACATAGGAAGCTGAGACTGAGCTTGAAGCTTGGCATATCTGATTTCTGAATAATTTCTAAGAGAACTACATTGCTAATGGGGAAAATGGAGAGCTATGAAAGATTACAAAGAAAATTGCAGCGACAAACTGATATGGTCTCTAGAAAAAGAATAAAAATCCCTAAGATGCTAGTTTGGAGCCTTGGATTTTTTTGGGGGGATGAGCAAATTTATGTCAGTTATGTCTCTTCGGAGGAACTCAATCAATATAAGAAATCTTTTGAGTTTGCCAAAACAAAGAAAATGCGAACCTTTCCAAAATTCATGTTCTACTCCTTACAGGGCTTTCATAGATAAAGGCAAATTAAGTAGACACTCACAACCCCAGGCTAGAAGATGCTTGGGGTGTGTAGAAGTAGGGAGTAAGTACTATGAAGAATCAGCAGAATTTCACCACCCAAAATTAAGATGAAAGAACAACAATTTATAACAAAATAAGTGTGTTTAACGTGATTACAGAAGTAACAAAAGGGCCAGTACAAAATATTCCCAGACAGATTAATACAACTAGATAGCATTTCTAGAAATAGAAATATAATTACTTAAGGAAACAAAGTTCAATGGGTGGTTAAGGCAGGAGGACAGATTCAGGTGAAGGGAGACATAATGAAAAATTATTGAGGTCTCACCCCTGAGATGTAGACAATGGAAATACAAAGCCCTGAGGCATGAAGAATAGACTGAAAGTGAATATATTTCTCTGCTGATTCATTGTATGTTTTCCAAGTACTGAGAGAAAAATAACCATCTATGTGCGGGGTATACCATGATACATTGCTATTCAAGACAAAGGCTGAAATACTTTTCAGACAAAGCAACAACAAACTTTTACTAAAAGAACTTCTAAAGAATATACTCTGGGAGAGAAAATCAGAGTTACCAAAGTGGCTCAGCACATACAAGCATTTGCCGGGCAAGCCTGATAATGTGAGTTTGCCCCTGGTTCACTCATAAAGAGAAAAATGGATACACACTCCCAGAAGTTGTCCTCAGACTTCCATATGTGCACCATGGCATTCAGGTGAGTGCATACACGTGCACACACACACACACACACACACACACACACACACTTAAAGTTTTACATCATTTCCCATCCTTCCTGTCTTCCATTCTAATTTCTCCCATGTCTCCTTAGCCCCTGCTCCCACTCAAGTTCATGTCCTTTTTAATAATATATGTATATATATGAATTAATATATAATATATAAGTATGTATAAATATATATTTAAAGACAAATTACATGTTTTACCAAAATAAAATGCAACCTACTGAGTCAGTTTAGCATTGTTTGTATGTTCATCCCTGGGGAGATTCCCTCTCTGTAGTACTTACTTTTATATAGCTCTTCATCCAGGATTAGGGCTCCAGGATTTCCCCTACCCACATTGGAATGTAAACTATTGTTGGCATTGTTTGGGTCTTATTTAGGCAGCCATATTGTTGTGATTCCAAGGGTGTAGTTTCCCTTTCCTATCTAGAGGACAAAATCTCACAACAGACTTTTTGTCACTCTTTCTCTTGAGACCTATTTGAGAAAAAAAATGTATCTTACTTCTCCTACTATCCTGGAGGACCATTTTCTTTCTAAGCCAGACTTAGAGCTTTCTTATTTTAGAAAGATAGTAAAAATAGATAGGTCTTTCTTGTATAATAGACAAGTTCTGGACTAAAATCAAGGTACTGTAGGAAACAGAAGAATCGAGCCCCAGCTTACATATAAAATACTAAGACTCTCTGCACTATTTCTTTCTACCCTATACACACAATGTGAATCAGCTTCATTCTGCTCTGAGAGAATTCACCAGAAGTATCTTCTCTGGATAATCTGACCTATGTCAAGGAAATAAAAAAATAATGGCTCATGAGATTATTCAAGGAAATAATCCAGCTTGGCTGTCTTAGGATGCATTGAAACATATTCAGAGGAGATTTATTTAACAACACAAAAGCCCTGGAGTTGAATTCTTAACAAGAGTGTAGGAAAATGAAACAAAAGGCAAAACAGAAAATTATCTTCAGGATTCCAGGAAAGAATATGTACCATGGTATACTCTTTGGTACAAATGAGCTAGAACAGCTGGGCAGTGGTGGCACACACCTGTAATCCCAGCACTCTGGGAGGCAGAGGCAGGCGGATTTCTGAATTCGAGGCCAGCCTGGTCTACAGAGTGAGTTCCAGGACTGCCAGTGCTATACAGAGAAACCCTGTCTCGAAAAAAAAAAAAAAAACCAAAAACAACAACAACAACAACAACAACAACCATTTAGCCGGGCGGTGGTGGCGCATGCCTGTAATCCCAGCACTTGGGAAGCAGAGGCAGGCAGGCAGATTTCTGAGTTCGAGGCCAGCCTGGTCTACAGAGTGAATTCCAGGACAGCCAGGGCTACACAGAGAAACCCTGTCTCAAAAAAAAAAAAAACTAGAACTGTCTAGCCATAAAACTGTAATGGTGGTAGTTAATATAGCAATTCACCCTCCATACTGGAAAGACCACATTCATTTTCTGAACCCAGAAATCAAGAACTTTTGTTATAAGTATACTGTTCAGAAATAAGGTAGTAAGTCCTAGAGAACAATCAAGCAGTGTTGAGAGTTGGCCCATCTGGCATTCAGAAGGAGTGGGACAGCATACAGCTATTTTTCTCAAGAAGTGTCACAGATTTTTATTGGCTCTATAAGCCATCTAAATCTGTAGTATTGATAACATTAAAATGCAATGGTACACAGCCAATTAGACATTACTAATTCAGAAATTAAGACAATATAGAACTCAAATACTATGTAAAGTATCATATAGAAAAAGAGGCAGTGAGAATTCAATTATAAAACATGTGCTTAGCCCTCATGAGGACCTGGGTGAAATCTTTAGCTTCACACACATGGCAAAGAACGAAGAAAATGACCAAATGGAATTAAAATGTTCATGCTACAGAACATAATAAATTGACCTGGTTTTTGTAAGTGGTGGATGTTTAAACAGTGCTGAGATTAAAATAACATATAAGCTGGTAGAAGAGGAAAACTAAATTCATGACATGGAGCAGAGAGACTTAAGCAGACAGAGGATCATACAATACAGGTACTGTGAAGGGAGAAGGGGAACAGATAATGGGACAGAGAGCATTAAGTGGAGTGGGAAGGCAAGGTAGAGGAAGGGTAATAGGGAGGGATAACTAATAGTAAAAGATTTGCAGAGGTCAGGAAAGTGGGGGGTATGGGTGGTAAGTGGGGGAGAGGGCATAGGATATTGGGTTTTAGGGGGATTACGAGGAAAGGGGATACCATTTGAAATGTAAATATCTAATAAAAAAGATTTGCAGAAGACACATAAAAGCTGATTATTGTAGAAGCTTCGAAAATATATACATATAAATGAAAGAGTTTAAATAGAGTTTAACTTTTACAAGAAGATAAACCTTTGCCAGATGTCATAGCCTATCAATCAAAAAGCCTAGTTCCAGATGTGGATTACTTCCCTTCCAGTTGTTGGTCCATTAGTTTACATAGATCTTCCTTAAACATACAGTGTACTGGTTACCTTTTAGAACTTGATGATGTGACCCATTGCTGACTATATCACATATGTGAGTCATTGAACATGTTGAAGGCAGGCTGGTACTCACCTGGAAGCTGTATCCTTACTAGCGAGTTTTCATAGTGCTAGTAGGTATTATGCACACCCAGGGGTAAAAAGTAATCAACATTATTGTCTAGCTGTGAGCCATGAGAGTTAAAATAATGTTCAACCTGGCAAAATAGTCACAGATACCATAATTGCAGAAATGGGAGTAACTGACCACTTTCTGATTTGATTTAAAGCCAACATAGAACTCATGCTCAGTACTGTTAATTGAACTAAGGATGCCTGGTCATACTAGGTCATTAGCCTTAAGGGATAACATATTACTATAACTCAATTAAATCAACATAATATTAAAGTACAGCTTAAATACTTATCTTTAAGTACTATTACATTAAGACTTAAGTATTATACTAGTACAATTCTCTGTCTTCATTGAAGAAGCTTCTTATTTGCAGTAGATGGAAATGAATACAAACTTTCAACTGGTCAACATGCAAGGACTAAGAGAATGTAGGATGCTAGCACATGTATATCAGATTTCCTCCCTTCGAAGTCAAGAATATTCATGGAAGAGGGGCCAGAAAACTTATCAGGTGGTAAATAACTACAAGGAAACAGAGTTTTCCAGGTATACCATGGAAGCTGAACAGAGGAACTAAAAGCAACTGTGACATCAGACTAGCATAAGATCAAGCCATCCAGAGTCCCAGCATGGATATGGGAGTATTATGAGAGGAAATTTTCCTGGGGAGATATGGCACATGAGAAAATATCTATTTACTTCAGAAAAAGAACCCACGGCAGATCAAACTCCACTTGGTGAACCAATAAGTTTTTTATTGAAGTTACTAACAGGAGTGTGAATGAAGCGTTTACTTACAGGAACAGAGGTGGTGACCCAAAGCAGAAAGCCTATCACCACTGCCATCACCATCAGCGGAAAGCCCATCCCCAAAGGAGTAAATTCCTCATGAAAATTGCAACCCTGAAGCTTTCTGTACTGTTTGTAGGTATCTCAACAAGTCCTCAAGATCTGTCTGAAACTCCGCTAGCCAGTCTCCTTCCCCAGAATTTCTTTCCACCTAGAAAGCTGAGGAGGAGCCTTAGGGACTTTCTCTGTTTATGCTTTCCCAGACTTAATATTTTGTTTTCCATCTGAATCTCACGAGCATCCTCCTGCTCATGAGGGATGGGGAAGAGTGGTAGGAGAAGATAGATTTGATCAAAACACATAGTATTCATGTATGAAACAATATAATTAAAAACAAAATAAAAACACAAGAAAAATGTAGAAAGCATATACATATGTAATACATATATGTATAAATATCAGTGAAATATATAAAATAGGTACAACTACAACTAAGATATTGCTGTCAAAAAGTCAGAGGTTTTAATATGAAGTCCAATATTTAAACCATACTTAATTTTCTTATTAGCTATAGGATTCTAAATTCCCTTTATCATTTGGGATGAAGGTGCGTTCATGATCAGGATTTCTCGTAACAATAATAAGAACCAATTGTAACATTTGTCCTAAGTTTTGCCAAAGGAAGAAAAGAATACATTTTAGCTATGATTGCATAGTCTTCATTATAGTAAAAATGCTACTAAATTAATCTACAGGCTCAGTTTGGACATGTTTCACATTGACTTACAATAGAATATATGATACATAACAGATAAAATGCACCCCATATATTCATCTTCCTCTTGAAAGAATAACAAGTTTGTTGTTTAATTATTTGATGTTTGGAATAAAAGGAGGGCATGGATACGCCCAGGTATGGTTGAGAAGTAGGGTTTCATTGGAGATAGAATGGAGGGCACAGCCAGAAGCATCTGGAAGAGTTCAGAGTAGGGAGAAAAGTACACTAAACGTGGTCAGCAGACTGATCTCGATCATGAGAGGAGAAAGAGGGAGAACAAGAGGGTAAGGGAAGAGGGGAAGATAAAAGAAAACCAAGAGAGCAAGAAAGCATGTGGCCCTAATAGGATTATAGAGGGAAGAGAAGCTGGGGGAAGGGAAATGCAACCCTAGACTGGAGAAGCTTAAGTTTAGGGGAGGGGAGGGTGCTTGAGAACTGCAGGTAGGAGCCACAAGTACTGAGTGAGCCTAGAGGCCAAGCAGACACTTTGGCATGCTAGATGGGCACCATAGTTAACCATTTGTTCTGAGTTTCTTTGGGACCTGACTGACATTATTATTGTACATGAAGTCCCATTGAATGAGTAATTTTCAGGATAAGTCATCAATCAATTCATCTATTTTCGTTCAAAGTCAAATTTTGTAGTAATGAAGGCAATCATAACAAGGAGGACATTTGGGATTTTGGGTTTCTGGAATGCATAGACTAATGAGATAGGATGTTCACAGTGCTTAAAAATAAGTTAGGGGAGGGGAGAGTGCTTGAGAACTGCAGGTAGGAGCCACAAGTACTGAGTGAAATATCCAAGTCAGAGATTATGCCCCCAACCCTGCAGCCATATTCGGATATACCTGGTCCAGAGAGAAACATAGCCATGTAGGTTCTCCCTTCTCAAGTCATCGTTTCACAGAGAAAAGTCTGAGAAACCCTGAAATGGAGTGTGCAATTTAAGCTTCTTCTGATTTTCTTTTCTCTGCAAACATCGAGAGAGGGTATCTTTATAGCTCAGGCTGGTCTTGAACTTGTGGTTCTCCTCCCTCATCTTCCGGAGAGCTGAGATTATAGGCATGTAAAACCATGCACAGATCAATTAAAGCTCCTTAAACCTTTCAAACACCCGGAATTGTGAGAGCTTTCTAAAGTCAGAGAAGGCCATTTCTCTTGTTACAATTTATACTTTTAAACAAAGGGAAGAGCTTTGTTATGTCTTCCTTTAAAGTTAGGAAAGTCTCTCTCTCTGTCTCTGTCTGTCTCTCTCTCTGTCTCTGTCTCTGTCTGTCTCTGTCTCTCTGTCTCTGTCTCTTTCTGTCTCTGTCTCTGACTCTGTCTCTGTCTCTGACTCTCTGTCTCTGTCTCTGTCTATCTCTATGTCTCTCTCTCTCTCTCTCTCTCTCTCTCTCTCTCTCTCTCTCACACACACACACACACACACACACACACACACACACACACACCTTTTCTACCCACTCTATTTCCCCAACAATTTATATATTTGCCATGATCTCCAGGAAGCACAAAGAGTGGACACCCAGCCCTACTTCCCTCACATGACTCATCCTAAAAGCTGTTTGCCAAATGAATCTCTGCTTTTTGTTTCAGACTTTGTGCAGGGGCATCTAGAGCCCTGCACAACAATGCCTGTTCTAGCTCTACACCCACTCCGTCCCGCCTAGCATCCTACTCTCTATTCAAAACCAAGCCAGAAGGAAAACAAGGCATTTGTCCCCAACAGTTTGCAAAGCAATCATGCTTTTGCAACATATGTAGGGCTAGCATTCAGCAATCTGGGACTCATGAAACCAGTTCCCTAGGCTTTCAGCAAATATGCTTGCAGTCTTTAAGGACATTTGGGATTTGCAGCTTCTGGAATACATAGACTAATAATGGGACAGGGCTTTCACAGTGCTTATAAATGAAGAATTAGGAAATGTCCATGTCTCTAGGCAGTAGATTTTGGCCCCATTTAGAGGTATTTTATAGACATTTTGCCCCCAAACTTTCCTAAGGAAGCTCAATTTGGCTTTATTTTGAACAGAGTTGTGTAATTCCTGCTTAATAATGGAAGCTGAAATACAGTGAGGGTTTGAGGCAAAGCATTAGATCTAGATCTGCCTATTGTCCAGTGGTACACTTTCTGGGAAAAAAAAAGTACTCTGATAAGTAAACCCCACAGCTGGAATGTGGCTAAGAGCAACATTGGTATTCCCTGCCTGATATGAAAACCATGGAGGAAAAGGGAGCTAGCAGACATCTGAAATATAGTAGAGAGGAATTCAGGACCAATGACCTTCTGAAATTCAGGCAGGACCTCAGTTACCATTGTCTCAACTTCTAGGCAGATAGTAAGACTCTCAGTCTACTGAATTTATTATTTGCTTTGGACAGTTGGATGGCTGCAGGCAGTTGAAATATTTTGCATTTGGGCCTAGAGAGGACCTGTACTTCTGTTTTGCCCCCCCACCCTTGGACTATTGTTGCTGCCACTAAAACTACCTCAACTTTGCCTCCTGAAAGAAGGCAAGTTTACGGCTCACCAGTCCCATATATCTAGAGCCAGACAACCTACTAGAGAATAAACATATAGCTGACTGAAAGTTGACTGTAGCAAAGGAAGTTTAGAAATTCTCTTGTCAACTCTAATTATGAGATTTAGTTCAATGTATTGTTTTAAGCTATTAGGGTGCCATGAAAACTTACTTATCTAGTGCCTGACACAGTAAAAGCCCAGTGATGACTGATGCTAGTCCAGATAATATTGACGTATTATATGAGACCTGGAGTCAAATGAGACTGATAGGTGTGTGTTGTCTGGTTTAAACATATTATACAATGTTGGTTATACAGTGTTGTGGGTCTTTTTATCTCCCCAGAAAGATTTTATTTATTTTTAATTTTTGCCTCTGAATGTTTTGCCCATGTGTACATATGTGCACGCCATGTGTGCCTGCTGCTCATAGATGCCAAAAGAGGGTGAAATATCACCTTGAACTGTGGTATTGGATGGTTATGAGCCATCATGTGGGTTGTGGGAACTCAACACAGGTCCATGGGACAAACAGGAAGTGTTCTCTACTTCCAAACCATCTCTTCAGTCCCCTGTGCAGGTTAAAAAAAAAAAGGTATCTAGCACCATTTGAAAATGTGGAGACTTTTCATAGGACCAAAAAACCCAGGTTTCCTTCCCGAGGCAATAGTTAAAAGATTTGAGGAGTTTCTGGTCAATTAAAATGGGGCAGGTGCTCCCCAAATGCCCCAGGTTCTGCTCCCCACTATGGTTTATAAGATGGAATTATTCACTCAACAAATATCAAGTCAATTGCTCATATGTACCAGGTATTATTCTACCATCTGAGGATACAGAGACAAAGAAGAAAACAAAGCTCCTACTTTCCTATGGAGTTCGCAAGTGTGTGACAGCTGTGAACTGATGGGGGTTGCATAGAGGCTGGGAAACACGCCATATCTCTGTACATATTTTCATTTTGTTATAGGAAGACAAAAATAAAAATCATTTTTTCATTATTTATAAAAGTAGGACAGTTAGAGAGAAAAATTGAAGGACAAATCATTTGGAGAATGATAACTGGCCTGTTGAGAAGGGTGTTCTAGCCTCATTGAAATGTAGAGCAGGGCTACTCAACTGAGGTTTGAGACTATGCAATTCCTTAATGTGGAGAGAGGGCTGTCCTGTGCATTGCAGGATGTTTGGTTGCATTTATGGTCTCTACTAATTGGATGCTAGTAGCACTTTTCCGTTGTGATAACCAAAGAAAGCAGAGATATTGCCGAGTATCCCTAAAGATGTGACTGGATGTTGTGGATACTCAGTGACAGCATGGAAGAATACGATAATGTAAAAAAAAAAAGGGGGAAGAAGATGTTTTTATTTGTCATTTGTAACAGGGTTAAAGCTAATTGCTGTGACAAATAAATGTTCAAACCATAATAAATAAAAGTATCTTTTATTTGCCTGAAGTAATTGTTATATTAGAGGCTTACTGACTCTCTCTGCCACCCTTGGTCTAGTCCTGGAAGCTTCTTGCCTCCATATGATTTAATCTAAGCCTAGAATGTTTCAGCCACTGAGACTTAACTTCTGAATAAGCTCGCTCTTTCTAGCTCTTTCTGAATTCTGGCTGGCTAGTTCAACTCAGCTCTTCTGGCCCAAACTCTTCTCCAAGCTGATTGATTCAAACTGACTTTACTCAGCTTCTGAAGTTTTGCTTTGCTTGGTCTCAAACTAACTCTGGTCATCTGTTCTAATCTTCTGGTTCCTTTTCATTCTTTGGCTCATTCTGTCTACCTACAACCTGTGTTTGTAAAACTCATTAAAACTGCCTTCTCTGTGTGTCTCCCTGTCTCTGTCTCTCTTTCTGTCTCTGTCTCTGTCTTTCTGTCTCTGTCTCTCTCTTTCTGTCTCTGTCTCTCTTTGTGTCTCTGTCTCTCTCTGTCTCTCTACATCTCTCTCTCTCTGTATCTGTGTCTCTGTCTGTCTGTCTGTCTATCTATCTCCCTCTGCACTGCTCTTAAATAGACTCTTCCCTGTGCTGTTCTTATGACAGTTAGGTATATCCTATCTCTGATTCATTCTGTTAAACCTCTGATTCATCACATTGTCTGCCTCTCAATTACACATCACCACACATGGCTACTTTTCTCTACAAACTAGCTTTACCTACATCGTTAGGGATTAAAGGTATGTGCTCAGAGCATATCTGTATTCCTGCCAGAGCAGCCATATTGCTCAATTAAAAATTCCTCTATATCTTCCTCCTTCCTGTCAAACTAGAAAATGTACATACTTTAACTTTTAGAATATAAACAATTATCAATCCCACTAACTTAACAGTCCTAATGTCCTTATGAAGATGTGTTGATCATTCCTATCTGCAGTCCTGATTATCTGTCCTTCAGCAAATGTCCAGTTCAGCATCAAGGTTTGCCAGTCTGCCAGTCTGATGAATAGTATGTCCTTTTTTCAGCCAGTTTGTTTAGCTGTCCCCATGAGAGTGGGGATCTGCTTTCTGTGTCCTCTGTGTTGATGTCTTTCTTTGTCTATTCCTTCCTTGAGTTGTGTCTTTTATGTGGAAGCCTCTCTTACTCAAATTGGTTCTTTATCAATTTTGATGAAAGATATAATCTTTCATCACCTGTAGAAATATCGACAAAACCTCCTCCCCAACTTTCATTCTGATGTTCAAATGTTTTTAAAATATACAAGTTGATGTAATTTAGTAGATTTTTTGCCAATTCAGTGTCTTTCAGTTAATCTTATCCCCTCTTTCTGTTTATTAAGGTATAAATAGATCTTTGCCAGTTAAAATAGGTGTCTTTTTTGAGATTGAAGAAATATTAATCTGATCTCCCCACTATTATAGTAAATCTCTTCCCCATAGGATTATAGCTATATCTGCTACGTAAGGTTTTACTCTTCTAATTTGACTTTATGGTCCTACACATTTAATTTGTCTGACACTCTGTTTTATTTGAGAATAATGTTCAAATCCCAACAAACTGTGTACATGCCTTCTGAAGGGAACAATGTAGATTCCATGATTCTCATGAGATTATAGTTACATCATCTCCTATGTCCACTAAACCTTCCATTTCAATACCATTTCATTTTAATTTAAGTTAATTTTAATTTTGGTCTCTAGTCATTAATAAAAGTTTGCAAAACAAACAAACAAAAATCTGTCTTTGAGTATTTTCGACTGGGCTTCTTTGGAAGCAATAGAAGCTGAGGCATCTTGTCTCCTGATTTAAAGTGCTTTATTTTTCTTAACATAAACCATAATCTCAATCCTTCCCTTGAACTCTTAATCTGTAATTCCTGGATGCCCATCTTTACCATACCTTCTATAAATTCCTGAAGGCTGAGGTCTTCTAGAGAAGTCTCTAGGAATGCTTTGCCTACAATCTCTTTTCAAATGACCTCATCACCTACATTCAAAACAATGGACATATTGATATTTAAGATTTTAGGCCATTATTTCACCAATTACATAGTCATTAGGGTCAATATCAGCAGTAGTTCTTTTCTACTCATCCATGGGTGCTGATAGACCTTTTATAGGTTTAAGAAATTTTCTACACTCTGTTTACTTCTGCAAACTAACTTTATTTACAGTTAGAGATTCAAGGTTTGTACTAAGAACATGTCTGTAATACAGCCAGAGAAGACATGTTGCTGTATTAAAATTCCTTTACAATGATATCATGTACACTATTTTTTATTCACACATCAGTCTACCATAGTACTTGAATTCTGTTCATATTCCATTGCTTAAAATTCACATGATTCCATGAGAGGGTAGAAAAAGTTCATTGTAATTTGGTGCTCATCAAGAAGAGAAACAGGACTTGATGAATAGCTCTCAATTCTTATTCTTAAGCTTAATTGTTTAGTTCTGTACCCCATTTTTAATAGGGTTATTTGGTTCTCTGGGGTCTAACTTCTTGATCTTAGAGCATAAGCTATTGATGTTCTGTTCAGAAACTTTCCCCCTGTGCCCATGTCCTCAAGGGTCTTCCCCAGTTTCTTTTCTATTAGTTTCAGTGTGTCTGGTTTTATGTGGAGGTCCTTGATCCACTTGGAGTTGAGCTTAGTACAAGGAGATAAGAATGGATTGATTTGAATTCTTTTGCATGCTGACCACCAGTTAAACCAGCACCATTTGTTGAAAAGGCTATCTTTTTTCCACTGGATGTTTTCAGCTCCTTTGTTGAAGATCAAGTGAACATAGGAGTATGGGTTTATTTCTGGGTCTTCAATTCTATTCCATTGATCCACCTGCCTGTCACTGTACCAATACCATGCAGTTTTTTAACACTACTGCTCTGTAGTATTGCTTGAGGTTCAGGATACTGATTCCCCCAGAAGTTCTTTTCCTGTTGAGAATAATTTTAGTTATCCTGGGTTTTTTGTTATTCCAGATGAATTTGAGAATTGCTCTTTCTAACTCTATGAAGGACTGGGATTTTGATGGGGATTGTGTTGAATCTGTATATTGCTTTTGGCAAGGTCCCCTGAAGAACTTCGGGTAGCTGAGGAGCACCTTAAGAAATGTTCAACATCATTAGTCATTAGGGAAATGCAAATCAAAACAACCCTGAGATTTCACCTCATACCTGTCAGAATGGCTAAGATTAAAACTCAGGAGACAGCAAGTGTTGGAGAAGATATGGAGAGAGAGGAACACTTCTCCACTGCTGGTGAGATTGCAAGATGGTACAACCACTCTGGAAATCAGTCTGGTGGTTCCTCAGAAAACTGGGCATGACACTTCCGGAGGACCCTGCTATACCACTCCTGGGCATATAACTAGAGAATTCCCTGGCATGCAATAAGGATCCATGCTCCACTATGTTCATAGCAGCCTTATTTATAATAGTCAGAAGCTGGAAAGAACCCAGATGTCCCTCAATAGAGGAATGGATACAGAAAATGTGGTACATTTACACAATGGAATATTGTTCAGCAGTTAAAAACAATGCATTTATGAAATTCTTAGGCAAGCGGTTGGAACTGGAAAATATCATCCTAAGTGAAGTAACTCATTCACAAAAGAAAACACATGGAATGCAGTCACTGAGAAATGGATAGCCCAGAAGCTCTGAATACCCAAGACACAATTCACATATCAAATGATTCCCAAGAAGAAAGAAGGAGAGGGCCCTGGTCCTGAAAAAGCTTGATGCAGCATTGTAGGGGATTTCCAGGACAGAGGAGTGGGAGGGGGTTGATTGGGGAACTGGCAGATGGAAGAGGACTTATGGGACTTATGGGGAGCTGGGAACCGGGAAAGAGAAAATCATTTGGAATGTGAACAAAGAATATAGAAAAAAAAAGAAAAAGAAAAAAGAAAATCAGAAAAAAAAAGCTTAATTGTATTGGTCACCAGAGAGCATTTCTATAGAAATTATAAATAGAAATCTGTAAATCATGAGTCTTTCATTATATTCCTAATTTGGGTGAAGGGTTAGAAGCAAATACAACTTTAGAGGAAATAATGTTTCCATTGCATGATTGACAGACTGCACATAAAAACTGTCCTGCAAGGTTACATTCCAATAGTAGCCTTTTACAGGCCCTTTCTTAGCATGCATGTTCACAGACTTCAACTTTTGAGAAAAATTACTCACAATATTATTGCAACTATTTCTTAAATTCCTACCTTATGATTGGCACCCTAATAAATATATTGCAAATGTTGTCCTCAAATAAGCCTCTCTACACTTCTGGAAACTTTGCACTACATTCTGTCGGCAAATAATTGTATTTCCAGAGCTTTTAGTTGCATACTAAATCCATGCAGTTTGTCGGGGGCAAAACTGACATTCAAATGAATTTCTTCCTCACTTCAAAGCTCAGGCTTCTCTTAAACCCAGTGTTTTCCTTCCACAGGAGTCTTAATTTTGAGGGTACTTACTGACTTTTGTATAAATATCTCAGTGTTAATTGAGGTTGTTATCACAAGTCAACACGAACAATTTGAGAGGAAATAATGTCATTATATATACAAAAGTAAAAATAATAATAATAAGGATTGTTTTCTGAAAGCTTAAGGAAACCTTTCATAGGCCATAGAAATTCTTTGTTTTCAGGAAAGAGAAGGGAAAAGGGTGTTATCATTTGCTCAAAAAATAACATGGGCAAAAAAAATGTGGTATATATACACAATGGAGTATTATTCAGCCATTAGAAACAATGAATTCATGAAATTCTTAGAGAAATGGATGGAGCTGAAGAACATCATACTAAGTGAGGTAACCCAGTCTCAAAAGAATACCCATGGTATGCAGTCACTGATAAGTGGATATTAGCCTAGAATCTTGGAACACCAAAGACACAATTCACGTACCAAATGATGTCTGACAAGAAGAAAGGAGTAGACATTGGTGCTGGAAAGGATCAAAGCATCAGTGCAGGGGAATACAAGAACAGGGAAGAGGGAAGGGTGGAAGAGGGAGCAGGGGGAGGGAAAGGGGCATGTGGGACCTTTGGGGGGTGGGGAACCAGAAAAAAGGGAAATGAATTGTAAATATAGAATATATCCAATAAAAAAATAACATGGGACCTCCCATCTCTTTAACTTTGAATATGTCCATACAGTGGTTGCATGAGTATTTATTTATGTTGTGACCTTTCCACACACAAGAAAAATAGCTTCTTTTATCTATGTCTCCTAGGATAAAATGACTTTTGTGAATGAAGTGAAGTCATACCACTTTTGTCAACATCGTTTATCTTTTTCACTGTGTTTCATGGATGCAGGGCACACAGAGAAACTAAGGAGCATTTTGTACCACCAAGGACCATTTAGTATGTGAAAAATAAAACAATACCACCCACCTTACCAAATAAATACAGATGTGAGAATGAACACCTACCTGTCCTTTCCTGTATTCTATATGGGGTTTATCCTGTTTTATACCATCTCTGTCTCGTTATTTTTATTTATAGCACATAAGGAATGATTTTTCACATGATGTTTCTCTTTTTCCCCCTCATCTTTTGTGGTGAAGGCAATTCTTTCATTTTTTATAATTCTCCAGCCCCAACTCATAGGAACTAGAGTTTTAACAGTTGCCGTGAATTCATTGTAATATTCACATAGCCTCAGTGCTTTAAAAAATCACTTTCTCAAATCTCCCTTTTCCTTGGTTGTGTTGAAGATCTATATTTCATGTTGTTTTAATGTTGATGTGCAATCATCCACTCTAATTTTGTCACACAGTGTACCCTACAGGAAGTTCCCATTGTAAGAGATTTATGGCACTCCTGGCGAAAGATTCAATCAGCATTTGGGGGAGGTAAATGAGCAGTGAGATTGAAGTTCTCTACCTTTGCTGGTTTATTAGATTTTTCTTGGGAAAAAAATCTTTTACTTGAAGCTTCTATGCTAAACATGAAAAAATCAGAATCTGCAGTTTCTTGGCCTTTCCTATTAAGAAAAAATTTGCAGTGCACTACACACTCTTCTGTAAAATAAACACTTTCCAAACTTAATGTATTTTTATATGAACAGATGTCCACGGTAACTAATTGAGAGATTTAGTTTCTACTTATATTACAGGGCAGTATTCTCTCTGCTTTCTTCACCTTTAAAGAATGGCTCCTGCAACATCTAAAATAAAGAACTATGGTGCAACATTCCAGGATAAAGCTATCCAACTTTTCCAGTGCTCCCTCAGTAATATTCATTCTAATGGGAGTGTTACTGCTAGTGAAATACCCATAATGACCCTCTGAATTGGTTACTATTTTGTGAATTTTATACAGGGTAAAATTAAGGTTTAGAAAAATATTTAAAGACTTGTCAAGAATAATATAGTTATTTGGTAACATAGATATTTGAATCTAGGTTGGTCTCCTGCTAAGACTTAATGCATTTTTCACTTGTCCACTAATGTCAGAGCTCCTTTCCTCCTATATTTGAGCATATTTGGAAGTAGGCCATTGAGCGAATACTGTGTCAATGGCCATCAGCAGATGTGTCCTTAAACTAGGGCTATCTTTAGAGCTCTTGATGCTCTTTTGGATTCCCACAACTTTGTTATCCTCAAATAGTAACATTCCTATCCTGAATGCCTCACTGACTAAAGGAGTAGACTCAATTCCCATACAAGTTTGATATTTTAGAGAAAGCCACATAGAACTTGGCTACTTGGTGATTTTACTTAAATTGATAAAGGACCCTGAACAACCTTCCTCAGCTTTAGCTTTCTCCAGTGCTACTGCACTTAATGATTTAAATTTATCTTAATGTTTGAAACCTTAATTTTATTTATTAATATGACTAAAAACTAATAGTTTCTAGTGTACATACATAAATAAAACTTTAATTTTTTTTCATACTGCTGGAAATGTCTTAGACTAACAATACTCCCAAGATATAGTATAATCCATATGGGATGTTTTTATGTTTATGTTCACTGGAGACATATGCCCTTATAACATTAAAGTCAGATATAATATGTAAAGAAAATAGTATTTGGAAACATCAAACAACAGCTTCTTCATTAGAAACAGTTTCTCCTTTCCCTCAGAGTCAATTAAATGCCCAGTCAACTGCAGTATAGAGAAGAATTGCACTAATTATACTTAGAATAGTCTGTTTGTTAGATCAGTCTAGGACTGGCATCTGGAAATTTGGATTCTGAGAGTGTTTCAACCACTTCACAATAGAGGACTGCTATGTCTAATTCATGCAACCAATATGGTTTATCCAGATCTCCTACTCTGTTTCTTCTAACTCTGAAATTCAGCCAGAAACTTAAGTAGGTAATGTTTTCTACATTAACCAGAGTTCAACAGAAAGCTTGGGTCCTAGATCTCTAAAGAGCTTCTTTGGTAAATACTTTAACTATTATCACAGTTCTTTGCTTGGGAAACTGTTTCCCATGTGACTTCATTGACTCTTAGAAGCCTGTGTCTGAGTTCTACCTGAACCACTCTAGGCAGCATTGCCTTCTATTGATTATTTTTGGCATCTCTCCCTTGAAGCAAATACAATATGCTCCACCCTGTGTTCCATGTATCCTTCAAGCAAACCTTCAAGTCAGAGAATAACCCAAGAAAATGTTTCCTCACTTTTTGGTCCTACCTCATGTGTTCCGGAATTTTTATATTAATATTCTAGTAGACTAAGTATTTACTGACTCCTAATGTTTACATGCTAAAATCTAGATCCCCAAGTCATGGTGTTATGGTGTGTGTTCTTTAGGAGATGAGTCAAGGTTCCCATGAACAAAACTGGTGTCTCTTAAAAAATACGATCTCTCCCTCTCCCTCTCCTTCTGCCCCCTCTCTCCTTCTGTTGTGTGAAGACAAGGAAAATGGTCATTTCTGAAAAGAGAAAGCAGCCTTTCATCAGAGAGTGGGTGCTTGGATCTCAAACTTTCCAGTACACAGAACTATGAAAAGTAAGTGTTTGTGTTAATAACCCAATCAGGATGGGTTACTCTCTTAACAGACAATAACAAATGTACATTTAGAAATGATGTAGACAGCCTCATTAATAGAAACAGAAAAAAATGTTTACAACTTTAAGAAAAGCATATAAATAAAGCTAATACGAACTGGGTATTCTATTCATGCCTGTAATCCGAATATTTAGGAGGTTGTGTCAGGAGTGTCCTTGGTTTGGGGTCAGCTTTATCTACATTGTAAGACCCTGTCTCCATTTTTTAATTATATGAGAGATAAATTAGGCTTAAAATAGAAGGTTTTATTGTTTGCTTTGGCCATTATAATTTCCTAGGCTTAGAACTGTTTTTCCCTTTAGGTTTGGTTTTATTGATGTAAAGAAGGAGCTAAAAGAATATCATTTCAATTTTTGTAATTCTAAGAAAAAAATTCTTCCCAGCAGTAACAATCACTAATGATGTCTCTGTCACTGGCACTATTGCATATTCACTGTGTCTTATTTAAGTTGGGCTAGTTTGGAGTATAGAAATTCATATACCTGATTGGTTTTTAATTGGCATACAAGTTATACATATGAAAATAAAATTATTTTAACATTAAGAAAATGTTGTTAATATTTTCAGGAGCAAGCTAATCTATTGATCCAGGGTTTTGTGTGAAAGCAAAAAAATATATATTATGAAACCATGAATGCCACAAAATAAACACTATCACATTTCAACAACAGTGGATCTTAATATTTATATTGCACCTCCTTCTATGATTATCCTAACACAGAAAAAATGCCTTTTTAGATTATGATAATCTCAAGTTTCTGTTTTGTTTGCAGCTTCCTGTCCACTAAAAAGAGAAAAAAAATCCTCCACTCCATTCTCCTGCCAAAGCTATGCCAAAGAACAGAAGGTCAAATTGAAAGACTCAATACTCTGAAACTGAGAATGAAAACAAATTCATTGTTTACATCAGACATTTAAGTTGTTTATATCAGACAAGAAAGCAATAACACAGCCATATGTTATATATAATGATATGCCTATTCATTTTTCATAAATAGGAAGTTATAAATATTTCCTCAATTACTCAAATTCATCATTATCAAAATTTATTATTTAAATATTCCTTGCTGTAAATAATGCTATCATGAAAGTTTGTGAATATTTTTTCTGATTTGTGTTTTCTACCTCTATGAGAGGCTTCCCTACATAAAGTAAAATACCTCAAATCCTTGATGAAGAATAATAAACCTTGTATCTAAATTTACCTGCATTTTGTAATTTGTGTTGCTTTCATTTCTTCATACGGATTTCAGTATTGTTTTCATTCTCCTTTCAGAAGAAACTAATTTGAATATTTTTACAGAGTGTTTGCTGTCAACAAATTCTTTCAGCTCTAATTTAATCTAGAAAACCAAACTTTTTCCATTTTGGTTTTAAGGTATTTACATTGGAATTAGAACTCAGATTGACATGAGATTTTTTCTTTTATTTCTTTAAAGTCACTCCATTATTTTCTGACTTTTATGGTTTCAGTTGAGAATAACCTTTAATCCCTTTTTCTGTTCCTCTGTGTGGTGGTTTGAATATGTTTGACCCATGGGAAGTGGCACTATTAGAAGGTGTGGACTTTTTGTAGTATGTGTAGCCTTGATGGGGAAAGTATGTCACTGTGGGGGTGGGCTTTAAAGCTCAGCCCTATGTGGAAGAGACAGTCTTCTCTTATTGTCCTTCAGATCTAGATATGGAACTCTCAGTTTCTCCCATGCCATGCCTGTTTGGATGCTGTCCTGTTCTAACCTTGACAACAATGAAGTGAGCCTCTGAATCTGCAAGCAGCTCTAATTGCATTCTGTCTTTAATAAGAGTTGCTTTGGTCATGGTGACTCTTCACAGCAGTAAAACCCTAAGTAAGACACTTTGTGTGTAATATCTCATTTTCCCTTGGCATCTTTTAAGATATTATTTTTATGTTTCTTTTTGTCTTAGTGTGACTATGAGGTATATACAAGTGCTTTCATTAAAACTTGTCATGATTAGGGACCTCTGAGAATCTTAGATATCTTTGATGTTTCATTATATCTTATAATTTCTCAGGCATTATCTCTTTAAATATTGATTTTGCCTTTTTTATTCTTCTCATTCCTCCTACCCCCTTTTTTGCTTCTTTTTCTAGGACAATAGTTTAGACCATGTGATATGTATCAACATCTCTTGGGAACTTTGTCCCAGATACTTTTCTCTTTTCATTTCTATTTAGATCTTTTATATTAATCTGTCTTCTAGTTCCCTGTCTGTCTTCAAATATTAGTCTTTTAATAGATTCATTGAGGGAATCCCTTATTTCAGACATTTCCACTTGACACTTTTAAATTCTTCCAATTACTCTACTGAAGTTCACAATATTTTTTTTCAATTGCTTTGTTCCAATTATTTTCAATAGATCTGTAAGCTAGAGTTATTTAATTTAGAGTTATTTTTAAAACCTTTTATGATGGCTCCATAATTTGACTCTGTTAATTGATTTTACTTTTGATGCTGGGTTACCTTTTTGTGTTTTATTATTTTTGATTGACTGCTAAATATTGTGTTAGCAGTAGAGATTTGTACTAAAATATTTACATGTATAAACAGGCACAGCTTCTTCTCTTAGGCAGTTAGTATGAGTATGGGAAATTGAGCAAAACTAGTTAGGAAATAAAGTAGCTGCTTTTTCATTGTTGCTGACTGAATCTTCAGTGTTCTATAAATCTCAACTGTGTCAGTAGACTGCTTTGATATGGTCCTTACATTAAAGACCCACCTTAAAATTACTTTAAACTAAAATCCCACCAAGGACTTTTCCCCTTGGTAGTCTCACTTCTCTCTAGGTTTTTCCCCTTCCTTTCTTTTCGTTTTTTTTTTTAAATTCTCCTCTCATACAATACATCTTGACTGCAGTCTCCCTTCTCTGTTTCACTTCGAGACTGCTCCCCTCACAGATCACAGAAAAGAGCAGGCCAGTACCCCCAAAGCTCCCAGGGACTAAACCACGAACCAAAGAGTACACATGGAGGGACCCATGGCTCCAGGTGCATATGTAGCAGAGGATGGCCATTGGTACTGTGAAGGCTTGATGCCCAAGTATAGGGGAATGCTAGGACAAGGGAAACAGGAATGGGTGGATTGGTGAACAGGAGGAGAAGATATGGGTTAGGGGATTTTTTTTGGCGGGGGAACCTGGAAAGGGAATAACATTTGAAATGTAAATAAAGAATATATGTAATAAAAAATAAAAGTTTAAAAAAGTGCAGGCCTTCCAATTATACCAACCATACACAGTATAACAAAATTCAGTTAAGGCTAGGTGCACACCCTAATTTCGAGGTTGGACCAGGTAACTTAGCAGGGGTAAAAAGGTTCTAAGTGTAGGCAAAAGAGTCAGAGACACCCCTGACTGCTATGGTTATGATTTCCACAAGAACACCGATATATAATCATAACATATGTGCAAAGGACCTAGCACAGATCCATGCAGGCTCCATAGTTACCACTTCAGTCTCTATGAGCCACTATGAACCCTGCTTAGTTTATTCTGTGGGCTGGGCTGTGTTCTGGTGTCCTGTATCTATCTTGCTGCTATAATCCTTCCTCCCCCTCTTCTTTTCTCCATTCCTGTACCATAAAGACTCTCTCTTATGCAGTTGACCTTTCCCAGAAATAGACTGCTGTTGCTTGTTACTTGGCACTTACCTTAAAGTATAACAGCTGAATTTTATTCTTGTCCCAGCTTAATCTTAGGCCTTACAAAGATTTGTAACCCTATGATTCTAGGTTGGGATTTAATTACCAATGTTGTTCCTCTTCCTCCTCCTGAAACTCAGCTTTCTATTTGTAGTTGATCTTAGACGAGAGTTCCTTGCCCTTCCTTGGGAGCAATAAGCCTTTGGTTTGGATTAAGGTCATAATATCTTTGGCACAAGATAGGTTTTTGTCCTCATTTTAGAGGACAGATTTTTGCTTACATTTTCCCCCTAAGTTGTATGCCTTTACAGATGGAGACTGTCCCTCATCCTTGCATCTTCTGTCTGAGAATTTATATAATTCAGTCAGCATGTCCCTAATTAATTACACCTAATCTTTCCACCTCTAGTAACCCCCATTTCTTTTTTAATTTATGAGTTTTCTTTTTACCATCTACATGTAATTAAGATCATGAAGTGTTTGCTTTTCTGTGTATTATTTCACTTAACATTATACTTTCTCAATTCTTCTATACTGATACAAATTATAGTGTTTTCTTCATTTTGAAGGACAAATTCAATTTTATTACGTGAGCATGCTACATTTCCTTGGTTAGTTAAATATTTTGGCTGTTGTAAATAATGCTGCAGTGAACATGAAGATATAGTGATTTCTTTAGCACACTATGCAGATCTTTAGGAATATAAATCTGGTAGTAGTATTGGTGGATTAGATGGTTGTTTGGATTTGCAATTTTTGCAGAACCTCCATACTGTTTTTCATTTAAAAAACTGTATTGTTTTTCATCTTACAAACAGTATATGCATGTTTCCATTCCTCTATATTCTTACCAACGTAAATTACACTTCTAACAGTAGTAAAATTGTATCTGATTGGGAATTTAATTTATCTGATAACTATTGCTGTATAAACATTATTTTGGGTACCTGTTGGCCATTTATATGCTTTACTGCTCAAGTTCTTTTTTAAATTTAAAATCTGAGTTATTTGTTCTCTTAGTATTTAGGTATCTGAGTTTGCTATGTATTTGAATGTCAGACTCTTATGAGACATGTTGCTTATAAATCCATCCTTCCTTTTTAGAGATTGTTTCTTTGGTAATGTTTCCTTTAGCACAGTGGTTCTCAACCTTCCTAATGCTGTGACTCTTTAATATATTCCCTCATGTTGTAGTAACTCCACAACAATAAAATTATTTGTTGTTACTTCAAAACTGCAATTTTGCTATTGGTATGAATTATAATGCTAATATCTATACTCATGATATCTCTAAATTTCTTGTATTATTTATTGAACACTGAATTTTGCCCATTGATGTCTTATCAGAAACTTCGTCCAAAATCAATTAATTATAAATATACATAATTCTTTCTAGTCTTTTTTCTCTTCCATTCATTTTTATGTCTGTTCCTATGCCAGTTCTATAGTGATTAATATAACTATGTAGTAAATTTAAAATTAAGTGAGCTAATGCCTCCAGGTATGTTCATTTTTCCTAAGATTTCATTGGATATTCAGGGTTTTGTTATTCCAAACAAGTTTTAGATATTTTTTCGTTTTTATCCCAGTGAAAAAATATAATCAGAATATTTTTGAACCTTCCATTGAATCCAGAGATCACTTTAGGTAATATAGGCAGTATATTATTATAGTAACACTATCCTTTCTATTCTATAAATATGGACTATATTCCAATATATTTGTCTTCAACTTCTTTCATCTATGTTTTACTAATTTCTATGTATAAGTATATGTCACTGTCTTAGTCAATTTTATACCTAATGGACTTTATTTGTAACAACTGTAAATGAGATGATTTTCTTCTTTACAGTTGTTTCATGTTAGTATATAGAAACATTAATGCTTTTATGTTAATTCTTTATCATATAACTTCAATGGATATATTAGTTCTAGCAATATGTGTTTGTGTGTGTATGTGTGTGTGTATGATCTTTAAGAATTGTATATATAAGACCATATTATCTGCACACAGAAATAATTTAAGATCTTTCTTTGAGATTTGGGTGAGTTTATTGCTCGTTGTCTTCATAATTGTTTAGTAATTTGATAAATACAAATGCCAAGTATGTGAACATTACTTTGTTTTGAGCATAGAAGACAAACTTTCAAATTTTTGTCATTAGCCATAATGTAAAATTTGGGACTCTTTTATGTAGCTTTCATTATGTTAAAGCATAACCTTTGTACAGTTAATTCATTGAGAGTTTTCTTCTTAACAAAGACACTAAATTGTATCAGCTGCTTTTTGTATCTATTGAGATGATCTTACAAATCTTGGCTTTCATTCTCTTTATGTACGATTTCACATTTTCTGATTTCTGCATATACTGAATTATCCTTGTTTCCTGGGGATAAATCCTATTTGATCATGTTGAAAGCAGCTTAATAGTATTTTGTTGGAGATTTGTTTTGCACCTGTTTTCATCTGGGATACTGGTCTGTTGTGTTTGTGTTTTATAATGTACTATCCGGCTTTGGCGTCAAAGGAATGCTGGTCACATATAATGACTTTCCATTTATTCTCTCTAATTTTTGTAAGAGTTCCAATCTCTTGTCACCAAAGGCAGCATTCAGTACTAGGACTGGGTTTCATCCAATTGAATTGTTGGCCAAAGGGTACCATGGAAATCTCCAAACAACCCAAGCTGTTTGCTGCCAAGACAATAGGTTGTTCTTTGCAACCTGACAGCAAGGCCCCATTGCTGAGGACAACACCTACACAACTCATTGAACATGAAGAAGGTGAGATGGTGTCTACACAGAGCCTCCATCCCTATATTCCAGTGTCTTCAGTACTATGAAGGCTACCAAAAGAAAAAGTCTAACACATCTACAAAAACTTTGATCTACAATCGTTCCCACCTGCAAAATATGCTAGGACAATGGTGGCACAAAGCTCATGGAAGTAACCAAGGAATGGATAATTTGACTTAAGTCCACTCCAGATGAACCCCTACCCTGCCACTGCTTGGGTGTCAAGGACAAGAGGCTAGATAGCCCAGAGATCTAGGGTAAAACCAATTAATACTTGTCAAAAACAAACAAAAAGCTCCTAATGATAGTCTGCTATATGCATAGATTAGTGCCATATACAGCCATCACCAGAGAGCCTTCCTTCTGTAGCAGATGGGAACAAATATTACAGCCAGGCATTACATGGAGAAAGTGATCTTGGAAGACACAGCTATAAAAGAGTCTATTAACCCTTTCCCTTCAGAGCTCAGGGAACCCTGTGGAAGAGGAAGAAGGAGTATAAGAGTCAGAGAGGATGGAGCACACAAGGAGAACATGGCTCTCTAAATCAACTATAAAAAGGTCACATAAACTCACAAAGACTGAAACAGCAAATCCAAGGCTGGCGTGGGTCTGCACCAGGTCCTCTGTGTATCTTATAACCTTCAGTTTAATGTTTTTTATTTGATTCTTGAGTGTGTAAGCTAGCGGGTATCTGATTCTTGTGCCTTCTCTAGAAACTTATTTTTCTGTTGGCTTATACTGTCCAACTTAAATACGATGGTTTTTGTTTTGTCTTATTATATGTATTTTGTTATGTTTTGTTGTTATCTTTTAGAAGCCTGTTCTTTACTAATGAGAAACAGGAAGGAACAGAAGTGGTAAGGAAGAACTGGGAAGAGTAGAGGGAGAAAACACTATATTCAGATTATATTATATAAAAAAAGAATCCATGCTTAATAAGAAGGGTAAGTAGTTTTGTTATTGATTCTGTAAATGTGGGACTTTTATAAATATAAAATGCATATTACTGAATTAGACTCATGTGTTACTGGTCTATTCAGATTGCCTTGTTTTTCATGATTCAGTCTTGGTATTTTTTTTCTAGGATAACTAAGAGTTTTTCTTTATCTGGCTAAACGATTATAAAATTTGCTCCCCTTTTCAAAAATCAACCAATACTTTCATTAACATTTCTCTTATTCTTCTACCTCCAGTTTAAGTTTTTATATGATCTGTATTGCCTTCCATTTGTTAATTTTGGGATTTGTTTGATAGTTTCCTAGTTCTGTGAGTTATTCTTTTCTCATTATTAGGCTGTCACATGGTACCATGACCTCTTACCTCATTATTTCAGCTGTTTTGAAATTCTGTTTATAAGTAGACGGCTATCCAAACTTAAGTTTCTGTTCTGGCATGAGCGTTGATACTTCTCTATCTTGACTCCCAACCAAATAAATACTAATCGTAATTTAAGGTGCCTTGTTTCTACTCTCTATATCTGGTAGCCCATTCTCTAGGGCTTTGCTGTGTGTCTTCTGTCTCCAGCACAATAACTGGAATTTTGTCACTGAATAGCACCTGAGTTATAATGAAGTAAAAGTATAAACCTCCATTCAATGTCAAAGCCCCAAAAAGATACAGTGAGGACCTCTGTTAAAATTTCTGGGTTAAAGAAATTCACAGACTTGTCTAATGCAAGAGAAGAGAAGCTTTTTATGAGAAAGGCATGCAGGTAGAGGCAAAGACGTAACTGTTATAGACATTTTTTGATGCCATCTGCTATCATTTATTCAATTGTTAAAATTCACATGTATGCAAAATACAGTAAAAATCCCAACCTTAATGCCATATTATTGTAGCATAAGCTTGAAATTGGGATCTTATCAAAATAAAGAACAGCTCAGATATGGGTAAGGATTTGGGAGGGCTTCTTTGTTGCAGCTGCTTAAGTGTAGTTTCTATCAAAAACAAACAAACAAAACTGAATAAAAATTTTATCTATGCTTCAACAGACAAACAGGAGAGAAGGAGGAAGGAACCATAACAGATCCTTTTAAAGCCCAAGTTAGGAATAATGAAAGAGACTTTTGTAGGCATTGGCTCAGAGCAATTCTGAAATCCACCCAGCCATATCTTTGATGGTTTTTCTCAAATTATAACCCCTTACACTAGACAAAAGTCTCATCTACAATCTTAACAGGTTTTGTCTACAAAGATTTTAGTGTCATACTATTGAAAACCATGACTTTATATCACCTTAAAAGCCTCCATCTGGTTGAGATAGGATTTTTGAAGTATTTTATTAGAACATTCAGCCTCACTTCTGATATTGACCATGGGGCCACAGTTCACTGGCAACATGCTGAATTTAATGTTTGTTCTCAAGTGCCTTTTGGGTTGTGAAGCTTTTATCTGTTGAGGGGACTGTATCAGACTCTCCATATTTCCTCTAGTGTCATTAAAAACTTTAACGTGTTCTTTAGTTTATCTTTCTTTTGAAATGAAATACAGGGCTTAAGAAAAGTAAATTGACAGTTTCAAGTCTTTCTTGAAATTTAGCCAGATACAGAAGTACACCAGTTTCCTTTCTGTCTACCAAGATACTACAGGCGTAAATCTTGTCAAATATTCTGCCAATGTATAATTCATCCTGCTTCTAAAATCTCCAGTAACTTTTTCTCATTTTCCACACTAGACCCCTCTACTCATGGCAAACTAAGTCACATATTTGAAGCTGGAGGTGAATGACAGGACTCCAGATTAGGTTCCAATGTTTGCCTCCATTACTCTTTGCTAAGTAACAAACTATCACAAAATTTAATGGATTAGAACAATAGCTATTGACTGTTATGATGATATTAATTCAATAATAATTCTTACACTCCAAGAATGTATGTTTTTGCATAGGCTGGAATATACATGCATTTGCAGAGTCTACGTGTTTTTGATTGCCATTTGAAGATTCAGTTTTACCCAGTACTGTTGCAGATATTTGATCACAATGTGAACCTGAGATTGTGTTGTTTATTAGGCAAACCAGTTCCTAGTTGTGGTGTGGCTCAGCCTTAGCATACACATTTAATCTTTCTGGCTAGAATATAGATATGCTGTTAGTACAAACCCTTAATCCCAAGCAATGAAGGTAAAATTAGTGTGTAGAAGGAAGTTCCCATGTTTGAAAGTGATATCTAATTGAGGGACACACAACATTATGAATCATAGAAAGATTTGATAGACTAGGATATGCTCAATTCTCATGATAACTGAGAGAAAAGAGTGGCTATTTAAGAGAGCATTGCCAGGAAAGAAGAGAAGAGGAAACAGTTTTACTGGGAGAGTTTTACAGAGGCAGGCTGAAGAGAGAAAAAGTTAGACACATGCGAAGACAGAACGAATCAGAGAATGTGAAGTTACTAGAAGATTAGAACAGATTTCCAGAGTTAGTTTGAAACCAAGCAGAGCAAAAAGTCACAGGCCTAGTGAAAGCCAGAGTGAATCAGTCAGTCAGCAAGGGGTAGGGGGTTGGAGGGGGGTGAGTCTGAACCAGAAGAGCTGAGTTGACCAGCTAGCCAGAGTTTAGAAAGAACTAGAAAGGGTGAGCTTATACAGCAGCAAGTCTCAGAGGCTGAAAACATTCTCAGCCTAGGTTAGATTGTACTGAGCCTAGAAGCTTCAAGGACTAGGCCTAGTTGGCAGATGGAGGTGATAAGCCTCCCAGACAACAATTACTTCAGACAAATAAAAGTTATTGTTATATAATATATCTTTTCTTTATATGACAGCTCTTTTTCAAATTATTAATGAGCCTTCATGTCTTCTTTTTCCAGTAAAATAGTTTGATCTTTCCCATAGAATCAAAGCTGGATTTCAAAACAACAATGATAAAAGTGCTTTAGAAGGGGTAAACCTAGAACTAGGAAATCCAGTCTATACTTAAAGCAAAATAAGCAGCTGGTATGTGTAGGTAGGAAAAGAACTCCCTGAGAGCCTATTTTCAACCGTATACACATTCTTATGTAACAAACCATGAGGTTGTCTAATTTTAAGATCAACTTTCTAAAACCAGTGAACTTACCAACAATGTCATGTTTCCATGTAAAGAGATGAACCTACGGAACCATAAAAATCTTTTAGGGAATTTTAAATAAACAAAGCAGAGACACATGAAGATTTGACTTTGACCTGGGATTTAAACAAAAACTTAGTTTTTAGTTGTTCTTTGACTATATCCTTAGAAATGGTAGGGTAGACTCTTCCTTATCTTGACTTCACTAATAAAATTTTGTTTTTGCTTTGACTACCATTATATCTGCATAGTATAATAACAATCTTTATAAAATATTAGCAGAATGGTAGTAAGGTTTATTATTTGTATTGTACATTTCTTGATCTTGATTTTCAAATACAAATGAGCACTCTACTTGCCATGGAGTTAAAATCTTCATGTGTGATTTATTTATTGGAATTTTAATAGTTAATTATGATTAAAAATATATACTTGGTTTCTCATAGAAGTAAAAAGCTTTGAAAGTTAACAATGGTTACAGAAGTTATCAAAAATTATTCCTTTGTGCACAAAACAGTAATTAAGAATTTTTAAGGAGTTATAGGAATGATGAAAAGGAAAATACATATTATATATTATGAAAGTACAAGTTACAAAAGACAATTATCAGTTTTGACTAATAGTTATAAAATTTTGATAATAATAAAGATTGAATAATACAGATTAGATCACATAATAATTATTGTACAATCATTACAGATAATTATAAAATATAATAAAAATAGCATTTGGATTTTTGAAATGCAACTGTTAACTTTGAGAATATTTCAAAAAAAATACAAAAGTAATAAGTCATCATATTTTGAAGGATAATATAATAGCTGAGTGGTGATTTTGCCTAAATAAGTTATCATATACAGAAAAACATGAAATAATAAAAGTAAACTTACTAAATTGCTCTCAATTTTGAATAAAGAAAATAAACTACTATAGAAAATATATTAGCCCAAACCTAAACCTAATCTGTTCTTACAACTAAATTTTAAAATGAGCATATGTATCTTTATAGATGCTTTATACAGATAGATGTGTGTATGTGTGTTTATAAATGGCTAAAATCAATAAAACAAGTGACAGCTCATGCTGGAGAGGCTGTAGATAAGGGGAACACACCTCCATTCCTGGTAGGAGTGCAAATTTGTACAGTCACTTTGGAAATCAATATATCAGTTTCTCAGAAAGTTGAGAATCAATATCCCTCAAGGTCAAGCTATATCACTATTGGGCATATACCCAAGGGATGTTTCAGCCTACCACAAAGACATTTACCCAGTCATGTTCATTTCTTCTCTATTCTTAATATCCAGAAACTGGAAACAACTTAGATGTCCCTCAAACAAAGAATTGAATTTTAAAAATGTGTTATATTTATACAGTGGGGTATTACTCAATTCTTAAAAAACAAAAATGACATCATGAAATTTGCAGGCAAATAGATGGACCAGAAAAAATCACCCTGAATGAGGTAACTCAGATCAAGAAAGACAAACATGGTATGTACTCACTAATAAGTGGACATTATCTGTGAAGGATAACTGAGTTACAGTCAGTAGACCCATAGAGCTTAGATATAAAGCATTTAGGGAGGGACATATGGATATCCCTGAGAGAAAATAGAATAGATTTTATGGATGGACAGGAGAGTAGATGGGGAGCAGCAGGATAAAAACAGTAACATAGGGTCGGAAGGGGGAAGGGGAATGGGAATGAGAGAAGGAATGAGGGAAGAGACAGCTAGAATTGAAGGGCATTTGAGTTGTGGTATGAAAAACCTGTGTAGTGGAAATTTGCTATAATATATGAAGGCAATCCTAATGAAATCTCCAAATAGTGAGGGAGATGGAACCTCAACTTGCCATCTCTTGTTACTAAATGAAGTTTCCACTGCCAAGACTGTGTTTCTTCCAATTAAATTTTGACCAAAGGGTCCCATGGAAATCCTCAAACAACCCAGGCTGTTGCCAAGACTTTAGGCTTCTTTCTATGATTGACAGCAAGGCTCCGTGGCAAAAGACAACACCTACACACCTCATTGAATATGGAGGGGTCAACTTGGTGCCTACATAGAGCCTTTACCCCTGCCTGCTAGTTTCTTTGGTACAAGAAGGTACTCTGAAGGCTACTAAAAGAAAAATAAACAACTCAGCTACAAACCCTTTTTATCTATAATCTTTCCTGCCTACAAAATATGCTAGGGTAATGGTGATAAGCTTGTGGGAGAAGCCAACCAATGTCTGATTTGACTTACAGTCCACTCCATGAGATAAAACCCATATCTGACACTGCTTGGGAGACCAAGAACCAGAGTTTTGATAGCTTAGGGACCTAGAGTAAAACCAAATGTACCTACTGGTCTGGAAAAAAAGAGGGGGGTGGGAACAATAAAATGACTCCATATAAAATTGTGCTATACTCATAGATCAGCACCTTATCCAGCCACCATCATAAAAGCATCCTCCTGCAGCAGGTGGGAACAAACACAGAGAACCATAGCCAGACATTATGCAGAGAAAGAAACCTTGGAACACTCATTCCTAATGAAGTGTCTCCATCAAATCGCTCTCTTCAGAACCCAGAGAACCCAGCAGAAGAGGAGGCAGTTGGTAAGACAGGGCATACATGACACAAGGAGAACAAGGCCCTCGAAAACAATTGAGCAAAGCTCATACGAACACAGATAGCAGAGCAGATATCAAAGGGTCATCATTATGTGCGCCCTTAGTCACTTAGCCATCTTGCTAGTTCAAAGCACAAACTTGTAAAGATAATTTCTTACCTCCTTTTTATTGGGTATTTTGACTAACATTATCCCCATTTCATCTTGGGAACCTCTCGCTTCCCTGGTGCCTGGACTTTCTACTGGCTACCTCCCAGTTCCCCATCCCCTACTGCTACATATTTCTATTCAATTTCCTGACCCTCTGTACTTCTCTCCTGTACCTTCCCAAACCTAATCTCCCCCTTTTCCCTCCCCCTCCTCTCTCCCTCCTAGGTCCTTCTCTCCCTCTACCTCCTGTGATTATTTTGTTCTCCCTTCTATGTAGGATTGAACCATCCACACTTTGGTTTTCCTTCTTGTTAAGCTTCATATGGTTTATGGGTTGTATTGGGGGTACTCTGAGCTTTAACCACTAATCAGAGAGTATATATACCATGTGTGTTCTTTTGTGTCTGGGTTACCTTACTTAGGATGATATTTTCTAGTCTCATCCATTTGCCTGTGAATTTAATGAAGTCATTCTTTTTTAATAGCTCAGTAGTACTCCATTGTGTAATTATACCACATTTTGTGTATCCATTCTTCTGTTGAGGGACATCTGGGTTGTTTCAAGCTTCTGGATATTATAAATAAGTCCTCTATAAACACTGTGGAGCATATGTCCTTCTTATATGTTGGAGCACTTTTTGGGTATATACCCAGTAGTTATATAGCTGAGTCTTCAGGTAGAACTATTTCTAAGTTTCCAAGGAACCACCAGATTGTTTTCCAGAGTGGTTTTACCAGCTTGCAGTGCTACCAAAAATGGAGAAGTGTTCCTTTTTCTTCACATCCTCACCAGCATCTGCTGTTACTTGAGTTTTTTATCTTAGCTGTTCTAATTGGTGTGAGGTAGGATCTCAGGAAGATAGAACTGTTGAGGCAACCTCCAGGAGATAGGCATTGCCCCCAGTTGAGGGATGGGGCCACTCATCCATCTCAAAATTTTTAACCCAGAATTGTTCCTGTTCAAATGAAAGACAGGGACAAAAAATGGTGCAGACGGGGGCTGGTGAGATGGCTCAGGGGTTAAGAGCACTGCCTGCTCTTCCCAAGGTCCTGATTTCAAATCCCAGCAACCAAATGGTGGCTCATAACCATCCCTAATGAGATCCAATGCCCCCTTCTGGGGTGTCTAAAGACAGCTACAGTATACTTACATATAATAAATAGCTAAATCTTTAAAAAATGGTGCAGAAACTGAAAGGCCACCCAGAGACCACCATACCTAGGGATCCATCTCATCTGCAGGCACCAAACCCTGACACTTGCTGATACGAGTTTGAGTTATAGAGAGCTATAAGCTGTCATGTGGGTACTGGGAATCAAACCTGTGTCCTCTAGAAAAGCACCCAGTGACCTTAACCACTGAGCAGTCTATCTAGCCTCAAACCTAAAACTTTTAAATATTTTTTTAAAAAAACAATATGGCGTTGATTATTTTAAGAGTTGTATAGAAAAGTTCTTTGAATTTTCTGAATTTTTGCCCTTTAAAAGTTCTTGGTAGCAACATTAATCTAGAAAACACATGACTAAAACTTCTGAATTATACTCTGCTATCCCTCCAAAATCTGGCGCTATTGTTAGATATATAGCCTCAGTTTCTTGTATATATTATCATTGGTTATTCAGAAATCTCTGGTCTCCTTGAAATTTAGTGACTTCATGGCTCAGCAATGAATTCAACTGAGCTTCTGATTTACTTGTTTGTCAAGTGATTTCTAGGTTTTACTCAACAGCTAGCATAACACGTTTGATTGAGAAGCTTTTCACAGGTTGGGAAACCAGTGAATAAAATTATCATATCATTGTCTTTGGAAATCCAACATGCATAATGGATGTTTTATATAATTTGAACCCACAATTATAAAGTTGTCCATTCACTTCTGTGCTCCAAAAGATATTGTAGGACAGATTAAAAAAAAAAACACCTTTCTCATTCTTTAGCAGAACATAGACTTCATGTCAAGTGAGAGCTTAGAAGGATGTGTTACAAGGAAATGCAATCTATTTGGGAACTGTTGTGCCATGGTTCTCCACACTGTCCAAGCCTAGAGGGAAAATAATCACTACTATATGTTTAAGAAAGTAGTCTGAATACACTACTTTAAAAATAGTAACACGGCAATACTTGATAATAACTTGTGGTTGCTTATAGGGAAGTAAATTTGCTTTTAAAAGTTGCAGGAGTAACATTATGGCTTAAGACGTGTTTTATTACAGTAGCCAAGAGGCAGATATGTCTATCATTCCTCTCCGGCCAATGTGCTGAAACTGGTATGCAGACAGTGAAAGCTGGAATGCAGATGCAAATTCAAGGATGATTTTTATCTGGAAAGCCAATTACTTTGTTCCAAAGCATGCTATTTTTCTTCATTCCACACACAGGGCTTGGAAATAATTTCTTTCAGGTTACTGTTTCAAGTACCATGTGAATGAAAACTATTAGAAATAAACACTGCAATAGAGAAATCAATTATAGCTCCTTTTGAAAGTATCTAAAAAAGAAAACTTCTTCAGTTAGTGCGAGACATTTTCATTTGCATGATTGGAATAATGTATTTGTATTAGCATCATCATCCAGTCGTCAAAGCTAGGATTTAAAAAGAGATAAAGGGGCTGGAGGGAAGGCTCAGTGGTAAGAGCACCTGCTGCTCTTTCAGAGGTCTGAGGAGCAACCATTTGTAGCTCCAGTTCCAGGGGATCCAACAACCTCTCCTGACCTCTGTGGTCATCAGGCATACATGTGGTACATATACATGCAGGCAAAACACCCATACATGTAAAATTTAATTAAAAATGTTTAACAAGTAGGTAACTAGGAAGTCTTTCCCTTAGTTGTTTACTATTAGGGAGGAAGGAAGGGAGCATAATCCTTCAATGGCAACATTCTCATCATTATCTTAATGATGGTGAAGTGAAACAAAAGTATTTTTCTTCCATTACCAAGTTTAGTGGATACTATTTAGTTGTCAGAATAGGTCATTACTATACAAACTATGATTCTTGTACTATATTATCATCTAAATATTAATATCATTGTTTTTATTTTTAATATAGCTGTCTAGAAAAGTATCAAAATAAAAATAGTAAGTACAATTTTTCTGAATGTGCATCAAACATTATAAGTAAAAAATCATTTGTGAATTATCATAATTCAAGACTGTCTGAAATATTAAAGATTATATGATCATTATCATTGTACTATATTAAACATTTAAATTTTAACTGCTAAATTTTAATGCTAGAATATAAATAAATGATTATAATAATTATCAACTACCCTCACAGGAAATACTAAAATGGCATTATTCAGCTTTAAGTTAATGCTGATTTTATAGATTGGTCATTTGAAAGATATGTATTTGATGCATGTAGTGTTTTAGTTATGAAGTGACTTCCAGGAATTCATATGTTAAGGCTTGGTTCCTGGTGCCACTACATTTGGATGTGGCATTATGTGAAGTGAGAGTTCTGCTTGCATCAAATGATATCCAAGATGTTGGACAGTGATGCAAATTAGGAAGGAAGGATCTGTTTAAAAGTAATATGGGGGTCATGTTTTTGTCAACTTTATCATAACATAACAATTCTATTTCTGCCCTCCCCCTTTCCTTTCCAAGCTACCAGGAGGTAATAGGCTTAGCTGCACAACACTATCTCTGTCTGGCACAAAGAAATGATGCCAAGTGATCATGGCTTGAAAATCCTGAGGCCATAATCCAAAATCAATCTGTGATTCTTTAAGTCGATTGTCTTAAGTATTTAGATATAATAAAAGAAAGTGAACTAACACAAGGCACACTGAACAAATTCCTGTTGATAAAAATGTGATGAGGTACTTGGCAGAGGTCTTGGTTAGTCAGTAAGAGTCCTAGTTCCATAATCCAATTACTGAAAATCAAGTTTTGAGCCAGAGAAAGATGGCAGCAAGGTTATTCTATATCTTTATTGCATGACACTGACTGATTGAACTATGCCATGCCAAGTTTTTTAATGAATATTCTTGCAGGCTCAGGGAGTTTCAGATTTTGAATAAAAATCAGAAACTATATCAGAGACTATGTTATCTGTTGTTGCATAATAATTAATAGTTAAATGCAGTAGTCTAAAACAAATCTATCATTTAATTGGTAATCCAAACTTCAATGGGTAAACAATTTAATCCAAGTCAGCTAAGGATCTATTTTTTTTCTACTTTTTCTTTATTGGATATATTCTATATTTACAATTCATTTCCTTTTCTCTGGTTCCCTGCCCCCCAAAGGTCCCACATGCCCTTTTCCCTCCCCCTGTTCCCCCATCCACCCCTTCCCACTTCCCTGTTCTGGTATTCCCCTACACTGATGCTTTGAGCCTTTCCAGAACCAGGGTCCACTCCTTCCTTCTTGTTGGACATCATTTGTTATGTGAATTGTGTCTTTGGTGTCCCAAGATTCTAGGCTAATATCCACTTATCAGTGAGTGCATACCATGGGTATTCTTTTGAGACTGGGTTACCTCACTTAGTATGATGTTCTCCAGCTCCATCAATTTCTCTAAGAATTTAATGAATTCGCCGGGTGGTGGTGGCGCACACCTTTAATCCCAGCGCTTGAGAGGCAGAGGCAGAGGCAGAGGCAGGCAGATTTCTGAGTTCGAGGCCAGCCTGGTCTACAGAGTGAGTTCCAGGACAGCCAGGGCTACACAGAGAAACCCTGTCTCGAAAAACAAAACAAAACAAACAAACAAACAAAAAGAATTTAATGAATTCATTGTTTCTAATGGCTGAATAGTACTCCATTGTGTATATATACCACATTTTTTGTATCCATTCTTCCGTTGAGGGACATTTTTTTGTCTTACAGTTCTTTGGTTGCATTTTATGGTATCTGACTTGTGTTTATAATTTGTGTGTGTATGTGTGTGTTGTTTATTTTTTGTTTGATTTTTTTAAAGAGAGAAGAAAGGGCATAGGGTTGGGTAGTTGGGGAAGTGTAAAGGATTTAGGAGTTGGGGCAGGAAAAGGTTCTGCTCCAAATATATTGTATGAAAAATTTTCAATTAAAAATAAAGGATATTTAGAAAAAAAACCCTCTTAATAATTATGCTCAAAAATTGGCACACTGTTACCTCCAACACTATTATATAGCCCAGAGCAAAAGACAGAAAACTAGATTCTAACTCATGATCATAGGAGCTATGAAGCCACATTACAAAAGATTAGAATGCAGGAAAAGGGAAGGAATGAGGCTATTTTTGTGAGCAATATAAATTTGTGTTCAGGATAGCCAGGTAGTTCACTGTAAGATATCAGTACTTAAATAAATTTCTTTGCAAAGTAGCTGAAATGCTTTAATGAAATCCATTCATTTTGAGTGGAAAATTACTCCAAATTTATCATTTGGAGTAATGCTGCCTTCAATTGTGAAATCATCTTATTCATGCTTTTGAAGCTCTTGCAGGTAATTAGTTTATCTGAGCATCACAGGCATTCTACTCATATGTTATTATACTGATTTTTCCCTTTGAGAAAATAGAAGTAGAGCAGTGGTTCTTCAAATTTGCCTTAGTTTGAGGAACTGTTAAAAATAGTAATTCCAGGGCTATACCCCAGATCTGTTAACTATAGTTAATATTTTCAGTTGCAAGCGATAAAAATTGACCCTGACCAATGTATGCAAATATCAAATGTATTGGTAAGTTAAATTAGTACATGATCTCTAAAAAGATAAGGAAGGCACAAAATGAGCATTTTACTGAGAGAGGCTTACTAGTATCTGATAAGGGCACTATAATGGCCACAGTTGAACACTGTTCACAGGGAGGTGTTCTATTGAAGATCTTAAACACAAGGCAGCACAAGTAACTATACCTTTGACAGAGCTCCTTTGGGACTGAATGCTGCTGCTCCTCCACTGCCAGCCAGTGTCACAAGATTTAGTTTTATTAATCTGCCTTCTTTTCATCTTCAATCAACACCATAAGTGGTAGCATCTGATTGGTGGACCCTAATTACAAGGATTGTTTGGACAGTGAATAAACCCTCTTTTTCAATGATAAGCTAGAGATTCTATCTTTATTTTTCCTTCAAGTGTATGACAAGAAATTGCTCAGCCACTAGAAGGTCCCAGATACCAGGGAAGTAAGAGGCTCTCACGACCCAACAGGGATGACATTAGTAGAAATATCTAACAAAGGGAAGAGAGAACCTGTAGAGTCCATATCCAGCAGATAGACACAGTCCCCAGTTGAGACCACCCACCTATCTCAAAAAAATTAACCGGACTTGTTCTGGTCTAAAGGAAATGCAGGGACAAAATATGGAACAAAGGCTGAAGGAAAGGGCATTCACAGACTGCCCTACCTTAGGATCCATCTCATCTGCACCAAACCCTGACACCATTGCTGATGCCAAGGAGTGCTTCCTGATAGGAGCCTGGTATGGCTGTCCCCTGAGAGGTTCTGCCAGAACCTGACTAATACAGATGCAGACACAGCAAACCATTGAACTGAGCTCAGGTACCCCAATAGAAGGACTAGGGGAAGGACTGAAGGAGCTGAAGGGGCTTGTAACCCCATAGGAAGAACAACAATATCAACCAACCAGATCCCCCCAGAGCTCCCAGGGAGTAAACCACCAACCAAAGAGAACACATGGAGGGACCCATGGCTCCAGCCACATATGTAGCAGAGGATGGCTTATCTGGCATCAATGGGAGGGGAGACCCTTGGTCCTGTGAAGGCTCAATGCCCCAGTGTAGGGGGGATGCTAGCTAGAGCAGTGAGATGGGAGTGGGTGAGTAGGTGGAGGAGCACCTTCATAGAGGCAAAGGGGAGGGCGAGGGGACAAGGGGTTGCAGAGGAGAAACTAGAAAGGGGGACAATATTTGAAATGTAACTAAATAAAATAACCAATAAAAAAAGAAGTTGCTCAAATATAAAAGAATAGTTCAGATCTTGAATACTATAAGAATACAAAAAATAAAAAATAAAAATAGACAACTGTTAGTCTACTATTAAATTAAGTCCTTATTGTAAGATACAGCATACTTTATGGTAACTTTCTCTTAACCCCAAAAGTGGCAGCTTCACACACTGCCAAAGGTAGTTTGTGGCAAAAACTATAGCTCTACTCAAAGACAGTTTAAATGGCTGTGGCAGCACCAGGCTTGCTCAGCAGAAAACTAGATGTGCTACACAATTTGTGGCCTCAGAAGCATCCTTTAATCTGAGAAAAGACACGGAACTGTATCTTAGCTAACATAACCTTGCAGCATGTCTTTATACTATTACCAGAGAACCCAAGAAATTTCAAAGCTAGTTTTCTTCCTTGGTAACTGATAAAAAAGTCCATAATATTTTTTGTTGTTACCTTTGTCTCACTTGTTTGCTATTCTCCTAATATTGTTTTAATCATGTCCCAATTGAAATTTTGTCTTGGAGTCAGTTTCTTTTTGACTCCAAATTTAAACAACATCTACAGTTGCATTTGAAGGATTTTGAAAAGTGGTGAATTCACAATACAAGGTGTGTTCCCATAGCAAGCATTTGTGAATCTCCTGAATGGACAAAGTGACAAGACCACTTTGTCTCATTAATGGTTCAAGCTATGTGCTCAGATTTGAATCCACATTTCTTATTTTAGGATTTGAGCTAGATTTCTCTCCACTATGTTATACTTCTGGAGAAAAAAAGATAGAATTTTATATTTAGATAGCTTTATATAAGGATAAGTGTATAAAATAAGCAATATAATTATGCCCAAATTTCAAGTAATAGGTATGTCATTAGTGACTTATTCTTTTGAAAAGTGTAACAATGATGTTTTATCTTTGTCTTTTTCTGTTAGTATTTCTGAATTCTCAAATGATTTGCCTAAAATTCACCTGCAAGATTGTTGTTTTGATTGACAATTTTATTTTCATTTTAGAAAAGTTGAAAGACACAAATGCAAATAGGATATTCATCAAAGTACAAGCCTTTCTTTTTAAAAAACAGAACACTTGCATTGTAATGTTCAGAAAGAGAAGCAGAATTGTTATTGTCGTTGCTTAACAGTAAAAGCTTGTCTTTAGAAATGGATTGTACAGCAATATTGGTAGAGAAGGCAACAAGGCAATCTGAAATTCACAGTGGCGGCCTGCAGTGATGTAGAGGGTAATAGAAGAGGAAGAAAGCGTCTTTATTAAATAAAACTGAAACTGATCCATGGCTAGATAATTAGAAATCAAATATGAGAAGAAAAAACTAATTTAGGATGTATCCCAGGAGTATCAACAGAAAGTTTATAGAGGTGTTTGTGTTGAAAATGAATTGAATAGGGAAAGTGAATTAAAGTCTTGAGTGGGAATGAATGAATAGGCTGTTTCACTTGGTTGTTGCTATTAGACCACATGTTAATTCAGATATTTTAACCAACTATTCAGGGATGTTCACTCGTTTGAACAATGTCCTTAATTATTTGTGCTAAGGTTCTTTTAAATCTTTCAGTATGGATAAGCATATCCTGCTTTATTGCCAGGGCTTATTGGTAGTTTTATATTAGATAAAATAATACAATGCCTCAAAACTTTGGAATTCATCTTTTAAATGACCAACTGTAATGACCATTTTATTAAGATGCATTCTCCTTCTGCCATCCTTGCATCTTTGAAGCAGGAACTTGCTTTTAAACTGTGGGGACAGATTACTGGGGTTTCCTGGGAAGAGGACTTTTTTGGGGGGGATTATCTTGATTATGTTTTTTTTAATTATTATTATTTTCTATATTCTTTGTTTACATTCCAAATGATTTCCCCATTCCTGGTCCCTCCCCCTCCCCATAAGTCCTATAAGCCCTCTTCCCTCCTCCCATTCCCCAATCAAACCCCTCCCACTTCTCTGTCCTGGTAATACCCTACCATGCTGCATCAAGCCTTTCCAGGACCAGGGCCCTCTCCTTCCTTCTTGGGAATCATTTGATATGTAAATTGTATCTTGGGTATTCCGAGCTTCTGGGCTAATATCCACTTCTCAGTGACTGCATTCCCTGTGTGTTCTTTTGTGAATCAGTTACCTTACTTAGGATGATATTTTCCAGTTCCAACCATTTGCCTTAGAATTTCATGAATTCATTGTTTTTGATTGCTAAGTAGTATTCCATTCTGTGAATATACCACATTTTCTGTATCCATTCCTCCATTGAGAGACATCTGGGTTCTTTCTAGCTTCTGGCTATTATAAATAGGGTTGCTATGAACATAGTGGAACATGTGTCCTTGTTGCCTGCAGGGGAATCTTCTGGGTATATGCCCAGGAGTGGTATGACAGGGTCCTCTGGAAATGTCATGCCCAGTTTTCTAAGGAACCACCACACTGATTTCCAGAGTGGTTGTACCAGCTTGTAATCCCACCAGCAGTGGAGGAGTGTTCCTTTTTCTCCACATCCTCACCAATACCTGCTTTCTCCTGAGTTTTTAATCTTAGCCATTCTGACTGGTGTGATGTGAAATCTCAGAATTGTTTTGATATGCATTTCTCTAATGACTAATGATGTTGAACATTTCTTAAGGTGCTTCTCAGCCATTTGAAATTCTTCAGGTGAAAATTCTTTATTTAGCTCTGTACCCAATTTTTAATAGGGTTATTTGGCTCTCTGTAGTTTAACTTCTTGAGTTCTTTGTATATATTGGATATTAGCCCTCTGTCAGATGTAGGGTTGGTGAAGATCTTTTCCCAATTTGTTGGTTGCCATTTTGTCCGATTGACAGTGTTCTTTGCCTTAGGGAAACGTTGTAATTTTATGAGGTCCCATTCATCAGTTCTTGATCTTAGAGCATAAGCTATTAGTATTCTGTTCAGGAACTTTTCCCCGTGCCCATGTCCTCAAGGGTCTTCCCCAGTTTCTTTTCTATTAGTTTCAGTGTGTCTGGTTTTATGTGGAGATCCTTGATCGACTTGGAGTTGAGCTTAGTACAAGGAGGTAAGAATGGATAGATTTGCATTCTTCTACATGCTGACCTCCAGTTGAACCAGCACCATTTGTTAAAAAGGCTATCTTTTTTCCATTGGATGGTTTTAGCTCCTTTGTCGAAGATCAAGTGAACATAGGTATGTGGGTTTATTTCTGAGTCTTCAGTTCTATTCAATTAATCTACCTGCCTGTCACTGACAAATACCATGCAGTTTTTAACACTATTGCTCTGTAGTACTGCTTGAGGTCCGGGATAATCATTCCCCCAGAAGATCTTTTTCTTTTGAGAATAGTTTTAGCTATCTTGGGTTTTTTGTTATTCCAGATGAATTTGAGAATTGCTCTTTCTAACTCTATGAAGAACTGAGTTGGGATTATGATGGGGATTGCATTGGATCTGTAGATTGCTTTTGGCAAGATGGCCATTTTTACTATATTAATCCTGCCAATCCATGAGCATGGAAGATTTTTCCATTTTCTGAGGTCTTCTTCAATTTCCTTCTTCAGAGACCTGAAGTTCTTGTCATACAGATCTTTCACTTGTTTGGTTAGAGTCACACCAAGATACTTTATATTGTTTGTGACTATTGTGAAGGGTGTCATTTCCCTAATTTCTTCCTCAGTCTGCTTATCCTTTGAGTACAGGAAGGCTACTGATTTGCTTGACTTGATTTTATAACCAGCTACTTTGCTGAAGTTGTTTATCACCTGTAGGAATACTCTGGTGGAGTTTTTTTGGGTCACTTAAGTATACTATGATATCATCTGCAAGCAGTGATAGTTTGACTTCATCCTTTCAAATTTGTATCACTTTGACCTCCTTATGTTGTCTAATTGCTCTAGCCAGAACTTCAAGTACTATATTGAAAAGATATGGAGAGAGGGGGCAGCCTTGTCTAGTCCCTGATTTTAGTGGGATTGCTTCAAGTTTCTCTCCATTTATTTTGATGTTGGCTACTGGTTTGCTGTATATTGCTTTTACTATGCTTAGGTATGGACCTTGGATTCCTGTTCTTTTCAAGACTTTTAGCTTGAAAGGGTGCTGAATCTTGTCAAATGCTTTATCAATATCTAATGAGATGACCATGTGGTTTTTTTCTTTGAGTTTCTCTATGTAGTGGATTGCATTGATGGATTTCTGTTTGAACCATCCCTGCATCCCTGGGATGAGGCCTACTTGATCATGGTGAATGATCGTTTTGATGTGTTCTTGTATTCGGTTGGCAAGAATTTTATTGTGTATTTTTGCATCGATATTCATTAGGGAAATTGGCCTGAAGTTTTCTTTTTTGTTGGATCTTTGTGTGGTTTTGGTATCAGCGTAATTGTGGCTTCATAGAAAGAGTTGGGTAGTGTTCTTTCTGTTTCTATTTTGTGGAATAATTTCAAGAGTATTGGTGTTAGGTCTTCTTTGAAGGTCTGATAGAATTCTGAACTAAAACCATCTTGTCCTGTGCTTTTGTTGTTTGGAAGACTTTCTATGAACCCTTCTATTTCTTTAGGGGTTATGGGACTGTTTAGATGATCTATTTGATCCTGATTTAATTTTGGTATTTGGTATCTGTCTAGGAAATTATCCATTTCCTCCAGATTTTCCAGTTGTGTTGAGTTTAGGTTTTTGTAGAAGGATTTGATGATTTTTTGAATTTCCTCAGTTTCTGTTGTTGTATTTCCTTTTTCATTTCTAATTTTGTTAATTTGGATACTGTCTCTGTGCCCTATGATTAGTCTGGCTAAGGGTTTATCTATCTTGTTGATTTTCTCAAAGAACCAGCTCCTAGTTTTTTTTTTTTTTTCTTTTTGAATGTTTGTATGGTTCTCTTTGTTTCTACTTGATTGATTTCAGCCCTGGGTTTGTTGATTTCCTTTCTTCTACTCCTCCTGGGTGAATTAGCTTCTTTTTATTCCAGGGCTTTCAGATGGGCTGTTAAGCTACTAGTGTATGCTCTCTCCAGTTTTTGGAGGCACTCAGGGCTATGAGTTTTTTTTTTTCTTAGCACTGTCTTCATTGTGTCCCATAAATTTGGGTATGATATGCCTTTATTTTCATTAAATTCTAAAAAGTCTTTGATTTCTTTATTTCCTCCTTGACCAAGCTATCATTGAGTATTGTTCAGTTCCATGTTTATGTGGACTCTCTGTTGTTTTTGTTGCTATTGAAGACCACTCTTACTCCATAGTGATCTGATAGGAGGCATGGGATTAGTTTGATCTTCTTATATCTATTGAGGTCTGTCTTGTGACCAATTATATGGTCAATTTTGGAGAAGGTACCATGAGGTGCTGGGAAAAACGTATATTCTTAGGAACAGGACTTCTAAACAGCATATATTTCTGGAAGGCTATGATGCGAGGCCATTTCTGCTGGCTGTAAATGGGCTCTCTAGAACTAGAGCACTTGGTTTTTCTTAAAATTGAAGGTGTTTATGCCCAAAATGAAACTGAATTCTAATCAGGCAAGATATGTGCTCATGTGTATAAAGCAAAAAAACAACACATTGAGCCTGGAGGCCAACTGAAGAAAGCCAGTGCAATCGGTAACCTGGGCCCATGGAAACAGTGGCATGATTCATGCCGAATTCCAAATTTCGAAGCAACCTTCCTGCTAATGAATGCCATCAAACACAGACTGTGATGCTGTACCCCTCCTGGATTTACACTAATGAAAAACAAATAAATAAAAGTGGATTTGTGTTCTTATAAAAAATATTGTTTTTTGAAATAATATTTGTACAAATATTTCATAAAGTGTTATATAATTATTAACATAATGTGCTTGATTATAGATTAGCATTTTTGCCTGAATGAGAAAATCTAGCTATAGATGAACAGAATCTTAGAATGTTGGGCAAAATCGTTTTTCTCTTATATAGTAGTTGGTGATCTTTGGAAAGTTATTTAACATTCTTTAGCCTCTGGGGACAATAATGCTACTCTGAATTAAGTATGGTGGTAAACAACTGTAATCACAAGGCTGTAGGAGGCTAAAGCTTGAGATCACAAGTTTGAGGTCAGCATAGGCTATGTAGCAAGCTTCTAGTAAAAAAATAAAAAGAGTTTTATCCTGGGAACATAGAAGGTGCCCACCTAGTAAAGAATATAAAAATAAATATCATGATAGTGATATGTTGTAATTTAGAGGCATTTTATATATTTTGCTTATCTTTTTCCATTAATTTTGAGATTATAATATTATTACATCATTTTTCTCTTCTGTTTCCTCCCTCCAAACTCTCATATATACCTCTCCCTACTCTCTTTCAAATTCCTGGCCTTGTTTTTCATTAAATTGTTTTATATATATATATATATATATATATATATATATATATATATATATATACACCTATTTTTAAATATAACCTGCTAAGTCCAGATAATATTGCCTGCATGTATATTTTCAAGACTGACCATTTATTATTATATAACCAGTTGCTATGCTCTCAGGGAGACTAATTCTCCCACTCTCAGCTTTCCTTAGTTACTATAGTTCCTTGTATAGGATTGAGGGCTCATGCTTTTTCTTCCATCCACTTTGGCATGTCTATTGTTCTGGTCTTTTTTCAGTCATGTTTGGACAATCATGTTGGTGAGACTTTATGGGTGTAGCTTCTGACATTTTTAGAGACAAGCACTCACACCAAACTCTGGTCCACTGGCTCTTATAAGTTCCCCTTATTCTCACTTTTGCAATATTTCCTAAGATTTAAATATTGGAGTTATTTTGTAGATATGTTCTTTGGGACTGGGTGCCACAACTCTCCAATTTGATTGGTTGTTTTCTGTAATAGTCTCTATTTCTTATGTCTTGGCATATTTTTTTTCTTAGATTCATATACAAAAGTGTAAGAACAAGATCTAAGGCCTAAGTTATGTGCCAAAAGACATCCACCAGACCATTTAGTGTGAACAATAAACATTTTTTTTATTTGCACAGGGTATAAAAGTACTGCTACCCTCATCTTAAAGTTTTCTATTAGCTCATCATTATCAAAATGTATCAATTATCTAGAGCTACAACGGTTGTATATAGCAAACCAATCTAAACTAGGAGATCCACATTTCACTGACTCGATTCTGCTCTAATTCTCTCTTTTAATCTCTTGAGATTAGTGGGCTAGTTGTGGGTATGTAGTTCTTATAGTGATGGTAGAGCCTGAGGAGGTTAAGTGGAAATATATATTATCTCTGAAGGCCTAAGCTCAGCTTTGCTTCATTTGCTCCATTTCATTGGCCAAATCAAGTCACATGTATATGTCCAAATTTTAGTGGGAAAGGGGAACATAACCTGTTGCTTTAGTGGGAGGTATAGCAAAATCATGTGGCAAAGGACCTAGACTCAGAATAGGAACAAATCGTGACAATCAAACATTATCATCAAAGACCAAACTGAAGTCTTGATAAGAATATAAATATTTTTGATCAAGGAATCAGTGCACTTTTTTTATTTAAAAATTTGGGAATTTCATACATTAATATTATATTTGCATAATTTCTACTCCTTTCCCTCCAACTTCTCTCAAGCTCCCCTGTTCCTCTCAAATTTATGGCTACTTTTCAATATTATTATTATTTATTAATAATAGTTATATATAACATACTAAGTTAGTGTTGTTCATGTGTACATGTGATTAGGGCTTACTAATTTGGACTAGATAATATATCAGCAAATCAATACATTTAAACAAAGCCTGGTAGATTCCATAAGTGTCATACTTGAGATAAGAATAGGAAGTTTATATAATAGATAGATTTTCCCATATAAATTAGGTTAGTGAAGAATTATAAGGTTTATAATCATAACTCACATAGGTTTTATGATGGAAATAGAAGAAGCATGAACAAATATTGGTGAAAAGAGTGTATAGTCGTTATGTGAGGGTTAAAAACATAATTGCACAGAATTTTGTATGAAGCAGTACTTAGGTAGTGAAAGGAAGGGTATCAACAATTGTGTATCATTTTATTTTTTCAGATGGGACTAGAAATTTCTTTCCACATATGAGAAATTCCCTACACATGAGAACTATTATTAAGTTGTCGTCCTACTACTATAGAAACTAAAAATAGCAAATATTAACCCTTTCAACCTTTTTAGTTGCTGAAACATAGCTACTTGCTGTCCAAACAGTTCTCTCTAGACTAAAACTAAAAGCAAACAATCAAAAAACTCAAAGATTACAGGGAATTCATAAATATTCAGGCAACAGCATTCACAATCAGTAATGCAGCATTCAGCATGTTTGTGTTAGATATACAGTCTGTTCTTTCTGAGTCTTGCAAGAACAACAGCCATGCTTCATGAAGAAATTCTGAAACATCATTTTCAGTATTATTCTGAACTCCAGATTTGATTTTCTGAATGTCCTGAAAGTTCTACTACTCGTTACCTAAATTCCCTTTCTACAACAATTAGCCAAAATATGTTTTCATTCTTAGAGCTAACACAGTCTTATCACAAGGTTAGACCAGGAATTGAAGGAAAAATTAAAGCAATTTATCAGGCAATGTGAGATCATTTTGGAGGAGTGTAAGGTGAACTGATACCTCTAGCAAGGGATGGATACACTGGAAATCCCTAATAACCACTGACAGAAGTTCTTTTAAGTCCTTAGTCTCTGTCACAACCTATGAGTGCTTGGTGGCCTTATCTATTCACAAATTGGCTTGTATTTTTTTTTAATAATACCAATGCTTGTCTTTCTAAATATGATCTGGCCTTGTAACTTTCTCTCATCAGGAGAAAGAAACAGAAACAAAAGTTTGTTACTTCTGAGCTTAATCCACAAATTATCACATGATCACCTTTAGCACATGCCATGAGAATAAGCCAGAGCTATTGTGCTGAGGAATGAGAGGCCGTATGGACTAGAGCCAAGTCATACCTGATCACTTTATGCTAGCAGCTTGGTAGAAGATCACAGACATATGATATCAGAAGCATTATTCAGCCGAGACCAGCCTAAACTGTCAAATATTAACTAAATAAATCTTTACTGATCCAGGTCATTTGGTTTTGGAGTGGTTCATTGAAAGCAAAAGCTAATCAATTTGCCAGTATACTACCATATTATAATTACAAACCATACAATTTAATGAAAATAAAGTACTTTCATGACTTCCCAAGTTCAAATTTATAAAGCAAAATGTCATTTGCCTCTTTAAAAACTTTGTTATTAATATTTCAGTTGTGGCTGCATGAATTTAAGAATTCTTAGAACAGTTTATCACTGTTTATATTAAATGCTTTATCTTCCCACTATTCAATTTGGCTTTTTAAAATAGAAGTTCATATTTAAAAATAGGAATTAAGATCATATAGATTGTTTGGATGTACATGATAGTGTTATGTAATTAATAAGATTTTGAAAAAAATTGAATATTTAAGCAGACATTAAGAAGAAGAAAGAAAAGAAAAGAAAAGAAAAGAAAAGAAAAAAGAAAAGAAAAGAAAAGAGAAAGACACTCATAGCATATGAGAAACATTTAGACCTAGATAATAGAAGTTTCTTCAGAATTTTTTTAGTAGTTCTGTTTGGTTAATAAGATTATCACATGCCTAGAAAATTCTATAAAACAAAATGGTCACTTATAACCTTGTGTCCAAACATTTTAGCATGTTTCTTCCATTTATTTCTGTAATGTGCATGTGTGCGTGCGTGTGTGCGTGCGTGCGTGCGCGCTCGTGCATGCGTGCGTGTGTGTGTGTGTGTGTGTGTGTGTGTGTGTGTGTGTGTGTTAGACAGGGTTCACTTGTACACTGGAAGCCAAAGGCTGACATTGGGTGTCTTCCTCTATTATTCCCTATCTTATGATTTTTGAAAAAAGGTATCTCATTTAACCTTCAGGTGGTAGATTCAGCTTAACTGGTTAGCTAGTATGTCCTCCAGAACAAAATCCCCTGTTGCATGTTCAGAGGAACATGAACACAAATCATGCTGGCTTTTTACAGGGTTGCCAGGCTCAAAGTTAGGTTCTCACACTTGAACAATGAGGACTTTACCAACTGAGCCATTTCCCTAAGCCATTTTACAGTGTTTTCTATGCTATTTTATTCTCCAGTCATTTTAATAGTCATTTTAATTATTATATACTACTTTTAATTATTACATACTATATGTCTTATAAATATGCACATATTTTTAACTTTAGGAATTATTTAATAAAGTCATGAATAATTTAAGTTCCCATTTACTTAATCTATTGATCTTTAATATGTTGGCCTTTTGGGGATATAAGTATGGATGTGTTCATATTTCTAGTCATTTTAAAATTTATTTTAGAAATATAAATATATCTAAGATTAGACATGAGCCGAGTGAAAGTCTGTCTCTAATAAACAAACAAACACAAACAAACAAACAAATAAATAAATATTGACACTATTTTGGAAGAGGTGAAATGAATTTTAAATGTTATTTTTATTAATTCTTTGAGCATCTCATCTGATGTATTTTTAATATATTCACTTTCCTTTCCCTAGTACTTATTACATCTATTCTTCACCTACTCCTTCTTCCCTATCACGTTCAGTTTGTGTTGCTCAAATGGTTTTGGGAATAGGGTCTACTCTGCCATGTGGTTAACTGATCAAAAGTGCCATCATTAAAGAAAACTGACTCTTCCTTTCTCAGCAGCTATCAAGTGCCTATGGCACCTCAACTAAGGGTAAGACATCATGCTTAATTTCTCCTTGCTATGATAAGATTTTGTATGGCTTGAACTTGTGTAGATCTTGTGCATACTGTCACAATCACTGTGAGTGCATAAATACAACTGCCCTGTTGTGTTTGTAAAATACCACCTTTTGATGTTATCTATGATCTCTGACTCTTGCTACTTTTCTACACCTACTTATATAAAAATCCCTGAGTCTTTAGGAGGGGAGTATACATATGTATGAATATAACTTAATTGACATCTATTCTAAGGAGAAATTTCTCTGATGCGGGTTGAGAGATGCTCTGATCAATAAAGCCATTGGGAGTTGTCTAAATACTATCTCCATCTAGCAGAATAATAGTATTGCATTCTACTCCAGGACATATGACAAATTTAGTCACAGGTTCTTTGAACCCTATAACAGTGAATGTTAGGTATGGTTTTCATCTCATGGAGTAAACACTAGAGTCCAATCAGAAAGTGGGGTACAAGCTGACAGCCTGTGTTCTGCTCAAGGCAGCTTTCTCTGGAGATCTCTAGATAGTTCATCCAGATAGCTCTTCTCTCACAGATCAAGGCCCAGTCATTCATTTACATATCAATTCAGGCATTTACTCCAGGTTCCTTTTTGATTATCCCACTTCCTGACTCCAGACACCTTATTTTTTAGAAAAAGAAAGCAAGCACATTTTTTAACATTGCAAATGAATTCAGAGATCTGCCTGCCTTTGTAAGTCCAAACAACAAATTTAGCTGGGTGGGATCCCCTCCTGAGGTGATCATTCTGACCAAGCCTGGACCAAAATTTGGTCCCAAGCTGACCTTAAATTCAGGAATCTGCCTGCCTTTGTATCTACCTGCCTTTGTATCTGCCTGCCTTTGTATCTTTTAGAATTTTTTTTTAATTCTGAGATCACATTACCATTCCGACATTTTTCTTTTTATACATTTTAATTATTTTCCTGCTTAGAAAGATATGATTAGAAAGTCAATCAAATCTTAGTTATTTAGTTGTATTTAGGAATAATTAATTACCCCAGATGAGTGAACCATGATGGATAGCTATTTCTTTCTCTTCTCATTGAGAGGTTATAAGACCGTAATATGTAAAGAGATTTCAGTTTAACTTGACAGTTGAAAGTTTTATCACACCATTGAACTTCTTTTTCTCTAATCTCCAAGAGAGATGGCCTAGATTCATTTTGTGTATGACAAAAGCCAGTTGAGAGGCATGACATCTGTTTCCATGTCAGTGATCACTCTCACTATTGTGATGAGAATTTTCTACACAGGGACATTCTAGGGAGTGAATGGAGAATGAAGCAAATTGGAAGTTAGCCTTTGTTTCTTAAAGTAATGGCAGTTTCTTCTTAGTTGCTTCAAGATAACTTCCAGACATAACAATGGAGCTTCTCTTCAAAATGTAGAATAAACTTCTCATTTCTATCAATATATTTGTGAAATATATCATGAAAATTTGAGTTAGAGTAACATAATTTACTAAAAGCATTGAAGTTTTTAGGTAAACTATCATGTATTTTCTAGCTCCAAATATATAGCAGTTTATAACAATTTAATAACAATCTTTAAAATGGTGGGGGGAGTGGAGAGATGATTCAGTAGTTAAGAGTAACTGCAAACTTTCCAGAGGATCTGAGTTCAGTTCCCAGCACCCATGACAGGAGGCAACCACATGTATTTCCAACTCCAGGGCATATGACACCTTCTTATGACCTCTGTGGGCATTTACAAGTATGCTCGCACGTGCACGACACACACACACACACACACACACACACACACACACCTGTACAAATAAATGTTTTCAAGTATAGAAAATATGATGTTGACAAATTACAAAATAGTGATGAGAAGTGGTGGTAAAAAGAAAGAAAAGCAAGTAAGACAGGTGTAGATAATAAAGACAAGAATCACAGACAAGGCAGGTTGGTGTTTTAAAAAAATCAAATAATTCTAAAGCTCCTAAAAGCCAAGATAAAAAGGTGAAACAGGTCACAAACCTTAATGTGTTTCCTTTCTTCCATTTCTCATGGTTTTCCAACGTTTAATTGTAACATGCTTTAAACAAACAGAAAAGTTGAAAATTATGACATGACCACAATGTTGATTCTACAGTTAATTTCTCTTAAACTTATTTTAAAATATGCATCTCTTCATTCTTATTCTACCAAATTCTTTTATATTTTGATCTATTACTAAAGTAAGGTAGAGATATCAGTGTACTTCTCCAAATTCTTCATCAGTGAAGTGCTAAATACATTTATTTATACATCTTTTGATGTAAAATTGATAGTGGAATTCATAAGGTGAGCCTTTACATATATATTTAAATACATTGGCATCAAAACTTAAGATAAAGTACAAAAATATAGTCTTCACTTTAGAAAAATCATATCTGATTATATGCCTATGATTTTCAAATTGAAACATTGTCTCCTAGAATAGAGAAGGATGCAAATAAAAATCAGGACGCTCATAAAATCCACCAGGATACAAAGTATCAAAAAGTTAAAGGATTTCCAAGGTCCCTCTCCAAGATTATGAGCAGTAAACAATTGCTGGGTGGAGACCTTCCAGGAGAGATGTCTCCAGACTGGGCAAGGAGCTCTAGTGATTTAACTCTCATGTGCCATTGGCTATGTCAGGGATGGCTCTTAAATCAAGTGTTTGCTTTTGAGTCACCCACACTCCTGTAAGTTACCCCCAATAAATATATTGGTTTATCAAACTAGACTGGAATAAACTAACTTCTTTGTTTTGTCTCAGGCACCCATTCAGTGTCATATGTCTCAAGGAAAAGACTTAGAACTTGCCCCTTCCAAGTCTGAATCCAAACCCTAAAAGACAACCACTGATTTATTTCTTTATATTAAATTAGTTTTGCCTTATGTACAACATCATATGAATGAAATATAGTAGTGTATGTATTTCTGTGGTGTAAGACTTCTTTTAGTGAAGTCTTACACCACAGAAATAACATTCTTGAGTTTTGTATGTGCTGCATGTAAAAGCTATTACTATACTTTAGTGGAAAAAGTTTATTACACATTTTAAAGTAAATTCTAGTCCTAAATTCCATTAAATTTGTGCCCCTTGCCCATCAAGACTCGCATTTCATCTGTACTCTCATTTGTTCATAAGTATAACCTGCCACGGTCCTCTCATCATTATCTTTTCAGTTCCTTCTTATAAGCTTCAGGTCACCCAGTGGCTTTGCCTGAATGAACTCAATTACTACTGACACACTCTGTCATCAGATATCTCCCCTTTTCACTGAAATTTTTCACATATTATTCTTCACATTTTTTTATAGAGAACTGTTTCACCCTCTAGATCTTCCAAGAAATTTCTGCCCATCTGGTTTTCCTACTCCTGTGCCTGTATGCATCACACCCCAGTCATAACAACATTCCACTTATCTGTACTTGATAACACTCACTATCTCACATAAATGATCCCATTTTCATGGATCCTTTTACTCTTTCACATAATACAGAGAGAAAATCACAGTAAATCGAGTAGAGAATTACAGTGAATTAGGTCTGCAATTCTCCCAGAAAGGCTCTCCATTTCCTGAATATTTTGGTGTAAATATCAAAGAAGTTGTTTGATACATTCTGCCAATCTGAAATTATTTTGCTATCAACTTTCCAGAGATAAACTTCTGACTTGAACTATTATCAGCTGAATATTGGGAAATGAACCCAGGTTACTCTATATGTTGCTTTCTGAATAGTAGTGGGATTGAGTTTTATCTCATGCTGGAAGGAAAAAATTATGTTACCAAGGTGGTGTTCTTGATATAGTTTTATGGTGTAATTCTTCACTTAAATTTGATATCCATAATTAAAAGCACCTTCACACATGCTGATAAACATGCATATTTCCTCTTATTTGAGATGTGAAAAAAATACAAAAGACATAATTAATTTTAAAATACATTGATGTCTTAGGTACTGTTCTATTGCTATGAGAGACACCAAGAACAAGACAACTTATAAAAGAAATAATATTTAATTGATGACTTTCTTTGAGTTTCAGAGGGTGAGTCCATTATCCTCATGGTGGGAAGCATAGCAGCAGGCAGACAGGGATGGGTTTGGAGCAATAACTGACAGTTCACATCCTTATCCACAGGCAGGAGGCAGAAAGAGGAGACTGGGCAGAGCATTGGCTTTTGAAACCTCAAAGTCCACTCCCAGTGACATACTTCCTCCAAGAATGCCACACTTCATAGTTTTTCTTAAACAGTCTAGTAAGAGGGAACCGAACATTCAAATAAATGAGCCTATAGGGGGGCATTCTTTTTCAAACTACCACAGTTGGTATCTAATATTTTAAGCAAAATATAATGTAAAAGTCAAGAGTGTACTTCAAAGTGTCTCTGTATAATTATATACCATACTGCATAGTACAAGTAAGAATACTTGAAAGAAAAATAAGTGGCACATTCTTTGAAAATTACAATAGTTTGGACCAATTTCACATAAAATATGTTAAAATGTATAATATTAAAGCATTATAAAAATAACTTTCCTAGGACTTTTTTGGTTTTTCCCTTATTTTACTAAGAACTGACCACAATAGGGCACTTAACAGACAGAATTATGGTACTGACATTCCATCTTGGCTTCAAAAGAACTAAATCTCTGTTTTGAGTGAAATTCCCAGCCACCTCCAATTTTCCTCATGCTTCTAGGTATGTACCTAACAAATATATTTTTAATGCAATAAATATAAAACTCTTGTTGAAGCTATAACTGTAAATAAGCTATAACTCTATAACTCTGAAAATTGAAAAATGACAATTAACTTTGGTTAACAACTAGAAGATTATTAAATATGTTCAGGCTCATTATCTCTTTTGGTGTGTTTAAAATTCATAAATGTATGCTTAATAGGTGATGTACAATAATTTCTCCAAAATCACATAGGTCAGAAAACAAGCACTCATACCTGGTCATTAGAGTTTATATCTAATTTTATTCCTCTTATATCCAATTTTCTCATTAAAGCAGACGATGACACTGAAGTGAAAATAGGGTCATAAACAATGAACTGCATATATAATTTTATAATGTAAGATTCTAAGTGATATGGAGATAGATTAGCTTGTAAAATGCTTGTCCCAATACCTACATAAAAAGCAAGGTTTTTATTTTATTTTATTCTTTTGCATTCCAATAATCCCATACTGGGGAGATGGAAACAGTCACATCTTTAGGGCTTACTGGCAAACTGATTAGCCTGCTAGGTCCTAGTGACAGTTTTTTTTTAAAACAAGCAATATAGAAAGTTTCTGATAAATAATACCCATGATTGACCTCTGACCAACACATTTACACAAATACATGTAAACCCATACCTGTACAGACACACACACACAGACACCTTCTCTCTCTCTCTCTCTCTCTCTCTCTCTCTCTCTCTCTCTCACACACACACACACACACACACACACACACCACCACCACCACCAACAACAACAACAACACACACACACACACAACACACAAACAAGATTACGCATACCATGTCCAGATAAAATTATTAGGGGCCATCCTAACATGATACTACTTTAGACCCTTCATTTTGACAGAGAGGAGATACAGTAAGTTCCTTTCACATTTCAAAAAATCTTGTGGTTTCTTCATTTAGATCTAAATGAAATATGCAAGTATTCCAGGTTTGTATGTCATTTATAAACATAACTCCCTGCTAGATTTTGGGAAGATTCTAAAATGATTTAAATGACTTCCTGAGTATTAAATAGCTTGTGAAGTGTGAGATCTTGATGAATTGTGTGTAATCAGAGATACAAATCCAAGACATGAATATTAAAATTCCCCTCAATTACTCATGCTGCAAAGCAGAATGGAAGATGAGTTTGCAGGGAAATATTTTAGTTTACTTGTTTCTTACACTGTCACAAAATCTATGAAAAGTAAAAGTTCTAACGAACACCAGTGTTCATTTGTACCTTTTTACTTCAAAATTACCACCTATTATTGCAGTTAGAGGAAGTTAGTGTCAAACATCTCTTGTCCTGTGAGTGTGTCTGTAAATGGTCAGTGGGAATGCTCAGCACCATGGATTGTTTAGATACTTGCTTTTGGGGTACCAAACAGATTGAGTTTAAGTCAACAGAACTTTTTTTTCAATAAATACCTTGAACAGTTTTTAGGAGAATATATTTTTTTAATTTTTTTTTCCTTTTTTTTAATTTTCTATATTCTATGTTTACATCCCAAAGGCTTTCCCCTTTCCCAGTTCCCACCCACCATAGTTCCCATAGTTCCTCTCCCCCCCCAACTGTTCCCCAATCATTCCCCCTCCCCCCTCGGTTTCTTTACTAAACTGGATGCAATCTTTACAGGCCCAGGGTCCTAGGAGAATATATTTTAAAGATCTTTTCCACATGAGTCAAGAATTTAAGGAACAAAGCCCCAGAGGAGAAAGCATTCTATATTAGTACATTCATTATGAAAAATTGTATGTAAGGTCTTTAAAACCTTTACACTAGAACCACCGTGTGATCTAGTAATTCCCCTAGTCAGTATAAATGCAAATTGATGAAGCCAGCATCTAGATGAAATATCTCTGCCTTCCACAGTCACTGAAGCCCTAAGTCACAACAGTCAAAATGCTGAAACCTGTGTCCATCAATTTTCATACGAATAATAAAATAAATAACTGTAGTATAGATAGACAATAGAATTTTATCCAGCTATTAAAAAAGGAATAAAATCTTGTCATATGTGACAACATGGATGGACTGGAGACTAATCATTATATTTGTAGTACATAATAAAGTACTATACATCCTAAAGCTAGAAGAAAGGGTTATGGAAAGAGTTCAGAAGAAATAAAGCATATATTCTTGAGGAGGTAAGTATTTTAATGAGATTTAAATATACATATGTATTAGTCATGTGCATTCATTGAAAATTACATAGTATTCCATTAACATGTGTATGATTTCTATGTTTCTGTATATTAGCTAAGATTTAGAAAAGTAAAGCACCAGGATAAATTATCAACCATTATATCTTGATTCAGAATTCACATTAGACTACATTTTATATAACAAAATGTTGTAATTGAAAAAAGAGTAGTTAGGCTTAAATAATAGGTGTTTTTAATTAGGTCTAGGTAAGTACTCTACCACTATACAACATTCTTTTTTTTTTTTCATTTTTCTATTACATTTTTTTTCTTTTTTTTTAAATTTACTTTCTATATTCTTTGTTTACATTCCAAAGGCTTTCCCCTTTCCCAGTTTCCCCCTCACCATATGTCCCATAAGTCCTCTTCCCTCCACCCGTTCCCCAATCACACACACACCCCCATTTCTCCGTTCTGATACTCTCCTATAAATCTGGATCCAGTCTTTTCAGGACCAGGGTCCTTTCCTTCCTTCTTCTTGGGAATCTTTTGATTTGCTAATTGTGCCTTGAGTATTCATAGCTTCTGGGCTCATTAATATCCACTTATCAGTGATTGCATTTCATGTGTATTCTTTTGTGATTGGGTTAACTCACTTAGGATGATATTTTCCAGATCCAACCATTTGCCTACAGATTGCATGAAATCATTATTTTTAATTGCTGAGTAGTATTCTATTGTATAAATATACCACATTTTCTGTATCCATTCCTCTTTTGAGGGACATCTGGGCTCCTTCCAGCTTCTGGCTATTATAAATAAGGCTGCCATGAACATAGTGGAGCATGTGTCTTTATTGCATGCAGGGGAATCCTCTGGGTATATACCCACCAATGATTTTATATCTGTATCTTGATTTTCATTGGTGAAGATGCTGATAGCAGAACACATTGATAAATCTCTTAAAGAAATACAAGAGAAAATTGATCAAAAGTTCGAAGACCTTACAAGGCAAACACAAAAATCACTTAAAGAAATTCAGGAGAATATGGATCAAAACGCAGAAGCCAATAACGGGGAAATACAAAAATCACTTAAAGAAATACAGGAGAATGTGGGTCAACAAGTAGTAGTCATGAAAGAGGAAACACAAAAATCTCTTAAAGAATTACATGAACAAGCAAGCAAAAGATCTGGAGCAAAACCATCCAGGATCTAAAAACAGAAGTAGAAAAAACTAAGAAATCTCAAAGGGAGACGACATTGGAGATAGAAAACCTTGGTAAGAGATCAGGGGCCATAGATGCAAGTATCAACAATAGAATACAAGAGATAGAAGAAAGAATCTCAGATGCCGAAGATACCATAGGAACCATGGACTCAACAATCAAAGATAATGCAAAAAGCTTGTAACCCAAAACATTCAAGAAATCCAGGATACAATGAGAAGACCAAACATAAGCATTATAGGTATAGATGAGAGGGAAGATTTACAACTTAAAGGGCCAGCAAATATCTTCTACAAAATTATGGAAGAAAACTTCCCCAACCTAAACAGAGAGATACCCATGAATATACAAGAAGCCTACAGAACTCCAAACAGACTGGACCAGAACAGAAATACCTCCCATCACATAATAATCACAACCACAAATGTACAAAAAAAGAAAGAATATTAAGGGCAGTAAGACAAAAAGGCCAAGTAACATATAAAATAAAGGAAGACCTATCAGAATTACACCAGACATCTCACCTGAGACCATGAAAGCTAGAAGATCCTGGGCAGATATCATGCAGACTCTAAGAGAACACAAATTTCAGCCAAAACTGCTATACCCAGCAAAACTCTCAATCACCATAGATGGGAAAAGCAAGGTATGACAAAACAAAATGAACACGATATCTTTCCACAAACCCAGCCCTACAAAGGATAATAGGGGAAAAACACCAACACAAGGAGGAAAACTACACCCCAGAAGAAGCAAGATAGAAAGCTCCTCTCATCAAACACAAAAGAAGATAGCCACTCAAATATAAAAAATAATTTCAAAAATGTCAGGAAGTAATAGTTACTATTCCTTAATATCTCTTAACATCAATGGACTCAATTCCCCAATAAAAAGACATAGACTAACAGACTGTATACAGAAACAGGACCCTACAATTTGCTGCATACAGGAAACACATTTCAGTGTCAAAGACAAACACTACCTTAGAGTAAAAGGCTGGAAGACAATTTTACAAGCAAATGGTCTCAGGAAACAAGTCGGAGTAGCCACTCTAATATTGGACAAAATAGACTTTCAACCTAAAGTCATCAAAAGAGGCACTGAAGGTCACTACTTGCTGGTCAAAGGGAAAATCCACCAAGAAGAACTCTCAATACTGAACATCTATGCTCCAAATGCAAGGGCACCCTCATTCATGAAAGAAACTTTACTAAAGATTAAAGCACACATTGCACCAAACACAATAATTGTGGGTGACTTCAACACTCCACTATCCTCAATGGACCAATCAGGAAACCAGAAATTAAACAGGGGCACAGTGAAACTAATTGAAGTTTTAGACCAATTGGATTTAACAGATATATATAGAACATTTCATCCTAAAGCAAAAGAATATACCTTTTTCTCAGCACTGCATGGTACCTTCTCCAAAATTGACCATATAATTGGTCACAAGACAAATGTCAACAAATATAAGAAGATGGAACTAATCCCTGGCCTCATATCAGATCACTATGGACTAAAAGTGGTCTTCAACAGCAAGAAAAACAACAGAAAGCCTACAAACACATGGAAACTGAACAATACTCTACTCAATGACACCTTGGTCAAGAAAGAAATAAAGAAAGAAATCAAAGACTTTATAGAATTCAATGAAAATGAAGGTACAACCTACCGAAATATTTGGGACACAATGAAAGCAGTGCTAAGAAGAAAACTCATAGCCCTGAGTGCCTCCAATAAGAAACAGGAGAGAGCATATACTAGCAGATTAATGGCATACCTAAAAGCCCTGGAACAAAAAGAAGCTTATTCACCCAGGAGGAGTAGAAGACAAGAAATCATCAAACTCACGGCTGAAATCAATCAAATAGAAACAAAGAGAACCATACAAAGAATCAACAAAACCAGGAGCTGATTCTTTGGGAAAATCAACAAGATAGATAAACCCTTAGCCAGACTAACCAAAGGGTACAGAGACAGTATTCAAATTAATAAAATTAGAAATGAAAAGTGGGATATAACAACAGAGACTGAGGAAATTAAAAAGATCATCAGATCCTACTACAACAGTCTATACTCAACACAACTGGAGAATCTGGAGGAAATGGACAATTTCCTAGACAGATACCAAATACCAAAATTAAATCAGGATCAATTAGATCAGCTAAACAGTCCCATAACCCCTCGGGAAATAGAAGGCATTACAGAAAGCCTCCCAACCAAAAAAAGTATGGGACCAGATGGTTTAGTGCAGAATTCTACCAGACATTCAAAGAAGACTTATCACCAATACTCTTCAAACTATTCCACAAAAAAGAAACAGAAGGGACACTGCCCAACTCATTCTTCGAAGCCATAATTACGCTGATACCAAAACCACACAAATATCAAACAAAGAAACAGAACTACAGGCCAATTTCCCTTATGAATATCGATGCAAAAATACCAAATAAAATTCTTGCCAACCGAATCCAAGAGCACATTAAAATGATCATTCACCATGATCAAGTAGGCTTCATGCCAGGGATGCAGGGATGGTTCAATATATGAAAATCCATCAATGTAATCCACTACATAAACAAACTAAAAGAAAAAAACCACATGGTCATCTCATTAGATGCACAAAAAGCATTTGACAAAATTCAACATCCTTTCATGTTAAAAGTTCTGGAAAGAACAGGAATTCAAGGCCCATACCTAAACATAGTAAAAGCAATATACAACAAACCAGTAGCCAACGTCAAAATAAATGGAGAGAAACTTGAAGCAATCCTACTAAAATCAGGGACTAGACAAGGCTGCCCTCTCTCTCCATATCTTTTCAATATAGTACTTGAAGTTCTAGCAAGAGCCATTAGACAACATAAGGAAGTCAAAGAGATACAAATTGGAAAGGAAGAAGTCAAACTATCATTATTTGCAGATGATATGATAGTATACATAAGTGACCCAAAAAAACTCCACCAGAGAACTTCTACAGCTGATAAACAACTTCAGCAAAGTGGCTGGTTATAAAATCAACTCAAGCAAATCAGTAGACTTCCTGTACTCAAAGGACAAGCAGGCTGAGAAAGAAGTTAGGGAAATAACACCCTTCACAATAGCCACAAACAACATTAAGCATCTTGGTGTGACTCTAACCAAACAAGTGAAAGATCTGTATGACAGGAATTTCAAGTCCTTGAAGAAAGAAATCGTAGAAGACCTCAGGGAATGGAAAAATATTTCATGCTCTTGGATTGGCAGGATCATTATAGTAAAAATGGCTGTCTTGCCAAAAGCAATCTACAGATTCAATGCGATCCCCATCAAAATCCCAACTCAATTCTTCATAGATCTAGAAAGAGCAATTCTCAAATTCATCTGGAGCAACAAAAAACCCAGGATAGCTAAAACTATTCTCAACAATAAAAGGACTTCTGAGGGAATCAATATCCCCGACCTCAAGCAGTACTACAGAGCAATTGTGCTAAAAACTGCATGTTATTGGTACAGCGACAGGCAAGTAGATCAATGGAATAGAATTGAAGATCCAGAAATGAACCCATAGAGTTATGGTCACTTGATCTTTGATAAAGGAGCTACAACCATCCAGCGGAAAGAAGATAGCCTTTTCAACAAATGGTGCTGGTTCAACTGGAGGTCAACATGTAGAAGAATGTGAATTGACCCACTCTTATCTCCTTGTACTAAGATCAACTCCAAGTGGATCAAGGACCTCCACATAAAACCAGACACACTGAAACTAATAGAAAAGAAACTGGGGAAGACCCTGGAGGACATGGGCACAGGGGGAAAGTTTCTGAACAGAACACCAATAGCTTATGCTCTAAGATCAAGAATTGACAAATGGGACCTCTTAAAATTACAAAGTTTCTGTTAGGCAAAGGACACTTTCAGAAGGACAAAATGGAAACCAACAAATTGGGAAAAGATCTTCACCAACCCCACATCCGACAGAGGGCTAATATCCAATATATACAAATAACTCAAGAAGTTAGACCCCAAAGAACCAAATAACCCTATCAAAAAATGGGGTACAGATCTAAACAAAGAATTTTCACCAGATGATATTCAGATGGCTGAGAAGCACCTTAAGAGATGTTCAACATCATTATTCATCAGGGAAATGCAAAACAAAACTACCCTGAGATTCTACCTCACACTAGTCAGAATGGCTAAGATTAAAAACTCAAGAGACAACAGGTTCTGGTGAGGATGTGGAGAAAGAGGAACACTCCTCCATTGTTGCTGGGAATGCAAGATGGTACAACCACTCTGGAAATCAGTCTGGCAGTTCCTCTGAAAATTGGGCATGACACTTCTAGAGGACCCTGTCATACCACTCTTGGGCATATACCCAGAGGATTCCCCTGCATGCAATAAAGACACATGCTCCACTATGTTCTTAGCAGCCTTATTTATAATAGCAAGAAGCTGGAAAGATCCCAGATGTCCCTCAAAGGAGGAATGGATACAGAAAATGTGGTATATTTATACAATGGAATACTACTTAGCAATTAAAAATAGTAATTTCATGTAGGCAATTGGTTGGATCTGGAAAATATCATACTAAGTGAGTCAACCCCATCACAAAAGAATACACATGAATTGCAATCACTGATAAGTGGATATTAAGGAGAGCCCAGAAGCTCTGAATACTGAAGACACAATTAGCTAAGCAAAAGATTCCCAAGAAAAGGGATGGAGAGGACCCTGGTCCGGAAAAGACTAAATCCGGTTTTCTAGGAGAATATCAGAACAGGGAAATGATGGGGAGGGGTGGGTGATTGGGGAATGGGGGGGAAGAGGACTTATGGGACATATGGTCAGGGGGGGAACTGGAAACGGGAAAGACTTTGGAATGTAAACAAAGAATATAGAAAAAATAAAAAAAATTAAAAAAAAGAAATAATCTGAACTATTTGGAGTAGCTGCCCACCCTATGCAATTTTCCTCCTGAAATTGCTTCCCCATACATAACTTATTCATAGGTTTTTATTCTTCTCCATGCAAACCTTCTTTTATTGAACATTATTTCTACAAAGCCAGTTACTACCACAAAGATATATAATAGAGAAAAACATTTTGAGAGTGACAGTCCTAAGAAAATTGAATGGACTTGTAAAACCCGAATGAAAAACAGGGACGCCCAAGCGCCCCATGCTTTGGAAGGCGACACCCAAAACACTCGTGAGAAACGGTCTTGATGCAACCGCAAGAGGATCTTTATTCCAGAGGCTTTGGGATTCACAAACGTACACCAAGCAGGGGTAGAGGACTGTGAACCATGAGAGCAGAATCACGACAGCTTTTATAGGTTTACAACAAAACCCGCCTAACACAAACCAATCATTCCTTAGCATCCAGAGCCTGCGCAGTGTGAGCCAATGGATTTGTACCACTCCATAGCTTCTAAGTCAATCAGTTTAAATTATCCAAGCCTGTGCTCTGAGAACCAATCAGTTTCCTATAGAAGCCAGACAGCAGCTAGTTAGCTCATTTCCGCTTATGTGCCCAGGGTCACGCACAGGGTAACTCACGCATTTCCTGTTACGCATTTCCTGTTATGCATTTCCTGTTATGGGGCCAGGGTCACATATGTATTTCCTATGTGACCAGGATTTCCTATGAGGCCAGGATTAAGTACTCAAAGGCCCCCCAACTAGTAGTAGGTGCTTGGGGACCTGAGCACCCGCCAGGCATGAGCTCGCAGCCAGCCCAGCTGCACTCACCCTCGCCCTCGCCCAGGCTGCTCTGCCAAGGCAAGACGGGAAAGGACGCCAGGGACCTTCCCAGGTCTGTGGCTCGAACTGGACACTGCAGGCAAGTATGACGTGTGCACTCCTAGACTAACAAAGAACAGGCTAAACTTCTGCTTTTTGGAGTCATTTAAGAGTCAGGCACAGGGGATTTTTAGCCTGTAATTCTCATCCTTTCAGACTGTGTATAGAACTACAGGTTTGAATCAACCGTGTCAAATGTTTAAAAGTGGTATCTTAATATGTTGTAAATAGATCAGTCCTTCTGGACAATTCAGTGTGTTGTGGACTTTGAAATACCAGGTCGCCTACTCTCCTGAGCTGGAAGACATCACATGGCTTTTGTGAGACAGAAGGGTTATTTAGCAAATGAAGAATAATTTTTCAAGTGTTACAGGTGGACATATGGCTGCCTTGATCTGAAAATGCTTAACTGACTTAGACATCCAGAAAGTGGAAAAATAATTATTCTGGGCAAAGGTTAATTTGTTATACTGCATTGTTTGGCACCAAAAGGTATAGTCTAATCACTTTCTGGTGCTGCAACTGTGTATCAATTCCAGCAGTGGGTGTGCAGTTGATTATCTGCCAGTGGCAGGCTGCTGAGATGCTATTTTAGCTGGGGCCAGCTTGTAGTTATAATAATGATTTGACACTTCTGCCCAAATTTAGTGTCAGGAAAGTTGAAGTCTCATTAGTTATCCAGGGTGTGGGGCATTCAAAGTTGTCATTTGTTGGATTTAATTAAAAATAACAAAGCCACACAGATGTATCAATTCCATCTAAATGACCACAGGCAACATTTTGGGATATTTTTTCATGGTGGCCTACCTTGAGAAAGTTACTAAAAAAATGTATTGTTCACATTTCTAGATTTTATATTCAGCCACTGTTTGGTGACTTTCTGGGAAGTGCCATTCGATCTTAATGGGTTTTATTCTATAAGGTGGTGCCTACTATATTCATGGAACCTATACATCTAAGATATGCCTTCTCGATGCAACTTCCATTTCTTTCCTTGAGAAATTCTATTTGGCTTTAGAATTAAAAACAATGTGACAATCCATCTTTCTGTTTCTTCACACTCTTCCCATCCATTTTCCAGTTGGTTGTAAGGAAATTCAAATGTCATAATACTAAAGATATTCTAATTCCTGAAATCTGACTATAGTCACTTTTAGATCTGAAGCACTGAAGTCATCTTCCTTAGCCAGAGACTGGGGGAAAAGGATGGCCTTTGTCTGATAGCTAATTGAAATTTTTTAAGAGGTAATTTCAAGCTTTAACTAGGTCTTTGTGTAGCTAACAGAGTAGTCATTAAGAGGTATATGGCTTAGTAATGGGCCATTTCTTATTCTTGGCAGACTTAAAGAGGTACAATTTGAGAGAAAGGGGATAAAAGAAAGGAAGTAACATTGTTTTACATAATAATATGTTGTATTAACTCCATTGTAAGAAGGGTGACCTTGTAAATTATAGAGCATTGGGAAATTCTTTGCTCTTTCCTCCTTACTGGGGTCATTTATATTGTCTCTGTTTGTCCTCTGAAGATGGTGAGTGACTGAATGTGCATACACATAGGTATGTGTTCGAGTAGTTAACCATCAGACAATAAGAAGACTTACCCACAACTCAGAAAAAAAAACCACTAAGATTATAATATAAGAACAGTTCCAATATAGACTAGGATGCATCCACAGGACAAATATCTTTTTTGATCCTAAGCCACAATTTCAGATTTAAAAATAAATAAGAAACCAGGGAGATATACCCTAGGCTTAAACAAGACCTGTGCAGAACACTACTTTGAAAGGTAGGTACAGATTTTCAAAAGCATTAGTATGAAATTTAAATATCCTTCCCCACATATATATACTGGATCATTTCATTTGGATGGAAACATATTTGGATATTGTTGTTTTTTATATAGTTTATATTTATATTATATATTTATATGTTTCTTATATATTTTATACATTTAAAATATTAAATATTTTTATATATTTTATATATATTTGCCTTTTCATTAATGGTGGTAGTGAGTTTTTTTTTCCTTCCTTCTTTATTCTCTCCCTCCTTTGCATCGTCTCTTTCTGAGATTGTTTCTCTTTCCATATCTATTGTAATTCTCAACCATACAGGGAATTTTAATATATGCATCTTAATGTTAAATCATCTAACACTTGGAAAAACAGAAGAATCTGCCCTGTCTCAGACTTCATGTTCTTTATGGTACATTCAGTCCATTACAAAATACTGTCCCCATTTCATGCAAGGGCTGCAATGGAGTGGCCAGAAGAAGGACAATTGAGAGGTTGGCAGTGACCTATAACACAAAGGAGACTTCTGTGTAGGCATCAGGTTGAAGGAAGTGAGTACTTCTTAAAGATATGGCTTGGGACTTTCATTAATGTTTTTGTTATAGTCCTGATTACAATCTGTCAATAGGTTCTATTACCTTAGGGAAAACAGACATGTAAGTCTTAGAGTATAAAACTTTAAAATAGAGCACTTCAGTGATGAGAAAAATCAATGACAAGGGTAGCTCTGACCTTCAAGCTTTTCACCATGAAGTGGGGTAATAAAAGAATTCTTTGAACAACAATCTGCAACTATCAAGCGTCATAACGCATGTTCAGGAGGAAGGAATGTCATAGATATATCCAAAAGAGTCTGAATAACTTTTGTCCTTTTTTTATTATTTTATTTTATTTTTAAAGGGAAGTAAAAACACTTTATGATGAAATTAAAGATTTACATGGAAAATATTTCAGATAAACACGTTAAAATTGACAATTTTCATGGAAAATTAAGTAGTAAAGTGGTAGACATGTAAAACATTGCTAAATTAATTGAAATATGGGATAGAAATATTTTATGTTAGAATTGAAGATTTACATGGAAAATATTTCTGATAAAATTGTAGAAAAATGTAGAAAAACATGTTAGGATTGAAAATTATCATGGAAAATTTTATATAGATATAATAATGGTAGGCATAAAAGTATTCCTAAGTTGATTAAAAGTGGATTTATAAACATTTTCTGATAAACTTGGAGATTTACATGGAAAATATTTCTGATAAAATTATAGAAATAGATAAACATGTTAAAATTAAAGATATCATGGAAATTATATAGATAAAATGATAAGCATAAAGATAATTCTAAGTTGATTAAAGGTGGAATTATAAACATTTTCAGATAACATTAAAGATTTACATGGAAAATATTTCTGGTAAAATTCAAGAAATATACAAACATGTTAAAATTGACTATTTCATGGAAAAATTTACATAAAAATGGTTGATATAAAAACTCTTTCTAAATTAATTGAAGGTGGAATTAGAAACATGATAAAAATCAAAGATTTACATTGAAAACGTTTTTGATAAAATAGAGGAAGTATATAGAAAGACATTAAAATTGAAGATTACCATAAAAATAATGCAAATAAAATGGTAGACATAAAAGAAATTGCTAAATTAATTAAAAGGGGAATTACAAACATTTTCTGATAAATTTGAAGATTTACATGAGAAATATTTCCTTAATCTATGTCTTTTTATTGGGGAGTTGAGTCCATTATTGTTAAGAGGTATTAGGGAATAGTGATTGTTTCCTCTTATTTTTGATATTATTTTTATGTTTGTGTGGGTATCTTCTTTTGGGTTTGTTGGAAGATTACTTTCTTGTTTTTTTCTAGGGTGTTGTTTCCCTTCTTGTGTTGGTATTTTCCATCCATTGTCCTTTGTAGGGCTGGATTTGTGGACAGATATTGTATAAATTTGGTTTTATCATGAAATATCATGGTATTAGCCCTCTGTAAGATATAGGGTTGATGAAGGTCCTTTCCCAATCTGTAGGCTGCTGATTTGTCCTATTGACAGTGCCTTTTACCTTACAGAAGCTTTGCAGTTTCATGAGGTCCCATTTATCAATTGTTGATCTTAAGCCTGAGCCATTGGTGTTCTGTTTAGAAACTTGTCTCCTGTATCAATACATACAAAGTTTTTTTTTCACTTTTTCTTCTATGAGATTTAGTGTATCTGGTTTTTCATTGAGATCCTTGATCCACTTGGACTTGAGTTTTCTGCAGGGTGGTAAGTATGGATCTATTTTCATTATTTTACATGTACACATCCAGTTAGTCCAGCACCATTTGTTAAAGATGCTTTCCTTTTTCATTGTATGGTTTTGGCTTCTTTTTAAAAATTGAGTGTCCATAGGTGTGTGAGTTTATTTCTGGGACTTTAATTTGATTCCATTGATCAACCTGTCAATTTCTGGATGAATACCATGCAGTTTTTGTTATCACTATTGCTTTGTAGTACAGGTTGAGATAAGGGATGGTGATTCTGATATACCACACAGACCCAAAGAAATTAAAGGAAAAGGAAAGGGCAAGTGAGGATATTTAAATCCCACTTAGATTGGGAAATAAAATAGTCACAGGATATCAATTGAGGGAGTGATCTAGTTGGGAGAGGGGAGTGGAAGAGGAATAGGGCAATGGGACCAGGTATGGATGAGACAGGAAAGAAGCCCAGAAAGCCAGTAGAGAAATAAGCAACTGCCAGGGGTGGGGGTGGGGGCTTGGGGGAAATCTCTAGCAAGTCTAGCTAAGGTCACCAGGAGTCAATGTGGGTGACCTTAGCCAAAATGCCTAACAGTGGAGATATTGAACCTGAAGAGACCACTTCCTCTAATCAGACAGTACCCCCAGTAGAAGTATGGGGACAATGACTCACATACAAAACATTGGAGACAAATTGATCCTGTCTAAGAGAAATGCAGGGTCAAAGATGAAGCAGAGATTGAAAGAGGGGTCAGATATGACTGACCCAACTTGAGACCCATCTCATGGGCAGGCACCAATCCCTGACAGTATTAGTGATGCTGTGTTGTGCTTGCAGCCAGGAACCTAGCATAGCTGTCCTCTGAGAGCTGACTGAGACATGCAGATACCCATAGTCAAACACTGGATGGAGGCCACAGACCAATATGGAAGAGTTGGGGGAAGGACTGAAATCCCTGAAAGAGAAGGCAACTCCACAGGAAGACCAACAGTGTCAACTATCATGGATCCTTGAGAGCTCCCTGAGAACAAGCTACCAACCAAAGAGCATACAGGGGCTTGTCTGAGGCCCTGAGCACACATGCAACAGAGGGCTGCCATGTCTGGTCTCAGTGGAAGATGTATTTAATCCTGCAGAGACTTGATGCACCAGGGTGGGTGGATACCTGTGTGGGGGGGCATCCCTTGGTAGTGAAGGGGAGTGAGAGGAGGAGGAACCCTGAGGTGGAGATACTGAGACTGGGACAGCATTTGAGATGTAAATGCATTAAAAGAAAGATGTTAGTGTCAACACAGGTGGGCAAGGAATGACTATTTCAGAGAGCCAGAACTAGCTGAATACTAAGGGAACTAGCCTTTGTACCTGTAACATTCCAATCTGTCTACAGTACTAAAATTCTACAATCACAACTTCTTTTTAGGAGTTTTCATTCACACATGTTTGGTCAATGGTTTTAAATCTTCTACAGCACAAACATTTAAAGCTATGCATTTTTTCTCTAAGTACTGCTTTGCTTATATTTCTCAAAATTTTTGATGTTATATATTAATTTTCCTTCATAATACATTTTCTGAACTGTTATGACTTCTTTAATCTGGACATTATTTCTTAGATATTTGGAGTTTTCCAATTTATCATATTATACCTGGTGCCTTATTCCACTATGATTAAATATCAAACAGAATTCTATTTTATTTCTTGTCTGTATTTTTGTACCTGAGGAGAAGAGACCATTACCTAGTTACAGGATATGAAGATTTTCCTTTGTTTCCAAGTCCTTGAGCTTTGCCATAGTTTGCTGTTCTTGTTATAGTTTTGTTTTGTTTGTTTGTTTTTTCAACATTTAACTTTTGGCTCATTTCAATTTAACTTTTGCATATGATTAAAGTGAGACCATATTTTTTACATTAGGTATTTCATTATGCCAACACCAATTGTTAAGAGCATCATTCCTTTGCGTATTGAGTGGTCACTGTGAATAAATTTGCCATGAATGTTTAGATTTGTTTCAGGGCTCCTAATTCTACTCCATTGATGTTTGTTTATCTTATACTGACAATACATTTTTAAGATTATGGTAACTTTGTAGTAACTTATTAAATTAGAAAGCAAAAAGCATCCAATTTTTTCCCTTCAAGATTGTTCTAGATATTCTGAGGATTTTTTTTATTTACCAGGCCTTTAGATACATAATTACAATAATCAGATTCATAAAGCTGCATGCAGGTTTAATTTGGCATGTAAAATAAAAATAATATTTTAGTATATAACATAAATAATAAAAATTGAAGTGTTCACAAGTTGTTAAATTTTTTGTCACATACAGCATATGAAGACAACAAAAAATACATGAAACCCATGTCTAGAAACACCTATCAAAATTACCTGAAATCTAAGAACTCCCATTTAACAAAACAGTAAATACTTCTATGTCTGTAAGATTTGAGAAAGGTTTAGGAACATAAAAGTTCAAAAAATTGTCTGTCCTGTAGACAGTCGCTCTGTCTCTCTGTCTCTCTCGCTCTTTCCCTCCCTCCCTCTCTCCTTCCCTCCTCCCCTCCTCCTTCTTTCTCTTCCTCCCAAACCTTTCTCAAAATTAGAGATTTTTTGTCATATACTGTATCCTGATTATGGTTTCTCCTCCTTCTCTTCCTCTAAGTTCCTCCCCTCTCATCTGATTCCACACCCTTTCGATTCCTTACGAGGAAACAAACAGGCGTCTAAGGGATAATAGTAAAATAAAATACAATAAGATTTAGAAAACCTGAATATATCAGAAAAGACTAAAACACAATAAAAACAGAAGGAAGAGTCCCACCCTCCAAAGGGATCATGACACAGAGGTACAGATACTCATTTGTCTGCACACTCAAGAATCCTATAAAAACACTGAACTAGAAAATATAATGTATATTATATTATAATGTAAAAAGAGAAGAAAATACACATATAAATATTGTTTATTTTTTAAAAAGCCCTAACATACCATTATGAGATGAGGATGTTCCAATGACGCTGCTGTGTTTGTTTACTGTTGACCATCTACTGCAGCCTGCCCTTAAAATGAGTTTCTTTCCCTAGTAAGACTCCCTGAAGAAAACTAAATATTAATTCATATGTGGGCATCAGTGGAGATAGTTTCTAGGTTAGATACAGTGCATGTGTCCACTTCTTTCAGCTCTAGGACTCCATCAGGTTCAGGCCAGTATATGCTTTGTGCATGTTCCCTCAATCTTCGTGTCTTCGTATGCACTTGATCCTTTTGCTTTTGGAGGCCTTGTTTATTCAGTGTTCTCCATCCCTTCTTGCTCTTCTTGGACTCTTGAAGGGTTCTATAAAGGGAGGGATTTATAGAGGCATCCTGTTTAAGGTTGAGTGTTTCAAGGGTTCTCATTCTCTGCATAATGTCTTGATATAGGTCTCTTTGTCTTCCTCTTTGCTTCAGGAGGAAGCTTCTCTGATGATGACTAAGCAAATCACTAATCTATGAATAGAGGAGAATGGTATGAAGAATCATTTTATTGCTATGTTGTTATTATTATTATTATTATTATTATTATTATTATTATTATTATTATATGAACAGTAGTACTTGGTTTTACTCTAGGTCCCTGGGATATCTAGTCTCAGGTCTTAGTCACCCAAGCAGTGCTGGATATGGGATCCATGTTGTATAGTGTGCCTTAAGTCAATTCAGATGTTAGTTGTTACTCCCACAAACTTTGTATCACCATTGTACTAGCATATGTTATAGACAGGAAGTATTGAAGACCAAAGGATTTGTGGCTGCGTTGGTCCTTATATTTCTCCTTTAGTAACACAAAGAGTACCTTCCTGTGCCAAAGATGCTAGCATGTAGGGATAAAAAGCTCTATGTAGGCACCAGCTCAACTTCTCCATGTTCAATGATTTATGCAAGTGTTGTCCTCAGCACTGGGGCCTTGCCATCAGTTTGTCAAGGACAGAATATAGTTGTGGCAACAGTCTGAGTTCTTTGGAGGTTCCCATTGGAATGCCTTTGTCCAACAACTCAATTATATGTAATTCAATCCCAGTATTAGAAGCTTCATTTGGTGAAAGGAGATGGCCAGCTGGGGCTCTATGTTCTCCATCATTTGGAAATTTTATTTTATTATATCACCTTCATATATGTGTATATTTTAGGAAGATTCTCCTGTATTAGGTTACAAACTATCCCATCAAATGGTTCTTAGTTTTATCTGTCTCTCCTCATATACCTTACCCTGTCCCCCTCTTCCCTCCCTCTTCCTAATTTATTCTCATGTTCCAACACTCCACCATCATATATCTATAACTTTCTTTCCTAGAAATATTTATTTGCCAGCTTGCCCTTAGGCCCTTACTCTATATGTAACCTCTGTGGTTATATGTATTATAGCTCAGTGATCATTGATTCAACAGCTAACATTCACACATAAATTATTATGTACAATACTTTTCTTTCTGGGTCTATGTTAACTTACTGAGATGATTTTTTTTCTAGATCCACCAATTTGTTTGTAAATTTCATGACATACTTTTTTAAACAGCTGAGTAGTAACCCATCATGTAATTTACCACATTTCCTTACCATTTATTGATTAAGGAAAATTTAGCTTGTTTCCAGTTTCTATCTATTATGAATAAAACAGCAATGAATGTGCTTGTGCAAGTGTCTATATGGTAGGATATAGAATCCTTTGGATATATACCGAAGAGTCGTATGGCTGTGTCCTGAGATAGACAGATTCCTATCTTCCTGAGGTACCACCACACTGATTTCCACAGTGGCTGTACAATTTTTCATTACTACCAGCAATGGATAAGTGTTCAATTCAATTAGTCTACCTGTCTCTTTTTGTGACAATACCATGAGAAGTTTATTAATATAGTACAACTTGAAATGTAGTGTAGTAGAACTTTAAAGGGTGATTTCTCCCACTGTTCTTTGATTTTTCAGAATTATTTTAGCTATCCTAGGTTTTTGTGTTTCCATATAAAGCTAAAATTGTTCACTCAATATCATTAATAATTGTTAGTAATGTTGATGTTGATTGCAGTGAATCTGTAAATTGATTTTGGTAGGATGACCATTTTTGCTGTTAATTATACCAATCCATGAGTATGGGATATCTCTCCATCTACTGATATCTTTTTCAATTTCTTTCTTCAATGTCTTAAAATATTTATCATACCATTGATTAGAGTTATTGCAAGATATTTTATATTATTTGAGGATCTTATGAAAGACTTGTGCTCCCCTGATTTCTTTCTCAGCCCATTTGTAATTTGTATATAGGGGAGCTACTGATTGTTTTGAGTTAATTTGTATCCAGCTACTTTGCTGAATGTGTTTAGCAGTGGTAGGCATTTCCCTGTGGAATTTTTAGGATTACATATCTATACTATCATATCAGCTGTAAACAAAAATACTTTGACTCCTCCTTTCCAATTTGTATCCCCTTGATCTCCTTCAGTTTTCTTATTGTTCTAGCTAAGGCTTCAAGTGCTATATTTAATAGATATAGAGAGAGTGGACAACCCCATCTTGTTTCTGATTTTAGTGGGATTGCTTTGAGTTTCTCTCCATTTAAATTGATGTTGACTATATGCTTGCTATAGATTGCTTATATTATTATATTATGTTATAGTATAGTATAGTATAGTATAGTATAGTATAGTATGTCTTTTGAATCCATAATATTTGCAAGAATTTTATCATGAAGGGTTGTTGGATTTTGTCAAAGGCCTTTTCTGCATCTAATGAGATGATAATGTGGATTTTTTGTCTTTCAGTTTGTTTACATGGTGGATTACACTGGCAGATTTTCCATTTCCTGTTGCTTCTCCACCAAAAGAGGCAGCTACCCTCTTTTTTTTTGTTTTGTTTTTTGTTTTGTTTTGTTTTTTGTTTTTTTTGTTATTTTTGTTTTTGTTTTTGAGGCAGGGTTTCTCTGTATAGCCCTGGCTGTCCTGGAACTCACTCTGTAGACCAGACTGGCCTTGAACTCAGAAATCTGCCTGCCTCTGCCTCCCAAGTGCTGGGATTACAGGCGAGCACCACCACTGCCCGGCTTACACTGGCAGATTTTCATATGTTGAATCATTCCTCATCACTGGGAAGAAACATATTTGATCATTTTTATGTGTTTTTGGATTTAAATGGCAAGTATTTTCTTGGGAGATTTTGCATTTATGTTCAACAAGGAAATTATTTTGCAAATTTCTTTCTTTGTCATTTCTGTTTGTTGCGAGTTTGGTATCAGGATAAGTGTGGCTTCATAAAATGAATTTTGACAATGTTCCTTTTGTTTCTATTTTGTGGAGTAGTTTGAGGTGTATTAGCAATAACTCTTCTTTGAAAGTCTGGTAGAATACTACACTAAGATAAGCTTATCCTCATTTTGTTATTTTTGATGTTGTTGAAAGACTTTTAATTACTATTCTGTTTTAGTAGGTATTATAGTTCGGTTTAAATTGCTTCTTGAATTTTGGTGTAAGTTTGGCAAGTGGTTTGTATTGAGTTAATGATCTATTTTTATATTTTCCAATTTGATGGCTTTTGAAATATTTGTATATGTATATGTATTGATTTAAAGTAATTTTATGATTCTTTGCATTTCCTCAGTTTCTGTTGTTATGTCACCCTTTAATACATAATTTTGTTAATTTTCTGATGAGATTTGCTTTTTGTTATGTATTTCAACCAAACACACAAAATATATTTTTTCTTAGTACTGAATAGAATTCTCTCCCAAACTGAACACATACTATGACAAAAAGCAAATCTCATCAGAAAATGTTATTTTTGTTATGTATTATGTCAGTTAGCTTCAGCATTCCATTTAGGTTTTTTTGTTTTTGTTTTTGTTTTTTTTTGTTTTTTGTTTTTTTTGTCTGTATAATCTGTCTGTCTATGGGCAAGACAAGGCATTTATGTCTTCCACTGTCCATATCTAAGGGTCAATATGTGAATTACTCTGTAGTGTTTCTTTTATGAACTTGGGTACTTTGTGTTGGTGCATAGATGTTAAGAATTGGTATAGTCTCTTGGTGAATTGTTCTTTGATAAATATGTAGTATCCTTCTCTGTCCTGACTAGTTTTAGTATGAAGTCTATTTTATTGGCTATTAAAATGGCTACACCAGCTTGCTTCTCTCATCCATATGCTTGGAATATATTTTTTCAATCTTTAACCCTGATGTAATTTCTATCTTTGTTGTTAAGGTGTGTTTCTTGAATGCAGCAAAAGGATATGTCCTGTTTTCACATCCTTTCTTTGAGTCTGTGTCTTTTCATTGAAGAATTGAGACCTCGGTTTGGATTGTCTTTATTGATTCTCTTTCCAATTTCTTGCCTTCCTTGAACTATTTTATTCAATTCCTGTCAATTTGTGTGTGTGTGCGTATGTGTGTGTGTGTGTGTGTGTGTGTGTGTGTGTGTGTTCATATCTGTCTTTAAGAGATTTATTTGTTTCCTCTTTAAGGATCTCTATTGTCTTGATAAAGACTGTTGTAAGGTCTTTTTCATTTATTTATTTATTTATTTATTTATTTATTTTGGTTTTTTGAGACAGGGTTTCTCTGTGTAGTCCTGGCTGTCCTGGAACTCACTCTGTAGACCAGGCTGGCCTCGAACTCAGGAATCCGCCTGCCTCTGCCTCCCAAGTGCTGGGATTACAGGCGTGCGCCACCATGCCTGGCTCTTAAGGTCTTTTTCTTGTTCTTCAGTTATATGTTAATTCTCAGGACCTATTGTGGTAATGGTGCTGGGCTCTAGTAGAGGCATATTGTCCTGACTGTTGTTGACTATGTTTTTATGCTGCTATATAAGCATTTGGGTATGGGAAGATTGTAGTTCTAGATGCTGATATCTAGTCTTTGTTGGGTAGGTAAGGGATTTGTTTCTCTTTTTTTTGGAATAATCAAATTGCTTTCTTTAAAAATCGCATGGGAATAGAGAATGGTTCATTTAGGAGCAGGAAGTCAGCTGCCTTAAGAAAGCTAGGTGGTCCCTCGTAGCTGAGGTTCACAGCTCTCTGAAGCACTGTAGGGTGCAGAGCCATATTGTGTGTCCTGGAAACTGGCTCCTCTTCACTAAGCCTGGAGATCGGCCACAGCTCTGGGCTGAGACCTTAAGGGTGGTGCCTGTTAGATGATAGAAATCATAATTTAAAGTCATTAAGTGATGAAGTCAATTATTACACAGTAGTGGAGAACAGGTAGATATACTCCAGAAGATCATCTCATGTCTGCATGAGAAGTTCTCAGACCCCCATACAAGATTCCAGGGCTGCCAGCCCACCCCCAGGGTGGCCGTCTCCCCTGTAAAAGTCCCTTAGATGGAGGGACTTAGATAGAGGCTCCTTAGGTCCAGCTGTGAAGTCCCTGTAGGGGCCTGAAACACAAGGCTCTGATCTCTTCCTAGGTCGCCCACATTGTACATTCTCTTCTCCTTTCTTCATGCCTCCACTTAGCTACACACTGGCTTTTTGTTAAATCACCTTTGAAAGATTTTTCTACAACCTCTAGTGATCCACTATACATTTCTTGGCTTCTGAATTGCTCCTGTCCCAGTTCACATGGAAAAGAGGCATCACATAACTTCACAAGTATTTATGTCCTACCTTGCTTTCTCTTAAATTTTTTTCTTTTTTTTTTTTGTGGTATATTTATACAATGGAGTACTACTCAGCAATTAAAAATAATGAATTCATGCAATTTGTAGGTAAATGGTTAGATCTGGAAACTATCATCCTAAGTGAGCTAACCCAATCACAAAAGAATACACACGAAATGCAATCTCTGATAAGTGGATATTAATGAGCCCAGAAGCCCTAAATACTCAAGGCACAATTAGCAAGTCAAATGACTCTCAAGAAGAAAAAAAGGAGAGGACCCTGGGCCTGTAAAGATTGGATCCAGTATTGTAGACCCAGAACAGAGAAATCGTGGGGGGGGGGGGAAGAGTGGGGAATAGCATGGGGGGGGGAGAGGAATTATGGGACATATGGTGGGGGGTAACTGGGAAAGGGGAAAGCCTTTGGAATGTAAACAAAGAATATAGAAAATAAAAAAAGGGGGATTTGTTTCTTGTTTTCTGTTGTTCTCCTTAGTTCATAAGAGAATGTGGTAGGTGTGTGTTGGCTGGTAGGAAATTTTTCTAGGTTCTTGCTAGTTGTTACTACTGCATGTTCCAGGTAAACTGTGTTACTAGGTCTTGGTAGCTGACAATTAGGAATGAAAATTATCTAGAAGAAAGGGCTATGGGGGTCCATAGGTCTATAGGGAGTAAAGTAGGATGGTCTACCAGGATCTGTCCCTGGAAATGGGGGCAGAGAGCAAGGAGAGGCCATATAGGCAATCTGCTACAGATCTGAGGAGGAGGCTGCTAGTTAGATTTGGAGGAGAGGAGGCAGGATAGAGAACTTAATGCTTGCTTACTTACTTTGTTGACCTACTTACTACTCTGGCAGGCTTGCATGGCAGGTTCCCAGGGACTAGCTGTTGGAGTTGGGAATCAGATAACAGGATGAGTTGGGAGGAAGATTGGAGGAGAAAAAAATCTGTGTGATCCACTGGAGTTTGTAGGAGCCAATAGGAAAGAGGGGAAGCCCTACCTGGAGGTCTGCTACAGAGTTGGGGGTGAGACTAGGTAATTAGATTTAGAGGAGAGGGAGAGAAGAGAGAGCTGAATATATGCAGTTAGCCTACTTCTTTCCCTGCAATTCTGAGTCTTTCTAATGTCCATAAGTATTTGCTGGTGTTTTATAGGAACTATATTAAAAATATACTAATTTGAGGAATCATTTATCAAAAGCAATAGTTTGTTTGTTATCCACAAATATGATCATTTTTTACAGTTTGTTTTCATCTTTAATTTCTTTCAATAATTTTTTCTTTTCAGAGTGCATGTATTGCTCTTCTTTCTTACCCTAAGTATTTTATTGCTTTTCTATTATTATAACAGAATTACTTTCTTAATTGCATTTCATTGCAAGTATTTAGAAAAGCAATTTATTTTACATGTTGACATGTACCCTGTCAACATGTTCAACTGATTTATTAGTTCTACCATTTTTAGTGATTCCTTATGATTTTATACATAAAATGTATAATAATGATTATGTCATCTGTATCTATAGGGTTATTTCATTATTTATACTCTAAATAGCTTCTTATTGGTTGTTCTTGTCAATTTTTTTACCCTGGGTCTCCAGCATAACATTGACTATAAAGGCCAAAAGAAGCTATCCTTAACTTACTTCTAATGCTATAAGGAAATTATTCACCCTTATCATTAAATTCAATGTTAGTTATGGGCTTTTTAGATACTTGTAATCTAGTGGAGGTTTTTTACTCCCATCTTTAATGTTTAATTCATGAAGAAATGTTAAATCTTATCAATTTTTTTTTTTAGGATTAGAAGATTTTTTTTTTATCTCATTCTAAGGATACAGTACTATATACGAACACCAATAGCTTATGCTCTAAGATCAAGAAATAACAAATGGGACCTCATAAAAGTACAAAGTTTCTGTAAGGCAAAGGACTCTGTCAGAAGGACAAAATGGAAACCAACAAATTGGGAAAAGATCTTCACCAACCCCACATCAGACAGAGGGCTAATATCCAATATATACAAAGAACTCAAGAAGTTAGACCCCAAAGAACCAAATAACCCTATTAAAAATGGGGTAGAGAGCTAAACAAAGAATTTTTACCAAAAGAAATTCAGATGGCTGAGAAGCACCTTAAGAGATAGTCAACATCATTAGTCATCAGGGAAATGCAAATCAAAACAACCCTGAGAAACTGGACATGATACTTCCGGAGGACCCAGCCATACCACTCCTAGGAATATACCCAGAAGATTCCCCAGCATGCAATAAGGATACATGCTCCACTATGTTCATAGCAGCCTTATGTATAATAGCCAGAAGCTGGAAAGAACCCAAATGTCCCTTAACGGAGGAATGGATACAAAAAAATGTGGTACATATACACAATGGAATACTATTCAGCCATTAGAAACAATGAATTCATGAAATTCTTAGAGAAATGGATGGAACTGGAGAACATCATACTAAGTGAGGTAACCCAGTCTCAAAAGAATACCCATGGTATGCAGTCACTGATAAGTGGATATTAGCCTAGAACCTTGGGACACCAAAGACACAATTCACATACCAAATGATGTCTGACAAGAAGAAAGAAATGGACACTGGTGCTGGAAAGGATCAAAGCATCAGTGTAGGGGAATACCAGAACAGGGAAGTGGGAAGGGGTGAATGAGGGAGCAGGGGGAGGGAAAAGGGCATGTGGGACCTTAGGGGGGTGAGGAACCAAAAAAAAGGGAAATGAAATGTAAATATAGAATATATCCAATAAAAAATTTTTTAAAAAATTGAAATAAAAAAAAACAACCCTGAGATTCCACCTCACACCAGTCAGAATGGCTAAGATTAAAAACTCAAGAGACAACAGGTGCTGGTGAGGATGTGGAGAAAGAGGAACACTCCTCCACTATTGGTGGGATTGCAAGATGGTACAACTGCTCTGGAAATCAGTCTGGCGGTTCCTCAGAAAATTGGGCATGACACTTCCAGAGGACCCTGTCATACCACTCCTGGGCATATACCCAGAGGATTCCCCTGCATGCAATAAAGACACATGCTCCACTATGTTCATAACAGCCTTGTTTATAATAGCCAGAAGTTGGAAGGAGCCCAGATGTTCCTCAAAGGAGGAATGGATACAGAAAATGTGGTATATTTATACAATGGAATACTACTCAGCAATTAAAAATAATGAACTCATGTAATTTGTAGGCAAATGGTTGGATCTGGAAAATATCATCCTAAGTGAGTTAACCCAATCACAAAAGAATACACATGAATTGCAATCACTGATAAGTGGATATTAATGAGCCCAGAAGCTCTGAATACTCAAGGCACAATTAGCAAATCAAAAGATTCCCAAGAAGAAGGAAGGAGAGAACACTGGTCCCAAAAAGACTGGTTCCAGTTTTCCAGGAGAGTACCAGAACAGAGAAAGGGTTGGGGGGTGAATGGGGAATGGGTGGGAGGGAGAGGACTTATGGGACATATGGTGAGGGAGGAATTGGGAAAGGGGAAAGCCTTTGGAATGTAAACAAATAATATAGAAAATAAAATAAAATAAAATAAAATTGTTAAAATGAATCCCATTTGAGCCCAGTGTACAATTATTTTCAAGTGTTATTAGAAATAGTTTGCTGATTTGTTTTGAGAATTTTTATGCTGAATATAAAAAAGATATTGTTTTGTAGTATCTTGGGATATGCGTTACTTATTTTGGTATAGTCTCACAGAAAGGATAAAGAATAAAGGATAAAGAATTATTACCTTCTTGGAAAAAATTAAAGGGTGCTTATAAATTTTATTTTAAATGTTTTGTAGAATTCTTCCACTAAGCCATCTTGATTTGAACAAAATATTATTATTGTGTATGTATGAAGTGTGTGCAGAGGGCATGCATACATGTCACAGTGCACATAAGGACAACTTTCCAGAGTTGGTTCTTTCATCCACTGCAAGTTCCAGTGACTGACATTAATGTTTATGGTTTATATACAAGTCATTTTGCTTGCACTCAAGCCCTTTTACCAGCCATCTCACCAAGCCATGAGGTATTGTTTATTGCTAATATAATTTATTTGCTGTTACCTATATATCATTTCCAGATATTTTTGTTATTTTGGGGTATAGTGCTAGACTAAGTGTTGTGGCATGATCCCTATCCCAGTCTACATATTGAAACCTCATCATCAAAATAATTCAAAAGCGAAACTTTGGAGGAATGGGTGATGAGCTCTTGGAAAACTCAGCCTTTATGAATGCCATAATACTCTCATAAACAAAGATACTTGAAACATATTGGTTTTTTTGCCCTTCTGCTGCATAAAGACATAGAGAAATATGACCATATATGAAGCATTAAACTCTCAGCATGTATTGCATTTGGTAATATTGGAATACCTAACTACCAGAATTCCAATAAAATTGTGTGTGTGTGTGTGTGTGTGTGCGTGTGTGTGTCTGTGTGTGTCTGTGTGTGTTACCCAGTTTAAAAATTCTATAGTAGCTCAAATAGATAAATATTTCAAGCATATTCAAGTGTCTTCATTGAGTATTTTTAACTTATCTTTTCTTCATTTTAACTTATCTTTTCTAGTCTATTTATTTTTAAATAAGTATCTTAAAATTTTAAGCTTTGATTATGTATTTTGGTATCCTTTCCTTTAGTTTGTACGTTTTCTCTTTCCTCTTATAGATTCCATATTGGTTGGCTATCTATTTTGGGTTATCCTTTCTAAATACATAGAAAGCTGGGGGGGTGGAGCTAGAGAGATAGTTTAATTGGTAAAGCCCTTGCTGTACAAGTAGGAAGACTAGAGGTCAGTTCCTTAAACCCTACATAAAAGCTGGGTGGTAGTGCTACCCTGCATATAATCCTAGCGTACACAAGGCACAGAAAAGAATCCACAGATCAAGTTGGCTAGATAGACAAACTGAAACTATGACCTCTAGGTTGAGAAAGAAACCCTGCCTCAGTATATGATATAGAAAGCAATCAATGAAGCCAGCCAACATCAAACTTAGGCCTCCACAAACATGCACACAAGTGCACATGCACACACACACACACACACACACACACACACACATTTTAACAGGCTGGAAACTCTGGTTTATTGGTTCAATCCCAGACACTGGAAAATGGAACATGCTATAAGAACATAGACTTTCCCTCTTAAAATAAAATATCCCGTTTTCTCTGGTGAAAGCTTAAAATCTACTTTGTCTTGAAAAATCTGCTTTGTCTGCTATCAGTATAACTACATCATCTTTTTTATGTTTTCTGTCACTTTTTCTTATTATTTCTTACTTTTCATGGCCAAAATTCCTAGAAGAGATGCTTTGATTGCTCCATAAAATTTGTTGAGCAGTAATGTATACTGGGTACTATTTTATATGGTACTAGTGAGGTCTTTGGAACAGGATAGAATATCTTTTATGGGGGAATAAGCTTTCTAGTCAATGTGTCTCTTAAGCTATGATGAATCTTAAAATGACTAGAGACAGTAACTAAATAATACTTGGACTGTTTGCTCAATAAATAAATTAATCTTATAAATATACAAGGCAATTATATAAGGATAATATATAGAATATTTGTGATGAAATAGAGCACCTTAAAATAAAGGACCATTACAGTCTTGCTTATTGCCAGATATAAATTTTGTTTTTGTGAGGAAACCAGATATTGCAAGGTATTTTTAACAAATAACTGTTGTTATAACTTCAGCAGTTGCATGCCAAAGAAAGGGATAATAGCTTGTTCTAGAGGCTGAATGGGTTTTGTTGTTTTTGTTGTGCGTTTGTTGGTTTGTTTTGGCTTTTGGTTCACATAGTGTTTTTATATATTATTTAGCTCATTAGGCACATCAATGTGAATTTGAGGACCACTTGTACAAGAGTTATACTTTACAAAAAGATGAACTAATGGAATGTTACATTTAATGGTTAAACAATCAATGCATTCTATGAGCAGAATATCCAAAGTCAATTTCTCAGTTTGTTAAAGCTTCTGGTATTTTCTTGGGAGGAAGAGAAGAGTGTGGAATGCATTTATTTCAGTTTCTATACTTTAGAAATAAATATAGTTTAGAACCAGAATTTCTGCTCAGAATTTGAAAAATGTGAACGCATGCATTTTCTTGTAATTTTTTCCTTTTCTCTTATTATAAGTTTTTTTTCATACACTATATTCTGATGAGACTTTTTTCCTACCTCTACAACTTCTCTTCTCTTTTTCCACTCTCTGTTTAGAAAACAAACAAAACAAAGAAAACCATAAGAAAGACACACATACACCACAAAACAGAAACCATAAAATCCAAGCAAAAGACTAGTAAGACAGAGAAAAAAAAGCTAAACAAAGCAATATAAGGCCAAAAGTCTATAAAAATACCATTGAGTTCAGTTTAAGTCAGCCATTTATGGCTGGACATGGAGCTTACACTTAAGTGTGCTTTATTTACTCAGTGAGACTAGAGGGAGAAAACTATTTATTCTTTGGCTAGCAGTTATCAAATGTAGATAGATTCTTGGTTGGGGGTGGGACTGTGTGTCTGCTTCCCCCCTCTCAGTCTGGGTTAAACCATCATCTGCAAAGGCCTTGTGCATATTTCCAGTCTCTGTTGGTTCATTGTGCATCAGTTCTGTTGTGTCTTGAAGATACTGTTTGCTTGGTGGCATCCATCCACTTTGGCTCCTTTCTGGCATAGTTCTTCCTCAACACAGTTCTGTGAGCCCTGTGGGGAGGATTTGATGCAGACATCTCATTTAAGACTGTGTTCCAAAATCTCTCACTTAATGTATATTGCCTAGTTATGCATCTCTTGTGTTAGTCCCCCATCTATTGAAACAATAAGCTTCTCTGATGACGGCAGAATGAGAAACTGATCTGTGAGTATAGCAGAAATCCATTAGTTGTCATTTTATTGGTACATTTGTCTTTTTTTTTTTTTTTAGAAAAGCAGTAGCATTTGGTTTCCTCCTAGGTTCTTGGGCTATGTAGTTTCCAGCATAGGTTCCATTTCATGAAGTGAGTCTTACGTCCAATCAGATCTTGACTTGCTACTTCAGCAACTTTTGTGCCACTATTGCACCAACATATGATGCATTACAAGCAGGTCGCCAATTTATATCAAAAGGGTTTGTAAATCAGTTGGTGTTTACATTTTAGTAACATGAACATTAGTCAATAGGGGTAAAGGCTCTTGGTAGACACAAACTACACTTCTCCATGTTTGATTATTATATAGGTGTTTTCTTCACCAATAGGGCCTTGTCATCAGTTTATGAAGAGCAACCTATAGTCTTGGCAACAGCCTGAGTTGTTTGGAGATTCCCATAGTGCAGCTGTGGTCAATAACTCAATTAGATGTAATTCATTTCTAGCACTGGGGTTTTCATTTGGTGGAAAAACATGTCTCATTATTTGACAAGTCTACTTAGGCTTCTTTTATATATGTATATATTTTGAGAAGTTTCTACTGTATGAGGTTTTCATGTGACCCTTCAAATGGCCCTTTTAGGTTTAGCTGTTTCTGTATTCCTTCCCTTAGTGTTCTCTTCCATTCCCTTTCTCTTTTAATCTCCCTCCTCATTGCTCTATAACTATTCATTCTATTTCCCTTTCCTTAGCATATCCTACCGTTTACCCCAGTTCTTTAAACTATAACCATTCTCTGTGGTTGTGTGTAGCATACATTATAAAGGCTTAAAAGCTAAGATCCAGGTATTAGAGAAAGCATACAATATTTGTCACTATGGGTCTGAGTTCATCATTCAGGATGGTTTTCTCTAGCTCCATCCATTTATCTATGAATTTTATGATTTTATTTTTATGGCTGATAATATTTCATTGTGTAAATATCCACATTTTTATTTTTCATTCATCAATTGATGGACATCTAGACTTTCATTTTTTGACTATGATAAATAGAGCAGCAATAAACATTGATGAGCATGTATCTCTACAGGAGGATGTAGAGTTTTTTGGTATATGTCCAAGAGTGGTATAGCTGAGGAACTGCCACACTGCTTTGAGTAGTCCCTCTTCCCACATCCTTGACAGGATATGCTGTCATTTGTTTTATTGAATTTGGCCATTTCTGACAGGTGTAAGATGAAATCTCAAAGTAGTTTTGATTTTCATTTCCTTGATGACTAAGGTTGTCTAACATCTCCTTAAGTGTTTCTCAATCATTTGTTTCTCCTCTATTGAGAATTCTCTGTTTAGATCTGCACACCATTTTTAAATTGGTTGCTTTCTTGGCTTCTGAGATTCTGTCTTCTATCTCTTGCATTCTATTGTTGATATTTACATCTATGGCCCCTGATTTTTTTTTTAAGGAAAGCTGCATGCTTTGCCAGGGTGACTTGTAAATTTTTGAAATGTATTTACTTTTTTTTTAAATTTTTATTTTCTATATTCTATGTTTACATTCCAAAGGCTTTCCCCTTTCCCAGTTCCCACCCACCATAGTTCCCATAGTTCCTCTCCCCCCCAACTATTCCCCAATCATTCCCCCTCCCCCCTCAGTTTCTTTACTAAACTGGATGCAATCTTTACAGGCCCAGGGTCCTCTCCTTTCTTCTTCTTGGGAATCATTTGACTTGCTATTTGTGTCTTAAGTATTTAGGCCTTCTGGGCTCATTAATATCCACTTATCAGTGATTGCATTTCATGTGCATTCCTTTGTGATTGGGATAATTCACTCAGGATGATATTTTCCAGGTCTAACCATTTACCTACAAATTGCATGAATTCATTATTTTTAATTGCTGAGTAGTATTCCATTGTATAAATATACCACATTTTCTGTATCCATTCCTCCTTTGAGGGATATTTGGGCCCCTTCCAATTTCTGGCTATTATAAACAAGGCTGCTATAAACATAGTCTTCCCAAGGTTTTCTATCTCCAATGTTGTCTCCCTCTGTGATTTCTTAGTTGTTTCTACTTCTGTTTTTAGAACCTGGATGGATATGCTCAGATCTTTCGCTTGCTTGATTGTGTTTTCATGTATTTCTTTAAGAGATTTTTGTGTTTCCTCTTTCATAGCTTCTACTTGTTGACCCACGTTCTTCTGTATTTCTTTAAGTGATTTTTGTCTTTCCTCCTTATTGGCTTCTGCTTTTTGATCCATCTTCTCCTGAATTTCTTTAAGTGATTTTTGTATTTGCCTTGTAAAGGCTTCTAACTTTTGATCCATTTTCTCCTCTATTTCTTTAAGAGATTTATCTATGTATTCTGCTACCAGCATGCTGACCAGTGATTTTAGATCCAAGTCTTGTTTTTCTGGTGTGTTGGGGTATCCGGGACTTCCTGTTGTTGGCGAACTGGGTTCAGATGCTGTCATGCTGCCTTGATTTCTGTTAGTAACGTTACTTCATTTTCCTTTTGCCATCTGATTATTTCTGGTGTTAGTTGGCCTTGTTGTCACTGGCTGGTGTTTGAACCTCCTGCGAGGCTGGGCTCACCTGTTGTTTCTCTACTGGTGACCATGCTGCAAGATAGAGACTGCCTCTGTATTTGCTGAGGGGACCTCAGGGAGGGCAGTTCCCAACCAAGTTGGTGCAAGGCCTGAGGGCATGGAGATGTCTCTCCAGCTGCTGCCCTTGCCCTGGTTAGTGGGGTGAGCCTGGAGGATCCTCCCGAGTGATGGTAGCCCCTGATTGAATCTGTCGACCTGGGCCTCTCTAGCCCTGTCCTGGTAGCAATATGGAGGCCTACCGAGACTACTGCTCTAAGGGACCGCGGGCAGGCTGTTCCCAGCTGCCTTGGTGCAAGGCCGGAGGGCGTGGAGAAGTTCTGCCGAGCCTCGGCCCTGGCCCTGCCTGGTGGCGAGAGCCTGGCGGATCCACCTGCACGATGGTAGCCCCGGCTGGAGTCTGTCTACCTGGGCCTCTCTAGCTGTGTCCTGGTAGCAATATAGAGGCCTACCGTGACCTCTGCTGTAAGGGACCATGAGCTGGCTGCTCCCAGCTGCCTTGGTGCAATGTCAGAGGACATGGAGAAGTCCTGCAGAGCCTTGGCCCTGGCCCTGCCTGGTGGCGAGAGCCTGGCGGATCCACCCACACCATGGTAGCCCCGGCTGGAGTTTGTCTACCTGGGCCTCTTGCCCTGTACTGGTAGCAATATGGAGGCCTACCGAGACTGCTGCTCTAAGGGCAATTGGTTGCTTTCTTGATGTTGATTTTTTTTGTTTTTTGGGAGGGGGTTGTTGTCATTTACATATTTTAGGTATTTACCCTCTATTGGATGTGTAATTGGCAAAGAATTTTTTCTATTCTGTAACCTGCTGCTTTACACATAGTTTTCTTTGCCATACAAAAGATTTTCAGTTTCATGATATCTCATTTATTTTTCTGTATGCATAAATATGTGCACCATGTGTTGCCATGGATCCCCTGGAACTGAAGTCATAGATAGTTATGAACTGCCATGTGGGTACTGGAAATTGCACCTGGATTCTCTAGAGGAGCAGCCAGTGCTCTTAACCACTGAGCCATTTCTCCAGCTCCCGTAGGTATCATTTATTAATTGTTGAATTTAGTGAGAGATTCTGGACCTTTTATTATTTCTCTACTATGGTGTCCCAATAGAACACATAGTGTATGATGATAAGATTTGTGCCTGTTTTATTCATTGTCGTATCCCCATTCCATAATGCACACTTCATACAAGGTAGGTACTTAATACATATCTATCTGCTTGGTAATTTAGTAACACCAGTATCATATCACTTAGGAAAAATAAGATCATGACTTACTTATTAGAGATGAGTATCATAAGATATCATCTTGCTCCATATTATCAGTTTACTTAGCTAAGAACTTAGTTAACAGCTGTGCTTTTTGAGCTCCGTCCATTGTCTGATGGCCATATCAATGATGAAGACTCAAACATTCTTCAGCCTAGATATAGTTCTGGAACACTAGGCAGCCTTAGGGATGTTATTGACATTTTTAGTTAGATATGTCCAGACACTATATTTAAATTTGTCTCTGTAGCTGCTGCTTTTGAGAGTAATCATGAGAAAACTGATCTATAGCATAGTCGATCAATTATATATACAAATCATTGTTGTATATATAATTGGCTTCCATGATAATACAAGTTCAAATTACAAATTACAAATTATGAAAGTCACCCTATACTTTGTCTTATTTTAAAACTAGTATACATGTTTTCTAAACTAATTTGTATTCTCTAGTATTTTTGTTCACTTTGCTATTTTTATGTGATTATTTTTCTGCAATCTACTTTACCATCTTTATGGAATTAAGTATAAATAAATTAGTAAACTTATCTTCATTTGAAAATGATTACTTCTTACAACTTCTATTTTGGTTTGTGTGGCCTCTTCATTGCTTACTCTACATTTAAGGTTTTCCTTAATGTACTCCTTTTCTTCTTTCTGTCTTTCCCATACCTTGCTTATATTCCATGATATTGCTAGAAATTCTTTTAAGAAGATGTCCTTGTTGACGTTTCTTTCCCTTTCTAATGTCTTCATGAATAGCTCTCTCCTTGACAGACTTTGTCACATGGAGGCCAATCTAACCTCTTCATGGATCCATCCTTTTTAGTTGGTCTGAATGGATTGTCGTGTACCTGTTTTTAGCATCCTATGCTGTTTAACATCCCCCAGCCATCCTCATGAGCTCTTATCACTTTGAGCCCAAACTTATTTTGACTATTTGAACTCCTTAACCTTTAGAATTTGAATGTAAGTAACAACACCTTGGAAATTTTCCTTAAATCACTCTACCTTGCTTCTTTTAGTAACCCTGTATGTATTGAGGTCCTTTTCCCAGGTAACTCTAGACTTATGTCACTTTGGCAAAATGCTATCTAAGACAGCATCATGTCAGTTCATTAGCCTGTTGGTTTTTAAATCAATGGAAGTTTTTGTTGTTGCTGTTAACTTTTCCTCTTGAGTTATGTAAATAATTTACCAATCCTCTTTTTCTAAGTAAGGTGGCTATTTTTCTTTAAATTTTGATTAAGAGGGAAATATTTGTTATGTTTCTTTTTTATCAGATCATATTAAAATCAAAGGTACTGTTTGACAAAAGTACAAATAAATCACTCTTTTAAACCTTTGCCTTTGGGAAAGGGTATTAATTGATATACCTGTATGTTATTTGGTTAAATTCCACCTTAAATAAAATATCAAATGAGAATTGCCTTTAATAATTTCTAAAGTGGAAGAGATAGGTGAGTGTATGGGTTATACTCCACAATGACTGCTTTCAGAAACACTAAGGGAAATGTCATTATTCTACAAATATGACTATCTTCTTAAAATTATCCCATATTTCATTTTTGACTTTAATGATATGCAAGTACTAAATGTAAAGAAGGCAACAGATAAGTGAGTAAAGCATTATTAGAATAATAAATCTCATAATTTCAAAAATAATCACTTAATATTTGGGTGTGATCCTAAGATTTTCCAATCAAAATATTCATTTTAAAACTATAATCATGAACAGAGGTGTGTAGCAATGGTAGATAGGAAACTGGAGGTAGCCAACAGAAAGTCCCAGATGCCAGGAAAGCAAGAGGCTCCCAGGACCCAAAGGGGATGACATTAGCTGAAATACCCAACCCAGGGGAAAAAGAATCTGTAGAGACCATATCCAGAGATTAGGCACTGCTCCCCACCCCCATTGAGGGATGGGGCCACCCACCCTTCTCAAATTTTTAACCCAGAATTGCTCCTGTAGAAAGGAAATATGGGGACAAAGTGTGGAACAGAGACGGAAGAAAAGGCCATCCAGAAACTGCCCCACCTGGGGATCCATTCCACATGTAGACACCAAACCCAGACACTATTGTGGATGCCAAGAAGTGCTTGCTGACAGGAGTCTGATATAGCTGTCTCCTGAGAGGCCCTGACAGATCCTGACAAATACAGATGCAGATGCTTGCAGTTAACCATTGGACTGAACAGGGGGACCCCAATGGAGGAGTTAAAGAAAGGACTAAAGCAGCTGAAGGGGTTGCAACCTCACAGGAAGACACCTCCCAACCCCCCAGGGCTCTCAGGGACTAAACCACCAACCAAAGAGTACACATGGAGGGGCCTATGGATGCAGTTGTATATGTAGCAGTGGATGGCCTTATCTAGCATCAAAGGGAGGAGTGACCATTAGTCCTGTGAAGGCTTGATGCCCCAGTGTAGTGGAATGCTAAAGCATGGGGCAGGAGTGGGTGTGTGGGTAGGGAAGCACCCTTGTAGGCAGGGCATGGGGTGGGATGGGGAGTTCTTGTAATGGAAACTGGGAAGGGGGATAACATTTGAAATGTAAATAAACAAAATAGCCAATAAATAAATAAAGTAATAGAACTATAGTCATACCACAGTTGTCATTTTAATAAGCATTTTCATTTTCATATTATGAATATTTTTATTTAGGCAAGTATAGACTTGAGTGATCATTTTTAATGAATTTATGGAATGTATGTTTTGTATACAAGTACCACAAAAGTGTTAGTAGAACTTACTATTGTAGGACATTTGGGCATTATACTCTTTTTAATTATTCACTATTTATAAACTGTTATAAATATTTTCATGTATATGTTTTATAACTTTTCTTAACAGTTATTGTCTTAATTTTTCCTGTTGCTGTAATGAAATACCTTGACAAAAGAAACCTGAGGTAGAAAGGATTTGTTTGCCTCACAATCCAAGGTTATATCCATCATTTTGGGGAAGTCTAGTAGAAACATGGAATAGATTGCCATATTATTCTGACAGTAGAGAGAAATAAATCTATACATGCTAATGCTCCAATTACTTTTCCACTCTTATACACTCAAATATCCCCTGCCTAGAGAATAATGCCATCCACAGAGGATGGGACTTCCTACCTCAATTAATGAAGTCTGGATTGTTATCATTCTAAGCTCCACCCCACAATTAACTGGCAACAGCCAGGTAGGCCTGGCCCACTATAAAAAGGAATGCTTGTCCCCTCCTCTATTCTCTTGTATCTTACTCTTGCTTCCCGCTCGCCCTCTTGGGCTCATTCCTTCCCCCTATCTTTCCACGTCTCTCCACGTGCCATAACAGTGGCAAAACAAAAAGTAACAAGCAAAAATTCTGCAAAACAAATGGATAGGATATACAATCAGTGGCAGAATTCTTACCTACCATTCATTAGGCCATGGGTTAATCACCAAAATATGGAAATATTTCATAAAACTTGTCAGAACCTGTAACACAGAGTAATTATATGTAGTAATTAAGTTAAAGTTAAAACCATTATTTTGACCTGCAGACCTTAGAAACCTAAAAGAATTGGGGCTATTTCACTTCATAAAAAGCAAGTCTTTTCATAGCACAATGAAAGAGACTAATAATCTGAATGATTAAGTGGGCATCTTTCACAACATAGATCTACAATAATAGGGAAGAACTAGAAGGATTAGCAAGTTCCAAAGTAACCATGGAGGAAAGAATGCAAAGGTTGGTGACAGACTATAGAAACAGGGCTGCACACAGCAGCCATGTTTCAAGCAGCTTTTATGTAAAATGAAATCTAACCCAAAGTAAACATGACAGGTTTTCATTTCTCGTGCTCAAGCATGCCCATTATTAGACATAAAAACTACATAGTTTTTAGGTGACTATTTCTGAATAAAACCGTTGATAGCATAAGCACAACAAAAAATATTATACATGATTAAAGACTTCCATTGTTTTTTTTTAAAGTAACATCCTTCCTTCTTGACACTTTACTAGACAAGTCTGAGGGCTTCTTGTAATTAAATTCACATCACTAGACATTTCTGAGTGCTTCTTGCAATTGAATTGTGGCCAATGGAACATGAAAAAGGGGGATGTATGCCACATCTATCCTAGTTCCAAAATCTTCAAATAACTTCCCATGTTTTACCTGTTTTTTTAAATAAAATATCATTCTAAATCTCTGAGTATTTTGCAAACAAGTATGTCTTGTTCTTTCTTAGTGTGCAAGAAAGCTAGAAGAGGGCAACAGATCCTCTAGAAAAGAAGCTACAAATGATTGTAACTCATCCTGTGGATGTGGGGAATTTGAGCCCAGGTTCTCGGGAAGAGCAGCAGTGCTCATAAACACCAAAGTATCCCTCCTGCCCCTCTCTTTTTGTTTTGTCTTGGTTTTGGTTTTTTGATGACAGGGTCATATGATGGAAGAACTCTGAATTTGTCAATATTAATAACTCAATGGAATCTAATTTGCCTAATCATCTCTGGACCCTTTATTGAGTCAAGTTGTTCCTATTTTGTATAAGTGTTTAGTTAAGCTACCCACCCTAGCATACTTATACTTCAAATATTTCAAACAGAACTATCTGTCCTAGTTAGGGTTACTGTTACTATGATGAAGCATCATGACCAAAACAACACAGTTTCTTATGGGAAGTTCCAGAGCAGGAACTCAAGGAGGACAGGAAGCTGGTAGCAGAAGTTGATGCAGAGGCCATGGAAAGTGCTTACTGGCATGTTCCCCATGGCTTGGTCAGCCTGCTTTCTTATGGCATCCAGGATCACCTACCTAGGGATAGAATCACCCACAGTGGACTCCCCATTCAATCACTAAGAAAATGCCCAACAGGCTTTCCTATGATTAAATCTTATGGAGTTATTTTTTTCCCAAATGATGTTTCTCCTCTCCAAGTTGACATAAAGTTAGCCAGTAAGAGGTTGACTTTTCATTCAGTCCTCTTGGAGGAATTTCTTAGTGAAACAATCAGCTCTGTCTTATGAGTTATAAAATGTTGATATGCTAAAGCCAGAAATTGTTTTAAGCATAGCTCCTTAAATTCCCCTTTGACTAGGTGGACAATAAATATTTGGTAGCTTTAGTTTATTTACTGGTCTTTCCTGTCTAGTGATCCACAGTTGCACTTTGACTCTATAGAAATGTAATTTAGGAACCAATTTGAGTAAGTTTCTCCATTGTCACCTAGTAGTCTCTCAAAATGAATCAGCAATAAGGCAGAGAAACATAATGTAGAAGAAAGAATAGTGAGTATTTGGGTGTTCAATTGATTTTGTTCCTTTGTTTGCTTTTATGGCTTTTTGCCTTAGGCAAGTCACTTAACACCTCCCTAAGACTCAATTGCATTAAGTCAGTAGAATGAAGATAATGATAACATCGTATAGTGCTTCATATGGTTATTCTGAAAATGAAAGGAGATAATGAGAATGACATCTTGTGGACATCTTTAAACTACTATGCAAATGCAAGGTGTTATAGTAAACACAGATTGTTATTGTTCCTGATTTCATGCCAATGTAACTCCTCATTGGTGTAGATGGGATTTGGGTGGAGGTGAATTAATAGGAAAGAGAAAAATAAAACACAATTGGTCATAATGAGTCTTTGCTGGCTGTTCCAAAATACCTGCAATACTTTGCAAAAGTTCATTCAGCTATAAATTCTAATTCAGGGCTATAAATTATTCATTTTGCTGCACACGAAGGTAGAATGGAGGACCACAGATGTATAGCATATCAAAATGTTTTCCAACTTCTATGTATCAGCTTTGCCCATGAGAAAACTTTGAGAACATAAAAGGCCTTCTGTCATCCTACTCTAGCCACTCTGAAAATCCCATGTGGGAATATGCTTGGAAATTTACTTTATTAATTCTGCAGGTGATATTGATGTAAAGTGACATATGATCCAGACGAACATGTAATTTATAGTCTTTCAGGATGGAACTGTTTAAGGGGCTTGATCTGTTATTTAGAAGGCCTGCCGCTGATGGATTCTTTATTATGTTAGAATTGTTTTCTAGTTGGATACAAAAGCTGCTACTTAGGACTTTTAACTGGATCTTCCCTTCTCTTCTGCGTGCTTGAGCACAAGAGACAACACTTTTTGAATCTTCACAGTATTAACATATGAGAGTATTTTTAAATTTTATTAATTTTAACTTTGTGTAGGTGTGTGTGTGTATGTGTGTGTGTGTGTGTGTGTGTGTGTGTAGGTAGGTAGGTATGCATATGTAAGTGCTAGTGGCTGTAGAAGCCAGAGGTATAGAATGTCATGGAAATGTAGTCACAGATGAGTGTTAGAGCATGTACTTGACATAGATGATGGGAACAGAACCTGGGTCCTCGGTAAGAGTGTCAGGTGCTCTTAACTTCTGAGCCATCTTTCCATCCCATGTGTTTTTAATTTTAAAAATAATTCTTAAAAGAAAGAAAAATCCAATAGCATTATCTGGAAGTCTGCACAAAAGGTCAAATGTTATGAACTAGCCAACTTGTTTGGGAGAATTTATTTTTCATTCAGTTCATATGCACCAAGCCAAAGAGAATACTTTAAACTGTTGTTGTTTGCAACATAGAACAATTCCTGTGGGCACTGTTATGTCCATTCTGAAAATAGATTCCCATGATATTGCTAATTAGAATAGGTTTCTTCTATTGCAGATAGAAAGAAATGCCATTTATGACTTGGGTTCACTTCAGCTGTTGGGTTTACCCCTGAAGAAAAAAAATATGCTAGTTTTTTGCTCATAAAAATATACAATTCACACAGAGGATCCCTCGCACTCTGTGCTGTCTTGTGACCTCTTCCCCAATGGCTCAGATATACTTGATAGTGGAGGAATTTTTTTCCCTAAGCAAGTTTTCTTTATTATTCTGTTTACAAAACTGTTTTATTGAGACATAATTATAAATCTATACAGTTCATAAAGTATATAGTGAATGGCTCTTCCTGTTCTCACATCTCTGCATACATGACAATGACCAATGTCTGCATTTCATCACTGCAGAAACCAATGCCATACTTCTCAGGTGTCTTCCCATTTCCCCAATCCCTTACAGTGGTAGCCATCAGGAATTTCCTTATACCTTTGTTCATTTACCTATTCTGGACATTTCATGTACATAGAATTATGAAATAAGTGATTTTTAGTGACTCATTTTTTTATTCAATACATATTTTTAAGGCTTCTCCATGTTGCTATGTGCTTTCATGCTTCATTTGATATGCATGTATGTCATATTAACTGCATGTAAAAGATATATTAATTATTGTCATCTTAGCTGCATTATGGACTTCTCTGAAAGTTCTCTATACATAAAGATTTGTTCAAATTCATCCTCCATTCAGCATTCCTTGCCTTTCCCTTTTAATCCTTTCCCTTATTGTCCTTCTCTTGCTTTCAAGTCATATTAAAATTGGTGCAATGCTTATCTTTCTGACTCTGGAATATTTCATTTAATTATTTCCATTTCTTTTTCTATAAATGACATGATCATAATATAATTATCCTTTATCTGTATGAATAACACTCTCATGAATAGACTACATTTCTTTTATCAATTCCTCTATTGACAGACACCTAGGCTGAGAATATGTTTTGGCTTTTGTGAAGAGTGTGCCAATAAACACTGGTGTGCAGGTGCCTCTATTGTATTCTTTTTCTTTGGTTGCATATTCAGGCATGAGACAGCTAGATTGCACAATAGCTTTCACTACATTTCATTTCATTTCGTTTTTTTGAGGCATCTCTATGCTGTTTTCCAAAGTGGTTGGTGTATTTTATATCCATGCCAACAAAGTAGAAGGTTTCTTTTTTCCAATTTCTGCCAGAATTCTTGTTTGTTTTCATAATAACAATTCTGACTTCTTTGACACAGACTTTTAATATAGCTCGGTTTGCATTTCTCTCATGCCCAAGGCTGTTGTACATTTTTCGTATATATCTGTCTGTTTAGATGTGTTACCCATTATTAATGGAATTGCTTATTTTGCCAACTTTTTAGTTCTTTAGGTATCTTGAAAAGTAGTCCTTTGTCAGATGAATATCTGATAAAATAGTATGCCATTCTATAAGTTATATTTTTGCTATGATAATCATCTGCTTTGCTGCTAAGAAGCCTCTAAATTTTATACAATCCCAATTTGCCAGTTCTTGCTTTTTTTCCTATGTTTTCAAGTCCCATCTGAGACTTGCCTGCTACAATATCTTCAAGTGTTTCTTATATGTAGACTTCTAGTAATTTTAAAGTTTCAGATTTTACATTAAGGTTTTCATCCATTCTGAGTTGAGTTTAGAGGAAGAGATGGCAATCTAGCTTCAGATGTCTACATGGGAGGACAACCCAGTTACCCAACCATTATTTCTTAAAGACACTGGAGGCTGTCTTTGTCCAGAATCACATGACTTCAACTATCTGTGTGGAACTATTTCTAGGTCTTCTATTTCCTCAAACTACAATGGTTTGGTTTTTTTGTTGTTGTTTTGTTTTGTTTTGTTTCTTTGGTTTTGGTTTTGGTATCTCTCAATATTGTGATGTTCACATCACTGCTCTTTCTGTTCTGGATTGCTTAGGCTATTTTTAAACCTTTGTACTTCCATATGAATATTAGAATTTGTATTTAATTTTTTGTATATTTATGTGAATTTTGATTGTAATTGTATTGTATCTGAACATTCTTCAGGTTTATGTCACAATATTAATTCTGCAGTCTATGAAAATGAGAAGTCTTTCTATAGTCTAGTCGTGTCTTTGTTTTCTCTCTTTAGTATTTTAAAGTATATGCCTTCAGGCAGAATCATTGAATCATATGGTAACTGTGTTTACACATTTGAGGAGCTGTCAGACTGCATTCTAAAGTGCTTGTATCATCTTCCATTCTTACCTCTAGTATATGGGGGACCCATTGTCAGCACTGATTATTAAACTTTTTATATTATAGATAATTTGATGAATATAAAGTGACATCATGATGTGGGTATAATTTATATTTATCTGATGACTACCATCTAGGCTTTTTCATGTTTTTTTTAATTTTTAAATTTTTTATTGGATATATTCTATATTTACAATTTATTTCCCTTTTTCTGGTTCCCCATTCCCCAAAGATCCCAATGCCCTTTTCCCTCCCCCTGCTCCCTCATCCACCCCTTCCCACTTCCCTGTTCTTGTATTCCCCTACACTGATGCTTTGATCCTTTTCAGCAGCAGTGTCCACTCCTTTCTTCTTGTCAGACATCATTTGGTATGTAAATTGTGTCTTTGGTGTTCCAAAAATTTAGGCTAATATCGACTTATCAGTGACTGCATACCATCGGTATTCTTTTGAGACTGGGTCACCTCACTTAGTATGACGTTCTCCAGCTCCATCCATTTCTCTAATTTCATGAATTCATTGTTTCTAATGGCTGAATAGTACTCCATTGTGTATATATACCACATTTTTTGAATCCATTCCTCTGTTGAGGGACATCTGGGTTCTTTCCAGCTTCTGGCTATTATATATAAGGCTGCTATGAACATAGTGGAGCATGTATCCTTATTGCATGCTGGGGAATCTTCTGGGTATATTCCCAGGAGTGGTTTTGGCTGGGTCCTCTGGAAGTATCTTGTCCAGTTTTCTGAGGAACCGCCGTACTGATTTCCAGAGTGATTGTACCAGCTTGCATTCCCACCAGCGGTGGAGGAGTGTTCCTCTTTCTCCACATCCTCGCCAATACCTGATGTCTTCTGAGTTTTTAATCTTAGCCATTCTGACTGGTGTGAGGTGAAATCTCAGGGTTGTTTTGATTTGCATTTTTCTAATGACTAATGATGTTGAACATTTTTTAAGGTGTTTCTCAGCCATCCGACTTTCTTCAGGTGAAAAGTGTCTGTTTAGCTCTGTACCCCATTTTTGGATAGGGTTATTTGGTTTTCTGGGGTCTAACCTCTTGAGTTCTTTGTATACATTGGATATTAGCCCTCTGTCGGATGTGGGGTTGGTGAAGATCTTTTCCCAATTTGTTGGTTGCCGATTTGTCCTTTTGACAGTGTCTTTTGCCTTACAGAAACTTTGTACTTTTATGAAGTCCCATTTGTCTATTCTTGATCTTAGAGCATAAGCAGTTGGTGTTCTGTTCAGGAATTTTCCCCCTGAGCCCATGCCCTCAAGGGTCTTCCCCAGTTTCTTTTCTATTAGTTTTAGTGTGTCTGGTTTAATGTGGAGGTCTTTGATCCACTTGGAGTTGAGCTTAGTGCAAGGAGATAAGAGTGGATCAATTCTCATTATTCTGCATGTTGACCTCCAATTGAGCCAGCACCATTTGTTGAAAAGGCTATCTTTTTTCCACTGGATGTTTTCAGCTCCTTTGTTGAAGATCAATTGGCCATAGATGTGTGGGTTCAATTCTGGGTCTTCGATCCTATTCCTTTGATCCACCTCCTTGTCACTGTACCAATACCATGCAGTTTTTAACACTACTGCTCTGTAGTATCCTTTTCATGTTTTATTGGACATTTATATATCTTCTTTACAGAAATAGCTAGTAAGGCTCTAATCATGTTATTTATTTTTTGTTACTGGGTTCTAAGTACCCTTTAGATATTGCAGATAAAAGTTGCCTATGAGATATATAATTTATAAGGCACTCTTCCATCCTCCGAGTTCTAGTCTTATTTTCTTTATAGCATCCTTTGGAGCAAGAATGTTTCTAATTTTCACATAATTTAGTTGATCTATATATTTTTCTTGTTGCTTCTGGTTTTGATGACATAATATAAAATTATTCATGTCTAAGTTTTTTCCAATAATTTTATAGTTCTAAAGCATATATCATGTATACATATGTGTGCATATATGTATATATAATTATTCAATATGTATCTTAACATCATTATTAAAAATATCTACTTTTCCTCTTTTGAACCATATTGTCATTCTTGAGGAAAATCGATAATAAATGAGAGAAATTATGGACATTGAATTATATCCTCTTGATCTATATGCTCATTCTTAGTCTAGTACTACATTTTGCTCACTATTATTGCTCCCTAATACAAATTGTGCTCTTTTTCAAGATTGTTTTGGCTATTCAGGGACCTTTGTTTTGCCACATAAAGTTTAGGATACACTTTTAAATTCTTACAAAAATCAGTTGTGATTCTGATATGAATTACATTGGCTCTGTACATGAATTTTGGACATGTTGTTATCATAGTAATACGTTTTCCATGATTATGAAATATCTCCGTATTTATTTTGCCTTCCTGTAAGTTTTTAAACAGTCTTTTTAGAGTATAAATTTTAGACCACTTTTAGAAATTTGTTTTTAAGCTGTATCTCACTACGCAGCCCTGGCTGACCTTGAACTCACTATGTAGGTTTAGTTACCCTCAAATTCACAAAGATCTGCCTACTTCTGCCTCTGAGTACTGGGGTTAAAAGCCATCATACCTGGCTTGATTTTATATTTTTGTTTTCTTTTTTCCTTTTTTATGATACTATAAATTGAATTGATTTTTATGCAGACTTACTTTTAATAGATACTTTCACAAATGGCCTTTCATTTGAATTTGGTTTGGAAATGAATCAAATACATAAAATGTCCTCATTCACTTGTAAAGCGTTGTTCAGACAGGAAATGTCCTTTCACATCTGAAGATTAAGAAGGTGGTTAATGATTATATTGTGTGACAATAACTAATGCAGAGATTCAGAAAGTAGGTAAGGTCTGTTTTCAGAGAACCTCATCAGAGTTCACCAGAATTGTGGCATTGATTGAGGCAATCAATGGTTGGGAATCAAGGCAGTATCAATAAACAAAATAATTTGTGGCTTGAAGAAAGGGAAGAAGTCAGCCTTCAGAGACAGGAAAAAGTCAATAGAAAGAGAACAGAAATTAACTAAAGTCTGAAATGTTTTTCCTTAGTTGCTATCTGTTTAACCTCCTCCTCTTGAGGAGACCTTCCAGTTTCTTAAGGGATCCAATCTTCTAGAATGAGGTAGTATTTGATCAGAAAAGTAGATTCATTATGTGGTTCTTATCTATACCTCTCTGTATTAACTTTTCTTGCCCAGGACTCTTTCTATCTCTACTTACATCAGTATATTTATAATACAAATTACTTATAATATATTATATGATATATTTATAATAATATAAATAATTATGTTGAGGAATTACAAGAATTTGATATCATACGATTTATAGAAATGAATAAAATAGTTTATGTGTGGCTGTTGCTTTTGAGTCTGGACATGAAACACGAATTCTGGAGACTGGAAGTCAGCAAGAAAACAATAAAGCAAGGTAAATAAAGAAAACTTCTAAACTGAAATATTGAACCAGAACCACTGCAGCCATTCAGAGCTTCCTCTAACAACTTTGCACCTCCAGTATTGATGGAGGGAGATTCCTGTCAAAGCTGGTTTTGTTTATCTTAAAGATACATGCTTATTTGTTGCAGGAGTTGAATATGCTACACTTCCTACCACCAAGAGGAGGCAACAAGTAGAGGTAATATTTAAGTAATATCTTATGCCCTGTATGGATAATTCAAGACATGTCTTGTGGTCTAAATCTACACAAGGAAGAAAATTCTAAGGCACTGTATATCCAGTTTAAAAGTTGGCCCAGAATGTAGTGGGCCTTGACTCCTGGGGTATCCCCACCCTGGAGACATTGCAGGGGGGAATTGCCTGAATATGGGGGATGGGGGACTTGTGAATCTAAACCGTGTCCCACAGCTGCTTTGGAGGGTGGGGCTTAGGATGTGAACACCCAAAGCTGAGGGGTGTCCTGCCAGAAACCCCCATATATGTGTGCACCCTGAGATGGGAAAAGCCAGTAGGAGGCCCATCAGTGTTAGTTTGCCAACTACTTTTTCTGTGCTACCTAGGGGTGTGAAATTTGGGAAGCACATACTGGAAACCATTCCATTCGGGAGTAGTTAAAGATTCAATGACCAAGGTGAAAGAAGTGCAAGCCAAGCGGAAGAGAGAAAGAGAACCGAGTTAGGGTGGGCTCAAGTCTTGGTTTGACTCCTCCTGTTGGTTAACCACCCTCATATCCATCTTGTTAGGATGCCTAATTGTTGTCCTGCTATTGTTGACCTTTGTACCCTGCATATTGAACAAGCTTTCAGCCTTCATAAAAGTCTAAGCCCCACCCTCCAAAGCTGCTTCTGGGACACAGTTTAGATTCACAAGTCCCTCGTCCCCCACATTCAGGCAATCTCCCCTCCCCCTTCATAAAGGAGCAGTGCAGCTGATTGTCCTGCATCAACAATATGAGACCCCGAGGATAGGGCCTGAAGAATATGAGTTAGTTATCCAAGACCCCTTAACATAGCTCCAAGATTGGAGCTTGTACAAGAAAAAGGGGTAAAATGAGGAATCCTAAGGGGGTTTCTAATCCCACACCCCCCTTACAGCTTCCCCCTCCTTCCTGGAGTCAAGGCTAGGCCAAGTTCCATTCTCCACCCACAGGAACATTCTTGAGTAAAAAATTCGCAGAATGTACTGATAGTTACCTGACCCTCTGGAAAGTCCCAGGTAGAGTTCAAATGAGTGTCATGCTTGCTAGCCAATATATTTAAAGTTCAATATGCTTAGCCAATAAGTTAGAACTGTAACCTTGCTGATGTAATATGTGCCCCTAAAAAAGTATAAAAACTCTTTTTTAATATCCATTCAGGGTTTCCTTCTTAGTAACTCATCTTGAGGGACTAATTGAAAGTCAACTCCTATGTGCTGGAAAATAAACCTCTAGCTTTTGCATCAAAACAAAAAAGTTGACTCTGAATAAATCTATGATGCTTGTGTATTAGTTTTCCACTTCTGTAATGACATATCTGAAGTAATTAGCTTATAAATAGAAATAGCTCATTTGCTTCTGTTTTAGAGGGTCCATTCCATGATCCCACTGTTTGGGGGCCTATGGTGAATCAGTATATTGTGTCAGGAGCATGCAGTGGCTTGAAAGCCAGACATCTCTCAGTGACTGAAAGCAAAGAGAATGTAGTGATTTGGATGAAAAGTATTTCCCATGGGCTTGGGTATCTGAACAGATGGTCCATAGTTGGTGGCAATGTTTGGGGAGATTTAGGAGGTATGATCTTGGTAGAGAAATTATGTCACTGAGCATGGAATTTGATAGTTTATAACTCCATCTCACTTCTAGTTTCTTCTCTTGGCTTCCTTCTTCCATAGGTTACTTTTCATCGTGGTGTTTTTTTTAATAGCAACAGAAAATAATACAAACAATTATAATAATACAAAAAAGTAGAGTAAAGGACTAGGATCCAACAATCTCATTCTATGTCATGACTTCAATGACCTTCAGATTTTCCACCAGCCACTATTCTTAAAGGGCACACTTCTTCTTAATAGCAGCACAACCTGGGGACAATTCAGTCCAAACAGAACAACTTGCCAAAACAGATCATAATTCTCAATGAAGAAGTTATTTTTCAAGTAGCAGTTGATGTAACCATTTTGCCAAAGAATCCCAACTTTGTAGGGTTCATGTTCCCAATCAATGAGTTAGAGCAACTTCAAGACTTTCTTACTTCCACATGCTTCTTAGTAGCTAAGATCTCAAGAGGAGTCCTGAGATGCATTTTCACTTAATGAGATACCTTAAATAATCAAAGAAATAAAGCAGAAGGAATATAATTTCTCAGTTCATTGACATAAAATATGTCTATAACTCATGAGGCTAAACCAACCCTTTTTAGTTTCATGGATTGTGGCATAGATTCATACATTTTTGCTACAAACAGTTCTACTGTGAAAATATCCTCTTAAGTAGTGAGAAACAGACAAAATAAAAAGGAAAGAATGGCTTTATATAAAAGCTGGTCTTAAAGCATCATTGTGGGGGAGTACAAGAGCAGGGAGGTGGGAGGGGGTGGATGAGGGAGGAGGGGGAGGAAAATGGGCATGTGGGACCTTTGGGGGTGGGGAACCAGAAAAAGGGAAATGAATTGTAAATATAGAATATATCCAATAAAAAAAAAAGCTGGTCTTCCTTAATGGACATAACAACAACATTCAAATTGCACTAACACAGAAAACAAACATCGCATCACCTACACTCATATTAAGGCAAATGAAACACTTCTCTTAAGGTAGTGGTTTATGGAATGTGTACACTATAAAAATGAATGCATTAAACATTACTGCTCTTATTTTCTTTTATGTTTTGTTTTTAGTCATTGTAAATGAATAGAAATAGAAAGACACCAACACCACAAAAATTAAAAAATGAAAACCACTGGCTTTGGATGATTATATAAAACTAGTTTAGGGTTTGAAAAGATTCCAAGAATGAAAAGAATTATAGGTTAGCCTTATAAATTGTCAGTTTCCCGAGGGCAACAATGATTTATAAGTGCAGCAAAGGATTCCGTTTGTTTCTTATTCTACCCTAGGATTCCATCTCTCTTCTAGTAACTTTGACATACCCCTTCTATACACACACACTCATCTCTGTCACCAATCATTTTAAAGAGAAAATCAGAATTTTACAAAGTTTAAATACAAGAAACTTTTTAAGAGACATCCTGGATGAGTTTACTCAACAATCAAGCCAAGCCTGTTTTTATTTTTGTCAGAGTGAAAAACACAATTAAAATCATAATTTACTCATTTAAAAACAAATATGTATTCTTCACCAAAATCTATAAATAACTTAAAACAATAAGAACTTCATTTTATCATTTTACTTAATGAATATTTAAAAGCTGTGATTAAATTTTAGTTTTATATGCTTTCCCATAGGACAAAGCTTTTACTTTTTTGCATAATTAGTTGCAAAGCGTTCCTCAAAGGTTAAAGAACCAGATGATTTCATCAACTAAAGGAAAAAAAAAGACATCCCATCAACAAATGTATTGAGGTAATTCTAACTCTCTCTTAGACTAGGAAACTTAGGGCAATGAACTTTTTTACTTTATCTGACAGTACATACATGTGGACTTTGAAAATGCTGGATGATACTCATCTTCAAAGAAACTGACATCTAGTAACCTGAGTAACTAAACATTTTCAAAATGTTTATGGTTCTTTAGTGTTTTTAATTAGATTTAGATTTAAAAATTTGTTTATGATATTTAATATTCCACCTGGTATTTTTTTTTTTGTGCCACCACTGCCCAGCAGGCAAAAACATCTTTTTTTTTTAGACTCTTTTTTTATTGGATATATTCTATATTTACAATTCATTTCCCTTTTTCTGGTTCCCCACCCCCAAAGGTCCCACATGCCCTTTTCCCTCCCCCTGCTCCCTCATCCACCCCCTCCCACCTGACTGTTCTTGTACTCCCCCACAATGATGCTTTGGTCCATTCTAGCACCAGTGTCCACTCCTTTCTTCTTGTCAGACATCACTTGGTATGTGATTTATGTCTTTGGTGTTCCAAGTTTCTAGGCTAATATCCACTTATCAGTGACTGCATACCATGGGTATTCTTTTGAGACTGGGTCACCTCACTTAGTATGACGTTCTCCAGCTCCATCCATTTCTCTACGAATTTCATGAATTCATTGTTTCTAATGGCTGAATAGTACTCCATTGTGTATATATACCATATCTTTTGTATCCATTCCTCTGTTGAGGGACATCTGGGTTCTCCCTGTCACTGAACCAATACCATGCAGTTTTTAATACTACTGCTCTGTAATATTGCTTGAGGTCTGAAATATTGATTCCCCCAGAAGTTCTTTTGCTGTTGATGATAGTTTTAGGTATCCTGGGGTTTTTGTTATTCCAGATGAATTTGAGAATTGCTCTTTCTAACTCTATGAAGAAGAACTGAGTTGGGATTTTGATGGGGATTGTGTTGAATCTGTATATTGCTTTGGGCAAGATTGCCATTTTGAATATATTAGTCCTGCCAACCCACGAGCATGGAAGATTTTCCCATTTTCTGATGTCTTCTTCAATTTCCCTATTCAGAGACCTGAAGTTTTTGTCATATAAATCTTTCACATGTTTGGTTAGCATCACTCCAAGATACTTTATAACATTTGTGGCTATTGTGAAGGGTGTCATTTCCCTAATTTCTTTCTCGGCCTGCTTATCCTTCGCGTATAGGAAGGCTACTGATTTGCTTGAGTTGATTTTATAGCCAGCCACTTTGCTGAAGTTGTTTATCAGTTGCAGGAGTTCTCTGGTGGAGTTTTTTGGGTCACTTAAGTATACTATCATATCATCTGCAAATAGTGATAGTTTGACTACTTCCTTTCCAATTTGTATCCCTTTGACTTCCCTCTGTTGTTGAATTGCTCTAGGTAGTACCTCAAGTACTATATTGAAGAGATATGGTGAGAGGGGACAGCCTTGTCTAGTCCCTGATTTTAGTGGGATTGCTTCAAGTTTTTCTCTGTTTACCTTGATGTTGGCTACTGGTCTGCTGTATATTGCTTTTACTATGTTTAGATATGGGCCTTGAATCCCGGCTCTTTCCAAGACCTTTAGCATGAAGGGATGCTGAATTTTGTCAAATGCTTTTTCAGCATCCAATGAGATGACAATGTGGTTTTTTTTCTTTGAGTTTGTTTATGTAGTGGATTACGTTGATGGATTTCAGTATATTGAGCCATCCCTGCATCCCTGGGATGAAGCCACCTTGATCATGGTGAATGATTGTTTTGATGTATTCTTGGATTCGGTTGGCAAGTATTTTGTTTAGTATTTTTGCATCGATATTCATAAGAGAAATTGGCCTGTAGTTCTCTTTCTTAGTTGGATCTTTGTGTGGTTTTGGTATCAGGGTAATGGTGGCTTCATAGAATGAGTTGGGTAGTGTTCCTTCTGTTTCTATTTTGTGGAATAGTTTGAAGAGTATCGGTATCAGGACTTTGAAGGTCTGATAGAATTCTGCACTAAAACCATCTGGTCCTGTGCCTTTTTTGGATGGAAGACTTTCTATGACCCCTTCTATTTCTTTGGGAGTTATTGGTCTGTTTAGACGATTTATTTGATCCTGGTTTAATTTTGGTATTTGGTAACTGTCTAGGAAATTGTCCACTTCCTCCAGATTCTCCAGTTGTGTTGAGTATAGATTTTTGTAGTAGGATCTGATGATTTTTTGAATTTCCTCAGTTTCTGTTGTTATATCTCCCTTTTCATTTCTAATTTTGTTAATTTGAATACTGTCTCTGTGTTCTTTGGTAAGTCTGGCTAGGGGTTTATCTATCTTGTTGATTTTCTCAAAGAACCAGCTCCTGGTTTTGTTGATTCTTTGTATGGTTCCCTTTGTTTCAACTTGATTGATTTCAGCCCTGAGTTTGATGATTTCCTGTCTTCTACTCCTCCTGGGTGAAATTGCTTCTTTTTGTTCCAGAGCTTTCAAGTGCGCCATTAAGTTGCTAGTATATGCTCTCTCCTGTTTCTTTTTGGAGACACTCAGGGCTATGAGTTTTCCTCTAAGCACTGCTTTCATTGTGTCCCATAGATTTGGGTATGTTGTGCCTTCATTTTCATTATATTCTAAGAAATCTTTGATTTCTTTCTTTATTTCTTCCTGGACTAAGGTATCATTGAGTAGAATATTGTTCAGCCTCCACGTGTATGAGGATTTTCTGTTGTTTTTGTTGCTGTTGAAGAACACTCTTACTCCATGGTGATCTGATAAGAGGCATGGGATTAGTTCGATCTTTTTATATTTGTTGAGGTCTGTCTTGTGTCCAATTATATGGTCGATTTTGGAGAAGGTACCATGAGGAGCTGAGAAAAAGGTATAGTATTTTGCTTTAGGGTGAAATGTTCTATATATATCTGTTAAATCCAATTGGTCCAAAGTTTCAATGAGTTTCTCTGTGTCCCTGTTTAGTTTCTGTTTTCCTGATCGGTCCACTGAGGATAGTGTAGTATTGAGGTCCCCCACAATCATTGTGTTAGGTGCAATGTGTGCTTTGAGCTTTAGTAAAGTTTCTTTTACAAATGAAGGTACCCTTGCATTTTGAGCGTAGATGTTTAGAATTGTGAGTTCTTGGTGGATTCTTCCTTTGACTAGCAAGAAGTGACCTTCTGTGTCTCTTTTGATGACTTTGGGTTGAAAGTCAATTTTATCTGATATTAAAACGGCTATTCCAGCTTGCTTCCTGCGACCATTTGCTTGCAAAATTGTATTCCATCTTTTTACTCTAAGGTAGTGTTTGTCTTTGACTCTGAGGTGTGTTTCCTGTAAGCAGCAAAATGTAGGGTCCTGTTTCCGTATCCAGTCTGTTAGTCTATGTCTTTTTATTGGGGAATTGAGTCCATTGATGTTAAGAGATATTAAGGAATAGAGATTATTACTTCCTGTCATTTTTTATGTTATTTTTGTTTTTGAGTAGTTATCTTCCTTTGAGTTTGATGGAAGAAGGTTACTGTTTTGCTTTTTCTTGGGTGCAGTTTCCTTCCTTGTATTGGAGTTTTCCTCCTATTATCCTTTGTAGAGCTGGGTTAGTGGAAAGATATTGTGTAAATTTGGTCCTGTCATGGAATATTTTGATTTCCCCATCTATGTTAATTGAGAGTTTTGCTGGGTATAGTAGTCTTGGCTGACATTTGTTTTCTCTTAGGGTCTGCATGAGGTCTGCCCAGGATCTTCTAGCTTTCATGGTTTCTGGAGAGAAGTCTGGTGTGATTCTGATAGGTCTTCCTTTATATGTTACTTGGCCGTTTTCTCTTACTGCCTTTAATATTCTTTCTTTGTTTAGTACATTTGGGGTTTTGATTATTATGTGACGGGAGGTGTTTCTGTTCTGGTCCAGTCTGTTTGGAGTTCTGTAGGCTTCTTGTATATTCATGGGCATCTCTCTCTTTAAGTTAGGGAAGTTTTCTTCCATAATTTTGTTAAAGATATTTCCTGGCCCTTTAAGTTGTAGATCTTCACTCTCATCTATCCCTATAATCCTTAGGTTTGGTCTTCTCATTGTGTCCTGGAATTCCTGGATGTTTTGGGTTACAAGCCTTTTGGATTTTGCGTTTTCTTTGACTGTGGAGTCAATGGTTACTATGTTATCTTCAGCATCTGAGATTCTTATCTCTATCTCTTGTATTCTGTTGTTGATGTTTGCATCTACGACCCCTGATTTCTTCCCAAGGTTTTCTATCTCCAAAGTTGCCTCCTTTTGTGATTTCTTAGTTGTTTCTACCTCTGTGTTCAGATCTTGGATGGTTTTGCTCAGTTCCTTCATTTGTTTGTGTTTTCATGTAATTCTTTAGTATATTTTTGTGCTCCCTCTTTCATGACTTCTGCATGTTGTTTCAAGTTCTCCTGCATTTCTTTAACTGATTTTCTCATTTCCTCTTTATTGGTTTCTGTCTGTTGGCCCATATTCTCCTGGAGTTCTTTAAGTGTTTTTTGTGTTTGCATTGTAAGAGCTTCTACCCTATTGATGTTCCCCTGCATTTCTTTAAGAGATTTGTTTATGTCTTTTTTGTGTTCCTCTAGGAGCATCATGACCTGTGCTTTTATATCTAACTCTTGTTTTTCTGGTGTCCTGGGGTATCCAGGACTTGCTGTGGTTGGTGAGTTGGGTTCAGATGGTGCCATATTGCCTTGATTTCTGTTAATCACGTTCCTACGTTTGCCTTTTGCCATCTGTTTATCTCTGGAGTTAATTGGTCTTACTGTAGATGGCAGCTCCGCTGAAAGCACAGAGTGCCTGTCCCCAGGGATCAGTGTCAGTTGCTGAGCTGTTGGTGCCCAGATCTACAGATCTCTTCTGGCTCTGGGTGCAGGCCAGAGCCTGGCGGCATTGTCTGTGCTAGAGTAAGCTAGGTCTTAGTCCAAGCCCCTGACTCCAGCTGCTAGGTGCTGTGTCCTGAGGCAAGATGGCACCTCGCTGCCAGCCCGCCCGGAGAGCCGGCCCGTGGTGGTCTGCAACCGCAGCTGAGCTGTCTGTGCCCAGATCTCCTGCAGAGCTAAGCTAAGCTAGGTCTCTGTCCATATACCTGACTCCAGCCGCCCGCTGTGCCTGCCTTTCTTGCGGTGTCCCTAGGCAAGATGGCGGCCCCGCTGAAAGCACAGCTTGCCTGTCCCCAGGGGTCAGTGTCAGTTGCTGAGCTGTTGGTGCCCAGATCTGCTGATCTCTTCTGGCTCTGAGTGCGGGCCAGAGCCTGGCGGCGTTGTCTGTGCTAGACTAAGCTAGGTCTCAGTCCAAGCCCCTCACTCCAGCTGCTAGAATTTTGTGCCGTGTCCTGAGGCAAGATGGCACCTTGCTGCCAGCCTGCCCGGGCCACCTGGTATATTTCTAACTAATAAAATACTAGCCTTTGTTTTTGTTTTTTTTTTATTTTTATTTGTTGTTTTTTCCCTAGTGCTTGGATTAAAGTCATCCTCCACCACTAACCAGCTTTTTTCCCCAGTAACCTTTTGTTTGATCATGCCCTTTTGTTATGATTGCTTCCTTATCTTAAATCCCTACCTTATTCAAAACTTGTGTTTATAAGTTTTAAGAATTTTTGTTCTCTCTGTCTCTCTCTCTCCATATATATATATATATATACATATATATATAATATTTATATATAAATACATATAAATATAAATACATATAACAAATATATATAAATGTATATATGTTGTGAGATAGATAGATAGATAGATAGATAGATAGATATGCTATCAAGCTTGTGAAATAGTATCTTAGGCTTACAGAAATTCCCCCTTCCATCTTGCTGTAGTCACCTCTTTGATGTAGCCACTAATGTATTTTAAACTTGCCTTGATTTGTGATTTTCTTTATTCTGTAAAACTATAGCACTTCATGAAAGTGCTTCCACATTGGAACCTGGAATTTGGGGTAACTCAAAATGACTCCTAAATAAACTATTATTCCCTTAAAAACTATAACATACATTCCTCAGGAGTAAATAGTTAAACTAGATGTATACCTGATTTTTTATACTTCTTTTCCTTGTTACAAACCCCTTTGGTACTGGAATGCCCTATTTTCTTAATGACTTGCAGAACTAGGTTTATCCCTCCAGTTTCATCCCTGTTGAAATCCCATTAGAGAAGATGGTCTATTGTTACATTTCTACAGCAAATTGCACGCATGATAGTTCAGTATATTTAATAATTAAGTGAGAAGTATGACTCCCGAATAACTGCCAAATGATTTAATAGTAGTTGACAAAGTACCATAGCTTTAACAGCATCCAATATGATAAGCAAGGCTTCAGGATCCACTCATAGAACTAGAGAGAGGAAGGCACACTGAGATAATAAGAACTAAAGGGATGAGGACACACTGAAATAATAATGGGTTGGAAGGATGCAGGCAACAATATCTTTAAAGTTCTCTTACAATTAGTAACTGAAAGTCCTGTGTGGGTGCTTGTCTTTTTTTTTTTTTTTTTTTTTTTTTTTTTGATTTTCGAGACAGGGTTTCTCTGTTGTAGTCCTGGCTGTCCTGGAACTCACTCTGTAGACTAGGTTGGCCTCGAACTCAGAAATCTGCCTGCCTCTGCCTCCCAAGTGCTAGGGTGGGTGCTTGTCTTTATGACACATGTAATGCTTTTGCCTAGCTCAAGGTATACCTATGTTTTGTACAGTATTGAAAAGGCAAGGTTTCATGTTATTTAATTTCACAATATAATATCTTGCATCAATAGATGACTGTTAACTTCAGAAAATATACTGTCAAAATCCTGGCTAATGGAAAAATAAAGGATGGTTAGAATTAGCCAACAAGCTGGTAGCCTTTCCAGGCTTGTGATAAATACATACTGACCTTCACTTAATAGTCCCTCTAGGACCATTTATTTTTGCACTTTCACTCGAAAACATAGTTCTGACTTCATTTTGTTTATATTTAATATAAAGGAACCTTGTTGGGGTTGGAGGATTATGCCTAACAAAACAGAACTTGTCCTTGTCTGCATCTTAATATTTAGAAGCAATGACTTACAATACTGCTTTTCAGCCACAAATATGATATACATGATGCCAAGATTTGGTTGAAATACTGAATAATTTCTGCCTATGTTATGTATGTATGTATCAAGAATCAGATTTTAGTGAGATAATAAAAACTTGATCAAACTCTCTCCCAAGAACCACTTCTGTCCTAATTTTGTACAATATAGAAGTTTCTGTATTCGGTTTAAAAATGACATTATAGTAAGAAATTAAATCTGGTCATCACATTGGTAAAGCAACATTCCTAATATTAGTCCATATCCATGACATCACCATTACAAGATCAGCAGTTACTGGCTTTGAATTTTATTGTGGCTCTAAATCATTTTTAAAACTTAAATTTAAAGGCAGACTTTTTTTTTAGAAATTAATTTTATATTGAGGAAAGCAAGAATAAGACAGTGAGACAGGGGAGAGGGAGAAGATCATGTTGTACAAGTGCTCACAGAAGCCAGAGGAGGACATTGGATCTCCTGAAACTGGAGTCACAGGCAGGCATGAGCCACTGGATGTGAGATGAGTGCTACAATCCAGTCTGGTCCTCTGTAAATGCAGGAAGTGGTCTTAGCTGCTGAAACATCTTTCTAGCCCTGTGGATATATTTTTAAAGATTTATTTAATTCATTTGTATGAATATACTGTATCTGTCTTCAGACACAGCAGAAGAGGGCATCAGATTCCATTACTGATGGTTGTGAGCCACCATATGGTTGCTGGGATTTGAACTCAGGACCTCTGGAAGAGTAGTCAGTGCTTTTAACCACTGAGCCATCTCTCTAGCCCCCTGTACATATTTTTTAAATGACTAATTTAATATGAGAAAAACAAGGTTATACTCTGCTTTCTCTTTGATATTGAAATGAAAAGAGCAATTCGACAACATAAGGAAGTCAAAGGGATACAAATAGGAAAGGAAGAAGTCAAACTATCACTATTCGCAGATGATATGTTAGTATACTTAAGCGCCCCAAAAAACTCGACCAGAGAACTCCTACAGCTGATAAAAAAAAAAAAAAAAAAAAAAAAAAAAAACTTCAGCAAAGTGGCTGGTTATAAAATCAACTCAAGCAAATCAGTAGCCTTCCTGTACTCAAAGGATAAGCAGGCTGAGGAAGAAATTAGGGAAATGACACCCTTCACAATAGCCACAAACAATATTAAGTATCTTGGTGTGACTCTAACCAAACAAGTGAAAGATTTATATGACAAAAACTTCAGGTCTCTGAAGAAGGAAATGGAAGAAAATGTCAGAAAATGGAAAAATCTTCCATGCTAGTGGGTTGGCAGGACTAATATATTCAAAATGGCAATCTTGCCAAAAGCCATATAGAGATTCAACGCAATCCCCATCAAAATCCCAGCTCAGTTCTTCATAGAGTTAGAAGGAGCAATTCTCAAATTTATCTGGAATAACAAAAAACCCAGGATAGCTAAAACTGTCATCAACAGTAAAAGAACTTCTGAGGGAATCAGTATCCCAGACCTCAAGCAATACTACAGAGCAGTAGTGTTAAAAACTGCATGGTATTGGTACAGTGACAGGGAGGTGGATCAATGGAATAGGATCGAAGACCCAGAATTGAACCCACACATCTATGGCCAATTGATCTTCGACAAAGGGGCTGAAAACATCCAGTGGAAAAAAGATAGCCTTTTCAACATATGGTGCTGGTTCAACTGGCGGTCAGCATGCAGAAGAATGAGAATTGATCCACTCTTATCTCCTTGTACTAAGCTCAACTCCAAGTGGAACAAGGACCTCCACATAAAACCAGACACACTGAAACTAATAGAAAAGAAACTGGGGAAGACCCTTGAGGACATGGGCACAGGGGAAAAGTTCCTGAACAAAACACCAATAGCTTATGCTCTAAGATCAGTAGAATAGACCAATGGCACCTCATAAAATTACAAAGTTTCTGTAAGGCAAAAGACACTGTCAAAAGGACAAATTGGCAACCAACAAATTGGGAAAAGATCTTCACCAACCCTACATCTGACAGAGGGCTAATATCCAATGTATACAAAGAACTCAAGAAGTTAGACCCCAGAAAACCAAATAACCCCATCCAAAAATGGGGTACAGAGCTAAACAGACACTTTTCACCTGAAGAAAGTCGGATGGCTGAGAAACACCTTAAAAAATGTTCAACATCATTAGTCATTAGAGAAATGCAAATCAAAACAACCCTGAGACTTCACCTCACACCTGTCAGAATGGCTAAGATTAAAAACTCAGGAAACAGTAGGTGTTGGCGAGGATGTAGAGAAAGAGGAATACTCCTCCACTGCTGGTGGGACTGCAATATGGTACAACCACTCTGGAAATTAGTCTGGTGTTTCCTCAGAAAACTGGACATGATACTTCCAGAGGACCCAGCCATACCACTCCTGGGCATATACCCAGAAGATTCCCCAGCATGCAATAAGGATACATGCTCCACTATGTTCATAGCAGCCTTTTTTTATAATAGCCAGCAGCTGGAAAGAACCCAGATGTCCCTCAACGGAGGAATCTATACAAAAATGTGGTATATATACACAATGGAGTACTATTCAGCCATTAGAAACAATGAATTCATGAAATTCTTAGAGAAATGGATGAAGCTGGAGAATATCGTACTGAGTGAGGTAACCCAGTCTCAAAAGAATACCCATGGTATGCACTCACTGATAAGTGGATATTAGCCTAGAATCTTGGGACACCAAAGACACAATCCACATATCAAATGATATCTGACAAGAAGGAAGAAGTGGACACTGGTGCTGGAAAGGATCAAAGCATCAGTGTAGGGGGAATACCAGAACAGTGAAGTGGGAAGGGCTGGATGGGGGAACAGGGGAAGGGAAAAGGGCATGTGGGACCTTAGGGGGGCAGGGAACCACAAAAAGGGAAATGAAATGTAAATACAGAATATATCCCATAAAAAAAGAAATATGCTAACATGGGATCCGAGCATGATTTTAATCCTAGACCCAAGTATTCAGGTTTAGTCATGTCACTAATTCGTCACAATTTTATATAACCCAAGTGTGAGTTTTCTAATATGGAAAATGGAAGATGGCTACTGTCTTATCAAAATGTTTATGTTCTAACGGCTTAGAGAAGAATTAAAGAGTGTGCTTTGCCAGCAACCAAGCATCATTTGAAGGGAAAGCTTTAAAGTATGAGATTGCCCATGAGTGGCAAAGCCACGGGAAATAGAGCAGATCATGGTGAACAACTCTCCTAGCATGGATTTTTCTCTTAGCCAATGGTTCTCAGTTGTATTTTCTTAATGCAGAGCTCTAAGAATACTAGTGCACAGTCCCCACTCTAAATTACTCTCATGTCATTTGTCTAGGTATGTGAACTTACAGACCACACTCTGCATGCATCCCAGGATAGCTATGAATTCAGTTATGAATGATTCTTGTGAGGGGATTTAATCATGTCTTGTTACCTCACAGATACTTTTTTCATTTTCAGATGAAAATATCAAATTATACTGTAAAAGTACTACATACCCTTGACAATGAGTGGCTTGGGCATCAGGCTTTCTAAATTCTTCATGTGACTCTAATGAGATGTTAAAGTTAGGAAATACTACAATATATCAATACATTGAATTGATAAAAATATAATATTATTTATTTGTATACATATGCCTCCTTCTTCTTGAGCTAATTATTTAGTTTAAATTCTGGCCAGTAGAGACATCACCCCTACCTTCAGTGGACACAATACAAAGGGGGAAAACATTAGAATAGGGCTGGATAGCCTTCATGCAAATCCAAGGTGTATCACTCTTATACTATGTGACTTTATGCAATTCATATCTATGTCAATATCCATAATAACATGAGAGTCATCATTTTTATGCTAACTGGAAACTAATAATTACACATCAGAATGCTACATAGTCCATAATATCAACCTAAGGTACACATAATTATCTTGTGTCACAGCCAAGGAAACAATACTGTGGGGAGACCACAAGATTTGACTTCGGATGAAGTTGAATTTCCACCTCAATTTTATCCTCCTAACAGCATGGTCACCTTAAGCAGTTTACTTAACATCATATTAAACCATATAATGGAAATATCATCGCTTTCTGTAGGTTTGCTGTGGATTACAGATAATGCACTTCAAGAACTGATCATAACTCCTGACACAGTAGCTTAATAAAGGCAGCAAATGCCATTTTTAGCTATTCACATCTCAACTGTTGTAGTTCCCACTATTAAGATTAAGCACTATTGAACTTGGAACCCAGCATTATTATGATATGCTCAAGATACAGCATAAGAACTGTCGTACTTTAAAATGTAATTCTCACCTTGAAATCTATTGATAAACATCCTGGATAGGATTCAGGCAACCTCCCTCTGGGTACTGGCTCAGCAACTAGCATGGACAGATCAATTAACTTTTCTGGGTTTTAGTTGCCTGCAAATGCGAGATTTGAAGAAGATGATGTGTAAGTTCTTCTCCGGCTCAGACATGTGATAATTGTATAAAGCCAGGCTTTGAAAAGAAGATTGCTATATTTTCCATTATAGAAAATAGCATTTTTTTCTGCCTTGGATAATTTATCCTTGCTTAGTAAAATCAACTCAGACTTTCTCAAAAGAAAAATCATGTTTGCAGTTGAAGAAGGTACTGATAAAAAAAAATGGCCTTAAAAGAGGAGAGAAAGGGTCAAGGTAGAAGGTGAGGTTTGTAACTCCTTTCCTTTCTCCCCGTCTTCACACTGTCCTATTTATTTTTTTAGGGCAAGAGATGAAAGTAGGTTGGACTAGGAGTAGCCGGGCAAAGGGGCATCCTGCAGCTGCAGTTTCCTTTCATGTCCCCCTTAAACCTAGGACAGAAGGAAGGAAGAGCTAATAGAGGTGGGATGACTTCCTCTGTGCCTGAGGGTCCTAAGTCCTTTCATCTCTTCTTTCTCTCTGCACTTTAAAAAAATCTGCATAGTGACAAACAGCAATCCTGCAATCCTGACAGGGCTGTGCTGAGTATTTTCTGCTCATAACCCATGATTTTTCTTTGGAGCCTGAAGGGGTTTGCCAGGGAGAGATTGAGGAGTTTTCTGTTTCTCTCTCTTGCAGATGAAAAGGCAGTGGCTGGCTGCCTTTGGTATTTCTGTAGTGTTGGTTTGACAAGGGGGGAACGTAATTGAGAAAGAAAATGAAAAAGTAGGTCTCCTAAAAGAGACAGCAATTGTAGTCCCTGGGGAATGCAGCATGGGAGTGTCTTAGCTAGTCCCTAGAGGTCCTAATGGGATTCCCTCCTTCAACAACTTGTTTGAAGGCTTGAGGCTCTGTCATACAAGACTATATAGTTCACTGATTGAATGTCCTGTTTAGGTGGTTAGCAAGAAGCTGGGCTCCTAGCAGGCAAGACTTTTCTTTCTCTTTTTCTTTCCTTTCCTTTTCTTTCCTTTCCTTTTTCCTTTCCTTTCCTTTCCTTTCCTTTCCTTTCCTTTCCTTTCCTTTCCTTTCCTTTCCTTTCCTTTCCTTTCCTTTCCTTTCCTTTCCTTTCCTTTCCTTTCCTTTCCTCTTCTCTTCTCTTCTCTTCTCTTCTCTTCTCTTCTCTTCTCTTCTCTTCTCTTCTCTTCTCTTCTCCTTTCCTTTCCTTTCCTTTCCTTTCCTTTCCTTTCCTTTTCTTTTCTTTCTTTGTTTTAAGCCCTGACCAGCCTTTTAGCTTCTCTCCAGGATGTTCAGATTTGAGTCTGTGTTTTGTTTTGTTTTGATACTGGTATGGTAAATGAACGGTACACTCTTTGCCAAGATGGCCCCCCAAGCTTCCGATTTCCTCATTATGTTGGGAGCTTGCCAGCAGAAGACTGTTTTACAAGTAAGTGGCTCTGTTCATTTGTAATAGTTTCCACTGAAAGTGATTACCTGTGACATCTTATCTCCAGACTGGAGCTAAGTCTTACACCAGTGAGTCCCTTACACTCCAGTGCATTATAAGCAAAGTACTTCTTGTTCAAAGCTTAAATTTGCCTGCTTTTAAAATTTTTCCATATAGAGAATTGTAAAACGAGAGGCAAGGCCTACAGGCACACAGGCACATCCACATTATCTCTAGCACCATTTCTCTCCGTAGGGGCTCATTGTCTTCCAGGTCTCTTTACATGACCCTGACCACCTTCCCCCAAGTTTTATAAGTTTATTTTTTAAAATGTTTACATATATACCCAATATACACAGTAACATGGAAAGGGTATAAGCATATTCGCGGTAAAATCTGTAAAATTTTTATTATTATCCTTTAGCCTATTTGTACTCCCCTCTAGAAGTTACCAGTGCCACTGGTTTCTTATAAATTTTCCTGAACATATAACATACTTAGACTAGCAAATATGAACATAGGTTATGTTTTACTCCTCCTTAAACATCAATGGCAGCTTATTGTACATAGTTGAACCGTGTACTTGATTTATCTTTTCTTTTAATTATCATTCCTTCAGATGGACTTCATTATTATTTATGCCTTCAGAGTATTTCATGCCATACTATATTTAAACTATGTTTAACCAGCTATGAGGAAGGACATCTATAAGTTATAGAAATTGCACATAAGATATCATCACTGCAAGGAGAAAATCACTGTGTTTTCTTTTTACCCTCTTCACATAACTAGTATGATATCTGTGCCATATCCCAGAGGTGCTAAATTTGGTGCTGACCTCCCCATAGCCTGAAGCCTGCATATTCCTCACTTCTCTGCTACCAAACTCTTGATGTCTGGGATCCATTTTATTTCCTCTGGTGAGAAGGCTGCATTTCTAACCTCTTAACCTAGATTATTTTATTAGCAATACCACCTTTATATAGATCTAGCTCTATGCTCTGGGAATGATACAAATTTATTTTACCATTTCTAGGTCAGTAAGACTGTGGCATTTCACTAGGTTGTAACAGCACATAATTGCCACATATCCTATTCCCTAGTGTTATACATGTGTGTCATATTGCATGTGTGTGGTACCAGAAATATATCACAGATTACAGAAAAATACTGGTTAGAGAATATATATTTATTCGAGGAGCTGGATAATACCATTTTTTATATGCCACAGTAAATATTGGGAGCTCAGCATGTATACTGGGGCACAGACTGAGCTTCCCTGGCCAGGAACCATCTGTCTTTTATTTATTCTGTTTTCTTCAGGACCTGCCACAGTGATTGGCATCTGGTAAACAGTCACTTGACATTAAAAGATTGGAATTTCTGACAAAAACATTAGATTCAGTTTTACATAATGTCTTGATATCTGTAACAGTTTGATCAAAGAAGAAAAAATCATAAGCAATTATGTAAAATAATGGATTCATTATAGAAATTCAACCTCACACAATCTAGGAAGCTTTTAACCAGGTCTCCTATGGTTATTTATGGCTGGCAATAGGTCTGAAGTCATCAGGAAAGGCAGTTGGGAGGTAAAAATAGGTGAGAAGAAGAGAAGAACAGGGACAAACTGGAATGTAAAAAGACAAGCTAGAGATCTCATGTGCATAACAAGTGCTCCAAAACTCTCAACTTTACTTTTCTCTGTGATGTTAAAATTTGACACTAGAGCCTGTAGTTTGTTAGGCAAGTGTTCAGTCTCTAAGTCGTATTTCCATCCTTTCCAAAGACTTCTATTTTAGTGATACAGTGACATGGAGGAGACCTTGGGGGCCTTCATCACAAAGCTCAACTTAGAATCAGAAGACACAACAGCTGAGAAATTACAGAACTCATACACCTATGGTCACTTGATCTTCGAGAAAGGAGCTGAAAACATCCAGTGGAAAAAAAGATAGCCCTTTCAACAAATGGTGCTGGTTCAATTGGAGGTCAGCATGCAAAAGAATGCAAATCGATCCATTTTTATCTCCTTGTAATAAGCTCAACTCCAAGTGGATCAAGGACCTCCACATAAAACGAGACACACTGAAACTAATAGAAAAGAAACTGGGGAAGACACTTGAGGACATGGGCACAGGGGAAAGGTTCCTGAACAGAACATGAATAGCTTATGCTCTAAGATCAAGAATAGACAAATAGGACCTCATAAAATTACAAAGTTTCTGTAAGGCAAAGGACATGGTCAAAAGGAAAAAATGGCAATCAACAAATTGGGAAAAGATCTTCACCAACCCTACATACGACAGAGGGCTAATATCCAATATATACAAAAAACTCAAGAAGCTAAATCCAGAGAACCAAATAACCTTATTAAAAAGTGGCATATAGAGCTAAACAAAGAATTTTCACCCGAAGAGCTTTGGATGGCTGAGAAGCACCTTAAGAAATCTTCAACATCATTAGTCATTAGGGAAATGCAAATCAAAACAACCCTGAGATTTCACCTCACACCAGTCAGAATGGCTAAGATTAAAATCTGAGGAGACAGCAGGTGTTGGTGAGGATGTGGAGAAAGAGGAACACTCCTCCACTGCTGGTGGGATTGCAAGATGGTACAACCACTCTGGAAATCAGTCTGGTGGTTCCTCAGAAAACTGGACATGACATTTCCGCAGGACCCTGCTATACCACTCCTGGACATATATCCAGAGGATTCCCCAGCATGCAATAAGGACACATGCTCCACTATGTTCATAGCAGCCTTATTTATAATAGCTAGAATCTGGAAAGAACCCAGATGTCCCTCAATGGAGGAATGGATACAGAAAATGTGGTATATTTACACAATGGAATACTACTCAGCAATTAAAAAATGAATTCATGAAATTTTTAGGCAAATGGTTGTAACTAGAAAATATTATCCTAAGTGAGGTAACTCATTCACAAAAGAACACACATGGAATGCAGTCACTGATAAGTGGATATTAGCCTGGAAGTTCTGAATATCCAAGACACAACACACATATCAAATCATTCCCAGGAAGAAGTAAGGAGAGGGCCCTGGTCCTCGAAAGGCTTGATGCAGCATTGTAGGGGATTGCCAGGACAGAGAAGTGGGAGGGGGTTGATTGGGGAATGGGCAGAGGGAAGAGGGCTTATGGGACTTATGAGGACGGGGGAACTGGGAAATTCCGGGAAAAGCATTTGGAATGTAAACAAAGAATATAGAAAATAATAAAAAAAAATCATAATGAAACATGGCACTACTTACAATGATGATGCTTGGAAATAAAAAGGCAAACTGCTCTAGGCTTCTGAGACTTAAAAAAAAAAAAGAAATTACAGACCTAACTGGTGTTCCAGAAGCTACCCACAGTTGTCTATGAGTTAGAGAAGTCTTATAGGATCTAGAAGGAGTCAAGGGTAGTCTGGGTTTACCAAATGAAGGAGTCTTTTGCTTCCACTATCATGCCATGCTTATAATAACTCAGGTTAACAAAATAGCGTATAGAGGGGTAAATTCTGGGAAACACAGGTTCAGGCTAGCTAAGTTGATACCTATCTATTATTGGATCAATGTTGTCTTTTTTTTTTTTTTTTTTTTTTTAGCTATCACTCAAAATTAAGGGCTCTAAAAGTAAACATTCACCTACAGGAGCACAAAGACATTTACTATCCTTTTCTACTATTCCCTAAAGATAGTATTTTTAGTCTCATGGGAAACCCATGAATTTTCTTAAAATATGATAAAAATACTTCTGGAAGAATTTCTTCCCAAAACACAAGGATTTGCCTCAAGATCCTATCACAAAGTTCAGTTCACACAGTGGGGAATAAAAAAGATGTTTCTCCAAGTAGCTGTTTCTTATCAGTTCAGAACTTTTCCTCAGCCTCAATGATCAAAGTTAAAAAGAGATGCTATAGATGAATTATTTTTCTGAATTTACATTTATTTTAATCTTGAATATTCTAAAAGTTGTAAAATAATCTACTAAGAGATCTCAGAGAATCTATTAATGCTTTTCAATGGAGCTGTTTTCATTTATTCCAAAGATGCTCAGTTCTACTCAAGGTTGACAAAAACAATAGCTGCTACTCAGTCCCTGCCTGTATCTTTTATTTGCTTGCTGACACTCTGCTCTCCTATGAAAAGAACTGCTTCTGGGTAGTGTGATCCTTTGCCCTGGACCCTAGATATGGGATAGAACTGTTTCAATTGAACTGAACATAAGCTCCAGGCAAATTAAAACAAATGAGTTTTTGCATAGTTTGTTGCATGACAGTTTTTGTGTTGTATTTTACTGTGTAACAGAGGTAGTATTAGTAGTCAACTTGCTATAATCTAGATTCCCCTGGGAGATGGGCCTTTGGGCATGCCTCTGGGCATCATCTTGATTAAGCTGATTGAGGTAGGAAGACCTGCCCATTGTGGGCAGTCCATTTCCCTGGCTGGCATCCTCTAATGTGTAAATGGTAAAAGGGAACAAAGCAGCCATATACATTCCTGCCTCTGTGCTTCTTGACTGTAGATGTGACCTGCCTAGCTGCTTCATTCTTCTGTTGCCTGACATCCTTGCCAGAGAGAACTGTAATTTGAAATATTAAATACACCCCATCTCCCTTAAGTTGCCTTTGTCAGAGTCTTTTATCACAGTAGCAGGAAATAAATTCAAGGCAGCACCTTCTACCCTTTAAATAAAAACAAGACAAAATAATATTTTATGACTTGCAACAAGTATTTGTTCCCCACAGTCCAATAATTTGAAGATATTCAATAAGGAAGCCTCATGTCTCCTTTACAGGGGCAGCTGAAATAGTGTTGGAAATTCCAGTTCCAAGAAAACTCACTCATTCACCTTTGACACTGAATGAAGCTCACTGGGATCTTTCCATGTGAACATTTCCTTGGGGTGTTAGTTTCTTCAGACATGCTGCTGTCTGGGTTCCAAGAATAAATATCTTTAAAAAACAGGAAATAGAAACTCACCTTTGTTCTACCATATAGACTCTGCTTGGAGACTCTTGTCTTTTTTATTATTTTCTAAATTCTTTGTTTACATTCCAAATGATTTTCCCTTTCCCGGTCCCCCCTACCCATAAGTCCCATAAGCCCACTTCCCTCCACCCATTCCCCAATCAACTTCCTCCCACTTCTCTGTCCTGGTAATACCCTACAATGCTGCATTAAACCTTTCCATGACCAGGGCCCTCTCCTCCCTTCTTCTTGGGAATGATTTGATATGTGAGTTGTGTCTTGAGTATTCAGAAATTCTAGGCTAATATCCACTTATCAGTGACTGCATTCCATGTGTGTTCTTTTGTGAATGAGCTACCTCACTTAGGATGATATTTTCCAGTTCCAAGGATTGGGGAATAGTTGGGGGGGAGAGGACTTATGGGGCGTATGGTGGGGGGGGAACTGGGAAAGGGGTAAGCCTTTGGAATGTAAACAAAGGATATAGAAAAATTTTTTTAAAAAGTAAATTTAAAAACAAATTTCATGTATTCATTGTTTTTAATTGCTGAGTAGTATTCCATTGTGTAAATATACCACATTTTCTGTATCCATTCCTCCATTGAGGGACATCTGGGTTCTTTCCAGATTCTGGCTATTATAAATAAGGCTGCTATGAACATAGTGGAGCATGTGTCCTTATTGCATGCTGGGGGAGTCCTCTGGGTATATGCCCAGGAGTGGTATAGCAGGGTCCTGCGGAAATGTCATGTCCAGTTTTCTGAGGAACCACCAGACTGATTTCCAGAGTGGTTGTACCATCTTGCAATCCCACCAGAAGTGGAGGAGTGTTCCTCTTTCTCCATATCCTCACCAACACCTGCTGTCTCCTGAGTTTTTAATCTTAGCCATTCTGACTGGTGTGAGGTGGAATCTCAGGGTTGTTTTGATTTGCATTTCCCTGATGACTAATGATGTTGAACATTTCTTAAGGTGCTTCTCAGCCATCTAAAGTTCTTCAGGTTAAAATTCTTTGTTTAGCTCTGTACTCCATTTTTAATAGGGTTATTTGGTTTTCTGGTGTCTCACTTCTTGAGTTTTTTGTATATATTGGATATTAGCTCTCTGTTGGATGTGGGGTTGGTGAAGATCTTTTCCCAATTTGTTGGTTGCCAATTTGTCCTTTAGGGAAATGACATTCTTCACAGTAGCCACAAACAATATAAAGTATGTTGGTGTGGTTCTAGCCAAACAAGTTAAAGATATGTATGATAAGAACTTCAGGTCTCTGAAGAAAGAAATTGAAGAAGACCCCAGAAAATGGAAAAATCTTCCATGCTCATGGATTGGCAGGATTAATATAGTTAAAATGGCCATCTTGCCAAAGCAATATACAGATTAAATGCAATCCCCATCAAAATCCCAACTCAGTTCTTCATAGCGTTAGAAAGAGCAATTCTCAAATTCATCTGGAATAACAAAATACCCAGGATATCTAAAACTATTCTCAACAGTTAAAAACCTTCTGGGGCAATCAGTATCCTGGACCTCAAGCAATACTACAGAGCAATGGGGTTAAAAAGTGCATGGTATTGGCACAGTGACAGGCAGGTAGATCAATGGAATAGGATTGAAGACCCAGAAATGAACCCATACACCTATGGTCACTTTATTTTCGACAAAGGAGCTGAAAACTTCCAGTGGAAAAAAGATAGCCTTTTCAATAAATGGGGAAGGTTCAACTGGATGTCAGCATGCAGAAGAATGCAAATGGATCTATTTTTATCTCCTTGTAATAAGCTCAAGTCCAAGTGGATCAAGGACCTCCACATAAAACCAGACACACTGAAACTAATAGAAAAGAAACTAGGGAAGACCCTTAAGGACATGGGCACAGGGGAAAACTTCCTGAACAGAACACCAATAGCTTATGCTCTAAGATCAAGAATTGATAAATGGAACCTTATAAAATTACAAAGTTTCTATAAGGCAAAGGTCACTGTCAAAAGGACAATATGGCAACCAACGAATTGGAGACTCTTCTCAAACTTCTACAATGTTTAACGGGTACAGATACCCTTCTGGTATATAGCTTTCTACTACCTATGGAATACATGGTCTTAAGGGTAAGAAATGGACAAAAAAAAACAGTATGAGAAAGGTATATGTTTGAAGAAGCATCACTGTCTTAATTACTTTTCTATTGCTGTAACAAAACAGTTTTTGTATGACCATGGCAGCCTATAAAAGGAAGAGTTTATTTAGGAGTTAGGGTTTGTGAGAGTTCTATTCCATAATAAGGGGACAAAAACTGAGAGCTTGCCTCTTGATATGCAAGTAGGAGGCAGGGAGAGGAAACACTGAGAATAGTGAAAGTCTTTTGAAATCCCAGTGCCCACCCTAAGTGACATACCTCCTCCAATAAAGCTACACTTCCTAACCTTTCCTCAACAGTTCCACCAACTCAGAACCAATTATTCAAATATATTAGCCTATGGAGTCATTCTCATTCAAACCACGACAATTACCAATCTCATGTCTGCCTTCTTTGAAGTGTTTCACTTTCTAATATAGAAACATAGCAAAGCCAAGACCAGTTCTTTTTGGTTCACTTGGTCATATGAAACCTGAAAAGAACTTCAGAGTAAAGGAAGTGAGAATTTGACAATCTGGGTCATTGTGATGTCATGGACAGGAAAAAAAAAAAACAACTTGAATCAATAATCTGGCTTTGTTCCTATTCGCCACTGCCTTAGTGTGACTTTTAACACATTTCTTAACATTCTCTGGGTCTGAGGTCTCTCGTCAGTAAAATGAAGTGAACAGAGTGGTACTTAAGATTTCTTTTTGTTCTGACACTTTATGAATCATTGTCTTTTTTATAACTCTGACATCTAGATGATGGCCTGGACTTTCTATATTTAACTCCCCAAAGTCTATTTTTGCTGCATGTCCTCGATAATGAATGGGACTTCTTCGTAAAACTAAACCTTACAAGGTCTGAACAATAATGAGTTTCAGAATAACAGCAGCTAAGCTCACTGGGACAGCTACCCTCATGACTAAATACTCAATTCTCCCTGTGATTGGAAGAAAATGAAAACTTTTTCTACTTCCCCTTGTATATGGGGAAATGAGTCTAATATTTTCAAAGGGAATTTTATTAAAATCAGAGAAACAAAACAGATAAAGAACCCCCCAACCAAAGTAGTATAACTAATCACTCCACTTCCAAACTTACAGGAAATAAAAGCAACCACATATTTTCTTGCACTGAGATCTCCTTATGCTGAATTGTTATCTCCTGTCCCTGTGGTACAGTGTGAGCAAATGTAGCTTCAAATGACATATCTGCCTTTACAAACTATGGTTTTGGCTAAGTTATCTAAGCACCTAATTCTAATTTTAAAAGATGAGCATAATGATACCCATTATTCACAGTTGTTGGGTTAAATTAAATGCTGTAGGCAACACAACCAGCTCCTAAGCTTGGGGGTTCATCCAAAGTAGACCCACACTTATTGAGGGAGTACAGGAAATACAGGGAGAAAATTGAGGAGTAAGAAAAGAAAAGAGAGCAAATACAGGGCAAGACTATGTTTTTTAACTTTAAATTTTCTTTATTTACATTTCCAATGTTATCCCCTTTCCAGGTCTCCCCTCGGGAACCCCCCTATCCCATCTCCCCTTCCCCTGCTTCTATGGGGATACTCACCCACCCACCCATCCACCCCTGCCTCCCTGCCCTGGCATTTGCATTCCCCTACACTGGGGCATCGAACTATTAAGACTGCTGCTGGAGTGATACAAGTTTAATGACTTTGGAAAGCTCTAGGAACTGTTATAATCAATCCCAATCCAGGATGAAGTCAGTGAGAGTATATACCCACTTCTGTTAGTCATTGATCAAGGGCTACTCCTGGGATTAAAATTTTCTCAGGTGTTATAACTAATTGTTGGGAGGTAGAAAGGCTTTCTAGACAAACTTATCAGGCTGGGATTTTTCTGAGCACAGTAAATTACAAAGTCTGAAGACTGAGGTTGGTACATGGACAGAATTGTAGCAAAAATTCTCATCAACTATTCATCCTTTTTTTATTGTTGTTGTTGTTGTTGTTGTTGACCAGTTACTAATACATATTGGTAGCACTAAGATTGATTTCAATTCTTGCACTATTTGTGTGCTTTCTGCTCAGAAAGAATATTCCTCTACAATTTAAAAGCCAATGGGGACTAATATAAATTTGTTGAATTGGGTTTACTTCTGCTGTACTGCCTCAGTCTCAGGGCCATGAGCCTGACATGGCTGACCTCCACCTGAACACTGACATCTATAAATCCACACAAAACACTCCAAGGTACAGTCCTGATGAATACCCAAGAGTTCCATGTCCTTTTCCATTTGATTGGTTTTGAAACTGGTGTCCTCATGTAGCTCAGGAAGGTCTGGAACTCACAATTCTTTTGCCTCAGCCTCCTAAGTGCTGTGTTCAGAGACATGAACTACCACACCTGCCCAGAAGTTCAATTTTTGATGTTAAACAGTGCAAACTGTAATATTCCTGCTATTTTGTCCATGTTAATTCCCAAATGCCAGACTCTTTAGACCCCCCCCCCATTCTGACCTATGCTCCTATTATACATGCTTTTCTGTTTCCCATCTCCTGGCTTAGTTCTATCTATTCATTTTGAAACATTTACTGGTAATATTTGGAGATGACCTGAAGCCTCTGACTTGTCAATGAGAACAGTAATTTGAAACATGGCAGGATGCTATTTCTAATTCTCTTCATCAAAACCCTTGAAACCTGGACTTTCTCCCTGTATTCATCATAAAACTATGCAGGGTAGTATTACTATGATCTTCTGATGATCAATGCTTAAATATCAGAGGGCTGGTAAGATGACTCAGCGGATCAAGGTACTTGCCATGCAAGCTTGGCAATCTGAGTTTGATACTCAGACCCACATGAAATTAGATTGAAAGAGCTGACTCCACAAACTCATCCTCTGACCTCCATATGCACTACAAGCAATGTGTCCCCACCCCACTATGTGTGTACAATATATACTTAGCTTAACTCTACCATGGCCTCCTTTCTTGGTCCATAGCATTTTTTCCAATAATGCTAACTTATTTTCATATTCCTGAATTTATCTGGAATCATTATTCTCAGCAAATAATTAAGCTTTCACTTTTGTAAAGAAGAAGAAGAAGAAGAAGAAGAAGAAGAAGAAGAAGAAGAAGAGGAGGAGGAGGAGGAGGAGGAGGAGGAGGAGGAGGAGGAGGAGGAGGAGGAGGAGGAAGACCATTGATCAAAATTTCTTCATACATCTTGTCTTCAATTCAGTCTCCATCCTTTTTCCTGATATTCTGAAGGAGGCTATTGGGTCTTTTGTCCTATTGTCTAGATTTTTCCTTTCTGACCTTCTCAAAAATCTTGCCATCTTAATTCTGTCTTATTTCTTTGAACTTGAAGCTTTCAATTACTATTCAATATGTAAACCTGCCTGGATCTAAATCAGTTAAAGATAAATAAATACAAAACAAAATGATATCTCAATCCCACTGCTTGGTATTTGGCCTTTTAATAGAGAAGCCTGGCCTTTGTCCCCGCCTTCTGGGAGGTAAGTTCTAAACCACTGGAATTTCTGGAGTGATAGGAATGCCTTTACTATGTCTGGAAACTATGTCCAGGGAGGGGAAACAAAATTATTTCAACCATGGGGGCAATCAAGCAACCAATCCATGCTTCTATATGAAAGCATTAATACAACGTCTGAGCAACACAGTTTGATTAGTTTCCCAGGAGGGCAATACTCTGAATATTTTTACATATAAATACTGGGAAGATAACACATGGTAAATCAGTTGAAACTTTATAATTGTAATGTGTGTGTGTGTGTGTGTGTGTGTGTGTGTATGTGTGTGTGTGTGTGCAAGTCTGCACATGTATGTCTTATTTTGTTTATCTTAATTTGAATTCTATCTGAAGAATGAACCATAACTGAAGATTAGCAGTATCAATGAGTTTTGTTAGTGTTTCTCATGAATATCTGAAATTCCAGGATGCTTTTGGGAAGCCTTGGCACTAGGAGTAGATCATCTTATGGTCTCTTCCCAGGAAATCTGTATATCAGGAGAGTCTGTCCTTTCCTGTCAGATTCAACAGCTTCTTCACATCTACTCCAAAGGATCTCCTTCCATTATTTTCTTCCCTGTTATATAACTTTAGTTTCTTCTTTAGTGATCCTCTTTTCTTCCATACTCACAAAGAAGACTTAGGGCCTCCAAATAGAACTTTGAGCCCCTCCAAACGTGGAAAAGCATCCCTGACCTTACCAAAGAAACTTGAGTTCCTTCACTTTTAAACTTCTGTTGAAATTAAATTTCCTGTGTGACAGCTATATTAGTTCTTGCTGACCTTTTGAGCATTTGGTGTTTATATTTTGTCACTTTCAGCTCAATTCTCATCACTCCTCTAGTCTGAACCTCAGTATTTCTCTTCTGCCATTATCCTGATCAACACAGCCTCCTGGTAACACTATCTTTATGATGATAAAATTATTCTTTCAACACTAGCCCTCATATTCAGTTATTAACTACTGCTACATTGACATCAGCATGTTTTCCTTTCCTTTTCTTTCCTTTCCTTTCCTTTCCTTTCCTTTCCTTTCCTTTCCTTTCCTTTCCTTTCTTTTCCTTTCCTACTCCACACATTTACATTTCTACTTCCTTGATTTGAGATTTTACTATTTCTCAGCTAGAGATTCTATGTCTTACTACTGCTTTCTAGCTTCTAGTACTGCTGCAATAAAAATGCACTCATCTTCCCACCAAGCTTGAAAGTATTGTCTATCTGACTAAAACCTCAACTATCTCCCCTTTGCCTGGATAACAAAGTTTGAGATTATCAGTAAAGCACATGAAGTCCTTTGTGATCCCACCCATGCCTGGCACAAAACCTTCTGAAATTTCCAACTTCATACATTTTTCTTTAAAAAGCTAAATAGATTGGAAACACATACACACAAAGCATACACTCTATGCCTTTTATTTGTATTCCTTTAATAATGCTGTTTCTCCAGCCATCGGTGGTTTTCTCTTCTTACTTCATTGAAGTCAAACTATCACTATTTGCAGATGATATGTTAGTATACTTAAGTGACCCAAAAAACTTCACCAGAGAACTCCTACAGCTGATAAACAACTTCAGCAAAGTGGCTGGTTATAAAATCAACTCAAGCAAATCAGTAGCCTTCCTGTACTCAAAGGATAAGCAGACTGAGAAAGAAATTAGAGAAATGACACCTTTCACAATAGCCACCAACAATATAAAGTATCTTGGTGTAACTCTAACCAAACAAGTGAAAGATCTGTATGACAGGAACTTCAAGTCCCTGAAGAAAGAAATCGAAGAAGACCTCAGAAGATGAAAAATATTTCTTGCTCCTGGATTGGCAGGATCAATATAGTAAAAATGGCCATCTTGCCAAAAGCAATCTACAGATTCAATGCAATCCCTATCAAAATCCCAACTCTGTTCTTAATAGAGTTAGAAAGAGCAATTCTCAAATTCATCTGGAATAACAAAATACCCAGGATAGCTAAAAAAAACTGTTTTTAACAGTAAAAGAACTTCTGGGGGAATCAGTATCCTGGACTTCAAGCAATACTACAGATCAATAGTGTTTAAAACTGCATGGTATTGGTACAGTGACAGGCAAGTAGATCAATGGAATAGGATTGAAGACCCAGAAAGGAACCCATACACCTATGGTCACTTGATCTTTGACCAAGGAGCTGAAAACTTCCATTGGAAAAAAGATAGCCTTTTCAATAAATGGGGAAATTTCAACTGGATGTCAGCATGCAGAAGAATGCAAAGTGATCCATTCTTATCTCCTTGTAATAAGTTCAAATCCAAGTGGATCAAGGACCGCCACATAAAACCAGACACACTGAAACTAATAGAAAAGAAACTGGGAAAGACCCTGGAGGACATGGGCACAGGGGGAAATTTCCTGAACAGAACACCAATAGCTTGCGCTCTAAGATCAAGAATTGACAAATAGGACCTCATAAAATTACAAAGTTTCTGTAAGGCAAAGGACACTGTCAGAAGGACAAAACATCAATCAACTAATTGGAAAAAGATCTTCATCAACCCTACATCTGACAGAGGGCTACTATCTAATATATACAAAGAACTCAAGAAGTTAGACCCCAGAAAACCAAATAACCCTATTGAAAATGGGACACAGAGCTAAACAAAGAATTTTCACCTGAAGAACTTTGGATGGCTGAGAAGCACCTTAAGAAATGTTCAACATCATTAGTCATTAGGGAAATGCAAATCAAAACAACCCTGAGATTTCTCTTCACACCAGTCAGAATGGCTAAGATTAAAAACTCAGCAGATAGCAGGTGTTGGAGGAAATGGAGAAAGAGGAACACTCCTCCACTGCTGGTGGGATTGCAAGATGGTACAACCACTCTGGAAATCAATCTGGCAGTTCCTCAGAAACCTGGACACAACATTTCCACAGGACCCTGCTATACCACTCCTGAGCATATACCCAGAGGATTCCCTGGCATGCAATAAAGACACATGCTCCACTATGTTCATAGCAGCCTTAATTATAATAGCCATAAGCTGGGAAATAACCCAGATGTCCCTCAATGGAGGAATGGATACAGAAAATGTGGTATATATACACAATGGAATACTACTCAGCAATTAAAAACAATGAATTCATAAAATTTTTAGGCAAATGGTCGGAACTGGAAAATATCATCCTAAGTGAGGTAACCCAATCACAAAAAAATACACATGAAATGCAGTCACTGATAAGTGGATATTAATTAGCCCAGAAGCTCTGAATACCCAAGACACAATTAACATATCAAATCATCCCCAAGAAGAAAGAAAGAGAGGTCCTTGGTCCTGGAAAGGCTTGATCCAGCATTGTAGGGGATTGCCAGGACAGAGAAATGGGAGGGGGTTGATTGGGGAAAGGGCAGAAGGAAGAGGGCTTATGGGACTTATAGGGAGGAGGAAACCAGGAAAGGGGAAGGCATTTGGAATGTAAACAAAGAATATAGAAAATAAAAAAAAGAAAGAAAAAAAAAGAAACTTGAGATACGACACTGCACTTTAGATATAACAATGCCCTGAAAATTTCTCCAGATATTATAATGTACCAATATATTAAAATTACCTATTTAGTTCCCTATTCACTTACTAGATTATAAAATCTTTAAGGATAGGGATCCCATCTGAGTAGTTAGAAAAATACCTGAAATCAGCTGAATCTGTAATTTTTAGAAAGATATTTTGCAAAAATACTAAATAAAATTTTTGCTAACCGAATCCAAGAGCACATCAAAACGATCATCCACCATGATCAAGTAGGCTTCATCCCAGGGATGCAGGGATGGTTCAATAAACGGAAATCCATCAATGTAATCCACTACATAAACAAACTGAAAGAAAAAAAACCACATGGTCATCTCATTAGATACTGAAAAAGCATTCGACAAAATTCAGCATCCTTTCATGCTAAAAGTCTTGGAAAGAGCAGGAATTCAAGGCCCATACCTAAACATAGTAAAAGCAATCTACAGCAAACCAGTAGCCAACATCAAAATAAATGGAGAGAAACTTGAAGCATTCCCACTAAAATCAGGGACTAGACAAGGCTGCCCTCTCTCTCCATATCTTTTCAATATAGTACTTGAAGTTCTAGCAAGAGCAATTAGACAACATAAGGAAGTCAAAGGGATACAAATTGGAAAGGAAGAAGTGAAACTATCATTATTTGCAGATGATATGATAGTTTACCTAAGCAACCCAAAAAACTCCACCAGAGAACTTCTACAGCTGATAAACAACTTCAGCAAAGTGGCAGGTTATAAAATTAACTCAAGCAAGTCAGTGGCCTTCTTGTACTCAAAGGACAAGCAGGGTGAGAAAGAAATTAGGGAAATAACACCCTTCACAATAGCCACAAACAACATAAAGTATCTGGGCGTAACTCTAACCAAACAAGCGAAAGATCTATACAACAGGAACTTCAAGTCCTTGAAGAAAGAAATCGAAGAAGACCTCAGAAGATGGAAAAATATTTCTTGCTCCTGGATTGGCAGGATCAATATAGTAAAAATGGCCGTCTTGCAAAAAGCAATATACAGATTCAATGCGATCCCCATCAAAATCCCAACTCAATTCTTCATAGATCTAGAAAGAGCAATTCTCAAATTCATCTGGAGCAACAAAAAACCCAGGATAGCTAAAACTATTCTCAACAATAAAAGGACTTCTGGGGGGAATCAATATCCCTGACCTCAAGCAGTACTACAGAGCAATTGTGTTAAAAACTGCATGGTATTGGTATAGCAACAGGCAAGCAGATCAATGGAACAGGATTGAAGACCCAGAAATTAACCCACAGACTTATGGTCACTTGATCTTTGATAAAGGAGCCACAACCATCCGATGGAATAAAGATAGCCTTTTCAACAAATGGTGCTGATTCAACTGGAGGTCAACATGCAGAAGAATGCGAATTGACCCACTCTTATCTCTTTGCACTAAGATCAACTCCAAGTGGATCAAGGACCTCCACATAAAACCAGACACACTGAAACTATTAGAAAAGAAACTTGGGAAGACCCTGGAGGACTTGGGCACAGGGGAAAAGTTCCTGAACAGAACACCAATAGCTTATGCTCTAAGATCAAGAATCGACAAATGGGACCTCATAAAATTACAAAGTTTCTGCAAAGCAAAGGACACTGTCAGAAGGACAAAACGGCAACCAACAAAGTGGGAAAAGATCTTCACCAACCCCACATCTGACAGAGGGCTAATATCCAATATATACAAAGAACTCAAGAAGTTAGACCCCAAAGAACCAAATAACCCTATCAAAAAATGGGGCACAGAGCTAAACAAAGAATTTTCACCAGAAGAAATTCGGATGGCCGAGAAACACCTTAAAAGATGTTCAACATCATTAGTCATCAGGGAAATGCAAATCAAAACAACCCTGAGATTCCACCTCACACCAGTCAGAATGGCTAAGATTAAAAACTCAAGAGACAACAAGTGCTGGCGAGGATGTGGAGAAAGAGGAACACTCCTCCACTGTTGGTGGGATTGCAAAATGGTAAAACTGCTCTGGAAATCAGTTTGGTGGTTCCTCAGAAAATTGGGCATGCCACTTCCAGAGGACCCTGGCATACCACTCCTGGGCATATACCCAGAGGATTTCCCTGCATGCAATAAAGACACATGCTCCACTATGTTTATAGCAGCCTTGTTTATAATAGCCAGAAATTGGAAGGAGCCCAAATATCCCTCAAAGGAGGAATGGATACAGAAAATGTGGTATATTTATACAATGGAATACTACTCAGCAATTAAAAATAATGAATTCATGCAATTTGTAGGTAAATGGTTAGACCTGGAAAATATCATCCTGAGTGAATTAACCCAATCACAAAAGAATGCACATGAAATGCAATCACTGATACGTGGATATTAATGAGCCCAGAAGCCCTAAATACTCAAGACACAAATAGCAAGTCAAATGATTCCCAAGAAGAAGAAAGGAGAGGACCCTGGGCATGTAAAGATTGCATCCAGTTTAGTAAAGAAACCGAGGGGGGAGGGGGAATGATTGGGGAAATAGTTGGGGGGAGAGGAACTATGGGAACTATGGTGGGTGGGAACTGGGAAAGGGGAAAGCCTTTGGAATGTAAACATAGAATATAGAAAATAAAAATAATATATATATATACATATGTATATATATATATATATATATATATATATATATATATACTACATCTCTAATAGTCATTTTGTTATTCTTAAGCAGCGATGCTTACCCTCATAAAAAGCCTTCTACAATAGAGGTTCATATAGTGCAGTTAGCTCTGGTGGTTCATCATTTTAGTCTCAAAAAGTTATATTTTGAATTGCCTTATGCTGCTGTCCCAATTGATGCTATTTTGGTAGGAACTGATTTAGGAATGTGTATCCATATATATATATATGTATGTATATATATATATATATATATATATATATATAAATTTTTTATTTAAATATTTACAATTTTATTCTTAGCAATGTCTCTTTGAGAAAAAACGTTCTCAAAAACTTAAAACAAAAATATTAAAAACAATTTGTTACATACCAATGGTCACCATGGAAATATTTTCAACATAAAGCTAGAAGTATGAAGTTTAAAATAAACTATAGTGCACATATAAAACTTTTTAGATTATGCCATTTTCAGTAAAAAAAAGTTAAGATATAAAATTTTCTGCAAATTTAGAATAATCTTAGCTATACAAAATGTTTCAGGAAAAACACAGGAAAAAATGGTAGTTAACTATGGTTATAATTTCATTTTATAGTCCAAGTTGTGTACAGTTGACATGTATGATGTTTTTCATAAGAATAATTGTAGCTCTTGCTTCTTTCTCCTTTTTGTTTAGGGTTTGTCATTATTGTAGTTTTAAGAAAACATCACCTTTCTCATATGGAATAAAAGTAGGATACACTCAATTAATTTCAGGCAGAATAAACCAGATTCAAACAAATATGAGCCAATTTTTATACAAAGCTACTGATACAATGAATCTACTGAGACCTCTACCAAGGCATAGAGATATCACAGAAAATACACAGAGGGATCCAAATCCTAGAGACTAGTTCACTAGGAAGCCTCAATCTCCAACCATACTTCCTTGACTTCACTCTAAGGGTCATAACAGAAACACAAGACTTACTCCATCTTTAACCATTTTAGTTTTCCATAGTAGCCTTACTTTTATCATTAGCTTGTTTGTCCTTGACATCTACATTCCTTTGATTCATCTCTCTTTCTTGCCGTTACTCCACCTTTCTCCTAGGCAGAAGCCAGTGACTCCCACACTTGTTTTTCTTTTCTTTAAATCCCTTTGAGTGTGAGTATGTGAGCATGTATGTATGGGCATGTGCTTGTGGTTGCCCATGGAGTCTAGAAGAGGATGTCAGATGCCCTAGAGCTGGAGTTACAGAGTTATAGACAGTCCTGAGGCATACATCCAGTGTAGAATTATGAGTATTCCATTCCCTCCCTTCCCCTGGTTTTTCTTTTACTTTCCTCTCTTCCTCTTCTTGCTGATAAGTATGTGGATGTTCTTGTGAGTGAGAGTGGGAACATGGGTGACAAGTAATGCAGGTGAAATCAAGGAACACCCTTAAGTGTTCCTTCTTGGCTTTCCTGTCATTTGAAACAAGGTCTCTTTTCAATGCTGTGTACAGCAGGGCTGAGGGCCCACATGTTTCTAGGATTCTGTCTGCCTGTCCTGCCCTAGGGGCACTGCAAGGAGCATGAGCACCTACACACTTAGCCTTACATGGTTCTGAGAATTAGACCTCATGTCCTCAGGTTTTACATACTAAACCATTTCCCTGACTGTCTCTTATATCCTTTTATCTCATGTCTTTGTCACACTTACATCATTGGTATTTGGAATACATCAGCCCAATTTCTTCTTCTATGAATGGAAATGGAGGTTTTTGTTTTTTTTACCTAACAGATACAAGCAAATTACAATCCCTTTTCTAAGGTCAATAACAAGAAAACCATTTGATATAGCTTAATGATATATCCAAGATAAGAAAATGATAGAGCTTTAAGTTCTTCTGAAGAATCAGAAGTTTATCTATAGAAACTATAAACAGGATGCCTCCTCTGGCATGCTTTACAGAATTCTAGTTTATAGCTAATATAGAACTATGAAATGTCAAGAGAACATTTTAAACCGAACATCTTAAGGTACAGGTAGGAACATGGAGATACTCAGTACTTCACTCAAGGTTAGAGACTGGCAACTAGGACTAGGGCCTTATTGATACCATGGCAACAATTTCTAGTGTCTGCAACTAAAGAGAAAGCAGCTGCTTTCTTAAATGTTTTAGAAGAGGAGGCCTTACTAAGATTTTCAGCTTCAACTAATGAAAACAGGTTCTGTTTTGGGGAAAGATTTAGGGACTCAGAACTACTTTGACCCTGAGGTTATTCCCAGAGGATGTGTTGGAAAAGCAAATAAGAGTCAATTACTATTTTGACTTCAATTAGCTGGGGAAAAAATTGAAACCATTGCCTCCTTTCATCTCTTGAATGCTGTTGACTAAAGGAAAGGCTGATTAGAGCTCTTAGTCTGGAATGCTGAGCAGCTCTGGGCAAGAATCCTGCATTCCAAGCTGACCCTGCCCCACTAGGAACAACAGGGTGAAAACAGGCATTGATCACACAGACCCAACTCTCTACTACCCTTTTGCAAATAGAGCCTGTTTACTAAGATTTCTATAAAAGGTATTTATCTAATTAGAGAGTGTTTCCCTCTTTTACTAGTGAGCAATTAGACCATACTTTAGTACATTAAGGAGTTTTTGTAAATCCAACTGCAAGCATATAAATTCTGTAATTGTGTAATTGTACATTGGGCACAAAACCATGTTTTCTCTTCTATTTTGGCTTGACCATTTTTAAAAGCAATTTGGGGTTTTCTAAGCTAATGTTAATGTAGTGAGTGTTTTTAAAGCATAGGGTAATACATATAATTTATCCATTCTTTGGTCTTAAATCAGAACCAGAAAATTACACAAATTCTATACAAACATCAACTACTTATTCTGTCTTTCTTCATCTCAAAGCTAGGTGAAAATTCTTTTGTTTTGTGATTATTTTTGAGGTATGGTGTTAACATTATATTATTCTTTAGCATAGAAAATATAAGACTATTATGGTCAAATAATTTTATAAACCTTCATTTAAGCTTCCTGGAACTCATATACATAAACTGAATTTATCTTAATTAAATTATGTTTGCACTACAGGAATAATGAAGAAAAGTAATGATCATGAGGAAATTCCATTTAAAAAATAGGATAAAAGAAAATTAAAAAGTTGCAGTATGAATCAGAGCAAATTAATGAAGAACCAGAAATTTAACAAGTAAAATACAACTCAGTTTGAATATCAGATTTGTTAGGTTAAACATTATAATAGATCAAAACATAATATTGTCAACATTTGACATTTTTACTTAGTTAAAGGTAAAATTGTACGCATGTGAAAGGGGGGAAAAGAGAGTGTAATAAGAAAGAACAATTGAGGGAGGAAACACCATAAAAGTATATTGTTGGCATGTTGTAATGAAATTCTTTACTTCATAAAAGCAGCATATGCTAATGAGAAGCAATGCCCAGTTGAAAAAGGAAATAACAACATGATCAAATTCTTCTAAATTGAATCCTATGTGGAAGGTGCTGGAAACTAGCCATTAAATTGTTGACATGCTTCATTATTAGTTCTACTACTTACATCGATAGGCAAAACTCTATTTTTCCTTCTGGGGTAAATGGGTATGTTAAATTAGAATTCCATTTTTTTAAAAAAAATAGAAATACATAATACTATAAAATTTTCATAAACACTAAAAATATTTAAGTGCACTGAAGTAGACAATAGTAAACTGTCTGATCAGATGGTAATAATACCACCAAGAACTATTACTATTTATTGAATATATATTATGACTCACACGTTTAATGCATTTCTCACATTATCTCAATTTATTTGTATACCATGGACATAAGAAGTGGTGTGCTTTTTAAACAACTGTTTTAGAATGCAAAATGTCTGAATTTGTTGTGTTTTCTGACCTCCATAGCATAAATAATTTTGCCTTGTTTGAATTCCAGCTACTAATTTGACTTCACAAAAATGGTTGAACTAGGAGGAGATGTGCCATAGCCTGCTAGTATGTAGTAGTTTCATTGTACCAACTACCATAGGCATAAGTCATCCCTAAGCTCAGAGTATAGTAAAATAATTAGAAAGTGATAAGTACTGGTCACTTATTATTTTCATATGAAATTTATGTAATTAAGTATGTTTTGATGGATAGGTTTAAAAACCAGCTCACAAAATTGCTGAACATTTACATTTTCAGGGATGCCACCATAGATGAGGTTGCTTTTGCTATTCATTTTCACTGAAAATAAGAAATAATAATACAGAAACGTTAAGTAACTTGTAAAAGTTATACACTAGTAAATTCAAATCTTGATTGGCCAAACTAGAAACCTTAGTCCTTAATTCTTAAGTTAACTTTCATGTAATCTAAGAAGTGCAGTTTTACTTGTAGATGAATTGAGCCTACGCAAGGCTAAAAGTAAAAGGCAATTTGTGAATTTAAAGTTCTGTCTCCTAAGAGAAGAACTGTTGGGAGTAAAGACTCAGGTCATTGGTGACAGGTTTCTGTTTCATGACATTGTCTAAGATTAGTCAGAAAGGGCTAGTAATTCAGAAGAGTGTCAGAATGGTGAGTGTATCCAATCTATTAGACATAAGCAAGGAGCACTGAGGGGTGAAAGACGCATGGGAGGGGCTCATTAGTCTGTAACATGCAAGGAATTCTGTCTTCTTGATTTGTCTGCAATGGGGTTCCTGTAGATTATGAAAGATATCACCAGACATTCTCCCAATATTTTTTTCCAGATAAATGAACACGAACTTGATAGGATCCCTAGGTAATGTCTATTGCATTCTTTCTTATTTTTGGCCACAGCAGGTCTGAACAAGAGAGGACAACGTTCAAGAATCTTTTCTTGTCTTCCACCTTGTTGAGACAGGATCTTTCTTGTACTACAAGCTAGTGGGCCCATGAGTTTCTGGGCAATTTTTTCTGTTTCCAATTCCCATTTTTTTAGCAGGAATGCTGCAATTACAGATATACACCACTGCATCAGGGTTTTTATGTAGGTTTTGGGGATTGAACTTGAGTCTTCAGGTTTTGATGGCTAGGGCTTTTACCCACTGAGCCATCTTCTAGAGCCAACAGCTATGTATTTTTTAATTAAAAAAAGTGTGTTTGTTCCCTAGAGCTGGGTTTAAAGCAAAATTTTTTTCTGAAAATTACTTTCTCTGGAAATAACGTCTCTTATCATCAATTCTTGTTTTAGAATGGGCTTCAAAAAATTCACAGTGGGACATGTAAACAAGATAGTATTTTTTCAGTTTTTACATCAAACTGTAAGTTAAACTTATAAAGTACTTTAGAATTGAAAAATAGAATAGAAATGGCCTTTTTGCTTAATAGACAATGAGTAATCTAGGAAAATTGTTCTAATCGTTCTTAGAGTTTTTGCCTCAAGCTGAGACTATATATATATATATATATATATATATATATATATATATATATAAATATATGTATATATATATATACATATATATACACACACTATGGATATACATATAATATATATATATGGTATTATATTTTGATAAATCTTTGAATTCGTGTGTTGATAACTTTGCAATACCCTTATTAGAAATACTGCTTTCCTCTGTTTTTTTCATTTTTTATTGTTTCATGTCATATACATGTACTTATGTTCATATGAATACACAGGTATATGCTGCTGCTGCTTACAGTTGTATAGATTTATGGATGCCAGAGATTGATGACAGGTGTCTTCCTCAATTTCTTCCCATCTTGTTTTTTGAGACAATCTCTTCACTGACCTTAGATCTTACAGCAGCAGCTAGGCTGGTAGGCCAGCAGGTTCTAGGGCCCCTTCCTTTTTTTGTTTCTTCATGCAGGTGGCATGCTAAGTCTTTTCTGTGGGTGCTGGAATCTAAACTCAGGTCTTTCCACTTGCACAGCAAGCACTTTAACTACTGAGTCATCGCCCCAGCCCCCACAATTTTATTTTTGCAAACACATACTTCATAATCTTCATAGCGTTGTAGTTGCCATTTCAAATCACATCCTCACAGATCTAGTAACAGCTCTCATGTTCACTTAGGATAAAAGTACAGAGAAATCCAAGGTCTAGAGGGGATAATATCTTGCAGATAAACTTCTTACTAATTTTGAACATGTCATTTATGTGATATGTTCAACATCATCTATATGTGACATAAACAAAGTTCTTGTTGGCAATTTAAGCTTTCTGGAAATAACTTTTCAACCTAGCCAAAAAATAAAAAAATGATGTCAGTGAACTAATCAAAACACCGGACTCAGAAGGCTGGTTTTCCTCTCCACTGAGCTGCTAATATTGTTAGTATCTTCTCTAGTATGAAGATCTGTTCTCCAATCTTGATAACATATGGGTATTTTCAAAGTAAAAAAAAAAAAAGCTTTTTTCATTAATGGGTTGTTTAGTTCTTAAATTATGAGACCACATCCTTACAGAGTCCATTTGTCTCATGGTCCTACCCTACAACTCTCTTGTTCTGTTTGGGGAGGCAATATGCATAAAAGCATGAAGGAGAAAAGCCCAGGATTTTCTGCATTTTGACAACAATATCCTAAACTCTCCAAATGTGACTTAACTTTTAATTTGTGGACCCCATTTTTATCACCAACTCCCAAGTCCTTCCATTCTCAAGAGACAGCCTTGATGAGGCTAAGCCCGTTTCTGTCCCTAATGCTCTATGGTAGCTGATTTGAAAGATTCAAAAAGAAAAGGTTTGCACAGGCAAGAGGCTCCTTTCAGATTGAATGAGTCCTCAGCATATCCTTCTTAATCAGCTGGGAACAATAATCATGACTTTACAGGGTTTTAATCTCCAGGAGCCCTTTCCATTTTTGCCTCTTTTGACCTGATGGACTGAGACTGAGCCTGGCCATCTAAACACCTTCCCAACTTACTTCACAGTGCTTTACTCTGTAGCAGTCAGTCCTTCCCCACCCTGCAATGGAAACACTAGTAGAGTTTACAAGATAGGATTAATTAGTTAGTAGGCCAGTCTTACCAGATATATTTGTGTTTCAGAAATCACCTCTGTCTCCCTTCTCCCACCCCCTTCCCCAATCCCCACTGTTTACTGTGCATTAAAACCAAAAAGTGTGAACTAACTGATGTATAAGTTTCTTCCCAGTGCTGAAATTGTTTGACTTGCTGATTCTAGGAGTTAATAATGCTTTTAGTTCAAAGGTGGACCTAGGCACTTAGCAGGGTCAAAAGGTATCTCCTGGTAGTAAAGGTATCTTGTTACTTTCAACTACACTTTCCCTCAAATTGCAGTCTTGTTGGTTGTCTTTCACTCCATGTTTATGTAGCTTCCAGAGTTAGCAAAGGAAAAAGTTAATTTTCCTTTGTTCAAACTGGGGCCCTGGGATTGGGTGCCTACTTAGTATATATGAGGTCTTGGGCTTGATCCCCAGCATAAACAAACAAACAAACAAGAATCTGGACAGGACATGAGGAATTCAGAAGGGACATAGATTTTTTTCTCTGTGGCCATTATTGTATACAAAGTAAGCCATAGAGTTCAACAGCATTATTCTTTACCAACTTCTCACACATAGAAATTTCATAACAACATTTGAAATCCTAAGTATTTCCCTCAATAATAGCAGTAGTTGTCAGTTACTGCACAAATCTTTTATGCCAGGCAAATCTGCATGACTCATTTTAGGCATTATCTCACTTACTTCAACTCTAACACCATCTTAAGTCCACAAATGCTAAAAGGGCTCAGAGAGTCCTAGTAATTTGCACTGACTCATACAGCCAATATTTCAGAGCCAGGATTAGCACAAGGCTTCATCAATTCCTTCAGTCCATCTGTTTTACACTATGTCATTAATTTTCAAATTATGTTCCAACAGAATCCTAAATGTCTCCTGGAGATGATCATTATCTAGAGGGGGTGGGGGAGGCAAGAAGGAACAAGTATGGCGAATGGGCTGTACTCCTATCTGCATCTTGTTTGTCTCACTCACCTGCCAGTTTTAAGCCTCGATCACATTTCTTCGGCTATTTTGGGTTTTGAGATTCTATGATGCCCTTTCCAACACCACTACAGCCATAGAACTTTTGTACACTTGTATCTGAAATTTGCATATGTTAATTGACCATGCAACTGAAGATTGAATAATAAAAAAGCAAATTATTGTACATCATTATGTTGTTTTTGCTATAGATTCAGAAATGTTCTTGTAGAAGTTGATTATTCAGAGGCATGCAAAACTGAATCATCAGAAAAAGAAAAAAAAAACAAAGCTATCTGGCCTACACTACTGCTTGACTTCTCTCAAAAAGCAAATTAGGTTTAGACAAGATGATCATTTGATGCGTGATGGCTGTTAGCTGAACAAAATATACTCTTCCATTTCCTTCCAAAAGGATCATTTTCTTAATCAGAGGTAACACAACTGACTTTCAAAGAGAGGATTGTTCACCTTTTTCTCATTTATTAAGAGAATTCATAGCTGCTTTTTTTAAAATTAGGTAAAACTATTTAGAAACCTGAGCAGAGATCAGTTTTAATTTGTATTTTTTTTATTTCTCTCAACTGCACAACTCTTTTATGCCAAAATAAATGGTGATATTCCTCAAGAGACTTCTTATTTTTCTCATGATATTATTTTATTTCTTTAGGAATTTCCTTTTTTGTTAGATATTTTCTTTATTTGCAATACAAATGTTATCCCCTTTCCTGGTCTCCCCTCTGAAAATACCCTATCCCATCCTCCTTCCCCCTTCTTCTATAAGGGTGCTCCCCCACTCACCAACCCACTCCTGCTTCCCCGTCCTGGCATTCCTGAGATACACATATGTCCATATCCTGGCATATGCAAAGAGAATGGCATTCCTGAGATACTCATATGTCCATATCCTGGCATATGCAAAGAGAATTCGGGATACTAAGACCTCCAGTATTTTAGATGAATATATTGGAACATGACATCATGGTAGAATTCAGGAGGCATCACCATGAAATGTTTCACTTCAGCTTATTGAGTACTTTAAACTGAAAGAACTGGCAAAATTACTCTGATGTTTCTTGTCATTCTCTGAAGCAGGTTGTAATCCCTGGGAGAATTTTTCTAGTTTTTCCCTAAAGTAAGTGAGACGCTCTACTTTGAGATGTGTCCCCATTATGCCCAGAGGAAAATGGTGTGTATACTTGTTAAGATGGATGACCATGGACAAAGAATCTGAACAAAGGCATCTTCCTAGTTTCCCCCAGTCTATCAACCAAACTGCTCTTATTCTAGTATACACAACAATGGCATCAAACCCAGTTTAAAAAAAAAACCTACTATAATCTAACAGTTTCTTTGACTCTCCACTTCTTCATAACATGTCCCAAGTCACAAAAGCTCATAGTCATACATTTTCAGATTTTCTATTGTTGATCTGTCTTTTGTTATAGAGACATCAGCCATGAATCTAGGATGGGCAGATTAAAGTTGTTTTTTTTTTTTTCCTTTCCTTACAATTGTCAAATATCTTGGTGCAAGAGCAAGTTGCCCTTGGAAAATCTGCTTGTTTAATCTGTTTACTAAACAACAGTCACTCTATTAATCAAATATGTTTTATGGATAACCAGAGAGGAGAATCAAAGATACTCAGAAAATGAATGATTTCTTGGCAAAAAACATATAAAACAGATTCCAGTACAGATTATTAAATCATAGCTTTAGAAAGTTGATTTAGTCCTGTTGATTTTAGCATTGTCAATTAGAGAACCTAAGATATAGATACCACCCAGTGTATCATCCAAAGAGATGAGGCATTTAGCTCATGGCAGTAGTTGGCTGTTTCTTTCAGGAGTGACTCTGCCCTATATATTCAGGAATTAGAACTTCATCAAGAGGGAATACTTGTTTAAGAGTATTGTGGTGTGAGATTCTCTATCATAAATGAAACTAAAAGCACATTCTGAAGAGACAGGACTGAATTTGTGTAATGTTTATTCATAAGCGTTTTGTGGAATGGTTATCTTAGGAAGAGGGAGGGAAAATAGTGATGCCCTGGGGAGGAAACGAACAGTCCCTGAAGAAAGGCATTGACCTTCATATGGTTTGTTAGGATAGTTGTAGGAATCTTAGTAGTGTCTCTTGCTTCCAAGGATGCTCTATGAACAGTTTATGGCAGGGAACTGACAGACTGTGAAAACAGTGACACTCTTTGCCTTAATGGCACTTTTGTATGGCACATCTTTTAAGAATTGTAAAACTTGGTTGTAAGAATAGAAGTGCAGGTGCACTGTTGTGCTTCCCCATATACAGGGGCTGGGGAATACTCAGTGCTGTAAATGCTAAAAAAGGGAAAACCTTGCAACTTGTCTCTTCCATAAGAGGTAAATGAAGTGATTGAGAAAAAAATTAGTCATCAATGTCAATGAATGAGTGCACTTTGGTATGGAATATTGTGGATAGTGAAAACAAGTTGTCCCCTTCTACTACAGATTGCTTGTGGCATTACATCTGCTCCTCCAAACAAGTCTGATGAGGATGGGAAAAAACTAAAGTTTCTAGAGATAAAGTAACATGTTCATGGTGATCAGCTGAGGATTGCAATTAAACTCATAGATGCCTGGATCCATATTTAAGAATCTCTTATCAGTTTTCCAATATCAATGAAGGAATATGGAAGTTTTTAATGAAAATAAAATTCACAGTGGGAACAAAAGAATAAGGTTTCTTTGCTTTGCCACTATAAAAAATTAAAATTATTTTTAAGCTCTTCACTCATTTAGCATCAGAAAAGGAAAATACGTTTTAATCATTGGTCTACAAAAAGAATTTATTGAAATATAAAATCAATGTTTAATAATTATAACCTATACTGAATATTTGACTTCAGATAATATTCTATGCTTAACTGTAGATAAAAAAAATCAATATTTCCCACTAAGTGAAGGTTCAAGGAAAGCAAAATTATCAAGAATCAACAGCAAAGTAATTTAGTGTGGTTTCTATTATGGTACAAAACACTCAATTTGCCCAGTTTTTAATTTAAGATCAGAAAATAGAACATTTTATTCATAAGAACAAAGAATATTTTAACTCCTTGTGAAGGCTGGGCAAGTGTCAGATGTAGTAGAAAAACTATCTGCAAACAGAATGGACCCTGTACCTGACAAGATCTCAGCAGGCTGTTATTCATCCTCAGCTCTGGCTTTTCTGCAAGATCCTGGGAAAGATATGTAGCATGAAAAACTAAAGAGAAAATAGAGAGTCTGTACTTTGAGAGTTTCACTTTATGGATTATAAAATGAAATTCCACTAATAGTAAATGATTTGCTGGCTATTATGCAACTCCTGAGGAATTAGGACTGCCTCATTCCTTCTTCATTCAACTTCAATGATACCTCTCATAGCATCATGCTATGTGAAAGCCTGGTTCATATTATGAAAGAGCCCTTGACTTATACATTGATAACCTAGGTTAAAGTACCTTTCTCCAAGAACTAGCCATTGATTCAGCCAAGCCATGCCTCTTAAGAGTTTCAGATTTCACTAATTATAAGTAAAATTCTCATACAAGCTATACTACAGGGATCATGAAACTATTAAGATAGCACACAGGCAAGTATTTTGAAAACTTGAAGTTCATCAGAAGCAGTGGTAGTAATGGTGATGATAATAGTGATGATATTTTATTATTAATGTATTTATTATTTATTAATCATTTTATTTGTTTACATTTCAAATGTTGTCCCCCTTCCTGGTCTCCACTCCATGAATCCCCCAACACCTCCCCCTCTCCTTTGCCTCTAAGAGGGTGCTCCCCCCCACACCCACTCCTGCCTCTCCCCTCTAGCATCTCCCTTTCTCTGGGGCAATAAGCCTTCACAGGACCAAGGGCCTCCCCTCCTACTGATGCCAGATAAAGCAGCCCTCTGCTACATATATAGTGGGACCCATTGTCCAACCCATGCATACCATACGCTTTGGTTGGTGGTTTAGTCTCTGGGAGCTCTGTGAGGTCTAGCTAATTGAAGAACTGTTGTTCTTCCTGTGGGATTGCAATCCCCTTCAGCTTCTTCAGACCTTAACTCTTTTATTGGGGTCCCCAGGCTCAGTCCTATAATTGACTGTGAGTATCTATATCTTAGTCAGGTACCGGTAGAGCCTTGCAGAGGACAGTCACGCCAGGCTCCTGTCTGTAAGTGATTCTTGGCATCAGCAATAGGATTGGGGTTTGGTGTCTGTGGATGGAATGGATCCCACAGTGGGGTGATCTCTGGATGGCCTTTCCTTCATCCTCTATTAAGTTCCTCTTGTTTTCAAATTCTAGTTGAAAAAAGAGCTTCCATTGGATGAACTGTAACAAGTTTTATTGTGAGAATCACTGGATATAGTGAGACTTGGGTTTTGATACAATTGTAATAAAAAGGGGGTAATTGGCAGACTTGCTGAATATAGTAGGATGCCCAGTTAAATTCAAATTTTATGTAAATAAAAGGTAATATAAACAAGTTCCAAATATCACAAGAAACATATTTTTATGCTACTAAGGAATTCTGAATTTATATTCCAGTGGCTATTCTATATTTTTATTAACTATATCTTAGAATCCCAAAAATTAGAGAGCATCTTGACTTCATTTGTGTTGTTAGAACAAAAGATGTTATTCATAATTGTGGAGTCTGAGATGGCCAATACCAAGGTGCCAGGAGGTTTAGCATCTGGTGAGGGCTGAGTCTGTAATTTCAAGTTGGTGTATTTTATTATGTTCACACATGTTTGAAGGAGTGAGCAAACTCCTTGCATTTCCCTTTAATACTATCTCTAATGGCTCTGAATCCAGGATTTACTCATTTTCTCTAGGTTCTACGTCATGCTGTTACATCAGTGACCGAGTTTAATATGTGGATTTTAGGTGATGCAGGATACATTAAGACCCTAATACAAAGGGATTTCTGAGAATGGTAGAAAATGGTATGTGAAAGCAATGGCTGGAGACAATTTTCTAGTCTTTACTGTAGCTATGTAGGACTGTAAAGAAACAAAAAGCTGTTTTAGTGTAGGATCCTCTTGAAAACAGAACCTATAAAATGACTAATTATAAGCAGTTATCTATCTGTATGGTGGCACATGATATGGTTGTGAAGTGCGTGCAAAAGAATCGGCAGTTCAAGACTAGCCTTGACTAAATAAGGTGTTCAAGATCAGCTGGAGTCATATGAGACGCTATCTTTTTCTTTCTTTTTTTTATTGACTATATTCTATATTTACATTTCATTTCCCTTTTCCTGGTTCCCTGCCCCCCAAAGGTCCCACATGCCCTTTTCCCTCCCCCTGTTCCCCCATCCACCCCTTCCCACTTCCCTGTTCTGGTATTCCCCTACACTGATGCTTTGAGCCTTTCCAGAACCAGGGTCCACTCCTTCCTTCTTGTCGTACTTCATTTGGTATGTGGATTATGTCTTTGGTGTCCCAAGATTCTAGGCTAATATCCACTTATCAGTGACTGCATACCATGGGTATTCTTTTGAGACTGGGTTACCTCACTTAGTATGATGTTCTCCAGCTCCGTCCATTTGTCTAAGAATTTCATGAATTCATTGTTTCTAATGGCTAAATAGTACTCCATTGTGTATATATATCACATTTTTTGAATCGATTCCTCCGTTGAGGGACATCTGGGTTCTTTCCAGCTTCTGGCTATTATAAATAAGGCTGTTATGAAAAGAGTGGAACATGTATCCTTATTGCATGCTGGGGAATCTTCTGGGTATATGCCCAGGAGTGGTATGGCTGGGTCCTCTGGAAGTATCATGTCCAGTTATCTGAGGAAATGCCAGACTGATTTCCAGAGTGGTTGTACCAGCTTGCAATCCCACCAGCAGTGGAGGAGTGTTCCTCTTTCTCCACATCCTCGCCAACACCTGATGTCTTCTGAGTTTTTAATCTTAGCCATTCTGACTGTTGTGAGGTGAAATCTCAGGGTTGTTTTGATTTGCATTTCTCTAATGACTAATGATGTTGAACATTTTTAAAGGTGTTTCTCAGCCATCTGAATTTCTTCAGGTGAAAAGCCTTTGTTTAGCTCTGTAGCCCATTTTTGATAGGGTTATTTGGTTCTTTGGGGTCTAACTTCTTGAGTTCTTTGTATATATTGGATATTAGTCCTCTGTTGGATGTGGGGTTGGTGAAGATCTTTTCCCAATTTGTGGGTTGCCAATTTGTCCTTTTGACAGTGTCTTTTGCCTTACAGAAACTGTAATTTTATGAGGTTCCATTTGTCTATTCTTGGTCTTAGGGCATAAACAATTGGTGTTCTGTTCAGGAACTTTCCCCCTGAGCCAATGAGACCCTATCTTAAGAAGGAAGGAAGGAGACAAAGAGGGAGGGAGCAAGGGTAGATGGATGGTCAAGCAGTAATTTGTGTAGTAGGTCAATAAATTTGGAGAGGAAAGGAAAAAATTGAGAATCACTAGTTTCATGACACTCCTACACCATGCCTCATAGAAGAGAGGAAAGGATCATTTATTCTCCAGTTTCCAGTTTAATAGTCATCCCTGGGGAGGGCAAGAAAGAATATTATAAATGCCATTCCAATTTGGGAGTTTAATAGCACTGCAAAAAACCAACCAAACAAACAAACAGCCCACACAGAGGAATGCTCTCTCCCCTCTACTCTGTTTAGCTAAAACCATGGCATTTTGAAGGTGCTTTCCCTCCCCTCTCTCCTAGCAGGAAGAGAGACTCTTAATCATAGTATTGTTAATCCCTGAGACAACTCAAGGCTCTTATCAGCTCAAAAACAACATGCAAAACAACCTATAATAAATAACCTTTATCTTCCAGTAGGCTTCTCTATTTGTCTCCTCACAATTTACCATTCCTAGGTGATCAAGTCCTTTTCCTTTGGCTTCTCACTGCTCCTCCAACTCATTGCCTTTTGTTAGAATCACAGTTCAGCCCGTGTGTTTGACTGCTTCTTTGTGGTCTTTCACTTCCTTTTTCTATGAGATTTTTATGACATGTAACAATATTAACATCAAATAAAATGAGCCTTTTCTTCTGTTAATCTGTCTTTTGTCTGCTGAAAATTGCAGAGCTCTGTGTGCAAACATTAAACATTAAGGGAAAAGTTTTGCTTACTCCACAAGCTTATTGACACTCACACACTGAAGCTGCAAAACCCCTTCAGATGAGCTATTTCTGAATTCTTCAGGAAAAACTCAGAGGCAGTACGGTTTATAGGAGCGCAGAACACCTGAAATATAATGTAGCTGTAGTATGATCCCTCACTTGATACAGATGCTATAAGAACAAGATGGAAGAGTTTTGATGTTAGATACCCTTAACATCTACAAAGATGAAAAGAAATCTTAGAATGATTACTAAGTTACTTATTACTTACTTGCTTATTGATCAATCTTTTTAGGGTAACACAGTCTAAGAAATAGAAATCCACAACAATGCAGCAGTTCTTGCTTAAAATGTAGTATTGTAAGGCTTATCACACAGATATATTAAGCGTAATGCCAAATGGGCCAGGGAGATGTCTCAGTGATTAAAGATACTTCTTTTTTTGATTTTTTTTATTTTCTATATTTTTTGTTTACATTCCAAAGGCTTTCCCCTTTCCCAATTCCCCCCCCTCACCATATGTCCCATAAGTACTCTTCCCTCAGCCCAATCCCCAAACCCCCGCCCCATTTCTCTGTTCTGATACTCTCCTACAAAACTGGATTTAGTCTTTTCCAGACCAGGGTCCTCTCCATCCTTTTTCTTGGGAATCATTTCCTTAGCTAATTGTGCCTTGAGTTTTCAGAGCTTCTGGGCTCATTAATATCCACTTATTAGTGATTGCATTTCATGTGTATTCTTTTGTGATTGGGTTAACTCACTTAGGATGATATTTTCTAGATCCAACCATTTGCCTACAAATTGCATGAATTCATTATTTTTAATTGCAGAGTAGTATTCCATTGTATAAATATACCACACTTTCTATATCCATTCCTCCTGTGAGGGACATCTGGGCTCCTTTCAACTTCTGGCTATTGTAAATAAGGCTGCTATGAACATACTGGAGCATGTGTCTTTATTGTATGCAGGGGAATCCGCTGGGTATATGCCCAGGAGTGATATGACAGGGTCCTCTGGAAGTGTCATGCCCAATTTTCTGAGGAACCGCCAAACTGATTTCCAGAGCGGTTGTACCATCTTGCAATCCCACCAGCAGTGGAGGAATGTTCCTCTTTCTGCACATCCTCGCCAGCACCTGTTGTCCCTTGAGTTTTTAATCTTAGCCATTCTGACTGGTGTGAGGTAGAATCTCAGGGTTGTTTTGATTTGCATTTCCCTGATGACTAATGATGTTGAACATCTCTTAAGGTGCTTCTCAGCCATCTGAATTTCTTCTAGTGAAAATTCTTTGTTTAGCTCTGTACCCCATTTTTTGATAGGGTTATTTAGTTCTTTGGGGTCTAATTTCTTGATTTCTTTGTATATATTGGATATTAGCCCTCTGTCGGATGTGGGGTTGGTGAAGATCTTTTCCCAATTTGTTGGTTGCTGTTTTGTTCTTCTGACAGTGTCCTTTGCCTTACAGAAACTTTGTAATTTTATGAGGTCCCATTTGTCAATTTTTGATCTTAGAGCATGAGCTATTGGTGTTCTGTTCAGAAACTTTCCCCCTGTGCCCATATGCTCCAGGGTCTTCCCCAGTTTCTTTTCTATTAGTTTCAGTGTGTTTGGCTTTATGTTGGGGTCCTTGATCCACTTGGAGTTGATCTTGGTACAAGGAGAGAAGAGTGGGTCAATTCGCATTCTTCTGCATATTGGCCTCCAGTTGAACCAGCACCATTTGTTGAAAAGGCTATCATTTTTCCACTGGATGGTTGTAGCTCCTTTATCAAAGATCAAGTGACCATAAGTCTGTGGGTTCATTTCTGGGCCTTCAATTCTATTCCATTGATCTACTTGCCTGTCGCTGTACCAATACCATGCAATTTTAAGCACAATTGCTCTGTAGTACTTCTTGAGGGCAGGGATATTGATTCCCTTAGAAGTCCTTTTATTGTTGAGAATAGTTTTAGCTATCCTGGATTTTTTGATACTCCAGATGAATTTGAGAATTGCTCTTTCTAGATGTATGAAGAACTGATTTGGGATTTTGATGGGGATTGCATTGAATCTGTAGATTGATTTTGACAAGATGGCCATTTTTACTATATTGATCCAACCAATCCAAGAGCATGGAATATTTTTCCATATCCTGAAGTCTTCTTCGATTTCTTTCTTCAAGGACTTGAAGTTCCTGTCATACAGATCTTTCACTTGTTTGGTTAACATCACGCCAAGATACTTTATATTGTTTGTGGCTAATTTGAAGGGTGTTATTTCCCTAATTTCTTTCTCAGCATGCTTGTCCTTTGAGTATAAGAAGGCTACTGATTTGCTTGAGTTGATTTTATAACCAGCCACTTTGCTGAAGTTGTTTATCAGCTGTAGGAGTTCTCTGGTGGAGTTTTTGGGGACACTTACGTATACTATCATATCATCTGCAAAAAGTAATATTTTGACTTCTTCCTTTCCAATTTGTATCCCTTTAACTTCCTTATGTTGTCTAATTGCTCTCCCTAGAACTTCAAGTACTATATTGAAAAGATATGGCGAGAGAGGGCAGCCTTGTCTAGTCCCTGATTTTAGTGGGATTGCTTCAAGATTCTATCCATTTATTTGATGTTGGCTACTGTTTTACTGTATATTGCTTTTACTATATTTAGGTATGGGCCTTGAATTCCTGTTCTTTCCAGGACTTTTAGCATGAAAGGATGTTGAATTTTGTCAAATGCTTTTTCAGCATCTAATGGGATGATCATGTGTTTTTTTTTTCTTTTAGTTTGTTTATGTAGTGGATTACATTGATGGATTTTCATGTATTGAACCATCCCTGCATCCCTGGGATGAAGCCTACTTGATCATGGTGAATGATTGTTTTGATATGCTCTTGGATTTGGTTGCAAGAATTTTATTTAGTATTTTTGCATCAATATTCGTAAGGGAAATTGGCCTGTAGTTCTCTTTCTTTGTAGGATATTTGTGTGCTTTTGGTATCAGCATAATTGTGGTTTCATAGAATGAGTTGGGCAGTGTTCCTTCTGTTTCTATTTTGTGGAATAGTTTGACGAGTATTGGTGTTAGGTCTTCTTTGAAGGTCTGATAGAATTGTGCACTAAAACCTGTACGTTTTTTGGTTGGGATACTTTCTATAACCCCTTCTATTTCTCTAGGGGTTATGGGACTGTTTAGATGATCTAATTGATCCTGATTTAATTTTGGTATTTGGTATCTGTCTAGGAAATTGTCCATTTCCTCCAGATTCTCCAGTTATGTTGAATATTGGCTTTTGTAGTAGGATCTGATGATATTTTGAATTTCCTCAGTTTCTGTTGTTATATCCCCCTTTTTATTTCTAATTTTGTTAATTTGGATACTGTCTCTGTGCCCCTTGCTTAGTCTGGCTAAAGGTTTATCTATCTTGTTCATTTTCTCAGAGAACCAGCTCCTGGTTTTGTTGATTCTTTGTATGGTTAGCTCTATTTCTACTTGATTTATTTCAGCCCTTAGATTGATGTCTTCTACTCCTCCTGTGTGAATTAGCTTCTTTTTGTTTCAGGGGCTTCAGGTGTGCTGTTAAGTTGCTAGTGTATGCTCTCTCCAGTTTCTTTTTGGAGGCACTCAGGGCTATGAGTTTTCCTCTTAGCACTGCTTTCATTGTGTCCCATATATATATATATATATATATATATATATATATATATATATATATATATATAATGTTAAATCCAATTGGTCCAAAGCTTCAATTAGTTTCACTGTGCCCCTGTTTAGTTTCTGCTTTCCTGATCAGTCCATTGAGGAGAGTGGAGTGTTGAAGTCACCTACAATTATTGTGTTAGGTGCAATGTGTCCTTTAAGCTTTAGTAAAGTTTCTTTTATGAATGAGAGTGCCCTAACATTTGGAGCATAGATGTTCAGTATTGAGAATTCTTCTTGCTGGATTTTCCCATTGACCAGCAAGAAGTGACCTTCTGTGTCTCTTTTGATGACTTTAGGTTGAAAGTCAATTTTATCTGATATTAGAATGGCTACTGCGGCTTGTTTCCTGGGACCATTTGCTTATAAAATTGTCTTCCAGCCTTTTACTCTAAGGTAGTGTTTGTCTTTGACACTGAGATGTGTTTCCTGTATGCAGCAAAATGTAGGGTCCTGTTTCTGTATCCAGTCTGTTAGTCTGCGTTTTTTTATTGGGTAATTGAGTCCGTTGACGTTAAGAGATATTAAGGAATAGTAATTATTACTTCCTGACATTTGGGACATTATTTTTTATATTTGAGTGTTCTCTTCTTTTAGGTTTAATGAGAGGGGGTTTCTGTCTTGCTTCTTCTGGGGTGTAGTTTCCCCCCTTCTGTTGGTGTTTTTCCCCTATTATCCTTTGTAGGGCTGGGTTTGTGGATAGATATCGTGCAAGTTTGGTTTTGTCATGGACTACCTTGGTTTCCCCATCTATGGTTATTGAGAATTTTGCTGGGTATAGTAGTTTTGGCTGAAATTTGTGTTCTCTTAGAGTCTGCATGAGATCTGCCCAGGATCTTCTAGCTTTCATGGTCTCAGGTGAGAAGTCTGGTGTAATTCTGATAGGTTTTCCTTTATATGTTACTTTGCCTTTTTCTCTTACTGCCTTTAATATTCTTTCTTTGTTTAGTACATTTGCATTTTTGATTATTATGTGACAGGAGGTATTTCTTTTCTGGTCCAGTCTGTTTGGGGTTCTGTCGGCTTCTTGTATATTCATGGGCATCTCTCTGTTTAGGTTGGGGAAGTTTTCTTCCATAATTTTGTAGAAGATATTCACTGGCCCTTTAATTTGTAGATCTTCACTCTCATCTATACCTATAATCCTTAGGTATGGTCTTCTCATTTTGTTCTGGATTTCCGGAATGTTTTGGGTTACCAGCTTTTTGCATTTTTCATTTTCTTTAATTGTTGAATCCATGGTTCTTATGGTATCTTCAGCATCTGAGATTCTTTCTTCTATCTCTTGTATTCTATTGTTGATATTTGCATCTATGACTCCTGGTTTCTTCCCAAGGTTTTCTATCTCCAACGTTGTCTCCCTTTGTGATTTCTTAGTTGTTTCTACTTCTGCTTTTAGATTCTGGATGGTTTTGCTCAGATCTTCCACTTGCTTGTTTGTGTTTTCATGTAAGTTTTTAAGGGATTTTTGTGTTTCCTGTTTTATGACTTCTACTTGTTGACCCACGTTCTCTTGTATTTCTTTAAGTGATTTTTGTATTTCCCCTTTATTGGCATCCATTTTCTGATCCATATTCTCCTGAATTTCTTTAAGTGATTTTTGTGTTTGCCTTGTAAGGGCTTCTAGCTTTTGATCCATTTTCTCCTGTATTTCTTTAAGAGATTTATCTAAGTGTTCCTCTATCAGCATCCTGACCAGTAATTTTAGATCTGAGTCTTGTTTTTCTGGTGTGTTGGGGTATCTGAGACTTATTGCTGTTGGGGAACTGGGTTCGGATGCTGCCATATTGCCTTGATTTCTGTTAGTAACAATCTTATGTTTGCCTTTTGCCATCTGGTTATCTCTGGTGTTCGTTGGTCCTGTAGTTACTAGCTGGTGCTTGAACCTCCTGTGGGCTCATAAGGCTATTTCCCCACAACTGGGACACCTGAACCACTGCCCTGCGGTGCTCCTGCTCACAGATTGCTGACAGGTGGCCTGAGTCCCCAGAGGTCTTAATCTCGGGATATCTTGGGTACCTGGTTCTGCCTGCTGGTTCTGCCTGCTGGTTCCACCTGCTGGTTCTGCCTGCTGGTTCGAAACAGCTGGGAAGATGGCAGAGGCTGCAGGGAGTGTGGGGTCTGCCTTCAGGGCATAGAGCCCATGCCTGGCTGGGGCCCTGACCTGTGCTCTGGTGCACAGCTCCTGCTCTAGGCCTGAGTCCCCAAAGGTCTTAAACTCGGGATATCTCTGGTACCTGGTTCAGCTGGCTGGTTCAAAACAGCTGGGAGGATGGTGGAGGCTGCAGGGAGTGGAGGGTCTGCCTTCAGGGCACAAAGCCCATGCCTGGCTGGGGCCCCAGACCCGCTGCTCTATGCAAAGCTCCTACTCTAGGTCTGTGTCCCCAAAGGTCTTAAACTCAGGATATCTTGGGTACCTGGTTCCACTGGCTGGTTCGAAACAGCTGGGCAAGATACTTCTTGCTAAACCTGATCGCCTGTGTTTGATCTGTGAACTCAGAAGATGAAATAAGAGAACTGACCCCTCACATGGTCTGTGACTTACACACACACACACACACACACACACACACACACACTGCGGCATAAATACCATGCCATGGGCATCACCGCCATACTTGCAAGTAAATAACTAAATAAACAAGTAGATAAATAAATAAATAAATAAATAAATAAATGTAGTAGACCCCTATAGAAGTAAGAGGTATTAAAAATATCCAGAAAAAAATGAGTCAACTGAAAAATATAAACAAGTGTTTAAAAATATTTTCAAGAGCAACCAGTGAAAATGGGTGGCAGGGCACATAGGCAACTAGGTATATCCAGGAAACATTTGTAGATAAAAATTACAGTGCTAATTCATGTATTTGCTGTATGTATGAGGTAAGAGAAGAGGCGCAATCAAAATCAATATGCAAGCTTTTAGTTGAGAAACGGAGTCAATAGTAGCTTACTAATAAGATGAATGTAGGGAGAGAAGACTCATCCCTTGGGATATCTGAGGCCAAGAGAAAAACAAAACTTACCCTCTCTGTGAAACTTCTTAGTATCAAGCAGCCTATTATGAGATAAATAGTTACAGTAACAGTAACCTCTAGTATCTCAAGCTTTTGTAATTCCTAAAAATTATCTATTAGTCATCTCAAGGTAGTCAAAATTACATTAGTGTTTGCCTCTACTCTTATATAATTCATTTGACAGGTGTATAAGCTTAACTTATTTTCTCTTCACATGATGTAACATGGCATACATTTATTTTTATATTAGAGTTCTTATAGACAGATAGCTGGTGTTTCTTGGTGCCTCAGAATTTGATATAGTACTATGTAGAAGACCTTTAGTAAACATTTGTAGTTGATGAGAAGTCTAATGCCTATAAGTATGTGAGTCAAAAAATGCTACTAAACATGATTGCTATGTCTTTTAAAATGAGTAGCCAGTCAAATTAGATAAATCAATAGATATGTCCTGTCTCTCACAGCTGGCATCCAAATGTGAATCCAAGATTTTTGTAAAATTAATTAATTAATTAATTAATTTGTTTACATCCCAAGCACTGTTCCCCATCCTGGTACTCCCTCACCAAGTCCCTTGCCCCTTCCCTGCTCCCCTTCTCCACTAGGAGGCTGAGAACCCCTCCCTGTACATCCCCCAATCCCAGCACATCAAGCTTCTGCTAGACTAGGCATACCCTCTCTCACTGAAGCCAGACAAGGCAGCCATGAAGACTGAGCTTCCTGTCTGCTACTTATTTGTGGGGTGGGAGCAGGGTGAGGGGATCATTCGACCTCCAATATGTTCTTTATTTGGTAGTTCAGATTCTGACATCTCCCAGGGGTCCAGGTTTGTTGATTCTCTTAGTCTTCCTATAAGGTTCCCATCTACTTCTGGGCCTTCAATCCTTCCCCCAAATGTTCCATAGGTGTCCCCTACCTTCATCTAATGTGTGGTTGTGGGTATCTGCTTCTGTTTCAGTCTGCTACTGGGTAGAGACTCTCAAAGAACAGTTATGCAAAGCTCCTGTCTGCAAGCATAGCAGAGTATCACTAATAATGTCAGGGATTGGTGCTTGTCCATGGGATGGGTTTCCACTTGGCCTGGTTAGAGGTTGGCCTTTCCTTTAGTCTCTGTCCCATCTCTGCTTTTCTTTTACATAGGACAAATTTTGGATCAAAAGTTTTATGGGTATTACAAATAGGGCTGCTATGAACATAGTGGGGCATGTATCCTTATTGCATGCTGGGGAATCTTCTGGGTATATGCCCAGGAGTGGTATACTGGGGCCCTCTGGTAGTATCATGCCCAGTTTTCTGAGGAACGGACAGAATGATTTCCAGAGTGGTTGTACCAGCTTGCAATCCTACCAGCAGTGGAAGAGTGTTCCTCTTTCTTCACATTCTCGCCAGCACCTGTTTTCTCCTGAGTTTTGATTTTAACCATTCTGACTGGTGTGAGGTGAAATCTCAGGGTTACTTTGATTTGCATTTTCCTGATGACTAAGGATGTTAAACATTTCTTTAAGTGATTCTCCACCATTCGATATTCCTCAAGTGAAAGTTCTTTGATTATCTCTGTATCCCATTTTTCATAGGGTTATTTGGTTCTCTGGAGTCTACCTTCTTGTCCCTCAACAGAGGAATGGATACAGAAAATGTGGTATATATACACAATGGTGTACTATTCAGCCATTAAAAGCAATGAATTCATGACATTTTTAGAGAAATGGATGGAGCTGGAGAACATCATCCTAAGTGAGGTAACCCAGTCACAAAAGAATACCCATGGTATGCACTCACTGATAAGTGGATATTAGCCTAAAAGCTTGGAATACCCAAGACACAATTCACATATCAAGTGATGCTCAAGAAGGAGGAAGGAGAGGCCCCTGGTCCTAGAAAGGCTCAGTGCAGCAGTGTAGGGGAATACCAGGACAGGGAAGTGGGAAGGGGGTGATTGGGGAACAGGGGGAGGGAAGAGGGCTCATGGGACTTTCGGGGAGGGGGGATCCAGGGAAGGGGAAATCATTTGAAATGTAAATAAAGAATATATCGAATAAAAAAATAGTACTCTATAATACTGCTAGAAGTCTAGGTGTTTCCTCCAGAGATTGTTTTATTTTTCAGGTTTGTTACAGTTATTCTGTTTGTTTGCTTTGTTTGTTTCTCCACATGAAGTTTAAAATTGTTCTTTCAAGTTCTTTATAATATTGTGTTGGAATGTTAATGGGGATTTCGTTGAATCTATAGATTACTTTTGGTAAGGTGGCCATTTTCACTATGTTAATTCTACTGACCCATGAGCATGAGAGATCTTGCCATCAATTGGTATCTTTTTCAATTTCTTTCTAGAGAGACTTGAAGTTCTTGTGTTATAGATCTTTTACTTGCTTGGTTAGAGTTTACCTAGATTTTTTATATTATTTCTAGCTCTTGTGAAGGGTGTTGTTTCCCTAATTTCAGACTCTGCTCATTTTTCATTTGTATGAAGGAGGGCAACTGAGTTCTTGGAGATAATTTTATATCCAGCCACTTTGATGAAATTGTTCATCAGCTATAGGACTTCTCTGGTAGAATTTTGGGGATTAATTATGTATAGGATAATATAATCTGTGAATAGTGATACCATGATTTTTTTTATTCTTATTAGATATGTCCTTTATTTACATTTCAAATGATTTCCCTTTTCCCGGTTCCCCCTTCCCTGAAAGTCCCATAAGCTCTCTCATACCTTGATTTCTCCTTTCAAATTTGTGTTCCCTTGATCTCCTTTCACTGTCTTATGGCTCTAGCTAGAACTTCAAGAACTATACTAAATAATTATGGGGAGAATGGCAGCTTTGTCTTGGCCCTAATTTCAGTCAAATTGCTATAATTTCTCTCCATTTAATTTGATGTTGGCTATTAGCATGGTATATATTGATTTCATTATGTTTAGGTATGTACCTTGAATCCCCAAGCTCTTCAATACTTTTACCATGAAGGGTTGTTTGATTTTGTCAAAGGTTTTTTCAGCATCTAATGAAATGATCGTGTCATTTTTGTCTTTCAGTTCATTTATATAGTAAATTACGTTTATGGATTTTCATAAGTTGGACCATCCCTGCATCCCTGGTATAAACCCTACTTGAGCATGGTGAATGATGTTCTGATGTTTGGATTTTTTTTATTTTCTATATTCTTTGTTTACATCCCGAATGCTTTCCCCTTTCCCAGTTCCCCCCTCACCATATGTTCCATAAGTCCTCTTCCCTCCACCCATTCCCCAATCACCCCCCTCCCATTTCTCTGTTCTGGTACTCCCCTATGATACTGGATCAAGTCTTTTCAGGACCAGGGCCATTTCCTCCCTTCTTCTTGGGAATCATATGATTAGCTAATTGTGTCTTGAGTATTCAGAGCTTCTGGGCTAATTAATATACACTTATCATTGATTGCATTTCATGTGTATTCTTTTGTGATTGGGATAGCTCACTTAGGATGATATTTTCCAGTTCCAACCATTTGCCTACAAATTTCATGAATTCATTGTTTTTAATTGCTGAGTAGTATTCCATTGTGTAAATATACCACATTTTCTGTATCCATTCCTCCATTGAGGGACATCCGGGTTCTTTCCAGCTTCTGGCTATTTTAAACAAAGCTGCTATGAACATAGTGGAGCATGTGTCCTTGTTGCCTACAGGGGAATCCTCTGGGTATATGCCTAGGAGTGGTATAGCAGGGTCCTCTGGAAGTATAGTGCCCAATTTTCTAAGGAACTACCAGACTGATTTCCAGAGTGGTTGTACCAGCTTGCAATCCCACCAGCAGTGAAGGAGTGCTCCTCTTTTTCCACATCCTCGCCAACACCTGATGTCTCCAGAGGGTTTAATCTTAGCAATTCTGACTGGTGTGAGGTGAAATCTCAGGGTTGTTTTGAGTTTCTGTAAGGAAGAGGGCACTGTCAGAAGTACAAAACAGCAACCAATGAATTGGGAAAAGATCTTCACCAACCCCACATCCGACAGAGGGCTAAAATCCAATATATACAAAGAACTCAAGAAGTTAAACCCCAGAGAACCAAATAACTGTATTAAAAATGGGGTACAGAGCTAAACAAATAATATTCCCCTGAGGAAATTCGGATGGCTGAGAAGCACCTTAAGAAATGTTCAACATCATTAGTCATTAGGGAAATGCAAATCAAAACAACCCTGATGTTTGGATTTTGTTTGCAAGAATTTTATTGAATATTTTTACATCAGTGTTCATATGTGAAATTGGCCTGAAGTTCTCTTTCTTTGTCAAGTCTTAGCGCAGTTTAGATATCTGATAATTGTGGCCTCAAAGAATGAATTGGGTAGTGTTTGTTCTGTTTCTAGTTTGTGAAATGGATTGAGGAGAATTGGTATCAGCTCTTCTTTGAATGTCTGGTAGAATTCTGCCCCCAAACCATCTTATCTTGGTCTTCTTTTGGTTGGGAGACTTTTAATGACTTTTTCTATTTCCTTAGGGGTTATGGGACTAGACAGTTTCCCTGATTTAACTTTATTAAGTGGCATCTGTCTTGAAATTAATCCACTTTGTTTAGATTCTCCAGTTTTGTGGAGAACAGGCTTTTGGAGTAAGGCCTAGTGATTTTTGGATTTCCTCTATTTCCATGTATGTCTCCATTTTCATTTCTGATTTTGTTAATGTAGATATTGTGTTTATGCCTTTTCATTAGTTTAGCTAAGGGTTTGTTTATTTTGTTGATTTTCTCAAAGAACCAGCCCTTTGTTTTATTGATTCTTTATATTGTTCTCTTTGTTTCTGATTTATTGATTTTAGTCATGAGTTTGACTAATTCCTGTCATCTACTACTCTTGGGTATGTTTGGTTCTTTTTGTTCTAGAGCTTTCAGGTGAGCTGTTAAGTTGTTAATATGAGATCGCTCCATTTTCTTTATGGAGGCACGCAGAGCTATGGGTTTTCCTCTTAGCACTGCTTTCATTTTGTCCCATAAGTTTGAGTATGTTGTGCCTTCATTTTCATTAAATTCTAAAAAGTCTTTAATTTCTTTCTTTTTCCTTGATCAAGTTATAATTGAGTAGCATATTGTTCAGCTTCAATGTGTATATAGGCTTTCTGTTGTTTTGTTTCTATTGAAGATCAACCATAATCTGTAGTGATCTGAAAGGAGACATGAGATTATTTAAATCTCCTTATATCTGTTGAGGTCTGATTTGTGACCAATTATGTGGTCAGTTTTAGAGAAGGTATCACGAGGTGCTGAGAAGAAGGTATATTCTTTTGTTTTAGGATGAAATGTTCCTCAGATATCTGTTAAATCAATTTGGTTTATAACATCTGTTAGTTTTACTGTGTCTCTGTTTGGTTTCTGTTTTCATGATCTGTCCATTGATGAGAGTGGAGTGTTGCAGTCCCCCACTATTATTTTGTGCAATTCATTGTGTGATTTGTGCTTTAGTAAAGGTTTTTGATGAATGTGGGTACCCTTGCATTAGAGGCATAGATGTTCAGAATTGAGATTTCATCTTGGTGATTTTTTTTCCTTTGATGAGTTTGAAGTGTCCTTCCCAATCTCTTTTGATGACTTTTGGTTGAAAGTCTATTTTATTAGATAATAGAATGGCCACTCCAACTTCGTTCTTGGTTCTGTTTGCTTTGAAAATGTTTTTCCAGCCCTTTACTCTGAGGTAGTATCTGTCTTTGCTTTTTTTTTTTTAATTGAGCCCATTTATGTTGAGAGATATTAATGACCAATGATTGTTAGTTCCTATTATTTTGATGTTGGAGGCATTTCTAAGAGTGTGAGATTCTCTTCTTTTGATTTTGCTGTGAGTTTAGTTTGTTGTGTTTTCTTGGGTGTAGTTACCCTCATTGTGTCATAATTTTCCTTCTTTTATCCTCTGAGTGCTGGATTAGTTGAAAGATATTGTTTAAACTTGTTTTTGTCATGGAATATCTTTGTTTCTCCAGCTATGGCAATTGAAAGTTTTGCTGGGTATAGTAATCTGGGCTGATATCTGTGGTCTTTTAGGGTCCACAAGATATCTGTTAAGTATATTCTGGCTTTTACCATATCTATTGAGAAGTCAGATGAAATTCTGAGAGGTGTGCCTTTTATATGTTATTTGGCCCTTTTCCCTTGCAGCTCTTAATATTCTTTGTCATGTACATTTAGTGTTTTGATTATTATGTATCAGGAAGCTTTTCTTTTCAGTTCCAATCTACTTAGTGTCCTGTAAGCTTCCCATATATTTATAACAATCTCTTTCTTTATGTTAGGGAAGTTTTCTCCTAAGATTTTGTTGAAGATGTTTTCTGGCCCTTTGAACTGGGAGTCTTCATCTTCTTCTGTTCCTAATATTTTTAGGTTTGGTCTTTACATTGTGACTCAAATTTTCTTGATGTGTTGAGTTAGGAACTTTTTACACTTGGCATTTTCTTTGACCTGTGTATATCTATATCATCTATGCTATCTTCTACACCTGAGATTCTCTCCTCCATCTCTTGTATTATATTAGCAATGCTTGCATCTGTAGTTCCTGTTCTCTTTCCTAGGGTTTCCATCTCCAGGTTTGCCTCCATTTGTGTTTTCTTTATTGCTTGTATCTCCATTTTTAGGTTTGAGGCCATTTTATTCATTTCCTTTGCCTTTATTGAATTTTCCTGCATTTAAGGTACTTATTTGTTTCCTCTTTAAGAGAGCTTCTACTTGTTTGATTTTGTTTTCCTGTATTTCTTTATGGGAATTATTTATATTCTCTTTAAAGGCCTTTATCATCTTCATGAGATGGTATTAAAGTGACAGTCTTGCTCTTCAATTGTGTTAAGATATCCAGGGCTTGCTGTAGTAGTAGAACTGGATTCTGATGGTGCATATTGCACTGGATTCTATTATGTTCTTTGGCTCGCCTTTAGCCAACTAGTTTCTCTGGTGTTGGTTGGCCTGAGTTTTCTATGTTGGATTGGGCCTCCCAGGACTCAGATCCAGCTGTATATTTACAGTTTGAGCAGGCCTCCTGGGAGGCAGGTAGGGCTGTGGGTGCAACTGCTGTACCCTCTGGGTTAGAACCTGACTCTTGGGAGGGAGGCAGAGCTGTGGGATGGGGCATAGTGCAATGCTTTGAAACTGAAGCTGGTATACGTGTGGACCAAAAAGAAGATGGAACTCCTACTATCCAGGGAGAACCCATGGCTTCTAGTCTTGCTGGGGTTACTGCTGGCAGGGATATTGGGGCAAGGATGTCAGGATGTCTCACCTGTGTGTGTATCATTTAAGCCTGCCTCTTGGGAGGCAGGTACAGCTGTGGTGTGGGGCACAGCGAGCTGCTCCATCAAATCCAAGATTTTGAATGAGGGTAATTGAAGGGCAATAGAATAAAAATGTGACTAAGAAGTTGAAAGTGCTTTTTTCATAAAGAATGGTAAAGAACTACTTTTAGATGGTCTTAAGTTGGAAATGGGTAGATCCTCCAGAAAACATCTGGGATGTCCTGGAAGACAAAGAGCTAATGTTTGGTTTAAAAGTCAATACTGGAAGTGGTCTGAGAATCTGGTAAGCTTGAAAGAAAGTAAGAACATGGCAGGATATATGAATTACACAGATCATTAATGAGATAGCTAAGTTAGGGTAAAAAATGCTGCCTCAGAGAATAGCTAAGATAGAACAAAATGACAGGAAAGTATTAGGGTGATTGAGAAGCCAAGAGAGGAGTTTCAAGAATCACAAAGTCTTGGAAGTTCAGCTGATCATTTGGTAATCACCAAACCAGACTGATTATATTTAAATCCAGACTGATAACAGATTAGTAATAATATATGTGTATTTATAGACTATTCCATTATTAGTCTTCAGCAACCAACAAAGGTAAGTTAAATAAAAGAAATATAGCATAAATGCATGAATAGAATCATTAGTATAAACTACAGTCTACCAGAATTTGTGCATGAATTTTCAGTCTACAAGCTGTACTTTTTATGGGTCTAGTCAGGCATCTATTCTTTGAATGGTTACAGGAAACATGTGTTAAAATAGATACTGTATTGTACCATCCATTTTCTTCTTAATAAAGAAATTCATGCCTCAGTTGCTAAGAGTGATGTCAGTGGAGACAGCTGACAATTGGCCATTTAGGGTTTGCCTAAGCTTTTCAAGGTCATGCTTTTCCCTAAAGAGATACATTCTAATGACTAAAAGAGATGAGAGCATAAAATCCTAGTTATCTTGGTCCATCTTTTGACCCATGGCATTCATTCTGCTTAGTTAACAGTTTCATTCCTACCTGGATCTGCTTCTTGCCTCTGTCTTCTACATAATACTTCTTAAGAAACCTCTCCAGATAAAAATGCTTCACAATGTTTGCCTTCCAGGAAAATTTATCTGTGACCTCCCATATTCTACATCATCAATTAATTCTCTGCAAATTTTAGACAACTGCATTCATCTCAGCAGCTTAGACAGGGGCCTATTGTAATCTCACATTCTGTGAAGTTTTAAGGTAGGAAACTTTTAGGACTAGTTCAGCCTCAGATTCCCAGGATTTTTCTCTTCCTGTTTTGCTATCCTCAGCATGGTGGCTTTGTGACTGCTCTTGGTACTTTTCATAGTCACAAGATAGCATCATGTGTTAGAGTGAAAATATCCTGCAGAAGAAAAAATACTTACACTTCTCATGTGGATCTTTTTTAAGAGCCAGACACCCTTCCTCAGAAGCCATCTGGCCAACCTTTCCTTAGTTACTGGCCAGAGCTGATGCTCACATTTATCTCCAAACCAGACACTGAAAAGGAAATGAGATATTTGAGTTTTCTGATACCATTTAGAATCTGCTCCTGAACCCTTTGGAGGATGGATGTAGCCCTAAAGAATTCAGGGTAACTATATTGCCACAATCCTACAATGTGTTTATTCAACATTTTCCTTCCAAGCGAATCATTTTATATAACCTAAAATCTAGGTTAGGTAGCTGGAGGGAACTGTTATTTTTATATAAAGCACCTGGATGGGCCTTCTGTGAATCTTCTTGCAAGGACAATGAAATGACGTGTTTTGGCCACAGGGTGTGTTATACATGTTCTTGTTTTCTAACCACCGGTGAACTGAGCACTGGACATATGTGTATTTTCACTAGGGCTTGAATTTAGTAATAAGCAGCAGTACCTCATATCCTGCATTAATTTCATTGACTTTGGAAAACACAAAGATGCCCAGTTTCAAAATTAGCCAGCCATAACAGGACAAATACTGCATGATTATACTCCTATGAGATACCTGGAGTAGTGGCTTTTTTAGAGAAGAAATTAGAATGGTAGTTGTCAGGCACTGGAGTGGGACAATTAAATGAGAAGTGACTGTGTAATAGGTTTAGATTTTTAATTTTGAAAGATTTAAAAAAATTCTGGGGGTGGATGATAACAGTTGCACAATGATATAATGGTACTTAAACACTGCTGAATTGGACTCTTAAATGGTGGAAGCAGTAAAACCTATGTACATTTTAACATGACTCCAAGAAGCAGGAACTGGAAATACAGCTCAGTGGTAGATCACATGACTAAAATTTGCAAGGCCCTGGGTTTGACCTCCAGGACTTCGGGGAAAAATATTCTTAGGGAATGCCTGTGTAAAGAAGACTCCAATGGCTTGAATCTAGGACAATTTTTCTAAAAATTAAAATATAATTACACCTTTTCCTTTCTCCCTCTTCTTCTTCCACCACCCTCTGCACTCCCTTCCACATTCATGGCCTTTTTTCTTCAAGTATCATTGCTGAATACACATACATATAATATACACAAATATATAAATATAACATCAACCAGCTGAGTGTGTTTAGTGTTGCTTGCATATATGTGAATTCAGGGCTGACCATTGGTATTGAGTAACCAATTAGGAGTCTCATTCCTTGAAGGTTCTCTTTATGCATTCAGAGACCATTACAGAAGCCACAGCTGGTAAAAATTTTAATCACCCACTGGAATTCTTTTGACTTATAAATATCTGCTTCCAACATAGTGCATTTATAATGTATTTGTAAAATATGTTTGAAACTCCTTTAAAAGTTATTTTATGTCTTTCAGTATTTTCCTGTATATGCAACCACATGCCTGGTGCCCAAATTGCTCAGAAGAGGGTGTCAGATCTCCTGGAATGTGAGTCAATGATGGCTGTATGCTAGAGTGTGGTGGCTGGGAATCAAACTCAGGTCCTCTGCCAGATAAACAAGTGCTGTTAACCATTGGTTTTAATCAGAATGTCAAATGGTTGTGGCTCTAGTTCATCCTGTAGCAAAATTTTTTGTAAGGAGGGGTGTGAATTGAAATGGTTAACTCTTCCGAAACATTGATTTTCTTAATAAAGACTGGGCCATTTTAGTTAAGAAAATAAGATGCATGACTACTTTTCTAACTACATCTTATCTATGGAATCACTGGCTCAATTTTCTGAATTGTGAGATTAATAAACTGTGTAGGGGCAATGTGGTCAGAATTGGCTGTGTATGTTAATGAATTTTAATCTCTTGATTACAAATTACACAAATCTCATTCCTAACCAAAGTATGTCACTATAATAAATGCCAGCTTATCACTTGCTAAGAAAAGAAGACCCACTGAAATATTTTTAGCTACTTAAAGCTCAAGCTGAATGTCCATTTATTGATGTTTAAGAAATTTACAGTGGGGAGAGACTATATTAGGTAATTTACAAGGACATTTTTCAACTTCATGATTCTGTGGTATGCTAGATTTCTAAAAATGACTCATTAACAAAGCATGTAGAGATGCATCTTAAGGAGATTTCTCCACAATTGTGGTGCTTATCAATACATTATTTCTCACCATCTTTAAATTCAGAGGTCATTATTGTGAAGCCAAATGTCTCTAATAGCCACCCCATAGACCACCTGGTATGTGATCTGCATAGTAAATTACATTGGTGCCCATTCATATCTTTTGTATTCAGGCCTCAGAACAATATCTTACTGAAAGCACATGGGATGTTCTGTTTTTGATGTTTTCACCCCAAAGGCATATATGAGTGTACTCACCTCTTTTATGTGGCAGGCTGGAAGTGCCAAATAGTTAAAATTCCTACTTAACCCCAATAATAATTGAAAGCAATGAACAGATGGCTTAGCTTCCTTTATCCTTGAGTAGATGACTGAGTTGTACTTTACCCTATATCCTCGGGGTTTCCACCATGAATGAACTCTGTTGCTAAGAAAAGAACATTGCATCAGGAACATGCTAACACTGAAACATTGGCTTATCTTCCTTCCCTTATTTCTCCCCTCTCATTTATTAGTATATTCTAGTATCATCTCCCAAATAACTCACTTTCATACAAATTTGTCCTTACGTCAGCTCTGAGGTGAAGGAAAAGGAGTAATTCATACAGAATAATATGTAATAGAGAAACAATATCATTAGAGTTCATGAAACATGTACACTGAATGAAATTTTATATCATGTTAAATGAGTTTGGTGTTAGGATCTCATAAGTATTCATTATGAATTTCTATTATACAAACCATGTTGCTTTTCTCTATGAGCTTCTTCTAGTTCCTCAAAATTATGGTAATTCCTTATCACCTAGTCTGTAGATCTTGACTCAGATTTGGAAATCCCACTTATTCACAAATTTGAATTACTCATAAGGTTGATTCATCCATGCCCTATCATGACCCTCCCACTTCTTTCTCCTTCATGAATTTTTCATTCTTGAAGGTTCACTGTTAATCATAGAAGCCTAATTTTATTTTCCATTCAAATGGGAGAGTGAAAAATCTACTACATTCAATTTTTGAGCAGACAGTAAGTTAGTGATACATAGTTAGATATCATCTAGTGCAGGATAAGATATGTGACATTAAGAAGGGAACTATTCATAATTAAACTAGCACTGGGCTAAGGGTGTGGCTCAGTGGAAATGGGTTTCTCTAATAGATGTAAAGCCCTGGGTTCAATTTAAAGCTCAAAGTAAAATAAACTAGGAAAAATAGTATAAATTAGTGTAGTTCTGGAAATTTTATAGTCTTCCCTAAGACTGGATTCACTGATAGCCAAATTACTCATGGCCTCTATGTACATGGATGGGAATAGTATCTGTCACATGATTTTTTTTCATTAAGGGTTCAGATGATTTTTCTAAGCAAATGAAAATTTGGCCCTTGTTAAGTTCTAAAACATTCCCATTGCCGGACTACAAGGATGCTTTGACTTGCCGGTAATCATGGGACCAATCATTGAGAAACAACAAGGTGTTACACTCTTTCATATATTCTGAAGAAAGCTTGGTCATGAATTGAACTGTTTGTTGTTTTATGAAGACACAAAACTGTTAGGTAAAATATATGTTCTCCAATTTAAACATTCTTAGTAAATACAGATGGAGTTGGAACCTGAAAACCTAGTAGGTCGAAACAAACAATTTTTGGATCCAAATGTACCTCAGAGCAGCACTTTTTGTGATGGTATAACTGAAATTAAAACATCCAGAAGTATATTTAGATCTGTCTTAGATATGAAGAAAGAGTGGGAAGGTAAGTTCTTATTATTCAGAAAGAATTCTTTTAAAGGTGCATATGTCTGAATATTAAAGAGAAAATTGTTTAATTGTTGTTCTAAATCAACATACTATGAAATACTAGGCTCATCTTATAAGTACACAAAAGGTCTGTTTCTATGAATCTTCAAGTAGACAAAGCAACTAAGCTTTTCTTACTAGTATAAGATAACAAAAGATAGGCCTTTAGTAATATAGTATGTTGAGGAATGAAGAGTTGAAGGCTCAAGTTTCATCTCAGCTAATACTATCACAATAGTTCTTGTTCAGTTCATATAAGAATTGGGAAGACAGGGCTTGATCAGATTTTCTAACTGAACTCCAGGTGACATATGTGTTTCGAATTACCATGCAAGAGTCACTTGGAGCAGAAGATAAAAGCATGAAAGAAAGATTTTTTCCATATAACAAGCATTCAGAAATTTCACCCAAAATGTTTCAACTACATGATGGATATAGTATATCCCATACCCATGTTAACACTGTCTATGAGCAAACAGCATCTATATCTCCAAATCAGTTATCTCCTGTGCGCATCTAGTTACCTAAAGCAACATGTCCATACGCTTCTGAAAGTCAACATCATCACTAATCTCCTATAATCAAATGGCCTCTTGCTATGATCCTTATTCTACTGGACATCATACTATACTTTCAGCAATCTTCAGAAACAGATGTTATGCTAGACATCTAGTTCCTGACTTAAATTTGCCCTCACTCTCATATTCTGTGAAGTTGACTTTTCAATATCCCCCTTGATTATTTTACCTCTCTCCATCTATCCTGTGACTAAACAAGACCAGGTTGTATCCATCTCCTGCCTAGATTATGGTACAGATTTTCTAAGACCTCTGTATCTGGTATTTCTTACTCTGAGGGCTTTTATTTCTCTACCCTTTATCTATCACTATTCCCCAGTTTCACCTCATATCACTAGATAGAAAAGAAAGAAGCATAGAGGGGAAAGAGGGAGATAGAGATCCCTGAATTTAATTTCTTTCCTTTTGTTTCTCCTTTGAGCATGACTACTAACAAATGGTAACCAACCCCCCCACACACATCATACAATCAACAACCAACAACTGACCCCACTTATGAGGGCTCTACATACCCTCTGAAAAGTTCCCAGAATTCCAAATGTCACACAATCACAGAAACTATCTGCAGCTTGCAAAAATGCATCTCTGCTAGAGCACAAGGGAAATCATAGTCAATCTGAAGTATGCCCATATCCCCACACCTGGAATGTGAAACTAATTTTAATAAAAGATTGTGTTTAAAACTCCCAAACACATTCTTATAATACTGCTGTGAGTTTTTTAAGAAACCAGACTTCTCAAAAAAAATGTCACTACAGACCTCTATATATCCTGAACTCTTTCAATCTGTTCTCTATACTTAAAACAGATTTCTATTCTTAAAGTTGAATCGGACTTTCTTACTAATTTATTAAAATCTTTCAGAAATATATTTCAGACTATGATGTTCTTTGAATAAAAAAGCACCTTTGCATGGCCTGCCACACCCCATGTTTTTGGCTATTTCCTAACTCCTCCTCTAACCCTGTGCCCTCATACTCTCCTTAGTTCTTTTGTTGTCTTTCTTTTTCATGACAAAGCTTTTGGATGTGTTGTTAAATTCATTTGAAATGCAACTTCTGTCTAACACATTTTCTTTGATTAGTTACTGATTATCTTTCAGTAAGTTGTTTAAGAGTTGGTACTTTCTTGAAACTGTACAATTCTTATTCTGGGCCACATTCGTTTTTTCCTTTTATTGAAAATAGGCTCTTTTCTCATACAATATATCTTGGTTATAATTTCCCCTTCTTCTACTCCTCTCAGTTCCACCCATCTCCCCACTTCCCCACATCTCCACTTTCTTGCTTTTTGTCTCTCACAAAAGAAAAATGCTTCTAAGAGATAACCAGACAATACAAAATAAAATAAGATAAAACAAAACAAATATCACCTTGAAGAAAGACATGGCAACCTAACAGGAGGAAGAGTCTCATGATCACACACAAGAGTCAGAGACCCACTCATTCCCACATCCAGTAATCCAGTAGTCTGTCTGCATGTGTGTGTGTGTATGTATGTATGTGTGTATGTATGTGTATATATATATATATATATATATATATATATATATATATATATATATAACATGCACAGGATCTGATACAGTCTCGTATAGGCTCTATGCTTGCTGATTTAGTCTCTGTGAGTTCATATGTACCTTGCTTAGCTGATTCAGGGGGCCCTGTTCTCCTGGTATACTCCATCCCCTCTGGTTTTTATAATCTTCCTGCCTTTTCTACTGAGGGATTCCCTGGGCACTGAGGAGAGGGACTTGATGGAGACATCCCATGTAGATTCTTTCTCTCCATGTAATATCTAGCTGTGAGTCTCTGCATCTTTTTTTCCCACCTGCTACAGGAGGAAGTCTCTCTGATGATGACAGGATAGGCACTGATCTTTGAGTATACTAGAATATCATTAGCAGTCATTTTATTGCTACTTTTATTTTTTAGACCAGTAGTGTTTGGTTTTACTCTAGGTTTCTTGATAATCTATGTCTCTAATTCTTGGTTAGCCAAGCAGTGTCAGGTATGGGTTCCATAGTCTGCAACTATGTTATTAGACATTTTCGTATCTATGTTCATAATGGAATTTGGTTTGTAATTCTTTCTTTGATGGATCTTTATGTGGTTTGGATATCAGAGTAACTTTGGCAACTTAAAGTGAATTGAGCATTGTTCCTTCTGTTTCTATTTTGTGGAATAATTTGAAAACTATTGATATTAACTCTTCTTTGAAGGTCTAGTAGAATTCTGCTTTAAAACAGTGGGCAAGATTGTTTATTGTTACTTTGTAATGACATTGTTTTTTTATCAACTGAATTAATTCATCTGTATGACTGCTATAATACATGAAGGTGCCAATAATTCTAAGCTCTTTTAGAATGAGGTCTTGGCAATTTTTTGTTTTAAAAGATAAAGTTATCTTCTATCTTACATTGTTTCCTAGAGTGTGACCTTGTGACTATCAGGAGGTAGATATAGACCTTTGACTGCTTTTGCCAATAAAACACATCAAAAGCCTCAGTCTGTGATTTCCAAGACTTTCATAAAATCAGCACTACTTCTTCCTTTTTTCACTAGTACATTTGCACTTTGAATTTTAACGGTGATGTAAGAAACAACAACAACAACAACAACAACAACAACAACAACAAAGCAAAGGAATCAAGGAACCTGAGGACTCTGTGCTTTGACAAAGTTCAGTCACTTGGAGTCACGCCAAGATACTTTATATTGTTTGTGGCTATTGTGAAGGGTGTAATTTCCCTAACTTCTTTCTCAGCCTGCTTGTCCTTTGAGTATAGGAAGGCTACTGAATTGATTGAGTTTATTTTATAACCAGCCACTTTGCTGAAGTTGCTTAACAGTTGTAGGAGTTCTCAGGTGGAGTTTTTTGGGTCGCTTAAGTATACTCTCATATCATCTGCAAGCAGTGATAGTTTGACTTCTTCCTTTCCAATTTGTATCCCTTTGACTTCCTTATGTTGTCTAATTGCTCTTGCTAGAACTTCAAGTACTATATTGAAAAGATATGGAGAGAGAGAGGGCAGCTTTGTCTAGTCCCTGATTTTAGTGGGATTGTTTCAAGTTTCTCTCCATTCAGTTTGATGTTGGCTACTGGTTTGCTGTATATAGCTTTTATTATGTTTAGGTATGGGCCTTGAATTCCTGTTCTTTCCAGGACTTTTAGCATGAAAGGATGCTGAATTTTCTCAAATGCTTTTTCAGCATCTAATGAGATGACCATGTGTTTTTTTTCTTTTAGTTTGTTTATGTAGTGGATTACATTGATGGATTTCCGTATATTGAACCATCCCTGCATCCCTGGCATGAAGCCTACTTGATCATGGTGAATGATCATTTGATGCACTTTTGGATTCAGTTGGCAAGGATTTTATTTAGTATTTTTGCATTGATATTCATAAGGGAAATTGGCCTATAGTTCTCATTCTTTGTTGGATCTTTGTGTGGTTTTGGTATCAGCATAATTGTGGCTTCGTAGAACGAGTTGGGCAGTGTTCCTTCCGTTTCTATTTTGTGGAATAGTTTGAACAGTATTGGTGTTAAGTCTTCTTTGAAAGTCTGATAAAATTCTGAACTAAAACCATCTGGTCCCATACATTTTTTGGTTGGGATATTTTCTATAACCCCTTCTATTTATCTAGGGGTTATGGGACTGTTTAGCTGATCTAATTGATCCTGATTTAATTTTGGTATTTGGTATCTGTCTAGGAAATTGTACATTTCCTCCAGATTCTCCAGTTGTGTTGAGTATAGGCTTTTGTAGTAGAATCTGATGAGTTTTTGAATTTCCTCAGTTTCTGTTGTTATATCCCCCTTTTCATTTCTAATTTTGTTACTTTGGATACTGTCTCTGTGCCCATTGGTTAGTCTGGCTAAGGGTTTATCTACCTTGTTGATTTTCTCAAAGAACCAGCTCCTGGTTTTGTTGATTCTTTGTATGGTTAGCTTTATTTCTACTTGATTGATTTCAGCCCTGAGTTTGATGATTTCCTGTCTTCTACTCCTTCTGGGTAAATTACCTTCTTTTTGTTCCAGGGCTTTCAGGTGTGCTGTTAAGCTGCTAGTGTATGCTCTCTCCAGTTTCTTTTTGGAGGCACTCAGGGCTATGAGTTTTCCTCTTAGCACTGCTTTCATTGTGTCCCAAAGATTTGGATAAGTTGTACCTTCATTTTCATTGAATTCTATAAAGTCTTTGATTTCTTTCTTTATTTCTTCCTTGACCAAGGTGTCATTGAGTAGAGTATTTTTCAGTTTCTATGTACAAATTCTTTTTATTTTAAATGTCTAGTATTGTTTGTAATTTTTCATGAAATTGTCTGTTAACATGTCTTCACATGCGAACAGGCCCAGGAAATATATCCTCAAAAAGAAGCGCTGAAGTTAATCACAATGAAATACTCCTTCCTAGCAGTAAAATCTGAGTGAGCTATGATCCTAATTATTCATGACACTGCCATATCTTCAACTAAAATCTGTTGCTCATTGAAATGATAAAGTCCAGACGTATATATGATGGCATAGTTTAGATGTGAGTATAGTTTTGTGCTATACATTTTAAATGAGCTTTTAGTTTATGCTGCAGTAAGATAATTCATAAATGCTTGGTCATTCATTTTTCTTAAACTAAAGAGCCAACTTTTATATAAAAAATATACAATTGAAGGGCTTTGAATAACACTTAAGGACTATTCTTTATTCTTATTTTAACAAGGAAAAACCTTGGCCCCTATATTTCAGTCACAAGCTGTAAGAGGTATATAAGAATAGGGGGAAAATGTACTACTATATCCTGAAAGTCCCTATTGAAGCCACATGTTTTATAATTCTACCACATTAAATAAGGCTCTTTAACCTACATGGCTTTTAAATGTAGAAATGTGGAGTGACTAGATTTTCAGCTTGAATTAGTGAAATATCTAGTTTTCTACAATATATAGGTTTTCTATATATTTATATATAGTATTTTTATAAAATATATAGTTTTAACTATATTCATAGCTAGGTGTGGTGACTCATGTCATAAAGCTCATAATCCAAGAGGTTCTCTGGAAATCTGCAGCCAATCCAGTTCATCCTTTGTGAGCGCTAGGCCAGTTTAGGCTACAAAACCAAACCAAACCAAGTCAAACAAGATAAACTATATCCATGTGATCCTAGATGGCAATGTATTTCCAAAATGTTCTTCAAAGTACAAGATCCTATAGATAAATATTTTTCCATTTAAAGAGTTAAATATTTAAACATAACCAAAGTAGGTTTCTCAGAGCATGTATTAAAACTGTATCCTTTATATCAAGAATAAGGCATTTCTATTCATCATTGGGCCTCAGAAACTATCAATTCTGAGTCATGATAAATTATTTCACTTTTACTGCAAAATGATTCATAGACAAGCTAGAGCCCAGGAGATTGTTTTGTAAGCTAATTTAAATTCATTTTGCTATTGTCCTTATTTAGAAATCAATATCTATATGGACCTTGAGATAAGTTTCCTTCCCAAACAGATATTATTAGTAAATAGCTCATGAAATTGGGGCGTTGGTAATGCATTTCACCATAGATTTTCTTACTGTGGCTTCAAATTTTGTTATATTGTAACTGCCCCAAATTTCTCTAATCTTCTCTTTAACAATCAGATAGTTACAGGTATGCTGGGTTGGAGGAATCAATGAACATACTCTGCAGACTGTTTTTAGATTATCCCCTAATGTAATTTAATAGAGAGTGACAGTACAGTGTAGAATTATATTTTATGTGCTGTAATATTAAGTATTTATGTATGTTCAGGACTCTTTCATACCTCAGATAAGAGCAGCAATAGGACGTCCCTATTAATCTATTACCTTCAAGGTTAATGAGAAGGAAAAAAAGAAAGGGAAACCTGTTTCTGTATTTGCTGAAGGTGAAGTGGATGTTTAAAGTTTAAACATTCATTTTCAGATTTGCAAATATGAGAAAAGCTAACAAGGCTCAGTGTGATGGTTTGAATGAGAATGGACCCCAAAGGCTCATAGATTTGAATGCATGGTCACCAGTTGCTGAAACTGTTTAGGAAGGATTGGGAGGCCTTGTTGGAGGAGGTGTGCCACTGAAGGTGGGATTTGAAGTTTCAAAATGCTAGCCCCAGTCTGTCTCTGTCTTTCCTTGTCTATCTCTCTGTGTGTGTCTTTCTGTCTTTCTCTTTGTCTCTGCTTCCCTGTCTTTCTCCTTGTCTCTGTCTCTCTGTCTGTCTCTGTCTGTCTCTGTCTCTGTCTCTGTCTGTCTCTCTTTCCCTGCCTTCTTCCTGCAGATCAGGATATAAGCACTAAGCTACTGCCCCAACACCAATGCCTGCCTGCCTGCCTGCCTACTGCAATGCTTCTAGTCATGATGGTCATGGACTCACCCTCTGAAACTGTAATCAAGTCCCCAATTAAATGGTTCCTTTTAAAAGTTGCCTTGGTAATGGTGTCTCATGGTGTCTCATCTCAGTAATAAAACAGTAACCAAGACACTCATTGTTGCCAAGAGTAAAGAGAAACTGACAATTGCCCTAAATGGAAATTTGATATGTGCAAGTTGATAGGTTATTTTTCTGCCACTGCGGGTAAAATGAGCCAGTTCAAGCCACATTAGGTTATATTAAAGGCAGGTTTATTGGGTAGCTGCTCTTAGGAAAGTTCATTGGCCCCAAGGATTGAGGCTAGGGAGGTTGCCATGTTGAGGGTGTGGAAGAAGAGAGATAAAGGGCATGTGCACAGAGATAAAAGAAGAAAGAGGAGGAGGAGGAGGAAAGATGAGAGATGGTGGGGGGAGGTTTCTGGATTATTAAGGGAATAGCTTTGGAGGGAAGACCTGGGTTGGAAAGTTCAGGATTGGGGACAGTTTATGCCAGAAGTAGACTTGAGGTTTATATCATGAAAAATAATCTTATAAGCATAATAGGCCTCCTAATATTCAGTAGGTCATTAATAGAACAGCATTTAAATTAAATATGGTAACTTATTTCTAATTTAGACCTCCAAATCTATGCTGTATGATAGTAATAACTTGCCACTTATACATAGTAGACAGTGGAATGTGACTCTGTGACTCTGCATTCTATTTCTTCCATCCCTATGTTGCCATACATACCTGATTTTGAAGATATAAATATGAAGAAAATATAAAACATTGCATTGATAGTTTTATTTGGTCTTGAATTGAATGACATTTTATATACAATGTTAAATAAATACATTATTAGAATTAAGTTCATCCTTTTTAATGTTATATGAACATGTGTATATGTGTGTGTGTGTGTGTGTGTGTGTGTGTGTGTGTATACATGTGTATGGGTGCATGCAGGTGCCTGTGAATGTAATTGAGGAGGCCAGAGAGTGATACCAAATTTCTTCCTCTATCACTCTCTAATTTATGTTTTGATAATATTTTTGCCATAATAAATTTGATAATAAATTTGCCATAATTTATTGTGGCAGATTTTTTTTTCTCAACACAGAGCTTTCTGATTTGCCTGGGCTGGTTGGCCAGTAAGCCCTTGCGGTCCTCCCGTTTCTGTTTCTCTCTCCCAACACTAGGATTATAGTCAGAGCTTCCAGTCCCTGCTTTTTACAGGGGTGCAAGGGATCTAGGCTCAAGTCTTCATACTTGCAGGACAAGTGCTTTACCCAGTGAGCCATCGATTCAGTCAGTCTCTCTTCTACCACTTGCCATGACTGATAGAAGGTTTTAAATCACATACATGGCTCATGTTCTTGGCTTGCACTTTATTTCTAGTGATAACACTACTTGAGAACTAAAGCATGGGGCAACGATCTGCATGCAAATGACTTATTGAAGTCTTTCAAGAATAAAACATGAGAAAAGACTGGCAAGAGATGGATAGGAACCTGGGGCAGTCAGACGGGAATGGTTCAAGTGAAGGCTCAGTCTCCTCATGATCACTCAGGAATTTTACATCTCAGAGTTTGTTATACCTTGAGGCAAATGTGGCCAGTCTTTCAGCTCTTTCTCTTTATTAATCAGTTCTTTGCTATGGGGACTTCTAAGAATATGAAAAAACCTGGGCACTTTTAGCTCTCCTTCATGCTTGTGAAGTAATTTCAGTAGCTCGATGGATGCCCCAATAACGGTTGCAGGTTCAAGCCATTGGAAGCAAACTATATAGAAAGTTATAGGTATCTAAAGGAATGAATATAGCCTAGTCACTGTGTAGTTATATTTTACTAAGAAAGCACTGGGATGGTTTTGCAAATCTGGATTTATGAACAAAGAAAATCTCTTTTAAATAATTTTCAGTGGTTGAAACAACCATGTGACTAAGTGTTACGGAAAGTGATACTAGTTTATCCAAAACTGAACACATATCTGTATTTGCTTAGAAAGCTATTTATACGATTTAGTTCTAGGGTTTTTAGATTTTTTTGAACTATGTGTGTATATTTGTGTGTAGATATGTAAACATAAGTGCAGTGCTTATGGAGACCAAAGATACCAGATCCCCTTGAGCTGAAGTTATAGGTAGTTGTAAGCTGCCTGAAATAAGTTGTCTTACATGCTGAGCCATCTCTTCAGGCCAAATTTTAGTTTTATGAGGATCTCCATGATGATCTTATTTTCATAGTTGTTGGATTAATTTATATTCCCACCAAACGTTCCTCCTTAGCATGTCAGAATTTGTTATTGTCATCTCATGGTAGCTTTTTTGACTGGGGGTGGGGGGTGGGGGGTGGAGAGAGAGAGAATCTCAATGTATATTTGAATTGCATTTCACTGGCTGCCAAAGATCTTGAACTCTTTTTCACATATTTATTGGTCATTTGTATTTTAACTTTTGCCATCTGTGTGTTCATTTTATTTCCCTAATTATTGGTTGGATTGTTTATTCTTTTAGTGCTTAAATTTTTGATATTGTTATACAGTCTGGACATTAAGCCAATGTCAAACAAAGAGCTGGTAAAATTTTCTCCAATCCTGCTTTATTTTGGTGAATATTTTATTTGCTGTACAGAAACTTTGCAATTTAATGCAATTCTGTCTTGCTCTTATAACCAAAAAAAAATATTAATAAAACTTAAATCGATATTATGGGGGTTGGAGAACACTGACTAAGCTATTTGAGGACTGGTGTTCAATTCCCAGCACCCACATGATGGTTCACAACAGTCTGTAAATGCAGTCTCTGGAATCTGATACCCTTTCCCAGCTTCCTCAAGCACTGCATGCAAGTGCTGCACAAACTTGCAGACAAAACACCCATATACATAGAATAATAAAGTATTAAAAGATTTTTTTAAAGGGACATTTTCCTGTTATTTTATTGTTTACATTTTAAAGTGAGTGAGATGTCTTCACAAATACTTGAATAGTGCTATATTTGTTCTTTGATGGTGTTGAGATCTCCAGACTTGTTGAGAACCACTGACAGAGCAGTAAATAATTTTACTATCTTAAAGATATTGTAAATAATTATATGTTTGTCGATAGGGAGAAATCAAAAGTGAAAAACACAAAAAGGAAAAACATTTCATATAGTCCTTAATGTGATTATTAAAAAGAGAGGAGGAGGTCATGAACTACAGTAATATAACTACAGCAGTGTCTTTGCTGGAAATTCCAACAGTCATTCCTGACTCCATTACATTTTGTGTTAAGAGTGAGGAAAAGACAAATTCAAAACTGGGTATTTTTGCTATTGTTTATGATTTTGATTTTACCCAGATATCTACATTCCCTAAATATGGAGTAGATTGAGAATGTTAATATATTGTAGCTTGCTGATCTTATAGCCTCATTCACTCTCACAATTACTTCTTTCATAAAATTCTTTCCATAAATAGTTCAAACTATCAGTGTTAGAATAGGTTGAAGATGAAAGTTGTCTCTTTATGCTGACTTGGTCTTGAAAGCTTTGTGTTAAACTTTATGCAGTTATGTAATAATTATTATCCCAATATATGTACGCCACTTCTACTTGATTTTGCAAGAATATATACTTTAAAGTTGTTTTTTCAATGTAAATTCTAGATCTTAAGCAGAACCTTTGTTCTAAAGAATAGAGATTTATTCCTTTGTTTACAAACAGAATTCAATAGCGCTGATTAGTCATGTAGGAAGTAATTTAGAATATGTATTGTTTCTCCACAGCAGAAATAAAAGAAATGTTCAGTTACATTTGTGATCTTTGTTGTTTTGTTTTGTTTTGTTTTGTTGTATTATGGTCTTAAAGGGAATAATTTTGAATTATGTAACTCTCAAAGAAGAAAACTATTTTATACCTATTTCAAAAGATCAGTACAGTGTGAGTGGTAGATGACACTTGGGAACATGTGTGACAACATTTATAAGGGGACTCTTTTACAGTGCTCATTTTGAAGTGGAAAAGAACTTACACAACAGCAAAGGAGTTCTGTAACACATACAGTTGGTGTTCAGACTACCAGCACTTTTATGGGAATGTCAAGACCTGGCCAGTGGCAAACAAGAGCTAGAAAAAGACCCAGCTTCCTTGCCCTATGGGAGAAACAGAATAGAGAGGATTATTCCCCATTGACTCAAAGAGCTCCTCCAAGGAAGTGAACCCCAGAGTTCTGTAGTGAGAATTTTTTTGATAAAGTATTTTCCTCCCTGTCTCTTTTAATCTCCACTCTCCTATTATGGCTTCTCATTCTTCTCTCAAACTGGCTGACCTTGAACAACCAACACAGAGTCCTTTTCTGGAAGGATCACAAACTGAGACAAACTCCCAAGAGTAAATCAATAAAGAAATAAATCTAGTAATGAATTCAGATTGATCACACCACCGATTCCCAAAAGCTTGCATTTGATAAAGTTTTCCTAGGACATTCATTTCCCTTAAGCTCTGCTGTCTCTTATACAAAAAAATATTTAAAAACATTGTAAACTTTCTTCCTTTCTTCCTAAAGCTCATAGTACTGTCTGGGAGTATACAATATTGATTTTTAAAAATGTAAGCACACAATTTTATAAGTGAGTAATGTTGAACTAAAGTTCTCAAAGCTTTTGCCAAATCATAGCTTTATGACTCAGTTTTGACAAATAGAAAGGATACCCTGCAGGCCAACTGTGTATATTCATAAAATAAACAATTGAATAGCTCAGGAATGAGAAAGTGATTTAAAAAAAAAATGAACAGGCCCACTTAAGCAAGGTTTGTTAACAGTCATTAGTAACCTTTGGCATTTCATTTGGACTTATATATGTTTGCCATTGGGGCATTAATATTTGATCATCACATTAGGAAATGCACTGTGGAGATAAAATAAAGAACTGTTTTCTGCTTCGTCTCAGTAAATCAGAGATGCTGAAGACTCTGGATATATATGTGTCCTTCTGAAGTGTACAGGAGACAAATGAGATGTGTTGCCATGAAAAAAACATGTATTTCTGCTCACCCCAAATTCATCCCTTAAATTCCTGTCTTTGAATTTGAATAACTCATCCCCTCATCATTATTTTTGAAGCATTTACCACAGGAAAATAAATATAATTCAGATGTCAGCCTCAGCATATTTCAATTCATACCAGAAAATGCTAGCCATTAGGCACATGAGAGTCTTTTCATGATAACAAAAAAGCTTTAAGTGACCCAGATACACGTCACCAAATGACTATATAAATCAAAGTCTACACATGAAATAAACTACCACACAATGAAATAGTATATCATGAATGAATGCCAAAACATTGTTTTAGATGAAAGAATTAAGATACAAAAGGCCATATACTCTTGGTTTTATTTATACAAAATTATAGAAAAGAAGGCTCTATCTAATCTATATTAAAAACACATCAGTGTTGCCTATAGCCAGGGGAGAATTAATTGTAAAGAGGTGTGAGAGAAAACATTTATATGATATCTTAAGTGTAATATTGGTTATGTGAATTAACATATGCCCACTCTTCGTTGACCTCAGTATTAGGGTTGGCACAGTTGATTGTATGAAAGCTAATCCCCAATAAAGTATACTGGAAATGAAACGTTTCTGACTGTTCAGCCACAGTTTTATTTAATGAACTAACTGCTGTTATGAAGTAAGAAGGACATTAAAACAAAAAGAACTTAAAATTATATGTATATTGTCAGGATTTAAACAGAATTGAGGGTTTTTCTCATATTACAGGGGCCTGGGAATCAATACAGAATTGATACCAGAAAGAATGAATGTGGGAGATGAGATAGAAGCAAGATGGGTAGAAGGGAAGGAGAAAAACAGAAAAGCAAAAGCACATTCGACCTGCTACATAATTGTGCCTTTTAACAAACTATAGTTTACTTATCATTACTGTTTGGCTATACCCAATGATATCCCTTTGTCTTGTGTGGACAAATGAAGAAAGATAAAGGTATCAAAACATTGGGGTACTTCTCTTGGTGGTATAATCAGGTGCAAAATTTTTTGGTGGGTGCGGGCATGGTATTTCCCAAACATCAGTGAACATTAGAATCACCCATTGATCTTGTAAATGAGAAGATAACTTGGCTTCACTGTAAGAATCCTGATTCAATGAATATGGAATTTAAATTCTGCATTTCTAACGAGCTTATGACATGGATCATACCAATGTCAAGGGGTCACCATGCTTTGAATAAATCCTATTTAAAGTTCTAGCAGACCAGAATTAATTGCTACTGAAATTAGTTATGTTTTCACAGCCAAGGCATAGAGGTTCATGAGTTTTGTAGTAAAGAGCCTTGAAGCCTTATTTAAGAGATTTCTGAATTTGTTCATTGTTTGAAATTTGGTCAGACTTGAAAGAGAACCCCTAATAATTTGTTCATGAGAGAAGGTAAACGAGCATGCTAAAGTATATCCTACTTTCATATCATTTCATTCTTAGAAAATCCCCAGTGTTGTCTGTCAGTGTGATTAGCTCCCTCTTGTCCTATAGTCAGAATATAAGCTGACTGAGCCCTTTCAGATATAAGTTAATGGTTTAGCAATCCCCAGAATATGCAATTAATGAGTTTACCATACTGACATTTTTAATGTTAACATTACCAACAGCAGATGGGAGATGCCTACATTGGGTGTCTGTTTCCAATTAAGATCTTTAATTTATGATAAATGAATACATTTCAATCACGTCTGCCCTGCATTCCATGTCTGCTTGGTTGATCAACAATAGGAGCTTCTGGGAATGTTTTTGTACATAATGAGAGACTGAGTCAGCCCATAGCAAGAAGGTTCATTGTTTTAATGATTTCTTAAATATTAGCAGTAAGTAAAAAAAATGAACTCAATTAAAAGATAACAGCTGCTTTATTTCCATACGTGTATGTAAAACTTTGGGAAACTAATGAGAAAAAGTATGAGAAGATATTTTCAGTTACACACAAACTTCATAAGAATTTAGATGTTTTCTTTTTGTCTCTGAACTATTCACAGAATCATTTAGATAGACATTATTACATATGAATTCCTAGTTTTTCAGTTTTGATATCCTAAACTCTATTTTCCTTGTTTTTATATGGTCTCTTTCAGTTAATCTAATGCTTCATAACAAGTCACCCCAAAATGTAGTGACTTAAAGCAAGAAGATTAATTTTGTTTAACAATCTGCAGTTTTGGCAGCGCTTGTCAGGGACAGCTGGACTCTGTTCCTCTCAGCACCAACTGGGACACTTCAATGGCTGGAGGCTGGAATCATCTGATGGCTTGCTCACTCACACGGGTCCTGATCCATGCTGGGTTTTGGCTGAGACTTCAGTTTAGGCTGTTAGCAGAAACATCACACGTGACTTCTTCTGGTGGCCTGGACTTCCCCAAAATGTGATGACTAAATTTCCAAGTATAAATGTCCTCTACAAGTAAGATCTGTATAAGCATGTTTTGATCTATCTTCAGAAGTCATATAACACAACTCCCACTTTAAAAATGTTGCAAAATAGTCTAAAAAAGCAAATATAATAAGTATACCATGTAATCTATGGTTACATTTAGCTTGATTGTATTGTTAGACAGTGATCAATGGGCTTATTTTATAGAAATTACTATATATAGCATTCTATCAGCTTGTTTTCAAAAGACAACTGGTTTTTACACATAGCATCTTGTAAAAGCGCTTTGATCTTGAAAGGTCTGATATAAATAGAACTTACTAGGTTTTTAAAAAGCATTCCAATAAATTAGGCTACTTTAATAAGTGATACAGAGATGAGGAAGCAGGTAGATGAGGAAAATGTTCCTAGCTTACAATATGCAAGAGAACAAACTATATCCCAAACTGTACAATTTATGCAATGAGTCAGAGCATTTTCCACTTTAAGACAGTCAAAGCCAGTGTTCCAAGCTTATTTGGCATTTGGCAGATATAGGAACTGAAAATCCAATATGGTCTCATGGAATGCAGTTGGAAGAACAAATGCTGGTCACATACAGAGTTAGAGGGTCCCCAGTAGCATATAAGCCAGCTCTGAGCAAATATTTTTCCAGAGCTCTAGACATGTTTTTAAAAATCTTTTTATTGGTTCTTCCTGAATCATGCACCCGAGTTCCATTCATCTCCTCCTCCCCTCATTCCTGCAACCTCATCAAAACACAGGAAAAATTTCTCCTTGTGGAAGCCGTAGTATGTCACAGTGTGTCCCACACAATACCCTCTTGTCCACACTTCTTTGCTTGCAAATGTTCATTTGCTCATCAGTCTGGTATGAGGCCGCTGGCTTCTGCCACTCTTTCGATACTAGAACCTCACTGGGACTCCTCTTGCATATCCTATTGTTGTCCTGTGTCGTGGCGATCCTGTTGTTTTGGATCTGTAGAACTGACCCCAGCAGTTCATTGTTGGGATAGATGTTGGAATAGGTCAGCTCAAAACCCTGGATCTGGGCATGACAGTTATCTGAATTAGTCGTCACTCCTGTTCTCCAGCTCCCATGCCCTTGGTGCTGGCTCACCAGCAACCCCTGCTACCAGGGCCAGCTCTATCTTAATGCCAGGGTGAGGTGCAGGTCCCATTCTCCCAAGTGTTGCAGCCAGTGAGGGACATGACCAAGTCTCCCACTCTTATGAGCTCTCCTCCCTGCCATAAACGGCAAGGGATGAGAGAGAGGAGGAGGGTCATCGCTCCCTCACCCGTGTAGACAGAAGACAAGTGGCGAAGCAAACTCTTCCACTCTCATGCCTTTGGTGCCAGCTTAGTCAAATTCTTTCACTCTCACACCATTGGAGCCAGCGTGGTCAAGCCTCGGCTACCAGGTCAGCTCTACTGTGCTGCCCAGGCGAGGTACAGGGCCAATATTCCTGAGTGCTGCAGCTGGAAAGGGGCAGGGCCGCTTGCTCTTGCTCACACAATCCCAGAGCTGGGTCTCCCACCTGCCAGTGGGGAGGAGCAAGGGAGTGGGGTGGGATGGAGGGAATCACTTCCTTGTCCGTGACACCACATAAGATGAGTGGTAGGACCAGCTCTTCCATAGTAATATCCTCCATCTGGCTCATCCAAAACTCCTCTAATGCACAGAGCCAGCTTTCTCAAGTACTGTTGTTGGCTAGGGGAGGGGTCAGCTTTCCTGCTCTCAAGCTTCCAGGGCCAGCACTCCCATGATTCCCAGGTAAGGGGTGGGGCCATTTCTACACAGCCCTCAGACATGAATATGTCCCCAGACAGCAGCCCAGACCAGGAACGTTTGCCTGGCCTTCGGTGGTAACAGTCCCCTGCTGCTGCAAGGCCAAGGACCCTAGGCATGGTCCCAGGTGGCATCAAAGGCCAGGACTCCACCATAGTCCCAGGTGGCATCACCAGCTATTCGCATCAGGCTGTTCCTCACTACCTCTGAGTCTCCAGTTCTGCCCCTCTTCATTGTGTCCACATCCTTCTGTTTCTCTTTCTCTTCCATTTCTACCACTCACCACTTGATTACTCCTCTTAGTGATGCCTACAGTCTCAGAGTGTCTGGGGTCATCTCAGGAGTGGTCTCAGGAGTGCTAGTGGTTTATGGCATCAGGCAGGGGTCATTTCTGGCATGGTCTGCACACCCCCAGCCTGCATGGCATCCGACTAAACTTGATGTCCAGGCCCCATGGTTCAGGGATGATGGCCATCTGGCTTGCTCCTTGCCTGGCCTGCTGGCATGGCCCCATGTAAGCAAGGGTTGTCTATTTTGGGCTCACTCCTGCTTGGGGGGGCTGTCAGTCCCTAGAAGGGGTTCTTCTAGTCTCTGGCTTGCTCCTGGTCTTGGGAGTTGTCAGGGTCTGCTTAAAGCCAGACTAATGGTTATCTCAAGCTAGCTCCCTATCTGAGTTCCCTGGCACAGGACTCACAATTGTCTCAGGCACACTTTTGTAAGTAATGTTAGGCTAGTAATTACTCAAGTGTTCATAGGTCATTCAGATGTTCACGGGTTATAACACTAAGCATAGACATAGCCTCTCTCCTCTTTGTCACTTACTGATGTACAATGACACAGCAGTCACACCCACAATGCCTCTAAAAGCAGGTCAGATTATTTATTTAATCTAAGTATGTAAATAGTTTGTTTAGAAATGTAAGATAAGGGGTTGGGAAGATAGTTCAATTGGTAAGACTCTACCAAAAGAAGCAGGAAGGTTTAGTGAAATCTGCAGAACTCATTTAAAAACAACAACAACAAAACAGTTTTCTGTCAGAGTTGGAGACAGATGCGTCCCCTGAGCTGAGCTTGCTGGCCACTCGGCTCAGCTTAAGTAGCCAGCTCTGAGCTAGTGAGACCTCATTTCAAAAAAGAAGGTGGGCAGCTCCTGAAGAGCATCCCTAGAGATTGATGCCTAGAAGTTATAATTTGTTGCACAAGTAAAACACCATAAGCTTTTTGTAGTATCTTGACACCATCTATTTCAAGGTAACTCTAAAGGCCTTTACATGTTCTTTACAGTAAAATGTGCCATTCCTAGACAATTTCATACCTTTGACTAGAAAAGATTAACAAACATCATTGAATTGTGAGAGCATAATTCAGTGACTTTTCATTATTTGTATTAAAATAATACTGAGCCTACTAACTATAGATTCCCAGTCTTCTATCTAATGGTGGTTATGACATTACTCATGATCCTACAACTTTATTGTGCTGTCATTGAAAAGTGGCTTCCAATGGCTCCCTTAAAGGTTGTCATCAAGCTTCACCAATGATGTCCCCACATGCAAATGCTGCCAGAGAATGCAGTTAAATATGAATAATAATTCATTTTTAGATAACAAACTCCTATGTCAGAAATGTATAGGTATAGAGAAATTCATATTCCAAATATTTCTTTTCTCAAATCCTTTATTTTAAAATTTCTACAAAGGGTACTCCAGCAGAATAAAAAGAGCAGAAAGAATATCTGGTTATTAATTGCCCCAGGGTTGGCATCCCCAGAATACCTGTTAGCAGGAGGTGTTTTACAATGTTTATAGGGCCAGGCGGTGGTGGCACACGCCTATACTACAGAGTGAGTTCCAGGACAGCCAGGGCTATACAGAGAAACCCTGTGTTCAAAAAACCAGAGAGAGAGAGAGAGAGAGAGAGAGAGAGAGAGAGAGAGAGAGAGAGAGAGAGAGAGATCTGCAAGAGAATGTTTATAGGGTCGGGGATAAAATGGTTAAGTTACTAAAGAGCTAGCCATGCAAGCAGGAACACACACACACACACACACACACACACACACACACACACACACACACAAGGCAGCAGAGAAGCAAAAGCACTAGAGTTATCTGGGCCTGGAAGCCCAGATATTACAGCAGGGGCTCTAATATTCAGGCTTAATGACAGTATTGAACATAACCACAGATGAAAAAATTTTCAACAATTCCCACAACAGTAGATGCCACAAAGGCATTTGTATTAGAAAAGAGTCATTAGCTTCAGTGCAGTAGTTTAAAAACTGTTCCAACCTCTCATCTCTGTGGGTTTTCATGACAGCTGATCTTCAATCATCTCTCTTGTTATTGCAGTTGTATTTGAAACAATTTATCAATATTTCTACCTGAAACACTTCCTTTACTTTGATTGCAGATGACTAAACTCACCTAGATTTTTCCTTAAGACCTGGCTGGTCTTTCTCTGACTCCCATATTCTGTTCGTTGCTTTTCAACTTATAAAATTCTAAACCTTCAAGTGCCCAGCACATAGGCTTCACTCTGCCCTCACTCCTCTCAAACTTGCCTCTAGTGTCACAGGTTTGAATAGCATTTATAGGCTTTTGACTTTCTTATTTATGTTTCTATTCAAGATGCCTTGTCTGAATGTCAAAAGCACATACCCTACTGCTCTACCAGGTCACTGGATTGCTATGAGAGTGTCTAAATCTGAGATTCTGGTATTAAATCTCATTTAACTTTCAATCTATTCAAAATATCCCCCAGTTTGTGTGATGAATACACCATCTTCTAGGTACCAAGAGGGGACACCTTGACCCCATCGCTTACCTCTCTTTTCCTGGCATCCTGGAGCTAGCTCAAACTGGCACATGAAAGCTAATGGTGCACATCTTTCCCAACGGTGTGGTCAGTGATGTTACAATGGTCAATTGGAGTCAGTTATGATAGGATTATGTACATCATGAAAGTTCATGAATTCTGTACATTATGAATACCCTACCCCTCCTTATCCATCTGATTGTTAAATGTTTCTATCACACTATAGCATATACATCTCACCTAATTCTTCAACAGAGACTACTGGATCTGACTTCTTCCAAACATACTCACATCCATAAACCAGTGCTATTCCCCATAGATACCACTCTGGATGGAGTCATACAAACTTGTATGCATATTTAACGTATAATATCCATAATGGTCTTTCCAGGCCTGCCCTTTCCCCTAACAGTGTATACTCCACATGATAATGTGACTGATTTTGTTAAAATAAAAGGCAAATAAATCATCGATGTTCTAGTCAAATCTTCTCTATACACAAAGCTGGTAATTTACAAAGAATATGGATTTATATAGCTCATATTTGGGGAAACTAAAATTCCAAATAGAAAAATACCAGCTCAAGTGAAAGATCTCTTAGCTTTATCTCATGATGGAAGGCACTATGAAAGGAGTACACATGAAAGAGAGATAACATTGTGAGACACAAAGCTAGAGCAAGAGAAAATAGCCTGTCTTGTTATTTCTCACTAAACCTTACCACTTAAAGGATATCTCACATTGTCAAACTAGGGACCAGTCTTCTACATTAGTAATTCTTGGGAGGCACATTCCAACTTATTTAAGTTATCATCATCATCATCATCATTGTCTTAGTTGTCTTAGTCAGGGTTTCTATTCCTGCACAGACATCATGACCAAGAAGCAAGTTGGGCAGGAAAGGGTTGATTCAGCTTACACTTCCACATTGCTGTTCATCACCAAAGGAAGTCAGGACTGGAACTCATGCAGGTCAGGATGCAGCAGCTGATGCAGAGGCCATGGAGGGATGTTTCTTACTGGCTTGCGTCCCCTGGCTTGCTCAGCTTGCTTTCTTATAGAATGCAAGACTACAAGCCCAGATATGGTATCAACCCACAAGGGGCCCTTTCCTCTTGATCACTAATTGAGAAAATGCCTTATAGCTGGATGTCATGGAGGTATCTCCTCACCTAAAGCTCCTTTCTCTGTGATAACTCCAGCCTGTGTCAAGTTGATGCACAAAACCAGCCAGTACAATCATCATCATCACCATCATCATCATCGTCATCATCACCATCATCATCATCATCACCATCATCATCATCATCATCATCATCATCAAATCCTTCAGTTGTTTCCAAGCTACTCAAGATTAACAGCTGAAATCGTTATGCTGTCTAAAAGGTAGGATTCGTTCCATGGATCCTCTCTATTGCCATACCCTCCTACTCTTTTGCTTGAGTACTTGACTTGAATCAAACTCACCTTCTGGCTGTATTCTCAACAATACCATACATGCTCATGCCTCAGTGTTTGAGGCTGGCAAACACTATGCCCAACAACCACTCCTTCCTCTCTCCCTAGGCCCATCAGTCATTATTAAAATATCATACCTTATTGCTATCTTTTCTGACATTTTCCTAAAGTTGTATTCCACACCAGAGCACACACACATACATTTCATTTTTATTCCTTTTAAAAAGATTATTAATTTTTTAATTTTTATGTGCATTGTTATTTTGCCTACATACATGCCTTGCGAAGGCACCAGATCGTCTGGAACTGGAGGTGCAGAAGGCTGTGAGTTGCCATGTGGGTGTTGGGAATTAAACCAGGTTTCCTGGAAGAGCAGCCAGTGCTCTCAACCTCTGAGCTGTTTCTTGAGCCCTTCATTTTTATTTAAGATATTCTCTTATCCATTAATTTTAACTATATAATAACACTATATATTATTTTTCCCATTTTTGTTTTCTGTTTTCCTTCATTAGAATGGAAGTTTCATTATGTCAGGGATTTTTCTCGTGTCTGTGTCTGTGTCTGTTTTGTTCTACAATGTACCTACACTATGTAGAGAAAAGTTAAAAATAATGTATAAAATAAAAGTGTTAAAGTGAGTATATAAATAGCTCATGGGTAAAAGAAGAAGATGAATCGGCACTGTTTGGGATTTCTAGCATTTGCTAAAAATTGGCTCCATTTTAAAAAACCTATTCCCTGCGTGATGTTTGTACATTGTGTTTCTTATATAATTCTATGTGCTAAAAATGTGTGTTGCATGACTAACAGTAACAGTAGTAATAATAAAGTATGAAACACACTGTTCTAATCTCATACTCTAATTTCATGCATGATGGAAACAGAATGACCAGGATGAAATGGCATGCCTAAGGTTTCACAACTGAACTCACACCTACCAAGCCTAATCTCTAATATAGAGTAAGCAGAGAGGAAGGACTAGGTATCAGTCTGTGAACTGAAGGCTTTCTGAATAGATCCCTGGCTCTGCCTGTCAGAAGGGTTTAAAGGAAGAAGAAAGGGCAGGAGCAGGGAGGGGGAAGTGCCTCCACCACCTCCAGTGTTGCTGCTCCCACACTGGTACAGCTGATGCTAGGGGTTCCCTGGGGCTTCAAGCCTTAGCTCAACCTTTCCAGGCTCCCCCCTCATGGTCCACTGCTCCACAATGGGAAGAGCGGCCATAGCTGTAAATTGGGATATCGCTAAATATTCTACCATTACCATCCCCGTGGGATGAAGAATCTGGTGTGAAATAAACTTCTTCAAGTGAAATGTTAATACAACTCTCAAATTATGATAATTATTGTCATAATTAAGAACACGGAAATACATCTATGGCTCAATGTTAACTACATGAAAATATCTGATACCTCAGATGATATTCAATAAAAAAATTAAATTAAAAAAAGAATACAGAATGGTAGCAGGATATATAAGAAAACAAATTTTTACATAGAATTTAAAAATTAAAATGAGGTATACTGCAATGTTGTACGATTAAAAAGAAATTGCCATATAAATAAAAATCAACACACCATATCTTTAATAATCAGATTTCAGGCTAGATGAGAACGTCAACTGATCCTCTAAGTTTTGCATCATGTTTTGGTTTTACAGTGAATTATAACGCTGTCCATTGTTGATGATACCTATTATTTATGCCTGGAAGTTAGTTATTATTTTACGATGCATTTTGCCCATAAGTCAATTATTACACAAAATGACATCTTAAGATCTCTTAGCACCTGTGAAGTGAGAGGTAGAGAAAGGTGGGTCTCTGAGTTCAGAGCCAACCTAGTCTGCATAGTGATTTCAGGACAGACATGGCTACATAGTGAGAACCTGTCTGAAAATAAGAGGCCAAAAATGTGAGTTTTAGGAAAAGAAAACTTTTAATGGCTAATGACTAAGGTTTGGTTTGATATCCTACATATTTCTATATTATTATTATTATTATTATTATTATTGTTGTTGTTGTTGTTGTTGTTGTTTTAGAAGATTGTTGAACTTACACTTAAGATAGTACATGAGTAATAGAAATTTCCAGGAATCTGTCCCTAGCTAAGACTCCTAGTAATGGGAATATATGGAGCCTGAACTGCCTATTTTCTGTATCCAGGTAAGGTTTCCAGTGGAGGAACTGGAACACCAACCCAGCCACAAAACTTCGACCTACAATTTTTTCTTTCCTACAAGATATGCAGGGGTAAAAACAGAGTATAAATTGAGAGGATGGCCAACCACTGACTGCTCTAGCTTTAGAACCACGCTATGAGAGGTAGCCCATGCATGATATGGCCTAGAGGGCCAGGAAGCAGAGACTGGATAGCCCAAAGACCTAGGAAAGAACCAAACACAACTACCTCCTCCAAAAAGATGATTCTTAATGATATTCTGCTATATTTGTAGATGGAAGTCTAGCATAACTGTTATCAGAGAGCCTTCGTCCAGGAACTACAGAAGCAGATGCAGAGACCCACAGTCAAATATGAGGCAGAGTTCACGGAATTCAGAAGAGGAGGAAGGATTGAGGGGACTGAAAGAGTCAAGAACACAAGAAGACAGAATCAAATAACCTGGACCCATAGGGGCTCTCAGAAACTGAACAACCAACCAAAGAGTATGCATGGGTCTGACCTAGGCCCTCTGTATGTATGTTATGGTTTGTAGCTTGGTCTGGGAGTGGAACAGGGGAAGAGGGGAGCTGCAGGAGGGGCTTGAAAAAGAAAAGGGAGGAGAAACAGTGTTCAGAATGTAATATATGAGAGTAGAAAAGAAAACACACGAGGCCTTTTTCAATCTAATAATTGCTTGTTTAATTCCTTCACCATCACTTCAGTTTATTTTCTTATGATTTCAATTTAAACCGAAGTTACTTTCCAGGTGAAATACTAGCAGTTGTCTCTGGATGGTAGAGTTCAGTTCCCAGTACCCACATGGTGGCTCACAACCATCCATAACTCATTTCAAACTCCTTGGACTGGACACAAAGCTTATATGTGGTATGTGGTATGCATACATAAATGCAGATGAAAAGCTTAATATACGTGAAAATAAATAAATCTAAAAAAATCAGTATATAAGTGCATGTCAATAAGAAATTGAATTTTAGTATTGTTTATCCCATCAGGTGTTATTTAACAAAGAGGATCTACTTCTCCTGATGGTAAATATAGATAATACCAGAAAGCAGTGTGTGCTGAGGACATGCTTTCTTTTGGTAAAGAAGGCTAGGACTTTCCTTTCTTGCCAGAGAAATCTATTAAGAGCAGTAAATTCTCCCACTTGCTGTGATGAGATTGTTTACCAGATGGGAGGAAGAGGGACATGAGCAGTAACAGCATCAGGGGCTGACAATGCCACAAAGAAGCTGAGGCTACCGTGGATCTTCCCAGCTCTTGTACTTCCCAGAGCTGTATTTGACCTAAAATTCTTGGGGGGAAGGCCTGATTTCAGCAAAGCAAACCCAAAGAGCTAAGATAATATGATTCTCAAAGACCTAACATTCCTCTTTTTTTTTTTTATTATAACTTATAGCTTGCTAACTGCAGGGAATGTATTGAAGATACAGTGTTTAGATAAGAAGCTATGGAAGACTCCAGGGGCTTAAAGTAGTGTCCCTTAAAAGCAGAAATCTGTGATATGGTGGTCCACACATGAAGGTATTTTGTGCTAGTTATTTTACATTGGCCTTCCTAGTCAGCAAAGGTGATGCTGGAACTATTTTAGAGAAAATGTGAAAGATCTTTGAAAAGTTGTTGCAAGAAAGTAGAGCAAAATACCCAGAAGCATTAAATGCAATGTTTGGTTTCTACCATGTCCACCACACAGCTTTACCCTTGCCCTGATCTTCAGAGGGTTTGTTTGTTTTTACTTCCACTTTTGGTTGTGGAAGTAAATTAAATGTGTTATAAATGAATCTGTTTTTTAAACTGTGCTTTTAATCTGGATCCCTTGTTATTGTCTTTAAGGATCATGCAAATCTATGTCTGACACCTGTGGTTATTAATAAAAATACACATCAAAGTTTTGGAAGACTGACAGACAGAAATAAAACACTTTGTAACAAAAGCATAACAGATAAAAAGAAAAATTGATAAATTGGATCTCATCAACTAAACCTTTCTTCTCCTTAACGTGCTTTGTTTTGATTTGTGTATAGATGCCCAATTTTATGTGCACAACTTGCTGGAAAGGTGATCTTTCTGCAACCATTAAACTGTTTTTAAACCTTTGATTTATATCAAAACTCAGTAGGATATATACATTTTTGTTTTTTGCTTATCTACTTTGTTCCATACATTTTAATCTCTATTGTTATCTACCCTTAATATCACAGAATACAGGCACTTTTTGTTAGATGAAACTTGAAGAGAGAAACCAAACTAATGCTCATTTTCCTATTGATACACATATTTATATTTTTAAGTATTTTTTACTTACTGGCATATTACTTGAAATTATGTCAGATATTAAATCATATATAAGATAATAGATCCTTGTGATTGTAAAATTAATAAGTGGCGGTTATGTGTTTATTAGTCTACTAACACCACAGTGTTTGAATATTATAATAATCTTTAACACTAAGGTGAGTAATTCTTCACACTTCGTTTTAGTTCACTGAGGTCTAATACTTTACCATGAATTTTACAATACTCTTATCTGGTTCTTTAAAAAAAAAAACTTGCTGGAATTCCAGTAGAAATTTCAGTAAACTCAAGAGTCAGCTTCAAAGAGAACTAACATTCTCATTATGTTGAATCTGCCAGTTTATGAACAAGGTAAAGTTTCTCCCCCTCAATTTAAAGGTTCTGTTTGATTTATTTCATTAGCATTTTGTAATTTTAAGGATACAGATGCTCTTTCTTTTTGGTAGACATATAGGTAAATAGTTTCTATTCATTAAACAAATGTAAATGCCATTTGATTTTTTAAATTTTTATGTTTTGTGTTGATCTTTTATTCTGCAACCTTTCTAAATGTATTGACTTGTTCTATAAGGAGCTTAAGTTTGGGTTATTTTGTGTATGTTTTATAGATTCTTAGAAATTTTTTAAATAGTTCCATCATCTATGAATAAGGAGAATTGGATTTCTTTCTGATTGTTTTACTTCAAACTTAGGTTCAAACAATGATTCCTACTTCCTAATAAGAGCACTAGAGATTCAGAGTAGTGAAGGGAAGCCAGTGGGCATCGACCCAGAGTAGAAAATGCCCAGACTGAGCATGTCAGAGAATAATCTTTATACTTCAGTGAATCACCCTTCTTTTTGCGTTTTCAGAATAATTTTACACATCTACTCTTACCTTTCACTCTGTAACTTATTGTCTTTTTTCAATAAAAATACATGTGTAGGTTTATCTTTATATTTAATATCATGTTTGTTTCAAGGCATTTTCATGCATATGACCTTGCAGGAAAGCTTGGCTGTTAGTGGATTTCTACTATAAACTTCTAGTTTTTGGTGGGGGAGTAGCTTAGCAGATTTTGTGGGGGTGTAGCTAGACTAATGGGCATTGGCAGGAGTCTGGTGTTCTTTTATTTATCTGTAGCTGGTCATCTTGCTCCAGGAAACTTTGTAAATGAACCACCAGGTTATATTTCTTACAGTATTCTTGCTTATTTGCAATGCCTAGAAATGTATGTAATATGGTGACTTTCGGTATAATTTCTAACCGCATTCTATATACTTATCCTTATACCCACAGGTAAGTGTAGCTTTTACCCTCCATCGAAGATTTTCTTTGCAAAGAATGGAGGTTATTACACAAAAACACAGCTGATCAGAAGAAGAAGAAGAGGAACAACAATAACATAATGACAAGGGGTCATGGAGTGATGGTGTGCCCAGACCCAAGATGAATACATCTCTAACACAACTCCTGCACCTAAGGTTTAGGGAAGAAGAGACAGCAAGACTGTGTAAGCCAGAGGACCAGAAAATCTCCTTTGAGAATGTATCTCTTAGATTGGATCCAGTTTTGTAGGAGAGTACCAGAACAGAGAAATGCGGGGGAGGGAAACTGGGAAATAGTTGGGGGGGGGAGAGGACTTATGGGACATATGGTGGGGGGGGGAACTGGGAAAGGGGAAAGCCTTTGGAACGTAAACAAAGAATATAGAATAAAAAAATTAAAAAAAGAAGAAAAAAAGAGAAATGACAGGAAACTGTAGCCCTCATACCTCAACAACGTGGCTGTTTAAACAAGACTTGAACAAAGATGACACCATTAGGCATACTAACATGGACTTGGGAAATCTGAAGGGGCACCATCCCTAGATGAAGAATTAAAAGCAACTAAGGAATGATGAAAGTGGAAGAAATAGTCTTCTCCAGGGATAACTCTCAACTCTCAAACTGGTTATCTAATACCAAGTGCCCTGAAATCATTCAAAATACAAGTAATGCTAAGCACTAAACAGATTTAGCAGGTTGCATTTATATATTTAGGTGTGTGTGTGTGTGTGTGTGTGTGTGTGTGTGTGTGAGAGAGAGAGAGAGAGAGAGAGAGAAAGAGAGAGAGAGAGAGAGAGAGAGAGAGAGAGCACGCATGTGCGCGCACGTTTGTCTGTGTGTCTGTGTGTCTGTGTGTCTGTGTAAAAGCCATAATATCAAGATGAAACAAGGAAAGTAAGTAGCTGGGATTGGAAGAATGAAATGAAAAAAATGATGTAATGTTTAATTTAAAAAGCAATAAATATATGTATGTATATATATGTATATATGTATATAAAGAAGTAAGCAAACTGTATAGCTGATTATGTCATGCTTAAGTAGAAAATTAGAGTGAAATGTAGGTTTCTTCTTTTAAATCAAACTTGTTCTTTGACATTTTCATACACGTTTATAGTTCATTCTGATTACTTCCCTTTCCACTTTGCAACCCTGCCTTATGTCACTCACACTTTTATAAACTCTTTCTCCTCCTTAGTAATCCCTTTTCCATATCCATGTGGTTTATTTTGTTTAACAAGATATTTGTGTGACCATAGGTTTTTGGGTGTTGAAAGATCTATTCTTGTGCAGGCTTAATACAAGCATTGAGTTCATAGTACTGAGTTCATTACTGGAATGGCTATATGACATCAGAAGATAGTATTCTGTAGCTCTTCTTCCTATATTCTGGCTCTTATATTCTTACTCAGCCATGGTAAAGCCAAAAGATCAGTAGATGATTGCCATTCAAAAGACAGTTTCTAATAACAGATCCACTAGGAGGGTGCACAGCTCATGGAGGGGAGGGCACATAGAGATGTGCTGTGGTCCCTCATTAGGTGAAGGAAGAAAAGACATGGGGAAAATAGAACATTTTGTGCTTTACACAGAAAGGAACATGCAAGGCATGATACACAAGTCTAAGACTGACTAGCTTCAGTAATTTTTGTTGGCACAAGTACATAGGGATTATTCCTAGTCTTCTGATGCTTGTCCTAAGAATGATAAGGGTAGGATGTTCTTGACTCTGACTAATGAGAGCATGACTGGGGCTGCAGTTAGTTTGCATGCAAAAGGAATCCTTCACTACCTCTCCATATTGACTACCCTTGTCAGTTCTTCCAGAGTCAGCAAGTCCCCAAGAAGGTTAGGCATATGGAACACAGAAACTAGAAAGTGCAGTTGTTACTAGAAGCTCCAGCATTAAGTTGTGCATGTTGAGAGCATCCTTGCCTTGTTTTTGATCTACAAAGTGGACTCTGTAGTGGACTTGCAGATATTCTTTATCAAAGAAGTTCTCTGCTCTTTCTAGTTAGTTAAGGGTTAAGTATGAATGGGTGGAAGAGTTTGTTGAATTTTTTCTGCAACAATTAACCTGATCCTCTTTCCCCTGGTAACGTAGAGGATTCGACCGACTGAGTCTTGAATGTTGCAAGAAGCAAAGGATCGTCAAGATCTGAAATAAATCCCTTTTTATACACATCTGAATGAAGTTTATTGGTTGTTTTAGTAGGATTTTAACCTCAATATTCACAAAAATTATTTGTTTATAGATTTTCTTTCTCATATTTTTATACTATGATTTCAATGCCACAGTAATACTAGGCTCAAAACATGAGTTGTAAAATATTCTATTCTTTAGAAGAAACTGTATAAATTGGCATTAATTCTTCTTTAAATATTTGCTAGAATTCTCTAGTGAAACTGGCTAAGAGATTTCTTTTTTGGAAGATTTTTAATAATTAATCCACTTTCTTTAATGTTTATTGAATGACTCAAATTATCTATTTTATCTTGCTTGATTTTGATAATTTGTATTTTTTAAGGAATTGGTATGTTTCCTCCTAAGTTTTAGAATTCTTTTATGATTATAAATTTTTAATAGCATTCTCTGTTGAATATATAATAATATCTCCTTTGTTCCTTTCCTACATTGGTGTTTTTTTTCTTTTATTCATTATCAGCCTTGAATTTTGTTAGTTTTTTTCTGAAGAATCAGCTCAGTAAAAATTTAAATTATATATATATATATATATATATATATATATATATATATAATGTCTGTGAATGTGTGTATGTTCAAGAAGTGTGTTTACAAGTACACATGTTACTGTACATTATGGAGGACAGAGGATCACTTTGTAGAGTTGGTTCTCTACTTCCTTTATGTGGATTCCAGGGACTGACCGTGGGTTGTTAGAGTTGGATAGCAAGCACCATTACCTGCCGAACCATCTCACTGGCTCCATTTTTTTTATTTTATTAATCTTCTGTGTTACTTTCAATTTCATTTCCTAATGCAGCTGTAACTATTACTTACTTGTATATGCTTTGGATTTTTTTTACTCTATTTTATAGTTTGTTGAGATAAAATGTCAGGTTATTGATTTGAAACACTCATTCATTTTGTATGTTAACATGTATTCTGAGTATTGATTTAGCTGTGTCCCAAACATGACCTGACATTATCATGTTACTCACATTATGCTATTTCAGTATATGTTTGTTTCATTAAGTTCCATTAAGTATGCAGAGATCTTTGTAGGTATAGGAAGCAAACTGGGAAGTGGCACTAATTGAAAGGATTAGGAAATGCAGCCTTGTTGGAAGAAGTGTGGCCTTGTTGGAGGAAGTGTGTTGGTGGCAGTGGGCTTTTGGAGTTTAAAATGCTTAAGCCGGGCCTAGGGTCTGTCTCTATTCCTGTTGTCTGCAGATCCATACATGTAGAACACTCAAGCTATTCTCAAGCACTGTGTGGACCCCAGGGATTAAACTTAGGAATCAGGCTTGGAGGCTAACAACATTACCTCTGAAACATCTCACCAGCCTACAAGCCATGATGCTTCCCACCATGATGACAATGGACTAAACCTCTGATCTATATGCCAGCTCCAGTTAAATGCTTTCCTTTATAAGTGTTGCCATGGTCATGATGTCCTAACTAAGACAATGAAATAGGATAGGACAGGATAGGACAGGACAGGTCAGGACAGGACAGGTCAGGACAGGATAGGATAGATACAATGAAAGGAAGTCTATGACCATGGACTAGAATATTATTAAAATGTACAAATTCAGTATACTCTCTATCAGAATTCCAATGAAGTTTGTTTTAGGATTTCTACCGTTTTGATAAAATAACAAAAAGCCAAAAAGCAATATATAGCCAAAATCAACGTAAGTAGGAATGTATTTATTCCAGTGTATAATGTATCATGGAAGGATTAGGACAAGAGCTAAAAGAAGGAGCCTAGAGATAGGAACTGAAGCAGAAGCCATGGAGAAGTGTTGACTACTGTTTTGATCCTTATGACTTGTTCACCTACTTTTTCTATCCCACTCAAAACTAACTCATGAGATGATTTTGCTCACCATGACCAGGAGGCCATTCTGGAAGGAGAATCTTCTAAAGCGAGAATCTCTCTTTTTCAAATGACTTTGGCTTGTGCCGAGCTGACATAAAACTAGCCAGTGCAACATTTTTCATTGAGATAGACAAAAAATTCTACAATACAAGTTCATCATTTAGAAATTCTACATAGTAAGCTGTAGTGTTATGGGTCCCCACATCTGCTCCACCACAGGGCTTGGCCTCTGGGAAGGCACAACACAGGAGTTTTGACTCTACTTACCCCACACTGTCATGGAGCAGGTGTGGGGCCATAGGGCAGCTCTAGGACACTGCTCCTGGGGTGGGGAAGCACAGTCTGAGGGGTAGGACTGCCAGAGCTGACTCAGGGGTCCGCAGGCCTGCAAAGAGGCCAGGGCTTTCTGGTTCTCAGGCTCTTGGGCCTCCAGGCCCGGCCAGATGCCACAGAAGAGCTGAGAACAGAGTGGAGCCTGCAGGCTGGATCTAGCCCTTGGTGGAGGGGAGTCAGAAGAGGAGCAGGAAGTGGGGAGCTTCAGCTGGGTCCCACAGGAAGAGTCTTTGGATTGTAGGTAGTTGACTTGAGTTTGGCTCAGGCTTGGTGGCAGCCATGGCTGGGAGCACAGAAAGGCCTTCTAAGGAAGGAAGGTTAGATGGCGGCTCTATAGGTGAAGGCCTTCTTGGCTCCCCACAGCAGATCCCAATGAAAAGAGGCAGTCCATGGTTTTAAGGCATTTATTGTCATGGCAGAAAGTGCATGAGTAAAACCATACCCCACTTCTCAGGGTGGGTCTGAGATTAAATACCTTTTGCAGGGAGGAGTGTCTGAGAAGGAAAGCTTATTGGCTAAGCCTCCAGGCCTTTTAGGTACCTCATTAGAATGGAGATCTATCTTGAGCCTACTCATATCCTCTACCTGTGGAGGGCCTTGGACTGTAACCCTTACTCAACCGATGGCTACAAATCTATGGAGGGCTGCAGCTAGTGGTAGGGGCCTGGTGCCCAGGAACAGGCGAAACGCCTACTGTTCCTTCAAGGTCGCTGGGGGTTTTGAACCTTAGCTCAACTAGAAACAAGGCTACCTTTCAAGGTCCCACAGTAAGGTAGTTAACTTCCTGTGCTTAATTCATTTAACTTCATATAATGTCCACCACGTTCATCCATTAGTCCTGAAGGATTTCCTTCCTTTTAGAGATTGAACAGTATTCTGTATATTTTTTAATACTTCATGATGGCTCCACCCAACATGGGAGCACAAATAACTCTCTAACATACCTATGTAGTTTCTTCTGTGTATATACCCAGTGACTGATGAGATATTTCAGGGGTAATGTTAGCTTCCAAGCCTGATACCTGAGTTTAATCCCTGGGATGCACATAGTGGAAGAAGAGAACCAACTCTTTCAAATTGTTGTGGTTTTTAGGTCTTCCACGCATACCTGTGGCATGTACATTGCCACACACATACATAGGCAAGCAAGCAGGCAGGCAAGCAAGCAAGCAAACAAATGTTTTTTTAAAAAATCAAGTAGAATTCTTTTAAATAAGAAATATTTTTAAAGTAAAATAGATATACCAGAGGTAAAATTTTGCAATTGTATGGTAGTTCTAAATTTAAGTTTTGGGCAGCTTTCATATATTTTCCATAATGTAGTAACAATTTATATTTCCATTAATAATGTAGCATTGTTGTCTTTTAGCCACATCTTTGCCAAAATTTGTCTTTCATCTTTTTTTGAGAATAGCTATTATAACTTGAGAGAGGTGACACGCTATTTTGGATTTAATTTGAATTTCCTTGATGATTAGTGATGCTAAGCACTGCATAACTTGAAACTTCTGCCTCTGGATCTTTCCCTGAAGCTACCCTGTAAGAAAAGTAATTTTCTCTACTAGAAAATGAATGCCTACATGGACGATGAGAAGTGAGCACCAACTGCCAGACATATGGCTAAAATACTCCTATCCAGCCAGCCTTTTATTCCAATGCTGCTTCAGGAGTAAGTTCAAGCAAGACCAGCTGTACAACCCAACAGATTCATCCAAGGAAGATAAAGAGACTAATGTCATCTTCTGCCCAAAATAAAAAAGTTTCATTATTTGTTCTTTTGCTGTTTCTTTTATGAGGGAATCCAAGTGTATTAGTTGTCTTTTTCTAAAGTCCATTGTGATATGGCTCAATTAATATCAACCCCTAGAGCTTGTCAACAAAGAGCTTGTTCTACATATAATCATTGGCATTTTTTTTCTTTTTCCTTAAGGAACAACTAGAAAACATGGATAGCTATTTAGGCTGCTGTTGCTACTCTCATAATTTTAAAAATTCAATAAAACAGCTGTCGGTGTGCCAAACAGCTGCCTGTGTGCGAAGTCTGGAAAAGAATGTCTATCTTATGCAGAGTGTGTGTAACTGGAGAATTCTTAAAGAACTGCACTGGGGAGTGTAGGACATGCTTTTGGGATGGCATTACCAACAGCTACTCATCTGCAATGTTTGTTGCACATTGTGAGAGAGCAAAAGGAAGAGTAATCTGGACATGGAGGGAGAGGCAAAAATTAAGATTTTTGAAATGTTTCTACAGATATAAGATGTCTGGTTCATATTTGTTTGAAGATTTAGACAACATTTCCATCCCAAATTTCAAAAGGAGATCATGAGGTAAACATTTTATAGCTAGCACTGTCTTCTGCCAAGGAGTATCCATTTGGCTATTTAAGCTTTGTATAATAGGTTTTCTTTTTTATATATACTATATCAATGTATGTCCAGTTGAAAAGGAAGGACAGTCTGCTCTGGTGGCCAACCCAAGTCTTCATGGTTTGTTCACTGACACTGTTGTCTTCCTCTATCAGTTACTGTGTTATAGCTAAACACATAGACAGGTACTATGACTCCATGCCACTCTTGCTCTTAAAGATATTGCTGCATATGATTTATCAAAGGATAAAGGAATTAGGAATGAAACCATAAGGTGAATTTTTTAAATTTCTTTCTCTCTTGTTTCTTCATAATCAAAATCTATCACAAAATTTGTTCATGGAAAGACTAATTTATATGGAAAACAGAAAAATTAATGGTCATCTCTTTCTTGGAACTTTCCTTATTTATTTCTACAAATTTATTTATAGCCACTCTTTCATTAATCCACAATTTAGATGTTCCTATACCACCTATTGTGATCCATTCATATTTGTTTCTTATGTGGCCTCCAAAGAAATGTCACAAATTGGACCAAGAATTTGAAGTAATAGGCAAAACATAAATGTCAGTTTAAATCCATTTTGTCATCTACTGTATGCCAGTAATTTGGTTTTGGAACATTACTGACAGTGGAGTATGCAAGTGGGTTCATTTAAGATTTATTAGTATGATCCTTCAATTTGCCTGACAGCACAAGTATACTTCTCTGTGGTTAAATAATGTTCCATTATGTAATATGATTATGATGATTATGACATTCTATTGCTCCCTGATCCAATGTGTGTATTTTTCTGCTCATTATTTATCTGATGAGCTGACTTCTTGTTGCATTCACAAGCCATTAGAATGTGTTCTACTATATCCTTAACTGCCACATTTTCCAGTCCCATAGCTGCATCCACTCAAGGTATAGCCAAAATTGTCTGGTTACATATAAGTCCAAAATCCTATATCATCATTTCAAACACGATGTTTGTAACTATTTTCCCTTTCTCCTATAGTGTCTATTTTGTTATCATTTCATTAACATACGAAAATGCCAGGATCATTCCAATCTTAAATTTTTCTATTAATACCCATTCAAAATCTGATTATTCTGTATCATGATGAAAATCTTTGAAAGTGTGAACTATTAAACAATCACTTCTTCCCCTCAAATGATTTCTTGAATATACTACAATATGGTTGATATATATTTTTAATTTTAAACGTGGATTTATTGGGAAGCTGCTCACAGGTGAGTTCACTGGCCCCAAGGTCATGGGGAGTGGAGGAAGGGGGAAGAGAAAGAGAGAAAGGTACTCGCATGCACACACAGAGAGAGAGAGAGAGAGAGAGAGAGAGAGAGAGAGAGAGAGAGAGAGAGAGAGAGAGAGAAGAGGAAGAAAAGAGCTGGTTTATATACTTAGTGTTGCATCAAAATTTGGACCATTAGGTCTTCTCCAATTTGCCTAATCTAATGCCAATTTTCTATTTTCATATCCCTGGAGCATCCAATACCATTCAGCAAAGTTGCTCATCTCCACCCCACCTCATGAAATGTGTTTTCGCTTGGTTTCCAAAACTACCTTTTCATTTCCACACTGTTGCCGCTTTGGAGTCTCCTGAATTGCTTTCTTTTATCCCATGCTTCTATAAATTACAATGGCTAAGCTTTAATCCTTAGGTACTTAACTCTTTTTGTCTATCTCCTGTCCTTAGATGACTTCAGTTTTTAAACACGGTATAAGCAACTTCTGTGAATGTTTCAACTGTGTATTTACTTACTTATCAGCTTATTTTACATCTCCAATAGAGACCTTAAAGTTAGCATGCTGAAAATTAAACTCCAGTTTTCCCCTCCCTCAAACCCACTCCTTTTTCAGAACTCCCTATTTTAATAAATGGTAATGCACTAGCTAAATTCATAAAATTGTGAGGAAACTCCACACTAATTTCCATAGTGTCTACAACAGTTTTCATCCCCACTATCAGTGACTAAATATTTCTCTTTTCCCACATTCTCACCAAAATCAATTGTAATTAAAAAAAATCATAGCTATTGTGACTGGGATAAAAACAAATTGCAAATTAGTTTTAATTTGCATTTTTCCTGATAGATAAGAATGTTGAAAATGTTTTGAATGATTTCTCAGCACCTTGTATTTCTTCTTTTAAGAATTCTTTCACTCCAAGCTCCAATTTTAATTGATTTATTCATTTTCTTTGTGTTTAGTGCTTTTTTAAAAAGTATTTTTTGTTGACTACTTGTTAATCTTGACACAAACCCTCTGTCAGATAAATGTCTGCTTTAAGATTTTTTTCCCATTATGTAAGATGTCTTTTTGCTCGAATAATGGCGTTTTTGCCACTCAAAATATTTTTAATTCTACAAGGTCCCATTTGCCAATTCTTGGTCTTAATGCCTGTACTACAGAGGGGCTCTTTACAGAAAGACTTTATTTATGCCTATAAATTAGATCTTATTTCTACTTTCTCCTCTAACAGAATCTGGATATCAAGTCTCATGTTGAAGTCCTTGATCCACTTACCAATGAAGAAGGAGCTGGTTTCTTCTGAAATGTAAGTTATCCTGTTTGAACAGTATCATTTAGTTAAGATGCTATCTCATTGTCAATGATTATTTTTGGCATCTTTGTCAAAAGCCAGGTGACCGTATCTTCCTGGATTTATATCCATGTCCTCAGTTCTATTCCATTATTCAATGTGTCTGTTTTTTGTGCCAGGTCTATGCTGTTTATATAAGTATAGCATTAGAATGTTCCTTGAAATAAGGGATAGTGAGACCTTCAGGAGTGTTTTGACGTGTGTGTGTGTGTGTGTGTGTGTGTGTGTGTGTGTGTGTGTTTCCAAATATAATTAAATGTAAGACTATTTTTTCTGAATTTAAATGATGGCCCAGGACTAAAGGGGTCATGCAAAAGAAGTTGAGGCTTGGCACCATGAAGAGGGCCTATGAGAGGCTATTTGGTGAAACCTAGTTTCAGTTGAAGACAACAGTGTTTTGGAAATGTCAGCACCATGGCATGACCACAAAGAACAGCAGCAGCAGTGGAGTACAGGGAGCTGGAGCCTAGAAAACAAGGTGTGTGCTACAAAGAGCAGAACTGGAGAAGTGACCCAAGCCCTTGGAGGAGCCCAGAAGATTGTGAATTGCCCAGACATCTAGACAGTTGGCTCAAACGAGTCTGCTTTTGGTTGTGACTGTGCCCTGATATTTTTCCCTCTTGAAGAAAGAACATATTTAAGTGGAGCCCACAGTTAAGAGACATTATTGCTTTGGTTTTTTTTTGGAGACAGGGTCTGTCTGTGTAGCCCTGGGTGTCCTGGAACTCACTCTGTAGACCAGGCTGGCCTTGAACTCAGAAATCCATCTGCCTCTGCCTCTGCCTCCCAAGTGGTGGGCTTAAAGGCATGCAACACAACTGCCAGGCTAGTTAAGAGACATTTAATTGTAAAAAAAAAAAAAAAAAAAAAAAAAAAAAAAAAAAAAAAGACTGGATTTTAAAAGAGATTAGCTTTTTAAAAGGGATTGAATTTTAATATGTAAGAATTTGCAAAGACTGTCTGGACTTTTAAAGATATTTAGATCTTGGGGATGAGTAAGAAAGTAAGGGTTGAGGCTTAATAGTGATGTGTTTGTATGCCAAGTTGTCAAGGGGTCAATTCTGGGTTTGTGTGTCAACTTGACCCAAGTTGGAGTTGTCAAGGAAAGGGAAATTTCAATTGGGGAAATGCCTTCGTGGGATCCAGCTGTGGGGCATTTTCTCAATTGGTGATCAAGGGAGGAGGGCCCATTGTGGGTGGTGCCATCCCTGGGCTGGTAGTCTTGGGTTCTATAGGAAATCAAGTTGAGCAAGCCAGGGGAAGCAAGCCAGTAAGAAACATCCCTCCATGTTCTCTGCATCAGCTCCTGCTACCTGATCTATTGAGTTCTAGTCCTGACTTCCTTTAGTGATGAACAGCAGTGGAAGTATAAGATGAATAAACCCTTTCCTCTCCAACTTGCTTCATGGTTGTGATATTTTGTGCAGGAATAGAAACCCTGAATAAGACAAAGTGCATTACAAAGAATTACATTATAATTGTAATGTGATTGACATTTCATTGAATGCATATATCGATTTGGTAGAATGGGCATTTTCATAATATTAATCTTATCATCCCATGAGCATATCTGTCTCTGGTGTCTTCTTCAGTTTCTTTCTTCAGTGTCTGAAAGTTTTAATTGTATAAGCCTTTCACTTCTTTAATTATATTTATTCCAAGGATTATTTGGGACTGTAATAAGTGGCATTGCTCTCTTAATTGATTTTTCTTGGTGTGTTTGTCATTAGTACATTGGAAGGATACTGATTTTCATTTAATTCTGAATCCTGCTACATTGCTGAATATATTTGTTAGCTGCAGGAATTTTTTTATATAGTCTTTGGGTTTTTTTTCATATAGAATCACCTAATCTGCAAATAAGAATTATTTGTGCTCCCTTTATCTCCTTTTATTGGTACAAGGCTCCAAGCAATATACTGAACAGAGAAGGACGGGACATCTTGATATTGGTCCTAATTTTAGTGCAGTGTTTCCTAACCTTCCTAATGCAGAACCCCCAACCATAGAATTGTTGTCATTGCTAATTAATAACTTTAGTGATGCATCATAATATAAATATCTGATATGTGACCCCAAATAGTTTGTGATCCACTGGTTAAGAACAACTCTTTAGGTATTGCTTTGGATTTTTCTCCACTTAATATGATGTTGATTGTAGGCTTGTTTTATACTTTATTATGCTGAGATGTGTCCTCTGTATCCCTATATTCTCCATGACTTTTATCATAAAGGATAAATTTAGAGCTTTGTCAAAAGACTTTTTCTGTATCAAATGAGATAATCCTAGTTTCTGTCCTTGAGTCTATTTATATAGTAGATTACATTTTATTTATTTATGCATTTTGAGCCATCAATGTCTCTCTGGGTTGAAGCTGAGCCAATTATAGTAGAAAATCTTTCTTCATGTTCTTGAATTTGGTTTGCAAATATTTTACTAAGAAATTTTGTGTCTGTTTATCAGTAAGATTGGCTTATAATTTGCCCTATTTTGGAGGTCTTTGCCTCTTTGGTATCAGAGTAATAATGGATTCAAAAATAATTTTGAAGTGTACCTTTTTCAATAGAATAATTTGGGGGATATTACTGTTCTACCTTGAAAGTCTAGTAGAATTTTGTGTTGAATCCATTTGTCACTGGGCTTTTAAAATTGGGAGATTTTACATTTCTGCTTCTATACCATTGGATTTATAGCATAGGTTTATTTATATTAAATCCTGTGTGATGGCTAGTCATAGTTGTCAACTTGATTATATCTATAATTAACGAAAATTCAAAAACAAAGGGCATAGCTGGGAGAGGATTTTTGCTTAATTTAAACTAGGTAGATTACTTCTAATCCAGATCATAATGCAAGAAGACTCACTTTTAATCTGAGCCATACCTTCAGCTCAAGCCTATGTAAGGACATGAAAGGAAGCTTTTGCTTTTTGCCTATTGACCCTTGGCTTGCTAGCAAATCCATCTCTTCACTGGATTGGAGCCTCCTTCTTCAGGATTCCATATCCTGAAGACAAGCTGAGACATCTAGCCTTGTGGACTAGATTCTTGAACTCTGCATTTGCAACCAGTCATTTTTGGATTAGCAGTCTTTATGACATTCTAATAAACCCCCTTTCTACATATACAGAGAAACTTATTCTATACTTTCTCTGTTACTCTAGAGAATTCTGACAAACATATACTGCATTGTAACTTAACATCAGTATGGTGTCTGCATCTAGAAATCCATCCATCCATTTCTTTAGATTTATATAGTTTAGTGAAATTTAAATGTCAATAATATATCCTTATGATTCTCTGAATTTCATCTGTATCTGTTGTAATATCTCATTTCCATTTATAATTTTTATTAATGCATCTCTCCTATCCTTCTTTTAGTTAATTTGACTAAATGTTTGTTAATTGTATTAATTTTTCCAAAGAATCAATGCTTCATTTCATTAAATTAATTCTAGTTCTGATTTTGATTATCTTTTCCTGTCTAATATGGGGTGTTTGGAAGATTGGAAGAACTTCTAGACAACGTATATTTAAACAACTTAGAGAAAAGATGAATAGACTCCAAAAGAACAAATAAATTAATTAAATAAGGAAATAAATCTAAGGTATAAAAATAGACATCAAAGGGGGAATTGCAAAAGAAAAGCCAAATAATGTTAGAAATTATAAACTCTATAAACCAAATAAAGATCTTAGTAGACATCCACAACAATATGATAGATAATGTGAAAAATAAAGAAGCACAGCCTAAAGACGGGGTAGAAAATTTGAATCACTCAATAAACTGTGTGTGTGTGTGTGTGTGTGTGTGTGTGTGTGTGTGAAATGAAAAAACACAGTGAGCTCTGGAATACCATGAAAGGATTCAATCTTTGGAATATGAGCATAGAAAGCACAGAATATCATCATGAAGGCATAGAGAATCTTTTCAATGAAATTAAAGAATAAACTTTCCTCAGCCTTCTAAACAAAGTTTTCTGCTCAGGTACATGAAGCTTCTAGATAGAAAAGAAACTCTCCATGACCTATGACAGTTAAAATGTTAAAAAAAAACACAAAACAACAAAAGAGTATTAAAAGTTGTAAAAGAAAAAGGTCATAGCACTCACAAAGATAGACCCATTGGAGTAATACCTCATTACCTGACAAACTTTTAAAGGCAAGGGGCCTGGAAAAATATATTCCCATGTCTGAAAAGAAACAATTGTCAACCTGGACAATTATACACAGTAAAACTGTGTGTTAAAATTGAAGGATAAATAAAATACTTTCCATGATTAAAAGAAAAATAGAATAAAGAAATTTATGACCACTATCCAGCTTTGTACACTGTCTTGGGGTTTTACTGCTGTGAACAGATGCCATGATCAAGGCAACTCTTTTAAGTGACAACATTTATAGGGGAATTGAGACCATTGATATTAAGAGATATTAAGGAAAAGTGATTTTTCTTACTGTTATCTTCTTAGTTAAAGGTGCAATTCTGGTTGTGTATCTATCTTTTATTAGGTTTGTTGAAAGATTACCATTACCTTGTTGATTTTCCTATGGTGTGGTTTACTGCTTTGTGTTGGTATTTTCCACCCATTATCCTTCGCAGAGCTAGATTTGTGGAAAGGTATTACAATTCACCAAGCTCAAGAAGAAGGAGGACTTAAGCTTTGGTTCCTCTAAGAAAGGGAACAAAAATCGTCACAGGAGCAATAAGGGAGACAATGTGTGGAGCAGAGACTGAAGGAAAGGCCACCCAGAGACTGTCCTACCTGGGGATTCATCCTATAAACAGTCAACAAACCCTGACACTACTATGGACAACAAGAAGTGTATACCAAAAGGAGCATGCCATGGTTGTCTCCGGAGGGGCCCTGCCAGAGCCTTACAAATACAGAGGCAGATGCTAGTAACCAACTATTGGACTGGGTGTGGGGTCCCCAATGGAGGAGCTGGAAGGTGGTCAGAGGAGCTGAAGGGGTTTACAGCCCCATGGGAAGAACAGTGATTTTGGCCACCCAGATGCCCCAAAGACTCCCAGGGACTGAACCACAACCAGGGGGCACACAGGGTTCCAGCCAAAAATGTGGCAGAGGAAGGCCTTGTTTTGCATCAGTGGGATGAATGGTCCTTGGTCAGGTAAAGGCTCAACAGAGGCCCAAACAAAGGGAAACCGAGGGGCGGGGAGGAGGGAGTGTGTTGGGTGGAGAGGCATATATGTGGAGGCAGGGGGAAGGAGGAAGGGAAGGGGTTGGGGGCTCTTAGGGAAGAGGGGATATCGGGAAAGGTTTTACCATTGGCAAAGTAAATGAAGACGATATTCAATAAAAAATAAATTAAAAAAAAAGAAAGTTCTGTGGGATGCTGGGGAGAGAATATGATCATGAAGTTGATTGCTCTTCTAATATAAAACTGGTGAATAGAGGCAATAGAATAAATTGTAACATTTTATAGCATTGCTAAATATATTAATATTACTGACATTTTTTTTCCTGGAAAGATAATTGAAACCTTGTTCGAAATTTCAAACAAGAGGAATTATATCCACTTTATCTTTGCCTCATTTAAGGAAGCTGAATGTTTGATTAGAGGTCTTTTTTGGTTTGTTTTGAATTTTACTCTTAAAGTTTTTTTTTGTTTTTGTTTTTGTTTTGTTGCTGTAGTTGTTGAAAACTAACATCCCAATGAAGAGGTTGGTCAAAATGGGAATTATAAAAAGCAATGAAGGCATTCAATTCATCTTATCCAGAAGAGCATGCTTATATCTCTTGAAGTCTCACCTGCTCTGTGAAATACTCGATTCTATTTTATTTTTCATTGGAAATGGTCTCACCATCCTGGCTTCTCCTTCATAAGGGGTGAAATGCCATCCCTCATGACTGATGACAAAAGTTTGCTTATCATTGAGACTCATATATGTGTTCTCTCTAGACACAGTTACAATTCGAATATTTTTTTTTGGTTGTGAAAAAAAAGTGATACAAAATTTCAGAAAATGAAGGAAAAAGAATATTTTTCTAGGAGTATATGCTGAATGTAAATGGTCTTTCCTTTTGTTGTTAATGTTCAGTCATCAATCATTTGTTATCTATGAAAACATTGGAAATAATCTTAATAATCATATGGAAGCACCAAACATCCTGGATAATCTAAAATCTTGGAGACTAAAAGTAGGGCTAAAGTATCAAAAAAAAATAAGTCACAACATTTAATTGGGGCTGGCTTACATGTTCAGAGATTCAGTCCATTATCATCAAAGCAGGAAGCATGGCAGTATCCCTGTAGACATGGCACTGGAGAAGCTGAGAGTTCTACATCTTGTTCCAAAGGAAAACAGGAGAAGACTGTTTGCACACAGCTAGGAGGAGGGGTTCAAAATCCACTCCCACGGTGAAGCATTTCCTACAACAAGGCCATTCCCTGGGCCAAACATATTCAAACTACCACAGGCACAATACTGGGAGGGATAGTTTGGTCTGAATAATACAAAGGTAAATAGTCCAAAGAAGACACAAGGAATTAATAAACAATTTCATACTAGTTAATTTTTAAAGGCCTAAAAAATCACAAAGCAACAAAAATGGGCAAGAGTTAATATGTTTCAATAGTAACTATTGATATTAATGGTCTTAATTCCCCAAGTAAAATGACATAGACTAACAGATGTCAGGATCTAACTCTTTGCTGCCTTCAAGAAACAACACCATTGGGTGTTACGAGCCCTATAGGATGTTCTGTAGGAGCTTGGAAGATAATGTTGATAACAGTGCAGAAGATGGAGGCCTGGCGTGTGAAATTTCAGAGGGAAGATTAAAGACTCTTAACAGGGTCATTACTATTTTGATCGTAAAGATTCTGTGATTTTGCTTAGCTGGGGCTGAAGATTTGGCTGTGATTAACAAATTGCAGAACTACTAAAGCAAATACTTTGCATTACTGAGATATTGATGCTGGTTAGCTGGAGCTAAGAAATTAGCTGTGATTAAGAAGAGACCAGCATCACTAAGGGGAAATCTTGTGGCAAGTGTTTTCTAAGAGTACACAGTGAGTGTGTTCCATAGATGTGTAAGAGTGGTACTGGTTTTGAAGGCATGAAAGGAACATGAAGAGCAGCTGAGGCTCAGCACTGTGAGAGATTGAGGAAGGCCATTGGTTAAGGTGCAGCCTTGGTGGCAATTCATGGCCCAGGACTGAATGGGTCATGCAAACGAGTTGAGGCTTGGCACCATGATAAGAGCCTGTGAAAGGCTATTGGAGAAGCCTAGTTACAGCAGAAGACAGCAGTGTTTTGGAGATGCCAGTACCATGAGATGACCACCAAGAACAGCAGCAGCAGTGGAGTACAGGCAGCTGGACCCTAGAAGACAAGGTGTGTGCTACAAAGGGCAGAGCTAAAGAAGTGACCCAAGCCCTTGGAGGAGCCCAGAAGATCATGAGTGGATCCTAGACATTAGATGGCTGGAGTTTGATTTTGCTTTTGATTATGACTGTGCCCAAATATTTTTTCCCTCTTGAAGTAAGAAGGTATTTTAGTAGAGCCCACAGTTAAGAGATTTTGAAATTTTAAAAGACTTTGGATTTTAAAAGAGATTGGATATTTTAAAGTGATTGAACTCTTAATATGTAAAGATAGTGGGACTTTTAAAGATATTTAGATCTTGGGGATGAAGAAGAAAGTAAGGGTTGCCAGGTGGTGGTGGTGCACACCTTTAATCCCAGCACTTGGGTGGCAGAGGCAAGTGGATTTCTGAGTTCGAGGCCATCATGGTCTACAGAGTGAGTTCTAGGACAGCCAGGGCTACACAGAGAAACCCTGTCTCAGAAAAACCAAGAAGAAGAAGAAGAAGAAGAAGAAGAAGAAGAAGAAGAAGAAGAAGAAGAAGAAGAAGAAGAAGAAGAAGAAGAAAAGTAAGGGTTGAGGCTTTATAGTGATGTGTTTGTGTGTCAACTGACAAGGGGTCAATTGTACTAGCTGGGTTTGTGTGTCAACTTGACACAAGCTGGAGTTGTCAAGGAAAGGGAAATTTCAGTTGGGGAAATGCCTCCATGGGATCCCGCTTTGGGGCATCTTCTCAATTGGTGATCAAGGGAGGAGGGCCTATTGTGGGTGGTGCCATCCCTGGGCTGATAGACTTGGGTTCTATAAGAAATCAGGCTGAGCAAACCAGGGGAAGCAAGCCAGTAAGAAACATACCTCCATGGACTCTGCATCAGCTCCTGCTTCCTGACCTGCTTGAGTTCCAGTCCTAACTTCCTTTGGTGATGAACAGCTGTGTGGAAGTATTAGCTGAGTAAACCCTTTTCTCCCCAACTTGCTTCTTGGTCATGATGTTTGTTCAGGAATAGAAACCCCGACTAAGACAAAAAGAGTCAAGCAAAAATTCTATTCTCATGAACTGATTAGTTTCCTTTTCATAACACACCTAAAAATTTTACATTTCTTGGTTGTCGTTTTGTCCTTCTGACAGTGTCCTTTGCCTTACAGAAACCTTGTAATTTTATGAGGTCCCATTTGTCAATTCTTGATCTTAGCGCATAAGCTATTGGTGTTCTGTTCAGGAACTTTCCCCCTGTGCCCATTTCCTCCAGGGTTTTCCCCAGTTTCTTTTCTATTAGTTTCAGTGTGGCTTTATGTGGAGGTCCTTGATCCACTTGGAGTTGATCTTAGTACAAGGTAATAAGAGTGGGTCAATTTGCATTCTTCTGCATGTTGACCTCCAGTTGAACCAACACCATTTGTTAAAAAGGCTATCTTTTTTTCCACTGGATGGTTGTAGCTCCTTTATCAAAGATCAAGTGACCATAAGTCTGTGGGTTCATTTCTGGGTCTTCAATTCTATTCCACTGATCTACTTGCCTATCGCCATACCATTACCATGCAGTTTTTAACACAGTTGCTCTGTAGTACTGCTTGAGGTCAGGGATATTGATTCCCCCAGAAGTCCTTTTATTGTTGAGAATAGTTTTAGCTATCCTGGGTTTTTTGTTATTCCAGATGAATTTGAGAATTGCTCTTTCTAGATCTATAAAGAATTGATTTGGGATTTTGATGGGGATTGCATTGAATCTGTAGATTTTGTTTGGCAAGATGGCCATTTTTACTATATTGATCCTGACAATCCAAGAGCAAGAAATATTTTTCCATCTTCTGAGGTCTTCTTCGATTTCTTTCTCCAAAGACTTGAAGTTCTGAAAAGATCTTCACCAACTCCACATCCGACAGAGGGCTAATATTCAATATATACAAAGAACTCAAGAAGTTAGACCCCAGAAAACCAAATAACCCCATCCAAAAATGGGGTACAGAGCTAAACAAAGAATTTTCACCAGAAGAAATTCACATGGTTGAGAAGCACCTTAAGAGATGTTCAACATCATTAGTCATCAGGGAAATGCAAATCAAAACAACCCTGAGATTCCACCTCACACCAGTCAGAATGGCTAGGATTAAAAACTCAAGAGACAACAGGTGCTGGCAAGGATGTGCAGAAAGAGGAACATTCCTCCACTGATGGTGGGATTGCAAGATGGGACAACTACTCTGGAAATCAGTCTGGCGGTTCCTCAGAAACTTGGGCATGACACTTCCAGAGGACCCATGTCACTCCTGGGCATATACCCAGAGGATTCCCCTGCATGCAATAAAGACACATGCTTCACTATGTTCATAGCAGCCTTATTTATAATAGCCAGAAGCTGGAAGGAGCCCAGATGTCCCTCAAAAGAAGAATGGATACAGAAAATGTGGTATATTTATACACTGGAACACTACTCAGCAATTAAAAATAATGAATTCATGCAATTTGTAGGCAAATGGTTGAATCTGGAAAATATCATCCTAAGTGAGTTAACCCAATCTCAAAAGAATACACATGAAATGCCATCACTGATAAGTGGATATTAATGAGCCCAGAAGCTCTGAATACTCAAGGCACAATTAGCAAATCAAAAGATTCCCAAGAAGAAGGAAGGAGAGGACACTGATCCCTAAAAGACTGGTTCCAGTTTTGCAGGAGAGTACCAGAACAGAGAAAGTGTTGGGGGGTGATTGGAGAATTGGGGGGGGAGAGGGAGAGGACTTATGGGACACATGGTGAGGGGGGAACTGGGAAAGGGGAAAGCCTTTGGAATATAAACAGACAATATAGAAATTTTATAAAAAAGAAAAAATTTACATTTCTATTAATCATCTTTGCTTGTTTTGTTTACTGCTACTGTTATCTGCCCATTGTGTATAAGTGGAATTAAATACATAGTCAATAAATATCATTTAATTAATTAGTCAATCACCTGCTGAATTTTTTTTCAGAAAAAGGAAAGAGTGCTTTTGTCTTAATAAGCCACAGACAGTCTATTGAGAAAGGGCATATCTTTTCTTCAAATCCTATGTTGTTCTTTTCAAGTCACAATTAAAATATCAAAATACCAGCAAGGACACATTTTAATCTTTGTAAATTAATTGAAGTATATAAATAAAATTTATAATGCCTTGACAATCACACATTATGAAGCAATTTATATGATTCCCATTTGACACAAGTCATTATTTGAATGAGAAATATGGATTGGCCATTTTAAAAGTAGAGCAAAAGATACATTTTTTTTATCAGTTCCTGATTTGAATTTTTAAAATGTAGCTGTATCATTAAAGTGAGCAAATCTTCATCTAATATCTGACAATATGACGGTTCATACCTAAAGTTCAGAAACTTTTAGAAAAATCTGTCAATTTGACAAAATGTTTAGGTATATTTAAGTATGTTTTAGTTCTATGCCAACGCTTCCAGGTCATTATTTTCAAGGTTTTGTTAGTATTTTAAGTCAGAGAGATTACTTTTCCATCAGGCAAATTGAGTTTTCTACTAAATTCCAAATTCCAAAACTGGAGTTCTTTTCTTACTTCACAATTGAAAAGTTAGGCTAACACATGTGAACTTTTAGTCTTAGAAATCTTCCTATGAATAATTAAGTTGGAATTTTGGTGGGGATTGCATTGAATCTGTATATTGCTTTCAGCAAGATGGTCATTTTTACTATATTAATCCTGCCAATCCATGAGCATGAGAGATCTTTCCATCTTCTGAGGTCTTCAATTTCTTTCTTCAGAGACTTGAAGTTCTTGTCATACAGATCCACTTTCTTGGTTAGAGTCACCAAGGTATGTAATATTATTTGTGACTGTTGTGAAGGGTGTTTTCCCCTAATTTCTTTCTCAGCTTGTTTATCCTTTGAGTATAGGAAGGCTACTAATGTTTCAGTGGATTTTATATCCAGCCACTTTGCTAGAGTTATTTATCAGATTTAGTTCTCTGGTGGAATTATTGAAGTCACTTAAGTATATTATCATATCATCTGCAAATGGTGATATTTTGACTTCTTCCTTTCCAATTTGTATCCCTTTCACCCTCTTCTGTTGTCTAATTGCTCTGGCTAGGACTTCCAGTACAATATTGAATAGGAAGAGGTGGGCGGGCAGCCTTGTCTAGTCCCTCATTATAGTGGAATTGCTTTAAGTTTCTCTCCATTTAGTTTGATGTTAGCTACTGGTTTGCAGTATATTGCTTTTATTATGCTTAGGTATGGGCCTTGAATTCCTGATCTTTTCAAGACTTTTACCCTGAAGGGCTGTTTTATTTTGTCAAATGCTTTTTAGCATATAATGAAATGATCATGTGGGTTTTTTTTCTTTGAGTTTGTTTTTTTACAGTAGATTAAGTTGATGGATTTCTGTATATTGAACCATTCCTATATCTCTGGGATGAAGCCTACTTGATCATGGTGAATAATCAATTTGATATGTTCTTGGATTTGGTTTGTGATTATTTTATTAAGTATTTTTGCATTGATATTCATAAGGAAAATTGTTCTAAAGTTCTCTTTGTTGGATCTTTGTGTCATTTAGGTATAGGCATAACTGTAGCTTCATAGAATGAATTGAGTGGTGTTCCTACTGTTTCCATGAACATTTCCCACAATGCTGCTAGTAGATAATAAAATGGTGGATATGGTCAGAAATGAAGTGTATGACATTATTTCTAAATTCTTTTTATACACATATGGCCTGGTGGTTTTATATAACATAGATATGAAATATTTTCTTTGAATGAAACTGTTCCTAGTTCACAGAATTGAGTTATATATGTCAGAATTTCATAGTGTTTCTCAAAGGTCATTGATTCCCTGATGTTTCATCATCCGAACAAAATGGACAGTCTCCCATCACAGAGAAAGAAACTAAAATTTGCTAAAAAAAAAAAAAAAAAAAAACAACTTGTTTTATTTTTAAAAATCATCTTAAAAACTATCAGACTTTTACATTATGGATTCAATATGACTATATATGACAACTGTAAGCTAGAAATTGCATAATTTAAAAGTTGGTCATTGCTGCTCTTCTTTTGGCATCTAATTTTAAAAGAGAGATTCTTATATATTTATATTCATATCAATAGTTAAATCATAATTGACTTAGACGGGAGCTAATGATCCTACCATCAGCCATGGGATACAAATTAAAAAACCTAGTGTCAGCAATAGGACTTAGTTATTGGCTAGAGGTGCCCAAAAGACTCACAAAACAATATGTCTGATTGTCATTTTTTTAAGTTGGCCATTAGAACTTGATGATAAGACCCTATTGCCGAAGAAACTGAACCATTTGTTCACAGGGTATGGAGAAATTAAGTTGATATTTACCAGCAAGTATTCTTGCTATTAATAGATAGCTTTTGTACTACTGGAAGATGTTATGTTAGATGCTAGAGGAAACAGTGATCAACAGTCTTACACAGCCATGAACCCTATGAGCTACAATAATGACCAGTGTATATGCTCACTTACATATTGACACAAGATTACAAGGATAACCAATCTCCTTCTCATTGGATTTAAGCTCCACAGCCCAGGAAGACGTGGATTCCTGGTACTATAAATCTGGTCAAGAATCCATGGATAGGAAGGAGCTCAGAAGCCCAAAGGGTGAACCTACTATTACTATAAACTGGCACAGTGTCTAACTCCCCTCTAAATTCATATCTTGCTATCTATAGACTAGTGTATCTCTCAGATCTTATCAAGCAAATGCACACTTTGTCAATGTACAAAGGAAAATATCTTTGTTTTCCTCACCCAAAAGTGAAAAGTATGATATAGAAAAAAATCTATATCATACACACTCTCCAAAGTCCTGAGGACTATTATAGAGAATGGGATTAAAAAAAATTGTAAGACCCAGAGGTGGGGGCAGATCAGTTAAAAACAGGATCCTCTGGACATAACAAACTCACAAAGATGTAATTGTTTTCATAGTACTTGAATGAGATCAATCTAGTGACCACTCCACTACATAAGGGAAAGATGCTCACGAGCCCCCCCCCCCAACTGAAGATCTATTGCAAGTAGATTGCTTTTGGAGAGAAAGACCATTTCTTTAAGGATAAGGCCCCTAGGAAGTTGACTGTTCTCAAGTAGATGGCCCAGCACTCATGAATATAGGCAATACAAATTGGACTCAGTGAGTTATTGAAAAAATAAAAAGACACAAAGTTTGAGAAAGGGTAGCAATGTGAAGGATGGATCTGTGAGGAGTTAAGAGCAGGAAGAATGACAGGATGAATAGAATCAAAATACATTCTATTAAAATATGTTTAAAGATCAATAAAACATATATATATATATCATTATCTAATTAGGAATTTATATCTTTAAGATAAATATATTTCTTTTCTGACTGTACATTCTTATTTAAAAGTTTAACAAATCATTTTTGTTTTGTTTTGCTTTAAGCAGTAAAACTGTCAATATGATGCTAGTAGAGCTTATTTCTTATGTAGGCACAGCAATTTGTTGTAATATATAGCATTTATCAGACTAGTGAATTACTTTGCAAGGATCTTGAGTGATTCAGAAATGTGTATAGGACTGGAGTGATTAGGAAAGGTATATAGGGGCTGGAGACATAGCTCAGCAGTTAAGAGCACTGACTTCAGAGGTTCTGAGTTCAATTCCCAGCTATTATATGGTGAGTTTCAGCCACCTGTAATTGGATCTGATGTCCTCTTCTTGTTTGTCTGAAGATAGCTACAGATAAAATAAATAATACAGATAAAATAAATAATAACTTTTTTTTAAAAAAGAGAGAAAGGTGTATAGATGTTTGTTGTTGAAACATTATCTAAGTCAGTGATCTATTGTGAAGAGATACCATGATCATGGCAACTCAGGAAAGCACTGAATTGGGGCTTGCTTGCAGTTTCAGAGATTTAGTCCAATGTCATCACGACAGCACACAGGCATGCATAGTGCTGGAGAAGTAGCTGAGATTTCTATATATGGATCTGCAGGCATCAGGAAGAAAGAGGCTATGGGCTTGGAATGGGCTTTTTGAAACTTCAAAGTTCTTTTTGAAAGGCCAAAATCCTAATCCTTCCAAATGGTCCCATTCCCTGGTGACTAAGTATTCAAATCTATGAACCTATTGGGGCCATTCTTATTCAAACCACCACATACATTTTGCCCATGTCAAGTCAGGAGTGGGAAGCTATTTGAAGTAAACATACTTTGCTGAGCATCCAAATCAGTTTTGTTTGTAGAGTAGGAAAACCATCCTTTATAGCCAATATTGCAAGTACAGCAATATTTCCTGAGGCCTGGAATTTCAATCTTGGTGGCATATCCTACTGTCCTATGGTGTCAATTAATTTGGGGTTTTTTATTTTTCCAGTTAGAGGAAATAGAAGGAATCTCAGTTGAAATGGGGAGCTTCCTCACACTTTAGCCCTATTGTTACATTTAATATCTTTTAAAATCCTTATGACAACCACATTTCAGAACTATAAAAAATTAAGAGTTAATAAGAACAACATATCTGTTTCAATTTATGTAGGAGTGAGCAATAGAAAACAAATCGTGCAACCAAATGCATACAGATTCTTATCTCTGCAAAATTAGCACCTTGTGATCTTGGTTTGTGTCATTCTAAGGCTGATATCATACACCCAGTATTCTTTTTCCAGGTATAGTATTTTAATTTGACTAGAATACAAAAAGAAATAAATATAACGAAGAGCTGTACATCAGCTACCTATCTTAAATAAGTATTAGAAAACATGAGAAACTCATTTGTCCCCTCTGACATTCCCCTACTTCAGAATTTACATTCATTGATTGATTACTATTTTATGTAAAAATCTAATGAAGTTTTAAATTAATTTTGGTATCTAATATGTGTACAAATATTGGGTCTTCCTCTCCATAAATGTAGTGCTTCGCATACTTTCTTTGGTCTTTCTTCAAGTTCATATGATAACCGTTTACATTTTTCTCCATAAAGGTTCTACATATCTTTTGTTAGATATTTATTATTAGGCATCTTGTTAAATTGTTTTTGAAGATGATACCTTTTTTAAAATTTACATTTTCTAAATGTATTACTAATATATAAAAATACAATAGATTTTCACACAAAGGTCCTATGTGAATAGGTCCTATAATTTTTGTGAATGTCCTTATTGAATATTTTCTCTATAGATCCAGGCTCGGCCATCCCATGGCCCTTTGGTTGCATACAGCCAAGGACAGCTATGAATGCAATACAACATCATGTACTTACTTAAAACAAACAATTCCTTTTCTTTTTAAAAATTTATTCTTCTCTCATACATTGCAACCTCACTGCAGTTTCCCCTCTCTCTACTCCTTTCAGTCTCTCTCCCCTCAAACATGTACCTCCCCTCTTCCTCAGTTCAATTTCTCCTCCATTTCCCTTCAGAAAACAGCTCTCCCAGGTATATCAACTAAATATGGCATTACAGGTTACAATAAGATTCATGCTCAAGAACTATATAAGATGAACTTTGTATATGATGTCATGCAATCATTTTATAATATTTTACATACCTGGTAGCCATTTGTATATTCTCTAAGTGGTATTAATTTGAATATTTATTTGCCCATACTAATACACTCTTAAGTTTCATCCTTAGCATGCTGGGTGTGATCACCAGGAAAATGTTACATTGAAGGAAGATCATATTTAGGCATAATTTTATGGCCAAAATATTATGAAGGCTCAAAAAACCTATTAGAATTAGTAACTTCAATAAATTTATAGTATACAAAATCAGCAAGCAAAAAGTCAGTATCATGTTTATATATAAAGAATGAATTTTTAGAAAAAGAAATCAAGAAAGTCACCCCAATTACAATAACTTCAAAAGAAAAAAAAAACTGTTAGAAATAAAACCAATGATGTGAAGATTTCTACTTTAAAATTATAAAACACTAGTGAAAACAACTGAAGAACACAGAATTTCTTTTGGATTTATGAATTGAATAATATTAAAAGGTTCATGCAACCTAAAGTGATATACGTATTCAACGCCATATCTGTAAAAACTCCAATGAAACATTTGTAGAAACAGGAAAAAGTTCTATGGTACATAGCAAAGCACAAAATACCCAGCAAAGCTAAGGCAATCTTTTTTAAAGTATTATTATTATTATTATTATTATTATTATTATTATTATTATTATTAAAATTGTTTTTAGAATCCAGTCATTACCCCCTCCTGGTTTACCCTCCAACAGTTCCTCATTGCACTCCTCCTCCTCCTCTGTTTCCAAGACAATATCCCCCACCCCCACCCCATCTGACCTCCCCAGTCCCTGGGGCCTCAATTCTCTTGAGGGTTAGGTACATCTTCTGGCACTGAGTCCAGTACTGGCAGTCCTCTGCTGTATATGTGTCGGTGTCTCATATCAGCTTGTGTATGCTGCCTGGTTGGTGGCTCAGTGTCTGAGAGATCTTGGGGGTCCAGGTTAGTTGAGACTGCTGGTCTTCCTATGGGGTAGCCCTCCTCCTCAGCTTCTTCCAGCTTTTCCCTAATTCAACCACAGGGGTCCCCAGCTTCTGTTGGATGTAAGTATCTGCATCTGACTCTTTCAGCTGCTTGTTGGGCCTCCCAGAGGGCAGCCATGCTAGGCTGTAAGCACACTATAGCATCAGGAATAGTGTCAGGCCTTGGAGCCTCCCTTTGAGATACATCTCAATTTCAGCCTGTCACCGGAAGTCCTTTCCTCAGTCTCATCTCCATTTTTATCCCTGCAGTTCTTTCAGACCGGAATAATTCTGGGTCAGATTTTTTTATACAATATATTCTTTATTTACATTTCAAATGATATCCCATTTCCTGGATCCCCTCTCCCCGAAAGTCCCATAAGCCCTCTTCCCTCTCGTTATTCCTCAGTCCACCCCTTCCTGTTTCCCTGTCCTGGTATTCCCCTACACTGCTACACTGAGCCTTTCCAGGACCAGGGGCCTCTTCCATCTTCTTGGGCATCATTTGATATGTGAATTGTGTCTTCTAGGCTAATATCCACTTATCAGTGAGTGCATACCATGAGTGTTCTTTTGTGATTGTGTCACCTCACTCAGGATGATATTCCACCCACTTGCCTAAGAATTTCATGAATTCATTGTTTTTAATAGCTGAGTAGTATTCCATAGTGTAAATATACCACTTTTTTTGTATCCATTCCTCCGTTGAAGGACATCTGGGTTCTTTCTACCTTCTGGCTATTATAAATAGGGCTGCTATGAACATGGTGGAGCTTGTGTCCTTATTACATGCTGGGGAATCCTCTGGGTATATACCCAGGAGTGGTATAACGAGGCCCTCTGGTAGTATCATGCTGGGTCAGATTTTTTGACTGTGGGATGGTAGCCCCATCCTTCCACTTGATGCCTTATCTTTCTACTGGAGTTGGATTCTACATATACCCTCTCCTCACTGTTGGGCATTTCATCTAAGGTCTCTCTCTCCCTTTGAGTCCTGAATATCTCTCACCTCTCAGGTCTCTGGTACATTCTAGAGGGTTCCCCTATCTCCTAACTCCCTAGCTTTCCTGTTTCCATTATCTCTGTTGGCCCTCAGGGCTTCACACCTGTCCCCTCTCCCCTATTACCTGATAATGTTCTCCTTTCCCCCTCCCTGTCACCTCTTCCACCCAGGTTCCTCCCTCCTTTTGCCCCTCATGATTGCTTTCTTCTCTCTTCCAAGTGGGATTGAGGCATCCTCACTTAGGCCCTAAATCTTGTAAACCTTCTTGAGTTCTGTGCATAGTATCCTGGGAATTCTGTACATTTTTGGCTAATATCCACTTCTTAGTAAGTAGCATGTTCTTTTGGGTTCTTGTTACCTCACTGAGGATATTTTCTAGTTCCATCCATTTGCCTGCAAAATTCACAATGTCCTTGTTCTTAGTAGCTGAGTAGTATTCCATTGTGTAAATGAACTACATTTTCTGTATCCATTCTTCTGTTGTGGGACATTTGGGTTGTTTCCAGCGTCTAGCTATCACAAATAAGGCTGCTATGAACATAGTAGAACACATGCCCTGCTGGCATGGTAGGGCATCTTTTGGGTATAAGTCCAAGAGTGGTTTAGCTGGGCCTTTAGGTAGATCCATTTCTAGTTTTCTGAGGAAGCTCCACACTGAATTCCAGAGTGGTTGTACTAGTTGACAATCCCACCAGCAGTGGAGGCATGTTCCTCTTTCTCTACATCCTCCATTTTGATTGCTGTGAGGTCAAATCTTAGGGCTGCTTTGATTTGCATTTCACTTATCACTAAGGACTTTGAGCATTTCTTTAAGTGCTCCTAGGCCATTCAAGATTCCTCTGTTGTGAATTTTCTGTTTAGTTATATACCCCATCTGGTTTTATGTTGAGGTCCTTGATCCACTTGGACTTAAGCTTTGTGCAAGGTGATAAATATGAATGTACTTTTATTTTTCTACATGCAGACTGCCAGTTAGACTAGCCCCATTTATTGAAGATGCTTTCTTTATTCCATTGTATATTTTGGCTTCTTTGTCAAAAAACAAATGTCCATAAGTACATAGTTTTATTTCTGGGTCTTCAATTATTTTCCATTGACCAACCTGTCTGTCTCGGTACAAGTACCATGCAGTTTTTATCACTATTGGTTTGTAGTATAGCTTGAGGTCAGAGACAGTGATTTCCCCAGAAGTTCTTGTATTGTTAAGAATTTTTTTCGATAGCCTGGGTTTTTTGTTTTTCCAGATGAAGTTGAAAATTTCTCTTTCCATGTCTTTGAAGAATTGTGCTGCAATTTTGATGGGGATTGCATTGTATCTAGAAATTGCTTTTGGTTGGATGGCCATGTTTACTATGTTTTTCCTACCAATCCATGTGCATTGGAGATGTTTCAATTTTCTGAGGTATTCTTTGATTTCTTTCATCGAAAACTTGAAATTCTTGTTATCCAGATCTTTCACTTGATTGGTTAGAGTTACTCCAATATATTTTATATTATTTGTGACTATTGTAAAGGGTGTCCTTTCCATAATTTCTCTCTTAGCCCAATTGTCATTTGTATATAGGAAGGCTACTAATTTGTTTGAGTTAATTTTATATCCAGCTACTTTGATGAAGTTGTTTGTCATCTATAGAAATTCTCTGGTAGAATTTTTGTGGTTGCTTATATATACTATCATATCATCTGCAAATAGTGATACCTTAACTTCTTTGCCAATTTGTATCCCCTTGTTCTCATTTTGCTGTGTTATTGCTCTAGCTAGAACTTTGAGTACTATTTTGAATAGATACAGGGAAAGTGGACATCCTTGTCTTGTTCCTTATTTTAGTGGGATTGTTTCAAGTGTCTCTCCATTTAATTTGATATTGGTTGTTTGCTGTATATTGCTTTTATTATGGTTAGGTATGGGTCTTGAATTCCTGATCTCTCCAATACTTTTAACATGAAGAGGTATTATATTTTGTCAAATGCTTTTCAGCATCTAATGAGATGATCATCTGATATTTTTTATTTGAATTTGTTTATAGAGTAGATTACTATATCTGGGATGAAGCCAGTTTTATCGTGGTGAATGATGATTTTGATGTGTTCTTGGATTTGGTTTGAGAGAATTTTATTAGTATTTTATATCAATATTCATTAGCAAAATTGGTCTGAAGTTATCTCTTTTTTTTGGTTGGGTCCTTGTGTGGTTTAGGTATCAGAGTAATTGTGACTTCAAAGAATGAATTAGGTAGGATTCCTTCTGTTTCTATTTTATGGAATAGTTTGAGCAGTGTTGGTATTAGCTTGTGTTTGAAGACTTTAGTGCAGAATTCTTTTTTATTTTTATTCCTTGAAAATTTCATACAGCATGTTTTTTTAAATATCATATTCTTTCCAATCTCCCAACTCCTCCCAGATCCTCTCCATACCCACCTAACTTCATGGGATGTTTTCCCTTTCTCCTAAAGAAAAATATTAAAAACCCAAGAAGTCCACTTCGTGTTGGTTAAATGCCCTTGAGCAGAGAGAGCCTTCCCTGGAATGTGAATGATGTACCCAGAGATAATTTATTAGAGAAAACCATTTTTTTGCTCTATTGTGCCTATCAATTTGGTAGGAGTAGGAGACATCATATCTACCAGCTTTTCTCTGTGCTAGTATTTTGTCTGACTTGAGCTCTTGTAATCTTGTGCATGCTGTCACAGTCTCTATGAGTTTGTATATTAATCTGACCTGTTGTGTCTGGAAAATTCTCTTTCCTTAAAATTATCTATAACTCCTGACTCATAATCATTTCTCCCCCTCTTCCATATAGCACCCTGAGTCCTGAGGAGAAAGATGGGATAAAGACATCTCATTCAGGGATAGAACTCTAAAGCCTTTTACTCTGTACATATTGTGCCATTGTAAATGTGTTAATTACTATCTACTGGAAGAAGGAGCTTTATGGAAGAGGGTTGAGCATTGCACTGATCTGTGGGTATAGCTATATGTCATTAGGAATTGTTTAATTGTTGTATAGCAAAGACACAGGCAATAAGCACAAAACTGAAAGCCGCATACTACCTGGCTTCAAATACACTGCAAAACTCTACCAATTAAACTTTATAATACTAGCATATAAACAGACATAGGCATCAAAGGAAAAGAATAAGGAGCCTAGAAATAAATCCATGCCTTTATGCTCAATTGATTTCTGACAAAGTTGCCAAGAACACATAATGGGGAAATTACATCTCTTCTGTAAATTGTGTCAGGAACCCTGGATATCCACATGCAGAGGAATGAAACTGAACCTTTAGTTCACAGCACATAAAACTCAACTTGAAAAGAATAAAGACTTAAACATGAAACCAGAATTTACAAAATTACTAGGAGAAAACTTGGAGGTAAAGTTTCATAACAATCTAGACAACTTTTTTTGTACTTTTGGAGATGGTAAGATTGGTGCATTATGACTGCAAAAACATAAACAAGAAAGGAAAAGCAGATAAATGGCACCACTGTAAAGTTCAAAACACAGCAAGTGAGGAAAGAAACTGACTTTAGGAAGGAGAGACATTTGAAAATAGTACATCTGATATGAAGCTATTGCCCAAAATGTACAAGAACTCAAGCTATTTAATACATAGACAGTGAACGTGAGTTTAAAACTGGGCAAAGGGCCAACACAGACATTACTGCCATCTATATGACCAAGAAAGATATGAAAAAAGACACACAACAGCATGAATTGTCACGGGAATGAAAAGTAAAATATCACTGAGACATAACCTTGTGCCCAATACCAAGGCTCTTCTTGTGTGTGTGTGTGTGTGTGTGTGTGTGTGTGTGTGTGTGATTTTTATTAGGTATTTTCTTTATTTACATCTCAAATGTTATCCCCCTTCTGGTTTCCCCTCCAAAAACAGTCTATCCCATCCCCCCTTCCCCCTGCTCACCAACCCACCTATTCCCACTTCCCTGTCCTAGTATTCCCCTATACAGGGGCATCCAGCCTTTTCAGGGCCTCTCCTCCCTTTGATGTCCAACAAGGCTGCTATTCTTGAAATGAAAGGAAGCATTTATTAGTAGGGAGGCTTTGCTGGTGTGAATACATGTTAGTAAAACCATTGTGGAAAACACTAAGTAGTTTGTTACAATCTTTAAAACTATAGACCTAGAAAGACAGGCCGGTGGTTAAGAATGCTTATTGCTCTTAAAGTAGATTGGAAAAAAAAGAAAAGAAAAGAAGATCGGAGTTTAGTTCTCAGTATCCACATCAAGTGGCTCACGGCTGCCTATGACTCCAGATCCAGAGATCAGGTGCCACTGGAGATTCCATGGGCAATTGTACTCATGTGCACAAACTCACACACAGATATACATACGTACACCCAATTAAAAATAATTTAAAAGATTAATTTAAACTGCACTTGTCATGATCCAGCACTGCTACTACCACTGATTACATATGTGAAGGAAATAAGATTAATATGGCAAAGAGATATCTTCCCAAGTTCATTGCAGCATAATTTTCAATAACCAAGACACAGAAACAATCTAAGTGCTTGCCAACAGATGAATGGATGAAAGATGTTTATATATTACATTGAGCCTTATAAAGCAGAAAATCTTCCCATCATTTTCAACATGGGTACACTAGTTGTACATTATGCCAAATGAAATCATACACACACACACACATACGTACACGCACACACACACACACACACACACACACACAAACACACACACACACACACAAACACACACACACACACACACACACACACACACTACTTGACATCACTTATAGCTAGAATATAAAAATGCTGACCTCAGAATAGTGGCTACCAAAGGTTTGGGGGAGAATTGGGGAAATGTTTGTCAAAGAATATAAAATTTTAGCTAAAAAATAAGCTTTGGGACTGAAGAGATGTCTCAGTGGTTAAGAAGACTTACTGATTAATCAGAAGACTAGAAGACTGAGCACTCATATAACAATCTGTATGTCCCACAAACACCTGTGAGCACAGCTCCAGTTGATCCAACACCTCCTTCTTGTCTCTGTACACACATATTCACATTGACTAACAGGGACACATACACACATACACATACATACATACACATACACACACAAATAATTATACAAAATAAATCTTCAACCCATCTATTGCAGAACATGATGACTATAGTTAATAATAATTTATTGCATACTTGGAAATTGCTAAGCTGGTTATTTTTAAATATTCTTATCCTATATATATACATATATACATGTATATATACATATATATATGAATGTGAAGTAATGAAAACAAAAGGTTGGAAAGCTAAACTAGTAACTCATAAATATGAGACAATTTATCAATCTTTCATTTTAACTCAAAATATATACATACATGCTCTTAATGTTTTTTCTTAAATGTGGGGCTATAAGAGTCTCTCTAGTAAGTGATTGGTTCATATGTCACACTGAAAATAATAATAAAACCTGTTATGATTTTCCACTAAATATGCTTTCTATAAAGCATCTATAGATTCTTGGTTTGGTTTGCTTTGTTTGTTTGTTTGTGAGACAGGGTCTCTCTATGTAACTCTTGATGTCCTTGAACTCACTATGTAGATCAGTCCTCAAACTCACAGAGACCTGCCTTCCTCTGTCTCCTGGGTGCTGGATTTAAAGGCATACACTACCACACCAGACACACCTAATCTAAGATTAGTAATTGTGTCATAGGTTTTAAATTTTATCAAATTATTATTCTGCTTCTATTAACATAGATTTGCATTTTCTTCTTTATTATGTTGAATGACACTGATAGAACTGGCACTAGTAGACTAACCTTTTGAAAGATGATTTTAAAATGGGTTTCAGTTTTCATTTTGGGTGAGGCCCCAAGGTCACAAACAACAACAGTGTTACTAAACAGTGGGAGATGTGAGACCACAAGAGTAGTCTTCTGAAAGACTTATTACAAACTGTTTTTGTAACTGTTGGCTGACTAGCAAACACTACTTCTAAAAAGAGATAGAGACTAAGAAAAGGTTCAAAAATTAGCTAAAAAGTTAGAAGGATATGTTGTTAGTTCGACATTTTCTAAGTTGATCTTAATTCTAGGAAAGTGAATTTCACAGGAACCACTTAAATGCAAATAACCTGTAACCCACAACTCAAAAGATACAATATACTGGTTTGCCACCCTTCTTGGGAAGTATGAAGGATATAATGGTCACTTTTTGCCTACAAAAATATCCCATGGTAAAGCAAATTAATTTTAAAACATTTGCACGGCTCGGACAATGTTGATGCCAGGTGAGAGCAGTAGTATGAAAAGTGTACATTTCTTTCTCTCACCTGTCCTCGTTTGTTCAATTCAAAAACCCTTATAACAGCTGTCCTCAACCTGTGGATCTCAACTCCTTTGGGAGTCACATATCACATATTCTGCAAAACAGGTATTTACATTACAATTCACAACAGTAACAAATTACAGTTATGAAGTAGCAACAAAATAATGTAATGCTAAGATATTGACTAGCTTGATCTTGTGAAGGTCAGACAACCACAAATGGCTCTATGTAATAAGTGCAACATCTCTGACTTGTCCAGAAGATACTGTTTTGCTCTGTTCTTTTCTGACCTCTGAAAATAACAATCCCTCCATCCCCTGTGCTGCTGTGGTCCATGATCCCTGCAGACTGAGGGACTATGATATAGAGGTCCCATATAAAGTGTTTGAAAAGTCCATATTGAAACCTATAATTTTATAAGCTTTAAAATATATATTATATATATATTCAGGTGTTGAAGTTATCATGTACAGAGGATAATATATCTCCCAGAAGTCATGGATTGCTAAATGAGAAGCCCAATGCTGAGTGGGGGATCCCTTGCCTTCAATAGTTGGTCAGAGGTGTTCTTGAGGCCCACAGAACATAGAATATTACCATTGATTTTGGTTGTCCTACATAGCTTGATGACAAGGCTGTATTGCTGAAGGAACCATACCTTTTGCTCACAGAATATGGACAAATAATGTTTGGACTGGCCAGGAAACTTCCTCACTGCTGGCTAGCTTTCATAGTACTAGAGGATGATGTGTAGGATGCTGGGGGAAGGGGGAGTTATTACTCTTATTCAGCTATGTACATTTTGAACTACAGTAATGACAGGTATGGGAGAACTAATTGCTTTCTGATTTGGCTGCAGAAGAAAATGCTTGCCTGGTACTATATGTCTGGCTATTTTACATATTTTAAAATGTTAAAACTGCATATCTCCCAAGTAAAATTTTATTGAAACTACTTTTATAACTATTACATTATTAAAATCTTATTAAAGTTTGAAATGATTACATTTGTATTAATTAGTAATTAGCAAATTTCCTCCCTTAAAATGTCCTTGCATGATTTTGGCATCAAGATAACAGAGCACCAAATAAACTGAAATGTTTGTCTATTTTGTATTTTCTACACAGAGTTGATGAAATATTGGAGTTCAATGTTAGTTTAATATTTTGTAGAATTCACTCATAAGATCAATCAGGCCTACTGTTGCTGGCTTGCGTAGGAGGGAATTTTCAGCTATTGACTTGGGTTCTTCAAAGTTTGTTTACTCAGGTTTCTGTTTAGTCAGTTTTAATAAGTTATATTTCCTAGGAATGTTCTATTTACATTTTCAACTATCTGCACCCTAAGGCCAATTGTGAAATCTATTGTTTTTAAAGTTTCTGACTTATTTCATCTTTGCTATTGTCTATGTTTTTATTCCTATTGTTGTTTAATAGTGCTTGGCTTTTTTTTTATTTTGTTTCATTTTTACCTATTCCATTTTTATGGCATTTGGTTTTTAATTAGTATACAAAGTAGTGGATTTCATTATGGCATTTTCACACACTTTTTTCTCAATCCTCCTTGGCTATTTTATCTCTTGTCTATCTCATGTGTAACCTGCAAATTGTCCCCTTTCAACCTTTTTGTTACAGGTAACCTATTGCCCTCTCTCCATCATCCTTAATCCATCTTATTACTTTCTTATTGGCACCTTTCTAGGTTCATGACCTATACAAACACACCCACAGAGGAACACAATATAAAACTTAAAAGCTAAGATCTTCATAAGAGAGAGAACCATAAGAATATCCAGATGTATGGATCTCATTCCAAATTTTATTTTATTTTCATTTTTAATTGGATATTTTATGTATTTACATTTCAAATGTTATCCTCTTTCCCAGTTTCCCCTCCACTGAAGCATCCATATTTTGGTCTTCCTTCTTCTTAAGCTTCATGTGATCTGTGAATTGTATCTTGGCTATTCTGAGCATTTAGGCTAATATCTACTTATCAGTGAGTGCTTACCATATGTGTACTTTTGTGACTGAGTTACCTCACTCAGGATCACTCAGGATGATATTTTTTAGTTCCATCCATTTGCCTATTCATCCATTCATGAATTCGTTGTTTTTAATAGCTGAGTAGTACTCCATTGTATAAATGTACCACATTTTCTGTATCCATTCCTCTGTTGAGTTTGTTTATATAGTATATTAAATTGATGGATTTCTGTATATTGAACCATCCCTTCATCTCTGGATGGAAGTCCACGTAATCATGGTGAATGATCAATTTGATGTGTTCTGGGATTTGGCTTGTGAAATCTTTATTAAGAACTATTATATTAATATTCATAAGGGAAATCATTCTAAAGTTCTATTTCTTTGTTGGGTCTTTGTGTGGTTTAGGTATAAGCGTAATTGTGGCTTTATAGAATTAATTGGGTAGTGTTCCTTCTGCTTCTAGTTTGTGGAATAGTTTGAAGAGTATTGGAATTAGGTCTTATTTAAAGTTCTGACAGAATTCTGCACTAAACCCATCTGGTCCTGGGCTTTTTTTGGTTGGGAGATTTTCAATGACTGCTTATATTTCTCTAAGGGTTATGGAACTGTTTAGATGGTTTATCTGATCCTGATTTAACTTTGGTATTTGTCTAGAAAATTGTCCATTTCATCCAGAGTTTCCAGTTTTGTTGAGTGAAGGCTTTTGTAATAGTATCTGATGGTTTTTTGAATTTCCTCAGTTTCTGTTGTTATGTCTCCCATGTCATTTCTGATTTTGTTAATTTGGATACTGTCTCTGTGCCTTCTGGTTAGTATTGATAAGGGTTTATCCATCTTGTTGATTTTCTCAAAGAACCAGCTTCTGGTTTTGTCAATTCTTTGTATAGTTCTTTTTGTTTCTACTTGGTTGATTTCAGCCTTAAGTTTAACTATTTCCTGCCATCTACTCCTGTTAGGTGTATTTGCTTCTTTTTGTTCTAGAGCTTTCAGATGTGCTGTTAAGCTGCTAGTGTATGCTCTCTCTAGTTTCTTTTTGGAGGCACTTAGAGCTATGAGATTTTCTCTTAGCACTGCATTCATTGTGTCTTGTAAGTTTTGTTATGATGTGCTTTTACTTTCATTAAGTTCTAAAATGTTTGTAATTTTTCTCTTTATTTCTTCCTTGACTAAGTTATCATTGAGTAGAACACTGTTCAGATTCCATGTGTGTGGGGGCTTTCTGTTGTTTTTGTTATTGAAGACCAGCTTTTGTCTTTGTGTATCTGTTAGGAGACATAGGATTATTTCAGTCTTCTTGTATCTGTTGAGACCTGTTTTGTGACCAATTATATGGTCAGTTTTGGAAAAGATACCATGAGGTGCTGAGAAGATGGTATATTCCTTTGTTTTAGGATGAAATCTATAGATATCTGTTAAATCCATTTGGTTCATAACTTTTCTTTTTTGGTTCAGAACTGTGTCTCTGTTTAGTTTCTGTTTCCATGATCTGTCCATTGCTGAAAGAGAGGTGTTGAAGTCTCCCACTATTATTGTGTGAGGTGCAATGTGTGCTTTGAGCTTTAGTAAATTTTCTTTTATGAATATGGGTACCCTTGTATTTGGAGCATAGATGTTCAGAATTGAGAGGTCATCTTGATAGATCTTTGTTTTGAGGAATATGGAGTGTCCTTCCCTGTCTTTTTTGATAAGTTTTGGTTGAATGTCGATTTTATTCAATATTTGAATGGATACTCCAGCTTGTTTCTTGAAACCCTTTGCTTGGAAAATTGTTTTCCAGCATTTCACTCTGAGATAGTGTCTGTCTTTGACATTGGGGTGCATTTCCTGTATGCAGCAAAATGCTGGGTCCTGTTTATGTATCCAGTCTGTTTACCTATGTCTTTTTATTGGGGGATTGAGTCCATTGATGTTAAGAGATATTAAGGAATAGTGATTGTGGCTTCCTTGTATTTTTGATGTTATTTTTATGTTTGTGTGGCTATTTTCTTTTGGGTTTGTTGAAAGAAGATTATTTTCTTGCTTTTTCTAGGGTATAGTTTCCCTCCTTGTGTTGGAGTTTTCCATCAATTATCCTTTGTAGGGCTGAATTTGTAGAAAGATATTGTGTAAATTTGGCTTTGTCATGGAATATCTTGGTTTCTATATCTATGGTAATTGAGGCTGGGTATAGTAGCCTGGGCTGGCATTTGTGTTCTTTTAGAGTCTGTATGATATCTGCCCAGGATCTTCTAGCTTTCATAGTCTCTGGTGAGAAGTCTGTTTTAATTCTGACAGGTCTGCCTTTATATGTTATACTTGACATTTTTCCTTACTGCTTTTAATATCCCTTCTTTGTTTTGTACATTTGGTGTTTTGAATATTATGTGACAGGAGGAAATTCTTTTCTGGTCCAGTATATTTGAAGTTCTGTAGGCTTCTTGTATGTTCATGGGTATCTCTTTAGGTTAGGGAAGTTTTCTTCTATAATTTTGTAGCAAATAAATACTGGTCCTTTAAGTTGGTAATTTTTGCTCTCTTCTATACCTATTATCCTTAGGTTTGGTCTTCTCATTTTGTCCTGGATTTCCTGGATGTTTCAGGGTTAGGAACATTTTGCATTTTCTATAACTGTTGTGTCAATGTTTTCTATAGTATCTTCTGCACCTGAGATTCAATCTTCAGTCTTTTATATTCAGTTAGTGATGCTTATATCTATGAGTCCTGATCTCTTTCCTAAGTTTTCTATTTCCAGGGTTGTCTCCCTTTGTGATTTCTTTATTGTTTCTGTTTCCATTTTTATATCCTGGATGGTTTCTTTCAATTCCTTCACCTGTTTGATTTTGTTTTCCTGTAATTCTTTAAGGGGTTTTTGTGTTTCCTCTTTAAGGGCTTCAAGCTGTTTACCTGTGTTCTCCTTTTTTCTTTAAGAAAGTTATTTATATCCTTCTTAAAGTCCTCTATCATCATCATGAGATGTGGATTTTTACATCTGAATCTTGCTTTGTCAATGTGTTAATGTAACCAGGACTTGCTATGGTGGCAGAACTGGGTTCTAATGATGTCAGTTAGCCTTGGTTTCTGTTTCTTAGGTTCTTTGGCTTTCCTATTGCTGTCTGGTTATCTCTAGTCTTCGTTGGTCTTGCAGTCATTGACTGGAACCTGTCCCTCCTGTGTGCCTATGAGCCTGTGATCTTACTTGTGTCAGCATGCCTGGGAAGACCAGCTTTCTCTGGATAGGATTTGGGTGCCGAGGGCTGTGGGACAGCCTTAGCTCTGAAATGTTGGTGGAGACCAGAAGCCAAATTTTATTTTATCTGGGTATTTTATAGCTGAGTAAAATTATTTTGTACACATTGATCTGTGATGAACATCTAGGCTTATTTCATTTCTTTGTTATTATGAATAATGCTTAAATATGAACCTGTGGGTGTTTTAATGGTATAGCTGGGTCATGCAGTAGTTCTACTTTTAGATTTTAAATAAACCTCCATATTATTTCTATAGTAGGTGTATCTGTTTATAGTGCTGTTAGTATAGAAAGTAAGATTTTCTTTGTTTCTACACTCTCCCGCAACATTACTTGTTATTGTTTTTCTTCATTAGGGTCATTTTGACTGGAAGAAAATGGAATCATAAGTGAAGTTTTAGTTTTCATTTTTTAATGGCTAAAGATGTTGAACTTTGAAAAAATTCATATCTAGGGCTAGAGAGATGGCTCAGTAATTAAGAGCACTGAGTGCTCTTTCATAAGTCCTGAGTTCAATTCCCACCAACTACTTGGTGGCTCACAACCATCTGTAATGGGATCTGATGCCCTCTTCTCGTATTTGAAGATAGCTACAGTGGACTCATACATAAAATTAAAAAAAATCTTTAAAAAGATTCATATCTATTCGTATTTCTTCTTTTGATGAGACTCATTAGCCCATTTATTCAAATCATTGGTCCATTTAATAACCCATTTAGTGATTACTGTTTAGTTTTGCAAGTGTTTTTTTTATTCTTGGTTTTAACTTCCTGTCTTAGTAGGCAAAGGTTATTCCCCATTGTATAAGCTGTTCTTTCCCTATGCTGATGATTTCCTTTGCTATGGAAGCACTCTTTAATCTCATATAGTCACATTTGTAAATCTGGAGGTGGTTTCAGATGATAGTAGAGTCCTATTCAGAAAATTCTTACAAAAAAACTTTATTTTGAATGTTTTTTTATGTTTTTGTCTCTTCTAGTTTCAACCATTTATGTAGTAAATTAACAGCTTTGCTCCATTTTGAATTGAATTCAGCTCTGAATGAGAAAGATATATTGAATAGACAACATAATTTGTTGAATAGGCTGGTGTCTTTTAGTGATGCCACAAACATATGTGATCACATCTCTATATGTATATTTCTAGGGTATCAATTCTGAAAATGTCTTTTTTAAACTAATGAACAAAAGATCATAAGTATTCAGAGAAATTATGTTAAAATGAATAATCTATTATCTTATAGCTAACAAAATAACTTTTAGAAGGAAATGAATAAATAATAAGGCTTAGAGGCTCTGTAAATCCTAGAGAAGAAGCATATAAATAGTGTTTCACTCCTCCAAACAATTTTGGCTAACATGAGCAATAAAATGCACAGAAACCAACTCAAACTTATCTAATTTTTTGCAGAAACAAATAGAAATCTCTGCTGCTTTTCTCCTCTCTCAGATGTCTCCTGTGTTAGAGGACTAACAAAACTAACTCTGCCTTGGGTCAGAGGCAGTATGTTTCTAGAAATCTCACAATGAGCATTTGGGGGGAGTGTAATTTTTATACGAAAGACCTTAGCTGTTGTAAAGGTCTATCATTTTCTTATTTTTTCAACCAGTCAAAGAATTTTGTAAATATGTCCTGAATAGAACTACAGCATAAGTCTCTTGTGATTGTAAACCAAGATATTACAAGTCCTTCCCAAATTTGTTTACTTAATGTTAGAATTCCAAGTTAAGGTAATTGTTGATTTCTCTCCCTCTAATTACCATTTTACTCCCTTGTGTTATTGTAGAGTAGAAAATTGAAGAATAGTTCCCCAGGATCTAAACTTCAAAACCATCCATGATATCTCTCACTGCATTTCCTTTCAAACATCTCTTTTTACTACCTGTTCATACATATTATTTTATATACCTTGCCTTTCGTTTCCAGAGTCATGGCTATCAGCCTGGTTTGGCAGCATACTAGGAATAGTGTTCTAATATGCAAGTGCTATATCTACATGTATTTTCTATGATACCTTATGATTTATTACCCACATAGAGTTATATTTCTAGGATTCATCACTACAGTCCCATATTCATAAAACCCCAATGATTGCCTTTTGGATATAAAATAAAGTTCAAAATATTGCAAACTAGCTTCTTGGCTAACTTGAGTAATTTCTAGGCAGTCAACATTTCATCACTCTCAAGCCATGCCAACTATCTTTCATAAGGAAAATAACTCTAATAATATTCTGGCAAAGAAAATTCCAATTTCACACACAGTGACATCTGATTTTCCAGGTTTAGGAAGCTTAATGAACTTAAACTTAAGCAAAAATATTTTTCAAATTCTTTATTAGTCTGCCTGTGACATACTTCAGTTGTTTTTGTATGAATTCCTAAGGTATAATTTAAATGAACTAATACTGTACTTTCCCCCTTATCCACAAGAGATATTGTCTAAGATACTCAGCAGATGCCTAAAACAGCTGATTGTACCCTACCATATAGACAACGTTTCTTCATTTTTTCTTTTCTTTTTTTTTTCTTTTTTGGTTTTTCAAGACAGGATTTCTCTGTGTAGTACTGGCTGTCCTGGAGCTCACTCTGTAGACCAGGCTGGCCTTGAACTCAGAAATCCGACTGCCTCTGCCTCCCAAGTGCTGGGATTACAGGTGTGTGCCACCACGCCAGGCTGACCCTGTTTCTTCATATATCCCAAGCAGTGTTGCTTGCTACATAGTACCAGATTCAGCATTCCATGTTTTATGCTTTGCAGTTGTGTTTTTTTTTCTCAAACACTATTCTTGTGTTTGAGACTTATTCAAAGAGAAGCCCCATAATACCATAATGTTGTAATCATAAAAAGAGAAAGAGGTATGAGAATATAGTATACGGTGAGGTAGGGGAAGGGGGTGGTGCCTCAGCAGGTCCATGCCGAGGCATCTCTTAGCCCTGAGGGACCAGACACACACTGGTATAGTATAGAAGAGAGTTTATTCATGGCATGGGGAAGGGAGTTAAGGGGGTAGTAGAGGCAGAGAAAGGCAGAGAGAAGGAGAGAGTAGAGAAGCAGAGGCCGGCCATGACCATGTGGAGTGAGGGGGGAGGGAAGGAGAGCCCAAGACAGGGCAACAGAGAGGGTAGGAGAGTGTAAGAATAAGCAGAGGTAAGAGGGGTAAGAGGGGTAAGAGGGGTGAGAGAGAGGAGGGGCTGAGCAGCCCTCTTTATAGTAGGCCAGACCTACCTGGCTGTTGCCAGGTAACTGTGGGGTGGAGCTTAAACAGAATCCTAACACATAACAGTCAATCTAAGAACCAAGATAGCTACTAAGTCTATTGTGACAAAGTCATCACTTACCATAAGGTACTATACACAATATGAATATGCTAGACAAGGAAGTATTGATGTTCTGAGCTAGGTCCAGTAGGATGGCATAATATCTCATTATGCTTCTGGGAGTATAAATTAAAACATTTGAATTGTTCATTTCGAGAGTCTTTTACTTAATAATTTTGAGCCCCAATTGATGTTAATGAAATCTGAGATAGGAGGGATCTAATGCATGTTCATAACACTTAGAATTATTGCACACAGAAGTCCTTATTCAAATGTTTACAATGATTACTACATGATAAATAATAGAAAGTGTGCAGTCTTCAGATGAAGACAGACATAGATTTGGATTCTATGCCTGGAATCACTGTTTGGTGGTATAGGATAAATCATTAAATCCTCCTGGGCCTCATTTCTTCTTTTGCAAGACAGAGGGACTAACAACTACCTCGAAGAATTAGAAATCCGAAGATAGCAAAATGAAAGCAGCCTGTATAATATGCACCAGACTTGGTGCATAGCAAATACTCCATAAATTTTTAGTATTATTATTCATTGCTATACTTTCTCTCTCTGCTCTGCAGACTGAAGAAATATCTATCACTCTCATCACTTTGACCTCATTTGAACCCTAAATCGTTACTTTTCCTGAGAAACAAGATACCACAGATTTGTCTTTCTTCACACCCTAACATTTACCTGTTTAATTCACACATTCAATATATATTCAATAGAGCAGTACTTAAAAATAGAGTTATAAAGATGTGTCAGGTACCATAATTTGCTCATTTAGAAAATATTATATTCAGTGAGGAATCTAAAACCCAGACAAACAAATACTACATGTTCTCTGTTGTCTGTGATTCCTATGTTCAAAATGAACTCTTATAAAGCATTTAACTGGGGGCTCGCTTACCACTTTAGAGGGTTAGCACCACATCATCATGGCAGGAAGCAGACGGGCATGGCACTGGTGGAGTAGCTGAGAGAGAGAGAGAGAGAGAGAGAGAGAGAGAGAGAGAGAGAGAGAGAGAGAGAGAGAGAGAGAGTCTTTTGAAACCTCAAAGCCCACTCCCACTGACACAGCTCCTCTGTAAAGGCCACAGACTGTAATCTTTCTCAAACAGTTCCATAAACTGTGTAGCAATCATTTAAATACACGAGCCTTAAGGAGGTAGGCATTATTTTTCAAATCATCACATTTCACTCCCTAGCTCCCATAGGATTGTGGCCAAATCATAAGGCAAAGTACATCAAAGTACATTCAGTACTACTTTGAAAGTCTTCATACTTTCAGTCTCAAGACTGTTGAAAAGGCCAAAGTCTCTTCTGAGTCTCAAGGCAACCTCTTTACTGTAACACCATGCAAAAGCAAAAAGCAAATAATATATTTCAAAACTTCAATGGCCGAGAATAAGTATTATCATTTCAAAAGAGGGGAAAGGGAGCATAGTGGGGAAATACTGGCTGAATCTAAGACTGAGAACCAGCAAGGCAAATTCCAAAGTCTTCATCTCCACGTCTTAACTTGAAGTATTCTCTAGACCTCAAAAGCCTTCCACCTTTGTTGACTGCAATATATACTTCTCCCTCCTGCTATAGCCACACCCTATCTACAACTGTTGTTGTCAGGTATCCTAGGACTCAATCATCTTCAACATCTTGTGGTCAAGCACCTTTGCAGCTTCATGCTACAGACTTCTATGCAGGGACTCCCCTGACATACCTAGCCTCAGAGACCTTCCTTAACCATGGAAGATGATCCCGTAATCCCTTTCCTGTGTCTTTCTTGACTCTAAAGATAGAACTATGTGACTGATGTAGCTATGTTCTTTTGCTTCCTGAGGCTGGAACCTGGTCCATTCTGTGAATTATACTTACCTAAGCTTTCCATTGTTGTTTAGGCCTTAGAAATCCTCAGCCATTTTCCTTTCACAGGCATCTTGATTAGCTAGCTGCCTGTATGTTTGTCTTGAGGTTATCACTTTCTTTATTCCATTCAGTATTGGGACTTTCTTTAAACTTTATGTACTCAAGTAAAGGACTTGACTCCAACATGACTCCAACATTATACTTATTGGTTCTCATTTCTCCCCAAATTGTATGTTTTGTATCTCTTTTGTTCTGTTTGCACCTTTTCGTTGTAGATTCACCTAAGAGTGATCACTAACCCTGAAACCCCTTAATCTGGGCACCACTGCCTTTCATGCTTGTACTAGGATAGCCCATTAAGCCTCACTCAAAGTATTCAACTGCTTTTCTAATGCAAAGTTTACAAGTTTTCCATATTGTTCCAAATCATACCATAGTCAGGCCTGTCACAGAAATGCCCAAGTCCTTGCCACCAAATTCTAAGTTATTTCTCTATTGTTATGAAGACACACCATCAACAAGGCAACTCTTTTTTTTTTCTACTTTCTTTTTTTTAATTTTCTATATTCTTTGTTTACATCCCAAAGGCTTTCCCCTTTCCAGTTCCCCCCTCACATATGTCCTATAAGTCCTCTTCCCTGCCCCCATTCCCCAATCACCCCCCTCCCCACCATTTCTCTGTTCTGGTACTCTCCTACAAAACTGGATTTAGTCTTTTCCGGTCCAGGGTCCTCTCTATCCTTTTTCTTGGGAATCTTTTGCTTAGCTAATTGTGTCTTGGGTATTCAGAGCTTCTGGGCTCATTAATATCCACTTATCAGTGATTGTAATTCATGTGTATTCTTTTGTGATTGGGTTAACTCACTTAGGATGATATTTTCCAGATCCAACCATTTGCCTACAAATTGGATGAATTCATTATTTTTAATTACTGAGTAGTATTCCATTGTATAAACATACCACATTTTCTGTATCCATTCTTCCATTGAGGGACATCTGGGATCTTTCCAGCTTCTGGCTATTATACATAAGGCTGCTATGAACATAGTGGAGCACACGTCTTTATTGCATGCAGGGGAATCCTCTGGGTATAGGCCCAGGAGTGGTATGACAGAGTCCTCTGGAATTGTCATGCCCAATTTTCTGAGGAACCACCAGACTGATTTCCATAGTGGTTGTACCATCTTGCAATCCCACCAACAGTGGAGAAGTGTTCCTCTTTCTCCACATCCTCTCCAGCACCTGTTGTCCCTTGAGTTTTTAATCTTACCCATTCTGACTGGTGTGAGGTGGAATCTCAGGGTTGTTTTGATTTGCATTTCCCTGATGACTAATGATGTTGAACATCTCTTAAGGTGCTTCTCAGCCATCTGAATTTCTTCTGGTGAAAATTCCTTGTTTAGCTCTGTACCCCATTTTTAATAGGGTTATTTGGTTCTTTGGGGTCTAACTTCTTGAGTTGTTTGTATATATTGGATATTAGCCCTCTGTCGGATGTGGGGTTGGTGAAGATCTTTTCCCAATTTGTTGGTTGCTGTTTTGTCCTTCTGACAGTGTCTTTTGCCTTACAGAAACTTTGTAATTTTGGGGGGTCCCATTTGTCAATTCTTGATCTTAGAGCATAAGCTGTTGGTGTTCTGTTCAGAAACTTTCCCCCTGTGCCCATGTCCTCCAGGGTCTTCCCCAATTTCTTTTCTATTTGTTTCAGTGTGTCTGGTTTTATGTGGAGGTCCTTGATCCACTTGGAGTTGATCTTAGTACAAGGAGATGAGTGGATCAATTTGCATTCTTCTGCATGTTGACCTCCAGTTGAACCAGAACCATTTGTTGAAAAGGCTATCCTTTTCCCACTGGATGGTTGTGGCACCTTTATCAAAGATCAAGTGACCATAACTCTATGGGTTCATTTCTGGATCTTCATTTCTATTCCATTGATCTACTTGCCTGTTGCTGTAACAATACCATGCAGTTTTTAACTCAATTGCTCTGTAGTACTGCTTGAGGTCAGGGACATTGATTCCCCCAGAAGTCCTTTTATTGTTGAGAATAGTTTTAGCTATCCTGGGTTTTTTGTTACTCCAGATGAATTTGAGAATTGCTCATTCTTGATCTATGAAGAATTGATTTGGGATTTTGATGGGGATTGCATTGAATCTGTAGATTGCTTTTGGCAAGATGATCATTTTTACTATATTGATCCTGCCAATCCAAGAGCATGAAATATTTTTCCATTTCCTGAGGTCTTCTTCAATTTCTTTCTTCAAGGACTTGAAGTTCCTGTCTTACAGATCTTTCACTTGTTTGGTTAGAGACATGCCAAGATACTTTATACTGTTTGTGGCTATTGTGAAGGGTGTTATTTCCCTAACTTCTTTCTCAGCCTGCTTGTCCTTTGAGTACAGGAAGGCTACTGATTTGATTGAGTTGATTTTATAACCAGCCACTTTGCTGAAGTTGTTTATCAGCTGTAGGAGTTCTCTGGTGGAGTTTTTGGGTCACTTACATATACTATCATATTATCTGCAAATAGTGATTATTTAACTTCTTCCTTTCCAATTTGTATCCCTTTGACTTCCTTATGTTGTCTAATTGCTCTTGGTAGAACTTCAAGTACTATATTGAAAAGATATGGCGAGAGAGGGCAGCCTTGTCTAATCCCTGATTTTAGTGGGATTGCTTCAAGTTTCTCTCCATTTATTTTGATGTTGGCTATTGGCTTGCTGTATATTGCTTTTACTATGTTTAGGTATGGGCCTTGAATTCCTGTTCTTTCCAGGACTTTCAGCATGAAAGGATGCTGAATTTTGTCAAATGCTTTTTCTGCATCTAATGAGATGACCATGGGGTTTTTTTTCTTTTAGTTTGTTTATGTAGTGGATTACATTGATGAATTTCTGTATATTGAACCATCCCTGCATCCCTGGAATGAAGCCTACTTGATCATGGTGAATGATTGTTTTAATGTGCTCTTGGATTTGGTTGGCAAGTATTTTATTTAGTATTTTTGCATCGATATTCTTAAGGGAAATTGGCCTGTAGTTCTCTATCTTTGTGTGGTTTTGGTATCAACGTAATTATGTCTTCATAGAATGAGTTGGGCAGTGTTCCTTTTGTTTCTATTTTGTGGAATAGTTTGAAGAGTATTGTTGTTAGGTCTTCTTTGAAGGCCTGATAGAATTCTGCACTAAAACCATCTGGTCCCGTACTTTTTTTGGTTGGGAGGCTTTCTACAATGCCTTCTATTTCCCTAGGGTTTATGGGACTGTTTAGCTGATCTAATGGCAACTCTTATAAAATAAAGAATATAATTGTATCTTGCTTATAATTTTATAGGGTCAGCCCATGGTCATCAAGGTGGAAAGCAGACAGGAATGGTGCTGGAGCAGTAGCTGAAGGCTTACATCCTGATCTGAAGTCAGCAGGCAAAGAAACAGGGGGCCTGGTATGGGCTTTTGAAACCTTAAACCTCTCTCCCAGTGACACACCTCCTTCAGCAAGACCACACCTCCTAATCTTTCCCAAACATTTTAAACAACTAGAGACAAAGCATACAAATTTATGAGCCTATAGGACCTCTCATTCAAACTACCACATGGCTCTTAGTGGAAGCACTGCCAGTCCAAGTGGCATAACTTTAAGACATACACACACACACACACACACACACACACACAGAGAGAGAGAGAGACAGAGAGACAGAGAGACAGAGAGACAGAGAGACAGAGAGACAGACAGAGAGAGACAGACACAGAGAGAGAGAGAGACAGAGAGACAGAGAGAGACAGAGAAACAGAGAGACAGAGAGAAGGGAGGGAGGGAGAAAGAGAAGAGGAAGGGAGAGAGAAAGACAGAGATAGTCAGAGACAGAGAGACAGAGAAACAGACACAGAAAGAAACAAAGACAGACTTGGGAACACACAGCTCAAATGGGATGTCTCCATGAAACTTCTCCCCTCAGAGTCTAAAAAGCCTCTCAGAAGAGGAGGCAGAAAGAATGTAAGAGCCAGAGAGGACAGTGGGCACCAGGAAAGTAAGCCCTTCTGAATCAATCATATGAACTCACATAGTATGAAGCAGCAAGCAAGCAAGCACCAGGCCTGCACTGGTCTACAGCAGGCCCTTTGCATAGACATAGCTTTCAGTTTGCTATTTTTATGGAACTCCTGAGTGTGTGACCAAATGGGTCTCTGATTTGTGTTCCTTCTCTTGCAGGCTCTCTTCCTCCTGTTGGATTGTGTTGCCCAACTTGAATGCGATGGGGTTTGTTTTATCTTATTTTATTTTGTTATACTTGGTTGTTATCTCTCAGAAGCCTGTTCTTTTCCAATGAGAGACAGAAAGGGGTTGGATGCAGAGGGGAGAAACTGGGAGTAGTAGAGTTAACAGCTCTGAGGTTCTTCCAACTGAGAGAAGTGAAGCTCAGAAAGCTGAGGAGCTTGCCCAGCTCCACACAGTAAGTGACCAAGCTGAGAACTCTCCCTGCCAGGACCAATTGCCTTCCCTTTGAATTATTTAGAGATGCTAATTACTCAGTATATTCTTACTGTTTTCATTCACAATGGCTCTAATTAGATTTAAATAAGGACCCATCTTTCCCAGTCAAAATTACAAGCTTAGGCTTCTTACACCCTCCTCCCAGTGTAGAAATTTCCCAAGGATGAGAAAATAGAAGATGAGGTTGGAGGGGTGATAAAATTTTAATGACAAAGACGTTTAGGTCCTTTCCCTTGCTTCACATGGGTATTACCACTTGGTGCCGCTTACAGGGACGGTTGCACAAATGAAAACATTGAGCTTGCATCTCCTACTGATGCTATTCACATTGGTTGCTTTTCTCAAATGCAGAACTGGCGACTTGATTCTTATGCTTTGCATCCTCCAGTGGCTTTCTTTAGTAGAAGCGTAAATGCCCCTCTCTTTGAGCAAGCTCCATGGTCCTGCACCATCCTTGCTTTTGTCATTAGCGACATCCACTGTATCTCCTTCCACTTCCTTTAGGATGGGGACTGCCACTGCTCAGCAGACCACCGCACTGCAGCCACATGTGTGGAGCATCTTCCTCAGTATCTTTCATCTCTGAGGCCTTTGCTCATGCTGCTTCTGTTCTGAGTGCTCATACATTTCTGCTCTTTGTAACAAAGAGTCATGTCTGCGCACCATGTGGGGGCTTTCCTAGGCAGTCATTTCAATCATTGAGTCTTGAGCATCTTGCACATGCCCCAGTGAGAGACCTTTCCAAGATGAGAAGGGTTGCTTATTGTTGCCCTTCTCACTACTCTGCTGGATTTTGAGCTCTTAATGGACAAGAACTGTGTCTTATTCTTTTTGTTCTCTATGGAATGTAGTTCAGAATCAGCCACATGATGGTAATTACTGAAAAGGTGTTGGATGAGTGAGTAAGGAATGGATTGACTGGCATGCCCTTGACAGGTCAAGAACAACTTCCTCAAACAATATTTTAATGGATTCGGATCTGCCATTGTTTCAACCACACTTTTACCAGTCCATCTCATATTCCACAGACTTTACAATACTCTCTCTCTAGGGTTCAAGAGACCAATTACTCTTGCCAGGCTCCTGGCAGTAACTGCCTCTGGTTCTCTAAAGGGCCCCTTGAGCCATCTATGAGGTCCCAAACTTGAATGTACTAGGGGATTTCACAGCCATTTGTCTATCACAGTGCACTCACCCTGAATGCTATGCACAATGACTCTAGATTTCGAGGTGGCTTGTGGATATTTTAAAATAGATGCGATATAGCTAGGACATATGGTAGTTTTATTTTGGGGTTATTGAAAAACGTCCATAGTGATTTCATGATGTCACTCATTCTGGCTGGAATGTGATTGAATTGCAAAGTAGTTTTACTCTGTAATAGCCAAGGATACTGAACATTTCTATTTTTATTGTTTTGTTAATTCTTGAGAATATAATTAAACCTTTCCCTTTCTTCCCTCCAAATTCCAGTGTACACCTATATGTGTTATAGATTTATCAGTTGGGACTGGGCTCCACAACTCTGCATTTTGATTGGTTGCTGGGTTTTCTTTGTTTTGTTTTGTTTTGTTTTGTTTTTCTTCCCTTCCTCCTCCTCCTTTTTCTTTCTTTCTGTTTTCTTTCTTTCTTTCCTTCCTTCCTTCCTCTTCCTCTTCCTTTTCCTCTTCCTCTTCTTCTTCTCTATTACTTCACTCAATTTACATGCAAAACCCATGATTTTGTATATATTTTTGGTGTGGTAAGGGCAACAGACCTAATTTTATTCTTCTGCCTGTGGATATCCAGTTTTCCTTACACCACTTGTCAAAGAGGCTTTTACCAGTGAGTGCATGATTTGAAAACTCATGATGGTTAATCTTATTTGTCAACTTGGCAGAATCTAGTATCAGTTAGGAAACACTCCTCTAAGCATGCCTTTGTAAAGATCATATGGAGGGGCAATCCTCCCTCAGAGTGGATAGTAACTCTCAACCAGCTGGTGGACAGAGTATAAAGCCATGTGAGGATAGAGTAGCATTGCTTGTCTGCTTGATTGCCTTTGCTTATTACTGAGTGAGCATTTCCCTGTTGCTGCTGTCCTCTGCCAACACCAAACTCCTGCTTCTTTGACCTTCCAACATGAACTGAATACCAAGTGACTTGAAAAGTCATTTGATTTGAGTGGGGACCAGAAGAAGAGAAGGCTCTGTAACAGGCTGAAGTTGCTGTGCCTCTTGAGCCATATCATCCAGCAAACCCAAGAGTACTTAAATATCGGTGGGATGGGGAAATTGAATGTAGCATCTGGTGAGACCCTATAGGTGAATTGTAGCAGTGGCCCTTGGTATTTTGGAGCTACCATCTACAGATAACTCTACAAATATATTTTCTCCTTGAAATACAGCTCTTGGCCTGCTATAGACCCTCAGCAGAAACTGAACAATTGACAATGAATAACCAAGTTACCAGGTAATCTGAGCTGTTCATGATCTTATTTGACCCACTATGGAATAAATTAGATTCACACACCAGCTATACAAAAGTAGTATATACATGATAAGGTCCAAAAAATGTCCTAAAGGCACAAATAAGCAATGAATAATAGCCTAAATGCCTATGGTTCTATAGTACTGTTGCAATACATTCTATCCCCAAGCATAAGCCATGGGGTTATGCATATGATAGTTTGCTAAGAAATAGAACACTGGGGTTTGGTTTGCAGCAGCTGGTTTTGCGATTTATTCATGTACAGACTTCAGTATTACAATTCCTTTCTGGGATTACCCTGAAGGACAATGGTGAAAGTAAATCTTAACAGTGGGCATCATTTCGGACATGGCTCATGATGATACATTTTGATTGGAAGGAAAAATGACCAGATGTATGATTACATACTGACTCGCAGGCTATAGCCAATGTTTGGGCTTGATGATTACAGAAATGGAAGAACTATGATTGGAAATTGGTTGGAAAGAAAATCGTAGAAGAAATATATAGTCAAGATTTTTTTAAGTAACAAAGAATGTATTCCATGCACATGCTGACCAAAAAGTTACCTTAGCAGAGGAGGACTTAACTAATCTAGCAGACAAGTTAATCTATTCTGTGAATACTAGCCAACTTCTTTCCATGTCTGTTCTTGTCATTGCCCAGTAAGCCTATGAGCAAAGGGCAATCCTAGCAAGAATGGAGGTTTGCATGTGCTTCTTCTCACTAAGACTTTCCTGGTACCATTGAGCCAAGTGTAAAACAATTGTTGCAATATTATCAGGGATCATGGGTCTAGACCCTCAGGAGGAAATCATACTACTATTCCACAATGAAGTAATGAGGAATATGTCTGGGGTGCCACCTCTCAGTTACCACATCTTGTGATTAAGTTCATTGGAAATCTACAATAATTCAATTCAAATGGGATGATACATTTCCCAGACTCTTCCAGAATAAGTGTGCCAGACTCTTCAGGAATTAAGGTATAGGTAACCGATTCAAGTAAAGAAGTAAGGCCTGCTGATATACTTGCTGAGGTTGGAAAAATAAAGAACACTTTCTTCAAAGCCATAATTTCAATGTGAACACCTATAGAAGGTATAGGCAAACTATGAGGAACAATGAATGGCCTATATCAGCCTAGTGCCTACTGTTGTATAGCAAAAGAACTAAGACTAATTTTTTTATTTTTAAATGGTGGGAAATGATAAAAATAATATTTTATAAATTAGGACTGTTATATTATATTCAAATTGTAGTGTCCATAAACAAAAATTTATTGGACTATGGACATGGTTGAATATTTGCATATCTATCACTGCTTTCAAAGAACAGGGCAGAATTGAGTAGATGTGACAGCACAGGATGATGTATAACACCTGAAATATTTTCTATCTGGTACATTATATTAAAAAAGCACCCTAGTTTATAGGCCCCACACAGAAAATAAAGCCTTTTTTATTAGTGAAGATAATGCAGTAGTTGGGAGAGCAGTTACAGGAAAATATATGAATGTCAAGTATATGCTACGTATATGAATATATTCAGATATTGCTCTCATCCTTCACCCCCCCCCTGCGCCACATTTTCAGGCAAAACCCTAACCACAGATTGCCTTTTTTCTGCTTACTTTAATAGGTATAAAAGTCAGTAAGAGACTATAATCATTAATTAGTTTAAACATTTTTGAACACTTCCTATCTTAATTTGGGTTTCCAGTGAATAGTCCTTGAGACAAGAATTTACATGCAAATGGTTTATTTGGGAGATGATCCCAGGAAAGGGAGGAAATGCACCAGGGAAAAGAAATCAGCTAATACAAGATATGTGTTTCAAGAAAGTGGCACTTTGGGCCACTATTGCTTAATTTTACAGAGGAAGTTAGAGTAGACTGTTCACCTCAGAGTTAAAACAAAATGAGAAGGGAAAGCAGTAGCTTTAATCCAGCAACTCCTGTCAGTCTGCCATGAGTTGAGGGTTCCTCCAGGAGAGTGCTAATTCATTGGCCTGTCGTGTGGTACAGACCAAAATAGGCTATAGTAGTATTCAAAGAAGTATCTTCAGTGAAGAGATTCAACCACTGGCAGATGAAGGTTACACTGGTGTGTGCTCAAGGGTTAGGACCAAGAGGGAGGATGTGGGAATGGAGCCTATAGCTCCACCTGAACAATCAGACAACATGCAACAAATCAACATTGGCTGGATGCTTTCTCTGTGCCAACCCTGAGAATACAGCAGTGAGCAAAGCATACAAATCCTTGCCCTGGGGTAATTTGTATTCAGGTGGGACTGAAAAAGGTAACCAGTACAAATCCACTACAGTTTCCTGGAGGAGTTGTGAGACAAGGATCAGCAGACTGCTCTCCTCAATAAGGTGGTCTCTGCAAGAGTGATGCCTGAACAAACCTTGGGGCTCTTGTTTTAGTCTCAATTCTCCCAGCAAAGCTGCTTTAAGAGAATGAATAAATTTGAAGGAAGAATTTAAAAGTCAATTTCAATTCTCCATTCCAGAGGAAGGGGATTCTATTAACATTCAATGACTTCTACCTAATCAACATATGAAATAGAGATACTTGGCAAATGCTTCCAACAGGAAGAGGAGGCTACTTATAGCCAAGGGTTGAAGGTGAAAGGTAAATCCTTTCCATCCCCACCTGCCTCCATTTTTGTTTCACTAGCCCAAAGCACTTCTTCAGTGTGGTCTCTTCACAGACATTGCTCATTCCAAAGCTGCTTCTGGAAGCCACAGCATAGAAACCATAGCAAAACCACCTTGTTCCTCTCCTCTTGTCTCCACTATGATCACATCTGGCTTCATACAATATATTTGTCTCTGGCCCTAGGGGACATATTTTTATGATTCCTAAATCTGCAGTGTGTGAGTTTGTATACTCGTACTGATAATAGTTTCAAAAAATAATTAAAAGGGCCAGAAAGTGAGCTCAGTTGGTAACGTGTTTGCTTTCCACGCAGGAGGGCCTCAATTCAATCTTTAGTAATTATATTTTAATTTCTAAAAAGAAAAAAATAAAAAGAGCATTTTACCTTAAAATGCCAGCCACAATGAGACATTTTGAATGGAGGAATTGTTTGGTGGTTTAGATCTGATAGGAAAATAGAGTTGAGATAATTAGCTTAAGTGACAAGAGCTACAGAAACAGATTGGGGCAGAATCAAAGCTTTTCGTACTTTCTTCGTGTCAGCCCCAATCTGACAAAACATGCCCCCTTGTTAGCATTCCTTCTAGGTTCTGCCCAACAGTTACCTAGCAACGGCTTAGTTTGCTATAAAATGGAATGTTTGGCCCCTCCTCACTCTCTGGGGCCCCTTCTCTGACTCTATTCTCTCCCTGACCCTTTTCTCCCTCTCTCTCTTTGTCCCCCCCTCCCTCCCTCCTCTCTTTCCACGTGTTCCTGGCTGGTCTGCTTCTCTCTCTCTCTCTCTCTCTCTCTCTCTCTCTCTCTCTCTCTCTCTCTCTCTCTGTGTGTGTGTGTGTGTGTGTGTGTGTGTGTGTGTGTGTGTCTACCCCCCTACTCAACTCCCCTCCCCATGCCCTAAATAAACTCTACTCTATATACTATACCTGTATAGCTGGTACCTCAAGGGGAAGGGATGCCTCAGCATGGGCCCACCTCGAAACAGCCCAGTCTCCTGAAACCAACATCCTCATCCTCATTTCTTTTTAGGTTTCCTAGTCCCAAAGTCAGTAAGAAGTAACTAAAGATCACTAAGACCATATTCCTGCTTCACCATCATCTCTTTCTAGTTTTCCTGGTTTTTTTTCCTGTTTTTAATTAAACCAAAACGGAAGAAGGCTGGTGTTCCTTCTAACCTCCACCCAACAGTTACCTGGCAATAGTCAGGTATGCCTGGCTTGCTATAAAAAAAAGGGGCTGTTTGGAACCCTCCTTGTTCTCATATTCTCTCTGTCCCTTCTCTCTCTAACTATGTTTTCTCCCTGACCCCTTTCTCCCTCTCTCCCCTTTCCCCCTCCACATGTTCAAGGCAGCCTCTCCTCTCTGCGCTCCCCTCCCACTTTTCTCTCTGTCTCTGTTTCTCTCTCTCTCTCTCTCTCTCTCTCTCTCTCTCTCTCTCTCTCTCTCTCTCTGTCTCTCTCTCTCTGTGTGTGTGTGTGTGTGTGTATGTGTGTGTGTGTGTGTGTGTATGTGATTCTCTACCTCTACTCCCTTCTCAACTCCCCTTTCCATGTAGTAAATAAACTATTTTATACTATACCTGTCTGATGGCTGGTACCTCAAGGGAGAAGGGGTTGCCTCAGCATGGCCCCACCAAGGCACCCCTCCTGCCTCACCATACCTGGCTCTACAAACATATCCTGGCCCTTTTTATAAAACACAACACTCTTTCCTTAAGATGTTCACATCCACACAATACTTGTGTTTAAATAGATCTTTTATTATATATAAATATATATTTCAGGTCAATAATTGGTGTGCAGTTTCCTTCTCTTCTCATAAGCGTACAATACAATTTCAAATATCAAGATCACAGTTCTAGATCTGAAATCATTTAGAAAAATGTTAAAGCTTAAGTGCTATATTGGCAATATCAAAGTCTTGGCAAAGGCTAGACTGAAATATAAAATAACAGAAATGAGAGACCTCATAGATGGGCAGATGTAGAAAACATTTATGACCTGGAAAATCTGTCCTCTGACTTTTCCATAAAAACTATTGATTTGGGGGTTCATACATACATATGCAACTAACATTAATTTATTTTTCAGTGTTATAGGGAGCCCACCAGACATGACCACTCAGACATACTTCATAGCCAATTGAAAGCCTTTATTCCAGATTGTTGGAACTATGCTCACGTATTTAGCACCAAATTTTATCTTTGAATGTTTAGGGTAAAGGTTTTTGTTGTTGTTTTGTTTTGTTTTGTTTTGTTTTGTTTTGTTTTTTAAGACAAAAGCTACATCCTAATATCTGCTATAGGGGGAGGGTTTGTACAAACAAACAGTTTAACAAAAGCTAAGATAAAGTAGCTGGGACATCTTGGCCTTTGTTTCTTGAATAGAGTTGGGTAATTTCCTATAGGATTCTCCATCAAAGAATTTAAAGTCTAATTAAATGTAAAAGGAAGAAGAAGGAAGAACTTCTGTGCTATCTTGCCTTGCCACATTAGGAAACTGAAATTTAGAAGACCCTTGTCAAATGAAATGTTATGTAACATAATCAGATTTTTAAAATAAAGACTTAGCTTGGTGTTGCAACACCTGCATATAATATTTTAGTAGAAGGAAGTACCAAAGACAGCTTTGAGTCCAAATTATTTTCTACAAGATCAGAATTTATATAATGTAAACACTATGGGATAACTGGTACCTCTCCAGGATATTCATCTACCAATAAAGTCATAGAAAATAGAGATCTGTTTGGTCTTCTCATACAGTCATATGAATGCAAGCAGTGGCTACTAGAGTGTTGGGTGGAAATAAAGCAAATCTAGTATTTATATTTGAAATTCTTTATAAATAAAATTTTAAAAGGAAGAAGAAACATAATGAAATGCTGATGAGAGTATGGAAAAAAAGGCAACCCTTACACACTGTCAATGGGAATGTAAATTAATAGCACCACTATAAAAAACAATATAAACTTTCACCCCCAAAATTGATTTTTTTGTAGTGGAAAGAAGATATCTTGCTAGTCAAATTTATTCTAGATTTCTTATATGATTTATGAAAGACTTAACTTGTATATATTATATACCAGAAACTATTATATACCAGAAACATATTATATACCAGAAACTATTTTAAGCCCTATAAACATACTGATATGCTCAGTCCTTTACAACTATTATTCTTGAGCAAAGGCCATTGCCCAAGGTCATATTTGTAGGAAATTAAAGAATATGTTAATGACAGGCTAGATTGCCTTTCATGATATTTCTCATTCCCTGTGGCATTTATGCTATGCAGAACAACAAGATAAACAAAAACAGGAGTCTATATTCAGATTTTAAATCTTGAAATTTTCTTTTTCTTAGGAATAACATTCTTGGGATGTAAGGTATAGATTCTTATAATTTAGACTATCTTGTTTATAAATGTTGAGATCATGAGCTTAGCTTATAAAGCTTTTGAACAACTTGAACAAAAGAATTACTATGTAATCACCAACCATTTTTGTTATGCCAACCAATCAGATATACAGGGTCTGATCATTTTAGACACACACATGTGTTGAACATTTAAAAACATCTGGCTTTAGCTATTTAAATGTAAATGACTTAAGGAAAATTGCTTCTATGTTTTTATGACCATCTATATTAGAGTTAGTTTTCTTTCAGATATAACAGGCATAAAGTAAACTCTTAAAGTACACAAACCTTAATTGTGAAGTCTGGTAATTTTTAACATATAAGTACACAAACCCCTCTGCAAACTCCCTTTTCCTATAACCATTAATCAAATCAAGATATGGAATATTCCCATTAGCCTCTGAAGCCTCCTCCTTTACTTTCTTAGTATATACTCACATACATATTCAGTCTTCCATAATCAATATTCTGTTTCCTGCCTTAATCAACTACTTCATCTTCATCTCTTCCTGAAATTGATATCAGTGGAATCACACATATGCATTTTTTGGTATCTGATTTCATTTACTCAATGTGCTATGTAGCATTCACCCAAGTCTTGTGTATGAGCAGATTATTATATTTATACCTATATAGTTTTTCATTGTCTTAATATATCACCATTAAATTGTTCATTATTTTCCTGCCCAGTATTTGCTTTCTTCGTGTTTTTAGCTGCTATGGATAAAGGTACAATGATTATTCTTTTGTTTGATTGGGTATGTGCACACATTTTCTTGGTTATGTCAAAGAATGGACTTGATGAGTCATAGGGCAAGCACTTCAGTAGTTTTCCTAAGAGATTATATAGACTCCCACCTGGAAATACCTAAAAAGGATTTTAAACAGGTTAATGGCTCTAACAGAATTATAAGGGGTTTTTTTAGTACTATATAGATACAGAATCATATTGAAATGCAATATTTTGATGCAACAAACATTTCAGTTTTGGTCTGATTACTAAGATTGGCAAATATGTTTGATTATTCATGTAACATGTTTTATCCTGTAATTATGATTCTGATTTGAGATGAAACTCTCAAATGTTTTATTTAGTTTGTCTATGCTTATAATCAATTTTCTAGGTCCAAAAGTCAAACCTCTTCTGGAATGTTCCTGTACAATCTTTTGGACAGAGATGGTACTTTTCTGTGCTTTGGTGGGGGAAATGAAAGCAAGGAAACACCAGAAGCTTTCAAAAGGATGTAATACTGTTTATCTAAAGAGCAAAATTCCCTGCTTGTGCTGAAATGGTCCTGGAATCTGTACTGGCCTAAGCTATGGGATACTTGACCTTCCCACAGGGTCAAGTTGTTTTTCAAGGTAAGCTTGTGTCATGCTAAGTTAAGAACACTTGCAAAAATCAGTTCTTGGCTAGAGATTCCTGCTAGAATGTAAGGGAAAGTTGTAACAACAAGGAAGGCCAGTGTAAATATTAGTTCCCAGCTGAGTTGTAATGAATGCTGGTTTGTTTTGTCTTTCCCTACTACAATCCATATATGTAAGTCATCTGATTTAGCTTTGTTCCTATACTTCTCTCAAAGCTTGCATTATAATTGAACCTACTGTCCATGGATTCATGAAAGACTCACACCCTAGACTTAATTGAGGGCCAGGATCCTGAGGAAACAAGTCTAGTTTTCATTTTCCTACCATGTATGGATTACTGATAGTTTTAATCCAAGTTCTGTCATTACCATCACTCCATATTTTCCTTTCTTCAGCTGATTCTATGACTAACCTATGTGATTTGAATGTGTTCAAAAATAAGATGAGGTGATTAGGAAGATGAAGAGGAATCTGATGACAGACTTTGAGCATCCAAGGAAATGTGATGAACATTTGGGGTTGTACAGCAAATGTTACATTTCTGGTCTGAAAAGTCAGAAAACCTGCAGGTTAGGTTGTAGTACAGTCGAGCAGAGCAGCTACAGGGGATGATTCCCTAGGCTAGTCTGAGAATCACCAAATCAATGTCTTAATCTATTCAAGTTTGTAACTGTGCTAGTGAGACTCGGAGTTTCTATGAGTGATAATGTACCATATAGTGGCAAGGACCATTAAAATGACAATGTCTAGTCCCTGATTTAGTGGGATTGCTTTAAGTTTCTCTCCAATTAGTTTGCTGTATGTTGCTTTTTACTATGTTTAGGTATGGGCCTTGAATTCCTGTTCTTTCCAAGACTTTTACCATGAAGGGGTGTTGGATTTTGTCAAATGCTTTCTTAGCATCGAATGAAATGATCATGTGGCTTTTTTCTTTGAGTTTGTTTATATAGTAGATTAAGTTGATGGATTTCCATATGTTGAACCATCCCTGCATCCCTGGGATGAAGCCTACTTGATAATGGAAGATAATTGTTTTGATGTGTTTTTAGATTCTGTTTGTGAGAATTTTATTGAATATTTTTGCACCGATATTCATAAGGGAAATTGGTCTGAAGCCCTCTTTGTTGGGTCTCTGTGTGGTTTAGGTATAAAGGTAATTGTGGCTTCATAGAATGAACTGGGCAGTGTGCCTTCTGTTTCTATTGTGTAGAATCATTTGAAGAGTATTGGTAATAGGTATTCTTTGGAGGTCTGATAGAATTCTGCACTAAATCCATCTGGTCCTGGACTTTTTTTGTTGAAAAATTATTAAAGACTGCTTCTATTCCTTTGGAGGTTACTGGACTGTTTCGATGGTATATCTGATCCTGATTTAACTTTGGTACTTGCTATCTGTCTAGAAAATTGTCCATTTCATACACATTTTCCAGTTTTGTTGAGTAAAGGCTTTTCTAGTAGGATCTGATGATTTTTTTGGATTTCCTTGATTTCTGTTGTTATGTCTTCCTTCTCATTTCTGATTTTGTTAATTTGGATACTGTCTCTATGCCCTCTGGTTAGCCTGGCTAAGGGTTTATCTATCTTGTTGACTTTCTCAAAGAACCAGCTCCTGGTTTTATTGATTCTTCATAGAATTAGAAAGAGCAATTTGCAAATTCATCTGGAATAACAAAAAAACTCCACTATTCTCAACAATAAAAGAACTTCTGGGGGAATCACCATCCCTGACCTCAAGCTGTATTACAGAGCAATAGTGATAAAAAAAAAAACCTGCATGATATCGGTACAGTGACAGGCAGGTAGATCAATAGAATAGAATAGAAGACCCAGAAATGAACCCACACATCTATGGTCACTTGATCTTTGACAAAGGAACTAAAACCCATCCAGTGGAAAAAAGACAATACTTTCAACAAATGGGGCTGGTTCAAGTCCTGTTCAGCAAGTAGAAGACAGTGACAAGTCTTGTTAGTGTTTCTTCCCCATGAATTACTTAAAAGTAAATGAAACAAGCTACTTGCTGTGAATAAAGGTTCATAAAAGAGAATAAAACTTCCTATATAAAATGTAGGTGTATTCTAAGCCAGGATGCATTGGCAGGGGAGCAAGGGAATGAGAAAGGGAAAGACAGTTACTGAGAAGTCTGTGTATAAATAAGCAACGGAGGCTAGGAGAAATCAGAAGCCCTCTCATATTTCCACTTGCGCTTTCAGGGGGCAGAGGTGCTTTTACATAAAGAGTAGACAACTGTGAGTTGAAGGCAATGTCTGAGAGCCAGTTCTCCATGCCGTAGCTTGCCCTGGGCATCTGGACTTTCAGAGGAGCATTGAATTAAAGTGCAGTATGTATCAGTACCGGAAGCAGGTCTGGATGCAAGAGTGAAAACAATGTCAGCCTGAAATCACAAGGTCAGAAATGTACTAAAATCTTGCAAACTTCTTCCTACAAGTTTCCTAGTTTGCAAGCCTTCCGTGTAAAAAAGTAAACTTACGTTCTGATTAACATGATGAAGTTTCTAGTTATCATACCCTGAGTGAGTAACTGGCAGTATTTTGGCTCTGGTGTTATAATGTGGGGCTAATTAATCTCTGTCATCCTTAAGTTTGAAAGTGTATTGAAAATTCAGCCTGTATCACACATATTAGTAGTAGTCACCCAAAGTTATCAAAGAAAACAGTGTTACAAAGGAGTAAATTCTTTTGAAATTGTAAAGAGCTTGATATTTGCAGTCATTTTACTGATATACTTACAAGCCACCTTTAATTTTTTGCTTATGTATTTAAATAGCCACTTTTAGATTTATTTCTGGGATGCTAATTCTAACTACATTGCATAATTGCTCATGAAGCTTTTTATATTTTCCTTTTAGTATATCTCAATTTAGCTTTCATATTCCAATTAACGTTGTCTAAAGTTTTAAGTGACACTTCTATCACCATTTGCCTTTTAAAATGTCTGTGCATGCAGATACATCTCTGAGTTACATTTTAATATTTGTAAAACCTTACTAGAGTATTGTTATTATTACCCATCACTGGGAGAGGGTAATTTTCCAGGAGAGAAGATGCACAAATATTAAACAGTGCCTGCTGATATTTGCTATCAGAGACATATACCAGGAGAAAGGAAGAAATTAATCAAACCACTAACTCTTGTAAAGAAAAGAAGGCAGGAACTTATTTAGGAAGTTGTTTTCCCCTGGTTTAATGAGAATTTGTTTTACCATCAATTAAGATCAATTCCAGTATTTACTGCAGAACAGAGAAAAAGGCTCAGGCCTTTGAAAAGCAAATGGAATTGCTGGATTCTTCTGGTAAAAATCTAATTCAATATTAACCTTTTGGAGAATCTGCATATTAATGGTGATATTTGGGTCCTTATTTGTATTTGTACTTACTCTGAAGCCAAGAATTCCTGTTTGCCTAATGACTAACTGACTGCATTTGTGCTCTTTGAGCCTGATATTTTTATTCTTTTTTTTTTTTTTTTTTTTTTTTTTTGGTTTTTCGAGACAGGGTTTCTCTGTATAGCCCTGGCTGTCCTGGAACTCACTCTGTAGACCAGGCTGGCCTCGAACTCAGAAATCCGCCTGACTCTGCCTCCCAAGTGCTGGGATTACAGGCGTGCGCCACCACGCCCGGCGCCGATATTTTCATTCTTAATTTTCTGCCACCAAGACTTTGTTTATGATTATATCACCTTCTTTAAAAATATTTTAGAATTGTGACTGTCATATTTTATATGTTGCTTATAGATGCTAATGTCATCTTCAAATAAGACTATCTATTTTAAGTTTTTAAGGGTATAAATTTTGAATAAAGACTAGCCGTTAAAGGGAAACTAATTAGAATAAAGTCACTGCTTTGTGGCTCATGGAGTTATAGGAGGTGGCCTTTTATGGGGTTAGTGTTTTCTGGAAGACTAAAGATTACAAAATACTGAGTTTATAAAAACATATACAAGAAAAAATTGACAGGCTTTCATTTTGAGCTCTATGTTAGAAAACATAGCATGGATTACCTTTTCTATTGAAACAAACTGCTGGATAAACTACAAAGGGCATCATCATTGTTGGGTGCACATAAAAGTAGAAAATCAGTGGAGCCAAAAAAAAATTTTAAAGGAAAAAATTAATCAAGAGTTCAGGAAAGAGGAAGAATGGAGTAAGTGCCATAAGCAACTTTGAACCTTGGGGGTTTGCCAAACGCTGACATTTTTGGCATTCTTTCGAGCCTACACATGGTATGAAGGATAGGTCTGTAGCCAGTCTATGTGGAGGTTGACATAAGTCATCATCTTCCCTTGCTCTTTCTCTTTATGTGGGGACCTAAATGTCAATGCCCATCACACTCTTAGACTGGGATAAGTGGAAAGACATCTAACCATGATAAAGAAGGAAACAGAAAATTTGTCTCTCATAACCTTCTACTTAAATAAATACATAAAGTAGTCTTTATAGATCCATATTATTTGTATAGTCAAAAATTCAAGTGAAAATTAATTTAAACATAGTTCATATTGGATATCACTTCCCAGCAGCCTGGAGAAGCAAACAGAAACATAGCATAGAAGAACTATACTTTAATGTGGACTCTGAAGAATTAACAAAAATAAAGTTCTAGGAAAAAAATATCATCTATGTTTAAAAATTATAATATGCCAGTAACAAAGCATAATGAATGAGAAATTGAAAACAAATAAGGAACAGAATAAACACATAAACCATTAAAAATAACATCTATAAGACATAAAACATTTAAAACAAGGCTAGAGTGATGGCTCAGTGAATAAAAGCAGATACTTACCGTTCAGAGGACTTGAGTTTAGTTTCTAGCACACACGATTGGTAGCTTCCAAATGCCTGTAACTCCAGCCCCAGTGGGAGTCTGACACCACTGGCATCCTCAGGCACAAGCCCGACCCCCTGACACCCAAACACATAATTAAAAGTTTAAAGTAAATCTTAAAAATGAAAATATACTGCATTCGTTTAAAGATAGATGAGAATACATATGAAACATGAACATAATCAGGTTGAGTGTCCCAGAAACAGTAATAGAGAGTTTTTAAACTTTGCACTTGAAATCATTATAGAATCACTGGGAGTTGCAAAGGAAGTATAAATCTATAACCGTTTCATTCAATTTCACACCAAGGTTATATCTCAAAATTATAATACAATCCCAAAATCAAGAAACCTATATTGTTGAGGCTGTTGTCTAACACAGTCAAATTGATTAATTCAATCCCCAACACACACACGGTGGGGGGGGGGAAAGGAGAGAGAGATACAGAGAGAGAACGATTGACATTAGTATAAAATATAAATCTAGTTCTGACATTTTATCAAATGCCATTTGCATCTTTTTGTGGTTGAGTTATAGTGTTCTTTAATGTAACTTAGGTATGAATCCCTTTTGGACAAATAATTTGAAATGTTTTCTTCCAGGCTGTAGCTTCCTTTTATAACCCTTTAAAGGAACTTTCACAAAGTAGTTTTTTTTTTTTAATGTCAAAACTGTCAAGATCGAAATATTTGTACTCCAAAACTCTATTTTCAGGAAAAGGGAGAAAATGAATACATTTGCATATACATACATGATATCAAAAATGAAGCTCTTCCCCATCCTTTATAGGGTTTTTTTTTTGTATAGGTTATAGATTTTGTAGTAACAATAAAGAATGCTAAATATCTGGCAATATAGCGGAGTGTGGAATAACAAAGCCTTGTTTCATTAAAACTGCTAATGATATCCATTGACAAAACAGAATCAAAAACAGAAATTAAAGTTTACCAAGGCAAATCTATGCCAAAAATACACATTAGGGAGAAGAAAATAATGCTATAAGGAATTGAAAAGTAAAGAGTAATGATAAGTAAGTATGAACACATAAATACATGTAATAAAAATTTAATTATAAAATAAGTATAATTGGATGAACTGAAAAACATCACAAAGCTAAATTGCTAGAAAAAAATTAGCTTAGGAAGGAGATGGTTGAATCAAACTTTCAAAGTTCTATTTATCATTGAAAATGAGAAATAGTGAAAGGTGCCAGGAAAGATTTTAGTAAAGCATGTTTCTGGGTGTTTCTATGAGGACATTTCCAGAGATTATTAAATAAAGCTGGAGAGACTTGCCCTGAGTGTGGATGAAACCATTCAACAGACTGGTTCCTGGACACAATAAAAGGAGAAGAAAAATTTATCAACTTAAGCATGTTCTACTTCTACTTCACTCAAAGCTCAGAAATAAAGAACTTTAGTTGTTGCTTAAAATGCAAGGAAAAATTTCAAAAGTAGTCTTCAAAAGAATCGAAAATAAAAGGGATAAAAAGAACCCCAAAAGGAAGAATTCTTTAATCATATTTTTCAAAAATATTATTAATCAAAAAAGCCATGTAAAGTATTTTTAATGTAATGTAGAAGACCAGAATATGCCATCCCTCAAATATTATTCTAGGGGAAGGATATTCTGAACTTAAGGCAATTAAGAAGTACAGAAAAGACTTTGTACCCATCTCTGCTTTAAAAAGTCATAAATTCCAACTACTTATATTTTGAAATCTTGCACTCCATGTGGCACTGTTCAGCGGCATAGCCTTCTGTTGTGGTTCAATCATGAGAGCTCTGACACCATGAGTGGATAAAGTGAGTGGGATCATAGAAGGTGGGTCGTATCTGGAAGACAGGGACCACTAGGCAACTACAGAATGATTCCTTTGTGTTACACTTTAAGGAATGTATATTGTGGAACTTCATGAAAAACACTGAATGGAAGGAACTTCCTAAAGCCACACCCCTAAGTGAAGCACAACCAGTAATCAATGACTTCAGATGAGGAAGAATCCTTTTTCTCTAGGCATGAGCTTCCGGATCAGTCATTTAAGAGAAGTTACTAGCAACACTAAATGAACTCAGAAGGCTGTATTGTGTGTGTGTGTGTGTGTGTGTGTGTGTGTGTGTATGTGTATATGTATATTGTGTATATGTATATATGAATAATATTTTTAAAAGAAGAAATCATAAATTTGAGGAGAGTCATAGGAGGAGTTGTATGGGTGGAAATGATGTAAATGCAAAGCTTGTGTTAAAATTCTCAGAAAGTAAATCAGTTAAATAAAAAGGCTACCTCGTGAGAATTTAGGCACAGCTGTCTTTAATCAATTTGCAGATCTTTAATTTTTAAAATTTATCTGAAAAAATGTGCTTTTCTTTCCATACTTTTGACTGCTGAATCATAATTTCCCACTTTCAAAGAAAAAATTCATATTTATCAACCATCTTGGACTGGACAATTGGGTCTAGATTTCTGTAGATATAGAAATTTCCTAGTACCAAACAAGAAAGCACTTTAAAATATTAACTTCATCTCTATAGAAGTGGATGGTTTTAATGATGAAGTAGCATCCTTTGACGAGTCACAACTTCTAAATCTGTGCTTTCAGGAGAATTAACTGAGGACTTAATTAAGTTGTTGGTGGACATATTAATAAAAGTAGTTTTGGATAATAACTCCCTTGTACCTTTTAGTATAGAATTCATAGAAGACACTAAAAGACTGAGTGATATTGCTACAATGAAACTCTTCTCTGTATTAACTTCTTTCTATGTGAATAAGTATGTTCATTACTCACATACCTAATATATAAAACTGGGGGAGAATTGATGGTGACTCCTCTGTCATTCTAGTAATAAGTGATAATCATTCTTAAACACATAATTAAATGAGTGTACCTTCATTCTCATCACTAAGTAGTGTATTTTCATTGACAGTTTACATTTGATGTCTGATGATTATCAGGAAATGCTAGACCTCCCACAACACAGGGCCAGACTCGGGCTATTTTATTTCAGTGGTTAATGGAGAGTAACTTCCCAAGCTTGCTGCCTTCGATATATAACTACAGGAATTTCATGAACCCTTTAAATTCAGTTATTTATATTTCAGTAAATAATGTCATTTACATTCATTGATAAATACAGATATAAAATTTAATTATTTTAATTACACATATATTGTCATATTCAAAAATAGGACCATGGTGGCTGGAAAGATGGGTCTTTGAATGAGTGACATTGAGTTGTGAATGAGCCACAACTGCCTTATAACTGCAGCTCCAGGGGATCCAATGAATCTGGCCTTTTGGGACATAACACTCATGTGTACATATCAACACACAACCACATATGCATGTATCTAATGAAAACTAAGAAAAATAAATCTGAAAATGGTATTATGTTTACAAGAAATCTGCACTATCCTAAGTGCAAATATGTTCCAAGATCTCTCTGATCTGTCATATAAACAGAGAAAATTTCCAGACAGTTTCTATAACACAGTATCTTTTATAGGAGAGAAATAATAACAGTCAATAAAACCTCACCATAGGTTTGATTGGGCCTAATCTGTCCCTTCCCTGCCCTGAACAAGAGGTATTAAAGGAAATGACATAGTAAAGTTAGCCTTAGCTCTATATAAAGTTATTATATATGACTTCTACTTACCTCTACCTAACTCTGGCTTAGATATCAGTATAAGTAGTATCTGTTAAAAACAAAAACAAAACAAATAAAACAAAACAAACAAACAAACAAAAAGATAAAAAACAAACAATAGCATTTTCACTTGGAAAAATTTTGAGAGTTTCTGAGATCATGTTGCTCAAATCCACTCAAAATATTACTAGATTTTTTTATTCTGCAGAAAGGAGGAAGATATAAGCATTATACAGTGAAAACTGCATATAATATAATGGTCCTTCAAAAAGGTAAAAATAATGAGTGTAGAATCATTAGATTATAGGTATGGTACAAACAATGTATGTGAAAACTTACGCTTGGATATGCCTTCAAAGTCATTTGGCCTAGCTTCCATGCTTCGTATGAAGTCCTATTTGGACTGAACAAGAAGTTTTGCTGCTTGAAGAAAATGTGAAGTGGAACAGCTATAAGAGAATTAGTTTTTACTGTTAGAATATGATTTCTTATACCTAAATCTCTCAGGGCTTATGCACCTCAAAGGATGGTGTGTTATATTTTCTTTGAGCTTTAGGGTGAAAAGTACATCTTTATTTTTAAAACATTATTGCATTATCACTAAAACATGTGTCCAGTACTTCACTAGAGTTTGGAACTAGCCATGAATCCATTATATTGAAGATGCTAATTACATGATACATTGCTCCATCCCTATCTGTACATTTTGCTGACAATTTGTATGTCTTCATCAATTCTTCTACCTTATCCTTCTCAAGACTGGTAAGTCTTTCATGTTCCCTTATTATTATCCTCCTTAATCCATCATCCTATGAAAGTCCAGAAGCATGACATACATCCTCAGAACTGTGGCAATAAAATGTGTGTGTGTGTGTGTGTGTGTGTGTGTGTGTGTGTGTGTGTGTGTGTTATGTGCTCTCCTGCTTTCTAAATACCACTAACATTTTTGGTTTTATGGGGAACTCAAGAAAATGATCATAGCATCCAATTTGGTTTACTCCTCTGGAAGACTTGCCTCCTCCCCTTTGGATTACAAGGCACCTCTACATGGTACTTCAGTGCTCTCTTTTCTCTCCATCAGATAGGCACCATTCTTAGTTTCAGTGGTTACTGTAACAGTGATTCCAACACTAACACATCCTGTTCAGTGAACAGCAAGTAGGATTAAAAAGGAAAACATTGTGATTGGTAGTACAGTGAGTTTATATCTGAGAAATGTTTCTTAACTCCTAAACAGAAGCAAAATACCTATGATTTTTTTTCCTCTAAATTACCATGTGCCAAAGGGTCATGACATAATTACCATAGTCATCTTATAACCTTGAAGGGAACTAACATATAGTACATTAAAAACCTGGTTCTCTGATTTAAAATAAATTGCAAAAACAAATGAAATATCTTCCCTCTAAATGTTGTTGACTGGTGTGTCACAGTTACTACTAAATACAATGTTGCTTAAGTCCTGTTGGTTTAAATTTTCTCTTACTTGTAGCCTTTACCATTCAATTGGGTATGAAGATGCAGCTTCTAACAAAAACTGATGCTTGTTGTCATGTTCTCTGTGAACATATATCACAATGACACTACTTGTTTTCTTCTGGTTTTCAAAATTGCCTTAAGAAAATTTCTATCTTTGGGTATAAAATAGAGAAGTTAATGCAGGAAGTTTATAAACTTTTAAGATAGTGAGAATTTCCTTCCTCACTCTATCAGTTTTACCCCTCTATTTTTTTCTTATTCCAATGACTTTTTCATTTCTCCCACATAAATGAATTTTAGGTTCACTTCCAGGCTATTTTATCTCTAGGCTTTTTAAAAAAAACTCAAAGGCTTACTTGCCAAAAGACTCTTACTAGCTGTAAGCAAACATGGTGTGGTCAACAGATACTTTCGAGGAAACCTGGAATCGAGCTTGATGGTTGGGAAAGTTGAAGAAGAAAGCACGACTCAGCCAAAGTTACATGTAACATTTGAGCTTTCCCTCTGACAGAATACAATTCAGAGCTGAAGTTTCAGGGGAAAAAGTACAGAAGATTTCAGAGAAAATTATTTGAGACTCACTGATGCTGTAAAACTTGTCCTTAGAGGACCAAGTCATTTTGAATAAGAAAAAATATTTATAATTGAGTCATTTGTTAATCTTTCCAAATCTATTTCAATTCAGAAAGCATTCAGTGGGAGCCTCTCATCAGCTCAGTCCTGCACTGAGAGGTTGGTTTAAACAGAGAAATATGAAACAAGACAAAACAAAACTGTTCTCTGTGCTAAAGCAGCTCTCACCTAGCTCTGATTCTAGCTAAAAAGTCCTAAATCAACATATAAATATGTTTTTTTTTAAAGCTAACTGGAGTACCTGGGGGCATCACACAAAATAGGTAGGATTGAACTATATCATATATCATAAAGGATGAGGAAGATTCATAGGGAAGAAGAGACCCCAGATGAGAAGATTGGAGTGCAAAAAAAAGGGTACTTCCAAATTGACAATGGAGCATAAAACTAGTGTATGTTCTTTATAACTTTCTCTTTGAATGTTAGCTAAACAGCAAGATTTATTTTCCTATCTTCCTTTCCCTGACCTGCCAGGTGTTAGAACTTCTCTGTCTTTGGCTATTGTTCAGCTCCTCAGTTTGAGCACTACAATTTTAGGCATAACTTCTGCTCTTTGTGTGACAGTTCTTGCATAAAACACAGTCTCAGTGCTTTCTGTGGTACTTATTCTTGATTCAAGGAACAGATGGCAGAATCTAAAGTCATTTATTTCTCTTTATAGACCATTCAAGATGCAAGTGGCAGACCTGGATGCTGTGGATGGTTACAGATCTTATATGCTGTTTTAATTTCAGTTTGATTGATTGTTTTTAAGAAGCAATAAGCATTCCTCACATATATATTTAAATAGTAGAAATTTATCTTTATTTTCAATCCTTCCTTAACTTTGCAGATTTTTAATATTATTGCTTCATTTAACTTTGTAACACAAATATAATGCCCATGTCATCGTATCCTTTGTCCAGTGTTCACATCACATGTCCTAGTCTCTTCAACATACAGTATACATATGTGAAGCCCTCTACTGTATGTTTCATCTAAGAAATACAACAGTGACTATAAATGAATACAATAGTGACTATAACTAAAGTCACAGTAAAGTGACTATAAAGAAAGGTCATTAAGTATATAAATCCAAGCGATATTTAGATTATGTGCTAAGAGTTCAACTACTTGGTAACAGTAATCCTTGGTAACTCACTGCAGCTTTTTTCATGTTAGTTCTATAGTATTCAATATATGGATAGTAATGATCAATATTTTTATAATATTTTTATTGATTCTTTATGAATTTCATACATTGTGTTTTCATCATATTCATATCTTCCCTATTTCTTACTAGATCCATCCTCTATCCCATAGTGATCATATTTTGTGTCCATTTAACTTTGTTTTATATATATATATATATATATATATATATATGTATGTATGTATTCAAATCCCTCAAGTCCAATTAGTGCTGCTTAAATACTCTTGGGTGTGTGACCACCTAATGTAGTGTGCTACCAATCAGGGGCTGTGCATTCAAAGAAAAGTGACTGATCTCCCAACAACTCTCAAATGCCAATAGCTCCTCAGCAAAAGGTTGAACTTCATGCTCATTTTCCTCCTCCATGCTAAGATTTTTATCTGACTTGGGCTTGTGCAGGGCTTGTGAAGGTGTTGTGCATATTGCTACAGTGACTATGAGTTCCTATGTGCAAGTGCACTATCTTGTTCAGAAAACAGATTCTTTGTAGTCGTCCAGTGCTTCTGGGCTCTTGCTATCTTTCTGAGCCCCTCTTGTACAATGATCTCTGAGCACTGGGAGTAGGGCCTGTGATAGAGATGTCTCATTAGGACTGAGCACTCCATAGTACTCAATTCCTCAAGATAGTGTATGTAAGAAATGTAACAATTTAACCACCGAATAAATGATGCTATACTTATAAAATTATTATGCATAGAGTGCTGCATTAATAATGCAGCCTGAAAAATAAAGGAAATCCTTACAGAGCAAAGGTTATTGGCATTGGCTAGAGAAATAAAGAGGATTATCTAGAAGACAGAGGCATAAAAGATCTTGAATAAAAGGAGTATCACATAAAAAGGAATGACAAATAGTGGTTTTAGGTCATTTTAAGAATTATAAGAATTTTGATGTTGTTAGACCTAAAGTAAATATGAAACAATGATAACATAGGTACAGAGGAGTGGCCAAATCAACAACAAAAATTTGCTGGCTAAATACAAATGCTCTTCTATGCCAGTCTAAGATACGTGATAGTTAATTTGTTGATCAATAATAACATATTTTATTTATTTTGAAAAGAATAGGCTTTTGTAGTAGGATATGAGGGTTTTTTTTTTAATTTCCTAGGTTTCTGTTGTTATGTCTCCCTTTTCATTTCTGATTTTGTTCATTTGGATACTGTCTCTGTGCCCTCTGGTTAGTCTGGCTAAGGATTATCTATCTTGTTGATTTTCTCAAAGAACCAGCTTCTGGTTTTGTTGATTCTTTGTATAGTTCTTTTTGTTTCTATTTGATTGATTTCAGCCCTGAGTTTGATTATTTCCTGCCATCTACTCCTCTTGGGTGTATTTGCTTCTTTTTGTTCCAGGGCTTTCAGGTGTGCAGTTAAGCTGCTAGTGTATGCTCTCTCCAGTTTCTTTTTGGAGACACTCAGAGCTATGAGCTTTTCTCTTAGAACTGCTTTCATTGTGTCCCATACGTTTGGGTATTTTGTGGCTTCATTTTCATTGAATTCTAAAAAGTCTTTAATTTTTTTCTTTATTTCTTCCTTGACCAAGTTATTATTGCGTAGGGCATTGTTCATTTTCCATGTGTATGTGGGCTTTCTGTTGTTTTCGTTGTTATTGAAGATCAACCTTAGTCTGTGGTGATCTGATAGGATGCATGGAATTATTTCAGTTTTCTTGTATCTGCTAAGGCCTGTTTTGTGACCAATTATATGGTCAGATTTGGAGAACGTACCATGAGGAGCTGAGTAGAAGGTATATTCTTTTGTTTTAGAATGAAATGTTCTATCAATATCTGCTAAAACCATTTGGTTCATAATTTCTGTTAGTTTTACTGTTTCCTTATTTAGTTTGTGTTTCTTAATCTGTCCATTGCTGAGAATGGTGTATTAAAGTCTCTCACTATTATTGTGTGAAGTACAATGTGTGCTTTGAGCTTTAGTAAAGTTTCTTTTATGAATGTGGGTGAGGAACCAGCTATACCACTCGTGGACATATACCCAAAAGATGCTTCAACATGTAACAAGGGCACATGCTCCGATATTTTCAGAGTAGCCTTATTTATAATAGACAGAAGCTGGAAAGAATCCAGATGTCCCTCAACAGAGGACTGGATACAGAAAATGTGGCACATTTACACAATGGAGTACTGCTCAGCTATTTAAAACAATGAATTCATGAAATTCTTAGACAAATGGATATCATCATGAGTGAGGTAACCCAGTCACAAAAGAACACACAAGGTATGCACTCACTGATAGGTGGATATTAGCCCAAAAGCTAGGATTCCCCAAGATAAAATTCTCAGACCATATGAAGCTCAAGAAGGAAGACCAAAGTGTGGATGCTTCAAGTACTTTTTAAAAGGGGGAACACAATACTCGCTGGAGGTAGAGGGTGGGAGGGACTTGGGAGGAAGAGAGGAGGGAGAATGGGTTAAAGGGGGTAGGGTCAGGTGTGGAAGGAGAGGGGGATGATATACAGAGGGTGAAGAAATTGAACAGAGCTGTGAAGCAATGGGGAATGGGGTACTAGGGGTAGCCACCAGCAAGTCCAAGATGCCAGGAACGAAAGAGGCTCCCAGGACCCAATAGGGATGTGATTTTCAACCCCACAAGAAGAACAACAATATCAACCAACCAGACCTCTCCCAGAGCTCCCAGGGACTAAACCACCAACCAAAGAGTACATATAGAAAGGCCCATGGCTCCAGTCACATTTTTGGCAGAGGATGGCCTTGTCTGGCATCATTGGGAGGAGAGGACCTTGGTCCTATGAAGGCTTGATGCCCCATTGTAGGGGTATGCCAGGGCAATGAGGTGGGAGAGGGTGGTGGGTGGCGAGCACCCTCAGAGAAGCAGGGGGAGGGGGAATGAGATAGGGGGTTTCCAGAGGGGAAACTGGGAAAAGGGATAACATTTGAAATATAAATAAAGAAAATATCCAATTAAAATAAAGAGTAATCACATATCAAATTGATAGACCATACATTTATTTTAGATTAAGATGGCAATTGTAGTAGCATGAAAAGTCACACAGTTGACACAAGAATATGATTATTTCAACAAGAGACAACAGGCTACTGACATTGAGACGACAGAGTTAATCAGAGCCAGGCCTACTCCATGACATGCTGCAAACTGGCAGTTTGAAAGACTAGGCCTATGTTTCTGTTTCCCAGAATTCAAAAGTCTGAAACAAGTCAATATTAGATATGAAGGACTATCTCTCTAAGGTTTGGCCATTACTATCTTTGGTCCACTTTTAAAAAATAAATCATGTGGACTATTTTCATGTTAACACCACATCAACTGTAGCCGCCCGCGGCTACAGTTGAACCAGGTTCCCTGGAAGAAAAGCTGAGGATAGGGAACAGAATGGCAAGCGAAACATGGAACAAGTTTTCCTACTCAGGGCTCAAACTTTATTTGGGGTCTAACAATTTAAGGCTTTGGGGCAAGGCCCTCCATCCCAAAGTTTGAGACAGTACTCCATGGGTGCCAGCTCCACTGCTCCATGCAGCTCAGCGGGTAGCCTGCTTGAGTCTAGGAAACTGTAGGTCTGGCAGATCAAAGGACTTCACCTAGATCCCAGCACTCTGCCCCATACTAGTGTCAGGTGTTAGCTAGCAGCGGCTCTCAAGTATTTCACAGGAAGTTGCAGGTTCTTTGGAGAACAATGGGCCAGAACTTCAAAGGCTGAGGAAGTAGTAGCTACTTCTGAAAACCTCCACTCAAAGGCTGTGGGGAGGGCACAGTTCCTGACAGGTGGCATAACACCCCAATTTTGGCTCTCTACAATCAAAACCTACTTCTCTCCATAAAAATAATCATAAACTAATTAGATAATTTCTTTAAACCAGATTTTACTGAAAGTCTATAGGCAGTAACAAATAAAGTAATGAAATACGACAAACATATATTTCAAAGGCATAATTTGGTGGCCAAAAATAGATTAATTCCCAAGCTAAACTAAATTCTGACACTCAGTATTCAGAATGAATATATGATTCACCAAGACATCATCACTTACAAAATCCTAGAACTATTAAAATCAGCTCAGATTTGCACCAGAGTCAATACTTATTACATGACCACAGTTTCATGTCATATGTGGATCTATTAACCCAAGTTCTTATTATAGGTACAGGAATTTTTAATTCAGCAACATGGCTGCTCTGGCATGATATCACATGCAAAGACCTTCGAGGTCTATGTGATCAGGGCAGAATACAGACATGCTCTGAATTACAGTATGTTCTGGCTGGAATACAGACATGCCCTTAGTATATACCTTTAATCCATAATAATGAAGGTAAGGTTAGTTTGTAGAAGGAAGCAGTCATGTTTGAAAGTGCCATATAATTGAGAGACAAAGTGGCAATCAGAGAAAGATTTGACAGAATGGGTTAGAGATAAGATAAGCCCAACTCTTAGGAGAACAGCACAGGGAAAAAGAGGCTACTTGAGAGCAGTGCAGGGAGAGGAGAGGTCAGTCAGTAGAATACAGCTGAGTTCAGTTGGGTTTGTACAATTCTGTTTGGTTAGTTGGTCAGTTGGGAGTCAGTGCAATGAGTGCAGTGCAATGGAGTTCAGTTTGTTCATGAGTTCATGCAATTCACTGGAGGTCAACAGAGGCAGTTGAAGCCAAGGAATAAGAAGCTAGAAGATAAAAGATTGCCAAGCAGAGGAATTCAATGCGAAGGTGAAAGAAACCAGATTAAATTAGTCAGCTTGCTGAATTTGAGCCAGAACAGCTGAGTTGAACCAGCCAGCCAGAGTTCAGAAAGAACTAAAAAGGGTGAGCTTGTTCAGTAGTAAGCCTTGGAAACAATGATTACATCTGGCAAATAAAAGTTACTTTTACAATTATGTTCCAACTTCATTCAGTATCTTTGTTTGCTTGAAGCTTGGGGGGGGGAGAAATTTTAATATCACAATGGAGTTTGCTGTGGTTTCTGACCTTGAATTTCTATAGCAAGTAGATATTTTGTTCTATCAACTGCTGAATGACCAAGGTCATGTCTTCACATTACATTTCAGTTCATTTCTCTGTCATTATACTTTCTACTGTGTTGCTTCCAGTTTCACAACTACAAGATCTATCTAAGTTACAGCCCCAAATAAACATATAATTAGTATCTTTGGGACAAAATTCATTTTTACACATTTCTGAACCATTTAGGACTCTGGCAAAATTAAGCAAGCACTCCTAAATGGATTTATTATGACTAGGTCAAAGCATAGGTTCACAATTGTTTCTTTGCTTTTATTAGAAGTTATAATGATTATTTTCATTTAATGGGTTGGAATAATTATCTGTGGCAGTGGTTCTTAACCTGTGGGTCAAAACCCCTTGGGGGTTACATATCAGCCCTCCTACATATCAGATGTCTACATTACATTTTATAATAGTAGCAAAAATAAAGTTATGAAGCAGCAATGAAATAATAATATGTTGGAAGTTACCACAACATGAAGAATTATATTAAGAGGTCATACTATTAAGAAGGTTGAGAGCTACTTAGGTTTTGTACATATCTCAGTTTCACCACATACCACATAATCCTGAAATATTGAATTTTTGAGCCTTATTATCTTCATATATTAAAAGTAGTTGTGGTGGTTTGAATAGATATGGCCTCCATAGACTTATGTGTTTGAATACTTAGCCCTAGCGAGTGTCACTATTAAGAGTTATGGTCTTTTAGAAGAGGTATGTCACTGAGGCAGGCTTTGAAATCTCATTATATATGCTCTAACTATGCCCAGCCCGCAGGCTACATGCTTCTTACCATGATGACAATGGACTAAACCTCTGAAACTGTAAGCCAGCCCCAATTACATGTTTGCCTTTATAAGAGTTGCCTTGGTCATACTGTCTCTTCACAGCAATAAAACCCCAATGAAGACAGTAGACTTTAAACATGCCTATCTTACAGTGTGTATGAGGATACACACTGAGGATATGTGTATGTGTATTTATGTGTATTGTTTTGCTTATTGTAACATATGCCACAGAGGAAGATTTTGTAATTCATAAATATTATTATAACATCTAAAAATACGTGTGCTAGCAGCTACTATTTATTATTTATTTTAAATTTGTAGTTTAAAAATCTAAGATTTTGGAAGATCAAAAACATAGCTATCCACATCTTTTCAACCAGGAAAATTAAGATTCTTAACTATCTCAATTTATTTGAAGGAAGCACTGCCATCTGTACATAACATAGTCCTTGCACTCATGAAATTAAGCTATGGCTACCTGCATTAGACATGCACAAATAAAAACTCTAGTATGGATGAGAAAGAGGGCTCACAAGGCCCCAATTCTTACTGAGAAGTTATTGGCAGTTGATAGCTAGGAAGTAAGGAAGAATCATTGACCTTTGGAGGTGTGCTCCCAGTATGTTGCCTATGCTCTGGTAGATGGCGTCATATTCAAACATTAAATTAATTCAACTCTAAATCACCTCAGTTGGGGGGAAGAAGGCAAAAAGGAGATAAAGTAGGGAGGGAGACAAGTTTTAGGGAGGTTCTGAGGGAGTTGAAATGGGAGAGTAGGGTGGATAGGGTTAAATTATACAAATGTAAGAAAAAAGTATAAAAGGAGAAGGTAGAGATTTCTCATACATTACCCCCCCCCCGTCTCCACATAAGATACAACATAGCGTACTGTCAAAAATCCCTAAAAAAGTGAATTGGCATATTTATTAAAAATTGACAAACCTACATGGAGATGTAACAAGCATCAAAATTCTATATTCTAAATCAGTGTTGATTGTTGGTGGTATAGACGATACTATGAGTTGTGTCATTATTACAGTGACATACAGAATATATTTACTGACCTGAAAATCCTCTGTATTATACTCTGTTCATCCTTACATTCCCTCACTACAACCTCTAGTTGTGGTTGTCATTCCTTTAACATATTATATCCTTTGGTAACATACTTGAGATTTCACAGGTAACTTTTGGGGGGAGATAGTATTTTTATGGTTTTACCTTTTATTCAGTATCAAACAAAGGTCATAATTCTGCTTCGTTTTCAGTTTTTATAAGAACATTTATATAATAAGCCCCCATGAATAATGTTGTTTATTTGAACACTAGGAAGTATCTTGAGAATTTGGCGTTGCACTCAGGCCATGTTTTAATCACATACTAATTAAATGGTAGTTGATAGCATCCAACAGCTTTGTCTATGGGTTAGTTAAAAATTCTGGGCCATTAAACCAACTCTCCTGGAAGGTTGCACTTACTTTTCATTGATTATTGAATAACCAAATCTGCAAAATGCACCCGAGCCAAATTAGTATAAGCAAAATAGAATTAAATGAATGTAATGGTTTATATAAATAAAAACTCCAAAGGAAGGGCTTGCCACAGGCACAGTTGGATTCGATGTTCAAAAGATTTTTGTCATTGATATGACCTCTTATTTTATTTTCAGTCACTTCCTTTATGCACTAGCCAGATTCTTACATTCTAGCAAAGCAGGAAAAGCTATCATTTCCCCAGAGACCTTGTAAAAAGCCTCATCATATTTAATAGACTTGTATAAGATTGTAGGGTCATTACTGAACAAACACTATGTCCTCAAAAATGTGATATACTAATTAGCTTAATCTCAGCCATGATCTCCTTCCAGGGTTCTGCCCTCAGTTTCATGGGATATAAACATGAGACAGAAATCCCAGAAACCTTTACATATAGAATGAATAAATAGCTTTGGCATTTGTCTTACTTCATTTCCACCTCCCCATGACTATTTTGATGCATCAATTCCCTAAAGGGCATCATGGAGGAGAGTAGTTTATGTCTATATTTAATTTGTGCTAATAGGTACTCTTTAAGGAAAAAAAGCCTAAGTAGCAGCTTCCAGAATGTATATTGTAGGGGTTAGCTCTTAGGATTCTTCTGTATTCTTCTGCCACCTGTCACATTGGGACCTCTCACCATTCATTATCTGTTAGCAGGCCTGTATTGTGCAGATGGAAAAATCACCCCAGAGGGAAGAGAGCTGTTACACTCTACCCCCCTTCTGGTTCTACTTCTGTGCAATGCTAATTTAATCGGGCACATGATTCACTCATTCACCTTAAGTTCAAGCCAAACCTTATTCTATTTTAAAGGCTTTAGCTTTATTATTCATCCACGAAAGTATCCATCTCAGCTTGGGTATATTTCTGAGCAGTCAGGACTTTAAGGTGAGAAGGGTAGGATCTTTTTTATTGACTTCTATTCCAGTCCTCTTTGAGTCATTCCAAATGTATTGTTTTGATCAATGTATATATGCTGTGAAAAGATTAGAAATTTACATTAAAGTCAAAATTGCAGTTCAAAGCCTACAGGCAGAAATTCGAGTTGAGACAACTAAATTATCCTTTCTTAAAAACCCCATTGGAAAAGAGGGTCAAACAAGTAGAAAGAAATTTATTGAAGAAATTCATGTGAGGGAAGGTTAGTGTACTGGCTGGTTTTGTATGTCAACTTGATACAACCTGGAGTTATCACCAAGAAAGGAGCCTCCCTTGAGGAAATACTTCCATGAGTTCCAGTTGTAAGGCATTTTCTCAATTAGTGATCAAGGGGGAGGGCCCATTATGGGTGGTGCCATCCCTGGGCTGGTAGTCTTGGGTTCTATAAGAAAGCTAGCTGAAATTCTCAAATTCATCTGGAGCAACAAAAAACCCAGGATAGCTAAAACTATTCTCAACAATAAAAGGACTTCTGGGGGGAATCAATATCCCTGACCTCAAGCAGTACTACAGAGCAATTGTGTTAAAAACTGCATGGTATTGGTACAGCAACAGGCAAGTGGATCAATGGAATAGGATTGAAGACCCAGAAATGAACCCACAGACTTATGGTCACTTGATCTTTGATAAAGGAGCCACAACCATCCAGTGGAAAAAAGATAGCCTGTTCAACAAATGGTGCTGGTTCAACTGGAGGTCAACATGCAGAAGAATGCGAATTGACCCACTCTTATCTCCTTGTACTAAGATCAACTCCAAGTGGATCAAGGACCTCCACATAAAACCAGACACACTGAAACTATTAGAAAAGAAACTTGGGAAGACCCTGGAGGACATGGGCACAGGGGGAAAGTTCCTGAACAGAACACCAATAGCTTATGCTCTAAGATCAAGAATTGACAAATGGGACCTCATAAAATTACAAAGTTTCTGTAAGGCAAAGGACACTGTCAGAAGGACAAAACGGCAACCAACAAAGTGGGAAAAGATCTTCACCAACCCCACATCTGACAGAGGGCTAATATCCAATATATATATACAAAGAACTCAAGAAGTTAGACCACAAAGAACCAAATAACCCTATCAAAAAATGGGGTACAGAGCTAAACAAAGAATTTTCACCAGAAGAAATTCAGATGGCTGAGAAACACCTTAAGAGATGTTCAGCCTCATTAGTCATCAGGGAAATGCAAATCAAAACAACCCTGAGATTCTACCTCACACCAGTCAGAATGGATAAGATTAAAAACTCAAGAGACAACAAGTGCTGGCTAGGATGTGGAGAAAGAGGAACACTCCTCCACTGTTGTTGGGATTGCAAAATCATAAAACCGCTCTGGAAATCAGTTTGGCGGATCCTCAGAAAATGGGGCATGTCCCTTCCAGAGGACCCTGGCATACCACTCCTGGGCATATACCCAGAGGATTCCCCTGCATACAATAAAGACACATGCTCAAGTATGTTTATAGCAGCCTTGTTTATAATAGCCAGAAATTGGAAGGAACCCAAATATCCCTCAAAGGAGGAATGGATACAGAAAATGTGGTATATTTATACAATGGAATACTACTCAGCAATTAAAAATAATGAATTCATGCTATTTGTAGGTAAATGGTTAGACCTGGAAAATACCATCCTGAGTGAGTTAACCCAATCACAAAAGAATACACATGAAATGCAATCACTGATAAGTGGATATTAATGAGCCCAGAAGCCCTAAATACTCAAGGCACAATTATCAAGTCAAATGACTCCCAAGAAGAAGAAAGGAGAGGACCCTGGGCCTGTAAAGATTGGATCCAGTTTTGTAGACCCAGAACAGAGAAATCGTGGGGGGGGAATGATTGGAGAATAGTTGGGGGGGAGAGGAATTATGGGACGTATGGTGGGGGGTAACTGGGAAAGGGGAAAGCCTTTGGAATGTAAACATAGAATATAGAAAATAAAAATTAAATAAAAAAAGAAAGAAAGCTAGTTGAGCAAGCCAGTAAGTAGCATCCCTCCATAGCCTCTGCATCAGCTCCTGCTTCCTAACCTGCTTGAGTTCCAGTCCTGACTTCCTTTGGTGATGAACAGCAGTGTGGAAGTATAAGCTGAATAAACCCTTTCCTCCCAAACTTGCTTCTTGGTCATGGTGTTTGTGCAGGAATAGAAACCCTAACTAAGACAAATTGGTACCAGAAGTGGGGTATTCTTGTGACAACCTGACCATGTTTGGGGGAGGACTGTGGAAGGGCTTTGAATCTTTGGGTTAGAAGATCCATTCAGTGTTAAGAGTTCTGTGGGATGTACTATAGGAGCTTGGAAAATAAAGTTGAGAACAGTGCAGAAGATGGAGGCCTGGCTTCTGAAATATCAGAGGGAAGATAAAGACTCTTATCAAGGCTGCTGTTATTTCAATTATGAATATTCTGTGTTTTTTGTTAGCTGGGGCTGAAGAATCAGCTGTAATTAACAAGATACCAAAACCACTAAAGCAAACTTTTGTGTTACTGGGACTATTGACGCTGGTTACCTGGAGCTAAGAAAATAGTGGTGATCAAGAAGAGACCAGCATCACTGAGGTTAAATCTGGAAAATGTTTTCTGAGTGTACAGAGGTTGTGTTCCAGAGATAACCTAGGTCATACCTTGTGCTGTGGCTGAACTTAGTAATGTGTAAGAGTCACCCAGGTGTTACTGGTTTTGAAGGCACGAAGGGGTCATGAAGAGCCCCTGAGGCTCAGCACTGTAAGAGGCCACAGAGGGCCATTGGTGAATGTGCAGCCTCAGTTGCAATTGATGGTCAAGAACTGAAGGGGTCATGCAAAGGATTTGAGGCTTGGCTCATGAAGAGAGCCTATGAGAGGCTACTGGTGAAGCCTAGTTGCAGCAAAAAACAGTAGTGTTTTGGAGATGCCAGTATCATGGGATTACCACCAAGAATAGCAGCAGCAGTGGAGTACAGGCAGCTGGAGCCTGGAAGACAAGGTGTGTGCTACAAAGGGCAGAGCTGGAGAAGTGACTCAAGCCCTTGGAGGAGCCCAGAAGATCATAACTGGATCCCAATTATAAGACAACTAGAGTTTGATTTTGCTTTTGATTGCGACTATGCCCTGATATTTTCCCTCTTGAAGGAAGAAAGTATTTTAGTGGAGCCCCCAGTTAAGAGACTCTTTATTGTAAAAATACTTTGAATTTTAAAAGGTTTGGATATTTTAAAGGGATTGAAAATTTAATTTACAAGAATTTGTAAAGATTGTGGGACTTTTAAAGAAATTTAGATCTTGGGGGTGAATAAGGAAGTAAAAAGTGAGGCTTAATAATCAATTGTTTGTGTGTCAAGTTGACAAGGGGTCAATTGTACTGGCTGATTTTGTGTGTCAACTTGACACAAGCTAGAGTTATCACAGAGAATGGAGCCTCCCTTGAGGAAATGCCTCCATGAGATCTAGCTATAAGACATTTTCTCAATTAGTGATCAAGGGGGGTGGTGCAGCCCATTGTGGGTGGTACCATTTCTGGGCTGGTGGTCCTGGGTTTATAAGAAAGGAAGCTGAGCAAGTCAGGGGCTGCAAGCCAGTAAGAAACATTCCTCCATGGCCTCTGCATCAGCTCCTACCTTCAAGTTCCTGCCCTGTGTGAGTTCTAGTCCTGACCTTTGGTGGAAGTGTAAGCTGAATAAACCCTTTCCTCCCCAACTTACTTCTTGGTCATGATGTTTGTGCAGGAATAGAAACCCTGACTAAAACAGTTAGTATACTTGGGACACCCAGAAATAGAAAACTTTTAGTTCTATTATCAGACTTGTTATGATCAATTTCAGAGTCTACAAAAGATAATGAGCACAGAAAAAAAATGGTAGCGTGAGAAAGGAAGGTGGGAAAAGACCAAGAAATCCTAATTATTGCTATTGGATAGTAAAAGTACCAAACAAAAACTTAGGAGGAGAGCTTTGAGACTAAAACATGAATTGACACAGGGATATATTTAACTAATGTCTCATAGAGCTAATTAAAATTCCTTTTGCTACAATAGTGACTGTGGGTTGTCAGGGGCTTTAATGTACTGCTGCTAATTAGCCATCAAAACTTGGCCAACAGCATATGAGTCACCTCTCTTAATAACACCAAATAGTATGTAATTCAGTTATAAAGAAACACTAGTTGTACTAGTGAAACACAAAATTTATAGACCCAGCCTTCCATTGGATTTCAATTTGAAGTTAAAACATGGAGAAAAATGTTGAAATGCTTGTGTGTATGTTGTCATGTTCTGATTATCTTCCCAATGTTCTAATTCATATGAGTAAAAGAAAAGTTGAAGATTTTAACTTTAACAGTAAAAATAACAGGAGATACGACCATGTATGTACACAGCATTCAGTTGATATTTCTCTTGCATGATACATACAAACTTCAATGCATAATTAATAATTACTTAAATACAAATGCTATTTTAGGTATCTAGGAAAAATGAACTCCATTTCTCTTGTGCTCTCACAGAACATTCTGAGATGACATGTGGGAGTACTATACTTCCTGTATACCAATCAAGAAGCAAGCAGTTCTGGGGTGGACACAAGTCAGATGTCCTCTAATTAAATTAGATTCTGAAACAATTTATTTGGAGATAAGGTAAGGACTCCCACTAAGGCCTCAGTAGTCCCACAAGATTGCTTTTACATTTAAATCAAGTTGTAAGTAATAGGAAGCCATCTATCCTAGCGAATGCTATAAATTGAGGGTTCTACTATTCCCTCATCAAGTTCAATTAACATGCTAGAGCAGCTCACAGAACTCAGGGAAACAATTCATTTACATTTATTGGTTTATTATGAAGGTGTATTCCAAAAGAAATAAATGAAGGGAGGCATGAAACAAATTATAGAAAAGGGGATGTGGAGAGTCAATGTTCTCTCTGGGAACATGTCTCCAGGAATGTACTTGTATTTAGTTATCTAAAATCTCTTCCATATTGTTCTTTGTGTAGCTTCATGACTGGGGCATGCCTGAGTCCATTATTGCTCTTTGGTCAACAACTTAGCCTTCAGCCTATTTACCATCCCTGGATGTTGTAGGTGGGACTAAAAGTTTCAACTTTGAATCTTGCTTCGTTCTTTCAGGGTACTAGTTAAACTATGGCATTGCTCTTAGCCACCGGTTGATTCCAAAAATCTGGGGAGTTGTATGCCAAGAAATAAGGGCAAAGACCAAAGTACATACTTGACAATATCACTTATTCTGAGACTCCTTTGCGCTGTTTGAAATATACAGTACTGCAAATAGAATTTAATACTCTTTACTGCATTTTGTGTATTGACTAATTATGCAAGTTTTATTTTTTTGAGAATGAAATAGAACACTGTGAATCTTTAAGTAACTATTTGAAATATCTCACTATAAAAAATTCACATCTGAAAAGAGTAATTCATTCTTTTTGCTTTATATCTAAGTATTTTACCTCCATGTATACCCACCTTCTGTTTACATGCCTGACACTTGCAGAAACCAGAAAAGAGCATGTGATCCCTTTAGAAAAGAACATGTGATCCCTTTGGAATTGGAGTTACAGACCTTTGTGAGCTGACAAGTGGGTTCCAGAATTGAACCTGGATCGTCAGAAAGAGTAGCCAGTACACCTAACCACTGAGCTGTCTCTCCAGTCCATGAACATAGTAATTTTTAAGTGTTGTTCTCTATTTGCAATAAACACATCAAATTTTCCTTTCTGTGAATTTTTTAGTAATCATGGAAAATATGATTAAAATGTGTAGTCTCTAAAACTCCTCACCACATAACGTTGATTTATATTCTTTTTCTTATTCAATTAAACCAGCAGTTATTAAATGCCTATGATTTGGAAAACAAATCACTAGAGGCCTTGGGAGGTACAGGAACATTCTAGATGTTTAGAATTTTTGGAGGAAAACAGTTGAAAGAGTAACACAACAAAACCATGGGACAGTAAAAAAAAAATACCATTATTTTAAAACTAAATCAGTACAAGTAATATTTCAGTACTTGGAATAATTATTAAATGTTTATTTTTCTAGTCATTAAAATTGTCACATCAGTGACAACATTAATGGACAACTAGAGAAAAATCTCTGGGAGCTCCTAAAAGTAAAGTAATATGGGGTACAGCCCCTAGACAAAGAACTACAGGTAGCAAGGACTACTAAGAGAGGAAGAATTAGTTTTGCCCAGAGATAAATGCTTTAATTGATAACTTAATTATAATTCATCATCTCTGAAATCTTATACATCCTAACAACACTAAACAGACTCATCAAGTTTCATTTATATAGCTATGCATTTATACATATATGCCACAATAGCAATTTTAGAAAGAGAGGCTATTAATTAATTTATGAGGAAGTCTGGAGGCATACATGGAAGGTGTATAAGAGAGGAAAGGGACAGGCAGAAATGATGTAAGTATGCCTTATTTCTTAAAATAAAACTTAAAATGTAAATTAGTATAACATAGCATAATATGAAATAATATAACATTATGTTTTTTTAGATATCAGTGTGTGTCAGAATCAGAAAGAATTTATCAAAACAAAATGCAAGGTCATCCCTCAAATTCCTCGCTCAGTAGCTTTAGGGTCATATCCAATAGTATGCCTTTCTAACAAGTTATCAGGTAATACTTTTCTCAGGAATATACAGTAAGAGACACTAGGGAATTTGGATTTTAGGGCCAGAGAATCCAAGTCTTACTATTTACTTGTGCAGGGTCCTTGGAGACGGATATAAATTACTATTAACAGTTTTCCTTGATGTTCGGTGTGGATCTGTGACTGGAATGCAAGGAATGTGAGGAAACGTTATCAGGCTCAGGCCTCACTGGAAACAGCTGGCTTACCTACCACAGTGCCCTTTCAAATACTTGTGACTTCAGGCACGTGAGCATGCTAAGGTTTGAAGCTGCAGATTGAACACAGGAGAGCCACAAGATAGATGGAATATAAAGCAATATTTAGAATACAGTTGTTTGCCAAAACAACAACATCCATTTAGCATTTACATGAAAGAAAACATCTGTTCAGAGTCTGTGACATCTACTATGCTGAGACAAAAGCGCTCGATAAATAATATCTGAACAGTTAATAATTTGAATGAATCTGTCCACTAGTGGGCATGATTAATGATATTAAATGCCACATCATCGTGAAGAGTTTTGATGGCTAAAGAAGAGGGCTACATAAAATGTAGTCCTCCATAGTTAAATTATTAAAGGCCAAGCAAGATCAGGGGTCTTCTTAATGTAATACTCAATAAGATTGTGCAGTAAATTTCTAAAACTATAGTGTTGTCATTTGGGGAGCTATAAACTCCTTTGAGCTACATTAAATTTCATTCTGTTTGTTTCCTTTTAACAAATGCTGCATCTTTCCTTGTTGATTAATCAGCTTTCATAAAAACTCAAAATAGCCCTGCACCCTACCCACAAGGTGTTTGTTATCTACTTAGTGAGGCACATTTGGAACGATCAGTAGGCAATGTAAAATAGAGTAGGTTCTTCCAATTGTGGAATGTGTATGTTAAAAGAATATCAATGCAATAGCTAGGAAGTTGAAATGTTAAAATTCAACATTTTGTTGCTTTTGCTGATAAGCTGTACAAATGTGGGTAAGCCATTTAAGTTCTTCTCTTCTAGAAAATAAAAATAACAATTCTGTCCAATTTGCTAGGGAGCAGAGTGTGAAATAATTTGCAATTAGAAAGCATGATTCTTTAGAATAGAATGCTCTATTTTGGAACCTTATGTTCTAATTCAGCTGTATTTATAGGCTTCTTTTATTTCTACATAGGATTCTTGTTAGTGACACGATAGTTCCTTCATTCCACCTCAGTGTAGGATCTAGAAAATTGGCTCTTACTGTGTCTTATTTGTCTGCAATTATTTTGTTTTTAATTGGGAGGCACAGTAGGCCACCTCTGCTCCTTCATAACAAGGACATGCCATTGGCACTCTCTGCTTTGGGGATTTTTCTGTAACTGTTTATCATAAAACTTCTACTTCCCCAGTGAATGCCTGAGTTCAGGGTGAAGACAGAAGACTCCAGCACTTTGAGCAAAACTTGTTTGGTCAGCCGATAATGAACAACTTTCACATTACATCTCAGGGCTGTTATTTCATATTGTGGTAAATAGATAAAATGGCCTTTGATATTTGAAAAGATGGCAAAAAATGATTACAGAAAAGAACATTTAATGTTTTTTTTCTAAATGCCATAATATAATAATAATAATTGATGTGAGATTGGGCAAGTTTGCCCTGACTAGCTAAACTTCCCTGCCAGCTGTAAGTGCTGTCTCCAGCTGGGCTCTTTTCATGGGGAAACAGTTCAAGTTTTGTGCATTTTATCAGACTCATTTTAAAACCATTTCCAAAATGTTTTTCTCTGGTACTGTTTTGAAGATTTTTGCATGTGCAATATATTTTTTAGATATTTTCCTCCAATTAGACCCTTTGAAAGTGAAATGAATAAAAAGTTCCATTTCAGCTTTTCCATAAGTTTTACTCTATTGCAGGATGGCTTCCTCAAGCTCTGGGAGCCATATTTATGAACAGTGTGACAGCCTCATCCACTTCTGAAAATAACTCCAGTCCCCTCACCTGAAGGCTAAAAATCCACAATTAAAAACAAAGTAATTGGAGGCAAATAATGTGTTGTAACTGTGTCTAAAACCATTATCAAAAAGGTACTATGCTTTCTGCATTATATACAGATTAGAACTGTGCTTCATGATTTTATTTTTTCTCAGAGAGGGTTTCATTATGAGACCCTGGCTGATCTTGCATTTCTAACAGCCACATGCTTTCTGCTTCCCAAGTGCTAGGTTTACATTCATGCACTACCATGCTTTAATTTTTATGGTTTCTTACATTAATTAGTAACCCACATTATATAGAGTAAGAAAAAAACTGTATTAATGTTTGAATTGATTAAGCATTAATAAAGTTAACATATTATTGATAATTTCTCTTCCAATTTCTTGGTTGAGAGAGCAATATATTTCTTCAATTATGACTAGACAATCTATATACTATGTGCTATGTTCTGTAAGTTACTGAGATAGCTGTTAAGCTATCTAACCATGTTTTTTGATTTGTTTCTTTTTATTTTATTCTTTCTATTTTGTTTCATGTATTTCTGCAATTTTATTCCTAGGTTTGTAGGAATCATTAGATTTTTCTGGTGGCTTGACCCTTTCATAAACTTACTATCTCTGTTAGTTTTTCTTTTCTTGTCTTGGTCACTTATTTTCCTTATTATTGAAAGCAATAGAACATTGCTGTGGAGAGACACCATGACCATAGCAACTCTTTTTTTTCATTTTTTTATTAGATATATTCTTTATTTACATTTCAAATGACTTCCCCCTTCCTGGATCCCCCCTCTCCGAAAGTCCCATAAGCCCTCTTCCCTCCCCCTGTTCCCCAATCAACCCCTTCCCGGTTTCCTGTCCTGGTATTCCCATACACTGCTGCCCTGAGACTTTACAGAACCAGGGGCCTCTCAACAAATGGTGCTGGCTCAACTGGAGGTCAGCATGCAGAAGAATGCAAATCAATCCATTCTTATATCCGTGTACTAAGCTCAACTCAAAGTGGATCAAGGACCTCCACATAAAACCAGACACACTGAAATTAATAGAAAAGAAACGGGGAAGACCCTTGAGGACATCGGCACAAGGGAAAACTTCCTGAACAGAACACGAATAGCTTATGCTCTAAGATCAAGAACTGACAAATGGGACCTCATAAAATTATAAAGTTTCTGTAAGGCAAAGGACACTGTCAAAAGGACGAAACAGCAACCAACAAATTGGGAAAAGTTCACCAACCCTACATCTGACAGAGGGCTAATATCCAATATACACAAAGAACTCAAGAAGCTAGACTACAGAGAACCAAATAACCCTAATAAAAAATGGGGTACAGAACTAAACAAAGAATTTTCACCTGAGGAATATCAAATGGCTGAGAAGCTCCTAAAGAAATATTCAACATCCTTAGTCATCAGAGAAATGCAAATCAAAACAACTCTGAGATTTCACCTCACACCAGTCAGAATGGCTAAGATCAAAAACTCAGGAGACCATGGCAACTCTTAAAAAGTATCTTTGTTGAGTTTTGGTCATGATGATAATGTAAGCAAAAATTGGGGACTGAAGTTCTTCACTATTGCTGTATTGTAATCAAGTTGTACGTTATATCCGGTAGTGTTTATTTGTAAAAGTAGATGTCCCAATAGTTGTTATTTGTCTATTTGAAATTATCATAGCCTCGTGGTGGATTTTTCTGTTAATCAATACAAAGTGATCTTCATCTTTTCTGACAGAATTTTGTTTGAAGTCTACTCTGTCTACCATTAGTATACTGACACCTGCTTTTGCTTTATCATTCCATTGGAATAGAATGCTTTTTTTCCATTCTTTTACCCTAAGGTGTTGTTTTTCTTTGACAGTGAGGTATGTTTGTTGCAGGCAACAAATAGATGCCTCCTGTTTTTAATCACATCAGCTAGTCTGTATATTTGGATTGGAAAGTTGAAACCATTACTATTCAGTTATTATTGTTAAGTTCTGTCATTATGTCATTTTTATAATGTTGTATACTTCCTAAACACATTTACTTACCTAGTGTTATAGCATAGTTTATCCCATGTTATAGCCCATGACTTCATGGAATTGGTGTGTTTATCTTTCTCTTTAGTGTGTATCAAGTATCTTCTATAGATATGATTATATCGACTCCTCCATTACCCATTTTTCTCACTTTCACCGTTTCCCTGGTTACCTCCTTTTTAACAGTGGTGGAGCTTTTACATTCAGATTTTTATTTTGCTATTCATTTTCTGTCTGGTTTTAGTTTCTGAATATGAGAGAAAATGTAATATTTGTCTTTCTGACTCTGGTATTCTCTTAGTCATGGTTACACCATGACCAAAGGAACTTGAGAAAGACAGGATTTATTTGCCTTATACTTCATATTGATACCTTAATTATCGAAAGAAGTCAGGACAGGAACTCAAACAGGGCAGAAACTGGGAGGCAGGAGATGATGCAGAGGCCATGGAGGGATGATACTTAGTAGTGTGCTCCCCAGGGCTTGTTCGACCTACTTTATTACAGAATATAGGAGCACCAGCAAGGAATGGCTCCACCCACAATACCCTGGGCCCTCACCCATCAATCAGAAATTAAGAAAATGCCCTACAGCCAGATCTTATGGAGGCATTTTCTTAATTGAAACTCCTTCTTCTCTGATGACTTTACCTTATGTCAAGTTGTCGTAAAACTACCAGTATTGCTTTATTTTTATATAAAATAGAATGATCTCCAGTTCCATTACTTTTCTTATAAACAACTTGGATTCATTTTTTTATGCAGAGATAAAAATCCATTTTATCTATTAATCTCTCGGCAAACATTTAGGATGATTCCATAACTTGACTATTATGAACAATGCCACAAAAATGGGTATTCAGGTATTTCTATAGTGTGCTAAGTATCTTATTTTTCCCACTGTTGTGATAAAATAGTCTGACAAAAGCAACCCAAGGGAGAAAGAAGTTTTGATTCACAGATTTAGATTACACTACCTCATAGCAGAAAAGTCACACAAGAACCTGACAAAACTGGTCACATTATAATCACTGTCAAGATTAGAGAGCAATACATTAGTGAATATTTGGTTGGACTCAGCTTGCTTTCTTCACTCCTTATACAGTTCAAATTCTCTGCATATGAACTGTTAACACCAAAACTAGTCAACATCTCATTAAGTATTCATTCCCAGGTGGTTTTAGATTGTAATAATGTAACAATTAAAACTACCAGTCCAGGTGTGGTGTGGTAGTACATATATTTTTTATGGGTATATTCTATACTTACATTTCATTTCCCTTTTTCTGGTTCCCCACTCCGCAAAGGTCCCACATGCCCTTTTCCTTCCCCGTGTTCCCTCATCCATCCCTTTCCACTTCCCTGTTCAGGTATTCCCCTAAACTGATGCTTTGAGCCTTTCCAGCACCAGTGTCCACTCCTTCCTTCTTGTTGGACATCTTTTGGTATGTGGACTGTGTCTTTGCTGTCCCAAGATTCTAGGCTAATATCCACTTATCAGTGGTGCATACCATGGGTATTCTTTTGAGACTGGGTTACCTCACTTAGTATGATGTTCTCCAGCTCCATCCATTTCTCTAAGAATTTCATGAATTCATTGTTTCTAATGGCTGAATAGTACTCCATTGTGTATATATACCACATTTTCTGTATCCATTCCTCCTTTGAGGGACATCTGGGTTCTTTCTAGCTTCTGGCTATTATAAATAAGGCTGTTATGAACATAGGGGAGCATGTATCATTATTGCATGCTGGGGAATCTTCTAGGTATATGCCCAGGAGTGGTATAGCTGGGTCCTCTAGAAGTATCCTGTCCAGTTTTCTGAGGAACTGCCAGATTGATTTCCAGAGTGGTTGTACCAGCTTGCAGTCCCACCAGCAGTGGAGGAGTGTTTCTCTTTCTCCACATCCTCACCAACACCTGCTATTTCCTGAGTTTTTAATCTTAGCCATTCTGACTGGTGTGAGGTGAAATCTCAGAGTTGTTTTGATTTGCATTTCTCTAATAACTAATGATGTTGAACATTTTTTAAGGTGTTTCTCAGCCATCTCAATTTCTTCAGGGGAAAAGTGTTTGTTTAGCTCTGTACCCCATTTTTGGATGGGGTTATTTGGTTTTGTGGGGTCTAACTTCTTGAGTTCTTTGTATACATGGACATTAGCCCTCTGTCAGATGTAGGGTTGGTGAAGATCTTTTCCCAGTTTGTTGGTTGCCGATTTGTCCTTTTGACAGTGTCTTTTGCCTTACAGAAACTTTGTAATTTTATGAGGTCCCATTTGTCTATTCTTGATCTTAGAGCGTAAACTATTGGTATTCTGTTCTAGAACTTCCCCCTGAGCCAATGTCCTCAAGGGTCTTCCCCAGTTTCTTTTCTATTAATTTTAGTGTGTCTGGTTTTATGAGGAGGTCCTTGATCCACTTGGAGTTGAGCTTAGTACAAGGAGATAAGAGTGGATCAATTCTCATTCTTCTGCATGTTGACTTCCAGTTGAGCCAGAACCATTTGTTGAAAAGGCTATCTTTTTCCAACTGGATGTTTTCAGCGCCTTTGTCGAAGATCAATTGGCCATAGACGTGTGGGTTTACTTCTGGGTCTTCAATCCTATTCAATTGATCAACCTCCCTGTCACTGTACCAATACCATGCAGTTTTTAACACTACTGCTCTGAAGTATTGCTTGAGGTCTTGGATACTGATTCCCCCAGAAGTTCTATTAGGATAGTTTTAGCTATCCTGGGTTTTTTTGTTATTCCAGATGAATTTGAGAATTGTTCTTTCTAACTCTATGAAGAACTGAGTTGGGATTTTGATGGGGATTGCATTGCATCTGTATATTGCTTTTGGCAAGATTGCCATTTTAACTATATTAATCCTGCCAACCCAAGAGCATGGAAGATTTTTCAATTTTCTGAGGTCTTCTTCCAATTCCTTCTTCAGAGACCTGAAGTTTGTTTTCATATAAATCTTTCACTTGTTTGATTAGAGTGACACCAAGATACTTTATATTGTTTGTGGCTATTGTGAAGGGTGTCATTTCCCTAATTTCTTTCTCAGTCTGCTTATCCTTTAAGTATAGGAAGGCTACTGATTTGCTTGAGTGGATTTTATAACCAGCCGCTTTGCTGAAGTTGTTTATCAGTTGTAGGAGTTCTCTGGTGGAGTTTTTTGGGTCACTTAAGTATACTATCATATAATCTGCAAATAGTGATAGTTTGACTTCTTCCTTTCCAATTTGTATCCCTTTGACTTCCTTATGTTATCGAATTGCTCTAGCTAGTACCTCAAGTACTATATTGAAGAGATATGGTGAGAGGGGGCAGCCTTGTCTAGTCCCTGATTTTAGTGGGATTGCTTCAAGTTTCTCTCTGTTTACTTTGATGTTGGCTACCGGTCTGCATTAAATTGCTTTTACTATGTTTAGGTATGGGCCTTGAATTCCTGCTCTTTCCAAGACTTTTAGCATGAAAGGATGTTGAATTTTGTCAAATGCTTTTTCAGCATCCAATGAGATGACCATGTGGTTTTTTTTCTTTGAGTTTGTTTATGTAGTGGATTATGTTGATGGATTTCCATATATTGAATCATCCCTGCATCCCTGGGATGAAGCCAACTTGATCATTTTGAATGATCGTTTTGATGTGTTCTTGGATTTGGTTGGCAAGAATTTGGTAGTATATATTTTTAACCCCAGTACTTAGGAGGCAGAGAGAAGCAGATATCTGTGAATGCCAGTGTAATATGCATAGTGAATTCTAGGCCATCCAGGGCACAGTACATCTAATTTCAGTATTTTGAATAATCTCTGTATTCATATCCACAGTGGCTGGATTAAATTACATAGCTACTGGGATTTATAACAATTTCCCTTTTCCCTGAACCTTCATCAGCATTTTTCCTGTTTATTGTCTTAATGATAGCCATTCTGAGGTTTGATGGAAGATGGAATATCAATGTAGATTTTATTTGAAAATTTCTGATGATTAAAGACGAAGGGAATTTTAAATGTATTTATTAGCTCTTTGTTCTTTTGAGAACTCTAATCTCTGCCAGAACCTGGGCATGGAGGCACATGCCTATAATGCCAACACTCAGGAAGTAGAGGCAGGTGGCTCTCTGTGAGTTCAAAGTCAGCCTGGTATACAGGACAACTCTAGGAAAGCCAGGGCTGGTTACAATAAGAAACCTTGTCTTGGAGGGGGAAAGATGGCTCATCAGTCAAGAGCACTGGCTGTTCTTCCAGTGGTCCTGAGTTCAATTCTCAGCAACCACCTGGTGGTGGCTCACAACCATCTATAATGTGATCTGACATTTCTGGCATGCAGGTGTACATGTAGATAGAGTACTCATACATGGAAGAGGGAAAGAAAGAGAGAAAGAAAGAAAGAAAGAAAGAAAGAAAGAAAGAAAGAAAGAAAGAAAGAAAGAAACCCAGATATTTGTCCAATAGGACATCAATATCTAGTGTATAACAAACTCAAAGAATCAAACATCAAGATTCCATTATACCTTAGACAGAATGACTATCATTAAGAAAATAACAAATACTAATGAAGACATGAGGAAGAAGAAATGTTGATAGGGATATAGGATGCAGAAATCAATAAGAATGCTCCTCAAAAACTAAAAAATGGAATTGCCAAATAATTCTGCTCCTGACTATATACATGAAGAAATGTTAGTATACCATAAATTTATGTATAAACTCATAGTTTTCATGGAAGTATTCATGATCAATTCATAATTTTTAATAGGAATATTAGTCATTAAAATATTTGACTCAGGAATTCAGGAATAGGACCTAAAATTCTGCACTTGTTACATATTCTCAGAAGATCCCAATGCCCTTGGTCCAAAGCTCTAAATCTCATCATCTTTCATTATTTCATTCTTTATCCAGTATAGCTTCCACCTGCATTTTAGTAAACCTTGGAAAGAGAACTAATGGTGTTAGTTTTTGTTTTCAGAACCCTTCAGAGCAAAAAGTTAATTTAAAATAGCTTTTTAAAATTTTTCATAAAAATAAAAGTAGAGTAACATCAAATAGAAGGATGTTCTGGTAAGACTGGGTCAAACACAGGAAATTTAGTCAAGGAAAGAAAACTATTTTGCATGGCATGTGTAAATATAATAAATAAAATATTATTTGAAGCTTTGGTATAAAAAACTCTTTAGTTTTTGTTTGTCCAACCTCTGGGTAAAATCTTCTTACTTATATTTTTGACACTTTCATTCTCAGATTTTGTTTTAACACAATTCAAATTTTAAAGGCCTAACGACTAGCAAAATATTGTAACATAACACATGCTTGATAACTATTTGCCAGATGAATAGACATGTTATACATATGGCCCTTTTTCACCTTTTTCTGAGTCATGGAGCAGGCATATGTACACTTTACAACTGGAGTCAGTAATACATTTATTTCTACTAGAATAAATGATGAAATGCATTTATTTTATTAATCTATGACTACCAACAACACAAAATGACTTAACAGATTCTCTTACATATTTACTCCAGTAGAGTTTAACTAATAAGAATTTTTTTCATACTTAAAACTAAAAAACATTGAGGACTATGTATCTAACTTTGAAAAACATTTTATTTGTGGTGAACTTTATGGGTCCCTCCTCAGAAAGGATTTCTTGTCTGAACAGTGTGTAGCATTATTCTTATGTAGCTTTCAACTACCAACTTTCCTCTTGGTTTCTGAAGCTGATCTAGTGTCACATCTCTTACTCAGTCAACACAATAGGAAACCTGCAAATCTTAAGCCAACTTGGAAAAACACTTAGGGGGCATTCTAGTTCAGGGCTATATCTAGAACCTGCCATGTCTATTGCTGGGCCTTCCTTTTTACCTCAATTTGTCCCTCTTTTCAAAGTTACTATTTATTTATTCGTTCATCCATCCATCCATTTATTTATTTAGTGTGTGTTTCTGCATGCATATCTGGTGCCTCTGGAGGCCAGAAGAGAGCATCAGACAGAGTTACAGACAGTTGTGAACTGGCACGTAGATGCTGAGAATTGAACATGGGTCCTTGAGTAGAGAAGCCAATCATTAACCACTCAGCCATTATTCCAGCCCCTTCAAAAGTACTTCATAAGCTCAACTCCAAGTGGATCAAGGACCTCCACATAAAACCAAATACACTAAAACTAGTAGAAAAGAAACTGGGGAAGACCCTTGAAGACATGGGCATAGGGGAAAAGTTCTTGAACAGAACACCAATAGCTTATGCTATAAGAGCAAGAATAGACAAATGGGACCTCATAAAATTACAAAGTTTCTGTAAGGCAAAAGATACTGTCAAAAGGACAAATCGGCAACCAACAAACTGGGAAAAGATTTTCACCAACCCTACATCTGACAGAGGGCTAATGTCCATGTATACAAAGAACTCAAGAAGTTAGACCCCACAAAACCAAATAACCCCATCCAAAAATGGGATACAGAGATAAGCAAAGACTTTTCACCTGAAGAAATTCAGATGGCTGAGAAACACCTTAAAAAAATGTTCAACATCATTAGTCATTAGAGAAATGCAAATCAAAACAACCCTGAGATTTCACCTCACACCAGTCAGAATGGCTAAGATTAAAAACTCAGAAGACATCAGGTGTTGGCGAGGATGTGGAGAAAGAGAAACACTCCTCCACTGCTGGTGGGACTGCAAGCTGGTACAACCACTCTGAAGATCAGTCTGGCGGTTCCTCAGAAAACTGGACATGATTCTTCCGGAGGACCCAGCCATACCACTCTTGGGAATATACCCAGAAGATTCCCCAGCATGCAATAAGGATACATGCTCCACTATGTTCATAGCAGCCTTATTTATAATAGCCAGAAGCTGGAAAGAACCCAGATGTCCCTCAACGGAGGAATGGATACAAAAAATGTGGTATATATACACAATGGAGTATTATTCAGCCATTAGAAACAAAGAATTCATGAAATTCTTAGAGAAATGGATGGAGCTGGAGAACATCATACTAAGTGAGGTAACCCAGTCTCAAAAGAATACCCATGGTATGCAGTCACTGATAAGTGGATATTAGCCTAGAATCTTGGAACACCAAAGACACAAATCACATACCAAATGATGTCTGACAAGAAGAAAGGAGTGGACACTGGTGCTGGAAAGGATCAAAGCATCAATGTAGGGGAATACAAGAACAGGGAAGTGGGAAGGGGTGGATGAGGGAGCAGGGGGAGGGAAAAGGGCATGTGGGACCTTTGGGGAGTGAGGAACCAGAAAAAGGGAAATGAAATGTAGATATAGAATATATCCAATAAAAAATGTACTTCATAATATACATGCTAAACTTCATCTTAGTCTGTTTCTTTGTGAGCTCAACTTAAGATAAAATTATTTCCAGGCTCATTTTATACAAAATAGAGAAAAATTTTATAAGTATCCAATGAGGGTAAATTGCTGTATTTTGTGGAGTCTACTCTCTGAAAGGACACTTTTAGTGGGTCAGAGCTGCTTGACAAAAATTCAGGTTACCAAGGTTACTGGCTTCTAATACTATTTTATTTCATTATTGTGTCAGTGGCCCAGAGAAGTTGTCTGGGAGTCACATTGCCATAAATAATTTCCTGTAGTGAAAAGTGTCTCCTGTAAGTTTTATTTTACCCTTGTACAACAGTGAAGTGGTTGTCAAGTCAACTTTCTTTCTCTGTTGTAGAACTTTCTCTTTCTTACCAACTGTGTGATATCCAGGCACATGTGACTTTAGAAAAATAAACCTTAGCAATTCCCTCTAGATTGACAAGTCACTCCATCACTATCCTGAACCTGTGGCCTACTTGCTTTGTAGTCTTTCCTAGCCTCAATTTGTTTCTGTATTTGTTTAGATTGTATACTGATAATTTTTAGATAGAATAAGGCTAAAGAGAGGTCTCCATGGTAAGATTTCTTCTAGTTATCTCCATGGTGATCCCCATATAGCTAATAAATCCACAAGTTAGTTTATTATCTTGAAATTACCACTGACTTCAGCTTTACAATGCACACATGGGAGAATCCACTGGGGCTTATGTAGCAATTTGTGAAGCAGATAGTAGCTAACTTCATTAGAGACTTAGTCTCCTTTGTACTTCTTTTATTTCTTTTTCTAAGAAACCAATCTCCTATGTTTTATACCTTATCTCTTCCCTACTCCTTCATTATAAGAGAGAAACTAAAGTATAAATAAATGATACAGCACTATATTACCTCCTGCATGGCCATTAAAATAGAAACAGAAGAATGAATATCTAATTATGGAACGTCAGACATTGAAAAGTATGTGCCTAGGAAATGAACAAGAATAGGGCTATGCATTGAGTGCCCTGTGATATCTTTCTTTATCTATAAAGAAGAGGGATAATATTATGTAGTTACCCCCTGGGAATCATCATGTGGATTTAATGAGATATAGTATGCAAAGTGTTTAAAACAATGTTACTTAACTGTATTTTTATATTTAAAATACAAACAAAAGGTACAAAGGCTCAATACAAACACATGCATCTTCCCAAACTGTAAAACTAAAGATATACGAAATTTGAAGGAATACTACAGACTAAACCCACCATCAAATATATAGAATAAAGAACTTAACATATAAAAATGCATTTTTACTCATAAGGACAAATAAGGAAAAGTTCCCTTCTAATTATTAACCTGAAATATTAAATTACCTGAAGGTTTGTTTTTTACTCTTATAAGAAATTGGTAAGACCTTATTATTGATACCACGATCTAGAACCATTAAGCACGCCAGGCACTTTAAAAAGAGCAGAATCCCAAGCCCCATTCTAGACTTAATGTAAAAGAATCACCATTTAACTAAGATTTCTAAATAATTTGTACATACATTAAACTTTGAGGAACATGACAACGGGCATAACAATTTGAAATAGAGGCTTTGAAATCAAATAGACCTAAGTACAAGTTGACTAGATATTGGAAACATGGGCAAGCTATCCCCCGCCCCTGAGTCTCTGATTCCTAGGTATAGAATCTAGGATAATCACATCTTTTGAGTAAAGCTATCTTAAGGATTAAATGTGCATCACTTATTGGTGCATCTGTTGGGCAAATACCAGGTGTTTGATAAATTATGGTTGTAATTGCAATTGCTTCCCTTAATTCACAATTTTACTCTACATCTTTTCATTTATCCACAATCAAGTGATATCTAAAAATATTATTTGGACAATTCCAGAAATAATTTATTCATAAATCTTATATTGCTTGGTATTTTGCATTTTATGACAAAATCTTGTATCATCCTATTCTCTAACAAACAGAACATGAATCATGTTTTTCTAGAGTATCCAGGCAATGTAAGCTACCCTCCATCTAAGTGACTTAGTAGCCATTTTGGTCATCAGTTCATCTATTGCAGTGCTTATGCACCAGTAATTCTTATTCAACTTGATGAAGGCCTCCAAAGTTCAAAAGCAGTGATGCTGGCTAGAAATTTTGATATGTCAAAGAGAACCTGTAAAGTGGTTGAATTAAAGAACTAAAGTTCTTATGAAAGGAAACACAAAAAACATAATGGTAAGGTAGCTAAGACTGATAGAACAACATTTTTTTGAGAAAAAAGCATGATTACATAAATTTTATTATTGTGCATTATCATACTATCTTTTTCCTATCTCTGCCTAATTTACTTGCATTTGATTTTTACCACAAAGAAACAAATATACTTTTTCAATGCAAGCTGTAATTTAAGGCATCCACTAGAGCCTTGAACCACATACCCCACTGATAAGGAGTGAGAAAAGGGCTACTATATTATCAAGACAAACTAGTAGATTATCAAAACAACCTCTGAGCCTTTGAAACTTGAAACTTAAAACTCTCAAGCATAAATATCTTGACAACTTTCAATGTAGAATTGTTCATAAATTAATTTTTAAATACAAATGGAATTCTAGGATCATTTATAAATTTGAAAGGGGGAAAGGTGTAGTAGTGTTTGTTTGTATTGGAAGGAATGGGGTAATGACAAGAGGACTGTCTCTTTTTTTTCTACATTCTTTGTTTACATTCCAAATGATTTTCCCTTTCCCAGTTCCCCCCTCACCATAAGTCCCATAAGCTCTCTTCCCTTCACCCATTCCCCACTCACCCCCTCCCTCTTCTCTGTCCTGGTAATCTCCTACAATGCTGCATCAAGCCTTTCTAGGACCAGGGCCCTCTCCTTCCTTCCTTCTTGGGAATCATTTGATATGTGAATTATGTCACGGGTATTCAGCGCTTCTGGGCTAATATCCACTTATCAGTGACTGCATTCCATGTGTATAACTTTGTGATTGGGTTACCTCACTTAGGATGAGTCTTTTATGACTGCTTGGACCTTCTACTGCTCTGCTGACCATAAACCATCCAAGTAAGACACAGGAAATGTTTATGATGTGTAGAGGAGAGTACAGCAGATCCTGCCACTCGTTTCAGTGTTTTAAACACAATTTTTTCCTGCCAATGAGGGTGACCAGCTTTGTTCTGATCTATGAGTCTAAATGATGTGTTCCTAGAAAGATTCTGGACACTGGACAGTAACATTTCAGAACATGGATTGGTAATCCCTAAATCTGCACTCTCCATTGCATTTCACTCTTAGCTCATGATGGCCAGTGAGGATTGCTCAGGAACAAAGAAACACTAGAGCTCAAACTTTGTCTTTTGTGAAATTAGTATCTCTTTCTTCTGTGGATGGTTAAAAGTTATTAAGACAACATATGTAATCATTTTAGTTAAGTCACTGGTTTGTAGGGAACTCTCAAATATAACTTGTCATTATTACTGACAGATTGTATTTGCTTTTTCCTCAAATCCTGTATTCAGTATCCTGTTTTCTAGATGCCAGTGCTTATTTGTAGGTAATAGCCTGCCTCTAAGCAGATTTAATAATAATTCTGGAAGAATTACAATTAAGACCTTCCACATCAATGAGAGGTGAGTCTATATAGTAGAAGATATTCCTGATGACATTTTCTAGATGAATGAGCATTGGGGAAAGAAATTTCAGTGTTGTTCAAATGCTAGTGTAACTCTGTTCTATGAGGGTTTCAGTCATTTTTACACTTTTAATAAGCTCCCATAGGAGAAATGAAAGCGACCAACCAAAAACACCAATTCCCAACACCTATATTCTTTGTCTTCAGTTGCCAGTGCTTTAAAGGATACCCAATGGTATCCTTTGTAGCAGATGCAATCCCATTTGGAAGTATTATGGAGTGAACAACATCAGAACTTGAGCAACGTATCAATGGGATTTCCTAAAATAGAACATGCTAAGCCTGTGGGAGGCTTCAGGCACCTTAAACTAATCAATCTAAGCTGGGACAAATTACAGGCTCTGGAGGAGCTTCCAAAGCCTGACCTCAAGTGTAACTAATAGTAGACATCAGGGGAACCTGAACTTAGCCTCGCTATTTAACTATGTTCATATGATAGTTTCTTAGAAGTAGGGTACCTCAATAAAAGGGTTGGGACATATTTAAAATTCATATTATACTTGCCAAATTATTTTTCAAATGAATTGTTACAGTTACAGAGGCCATCATTGTTGTATTATCTTTGATCCCTTTTAAAATTTCAGGGTAAAAACTGTTATTACCTCTCTACTCTTTTAATTAATGGAGAATATATTTCTATACATAAATTTATTGATTATTGGTTGTTTTCTCTCTTCTGTAATTTGTTTATAACTATACTTTGTTCTATTAGACACATTTTAATTAGATTTATCAGTATCAGTATATACTAAAACAGTTTTTTGTTGCATTTTTTCAACTTATATTTTAGCATTCATTTTTATTTATAGGGTGTAGAAATTAGAAATTTTGTGCAGACAAATCTGTCTTTTCCTTTGTGGTATTTGGTATATTTTTTATCATTAAGCTTTCTTTATTGGGAAAACCTGTGGGTTTTCTTAACAAGCACACCAAACTTTTACTAAATGACAAAAATGCTTATTTGAAAACAAAATGTAACCAGAATGATTTAACTTTATTCATAATAACTAAAGTATTCATAATCTACATGAATTTAGAGACACTCTTGAATAGACATAATCATCTCAGGACTTAAATAAAATTATCTTTAAAATGATTGCATAGAGTACTTTAGAAAAGAGTAAAAAATGAGTCAGTGAAGATTAGTAACTCATAAACACAAAGTTGTAGCTCAATCTTTTGGAGAAGTTACTTGGTTCTAATTCATTGATGGGAACATTATCATATTATCTGTATCCTAATTTAGCTTGTTTCATTAGGGACAAATATTTAGCAAGTACTCAAGTATTCAGATATCTTTGAAGTATATCAGTAACATTTCCTTGAAGTTGACTTTTTCAAGGTCTGAATAAATTTTACGATAATTTACATTTTTGTTTAGCATTTGAGTAATCTTTAGGGCCTTTTAGGGCATTTAAGAATTTAATAATATCTTACTAATTATTGAAATGAACTTCTTTGATATCTGAGCAGCAATATTTAATTAAAAGGCATTTATTTTTTTACATTTATTTTACTAGTATGATAGCAAGAGGGAGAGATACAGAAAGAGAGAGATAGAGAGATACTGAGACAGAGAGAAGACACACATATTCCAAGCACATGTAAAGAGTCAGAAACCAGCCTTCAATAGTCAGTTCTCCCCTATTACTTTGTTGAGGTTACGTCTCTTTCATTGTCTCTGCTATTATTCTATATTTTCCAGGTTAGCTGCCCCATAAACTTCCTGCTAATTCTATCTTCACCTCCCAGTCCACTGTTGGAACACTAGAATTACAAAGGTATGCCACCCATTTTACATGGACTCTGAGGATCAAATTTGGGTCATTGGGTGAAGAATCTCACCACTGACCCAACAGATACGATTTTTAGTTCATTCCATTAGTTAGGTCTTTTAAATTTGTTATCTTATTTAATATAAACAGCTACATATGAGGCACTTATGTCATCTCCGGCTTGCAGATAAGAAACAGGGCTGTTGAGACAGCTCAGTTGGTTAGGATACTGACTGTTAAGCCTTATGACCTGAATTCAATCCCTGGGGCCCATATGGTGGAAGGAGAGAACTAAATCCCACAAGCTGTCTTTTAACTTCTTTACACATTCCATGGCACACATATACATGCAGCATTAAATAAATGAATATAAAAAGCAGAACCAAATAGACTACATAACTTTCTAAGTAAATACTATCAAGAGAAAGAAGTAAGAACCAAATCCTGGTAAGTCTAACCCTATAGCTCATATTCTACAGCTATGGTAGAGATCAGCATGCATCCTTACTGTGATGTACATTGTTCTGTCTAGTGTTATGTCAATTTGACATAAGCAAAGTCATCTGAGAGGAGAGAACCTCAACTATGAAAATGCCTAACTAAGACTGTATTGTAGGCAAGCCTGCAGAACATTTTTAAAATTAATGATTGATTGGGAAGGGCCCAGCTCATTGTGGGTGGAATAACCCCTAGGCTGATGGTCCTGCCAAATAAACCCCTGACCTCCCTAAGTTGCTTTGGCCACGGTTTTTCATCACAGTAATAATAACCTAAGACAAGTTTATAGCAGGGTAGTGGGGGATTGCTTTGACAGACATGGCCATGTTGATTGTAGAAGGACTTTAGAACTTTTGGCTAGAAAAGTTACTGAGTGTTTAGAATGCAGTGATCTTACTTAGAAGCATTCTTATCTTAGCAGATAAGAATGTTGAGAGCAGTGCAGACTACAGAGGCCTGGCTTTTGAGTTTCAGAGGAAACAAAGACTCTATCTGGCTTTCTGGATAAAGAATCTGCAGTTCTGGCTAAAAAATCAGCTGTGATTAATAAGATACTTGAACTACTAAAGTGAAACCTTTGATTTACTGGGGGTCCTGGTTTGTCTACCTGAGCCCTCATGCACAAAAGTCTAAAGTCTCTTCTGAGACTCAACAGAATGTCTTAACTGTGAGCCCTTATAAAGTAACAATTGAGTTACATAAATTCAGTATATAATATCAAAAAAGAAACATTCCATTTCCAGAAGGAGAAAAATATAAATAGCAAGAAAAAACTCAGAGTAAAGAAAGGTGAAAACCTAGCAGGGAAAACACCAAATTTGTAGCTTCATGTCCAGCATCTAGGGCTCTTGATAACATTATGAGTACTGTAAACAGTCTTAGATAATCCTTGCAGCATTTATAGCCTCTTAGTTAGACCAGCCTTCCTCTGGAGACATTCCATAGTTTTCACAGTTCTTGCATCTCCAACATTCCTTGAGATTCTATTACAATTATGCTTATTTGTCAAATCCATACTATGTCATCTTAGGGCCTTTTTCAGAGAATCTGACTCTGCCAAATATTTTTGGCCTTAGTAACTTTCTGAAACTATAGTACAAATCCCATGACCCTCACTCTCTCTGTCTCTCTCTCTGTCTCTCTCTGTCTCTCTCTGTCTCTGTCTCTCTCTCTCTCTCTCTCTCTCTCTCTCTCTCTCTCTCTCTCTCTCTCCTTTCTCTCTTTTCCTCTCTGCGTTCCGTTATACACACATGTAGGTATGCTTGCCTGTATGTGTGGAGGCCATGATGTTGGGGTTTTCCTCAGTCATTCTCCAACATGTTTTATGGGAAAGAACACCTCACTAAAACAGGAACTCATTTACTTGACAAGACTGAATACTGCCAAGCCCCAGGGGGTTTTTGAGTCTCTACTTATTTAGTTTTTTTTGAATTTTAGGTATTCAGCAAAGCACTTTTAAAACTCTGATGTCCTTATAACACTTAGATTTTGCACACCAGCAGAACAAGCATTTATGTGGATGACACTGCCAAGTTCTGCTGCCCTAACCCTAACCCTAACCCTAACCCTAACCCTAACCCTAACCCTAACCCTAACCCTAACCCTAACCCTAACCCTAACCCTAACCCTAACCCTGGCCCTAGCCCTAGCCCTAGCCCTAGCCCTAGCCCTAGCCCTAGCTCTAGCCCTAGCCCTAGCCCTAGCCCTAGCCCTAGCCCTAGCCCTAGCCCTAGCCCTAACCCTAACCCTAGTTCTGCTGCCAGTTCAGTATGTAGTCTTTTCCCTTCTACCACAAAAATAGCGAATAAGAAGCTGAATCTGGGGAAAGACTTCTTTAGGTTGTCTTTTATCTGGTTACCCCTTCAGTAGAATTCTTGTTTCAGTTTCTTTTTCTTCAAATTCATTAGCAGCTTTATAAGCTGGAGCCCTTGACAGGCAGAATTTTACCCTCAGAGTAACATAATTGCTCTATGACACAGTGGTGCTAATCTCTTTAAAAATTACCATACTTTATCTTCACTGTTGTTATCCACAGTTTTAAAGTTGCTTATGTTTTTCTTCCATGCCTGGCTGCATATGTTTTGTATCTTCCTATTCTCTTTCACTACCGATCTAATAGTGCTGAGCAGTAACCATGTCTCAGCCTAGAGGTTATGGTGTCTGTTGAGGTTGGTCATATGCCCAACTCTCGCAAGGACAGAACGGGATGAAAAAGCTCCTTTAGAGCAGCATGGGAAAAGGAAATAAAGGTGGTGGCAGTTTTATTGGGGCAGTTTTACAAAGACAGGTGGCAGAGAGAACAATCTAGACACAGATGAAAACAGAACAAGAAGGAAAAGGAGCCAGAAGATTAGAACATATTGCCAAAGTTAGTATGGGGCTGAGTAATTTAGTGAGAAGTCAAGAGAGACCAGTTTGAATCAGTCATCTTGGAAGATTAGATTATATAAAGATTGGAAGCTTCCAGGCCTGGGTTTGAAGATAATTACAACAGAGAAATGAATGATCTGGGCTCAGCTCAAGCTGTGTATGACTCTCATCTCATTCCTCAATCTAAGGAAATAAAACAGAAATGTACAATTTGCAGCGTAGACTGTAGATGCTGCTCACTTCTGAAAACTTGTCAGCATAGTCTTTATTGTCTGCATTTGCAACTTATATTTGGATTTTGGTCTTCCCCAAATGTCCTATTGAGTTCTAGTCATAGCATTTCAAGCCTTCTCTAACCTACAGATCTAAAATCTTCCAATTTTTCCTGCAAGCAATTTCCAAAATCCCACAGACCTCATGGTCTGGAAGTCACAGCAATGGGCTCATTACCTGTTAGCAATGTTTTGTTTCAGTTACTTTTCTCATTATTGTGAGTAAATACCTGATATAATAAATTTAATATTATTTTAATTCATTGATTAAGAAGGGACATGGACTGTCATGGTGAGGATTCATGGTAATGGGAATAAGAGGTAACTAGTTGGATACATTTCATCCACAGGGGAAAAAAAAAGGAGGAAGAATAATGCTGGTGCTCCACTAATTTGCTTATTTTGCAATTTTATGTTAGTCCAGAATTTGAGCCTTTGGGATGGTACCACCCACTTTCAGGGATGGTCTTTTCACCTCAGCTAAACCTCTCTTGAAATATCATAACAAACACATGCACAGATATATCTTGTAGGTGTTTATAAACCCAATGTAGTTGATATTAGGATTAATTAATCACAATCTATAAATAAGTTTTTATATATAATTTTTTATTCTATATTCTTTGTTTATATCCCAAATAGTTACCTGATCGTGTCTCCTTTCCTATACTAAGGTCATATATGTGTGTTCAAAGATGGTGAAACTGTGTAAATATGTTCTCAAATATTTTTTGTTCTGCTTCTTTCTCGGGCCGCTGCATAGAGTCATATTATTCTCTCTTTTTTTTTATCTATCTGTGATTCTGTTTCTTTATTTTTTATTGGATATATTCTATATTTACAATTCATTTCCCTTTTTCTGGTTCCCCACTCCCCAAAGGTCCCACATGCCACTTTCCTTCCCCCTGCTCCCTCTTCCACCCCTTCCCTCTTCCCTGTTCTTGTATTCCCCTACACTGATGCTTTGATCCTTTCCAGCACCAGTGTCCACTCCTTTCTTCTTGTCAGACATCATTTGGTATGTGATTTGTGTCTTTGGTGTTCCAAGATTCTAGGCTAATATCCACTTATCAGTGACTGCATACCATGGGTATTCTTTTGAGACTGGGTTACCTCACTTAGTATGACGTTCTCCAGCTCCATCCATTTCTCTAAGAATTTCATGAATTCATTGTTTCTAATGGCTAAATACTACTGCATTGTGTATATATACCACATTTTTTGTATCCATTCCTCCATTGAGGGACATCTGGGTTCTTTCCAGCTTCTGGCTATTATGAATAAGGCTGCTATGAACATAGTGGAGCATGTATCCTTATTGCATGCTGGGGAATCTTCTGGGTATATGCCCAGGAGTGGTATGGCTGGGTCCTCCAGAAATATCATGTCCAGTTTTCTGAGGAACCGCCAGACTGATTTCCAGAGTGGTTGTACCAGCTTGCATTTCCACCAACAGTGGAGGAGTGTTCCTCTTTCTCCACATCCTCTCAAACACCTGATGTCTTCTGAGTTTTTGATCTTAGCCATTCTGTCTGGTGTGAGGTAAAACCTCAGGGTTGTTTTAATTTGCACTTCTCTAATGACTAATGTTGTTGAACATTTTTTAAGGTGTTTCTCAGCCATACGAATTTCTTCAGGTGAAAAGTCTTTGTTTAGCTCTGTACCCCACTTTTGGATAGGGTTATTTGGTTTTCTGGCGTCTAACTTCTTGAGTTCTTTGTATATATTGGATATTAGCCCTCTGTCAGATGTGGGGTTGGTGAAGATCTTTTTCCAATTTTGTTGGTTGCCGATTTGTCCTTTTGATATGTCTTTTGTCTTAGAGAAACTTTGTAATTTTATGAGGTCCCATTTGTCTATCCTTGCTCTTAGAGCATAAGCAGTTGGTGTTCTATTCAGGAACTTTCCCCCTGAGCCAATGTCCTCAAGGGCCTTCCCCAGTTTCTTTTCTATTAGTTTTAGTGTTTCTGGTTTTATGTGGAGGACCTTGATCCACTTGGAGTTGAGCTTAGTGCAAGGAGATAAGAGTGGATCAATTCTCATTCTTCTGCATGTTGACCTCCAGTTGAGCCAGCACCATTTGTTGAAAAGGCTGTCTTTTTTTCACTGGATGTTTTCATCTCCTTTGTCAAAGATCAATTGGCCATAGATGTGTGGGTTCAATTCTGGGTCTTCGATCCTATTCCATTGATCTGCCTCACTGTCACTGTACCAATACCATGCAGTTTTTAATACTACTGCTCTGTAGTATTGCTTGAGGTCCGGGATATTGATTCCCCCAGAAGTTCTTTTACTGTTGATGATAGTTTTAACTATCCTGGGTTTTATGTTATTCCAGATGAATTTGAGAATTGCTCTTTCTAACTCTATAAAGAACTGAGTTGGGATTTTGATGGGGATTGTGTTGAATCTGTATATTGCTTTTGGCAAGATTGCCATTTTAACTATATTAATCCTGCCAACCCACGAGCATGGAAGATTTTTCCATTTTCTGATGTCTTCTTCAATTTCCTTCTTCAGAGACCTGAAGTTTTTGTCACATAAATCTTTCATTTGTTTGGTTAGAGTCACGCCAAGATACTTTATATTGTTTGTGGCTATTGTGAAGGGTGTCATTTCCCTAATTTCTTTCTCAGCCTGCTTATCCTTTGCATATAGGAAAGCTACTGATTTGCTTGAGTTGATTTTATAACCAGCCACTTTGCTGAAGTTGTTTATCAGCTGTAGGAGTTCTCTGGTGGAGTTTTTTGGGTCACTTAAGTATACTATCATATCATTTGTGATTAGTGACAGTTTGACTTTTTCCTTTCCGATTTGTATCCCTTTGACTTCCTTATGTTGTCGAATTGCTCTAGCTAGTACCTCAAGTACTATATTGAAGAGATATGATGAGAGGGGCAGCCTTTTCTTGTCCCTGATTTTAGTGGGATTGCTTCAAGTTTCTCTCTGTTTACCTTGATGTTGGCTATCGGTCTGCTGTAAATTGCTTCTACTATGTTTAGATGTGGGCCTTGAATTCCTGTTCTTTCCAAGACTTTTAGCATAAAAGGATGCTGAATTTTGTCAAATGCTTTTTCAGCATCCAATGAGATGACCATGTGGTTTTTTTTCTTTGAGTTTGTTTATGTAGTGGATTACATTGATGGATTTCCGTATATTGAACCATGCCTGCATCCCTGGGATGAAGCCAACTTGATCATGGTGAATGGTCGTTTTGATGTATTCTTGGATTTTGTTGGCAAGTATTTTATTCAGTATTTTTGCATCGATATTCATAAGAGAAATTGGCCTGTAGTTCTCTTTCTTAGTTGGATCGTTGTATGGTTTTGGTATCAGGGTAATTGTAGCTTTATAGAATGAGTTGGCTAGTGTTCCTTCTGTTTCTATTTTGTGGAATAGTTTGAAGTGTATCGGTATCAGGACTTCTTTGAAAGTCTGATAGAATTCTGCACTAAAACCATCTGGTCCTGTGCTTTTTTTTTGGTTGGAAGACTTTCTATGACCCCTTCTATTTCTTTGGGGGTTATGGGTCTGTTTAGATGATCTATTTGATCCTGGTTTAATTTTGGAATTTGGTATCTATCTAGGAAATTGTCCATTTCCTCCAGATTCTCCAGTTGTGTTGAGTATAGGCTTTTGTAGTAGGATCTGATGAATTTTGAATTTCCTCAGTTTCTGTTGTTATATCTCCCTTTTCATTTCTAATTTTGTTAATTTGAATACTGTCTCTGTGCCCTTTGGTAAGTCTGGCTAGGGGTTTATCTATCCTGTTGATTTTCTCAAAGAACCAGCTCCTGGTTTTGTTGATTCTTTGTATGGTTCCCTTTGTTTCAACTTGATTGATTTCAGCCCTGAGTTTGATGATTTCCTGTCTTCTACTCCTCCTGGGTGAAATTGTTTCTTTTTGTTCCAGAGCTTTCAAGTGCGCCATTAAGTTGCTAGTATATGCTCTCTCTCCTGTTTCTTTTTGGAGACACTCAGGGCTATGAGTTTTCCTCTAAGCACTGCTTTCATTGTGTTCCATAGATTTGGGTATGTTGTGCCTTCATTTTCATTTTTTCTCTTTATTTCTTCCTGGACTAAGGTATCATTGAGTAGAATATTGTTCAGCCTCCATGTGTATGAGGATTTTCTGTTGTTTTTGTTGCTATTGAAGAACACTCTTACTCCATGGTGATCTGATAAGAGGCATGGGATTAGTTCGATCTTTTTATATTTGTTGAGGTCTGTCTTGTGACCAATTATATGGTCGATTTTGCAGAAGGTACCATGAGGTGCTGAGAAAAAGGTATAGTCTTTTGTTTTAGGATGAAATGTTCTATATATATATCTGTTAAATCCAATTGGTCCAAAGTTTCAATGAGTTTCTCCATGTCCCTGTTTAGTTTCTGTTTTCCTGATCGGTCCATAGTGGATATCATAGGATAGTGGAGTATTGAGGTCCCCCACAATCATTGTGTTAGGTGCAATGTGTGCTTTGAGCTTTAGTAAAGTTTCTTTTACAAATGAGGGTGCCCTTACATTTGGAGCGTAGATGTTTGCAATTGTGAGTTCTTCTTGGTGGATTCTTCCTTTGACTAGCAAGAAGTGACCTTCTGTGTCTCTTTTGATGACTTTGGGTTGAAAGTCAATTTTATCTGATATTAAAATGGCTATTCCAGCTTGCTTCCTGTGACCATTTGCTTGCAAAATTGTCTTCCAGCCTTTTACTCTAAGGTAGTATTTGTCTTTGACTCTGAGGTGTGTTTCCTGTAAGCAGCAAAATGTAGGGTCCTGTTTCTGTATCCAGTCTGTTAGTCTATGTCTTTTTATTGGGGAATTGAGTCCATTGATATTTAGAGATATTAAGGAATAGTGATTATTACTTCCTGACAATTTGATGTTATTTTTGTTTTTGAGTAGTTATCTTCCTTTGAGTTTGATGGAAGAAGGTTACTATCTTGCTTTTTTGGGGGTGCAGTTTCCTTCCTTGTATTGGAGTTTTCCTCCTATTATCCTTTGTAGAGCTGGGTTAGTGGAAAGATATTGTGTAAATTTGGTCCTGTCATGGAATATTTTGATTTCTCCATCTATGTTGATTGAGAGTTTTGCTGGGTATTGTAGTTGGCTGACATTTGTGTTCTCTTAGGGTCTGCACTAGGTCTGCCCAGGATCTTCTAGCTTTCATGGTTTCTGGAGAGAAGTCTGGTGTGATTCTGATAGGTCTTCCTTTATATGTCACTTGGCCTTTTTCTCTTAGTGCCTTTAATATTCTTTCTTTGTTTAGTACATTTGGGGTTTTGATTATTATGTGACGGGAGATGTTTCTGTTCTGGTCCAGTCTATTTGGAGTTCTGTAGGCTTCTTGTATATTCATGGGCATCTCTCTCTTTAAGTTAGGGAAGTTTTCTTCCATTATTTTGTAGAAGATATTTGCTGGCCCTTTAAGTTGTAGATCTTCACTCTTATCTATCCCTATAATCCTTAAGTTTGGTCTTCTCATTATGTCCTGGATTTCCTGGATGTTTTGGGTTACAAGCCTTTTGGATTTTGCGTTTTCTTTGACTGGGACTCAATGTTTACTGTGTTATCTTCAGCATCTGAGATTCTTATCTCTATCTCTTGTATTCTGTTGTTGATGCTTGTATCTACGACCCCTGATTTCTTCCCAAGGTTTTCTATCTCCTTGTGATTTCTTAGTTGTTTCTACCTCTGTGTTCAGATCTTGGATGGTTTTGCTCAGTTCCTTCATTTGTTTGTGTTTTCTTGTAATTTTTAAAGAGGTTTTTGTGTTTCCTCTTTCGTGACTTCTGCCTGTTGTTTCAAGTTTTCCTGCATTTCTTTAACTGATTTTCTCATTTCCTCTTTATTGGTTTCTGTCTGTTGGCCCATATTCTCCTTGAGTTCTTTAACTGATTTTTGTGTTTGCATTGTAAGAGCTTCTACCCTATTGATGTTCCCCTGCATTTCTTTAAGAGATTTGTTTATGTCTTTTTTGTGTTCCTCTAGCAGCATCATGACCAGTGCTTTTATATCCAACTCTTGTTTTTCTGGTATGCTGGGGTATCCAGGACTTGCTGTGGTTGGCAAATTGGGTTCAGATGGTGCCATATTGCCTTGATTTCTGTTAGTAACGTTCCTACATTTGCCTTTTGCCATCTGTTTATCTCTGGGTTAGTTGTTCTTATTGTTACTGGTTGGAGTTTGAAGCTCCTGTGAGCCTGGCCTTTGGCACTGCTGTAGTAGAGGCCGTCCTTGCTCCTGATCCCAGCCTCCAGTCCGCCGTGACCTGACTCCAGCAGCTAGCAGTCTGCTGTGTCCCGAGGCAAGATGGCACCTCCTGTAAGCCCGGATAGCTGGTCCACAGCGGTCTGCAACCGCAGCTGAGCTGTAGGTGCCAGATCTCCTGCTGAGAGCTCCTCTGGCTCTGGGCGCCAGCCAGAGCCTGATGGTGTTATCTATGCTAAGCTAAGCTAGGTCTCTGTCCACGCACCTGACTCTAGCCACCTGCAGTTCGTGTGGTGTCCTGGGGCAAGATGGCGCCTCCCCCCAAAGCATAGCGAGCCTGTCCCCAGAGGTCAGTAACCGCTGCTGAGCTGTAGGTGCACAGATCTGCTGATCTCCTCTGACTCTGGGCGCCGGCCACAGCCTGACGGTGTTGTCTATG